>JAQQTO010000021.1:7355000-8696517 GCA_029884595.1 Ormosia semicastrata | reverse complement strand
CGGCATTACCTGAGCTAGTAGTGACAGAGGAGATGGTAAATAATGTAGCAGCTTCATTTCGGGTCAAGATCAATAATGTGCTCCTTATAGCTCATGACATCACCATTGGCAAGGATTTTAGAATTTTTTTTAAGGTTAGTTTTGTTTCAAGTTATAGCATTTTAGGGATTGTGGCTTGGGGAAGTGTGATCTAAACAATTAGTTATTTTTTTGTCTAAAGAGATATTTTTGTTGAAAGGAAAACTAGGTTGAGTGTGACATTGTCTAAAAGGAATGCTGCTAGTTAAATTTAACAAGGATGACATATGATTTGGGATGGGCTTATGAAACATGTGAGCTATTAGTACTTTCCTTGAACCTGCACTGTTGAAGTAATTCACTCAAATTTATCATTTGTTTTTCAACAATATATGTGGCTCATTCTGTTATGATGGCAATTTTATGGTTTGAAAAATGCTAAATGGTACGAAACTACAAATATGTTTTCGTGAAACGACTCATGAAAGGAGAAAAGTGAAAGAATTTTGTTGCGTTTTGCCAATTACCTTTTTACCTTTCAACCTTGCTTTTTCTCTCTCCAATCATGATTAATTATTATGCATTCGTGATAACTGTTGTACAAAAACTTTTGTACCAAATTGCTATTTATGGCCAACTCATGTCTTAAGTTTTTATTTTGCTATAACAATGCAATTTTTGTATGTAGATATGAGATTGTAGTAATTTTCAATATTGTGTATATGACTTGATGAAAAATGAACAGACGTATTCAGTGTCTATTGTCTACTTGACAGGTGGTGGTTTGTCTGTGGCTCTTGTCTGTCATTGGCAGCATCTTCTCCTTCTTCACACTCGCATATATTGGTATGCGCTTGCATCATAAGTCTATTTATTGAAAGCAGCTTGCGATGTCTCTAACTGAGACCCTTCTTTCTCATTAATGTATTATAGATTCCATACTAAATCATTTTTAGGTGTTTCACTTGAACCTTTTGGCTTTTCTTTCAATGTCTTCTTCTATTGTTTGGTTTTTGGTCGGTGGTGATGGCAGTCATTTGTGTCCAACTCTGCAATGTAATCCTTCTCAAACTTCCATTGCATTCACATGGTTTCCATTTACTTGATTGGATATTTGCACACACATGATTATGTGCTTTCAAACTTGGTCGCATGTCATGTCACTAATCCTAATTGACATCTTAATCTGTTATGTTTGGTGCTTTGCAGAGTCATTTTGACAGCTAATTTTCTTGAACAGCATATGTAAATCTTTCAAGTCTCAACTCAAGTTGGGGATTTATATGCAAACTCCTCACCCTTTGTAAATCTTTTTATTTACATTTCTTCCTCTTTAATGGTGACAGGAACCCTCGTGATGATTACTATCCCTGCGTTGTACAGCAAATTTGGAAATTATGTAGATAAATGTTGTGGAATTATACACCACCAATTTTCAAAACATTACAAAATAGTAGATGAGAGTGTCTTCAACAGACTGCCCCGTAATATATCCAAGGACAAAGAGTCTTGATTTTCAAGGTCTTCCAATTTGTGTTCCTTGTGTGGAAATTAACTATTTCATCTTATTGCCGTGTTGTTTTGAATCTTGCCACTACTTCACCTCATACGTAGGGGACAATTTTGTAGTTTAGAAGTTGCTCGAGTCAATTGTATGGCAGCTGTTTTCATTTGCGGGCTTTGAAATTGAGAATTTGTTTGCAAGCTTGTATAAAATAGTTTTGAGGATTTTGGAGCCAGATTTTTGTCATCATTTGTTAAAAGTTTGTTGAAAAAATTTATACAAGTTGTACTGATGACAAAATCAGGTGGCAATTGGCAGAAGTGAATATGGGAATATATTGTAATTAGTGTTTTTTGTTTTTTTTGAATGTGGTGCTTCTCACCTTCAAATGTCATGCTTGCAGAATGGATTATTTCATTTGAGTTTTTCACATGACAAGGTCAAGTAAACAGAAAGATAGATACAAAGACCTTTAACAGTGTCTCACACATTTTGACAGGACTCCACCTATTTATGGATTTTGTGACTATCTCTTTCTTTACATGACAAAAATTCATACGAGAGAATCCATTCCCTACTCAATTGAGCATACCATTATGACATGTATACATAGCAGCTACAAAAATGAGCTTGGTTAGTTAGAATATCCATTGTAAAACTACTTGACACTAGGTTTTGTAATTCACATCCTTGCCTGCAGGTACCCAAGCCACTTCCATCACACATGGGGTAGTTTAAAAATTCACCCCATGGTGGGGCGTGGTGCAATGGAAAATTGTTGCAGGGTGCTTTCGGGTTTGGGATCAATTTGCACTACTTACACCTCATCTAAATAAGCATCATGACGACTCCCTCCTGTTCTAAATTTTTTGGGTCCTTTGGAGAGGGGAAGAAGAGTGGAGATTACAACGAGCAAGGAATGACTATGGTTGTTTCTAATTAGTGTACCATCTGCGTCTTCCATCCCTTGATTCGCCATATGGTCGAGAATATTTTGGACCCAAACTAGACCCAGCAAGCACAATGTTCTAATTTATAGTTCTTTTTTCGGTCAAAAGGAAATAGGATTAGAAGACCTTGTAGGTCCCTAGTCCCATCATGGCAAAAGAGAGTAACAAACATAACACACTACCACCAGGCCTACAAAACAGAACGAATAACAACAGAAAGACCATCATCGAGTAGGACCTCCCTAAACAGTGGAAACACTGTAATAATGGATACAAATGAAGCCTGAATCTCCATAGAAACTAAAAGCATACTTAGCTGCTGTGGTTTTACATATAAGTATCATAAACACTAAGCTTAGGTAGATTTCAAATAGATCTTCACAATCCGACATATTACATTCTCAAAGAGAGGACTTTTTATCTTTTCTGAAGTATTGTAGGTCTCTAGATTCTGATACTCATTTCTATGTCTCTAGATCTTCACAACCCTAAATCAAGGTATAAAACAGATTCCATAAGAAAGATCGATATTTCCAAGTTTATTAATCTTAAATGATAATAGTTATTACGATATAAACCATGGCAAACTGCCTGAGTCAACGAAAAATAAAGGGTTACATTCTGAAAGAAATATATCAGAACAAAAGTTCAATCTGAACTTTGATTCTTATTTACATACATCTGAGATCTTGAAAGACAAATACACACTGTCTCACTATGTCACATAAACTTATATGTACATGAACTAAGAAAGCCATCTGAATGAAAGGGGAGAGTGAAAAATTGCCTAGCCGCCACCTAAGGGGAGATACTCTGCAAAGAGAAAGCTCCCTTCTCCTTAAAGCAAATGAAGGAAGAACCATCTTCTGATCTTCTTCTCTTTGCCAACAAGAAGAACTAGCTCTTACCAAAAAAAGGCCGGTGAACCAATGTGTCTTTACAATTCGTAACTTCCTCAAGAACAGTGGAACACTGCCATGTCAGTCTGCTCATCTGCTGCACTCAAGAAACAGTTACAAATTTAAAGCTACAAGGTTACGAGGTCTCATGAAAGTTAATTGACCTAGACAATGCTGCTGGATTGGCCTGCAAGACAGGCGAGTTTTGCATTACATGATTTTTTTCATCACCCTTTGATGGGAATGCTTTAAAGAGTCCTCCCCCATGAACTGAGTCTGCCTTATTATTTTTAATCCCAAGAGTTGTCCATATAGAGCTTTTTGCTGCTTCTCCTAGGTCATCAATCCTCAATGTTTTCGGAACCCAAAGGCACTTTTCTTTATTATTTCCTTTACTATGTTCATCCCCACCTGCTGCGTCATTTGATTTGACCATGTTTTCTTCCCTTGAATGTTTACCCAAGGTTGGGGAGTTAGGACCAGAGTTAGGGGCTGTACTATTTGGTGATGATGGTTGTGCTAGCCATGGGATGTTCCACGCACCCGGCATAGTACAACCCCAATAAGCTGCTGCAGGATAGAATGGCATGGTAAATCCTGGTGGGAAAAAGGCAGGTGGTGGTACTGGAGAGCTCCACTGTACTGGATTCCATGGGAAAGGCCAAGGGGCACCAGGAAAGTAGGGAACTTGAGGTGGGAAGCTCTGAAAATTCTGCATAACTTGTTCTTGGGACTTATTGATGGTTGCTCCTTCCATTGGCTTTGTTGACGTGACAGAAGATTTATTGGAATGATCATTCCCTTTTTCTCCACCAGCATAGGGAACAGGAATTCTCAGTTCTTCTGGTCTATTAAATTCATTGCTTGTGCAATTGTTCACTGTTTTATCAGCAAGGTTCAAAACAGATGCCATTGATTCACATAAAGGTGTATCAGACCCAAATGTAAGGACTGTGTCATTACATTTCAAGGAAGGATGATGGACTCCATTTGGCAAATCCGACTGAGGAATCTGGAGTGTTGCTTCAGGGACAGTTATCTGACGATAGTGAGAAGCAGAGTTCTTGTTCTTCCGCCGACCAGCACCAACAGGCACATTCCTCATGGCCCCACCAGCAGTCCAGTATCTCTGGCAATTCTTGCAGAAATGGCGTGGTTGGTTGACATTGTAATTATTGTAGTAGCAGAACTTGGTGTCCATGCTATTACAACGGGGGCAAGGCAGTATTTTGTCTGGCTTTTTCAGGGTCTTTTCTTGTGAATTCTCACCCTGTTCTTCTTCAGTCCTTGAAGTTTTCAATGTAATAGCCTCCTTCTCAGTGGACGGGGTAACAGATTCTTCACCTGATCTTGAGGCTGTATCTAGCTTGGTGACCTCTTCTGATGATTGGGTGGGGGCTAAATCTTCCTTCTTATCCTCAGTTAGTTTCTCTTCCATTGTGTCCTGAATTCATGAAAACTCCTGCTGAGTATGTTGCTCTAAACTAAAAGTTTAGTATAAGCAATACATTTATATTATGAAAAGGATGGCTCAAGCATAAATTCACTGTGTTAAATTTCTGCCTTCTGCTATTACAGATATTTATCCAAGTCAAACAAAATAAGTATAAAAGCTATACTTATGCCAAGATTCTTTAATTGAAAATAAACTTTGAAACACAAAAAATAATAATAAAATTGACAACACTGCATGGAAACCTACTTCATTAGAAGAAAACAAATTCAGTAGCATATAACCGAACATATAAGGCGGTGTTTGGTTTGTTTTCTATTTTAATTTTCAGTTTAAATTTTTTCATTAAAAATTACAATAATAGCACCTTGTTTTCATTCTGTTTCCTATTTTTAAGATTTTGTGAAGGAAAATGATACATTGTTTTCATTCTGTTTCTTTCTTTTAAGATTTTATGAAGGAAATGGTGAAAACAAGGAAATGTTGTTTTCACCATTTCTTTCACAAAATTTTAAAAGAAAGAAACAGAATGAAAACAATGTACCGTTTTTGTAATTTTTAAAGAATACAGAAAACAAACCAGACACCCTTTAGGTTTTCCATCACTTATTTATGATCCAAAGTGCAATGTCAACTGTCAAAATCCCAAATTTGATGTTTCATCCGCAAACATGTTAATGAAATATTTCCTCAAAAGGTTGACGTTTAAAATATTACCACCAAACTCTAGTACACTGGCTAGCTAAAACTAAAGGAAAGGAGCATAAATCGAGTATAAATGAAAGGCAATCAAACAGGAATCTTTAAGCAGCAAAATTGAATAATATTAAAATTTTTGAAGAACCATGAGTTGAGTAGCTGTAGCTCATTATTCTTCTCTTACAAGATAGAACATCAATTATAAACCCATTTGATGACAAGGCAAACTGTGATTATAGACAAAAGTTCAACAAACAAGAAAACCCAATCAGAAAGTATAACAAATTGAGCTCAAAATTTTAAGATGGTAGTTCTCAATTCTTCTCTTCCCGGATTTGGCAAAACCCATATAAAATTCAGAAGTCAAATAGAAAAAGCATTTTTCACAAGCAAACTACCACATCCCAAGAAAATGAGCCAGAAGAATCCTGAACAATGAACAATTTGTTGTCGGAAAGATTAGAGAAAATCAGAAAAAAGAAAGGCAAAATTAGATTAATGTCTATAGCTTCTAATGTTAAACACAATAATAAGGTTTTGAAAGCTGAACTGCAAGTATATAAAGAGATCTCACAAGATGGCTGTATCCAAGATCCAGCAAGTAGAGAAATTGTACAGACAAGTATAGTCAAAAACTATTTGCTCAAACAATGCTAAACCCACTGCAATTTCACTAACAAAGTAGCTGAAGAATTAATCCAAATGCTCATGCCATTACAATAATATAACTGTTTTTAAGCCATTAAAAACTCAAGCAGCAGCAAGTCAAAAATAGCATGAGACACTTCAACAACTTAATAAACTCATCAAATAGCACCCCAGATTGAAAAACCCCAAATCCCCAACTGAACATTGAACCCTTCCAAATCAAATCAAATAAATAAATAAAAATAAAAAAATACAAGCCACCACTGCAAGTCAACAGAATCTCCAATGCCTATAAGCCACCAAACTAACACCAACCCATTAAATCTTTTTGCATTTCCAATCATGGGTCACTCTCAAAATCAAAAAATTTTCATACCTGGTCAATCTCATGCTCTTCTCCATCCCTGTTGGCATTGGAACAGTAGGTAGAAGAAGTATGATTCTGATCAACACCATCATCAACAACATCACCAGAAGATGAAGTTGGAGCTTTGACCAAGTCTCCGGATCCGGCCGGGATCTCCAGCACCGGGATCGTCTTCCCGAAGAGCTTGATCGCCGGGTCTTTTGCTTCTGACATATCTGTTTTCTGCTTCTTTGCTGTTTTTTTCTTTTCTTTTTTTTCCTTCTATATTTTAAAAGGATAAAACTTTAAAAAGCCTGTGTTTTTTCTTTTAGGGTTACTTCTAAAAAGTTATAGAAAGAGTAAGAGGAGAGAGAGAGATAGAGCAACACGTTGTGTGGGAAGAGTGTCGTGGTGGTGGTGCTGTTGGTGTGGTTGATTGTGCGTTTTTTGTTGATACGCTTATGCTGATGCAGACGGGGCCTGCTACATCAGATGCAACAATGATTCTGAGCCACAAGCTCTTTGTGGCAATGAAAAGATCTTTCTTTTTCCTCTTTTTCATTCTCTCTCTTGCGAATTGCCAAATACACAACTCATACTTGGTGACAAAGAGCAATTCCACAATCTCTCAATCCAAGTCAGCACTTTTTAGGTTTCCTCAACTTTTACAATAGAAATTATTACTTTATTAGAATATTAGGCAAAATGGCAACAAGAAAAACTATCTCATATAGGTACGGAAAATAATTTTTACACATTATATTTTTTATTTATATTTATGTTCTTCAAAAAAAGAGAGTGTGTTTTTTTTTTGTCTTTGATTAAATATTATTATAAATATTATTATAATATTTATATTCAAATACTATCACAATTAAAATATTCTCCCAATAATAATATATTCCTATTATTTTTTATTTAAAAATAAAATAATATAAAAAATAATGTACAAATAATATACTTTATAAGAAATACATTTCATCACAAACATTTATTTTTTGGGGTTAATTTTAGTTTGACTCCTGTAGCATAAGATGGCATTATACCATTTTGTGGATGACAATTCAACATGGCCCGCTCTACCCTTGTACTATGCATCTTTTCAAATGCTATTATCTAAAAAATACGAACACGTCATTTTTTTGATATGTCCATGTATCAAATATATATTTGACATCGATATACGATGACGCACATATAATATATGTGTCTTACATATTTAAGTATGTTTAATTAAAAAAAATATGTTTTTTATTCGGACACGGTTAGAACACATCTTAGATATATCGCGAATACATATTAGACACAATTCATTAAAATTTAAAAAAAAATTATTATGTGATAGTGTATTATTATCAATTTATAAATAAGTCAATATCACCCGATCATCCTTCGAGAAAAAATCTTTATTTTTTTAATATATTATATTCATTTGTGCTTAATGTTGAAGTTTGAGTAGGTTTTACTTCTGATCGGGTGATTTAATTTTTAATTATTATTAATTTTTTTTAATTATAAATAAAAATACTTATATTTGTAATTGATGAATTGAGTTTAAAATATTTATAATTAAAATTATATATATATATATATATATATATACTATGTTTGTACTGTGTCTGTAAAAATTTTTAAATTTAATATATCTGTATCATGTTTGGTATTCATGTTCGTTTCCGTGATTCATAGGCTATTATGCTTTTATGTTAGGATTATTATGTTATTTAAACAAATAGAAATAGGATTTATTTAATGAGTACTTTAAATGTACTTGTCAAAGAAGAAAACATAAAAAGTATTAAATGGAAAGTAAGATTCATATCATACTAATTAACTTTTTCTTCTTTTCTTAATGCTTTCCGCTTGTTTACCGGAAGAAGTTTTTTACCTTTTTTTTCTTGTGTAAGTAATATTTTCAATTATCTTATACTGCCATTATCTAAAACTTATACTATATTTTAGTTTAGCACTTAATTCAATGTCTTAATATAGTCATTATTTTTTTCATAATATACATGCTTTATTTAATAGCAGTAAATATTAAATAATAATAATAAGTTTGTAGAGACATGGCTGAGGCTTTGGCGATGAGGGAGGGTTCACAACTAGCTGCTGATCTTTGCTTTTATGAGCTGCAAGTAGAGGCAGATTGTAGAGAACTCCATGAAGTCTTGTGGACTGAGAAGAATAGGACTTAATTCTTTATTAGATATGATTTATTATAGACATTTAAATTATTATGTAATATGTGTAAGATTGTAGAGACCATTATATAATTATATTAATTTTTAAAAATATTTTTATATATATCAAATAAGTGTTCAATAGATGATATAATAAATCATATCTACTTAAAAATTTCTTGAAGGGCAGGTCAACTTACTGAGAAATAATTGCTCAAGACTGCTTTTTATTGGCTCATAATGTTAGAAGTTTTGAGTTTCTTCACGTTAAGAGGAGGAAATAGAGTTGCTTATTCATTTGCATCACTAGCTTTTACATTCACAGACATAACTTGGGTAAAGGATGCTCCTTACTCTATCAATAACTTGGCTATGCTTAATGTATTAGCTTTAGATGCAGAATAATGAAATTTCATTTTCACATAAAAAAAAGTTTGTAGTTTAATGTGAACAAGTGTAAATATGTGATGTAAATATTGGAAGTTTGACTTTTTTTTCCATAAGTTACATTTTCCTTCACATACTGTGATGCTTGTACTTACAATTTAACAAGAAAATATATAAAATGCTAAAGAGGATCTGTAAGTACTACTATATAGCATAATTGTATGAAACAAACCAACCAACCTAATTGACCTGACTAAGAACTCGCTAACCGCCCTTGAGCTAGTCTAGCCCTTGTTCGTAATGGTTTTGGGTTAACTTGCATTTTATCATTAAACTATGCACACTTATTAATCAATGTTCTTAGTTTTAAAATTTATATTATTATCAAACTAATAAATTATTATCAACACTAATTTAGTTACATCATATCATATAAAATATTTTTTCATATGATATTTTTTATATGAAATACATTTTTTGTATAATACTCTCTTGAAAAAAAAAATCTTCTTTATTCGGTTTTTCTCGTTTACCCGACCATTTTACCAGATCAACTTCTGATGTGGATTATATAATTATGTTATAGGGCCTCTTTAAGGCTTTTAACATGCCTTAACCTTAGAATTGAGCAACTTACTTTTTTTTTTCTAAACTTTCTTTTACCCCAAAAAAAAACTAAATAGCAATTATTTCATCTTATTAATTTGAGCAAGGTTGTATCTATTTTTTGTTAAAAAAAATATTATGTCTATTTTAATATTACCACAATAAAAAATTAATATTATACAACAACTAAAATCAAATTTTTTTTTTATTAGATGGAATCAATTACATGAATTAAACAATGTCATTATATTTTATCATAAACTAAATTCTTTCGAGAGGTCATTTAGATTTAAATATTTTTTAATGGTTTCTCTCAGAGTTTTTCTTAGTCTTCATCTATCTCTAATTATTGAACTATCTTCAATTTGATCAACTCTTTTAAGTGAAGCTTCTATTAGTCTTCTTCTCACATGTTTATATTATCTTAATTAGGCGCAATTCTACCATCTTTTCCTCAATAGGTGTCACAACTACTTTTTCTTCAATATATTCATTCCTGATCTTATCTTTTCTTGTATGTCAACTCATTCAATGCAACATTCTCTTCTCTGTCACACTTATCTTATGTTCTTGTTGACACTTTACTATTCAACATTCAGTATCATAAAAGCATCGTTGGTCTTATGGTTGTGTAATAAAACTTTTCTTCAAGCTTGATAGGTACATTTCTATTACAAATAACATTCGAAGTTTTCCTTTATTTCATCCACCCAACTTGAATTCTGTGATTTACATCTCCCTCTATTTATTCACCACTTTGTATGATAGATCTAATATACCAAAATTGTGTGACTTGTGATATAGTGTGATATCCAATTTTCACCTTTAAGCCAACAATGTTGTGTGATTCCAAAACTTTCCTCCATGGCTCTAGTTTACCATTTACTCCCTCTCTTGACTCTCTCACTAGGACTATGTTATCTGTAAAAAAGCATGCATTGAGTCACTGATTCCTAGATATGTAGTATAAGAATGCCCAAAACTAAGGTAAAAAGATAAGGCCTCTAGGTTGACCCTTGGTGTAAACTTATAGTTATAAGGAAATCCTCTGTGGCTCTACCATGTGTTCGCACACTAGTTTAGCCTCATTATACATGTCCTGGATGGCTCGAATGTCATCTACTTAAACTCCTTTTATTACCAGTACTTTTCACAAGACTTCTCTTGACATCCTATCATAAGCATTTTTCAAGTCAATAAAAATCATGTGTAAATCCCTTCATTTCCTTTGATACCTCTCCATTAAGCCTCACAACAAAGTATATTGCTTTCATAGTTGACCTCTCAAGTATAAAGCCAAATTGGTTCTTTGAAATTATCTTGTCTTAATCTTTGTTCAACTACTCTTTCTCAAAGTTTCATAATGTGGCTTATGAGCTTAATTATTCTATAATTAGCACTGTTTTGTATATACCATTTGTCCTTATAAACAGGAATCAAAGTGCTCCTCCATTTATTTGACATTTTCTTAAATCTCATTATCTCATTAAACAACATTGTGAGGCAACTAATACCTTTTTTTTTCTAGACACTTCTATATTTCAATAGGTATATTATCTGATTCAACCATTTTTTCATTGTTCATTCTTTTTAGTATTTCTTTCACTTCAAACTCTTAAATTCTATGATAAAAGGTATAATGTTGGTCCTTCTCTCAAATGTTTAAAATCTTTGAGTCCAATAATGTCGTATGTCCTTCATTAAATAATATGTGAACATAACCCTTCAATCATTCCTTGATTTTTCGTTCTGTCACCAAGCAGAATTTACCCTCTACGTCCTTAATGCATTTTACTTTATCTAAGTCTCTTGTCTTCCTTTTTTTACTTTTAGAAAACATATAAATATTCCTTTCTCTATCTTTGATGCCTAAAGATTGGTATTGCCCATCAAACGCTTTAGCTTTCCTCTCGTTCACTGCCTTCTTATAGTATCTTTCTTAGTTACCCTATATTTTTTTTCAATTCTATTTATTTTTATACAAGTACCAAACTTTATATTACTCCCTTTTAATTCTAACATTCTCTTGAACACTACTTACTTACCACCACCAAAATTCTTTATCTTTAAGTTTAAAATATCTTAATTTATCGAATGTCTCTTTTACTATATTTCAAATCCCTTTAACTATCTCATCTTCCATATTATTTGCTCTCTCTTGTATCTTCTAAATCCCTTCCTTCAAAATCTTCTGCTGAAAGCTCATTTGATGTCATTATTTGATTCTTGGTATCTTATCTTGGTAATTTCTCTTAACACTCATCTTAACACATATTCATTACTAAAATCCTGTATTTGGTAGTTAAACTCATTTTAATAATAACTTTTCAATCCGAGCAAAGCTCTCAATCAAATTTAAAAATTAGAAATCATTGTATTTATTTTTCATGCTGCGGGTGTAGTTTAAGCTTACTTCTATGACGAAACCAACAAAAAGCCATAGAATAACACCTTAGCATGAAATTCTCAAAAACAGCACGACCCTCCAACTCATTACGTTGCCAGCTGGCAATGGCTCGT
This sequence comes from Ormosia semicastrata, assembly GCA_029884595.1. Classification (NCBI taxonomy): domain Eukaryota; kingdom Viridiplantae; phylum Streptophyta; class Magnoliopsida; order Fabales; family Fabaceae; genus Ormosia; species Ormosia semicastrata. The sequence continues at coordinate 8,684,304 of JAQQTO010000021.1, read as the reverse complement.
CGTCGAAAAACTTAAAGACCATTATTAGATATTGATAAAAAAAAATTTATGAATTTTATTATATCCTCTTAAACATCCTTTTAACAATTTTTTAATATATAATAAAAAATATTAAGTAAGATGCATTTAATATTTTAAAAATATTAAAAATTTAATATTTTTTATTTAATAATTAAAAGAATTATTAAGATGATTGATTTAGAAGATTTAGAATTATTTAAAAAATATTACTAGTAGTTATTATAAAATTTATAATAAGAATAATGTTGTACAAATAAAATATGAAATCAAAATAGATCACATTTGTTTAGTTAGAGGATCAAAATAAATTATTCTATATTTTATATAAATACATCATTTTAAAAAAATTGCATTGAATTCAAATTATTATTAGTGGTGATTTTTAATTTATTTATAAATTTTATTTTACATTTCTAATTTTTAGAATATTAATGAAAAATTTTAATTTATCTTTTTTAAAAATTTTCTGTGAGATTCTTTATTACCTTGAAGATGCCTTAAGTTTTCGTCAACATAGTTAAATATGAAAAGTATAACTCTCGCTGTTATGTTAAGAAAGAAGAGAATTTCGATCTATGGCTCAATAATTGTCAAATTAAGTTTCATGTAAATTAACTTTATTTACAATATAGGAAATTGAAGTTGAGCACGTAAGGACATATCTCTATTAATGTCTAAATAAAGATTAATTTTACATTTAAAAAGTGTCAAGACATATTATAATTTTAAAAATATAAAAATGAAAAAAAAAACACATTTGATGATCCGAAATTATTGGGTAATCCTCGTATATTAGATGAGAAAATTTTAGGTAAATCTAGAATATTTAAGTTTAATGCATTAGGTCAATTACATCATCAATTACTTCCTCTGTTTTGTTGTAATTATCTTTTTAAAAAATTTGTTTTATCTCAAATTATTTGTCATTTAAAAATATCAAGAAAGTATTTATTAATTTTTTTAACTTTATCCTTATAATTTATTATGTCAACTAAACTAATACTTATACATAATTTATAGTTAATTGACTTTAACAATTTTTAAGAAAGAGTAGTTTAGTCATATTAAATTATATTTCTTTATATTTTAGATTATTAAATAGTATCCTAAATTATTGTGCAAAAACTTTAAAAAATAATTATAATGAGATGGAAGGAGTAATTGATAACTTTTTATAATTAATTAATAATTATTTAATATTATAATATACCATAATTAATTGTAGAATTTTGTTATATCTTCTTAAAAGTTTTTCTTAATATCATCTTAATATTAAATAAAAAAGTATTTAATGAAAAAAAATATATTTAATGTCTTAAAAACATAAAAAATATTCAATACTTTCTTAATTTAATAATTAAGAATATTAATAAGAGGATTACGTAAGAATATTTAAATTTATTCTTAATTATGTAATTAGGTTAATGTACCCAACTTGATTATTCTAAGTTTAGAAAAATTATTGTATGTTACTAGAATAATAATAAATGTATATTTCAAGAAAATGTCAATCATCTATTTTAGGCATATTTACATAAATTTAGGCACACTAAATTAAAATTAATGATAGAGATATTTTTAAAATATGTATTTATTATTGCTCCAAAAATATGTGTTATAATATCTTCTAAGTTTTATGCATGAATTTTTCTTAAGAAATTTTATGATATCTATTTTTTTAAGATAGAATACTCAAAATAAGTTATCAAATATTTTATTAACACTATTAATTATTTTTAAATAATTATTATAAAATTAATATTTAATAAATTATTAACAATTTACCTTATGTATTGTACCGACGAAATAGCATACAAACTCTCATTCCTCTATTTCTGTAGTACAATTGGAACTCTGAATCCACTGCAAAGTGAAAAAGTCACAGCTTCTATCATTTATGACACATGTGTCGTGTTCGGCGACACGTGCGAAGCACTCCTGGGGCTTTTGCTTTCCAGAGCTCATAAAGTGTCTTCCTTCTGCTTGTAGTGGATTGTGTTTCTTCCACTTGCCAGGGGAGATTTTCTACTGGAGTGACGCGTGTTTCGAGAGTATATTCTCTCTTTTCTATTCCCCTGTTTTGAAAAGCTTTTTTTCTATTCACTCTTGTTAGCCTTTGATTTGAGATGCATCGGTAGAAGGATTAAACTAATAATAAAAGGATTAACATGTCATCAAGCAAGTCATTTTGTCATCCTATTATGCTGAATAGATTTTCCAACCAATTAGTACAAAAAGGATATGTATAGAAGGATTTGATTCTCTCAAATTTTTTTTATGTAATCAAGTAAAAGAAAAAAATAAACATAAAAATTATAAAAAAAATTTACAATTTATAATTGAATCTTATTAATAAATATTTTTATATTTTTTTTTCTTCATTTAACCACATGAAAAAAAAATTGATATAAAAAGATCTAAATTCATGTACAAGATATATAAATTTGGATTTCCTATATTAGTCAATAATATGAAAAAATTCTATTAAAAATAAAAAACATAATATTTTTAAAAATATAACTAGTAAATTTTATAATTAATTACAATAAACCTTACATAATAAAATTTGTATCTGTTTCTCTAATATAATAATCATATTAGATGAGAAGATACTGTTCCATGATAGAAGAGTCTGAGCTTTTCTTCGAAGTTGTTATGCATTGTATTACTATTACACGCTCTCTCCATGTATTTTTACCCAACACATTTCCACACATGCATTTGATACGGTCCTTGATGCAATTTACTCTATTGAGAAGAATAAACACATTAAAAAACATATTACTTTTGTCTTGTTTCGTTTACACATATTGTAATTGTCACTTGCTCCTAATGTAAGGTGAAGTCTTATTCTTATGCACCAAACATTTTTCTTGAGTTACACCCATTTAGGATTACTTGACCATCAAATTTCTATTATTATTAGTGTTTTGTACTTGTAAAATTTACAGGATAAATTAAAAATATTAAAAAAATATATACTTAACTTAGAGATATGATATTTTGAATAATTTAAATGAATTTAATTAAATTATAATTAGTAAAGTCTACACTAAAATTTACTCAAAATTATATATCTTTATATGACCTCTCAAAAAATAATTAGTTTATATAATTTTATATAATTTTAATATTGATTCTATAATTTTTTTAATATTAATTTTTATGTATTTATTTGTTTGGATGTTTTATCAACTTATTATTAAGAGCATACAAAAAAAATATTATATTTTCTTAGTTTAAAAAAAATTAATAAATTATTAGTTTTCTCGTAATAAATTATATTTAATTAATTTTACTATATTTTCATATGAAATTTTTACTCTTATGTGATATATATATTGACGTTTTTCTAAATAATATAGAATAATTATATATGAAAAAATATAGTAATTTAAAAATATAATTAATTAATTTAAGGTGATAATATATATAGAGACGGTATCATATACTTACGAAAATTTTGAGATTTTAAGATCAATCACCAATAAGAATAATTAATAACGTGATCAACTAAAGATAAGTAAAATTTTTTAATTTTTTAAAATATAAATTAATATATAAATGTATATAAGTCAAAGTAATTAACATATGATTATAAATTTTTATATTTATATGTGTAAATAATAAATTTAATTTATACATGTCGATATATATACACCTTCTTTTTTAAATTATAACATAAGATGTAATATTTAGTTATTGAGATTATGTATTTGTCACATGATAAATTTTTAAATATATTGTTTCATATTAAAATGATATGTATTAGAATATAAAGATATATATATTCTTTTTATATATTATTATATGATGATTATATGATTATCATAAATATTAAAGATTTAGACAGATGTTAATTGCCTTATAAAATAAACATTTTTACTACATGAAAAGGGAGATGAAAAGAGAAAGGGAAACTAAAGTAAGATTAGAAAATAACGTAAATTGAAGGGAGCAACACCACTTGTCACGACCGGAGTCGTGACTGGAGACAATTGGAGATTTTAAAACAAAATAAAAGTAAGAGAGTTGTTACCAACTTTATTAAGTTAAGAAAAAGTTAAAAAATCTCAAAAATAATTTTGAAAAACTAGTCTGTGTAAACTAAATTAGAATTGAGAATTGGTCATGAATAAATAACGGTGAAAACTTAATCCTACAATAATTTTATGCAATCATCATAAGATAGTTATCTTAAAGATAATTATGTGAATTAAAAAACATAAAAATATTTAATTTACTTTAAAAAATAATAAATGATAAATGATAATAAAAAAATTTACAAAAGAAAATGAAAAGAAAATTAACATTAAAAAAGGAATTACAATTAAAAAAATCAATGACAATTAAAATAGCTATAAGTAATATAAAAATCAAGAATTAAAATATTTAAGGTCAAAGAACAAATTAAGAATAAAATAAGCATAAAAAAATAATTTACAATAAATAAAAAATATTTAATATAAATAAAATAAATCAAAATCAAAATATTTATAATTAAAAATAAATTATAAAAAAAAATTGACTTAACTTTTGGTCTATGTATCTCCTAAGTCTAATGAAAAATTCAAAGGCAACGTAGTTCTTTAAAAATAAGTATGAGTTAGTTAGTTTTAATCAACTTTGACACCAATAAGCTCTCGCAACACAGCCGCTCTACTAAAAGGTTATGGGGTTAATAAGTTATCACAACTCAATTAGCCCATATTTATTATTGAATTAATTTTTAAAATATATAAAAAATAAGCAACTAATAAATAAATAAATAAACCAAACTAATCAATAAATAAGTTAAAATCAAAAAATAAGTATATAGAAAAAATTACAAAAGATAAGAAGAAGATAAAAGAAAGAATAAACAAACTTACATTCAATAAACCAAACTAATCAATAAATAAGCTAAAATTAAAAAAAACAAGTATATAAAAAAATTACAAAAAATAAGAAGAAGATAAAAGAAAGAATAAACAAACTTACATTCAAAACTAGTAAACACTATGTTTGTTATACATGATCTCACATACTCTCACAAATCAAATATTAAAAAGCAATCTAAAATTTTTTTTTGGTAAAGTTCTCAAGTTCTATACTTAGTATTAAGTCTAAACGTATAATTTTCTTAATAGTTTAAACACTTAAGGATCAACTCTTTATATAAGAGGTGAGAAGGGAAAATAAACTTGATCTCTCCGATGTGAGACTTCAATAAAGTGAATAGTTTACTAATGTGAAGTTTTTATATATAAAAGAGATGAATGCCTATTTTTTCCTCTTTCATTTTGATCTTTTTTTATTCCTTCTTTTTTTATTGAAAAAATGGGACAAAATTAAGTGCTAATAATAGCTCCATTTGCTTGATCTTTTGATTCGAAAGGTCAAAGCAAAATAAAAAAAATAACCAATTTTGTTTAAGAATATTTGTTGATCAAATAAAAAACTTCTTAGACTAAGGAAGGAAGCAACAAATCAACAAGTCATTAAAAAACATAGAAAACAACAGATTACTAAAAAAATTGGCATAAAATTTGTCAATTAATTATTTGCCAACTTAAATAACAAAGAAATTATGTAAAAATCTGTTACAAATAAATAATCAACAGATATTTAACAACTTAGATTATAACAGGAGATGTATACAGTAATAGTGATATTTGTACATTATTGTTATCACACTACTTACACTGTTTTTTAATAATAAAACAAGAAAAATATGTATTTTAATACACTCTTCCTTTTTATCTTTTTTTCCGTATATGAAAAGTATAAAGATGGTATAACAAAATTGATGCGTATGCAACGTCTATTGTCCTTCAGCAGTTGCCATTTGGTTCCTGTCCCCCATTTCCTTGAGGTCCAGGGATAATGCGGAAGGTAGTATGATTGAGTGGTAGGATAATATGTGGGCTATGAATCCATGATAAATAGGAATTATACTAATGGTCTATTTAGATAACGAAATTGAAATTGAAATATATAATTTTATTTTTAATTTTAATTTTTTTAAAATTATAATTTATTTAAAATCTTAAATTTTATATTTAGAATTGTCAAAAAATTAGGATAAAAAATTATAATTTTAAATTTAATTATAATTTTATTGTTTAAAAATGCGTTATAAAATATTAAAAAATTATTTATAAAATTAAAATTAATAAAAATATTTATAAAATAATATTTTTATAATATAATAATCATATTTTTTATAAAAAAAATTTTATGAATTTTTTAAAAAATAAATAGCTATTATAATAATTTTTATATACATATAAAATTAATTTTTTATATAAATATAAAATCTCAATAAATATGATTGTTTATAAATAAATGTAGAGAGAGAAAGATTAATTTTTAAGTTATGGAATTGATAATTTTTAATGTATAGTTTAAGAATTGAAAAAGACTTAACTTAGTTATTTTTCAATTCCATATGATTGATTTATGAAATTACAATTTCATTTATGAATGACATTCTAAATATAAAAATTAAAATTAAGAAATTCAATTCTAATTTCATACTCAATTTCAGGAACTAATCAAACACTAAGTGCTAAGAACTATGAAGCACAAACACGGACATAGACACGCGGACCTATTAATTTTAAAAATTGAGAAAATCACACCAAATTCAAAAATATGTATATACCTAACATATATATATATATATATATATATATATATATATATATATATATATATATAATTACAAAATTTAAGTAAAAAAATTCATAATTCATTAATATCATTTCTATAAACTTGAAGATTTACAATATCTTAATATATGTCATATGTATCAATATTTACTATCTAATAAGTCCTTTCTAAAAAATATAGAGTATAATTTCTATTGATATATTCTAAAAAATATATTAAACTAATTTCTCTTAATAAACTAACCATGAATGAAGTACACGCAAGATAAAAAAATTAACTAGAAAGAATATTAGTATGAAACAAGTTTTAGTGACGACGAAGTTGACGATTTGGTATGAAAGCAAAAAAAAAGGAGCGAGATGAAAATAGTGGTGTATAAAAAGATAAAACTTAACAGTCTAATAGTGATGTATGAAAAAATAAAACTTAAAATAATGATGTGTGAAAATAGTAACTTGAGACATTAGTTATGTGATTGGATTTGAGTGGATTACGAGCTTACTAATTGAATGTTAATCATGGAAACTATTTAAAAAAAATTAATGGATCATGTCTAAGTCATGTTCTAGACGTGTCTAAGCGTGTCTTCGAGACGTATCTAAATTAAAAAAAAATAATAATCTTTTTAATCGAACACATTCTAACACGCAGGACATATATATCATATAAGTGTCTTCATGTATCTGATATAGATACATATTTAACACATAAATACACCTTAATAACGACGTGTCCGTGATTTATAAGTGAAGAACTTGTCGTCTTTATCTTGAGGAGGAAAACAATTATATATTAACACAAGACACAAGTAATTCAATTAATTCAATATGCGCATTAGCCGGTCTAACCCAACTTTTCAAGCGTAATGGACTTAGTAAGTTAACCTTTCAATCAAAAGGGCCCAAGATGACTAGCCCACTCCAACCCCATGGACTGGGCTGACCAGTCCAGTGAAAAGTAAAATGTTAAAAAAAAAATTGGTGGAAGATTTTAGTGAATAATAATTAAATAAAAAATTTTATTATATGAAAATGTATGAATATTTGTAATTTATAAAAATTAATCGATTAATATAGTTAACTTGCTTAAACTATTAATTATTATTTTTAAAAAAATCTTTCGAGTAATATAAAGGGAGCATCACCCCAACTCATTTTAACCTATGGTTGTATCAGGTCAAGTGAAAAAGTCCTTTTACTTAAGCTGGCTTAACAAGTTGATTTTATTTTAAAAGCTCTATTAATAAATTATAAAATTGATTTAATTTTTTAAGCATTTTTTGGTGGTAAACATAATGTTGATGCTTATGACTGAAATTATAGATGAACGTCAAAATTCTTAAATTTTATAGAAAATAATTTCCAAAATCATATCATAATTTTCAGAAAAAACATGGAAGTCTCCGTTATAGAAAACAATTATATTATATAAATAAGTGACCGTGTAGCGTAATGCTGGTTCTACACATATAAATTACAGACGAGAATTTTGAGTCACAGATCTAAGATTTATGAGTGCAAAAATTAAATGATATTTAAAGGAATCCACTAACACAACAACGGTATAATATGAATCAGCTATTTTTGCATTGTTGTTTCATCTCAACAAATAAAATAAAATAAAATAAAAAAAGGAGAGAAAACCCATCAATTGTTGTTTCTAAACCAAGCACCGTAAATAATAAATCAAGTTCAGAAATTTAAAAATGTTTAAACTTCAAAAATAATACATTTAACAATGGTTGTAGTTGAGATCTTGAGGATAGGTTTGGATAAAACTGAAAATAGGAGTCACTTCCCCCAACTGCTTTCCTACTTAATACACTAATAAATAAGGTTCTCAACACTATCATGACATCTTTTTTCTCTTCCTAAACCACCGACACGCAGTTATAAACTTAATATAACTGGGCTTATAGCACTTCTAGGTGATTCTACAATTTGGCCCAGTAATAGTAATGTACCAAGTCCAAGATCTTAAAATAATAGGAAAGTGCAGCACGTCATAACCTATATATTATTAAATGGTACTTCTGACGAAATCATCATATAATAATAGTGAACTGGAGCTTTTAAAATGTCAAAGATAGTTAGAGTGCTTTTAAAATTTCAAAGATAGAAAAAAGAATGTTTAAACATAGTTTGAGTGCTTTTCTACTGATTATGAATGACCTAATCCACTTGACTCTTGGCCACTAATTTCTGAACGAAGGACGTAGTTTCTTCTACGCGGTTGCAATGTATATGACGGCTGAATTCCTGTGGCTTTTGTCCATCCATGTAAGCACCTTGCTTTTCTACTGATTTTTCAGTGCCATTGCATTTGTACGCGGCTAGACTTGCGTGGCGTTTGAGAATGTGAAGAATTTTGGGATCGTGCAGGCTTAAAAGTCAACTCCGTGATACACGGATGATTGATATTAGTAAGTATCCGTGTATTATATAGACTTCTTAAAAATAAAATACAAACTAAATAAATATATATTAGAAGAGAAAAATATTTAAAATTATATAAAAAATTATGTATAATTTATTTATTTAAATAAAATATAAAAATATAAATTAAAAGAGAAAGTATTTAAAATTATTAAAATTATAAAAGGATGTTTGTGTAATTAATTAAAAAGATAATTTAAATTTAAAATTTTAAAAAAATGATATGTGTCATTTTTAAAAAAGAGTAACGTAAGATATTAAATCACTTTCAAGAGAATGTACTCTAATTTGTTATATAGGAGTGAATTATTATTTTTGTTTAGAACCACAAATAATTGTTATTATGAAGTCTTAAATTATTGAATAAAATCAAAATATGGTATATTTGACTTTTTAAAAAAAAAATACTATCATTAACTAATTACTTTCATCCAATAATCACTCTAGTTTTGAATACATTATTGTCAAATTTGACCAGACTAAGCTTTTTATTTTTGTCCTTGAGGACCTTGACTAATTATTTACGTAATTTCGAGCCAAGAGTATAGGTTAGATAAAATCTTTCTCAAAGTGACAACTCTAATATCTAATCCCTTGACATTACTAGTATGGTTTGCTTAGGGTTACAAGATCACTTCCACTGCGACTAATCACTGTCGGATTTTGATAAGAGCAAATGGTACATTTGGTACATGTTTATTTTTTTCTTTAAACCATGTCAAATTAAATGAACCAAGTAAAAATTAATTCAATTCAATCATATTATGATATAATATAATAATATAATATTATGATATAATATAATAATAATAACTTATAAAAGAAGATACATGTCTTCATATTCTGACATGTGTCACTTTGAAATATGTCACTTTGACATGACATTATATGTTTAAAAAGTTATCATGTGATAAATATATTATTCTAATAACTATCATGTGGCATCTTACATTATAATTTAAAAGGAAAATATATATGAGTCGCCACATCTAAAAAATCTTGTCACGTAGGAAAAAAATTGAAAGCCATATATCAATTAAAATTTGTTATTTCAATTATTATGTATTAAAATTATAAATTATAAAAAAATTGAAAATAGAAACATGAAACAGCAACGAAAGGAGGGCATTGCCAGGCTCTGTCACGTAGCAAGGGTCGTTAATGGAATTGTGGAAGTGAAGTCGCAACATTGTGTCGCATAGTAGGAGTTACAATGTCAAAAACAAGAGCACAACAGTGGCGCAGAGGTCAAGCCACCATCGTAACTCGATCTTGTGTTGATGAGGTGAGGTGAGGTGAGGTTGGCGCGGGCTTGCAACAGCTTAGCCACTCGTAGGTCAAGGAAAATAGCAGAGGCAGCTAAGTGGAGGTCAGGGATAGGTTGAAATGGAGGTAATTATTTTTTTTTAAATGCTTATAAATTAATTAATTAATCGATTGCATTTGAGGTTCGATTTTTTTTCCAAAATTCAATTTTTTTATTGATTCCATTTTTATTTTAATCAACCATGTAATTTTAAATATGAAAAATAATAATCACTTATTTTATTTTTCAGTCACAATGGAGCTTGCTAATTAAATTTGGAAATTATACTGATTAGTTGATAATTCTTTCCTAATATAATTTTTTCGGGTCAACTTTTATTTGCATTGATTTCCAAAAATTCTATCATCGCAATTTCTTATTGAAATCACTTATGCCTTATTCTCAAATAGAATCCTGTCATCTCAAACTTAGACAGACAAACCTTATTTGCAATCCCTAAAATTTTGTTAATGATTTTGGAACAAGAGGTTAATGATTCTGGCACAAGAAAAATTAAAATTTCAAATGTAATCTACTTTCAATATGAGATTCTGGCATAAGAGGTTAACGATTCAATCTGAATCCTAACCTCGAATCTCAAACAATATGCAGCTCTTTGTCAGGTTTCACAACATGTTTATTCGAATTGAACTATAAACTCCCATAATCACATATCTAATTGCAATGGAATGTAAAGAAATTGTGTCATCATTATTAAGAAGCTGGGCAAGGTGATAATCGTTCTGATTTTACTCTCTCTGTATACTCAGTCGGTAAGCCATGGAATGGTTGGGATTAATATTGGCTATTGCCTATAAAATTCAACTATTGCCTATGGTTAATTCATTGCTGTGATTAGCTTATGCTCCCTACAAACCTTGCCAAACTTGGTGTCTCTCTCTTTCCCTCTTTTCTTTTATCTCCTTCCAGTAAGATTACCTTTAAAATATTTTTCAGTTATCGCATTTTTTTATTATTTTAGATAACTTGATGGTTTTTTCAAATTTACAGCATTGCATATACTGGATGAAATAATGCATATGTTTATATATATGATTTTATTGTTGCTTTGCTAATATCAGATATCTATTATCTGCTATGTATTTTTATCATGTAGGACAAAAGATAATTATGTATCTTGATTCTTGCAATGGGGTAGTTGCTCTAGACCTTGAAAGGAAGCAAACAATTGTCATACAAAAGGAAGGACTTCCAGATGTTGGTAAGGTTCTTCATAGGCTACACTTGCACTTCAAAATGAAGTACCATTGGTTGGTTTGTATCATTTTCGTACATAATGCAACATAGCTATAACTAACCAACCATATACACACCAACTTTGGTATTGCTTAGTTGTTTGGAATCCCTAGGAGAAAAATGTTAGTGTATGTCCTAGAGGCCATTTTATTTTGACCTTATTTACATACATTGTATTATGTTATTTATTTAATACATGAGACATTTCATTTATTGTTTTATTTATTATAAACATAATAAAATCCTTAAAATAGTAAGTTTAATGTCATATGACATCAAATGGATGACTTGATCGTGAAATCTTATTGGATAGAATCAGAACACTATTCTTAAATGTCCTTAGTCAAGTATTATTGTTAATTAATTAGGATAATAATAATACATTGAGACTAGTATGTGCGTAGACTGATGACCACATCTCATGAGTCATGGATATGAGATATCAAGTCTTCACATAGATACATATTAGAGTAATGATGTATTGGACTGATCCACCATGAGAACGCTACGTGGATTATTGCGTGAGTGTCATAAGCGATTCTCAAAGTAACAATTGTATATGTGATCCTTTGACCTAAAATCACTACGATTCTTACATGAGGAGTTGTATGTTTTAATGTCATCAAACATCATCTATAGCAATATGATTATAAAGTTGATTATTGGACATACCGCGAATCATGCAGAGGGATGTGAGTGACCTAGATGAGATTTGTCCCTCCTACATAACAAAAGCGATATTTTCGGGGCCCCTGATTGAGTGAGACTGCGAAATGCATGACCATGCTCAAATGAATCAATATGAGATATTGATCTCATTTGTTATTACTAAGTCTACTTAAGCATCAGGAAACAGAAGATTGAACAATACAAGGGTGACACATTCCATGCCTTGTGTTCAATCTAGATATCTGGACAAAGGGACTAAAATATACGAAAATATTGGTTACAGAAAGGTTATGTCAAGTCATTGACATTCTCATTACTTGAGTAGCAGTGATGTGTTGCTAGATATCGCTCACTGCTTGTAAGATTAAAATGAGATTTTAATATTACTACCAACGTCATGAGAACCTGCAGGGTCACATACTTAGAACAAATTAAGTTGGAGCAATTAGAATCTAAGTTGGAATAGAGTTCTATTATGGGTCAGACTCATAACAGATGAGTCCAAAGTTGCACTGCTAAACCAACTACTACTCTCACCCGCATAAGACAGTCACTATTATAAATAGTACTGCTAAGGGGCTATCAAGGAGTATTAGTTGCAAACCCTAACCGCATCCTAACAGAAACAGTGAGTGAGAGAGTGACATATTTCTCTTCTCTTCGCAGTTAGCACTGTGCAGGAGACGTGAGGCTCCAAGATTGCAGACGTTGGACGTTTATGAGTTTATTCGTGTGGACAACATAGAGGTACCATCATTGCTACGGTGCAAGTGATTTGCTTGATTGTTTTTCATCTATCTTTAAGACGTAAACTCAAAAATCATGTTTCATAACTCTTCTTTTCGCATGGATCCTTGGTGAGAATCCTTTTTTCTCTGTACTTATGTCCACAGATTTCCCAATAAAAAAATCCAAGTCTATGGTGGATTTGGGAGATGAAGAGGTCAAGCAGTTGCTTTGTGTTGATGGTGCAGCAAATGAAAGGCCAATCACGTTGAATCAAGGTGAAGAATGGACAAGTTGCTTGGAGCTCTCTGTTGTCCCTTCTACTTCATATGAAGTGACTCCAATATGCAGATTGAAAGCAAATACTAACTAAAATAAACCACCCAGTATTCTTTTTGACCACGTGGTGAGGTTGTCCAGCTTTAAGCCATAAGATTTACAATAACAACTAAGCTTTTTCCCACTAGGTGGGGTCGGTTACATAGATCAAATGACATCATTGTGCCCTATCATAAACCAAGCCTTTAAAAATGTCATTTAAATTTATTTTTTTAATCGTTTAACCTATAGTCTTTCTTGGTCTCCCTCTACCTCTAGCTATTGGGCTATCCTCCACCTAATCTACTCTTCTTATATGAGCTTCTAAGGGTCTTCTCCTTACATGTCCAAACTATCTAAGGCGAGATTCTCCCATCTTTTCCATAATAGGTGCTACCCCTACTTTCTCTCTAATGCATTTATTCCTAATCATATCTTGTCTTGTCTGACCACACATCCTGTGCAACATCCTCATCTTAGTGACACTAATCTTATGCTCTTGCTGGCTTTTTACTGCCTAATATTCAGTACTATACAATATTGCGGGCCTTATAGTTATGCAGTAAAATTTACCCTTAAATTTGAGAGACACTTTTCTATCACAAATAACTCCTGAAGCAACTCCTCCACTTTATCCATCCAGCTTGAATCCTATAGTTTACATCTCTCTCTATTTCTCAGTCATTTTGTATTATAGATCCAAGATACCTAAATCGCGTGACTTGTGGTATGGTATGGTTTCTAATTTTCACCGCTAAGCTAGTATTAGCACGCTTCTTATTGAACTTATATTCCATATATTCCGTCTTACTCCTGTTTAGACGGAAGTTATGTTCTTCCAAAAGTCGTCTCCATAGCTTTAGATTACCATTTGTTTCCTTTCTTGACTCTCCAACGAAGACTATATCATTTGCAAAAAGCATGTGTTATGGCACTGACTCTTGGATATGCACAGTAAGCACACATCCAAGACTAAGATAAAAAGATATGGACTCAAAGTTGACCTTTGGTGCTGTCCTATAGTTATAGGGAAATTTTGTGACCTCACACTGTATTCTCACAATAGTTTTATCTCCATCATACGTATCTTAGATTGTTCTAATATAAGTGATACGAACTCCTTTCTTCTCCAGAGCCTTCCACAAGGCCTCTCTCAATGCTCTATCGTAGGCCTTTTCCAAATTAATGAAAATCATGTGTAGGTCTTTTTGCTTCCCCTGATGCCTCTCCACTAATCTTCGTAGAAGATAGATAGCTTCCATGGTTGACCTCCCTGACATAAAATCAAATTGATTTTCTGAAATATTAGTCTCTTGTCTTAATCTCCATTCAATTACTCTTTCTCATAACTTCATGACTCATGAGCTTAATCCCTTTGTATTTGCACAGTTTTGTATATCTCCTTTATTCTTATAAATATGGATTAAAGTGCTTTTCCTCCATTCATTTGACATTTTCTTAGACCTCATTATCTCGTTAAACAACTTTATGAGTTAGCTTATACCTTTCTCTCCTAGGCACTTCCATACCTCAATAGGTATATTATCTGGTCCGACCGTTTTTTCATTATTCATCCTTTTCAATACTTCTTTTACCTCAAACTCCCAAATTCTACGATAAAATATTTTATTTTGATTCTCCTCTGTAGTGTTTAGAATGTCCGAGTCTCTTAAAGTCTCACGTCTCTCATTAAATGACTTGTGAAAATAACTCTTTCATCGATCATTGATGTCTTGTTACGTAACTAAGACTTTACCCTCTTCATCCTTAATGCATTTCACTTGATTCAAGTCTCTTGTCTTCATTTTCATACTTTTAGCAAGCCTGTAAATATTCCTTTCTCCGTCTTTAGTGCCCAAAGATTGATATAACTCGTTGAACACTTTCGCTTTCGCCTCTCTCATTGCTTTCTTAGTATATTTTTTAGCTGCCTTATATTTTTCCTAATTTTCATCGTTTTTACACATGTATCAAGTTTTATAACATTCTTTTTTTACCTTAACTTTATCTTGTACACTTGCGTCTCACCACAAAGATTCTTTATTCTTGGGTCCAAAGCCTCTTAATTCACCGAGTGTCTCTTTTGCTACCTTCCTAATCCCTTTAGTCATCTCATCCCACATATCATTAGCACTCCTTTGTACCTCCAAAATATCTTCTTCCATAATCCTTATTTAAAAGAACATTTATTTTTCTCTCTTTAGTTGCCACCATTTGATCAGTGAGATTCTGTCTTGACAATTTCTCCTTACTATCATCTTAAATGGTACATTCATAATCAAAATCCTGTGTTAGGTAATCAAACTCTCTCCAGGATAACTTTATAATTTATGCAAAATTTTCTATCAATTTTTTTTAAAAAAAATTCATTTAAAAAGCCTTTTTGTTGACATGACCCTTAT
This sequence comes from Ormosia semicastrata, assembly GCA_029884595.1. Classification (NCBI taxonomy): domain Eukaryota; kingdom Viridiplantae; phylum Streptophyta; class Magnoliopsida; order Fabales; family Fabaceae; genus Ormosia; species Ormosia semicastrata. The sequence goes on along the minus strand of JAQQTO010000021.1, from coordinate 8,668,516 downwards.
ATGGGTGAACTTGAAGTTATTCAGAAGTCGGGATTTTGAGCAGGTTATGGCAAGCTCCAATCACCACCCCAACTCTACGTTCAATACGAATGAAGATCAACTTTGAATTGGAGAACGAAATGGGGAAAAGAATTAGATAGGAATGGTTAAAATATTTTTCTTAAAAGCAAAAACTTTGAAAGGCAAAAGGGATAGGGTATAGTTTAGAAATTTGTTCTTTAATTATCATGTGCTAAGTACATCTTTAATCTGTTAAATTATTTAACAGAAAAGTTAACAGCATGTGTGATTAGCACAATGTATAAAGCTTAAGGGGTATTTTGCATTATTTTTAAACTCGGGTAAATTGCACAATGGACGTAGTTGTAGGGGTTTTTTAAAGGAGAAAACTTAGGTAAAGTTCCTTAGGTGCTTGTGGTGTTTAAGGGGTATTTTTTAGCATTATTTTTTTAAACTCATTAATGAGTAAATTGCACAATGGACGTAGTTGTAGGGGTTTTTTTTTAAATTATGTTTTACCTTAGTTTTATATCAAATTACAAATAATTTAAGAGTTAGTTATATTTTTAAAATTTAGTTTAATAATAAAGATGTTTAAAATAATAAAAAATTATTATCCCATGCATTGCATAGATTCAAAATATTAATAAAGAATTAAATCAATGAATCAAGCTACTTGCAGGTTCATGAGTATAATTTTTCTTAGGAGCTAGGAGCTAGTTTCCTTGTTTGCTTTCACCTATACCAAAAGAATTTTTAATGAATCAAAGTTTAAAAAAAAAAGTGACATTTTGAATCAAGGAAAAAAATATTTTTTATTTATTTTTTTACTAAATAAAAGAGTTGTCAATGTTGTAATTTAATTTTAAAAAATTTGTCTAGCTTTTAATTTTTCAATCGAATTAGTAATCCAACCGGCAAGTATCGTTTGGCTGTGGGTGAGTTTAACAAATGAGAAATTCTTAAATAAATATGAAACATTTAATTTAGATGTATTAGGTTAATCACATTATTAATTATATTTATTTATGGTAATTAATTATTAATTAGTTATAAAAATTATTTATTATTTATTTATTAATAAAGTGATTAGCTTAGTACACTTACCTTGAGTACTTTAAATTTATGCAAGAACTTCTCTTTACAATTAGAATGTAAACGAGTCGAATCAAATCAAATACTTAAAGGTCAAGTTTAACTTATGAAAAAATATATTATTTAAATTTGGTTCATTTATTTAAATAAGTCAAATTTTAAATTTGTGCTTAATTTATTTAAAATTATAAAGTTTAAGATTGACTTGTTTAGATCATTTATACCTTAATTATTTTTATTTCCTTTATCAAATTTTTTCTCAAAGTATTTTTAAAATTTATTAATTTATTATTTGATAAACATTTTTATGCTAGAAGATGAAATAAAAATAAAAAGAGAGTAAAAGAAAATTTAAAAATTAGAGTTAAGTAAGTACTATATAGCAATATATAAAAATTATAATTTTTTAAATAGAATTAAAAATTAATAAGTAATAGTAATGTATAAACTACCAACATATATTGATATGAGTAGAAGGTATTCAATCCCTTAAACATGTGGTTTTAAGATTAATTTTGTAATTCATGTGTATAAAAATAAAAAATAATACTATTAAAAAAATATTTACTTAAATATCTAATCATATATTAAAAAATTAATTTTCACTTATTAAATAAAAAACATTCTATAAAATAAATATATATATGAACTTAATCAAACATTTAACAAACGAATCTCAAATAATTCACATATAATTCAATTCATTTATATTCTTATTGACAATTATTCTTAGAGCATATTTGAGAAAAATTAAATCTTTTTTAAATAGTTATTTTTAGAGAATTAAGTTGTTTTGTGAAATAATTATTATATTTGGGTAAAAAAAATTATTTTTTAAAATTTTTTTACACAAAATTTAATACAAAATAAAAACTTTTTCAGTTAATAATCATAAGTTAAAGATTGAAACTTATGATTTTAATTTATAAATTATTTCTTATACTTTGATACGTAAATATTATTTTATCTTCAATCAAATAATTTTTTTAATCATTTTATATCTATTTTAATAATTTAATACATAAAAATAATTTTTTATATCATTTAAATAAATTATATTAGCCTAAAATTACTTTATAATTAATGTATCTAAATATAAAAATTAATCAATTATAATTAATTATAATAATAATTAATTATCAATATAATCTATAATTTTTAATTTTTCTAAACAAGTCTTTAGTGGTGGGAATGTAAAATTTGACTAAAATTCCTATCAAACGCGCAAAATAATAAAAGTGGCAACTGGCAACCACTATTCTTGTACGGTTGGTTGAATAAATAGGATTAGAAGTGCTCTGTCTCTTTATTGGATGTCTTATATCCCATAATTATTTTTTATGAATGTTATTCATGAATGATTTGAACTAATAATTAAAAAATACAATTTTATGGTTAAACAAAAATTAAGGACAAGTGGTTTGATAAAATATATAAAAATAACAAATAAATTAACATTTTATAAATTGTTTCACAAATCTAAATTCGTGAAAAAAAATATTTCTCTAAAACTTTTATACAAAGATCAAGGGCAATATTTAATAATTTTAAATATAAAAAATTGTAATGTAATGTGAATAAATTATTTTTATTAATTCTTTAATTTTTTTAATAAGTGTGGGAGAGATATTTTAAAAAATAAAATAAAAATTCATTGTAAAATTATTAAATTTAATTAAGATGAGAGTAAAATAAAAAATTAATATTTTTTAATATTTTCAAATGATAAATAATTTAAAACAAATAAAAAAAAAACAGTTATTAAGAGACCTAGGAGTAATAATGCAACACGCAATTGAATGTGGGTTTTCTGACTTTCTGATCTTCTGATGCATTGATGTGTTGGTCATCGATTGACTAGAATCAAACTACTGCGAAGACGCAACTTTTGGGTCATGGATTAAAATTAAAACAATCGTGATTTTTTCACATATTTTTTCATGTTATTTTTTATATTGTTAATTACATTATTTTATGTTATTATTATTTTTACATAATCATAATTATTAAATAATAATATGAATAATAATATTTTTTGAAAAATGATGTAAAAACATCATTTTCCAAATTGAAATGGGTTACATCATTTTCCAAATTGAAATGGGGCTTCTAGTCAGAGTGCAGCACTAGCAGTCATTAACCAGGTCAATTAGCCGCCTAGTAGGAAACTTAGTATTATTATTTTAATTAAATAAGTAACTAAAATAATAATATTTTTTTGACTGGAATTAAAATAATAATATTATATAAACAGATTTATAGTTTTTTTTCGGCGATATGTAGTTTTTGATAATTGCAGTGTAGCATTGACATCTACATTCTACACACTTTTGTTTCTTTTTATTATTATTATTTTTAATTACTCTTTCCTATAAACTCCCTTTCAGGTTGTCAGACATTGAAATATTTTTCCTAACAAAGATCAATTTTGTTCTAAATCGAGTTCAGAGAGTACCTGAGGTAGGCACGTAACGGTAATTTTCCTTGAACAGCAGCTGAGCGCGTAGTACAGGGGGGTGGGTACTTACAAAGAGATTTCAACGCTCAAGTCAGGCAGTGCACAAGGAGGTTTTTAAGAGGTTGGGTTCAAAGTTACCTTCTTAAGATGACTCAACCATGTATTTATAGAGCATATATAGAATCCTAATAGGATCCTTACTGAATACAAGTAATTTAGGATTAGTATCCTGATGATGATCATCTTTCCATTATTATAAGATACGTCCCTGTAAATCTGGGATTAAGATATGAAAAGTATCTAACCATCAAAGATATCTATAAATCCTATAATATCGTAAGTTGATGATTGGCAGTTACGGATATTTAGGGATTCATCCTCTGTGTGAATCTATCAACCACGATGTCGTATCCCAACACCGCTTGAGGGCCGTAATCCGTGGTCCGAAATACGTCATGAGTCTTCCTCTACGCCAGCTAGGAGGAGTCCGGTAGTGTGCATGCCGGGTTGATCCCATGGAGCGAGATCCCGAATCACGGTTCAGAACAGTTGTCCCCAGCTTGGCTCTAGGATGAGATAGACCAGAGTCAAGCTTAGAACGGATCAACCATCATATGGCTAACATGGTAATTCAACGGATGGGCATTAGACCCCGGGTTATTACCGATGTCCTCGTCCTGTTCAGTTACGAGTAAAGATTTCTGCCCCCAAGTAAGAGTACTAGGAATTCCTGGAGATATGTTCAACATAAATTCTGAACGTAATCTCTGGTGGTAACAGACTGCGATTCTCTAGGAAACTGATACTTGGACTTTATTAGGGAGTAGTGATTCTTTAATTCCCAATGTCAGTTTCATACGGATTTTCTCAATTGTTCCCTATCTTTGTGACCAATCAGAGATTAGGAGCATTTATTTTAGCTGACTTCATGGGATCAGGTCACCTTTTACGGAACCAATCAAGACCCCTCATGCATGTTATAAGTAGAGAATACTTCTCTGTGAGCTTGCATTCCCTTCTTTTTCGTTCTCGAATAGGGATGATTTCTTCCAGGAGAGTGAGTATAGTTCTTTCTTCATTTCCCACTTTTGTGAAGAGAGCTTCATCATCTGCAGAAATTATACTTTTATTTTTTCCAAAGTTCTTGAAGATATTCGATCTTCCCAAGCGTCTTTTTCCTCTGACAGGGGCCTTTCTTTCTTGGCGTGAAATTGGGTTGCTATGCATTTAGAGAGGCGGAAGCCTTTCTCTCCTGGCGTACACGGCGGTGTCTGATCCAACGTGTTGCCAGGATGAGACAATGCCTTCGTCTACTATTGCATGGGGACCCGACGGAGCACACCGTTCCTCTTTCTATCTTCTTGGCAGGCTATTTGAAAGCACTTGGCCGGTCTTCTTCATAGTAACGGCTGGATATACAAGGATGCCCGGTCGAAGGAAGCGAGGACCCTCTTGGAGCAAACAAGAGTGGTCTAATTTCTTTGACTTGCTTTCAAGGAAGCAGCGGGTATCCGCTTCTGCTGTTATCCGTTGAGAAGGTGGGAGAGGAACGAGTGAGCGGAGGATTTCTACTCCGGAGTGGCTTCAGTCTGTTCTAGGGTGGAAATGCCACTGTAGCTGCTCCGTAACTTGAGGCAACTTGGAATGGTTGATGCCGGCGGAGGATTCTTCAGCTAGAGAGGTCGTACCCCTTCCAATAAGCGAGAGAAGATTTCGGTCTTTAGTTGCATCGCAGAGAATCAGTGCAAGGAACTTTGGTATTTTCTCCAGGATTATGATCCCGGTTTGCCAATGTTCTTCATAGCCAATCCACTTTTTCAAGAGACCGAGGTTTGGAGATGTGGATGGGGTATGATTCAGGCAGCCGGAGATGTTTGCCTCCTTTCCCGGGATACCTTTATACATTCCATGTCTCAATATTTTTTTTCCTTTTTTTCGGATGTATGACAATGTATGGAATGAAGATGATTCAATAGGCTTTACCTTATCTATACTTGTTCTGGACCTTCATTATATATATATGTATATTTTTTTTTACCGAGGTAACGCTGCCGGGATGAGTCCAATGCTTATCCCTGTATAACCCCGTAAAGACATTGCCAGGATAGGTCTAATGCCAACCCGGCATAATCGCCACAACAATTACACCTCGGTGTTAGCACGTAGTCCGTGATGTTAACAGTGAATTGAAGCTGGAATCCGCGGTACAAACCCGGGTTTTCATTTAACATTCGTACGACGCTTTGGATTACTGCGTAACCGTCCTTTTAACTGCTATTACAGCTATGTGGGCCACGTGTTGCGATTTCATCGGAGGGATGTGCCTAGAGCTCCGCGAGCCATGATGAGCACCTTTTGAACTTGCGTCGGAGAGGATAGAAATGTCCCTTAACCGTTTAAACCTTTATAAATAAGAGTCAAAGGTTCGTCTTCCCCATTTCACTGAAAAGACCGTGCGGCAAAAGCTTTGGCTTCTTTTGGGTGCTTTCCAACCACTCGTGGCTTCTCCATTGTTTTGGCATAACTTCTCCACTGTTCAAGTATTCTGCCTTTACATAGTAAGTAGCTTTCTCTCAACTTTCTCGTTATTTGCACTTTTAGTATATTAATAACTTTTTAAAGAGTAGAGTAGCTTCGCAATTTTGGTTTTGCTTTCCTTCAAGCAGACCTTAGTGATTTAGGTAGATTTTGTCACCTCCCTGAAACACCATCCTCGCCGCGCTATACGCGACGGAGGAGTTCCCCTGAATGCTTTATTTCTGGTGGGACAGGAGGTCAGTAGGGGAGGTTTGGATTACTTCGCTCTCCCTGTGTCTGAATCTACGAGATTATCAATTCTGACAGTTGCTCATCGACTTCTTTGGATGTTCTCAGGATTTTCATGGCCAAAGGAAAAAAGGCTAGAGTTCAACCCCCACTCCACGACGTCCGTGACCCAGCAGAGGACGAGCTGATTCGAATTCGACGAGGTCCCGAGCTGGTATGCCCCTGGGTGATGGACGACGTATGGGATCGTCAGTCTAAGTTTTCGAGCGAAGCTGTACTCCGAGAATCCTTATTTGCCTTGGAGTTAACCATGAACAAAGCTCGAGACGACGAATTCCAAGTTGTCTGTCCAAACTGGAGTGAAAGAGTGTGTTCCTGCCGAGAAGCTGGTTCACATTTTATGTTCCTGTATGAGCCACTTTTCCTCAAGTTGGGGCTTAGGATGCCGTTTTCTGACTTTCAAATGACTGTCCTCCGTACTCTCCATGTGGCCCCTTCGCAGATTCATCCTGACGGTTGGGGCTACATTATCTCGTTCGAGAGGTTTTGTCGGTTAATAAGCCTTAAGTGCTCAGTGAATACCTTTTTTTTTATTTTTATACAAGAATAAACACCCAGGGGACGGTAAGGCAAACGAGTTAGCTTGTCATCCGGTCACGACTTGGTCGTAAGTCCTTTGATGTTTTCGAAGAAAGCTTCAAAGGGTTTAAGACTGCATTCTTCAAGGTAAAAGCCAAGGAGGGATGTCAACCATTCTTCCTCAAACCGGACGGGGAGCCAGAATTTTCTCTTTTCTGGACGCAAAGCTGCTGGGACGTACCCATCGATTTGATCGAAAGGAAGGAGGGAGACCTCAACCCCGAGGAGCTCAGGTCTGTCAGGTTCATAACCCGGTACACCGAGAAGCATGGGAACATCAATATTAGAGACGTTCTCTGTACCCCTAGTGATGATCTTCTTTATGCTTTATTAGGTAGGAATTAGGGCATTTTTACCCGTAGTATCCCTAGGTATTTGCTCTGTCTTCATGTATCAATGTTTCGTGATGTGCTGATTGTACTTGTTTCTGTTATCTTTCAGTTAGCAACATGACTTCTGGGTCTTCCATGATTACCCTGCATTCTTCAAGGAACCGGAGGAAGGGGAAGAAGACCGCGGCTTCTTCTTCCGCAGCCGTTCCGGCCTCCTCCGACCAGGGTGTTGTTATCGGAGAAAAAGATTAGCCGGGTTCCCCTACCTATAATTTTAAAGGGAGGAAAAGGCAGGCTATCGAAGGGCCCTCTGAACATGATGGAAGGTCGTTGGAGGGCAACGAAAGGGAAAAGGCGGACTTCTTGCCAATCATCGCGGGGCACTCTGATCCCGGCCCCTTCATAGCTGGGCGATTTTTAAGTGGCGAGGTGAGGCAGCATATTATCGAGCAAGGCCTGGCCCAAACCTTAGCTACACTTCAAAGGCAAGCTCTTCGGGCTGCGGCTGAGATTCGTGTAATCGAAGAGACTATTGAGAATGCTGATAGGTGGGCATCGGAAGAGCTGAAGACTTTGAAGAAAGAAAAGGAGGAAATTAACCAGAAGTTGACCGCGTCCTTAAAAACAAACAAGGATAGTAGGGCAAGGGCCATCGAACTAGAAAAGAGGGTCATCGAACTGGAAAAGGCATCGGTGGACTCTGAGGCTGCCAGGATGACCGAGAAGCTTGAAGCCGACCAAAGTATTGGCACGCTGAGGGCCAAGGTGATAGAGCTCGAAAAGGAGGTGGAGGAGCTAGATGAGGTAGCTGGAAAGGTCGGGGAGAGCAATTCCAGAATGTCGTGGCGCAAATCCAGCATTTCAATCTTGGGGTCGCCCTTATCTTGGAGGGTTTACCCCAGATAAAATCTTTCATAACGGCCAACTTGTAGCTGCAGAGGAGTTAGCCGCGAATGCTCCTGGTGGCAACCCGGAGGTTATTCAGATCCCGGAAGGAGAAGAGGCCGACGTTTAAGCTTTTTTTTGCTTTTTTCATTTCTTATTTTCTGCCCCCTGCGCGAGGTTTTGTTACTTGTATAGATAATTGCCCCGTGATTGGGGTTTTATAATTAATTACTTTGTTTCACCGTTTATCCTCATTTTTCATAGTCCGACTTGGGTCCAACGCCCATTTTTATAGTCGTTTTAACAGACTTAGAAAACTGTTTGTGGTAGTAGAAAACCATGATCCGGGATCCTTCACTCATACCGTTGAGTGGATGACATTCCACTTGACTTAGGTGGGAATAATACCTTAGTCTGTAATTAACGTTTATAACAATCAAACGTCTATGAAATTTTAGACTTAAGCAAAGTAAAACCTTAATCCATATTCCAACGCTTGTCATGGAAAGCGTTTGGCATAGCGGATATAGGTAAGAGTAGCGCCCTGGCTCGGGGTATTTTACGCGAAAACCCTTTTACCTGAGGCACCAACATTATTTAACCTTGCCTGGGGTAGGTACCCTAATAATCATATAAATTTTAGGACCCCTTCTTGGTTTAGGTATAAAGAAGGAGTGTGTACATATGATCCGTACTGCCTCCTATCCATTTAACATTTTAACAGTTAGTGTCGCGCGTTGGACCAAATTTGGTATCTGAATAACTATTTTATTGATGATATTGGGAGGACGAAAGTCCATACAGAGCATATTTATTCAAAACAAGGACGGATCAAAGATAATTCTACTAGAGGGCTAAGCCACTACGGGCATTTAGCTATAGTATTTTCTTAGTTTATCCACATTCCAATAATTCTTGACCAGGGTTCCAGATAACGTTTCCAGGGTGTAAGCTCCCTTACCCGTACTGGTGACGACACGGTAGGGGCCTTCCCAGTTAGGGGCTAATTTTCCTTGGGAGGCATTTTTCCCTCCTATGTCGGCTCTCCTAAGCACTAGGTCACTCGACTGGAATTTCCTTGGGACTACTTTCTTGTTGTACCTGGCCACTGTCTTCTGCTTAAGGGCGGCATCCCGTATGTGAGCTATGTTTCTTTTATCTTCGAGCAAGTCCAGGTCCTCTCTGATTAGACCGGGGTTGCTGTCGGATGAGAACTGTTAGTAGCGCCAGCTGGGCTCCTCTATCTCCACCGGGATCATGGCCTCGCAGCCATAGGTTAGTTTGAAAGGGGTCTCTCCCGTGGTGGAATGTGGAGTGCTCCGGTATACCCAGAGAGCATGATCGAGTTGCTCGACCCAGTTCCCTTTGACTTCATCTAACCTCCTTTTTAAGCCTCGCACGATGATTCTGTTGGCGGCCTCGGCTTGTCCATTTGTTCTGGGGTTCTCTACTGAGCTGCAGTGGTGCTTTATTTTCAATCCAGCTAGTAGCTCTTCAAAAGTTTTATCTTTGAACTGGGTACCGTTATTTGTGACGACAGATTTCGGTATGCTGAACCTGGTGATAATATGGCGCCAAGTAAACTTCTGAATTCGCACCGAGGTGATAGTGATCAGAGGTTCGGCCTCGATCCACTTAGTAAAATAGTCTACCGCTACCACCAAGTATTTAAATTGCCTTGGAGCTTGGGGAAACGGACCCAAAATGTCCATACCCCACCTGTAAAAGGGCCAAGGAACCGACATTGTGAATAGTTCTTCAGAAGGGGCTTGAAAATGATCTGCATGGCGCCGACACTTGTCGCTGACACTTGTCGCAAACTTGAACATGTGTTTGAGAGTCAGTTTTCATTGTCAGCCAATAGAATCCTGCCCTTAATACTTTTTGGGCTAGGGCTTTGGTTCATAAATGGTGACCGCAGCTTCCTTCATGAACTTCAGCTAGGGCGTATTTTGCTTCTTTTGGGGTTAAGCACTTTAAATGAGGGGAGGAGAAACCATGTCGGTATAGGCGGCCGTTGTAAATGGTGTATCTGACCGCGGTCTTTACCAATCTGGAAGCCTCTTTCGGGTCCGATGGTAAGTTTCCATGCTGCAAACAGCCCAGTATAGTGGTGATCCAAGATGGCTGATGGTCCTCCACTTGGGATATGCTGTGATCCGTGATGGAGAGTTGGGAGAGAGTTTCTTGGATTACAGACCGGTTGTTACCGGGGCTCTTCGTGCTGGCCAGTTTAGATAGAAGGTCTGCTTTGGAGTTCTATTCTTTTGGGATGTGCTCTATCTTGACCTCCTCAAAACTTCTCAAAAGTTCCTGGACCTTGCTCAAGTATTTCTGCAGGAGGGTTCTTTAGCTTGATAATCCCCTTAGATTTAGGAGGTTACTAGTTGGGAATCACTGCAGAGTATGATCCGCATTGCCTCCATATCCTTTGCCATTAGTAAACTGGTGATGCAGGCCTCATACTCGGCTTGATTGTTTGAGGTTGGTAACTCAAACTTCAGGGAGTGCTCCAAGGTCAAACCCTCCAAATTTTTCAAAATCACTCCGGCCCTGCTTCCCTTGGGGTTCAATGATCCGTCAGCAAAAATGGTCCAGAAGGCTTTCTTAGGATCGTCGTTGTCTGTTGCGAGTTTCGCTAGGAAGTTGGACAACACTTGGGCTTTTATTGCAAGTCGTGGTTCGTATGTAATTCCAAACTCTGAGAGTTCAATCGACCATGCAATCATTCGCCCGGCCAGATCTGGTTTATGTAGCACCTGCCGGATAGGTTGGTCTGTCCTTACCACCACTAGGTGGCATTGGAAGTATTGCCGAAGTCTTCTTGCAGTGATAATGAGCGCAAAAATAACTTTTTCAGCCTTTTGGTATTGAAGTTCGGGTTCCTAGAGGACCTTACTTACGAAGTAGACAGGCTTCTGTCCTTCGTCGGTTTCCCGGATCAAGACTGAGCTTACGGCCTCGTCGTGGACGGATAGGTACAAGTAGAGTGTCTCCCTGGTATCCGGCCTCGTCAAAATACGAGGGGAGGACAAGAGGTTTTTTAATGATGTGAAGGCGTCCTCGCACTCTTGGATCCATTTAAAACTTTTTCCCTTCTTGAGCAATTTGAGCAGGGGGAGAGACTTGTGAGCGGCTTTGGCTAAGAATTTTGTGAGGGCCGCTATGCGCCCCATAAGCTGTTGTACTTCTTTGACGTTTCGGGGGCTTCTCATGTTGAGGACGACCTGACATTTGTCCGGATTGGCTTCGATTCCTCTATGAGTTAGCATAAATCCTAAAAATTTACTGGCCTAGACCCCAAAAGTGCACTTCTCCGGGTTCAACCTCATATTGTACTTTCAAAGTTGTACAAATACTTCCTCAAGGTCTACCATATGCGATCCGCTGTGTGGGGTCTTTACTATCATATCATCTATATAGACTTCTAGCATCTTTCCCATTTGGTTTTCAAAAACCTTATTCAACATCCTCTGGTAGGTGGCTCCTGCATTCTTTAGGCCGAAAGACATGACCTTGTAGCAGTAGCTCGCCCTGTCGGTAATGAAAGCGGTTTTATCCTCATCCCCAGCGTACATGGGAATCTGGTTGTACCCGGAATATGCATTCATGAACGAGAGCCATCTAAACCCCGAGGAGCCATCCACTAATTTGTCCACATTGGGGAGTGGGTAAGGGTCCTTGGGACAAACTTTATTCAGGTCAGTATAGTCTACGCACATTCTCCAATTTTCCTTTTTACCAGAACTACGTTGGAAAGCTATGTGGTATAGGAAATTTCTCTGATGAAGTTGCCATTTAGTAGCTCTTTAACTTGGTCTTCGACGACTTGCTACCTCTCGGGTCCGACCTTCCTCTTCTTTTGTGCGATCGGCCTAGTACCCTCTTTAATTGACAATCGGTGGCAAATAAAGCTGGGGTCGAGTCCGGCATGTCGGAGGAAGTCCAAGCGAAAAGGTCTTTGTTGTTCAACAAGAGTTCCGAGAGTTGTTGTTTTTTTTTTCACCCAGACGAGCTCCGATCTTGGTGACCTATTCTGGGTTGGTCCCGAACTGAAGAAACTTCAGTTCGCCTTCGGGCTGGGGTCGAGTACCCCGGATTTCTTCTCTGACGTCCAACTCGGTCATTAAAATGTTAACCTGGTCGATAGCCGGGGTGGAGACGGTGGGGCTCGACCTCCGGGGCACTTTACAAATCTTCAAGCTCTCATTATAGCATTTTCTGGCAGCAACTTGGTCGCCTTTTATAGTGACGACGTCATTATTTTTATTGAGGAACTTCATCACGAGGTGGGTGATGGATACCACCGCTCTAAGGGCGTTGAGAGAAGGATGACTTAGGATAATGTTATAAGCCGAGGGGTAGTCCACAACCAGGAACTTTACCTTGACAGTTTTGAAGAGTTTAGATGATCCGAAGGTCAGGTGGGTTTCGTAATATCCGACCGGGGTGATCTTCTCACCGGTGAAACCCGTTAATTCTCCTACGTGGGGAGTCAAGTCGGATTGCGGGAGCTCCAACTTCTGATAGAGATCTAGGAACATAATGTTGGCTGAACTCCCTTGATCAACCAAAATTCGGCGGACCTCAGCATTGGAAATTACCCCGGAGATGACAAGTAGATCGTCATGGTCCGAGATTATTCCGCCATAGTCTTCGTTTGAAAAGGTGATGAGAGGTGCTTTTCTATTCTCTGCTTGTGTTCTTAGTTCTGAGTGAACCACGCTAAAAACTGCCATTCTAAGGGCTTTCTTTCGAGTTCCATTGGAAGATCCCCCTCCAGCAATGGTATGGATCGTCCTGTTGGGCTCGGTGCGATGGTCGTCGTTATCAATGGGGGGAGTGTTCCTGGTTCGACCCTGCTGATCACTGTTATCTCAGTGAGGTGGAGTCCAAAATCTTTTCCTGGGACTTCTTGTCCTTCTTCTGTGCGGAGGGGACGGACTCCGACGCGGGGTACGTCTGCTGTCTCTACGTCTATTGTCCCCCTCGTTGTTTTGTACACGAAGGATATACTGCTGCAGGCGTCCGGCCTTGATTAAAAATTCAATGGCATCGCGCAACTGATAGCAATCTTCTGTATCGTGGCCATAGGCCTTATGCCATGTGTAATGTTTGGAGTGATCCTTCTGCTTGTGTTTCTTGATAGGGGGTGGTCTCCGGACGTTCTGGAACTCCGTGTGCATGACTTCCCTCAAGATTGTTTCTCGAGGCGTATTCAAAGGAGTGTAGTCGGAATAATTCTTTCGTGGTAGGTTACCCTTTGAGGGCTGCGACCTTGAGGAATTCTGGTTGGGCTTGTGGTGAGGGGGCTCGCCTTTGTCCCACCTCCTGTGGTCTTCTGTTGCCTCCTCCAAGTAGACATACTTCTCGGATCGTTTCTAGAAGTCGGTCAGATTGTCTGGTTTCTTTTTTGCCAGGGACTTGAAGAATTCGGAGCCTACTCGGAGACCGCTCCTGGCATAATGCAAGACTATTCTGTCTTCAAAATTTTCTACATTGGTGCAGGCAGCCATAAAACTTCTAACGTAATCCCGGAGGCTCTCGTCCTTTCCCTGGCGGACCTTAACCAGAGATTCGATGGATTTAGGTTGTTCCTTGTTCATGGTGTATTGCAGCAGAAAACGCTGTTTAACGTTCGACCAATCCACGATGGTCTCCCGTGGTTGGCTGGTAAACCATTTGAGGGCTCTCTTTTTGAGGGAGAGATAGAAGACTCGGCACAAAAATTCCATGGATCTGCCATAGAAACATAGGGACTGCTCGTAGGCATTTATGTGATCCTGGGGGTCCGTGGTTCCGTTGTAGATTTCCAGGTTTGGGAGAAACTTGAAATTTCTCGGAACCCGGAACTCCATGAGTTGATCGGAGGAAGGTTGTTCTATGGTTTCACGATTCCGGTTATTGTTCCCAGTATTGGGAATTCCCTCATTGTCGTGGGCCTTCCTTTTATTATTTTCCACATTGGTCCGTCTATCACGGCGGCACGGCTTTGGTTGGTTTTCATGCATGGCGCGTTGTATGTCTTCCATTTTCCTGAATTGGTCATTGAGCAAATCCATGTGTTGCTGCAACATGTCTTGAAATTGGCGTTGGGAACCCCGAGATTGATGTGTGCGTTTAGAGCGGGATGCACGGTCATCGAACTCATTGTTTGGGATTCCCAAACGTTGGTGTACCATAATCTTGCGCTCTTAAAGGCTCTGGTCACCTCTCTGGGCTGGGAACTCAAGTCTTTCCCTGACAGAAATCCTGCGTGATGGGTTAGGAGACTCCTCAGAAAAAGAGGTGGAGTGCACATCACGTCGGCTTCCTGATCCAGGTGCCTGATTTCTCACAGCGGAGGTTTGAGCCACAAGTGGAGGTGATGCACAATTTTTAGTTTCAAACAAGTCTACAAACTTGATGCGGGATTAATTGTTGCTTTACGAACCCAAGTGCAGGTTGTCTCAAGTAATAAATTTCTCGGGAGTCTGAGGTCGATCCACAGGGAATTGTTGAAGATTAATTAAGGTGAAGTAAATATTTTGTTACTATGATAAAAATTATTTACTTGGATTAAAAGATCCACTATTGGTAAATAAAGTAAAGGTAAGAATAATTTATTTTATAACTCAATTAGAATCCTCGCAACATGGAAGTTCCAATCGGAAAATACAACATTAAAAGTCCATTTAAAATAATATACGTAATTATATTATGTTTCCTAAAAATATTACCACCACTTATAAATAGGTTAAAGCATTCATTGTGCCAATATTTTTTTTTACAACAAATCAAGAACTCCTCTTTACAAAGATGGTTTCTAAATTATAAGAAACAAATTATAATACGTATAATGGTTACTAGAAAATATAAATCATTTAAGCACAAGAGAAGAATCAATCTAACTTTACTTTATTACCAAGAGCTTTACCCTTTCACCCAAGTAAAATGAAACTTAGTTACTCATAGATAAGAAGAAAGAAAGAGAGAAGAAGAAGAAGAAGAACATGACTTTAATTTAGAACAAAGGAAAATTACTACAAGAAAACCTAGTAACAAAATGGCATCATTTTAGTAACTAACACCTAACACCCTCAATGATCTACCAAAGCCTCCTTTTATAGAGGATTAGAGATACAAAATGACAAGGGGGCTGAGTCATTAGTGGGTGGATGAGTGAAAAATGCCAAATGACTTTTGGTGAGTGAAAAATTATGGAGATTCCTTGTCTCCGAAATCATGTAGCTCTGAAGTCATTGCATTCGTCATTTTTGAACCAAGTGGTCTTCATGAAAGTTGTAGGCCTGGATCTTAGCTTTCAAATGACTTTAGTTTGAGTCCAATATCATTTCTATAACTCCAGATATGTTCAAATTACTGCACACTGCCCAGGCCCAGTCATAGCTCCTCTATTCTGACTTCCAAGCCCAACATCACCTTCAAGGAGTCCGATTCTGGAAAAGTGTTCAACATGAAAGTTATAGATATGGGTCTTAACTATTCAGCAGCCAAACTTCAGCCCATTTAACAACCTCTAGCCCGAAAAATGTGATGAACAGTACATGTAGGTTAAGCTGTCAGAAAAAGCACTCTGGTTCTTGCTTCAACCCCAATTTGAGTTATCTACGCGTGTGATTGGGCCTTTGAGGTCTTCATGAAAGTTATAGAGCTCTCTCTTATCTTTAAAATGCCATCAGATTCACCTCATTTGACCACCTACATCCCAAGATATAGCCCAAATATAGAAGTAACGTAAGACATAAATTATGCTAAAAAATTCAATTAAGTCCAATTTGAGTCCAAACTTACCAAACATAATCAAAATCAATCAATTACGTACATGGAGAGTGTAAATGACTAAAAATGAAGGCTTATTAATGCATCAAATATGTGATCGTCAAATTCTCCCACACTTAACTTTTTGCACTCCTGGACAAAACACAAGACCAAAACTAAAAACAAAACGAAATAGACTCAAAAGCTAAACACTCGAAAAGATTCAATTTCTAATAATATTTAAAAATGAAGAGCAATCAATCATTCAAGTAATCAAAACATTCATGAGGTAACATATCTTCACTTCTCAAATCAACAAGCAAGGATATTTCAATTGAAAAACATGAGTCAAGAATGATAGATTTTCACAAGATTCACCCTCAATCCCTCAAGTGTTTAAAGGGTAGGTATTTCACTCAATTCAACCCATAAAAATTGCACTACCATAAGCTTGCTTATCTTCTACTTCTCCACTACTCAGAACACATGCACACACAAATCATGAGGACTTTATTCAATGTTGTAATAAGGTCAAGGTAAAGGAGGAGGTAATATGGATATGACAAGTTAAATACCAGAGAATAAAAGAGCATGAGAGCTGAGTTCAATTAACAAGCATGAAAGTTTATCCCAACTCCACCTAATACAAATTCCCTTTACATATTCTTTTCCTTTCCTTTATTACTTTGTTGACCTTCTTCTCTTTACATTTTTTTTATTGATTTTTTTTATTTTTGATTTTTTTTAACAAAAAGAACATCATATATACATTTTTTTAATCATTCTGCACACACACCCCCACACTTGTTCAAGAATTCATCGAATGACAAAACTAATGTTCTCTTATTCCCTAAGGTCAAGTAAGAACATGGTTTTTCATTTAAGGCACATAATGAGTTTGAAACAAAGAATAGTCAAATAAGCTCAAAAGGGTTAAGCAAGGGGAAATAGGTCATTTCTAATGCTTTATGTTGGCAGGAATCAGAGAATTTTCAAGAAGTCATAAGAGTGCTTGATATCATATTGAGATAACATGCTGCTAAACAAGGCTGGCTATTTGATTAAAGTAGCTATTTCAAGAAAAATGCATCAATCATATTTATGTATGCATGTGAAAATGTAGTCTCAAAAAGAATCAAAGCAAGTTCTAGAGTAACAATTCCATGAGTGAAATTCACACAATAAAGAAAAGAATGGTACAAATGTTCAATCCATTCATTAATAGGCTCAAAATCTCACAAGGCATAATTCTATCATTCTCAGTCCACCAATTCAACATCCATAACCAAGCATGTGAATTTTAAGAAAGAAGACAATTTACTCAATCATGCAAATTTTCCTGAATTTGAATTGCTACTTCCACACAAACTAGTTACTACCCCAATTACTCCTTACTCTGTCACCAATTTTTGATGCGTCTCAAGAGTAAATAATTTACTCCTTACTCTGCCATCCCTAATTACTTTTGTTGTTAATAAATTGATGACAAACACAACAAACATATTAACAAACACACTCCTATTTTTTTTTAGTTTTTTTTAATATAAACACAATAAACATATTAACAAACACACATCTTAATTTTTTTTGGGTTTTTTTTTATTACAACCATCCTTCCCCCCAACCAGATCACAACATTGTCCTCAATGTCAAAACATAGATAGATAAAGGATAGAATATATTACCTGTTACTGTAATTATTGAAAAGAAAAACCTCACACAAATTTAAACAAAAACAAAGTATGATAAATAAAACTAAAGTTTGTAATTATTTAAATAGTTAGAGTGTCTTGGCTGGCTTTCTTTTCATTTTGCTTCCCTCACCACTTCCTTCATTGCTTCCTTCGGACCAATCTATCTCGAAATATTATTGGATCGGTTCATAAACAAAAGCTTCTAATTTATCAATCAACTCATCAATAGTGGAAGCAAAGATAAGGAGTCGTCTTGCAGAAGGTGTGACAAATTTCTGTTCCACAAAGATGGTCAACAAAAGATAACAAATTATCAAAAAAATTATTAACATTCAACAAACCTACGGTTTATGGTGGATGTTCATTGGGCCCAAGAGACAATTTGAAAAATTTCTTCCAAAGTACCAAAACCACCAGGTAAGGCAATGAATGCATCAGAGTTTTTAAGCATTGCCTTCATTCGTCCATGCATAGATGATACTTGAATTTCAAATCCAATTGTCTTTCCAACGATGCTCCTTCGAGTTAAAGGTTCGGGAATGACACCTAAAACTTGACCACCTCTTATAAATGCGAAAGTGATACAAATTTCCATTAACCCAAGGTAACCTCCCCCATATACTACACGAATGTTCCTTGCAGCAAGTGTTCTACCAACAGTGCTTGCTACATTTACAAACTCTAAACTCTTCCTATAACTTGTCCCACAAAATACACAGATACTGACAAATCTACGAACAGAAGAAGAAGCTCCCTCCATTTCTACACTCACACTCTCTTTGAATGATTATGAGTTATAAGAAAGTGAAGAAAATAAAGTGTTTAAATAGGGAAGAGAATAGAAAAAGTAATAATAGCTCCTATACAGGTAGGTTGACTAGTGTCAGAAAAGTTTGAGATTTTAAAAATAATAATAATAATAATTTTTTTTTTGTTTTTTTTTACTTCAAGAAAACTATCAGGGTAAAGAAGTCTAGAAACCCCCGAAGGATCCCATCCAAAGGATCGTCTGTCCAAAACCAAAATTCAACAAAATCATACAAAGATAAAATAATAATAACAAATGATTACATACCTTTATGTACAGGTTTCATGGCAGATCTTTATACTGCGCGTCATGAGTGTAGTAATACCAAGACGGCTCAGTCAATCTGGACATTCTTCTCTCTCCCGCTTGTGGGATATTTTGGATTGAGTTACGACGCCATTAATTAAAGTGCGTAAATCTGACAGCTACCACCAACGACCACAGCCAGTGAGAGGTCGCTGAAGAGCCCATGACATTAAATCATAGGATCCAGCTCAGAGGCATTGTCACGCGAGAATGCAAACACGGACGCTTCTTTCGTCCATCGCCAGCGAGCCTTTGGTTAAAACATAGGAATGCTTGCGCGGCTCTCTACAGAACATGGCACACGAACCTTATTTACCGACCGGCGTGCGAAGGTCCACCCGAGTCAATGACGGGTCTGCCACTCCACTGGCAAGGGCTCCTAATCTAATTAAAGATCAAGTACAACCAAAGTTTCGCCTTTTATTTTATTTTATTTTATTTTATTTTTTTTTTTTTTTTTTTTTTTTCTTTTTTTCTTCTTTTCTTTTTTCTTTTCTTTTTTTTTTTTGAAAATGTACAAGATAATATATACATGTTGTTGTGATTGTGACTCACATCTTCCTCTGGTTTCACGTCCAGAAACGACTTAAACGCCTTCTATGAATCGGGGATAAGCTTCCCATCCAATTTTCTTTTAAATTGGCAAACAGGGTCTTTTTGAGTCAGATTCCCAAGACTGTAACGCTCTTGCTCGTCCCTAAAGAGATTCCATAAACTAAGAAGTTCACGCTGCACAATTCCACAAGAATGCGTCTCAAGAGTCAATAAGATATTATCTAATGACTCCTTACTCAGTCCATTCTTGATGAAGAATATTTTATCTTCTCTGTTTACGGAAACCATCCCCAAAGAGCGACATCGCGTGTTGCAATTCCATCGTGCACACTTATAATAAACTTTCATTCTTTTTGCTCTTCTCCTTTTTGAAAATGAACTTTTACCGAGACCAGGCATGTATGGGACAAATGAATCTGAAGATTCATCAGCTAAACAAACCTTTGTTTCGATTATCCAGCGTATATCTTATGGGATGCCCTTATACATTAATAATCTCAGTCTTTCACATCTAGCTTCATAGACTTTTGTTAGAGCATTTAGAGGGAGAGAAGGAAAATATTTTCTTAGATTGGAGAGATTGCCATCCATTTTAAAAGGGAAAGAATTCAATTATTATGAAAAACGAAAAACAAATCGACTTGAGAGTCATGGAGTACCGTTTATCCGCCATTTAACCTAGGAACACAAAGAACTCAGCAAAAAGAAAGAAATAACATTAAAATAAATTCTACTCATAACAAGGATTAGAAAGAGAAATAGATTCTACCTCAACAACTTGATGTTCCAGAAATGGTTTGAGTCTTTATCCATTGACCTTGAATACAATACCATTCCTAGAATTCTCAATGTCTATGGCCCCATAAGAATACACATGTTTGACAATATAAGGACCAATCCACCTAGATCTCAATTTTTCAGGGAATAGGTGAAGACGAGAATTATAAAGCAGAACTTTTTGATCAATTTCAAAAGTTTTTCTCAAAATTGATTTATCATGAAAAGCTTTTGTTCTAACTTTATAAATCTATGAGTTTTCATATGCATCATTTCTTAATTCCTCAAGTTCATTCAATTGTAATTTGCGTAACTTGGAAGCATCATCAAGACTTAAGTTGAAAGCTTTAATGGCTCAAAATGCTTTATGCTCCAATTCTACAGGCAAATGACAAGGTTTTTCATAAACTAACCGATAGGAAGACATGCCTAAAGATGTTTTAAAAGCAGTACGGTAAGCCCAAAGTGCATCGTTTAGTCTTAAAGACCAATCTTTACGATTTGGGTTAACCGTTTCTTCCAAAATTTGTTTAATCTCCCTATTTGCCAATTCAACTTGTCCACTTGTCTGAGGATGATAAGGGGTTGCAATTTTGTGGGTAATGCAATATTTCTTCATTAAGGATTCAAATGATTTATTGCAAAAATGTATTCCCCTATCACTGATGATAGCTCGAGGAATTCCAAATCGACTCAAAATATTTTCTTTTAAAAATTTTAGAACAGTTTTATGATCATTGTGCTGACATGGAATCGCCTCAATCCATTTTGAGACATAATCAACTGCAACCAAAATGTACACAAATCCAAAAAATGATGGAAATGGACCTATGAAATCAATTCCCCAACAATAAAAAATTTCAATGACAAGGATAGGGTTCAAAGGCATCATATTTCTTTTAAAAATGGACCCCAATTTTTGACAACTTTTACAACTTTTGTAAAAAGTATAATTGTCCTTGAATAAAGTGGGCCAATAAAATCCACACTGTAAGATTTTCACAGCTATTTTCTTTGAAGAAAAATGACCTCCACATGCTTCTGAATGACAAAATTTAATGACACTACTTACCTTATTGTCGGTACACATCTCCGAAAGATTTGATCAGGACAATATTTGAACAAATATGGGTCATCCCAAAAGAAAATTTTTACCTCAATCAAAAACTTTTTTCTGTCTTGGTGTGTCCACTGAGGCGGCATCTTACCTGTTACAAGAAAATTGACAATGTTAGCAAACCAAGGCATGGAATGGACAGAAAATAAAAATTCATCGGGAAAAAAATCATTAATAGGTGTGCTATCAAAAGATGAGCCTGTTGTCAGCCTTGACAAATGATCTGTAACAACATTTTCGGCTCCTTTCTTGTCTTTTATTGTGATGTTGAATTCTTGAAGCAACAAGATCCACCGTATCAACCTAGGTTTAGCATCCTGTTTAGACATTAAATATCTAACAGCAGCATGATCAGTGAAAACAACAGTGGAAGAACCAATTAAATAAGCTCAAAATTTATCTAAAGCAAAAATTACAGTAAGTAGTTCTTTTTCAGTAGTGGTGTAATTCATTTGTATACTATTCAAAGTTCGATTTACGTAATAAATTACATGAGGCTTACCTTCCTTTCTTTGGCCTAAAAAAATACAACAAAGAAAATCACTAGCATCACACATCAACTCAAAAGGCAAGACCAGTCAGGAGATTGCATGATAGGAGCAGAAGTCAAAAGACCGATTAATTTTTCAAAATTTTTTTGACAATCTTGCGTCTAATCAAATGGTGTATCTTTTGTTAGAAGATTACATAAAGGTCTAGATATGACACTAAAGTCCTTTATAAATCTTCTGTAAAATCCTGCATGTCCTAAAAAGGAACGAACTTCTCTGACTGTTTTTGGGAAAGGCAAATGAGCAATTAATTTAACTTTGGCCTTATCAACTTCAATTCCTTTAGAAGATATCACATGACCTAACACTATCCCTGAGGTAACCATGTAATGACATTTTTCCTAATTTAACACAAATCCTTTTTCTTCGCATCTTTTAAGAACTTTTTCCAAATTATCAAGACAAATTTCAAACGAATTTCCAAAAACTATCAGATCATCCATGAAAACCTCTAACTAATGCTCAATCATGTTACTGAAAATACTTAGTATGCATCTTTGAAAAGTTACCGGAGCATTACAAAGACCAAAAGATATTCTTCTATATGCAAAAGTGCCAAAAGGATAAGTAAAAGTGGTCTTTTCTTGATCCTCCAATGCAATTGGTATTTGATTATACCCTGAATAACCATCAAGAAAACAATAGTAGGGATGTCCTGCTACTCTTTCCAGAATCTGATCAAGAAATGACAAAGGGAAATGGTCTTTCCTAGTGGCTGCATTCAATTTTCTGAAATTAATACACATACGCCAATTAGATGAGACTCGGGTAGGTATTAATTCTCCTTTTTCATTTTCAACCACTGTTATTCTTGATTTCTTAGGCACAACTTGTGTAGGGCTTACCCACTGACTATCAGAGATAGGATAGATAATTCTAACATCAAGTAATTTAAAAACTTCAGCTCTAACTACCTCTTTCATGTATGGATTTAATCTTCTTTGAGGTTGTTGAGATGTTTTAGCATTATCCTCTAAATGTATTCTATGTGTACAGATTAATAGATTAATACCTTTTATATCCTTTAATGTCCATCCAATTGCACTTTTATGCCTTTTAAGTACTTCTATTAACTTACCTTCTTGTTCTTTGGTCAGGGATGAGGAAATTACCACTGGAGAACTTTATTCTTCTCCCAAAAATGTGTACTTCAACCCATCAGGTAATGACTTCAGTTCCAGTGTGGGTACTTCTTCATGGGTATCATCATTCATGGATTTTAGCTCTTCGAATCTTGGCTTCCTTCATTTGTATTCCATTTTCTGTGTACAGTCAAGCAACGAGCATATTTCAGAAATATCATCATCTAATTGTGTAGCTGAATCAAATGAATTAATTAAACAGATTTCTAATAGGTTAGAAGAACTCCTGATTTGAAGATGATAATCTATAATGGCCTCAATCCCTTCAATCTCTTCCTTTTCATCATAAACTTCTTGTGGTTGCTTGCACATGTTGAAAACATTAAGCTCCAGTGTCATATTTCTAAAAGTTAGTTTCACCACTCCATTTCTGCAATTTATCAAAGCATTAGATATTACTAAAAATGGGCGACCCAAAATAACAGGAACTGACTTAGAACTATCAACCATAGGTTCAGTTTCCAAGACAATAAAATCCACAGGATATATGAATTTATCAATTTGTACCAACACATCTTTTACTATTCCTTTTGGAATTTTAATTGATCTATCAGCAAGTAGAAGAGTTACAGAAGTTGATTTTAACTCACCAAGATTGAGTTATTGATAAACTGAATATGGAAGTAAATTAACACTAACACCAAGATCAAGTAAAGCTCGTTCAATTTTATGTTCACCAATAATGCATGAAACTGTAGGACAACCAGGGTCTTTATATTTTAACTCATTATTATTTTGAATAATGGAGCTTACCTGTTCAGTCAAAAATGTATTCTTTTTCACATTATGTTTCCTTTTAACAGTGCACAAGTCTTTCAAAAATTTGGCATAACAAGGAATCTGCTTGATAGCATCTAACAGAGGAATATTGACCTTCACTTGTTTAAAAATTTCAAAAATGTCACTGTTATGATTCACTTTACTTGAATTGTTTAATGCTTGAGGAAATGGGGGTGAAGACGAGGGTTTGATCTCCTTTTGGCTAGGTGGCTTATCAACTCCTTCCTCATCTTTGGAAATTGACTCATCATCTTTCTCAAAAAGTTCAGGAATTTGTTTTTCAACAACCTTTCCACTCCTAAGAGTTATTACTGAGTTGACTTAATTTATTTTTTGACTTTCTGAACTACCCTCATTTAGGTTAAACTGACCCTTGGGATTTGGTTGAGGTTGAGAGGGAAACTTTCCTTTCTCATGAATGGCAAGTGCAGAAGAAAGTTTAACAAGAGTGTCTTTTATGTCAATCATGGCTTGAGTGTTTTGGTTATTAATGGCCTCTTGTTTTTCCATGAATGCATGCAATGTTCCTTCAAGGTTTTTCCTATATGGTGGGACATAGGGTGCATATCCTTGAGGATTTTGAGAATCTTGCTGTGCCTGAGGAGGTGGTGGTTGCATGAATTGTGACTGGTTGCTATTCCTCCAACTGAAGTTCAGGTGATTTCTCCATCCCGGATTGTATGTATCTGAAAAAGAAGGAGTGAATCACTTTTTAAAATTGGTCATTGCATTTACTTACTCAAGCACAACTTCTTTAAAAATAGGAAGTTTTGGACATTTATTTGTTGAGTGTCCTAATTCATCACAAATGCCACAAATTTCTTCATTTTGCACAGATTTGATTTCTTTTACTTTCCCGGATTCCATAGCTTCAATCTTTCTAGCCAAACTAGCAAACCTTGCATTTAAATCTTCTTCTTGACTAAGATGATATTTTCCTTTACTAGCATTTGCAAGGTTAAATCTAATTGAATTTTCAGAAGGATTAGTATCATGCCAAGATTGAGAATTTTCAGCCAAATGGTCTAAATAGTCTAAAACTTCTTCAGGTTCTTTATTAAGAAATTCACCATTGCACATTGTTTCCACAAATTGTTTGGTTTCGGGTGTTAACCCTTCATAAAAGAAGCTTATAGTGCGCGATTTTTTAAAACCATGATGTGGACAAGAATTCAACAAATCTTTAAAAAGTTCCCAACTTTGAAAATATGCTTCATTGAAATTTTGGAAAAAAATTTGGATTTGTCTTTTCAAAGCATTGGTTTTATGTGTTGGAAAAAATTTCTTCAAAAACTCATCTTGCATTTCTTGCCATGTCCCAATTGATCTTGGTTTCAAAGTGTTAAGCTAAGTTTTTACTTTATCTTTCAAAGAAAAAGAAAATAATTTAAGCTTAACAACCTCTTCAGTGCAAATTTGATCATGAAAAGCAGTACATACTTCCTCAAATTCTTTTAAATGTAAATATGGGCTTTCAGATTCTAAACCATGAAAATTAGGAAGTAAAGAAATCATACCTGGCTTGAATCTAAAATTGTTGGCATTGAGTGGAAAGATAAAACATGATGGACTAGAATTTCGAGATGGTTGCAAATACTCACGCATGGTTCGCAATGGTTGATTTTCATGTTCATCATGCACACTTTCGTTTTCAGCCATTGTGCTTAATGTGTGTGATTGTGATTCAAATAAATCAATATGTAAAGTACCTGGATTAACTCTAACCAAACGACCATAATTTAAATCACGATACCAATTAAGCATAAACAAGTAACTTACAGTATAAAATAAAATTTACAAGCTAGCAGTATAAATTGTCCATTAAATATTAACAAAGGTGTGGTATAAACCAACCACCAAATAAGTTAATAAGCATAAAAATTAAAAAGTTAGTACACATATAAATTAAAATGTTAGAAGCAGAAAAAGTAAAAAGTTAGATAACTAATAAAGTAAAAGGTTAGATAGTTAGTAAGAGAGTTAGTAAGGTAGTAAACAAAAAAAATGACAAAAAATAAAATACAAAAAAAAATAAAAGGAGAGTTACCCCACTAAGTTAATATGTACAAGAAAATAAAATGAAGAATTACCCCCACTGTACAGAAATTAAAATGCAAAAAATAAAGTGCAGAAAGTAAATTTAAAATATGAAAACTGGAGAATCGGTAAGCTGATTTTTTGCTCCAGTGAGAGAGGAGAGAAGAAGAAAGATTATTTCATTAATGATTAAAGATTATAGATAAATTAGGGAGAATTTCCCCCACAAGTTAGTATGCACAGAAATTAAAAAGGTAGAGGTTCCCCCACTAGTTAGTATGTTAGTATATATACAAACTTTTTACGCCAGAAATTCAGTCTTCAAATCAAGTTTCCCGGCAACGGCGCCAAAAACTTGATGCACAATTTTTAGTTTCAAACAAGTCTACAAACTTGATACGGGATTAATTATTGCTTTGCGAACCCAAGTGCAGGTTGTCTCAAGTAATAAATTTTTCGGGAGTCCGAGGTCGATCAACAGAGAATTGTTGATGATTAATTAATGTGAAGTAAATATTTTGTTACTATGATAAAAATTATTTACTTGGGTTAAAAGATCCACTCTTGGTAAATAAAGTAAAGGTAAGATTAATTTCTTTTATAACTCAATTAGAATCCTCGCAATATGGAGGTTCCAATAAGAAAATACAACATTAAAAGTCCATTTAAAATAATATACGTAATTATATTATGTTTCCTAAAAATATTACCACCACTTATAAGTGGGTTAAAGCATTCATTGTGCCAATATTTTGTCTATAACAAATCAAGAACTCCTCTTTACAAAGATGGTTTCTAAATTATAAGAAACAAATTATAATACGTATAATGGTTACTAGAAAATATAAATCATTTAAGCACAAGAGAAGAATAAATCTAACCTTACTTTATTACCAAGAGCTTCACCCTTTCACCCAAGTAAAATGAAACTTAGTTACTCATAGATAAGAAGAAAAAAAGAGAGAAGAAGAAGAAGAAGAACATGACTTTAATTTAGAACAAAGGAAAATTACTACAAGAAAACCTAGTAACAAAATGGCATCATTTTGGTAACTAACACCTAACACCCTCAATGATCTGCCAAGGCCTCCTTTTATAGAGGATTAGAGATACAAAATGACAAGGGGGCTGAGTCATTAGTGGGTGGATGAGTGGAAAATGAGTGAAAAATGTCAAATGACTTTTGGTGAGTGGAAAATTATAGAGATTCCTTGTCTCCAAAATCATGCAGCTCTGAAGTCATTGCATTCGTCATTTTTGAATCAAGTGGTCTTCATGAAAGTTGTAGACCTAGATCTTAGCTTTCAAATGACTTTAGTTTGAGTCCAATATCATTTCTATAACTCCAGATACGTTCAAATTACTGTATACTACCTAGGCCCAGTCACAGCTCCTCTGTTATGACTTCCAAGCCTAATATCACCTTCAAGGAGTCCGATTCTGGAAAAGAGTTCAACATAAAAGTTGTAGATATGGGTCTTAACTATTCAGCATCCAAATTTCAACCCATTTGACAACCTCTAGCCCAAAAACTATGATGAATAGTACACATAGGTTAAGCTATCAGGAAAAGAACTCTGGTTCTTGCTTCAACCCCAATTTGAGTTATCTACTCGTGTGATTGGGCCTTTAAGGTCTTCATGAAAGTTATAGAGATCTCTCTTATCTTTAAAATGCCATCAGATTCACCTCATTTGACCACCTACATCCTAAGATATAGCCTAAATACAGAAGCAACGTAAGATATAAATTATGCTAAAAAATTCAATTAAGTCCAATTTGAGTCCAAACTTACAAAACATAATCAAAATCAATCAATTAAGTACATGGAGAGTGTAAATGACTAAAAATGAAGGCTTATTAATGCATTAAATATGTGATCATCAGGAGGCAATGGTGGTGGTGGACGTTGCATGTCAGGATCCTATCTCTGGTTGACAGAGGTTTGTGCAGCGTCTCTTCTCGAGTTTTGCCTCGTATTTACCATGATTGGGTGAGATCAGAATTTTATGGATTTCCCACAGTCGGCGCCAAAGTTCTGAATCAGGTTCAGAGAGTTTCTGAGGTAGGCACGTAACGGTGATTTCCCCTTTGAGCAGTAGCTGAGCGCGTAGCACAAGGGGGTGGATACTTGCAAAGGGACTCCAACGCTCAAGTCAGACAGTGCACAAGGAGGTTTTTTAGAGGTTGGGTTCAAAGTTACCTTCTTAGTTAATTACTTTTTATTTAATCGATTAAGATCATGATACATTTTATTAAATTAAAAATAAATACACCATTACTTATTTTTTTTGGTACAACTAAAATAAACAAACAGAGAAAGAAACAAGATTAAGTTCTAATGAAAGGGATGCTCATGACATCAATAAGAAACATTAGACTTATCTCTCTAGGAGGCAGCATCCAAAACTTGAATTTTTCATCATTCTTTGAACCATCATTGGCAAACCAATCAACGCAGAAGTTTCTCTCTCTCAAAGTATGCTCCATCGTCATAGACCAGTCCTTAAATAATAAGACTATGTTTAGTGCACCTGATAATATAAGATATGATAGTATAAGATAATAAGATAAAGTCTGATAGTATAAATAAGCTGATAAACTCTTATACTATTAAATATTTGGTGCACATAATATAAACAAATTGATAGTATATGTAACTATTTTACATGACTATACTACCCTTCATCTAATATCCTATATCAAATAAAAAACTTATAAACAGTTTCAAATTTCTACATAACGGACCTTAATAAACCCAGAAACATTATCCAACAAACTCTAGATTGATGAAAGTCAAATCCGAAACATAGCATCGAAATAGAGAAGAAAAACCCACAAAATGCCATAAAGGTAAAGAAATTAAAAATATTCTAAAAAAGACCAATAAAGTAAAATCACGAATGAGATTACAGTCACATAACAAAATTGAAGTTATGAAGGTAAGAAAAAATTGAGAAACATACCAAACGTCAATGCCAATTTTTTATATTTCACACATGTATAAGGATATGTTTACGTGTGAAATAAATTTATCAGCCGAATAATAATTCAGCCGACGAACACGTATGGATTTTGATAAGAAACAGACGATTTGAACTAAAGGCAAAATCCAACCTTTAGCAAGGGTTCCCAAACTCACTAAAGAAAGCGTTTGGTATGAAGGTAAACTTAAGAAGTCTAAGAATTTGAGGTTAAAGCTGTAATCGACTAAGAAATAAGCTTGCAGAAAATAAATTGCATAAAGTAAAAGTAATATAGTAAAGGGTTGAAAAGTTAAACAAAATAAGCAAAGCTTAAAAGATGTATTGATTGTGATCCGTCCCCATTTTCAATTGGTACAAGTGGTATTTATAGATAAAATCTAACCCCCGCCATAGCGAACCTTACTAGCTAGAGCTCTTAAAAACAAGCGACTAACCCACGGCTAGCCTACCCACGTCTCTTAACCATTTTGGCCACAACGGCTACCCCTCAACAACTCAACTCCTATTTTCTCGGCATGTTTTGTGGCATTCGTTGGTAACAACTTCAGTTCTTAGCCTTCCATTAACCTGCAACCCATTATGTTTCAACTTTTTATTGTTTCAATCCTGGCCCACTAACAGCAAGGCCCAGCCCACCTTTAGCCAAGTGCTCCTTTATTTATTGGCTATATCCTCCTTCGCCTAATCACCCTCAGCTAGCTGTTATATCAGCTTACTTTTTTGAATTTATTTTTTGGGTGATAACAATTTCCCCCTTACATTTTTCAACTGATTTTGAGAAGCTGAATAAATGTAACTAAGTCTTTTCGAGCGTCGTGCCCAATTCAATATCCACTTATCTTTTAATGTAAGAGATACTTGGCTGAAAAAAATCAAACAGTCAAAACATATTATCATTCCTCTGCAGAACAATTATAAATTCAGCTGAAACTTACTTTAGTTGACTTACTTTTGCCATTTCTTCTTCAAAGCACCTAGCAAACTACTTTTCCCATTTCTTCGATCATGTCTGACATCTCTGATTCCCAAAACAAGACCTACTCTTATGGGGATGATGATTCTTCATCATTTTCATCTGATTCGGCTTTCAGTACCCAGTAACCACTGAACCAGGAACAAGATGCTGGCTTCCCCGTGCTTGTTCCGCTTTTGAATTCCTTTACCATAACCCCATGTACATCTGACATCTACGAGGGCAAGATCTTTCTTGATCATCACCTATATCCCAAGCATTTTGAGCTTCCAATCACTGCTAACTAGTATTCCATCAACAAGTGCCCTAATGACCTTCACACCTGGCCTCGCCTTACTCCTCAGTATGCCGATTGGCTAAAACGGGTTTCGACTAGCCGAGGAGAAGATTGGAAAACATGGGGAATTTATGACATCATTATGCTTTCTCAACATGAGGTTCCCCTAAACCTTGACCTTCTGTTTAGCTTCCTAGGGTTTTGGTCTACCTCTGTGAATGGATTCATCCTTCCTTCGGGCATCATGAGCCCTACCTTGTTGGATGTGGCAGCTATCACTGGCCTTCCAATAATTGGTGAAGATGTGAATTCACTTTTTGAACTTTCCTATCCAGCATTGAAGGTAAACTTTTCTAAAAACACCTCTTCCTACTCCAATTTCTTGTCTGCCAATGCCAAGGCCTCTCACTAGGCGTCTGATGGGGAATATCAAGCCTTCCTTCTTTACTGATTTTGTAAATATTTTATTTGCTCTAGCTCGGTCGCAGTGGTCCTACAGATATCCCACCTTGTTTCTTTAGTTACTTCTGGCAAACCTCTAGCCTTAGGTACTCTTTTCCTTTCCTTTTTGTATAAGAGCCTTTTCACCATGGTTACCAGACTCCAAAACAATGAGAAACTAGATAATATAGCAGGGCCTCTCTAGTTTCTTCAGCTCTGGGTAACCCTTTACTTCCCAGAATTCATACCTCTATCTCATAAGAGTTTTACTTTTTCTTCCTCGACTCCAATCTCTCTAGGTTGAGTCTTGCAAACTATTCCCCTTGTCAAGCATTCAGCCTTTAACTTTGCAACTAAACTTTTCACTTCTATTCGGCATGCCAAAGAGTTTTTCCCTTTAGCCGATAGACCCCACAGTCTTCTCTGGATGAGTACCTATGTGGACTCTCCAAATCCTCGACTGGCCAACTACATGTCTCTATGCTGGGGTAGTGTGTTATCAGCTAGAGACTTGATATGTGGAGTAAAGCCATCCAGCCGCTACAACAAGACATCGACCGAATTTTACTGCCCACATCTCCTGGCTCAGTAATTTGGACTTCTTCAGAACATCCCTCTGGCTTACCAATCAATGGCAACCGCTTTTAGAAAACCCACATTATCTGCAAAAATGTGGTATCTTTGACTCAGCAGAACCTGCAAAAGCTAAATGCTTTTGAGTTTAGAACTTTTGGGCAAGTTTCTGAAGAATCATCAGCCTTTACCAACTGGTGGCCTTCAGTGTCTAGTAAGATTTTCTCTGCTTCCACTTCTAGTTACCTCTCGAAACTGATCATCGGAGGCATGGATCAACCTGCTATCAACGCTCAGCCTATGTCAGCCAGGAAACCCAAACCCACAAGAGGCAGACCTACAGCTGATGCAGCAAGTACTTTTAAGTTCACTTTTCTAAGCATTGACTACTTTCAGCATTTTCTAATGCCTTTCTATTTCAGGGCCTTCTTAACCAATGACCATAAATCTTGAAACATTGGAAGATACTCCCACTTCCAAAGTTGTTCGCCCTAGGCCTACTAGGCATTCAGCTAGGCAAACAGGGGTTGTCATCCGGGAATCTGCATCTGTTACTCAGTAATCGACTCCTAAGAAGAAGAAACTGAGGAAGGTATATGATTTTAATCCTTGTTCTTATAAATCCTTAGTTCTAACACTTTTTCCTTTACCATACTCTTATAGACTTATCAACAGTCTCCCGAGACTCATCCAGAAGTTGTTTCTCTAAGACCTTCTCCCGCAAGATTCCCTCTGATAGCAGTAATCCTCTTAACTTCTTAGCCAATTAATACATTTTCACATTTTTCCTGATTATCGACTAAGCTTATTTTTATACTCTATCAGGAACATGAGCCAACTCCTCTCACAACTCCTCCAGCTCCTGTGCTGCATGCTCCAACAACCCAAGCCTCTGATGTGCTTGTTTCTGAGGAAGACTTGGCTCAATATTTTTCCTCTCCGGTTCCCAAAGCTGTTGTGGGTCCAAGTTCTCCTTCAGACCAACATCTGTCTTTCGTGGAAACCTTGCTTGATCAATATATCTCAGTGGAACAGCACACGATTACTGACCTTCGGATCTCACTGTCAAAGCTTACTAAATCGTCCAATACTGATGAAAACCAGATAGCCATCTTCAATCGTATAGCCGCTCAAGTTGGTGAAGTGTTCTACAATTTCTAAGTTTTCAAAAGTCGTCATGACCAAGCTGCTAAGGATCTTACTCGGCTGGGTGAACTCCAAGACCAAAAGCTTCATTTTCAATCCTCCTTCCAACAAGCTGAAGCTGAAAAGAAAGCTGATCTCAATGAAAAAGACAAAAAGTCCAAATGCCTAGCGAGCTGATTGCTGAGAGGGAGAGAATCAACAAGGAGATTGCTGAAACAGAGCCTAAACTAACAGTTCTTACTCAGAAGCTAACTTTTAGTGCTAATTTCAAGATGCAATTGTATCATCAATCTACCGCTCTAGATACCGAGATGATCCCTTTACTACAGCAAAATGATGCATTTGAAGAGGATCTAAATGTTGCTGATCATGGACTTTTCCTCACCAAGGAGGCTTGGGCAAATTTTAAAGAGCTCCTGGCCGAGGCAAAAAAGACATTGGCACCATCTTTGAGTAATACAATAGTTTATTTAGCCAGAAGTGGAAGCCATTCTTGCCCCTGAATCTGCAACTAGTCAAGTCACCTCTTTCGTTATTAGTCCTGTTGAACCACCCCATTCGGCTGATACTCCAACCCTCGATCTAACTCAAGCACCTAACTCTGACCAATCGGTTACTATTCCTGCCGATCCGTAAACTGTTACCTTTTTCAATTATGTTTAACTTTTAAGTCTTAATTTGAAAAAGCTAATTGGCTGGCTTGTAGCCGATACTTTGAACCAACTCTTTTTCCTTTAATTATCCCAAATTGAGGGATAATAGTTTTTTAGATACTTCCCATTTATGCTTCTCACCATATCTTTACCATGTATGTTAACTAGCCGATAAGCTCCATTAATCATAACTTGACTAATTATATAAGGTCATTCCCAGTTTGGTGACCACTTTCCTAACTTTGGGTCTTTAGCCCCTAAAGGCAAAACGGTTTTCCAAAGTAAATCCCCTTCGACAAAACTTTTAGTTTTAACATGTTTATTATAGGCCTTGGCCACTTTCTCTTTATTCTTTCGAATATTTTCCAAAGCTATTAACTTGTCCTCATCAGCCGATTCCAGCTCCATGAACATGACTTACTGGTACTCATCTATAGTCAGGCAATGCTGTTTGGCTACCCTTAATGATTTTACATTAATTTCCAATGGTAACACCGCATCCTGACCATAAGTCAGCCGATAAGGGGTAAACCCTGTCGCAGTAGACTTAGAATTTCTGTAAGCCCATAGTACTTCGGCTAACGCTTCATGCCATCTTTTAGGTTTGTCTTCTATGGTCTTCTTAATCAAGATGATAAGTATTCTGTTTATAGCCTCGGCTTGACCATTTGCCTGTGCATAATAAGGTGAAGACTGGATCAACTTGATCCCATATTCTTGTGCAAAAGCTACCGTCTTTTCTCCCTTGAACATTATGCCCTAATCTGTTGTAATGGGTTCTAGAATGCCATACCGGTAGATAATTTGATTTTTAATAAACTTGATAGCATCAGCTTGGGTAACATTAACCATCGGCTGAGCTTCCACCCACTTGGTAAAATAATCAGTGGTAACAATAATGAATTAGTGTCTTTTGGAAGATGAAGGGTATATTTTTCCAATCAGATCCATTGCCCATCCTCGGAATGGCCAAGGCTTAACAACAGAATGCATCTCCTCGGCTAGGATCCTTTGGATTGGCCCATGCTTTTGACACTCTTCACACCCTTTGGCATAAGCATGGCAATCTGCACTGATGGTTGGCCAATAATATCCATACTTATGTATTAGCCAGCGCATCACAGATCCTGACCTATGTGAACCACATATCCCTTCATGTGCTTCCCCCATGAGTTTCATGGTCTCGGTTTTGCTAGGACATTTTAACAAAATTCCCTTTAATCCTCTCTTATGTAGTTCTTCATCCACCAAGGTATATTTTAAGGCCTTTTGCCTCATTTGGAAAGTGGAAGAAGAAGAAGGGTCTTGCAAATACTTTGGTAGCTCAACTCTCTAGTCATTAATTGTACCTACTTCTCTAATAAGGAACTCCTTGAGCCGATTATCTATGGGCTGAACATCTTCAAAGGTTTCCTTATAACCAGAAGCATGTTGTGCCAAATCATTTGCTTCTTTGTTATACCTTCTGGGTATATGCATTATCATTACATCGGCAAACTGTTTTAACAAACTGCTAGCTATTTCATGACATTCTACCAAATTCGGGTTAGTGCATTTATAATCCCCAACTAGCTATTTTATAACTAACTGGGAATCTCTCATAACTTGGATGTATTTGACTTTCATAGACAATAAGATTTTTAACCCTAATATTAAAGCCTCGTATTCAGCTTGGTTGTTTGAACATCCTATCCTCAACTGATGCATAAACTTTTAGCTTTCTTCAGCTGGACTTGTAATTGTGATTCCAGCCCCAACGCCCTTATTAGTTCTGGATCCATTAAAAGTTAATATCCAAGGTCTCAAGTTAACACAATGGCTCACCTCAGCTAAAGGATCTATAACATCTTCACAAGGATGCTGGGTCAAGAAATCAGCTAAAGCTTGGCCTTTCATCACCTTTAGAGACACATACTTCAATGCATATGAACTTAGCTTAATGACCCACTTCATTAATCGTCCTTGCAAAATAGGCCTATGTAACAAGTATTTTACTATGTCAATTTTGCATACTACTTGAACCTCCCTTGGTAAGAGGTAATATTCCAGCTTCGTACAAGCATGAAAAAGAGACAAGCATAGCTTTTCTATGGGAGTATATCTAGTTTCGGGGTCATTAAGCAATCAGCTAAGATAATAGATAGATATTTCGTTCCCATCTTCATCATCCAGTGCCAACAGGCAGCTGATTAATTCTGGGATAGCCGATATATATAATTTCAACGGTCTCCCTAACACTGGGGGAACTAACACTGGGGGGCTAGCCAAACATCGCTTTATTTGATCAAATGCAAGCTGTTGTTCTTCTCCCCATACCAATTCATCAGTGTCTTTTAATTTTAGTAACGAGGAGAAAGCTTTCAGCTTACCGACTGAATTTGAAATAAACCTTCTCAGAAAGTTAGTTTTACCGATCAAGCTCTACAATTCTTTTTTATTCTGAGGGGGTGTAACATCCCGAAAATTATCTCATTTATCATCAATAGTCGTTTTATAATATTTGAGATTTTTAGGAATTTTTTCGGAAATAATGAATATTTTAATATATTTCTCATTTTACGTGCACACTAAGCAGAACCGGTATAACGCTCTGAAAAAATTATTTGTTTCATCACAAATAGTCATTTTATAATATTTGTGATTTTTGAAAAAATTTCTGTATTTTTTTTCGGAAACGTTGAATATTTTAATATATTTTTCATTTTACGTGTACACTACGCAGAGTCAGTGTGATACTCCGAAAATTGTTTGTTTCATGACGAATAGCCATTTTCCATTATTTGTGATTTTTGAGAATTTTTATTAATTTTTTTGAAAATGTCAAATATTTTAGTATATTTCTCGTTTTGCGTGTACATTGAACGGAGCTGGGAAAACAAAATGTTTTCCCTGAGACTGGTAAACCTTGAACTGTGAAAACGTCGACCAGGGATCTTACTAAACCAGAGGTTGGACACAGTTTACCAGATTTCACATTTTTTGAGAAAATTTGATCTGACAGAGCGATAAATTGCTGTGTAATTTTTATCCATTGGACAATTAACACTGGCTTCTGTCAACTGTAACAATTGTCCATTGGGTAATAGCATACATTAGGAATCCTATCAATTATCCTAATGCCCTTGGCTTGTTGGAGAAGCCTCTCCACCCCTCTCTTCCCTCTCATTGTTGTGGACCCATGGGCATAATGGGAAGCAAAATTGCTTCCCACACTTGACCTAACACACACACAAAAATATCTTCACTTTCCCACACATTTTCTCTCTGTAATCTTCATCTTCTTCAAGTTTCTCCTCCTTCTCTCTACCCTCCTCCATAGCTACGGAATTTGCAGCCCATCCTCCACCATTTTTCTTCATCTTTTCTCTTCACCAAACTCATTTCTACACTCACCTTTACATCATCTACCTTCTTTATTTAGAAAGTTTCTTCATTTTCCATCTTCACCTCCATTTTCTCTTCTTCCTCGTCACTACCACGAAATTCCAGCCACCATTAGAGATCATTCTCTTCACTTTTCTCTTCACAAACACCATTTCTATACTCCTCTCAACCTCCTCTACAACTTCTATTTGAAAGGTTTTTGAACACTTTTCCTCCATTGTCATCAAAGACAAAGCTTCAAACTTTAAGGAAAAGCTTCCATCTTTCTTCCTTTTTCTCTTCATTTTCGTGCTCTAAGGTCTCAATGGAGACCAAAGATTCATTCTTTA
This sequence comes from Ormosia semicastrata, assembly GCA_029884595.1. Taxonomy (NCBI): domain Eukaryota; kingdom Viridiplantae; phylum Streptophyta; class Magnoliopsida; order Fabales; family Fabaceae; genus Ormosia; species Ormosia semicastrata. The sequence goes on along the minus strand of JAQQTO010000021.1, from coordinate 8,632,050 downwards.
TCATGTTTAATGTTGGTTCTTTGTGTTGGAGATTTTAGGGTTCTTGGAGATCCCAAAACCGAAATCACCAAGGAGGAAGTAGGAGTCGTTTTCATGATTCTCCCTTAGGTAAGAGGGAGACTACTCACTTCAACCATTTATGGTGGTGAGGGAACCTTGTGTGCTTGTTGATGGAGAAATTCATCTTTGTATGCATACTTTGTTTGAGGATTTTGCATGATTTAGTGTTTTTGAAATTGGATTAATGCTTGAATGTGATCTTGAATGTGTTGTTTTTAATTTGTTTGGTTTGATTGGTATGGATTGGAAATTTAAATGGTTAATAATGAGATGGAAGGGAACAAATTTGATAACTAAAATGGGATCCTTGGACTCAAGAGAGTGACTGTGGAGGTGTGAGACTTGGAATAATTTTCTAAACGAATATAACCAAACTTAAAATATAGAACTAAATAATTAAAATAATTCCCCTAAAGAAGAATTTCATGAGGAATACTAAATCAAAGTGAAACTCAAATAAATTGAACAATTAGGATTTATTAGGAATTCGTAAAATGACAATGATCCAAAAATAGAATTTGTGTCATAAAACTTAGAATAATTTCTATTCAAAGGAAGATCATAGTTATAAGTAAGAACCTTGAATATCTCAATTTAAATTACTCTAATGCAACGTTGTCTATCATTTAATGGTGAACTTGTATAATTAAAATAATAAAGATAAAAAGAATGATGTGAGGGGAACTTATTAATAAGGGTATAGAAAGTTAAGCGTAGATTTCATAATGTGCCTAAAAGTATAATATATTAATTGAAGACTAATTGAATAAGAGAAACAAGAATTAAGAGGGTAAGTGAGACTTTGAGAATCATAAGACATTTAATTAAATGAATCTTATTAAGGACAAAGAGAAGAATAATGATAAAACTTTATGAGATAATGGTAAGTCTTAAATAGATTATGAATGATGGCTTTGTTAACAGGCCCATGAGTGGGACCCAAAATCTGTTGATGCTTACTTTGGCCAATTGAGGCATATTGTGAAAAAGTATGTAATAATAAACATACCTAATAAATGCATGGAGTCATCATGCATTGTGAAAATCCGATGGACTATTTGTAAAGGTCATGTTACCTAGGAGTTGAATCACACCTTAGTGCGGGTGTGAATAGACTAGTGTGGGTCCTGCTGTTGACCTTGGGGGCGTCTGGGTGCGGGCGTCTCACCGCGGGCAGTTGGTAGCCTTGCTGGACCGTGGGACAAACCGATGCAAACGCACCGACGATCCTGACTGGGCACTGTCCTATATCGAGATCTTGTGAGAATGCCACTGTATAGAGCCTTATGCGCAACATTATTGATTGACTGTTTCTGGAAGCACTTGGTCCTAGGCGGATGAGATACTGACATGTCTTCCTGATCATTCTCTCTGATGTTTGTGTCTAGCTCCATAGAGTAGGATTTTGATATCATGTACATGTGCATAGTGAGTCAATACATTACTTGGCATTTAATTTATATGATAATTGGATATGCTATCTTATTGTTGATATACTGCCTGAAACTGTTAGTCTACTTAATATCTGCTTCTTGATAATGTTTATTATTTTGTTATGCTATGTGGGCGTTCTACGCTGTTTATGTTTCTTACTGCCATAATTGGTAATGAAGTTGGATATCTCACCTCTTGCTTGTACTGTTCTTGTTCTATGTGATATTTGGCTAAAGACCGTAGAGGGGACGAGATTATTTTTCCTATAATTTACGGGGTATTGATCTCTTGCTTTCGAGGATGTCGTCAAGAAGAGGTTCCTTTGGGTTCATTAAGATTGTATTCATCGGTGGCACCAATGCGTGGCGTGTCGACTGGGTTGGACAACCCATACGATATGTTGGAGATCTGATCCTGACCGTAAAGAGGACCCGCGATGGAGATCATGTCTTGACACTTACTACTTCGGTACATCTGGAGTTCACCTTGCCTATCCAAGAGCTATGGGGTGATCCGATTCACACCCCTAAAGAGGACGATGATTCCATGGCATCAGCTACTAGGGCGCCTGCCCGTGGGACTGCACTCGGTCCTGTCCTTATATCTTCAGACGACCCAGGAGAGGATCCTTAGGTGGATCCGATGGAGTACCCAACTCCTTAGACGTTGATGTTTTTATGGGGAGTTTATGTTTTCTTCTGCATTAATTATGTTATGGTGTATTTTCAATATATTTGTATTTTAAAGTAAATCTTGATGTATTTCATTATGAGTGGTATGAGAAGTGCGCCACACTCTGTATGCTTTAACTTAATTAATTTTGTCCTACGTACTGTATTTTGCATATACCCTATTGAATCATATCTGTTAACGATGACTTATGTATTATTTCATTTGTGGCTCATATTTCTTTTATATATGAAAAATGAAAAAAAAATATGTACTCAAATTGGGAAACTATTATTATGAAGAAGTTGTAGCATGCCAAAAATTTAATGACCGCGGTATAATGACGATTGTGCCGTGGTTATTAAATCTAGGGGTGTTACAGGTCTCGCATCTAATACGGCTTTGGTTTTATTTTTATCAACTTCGATCCCATGCTTGTGAACCAAAAAACCCAAAAAGTTCTCAACTGATACTCCAAAAGAGCACTTGGCAGGATTTATTTTTAAATTATGAAGCCTCATTCTCTTAAGAGCTTGCTCTAAATCGGCTAGATGTTGGTTAAAATCATGGGATTTCACTATGACATCATCAATATATACTTCCATTTTTTTTCCTATTAACTCATGGAAAATAGCATTCATGACTCTTTGGTACGTGGTGCTAGCATTTTTTAATCCAAACGGCATGACTAGCCATTCGAATATCCCAATGGCACCAGGACACCTGAAGGCTGTCTTATGAACATCTTCTTTGGCTATGAAAATTTGATTATACCCAGAATACCCATCCATTAATGTTAAAATGTCATTTTTAGCTACAGAATCGACAAGCATGTCAGCTATAGGCATTACATACTCATCTTTGGGAGTGGCAAGATTCAAATTTCTATAGTCAGTACAAATCCTAACCTTCCCACTTTTCTTGATTACAGGGACTATGTTCGACAACCATTCTACATATCTGGCTGTACGAATAAAACCTGCTTTAAGTAGCTGTTCCATCTCTTCCTTAATTTTGGGTATTAATTCTGGATTGAATCTTCTAGCAGCCTGCTTGTGAGGCTTACATCTTTCTTTGATCGGCAATTGATGCTTCACCAATTCTCTAGAAAGGCCTGGCATCTCATGATAGTCCCATGCTAAGCAATCTTTGTATGTCTTTATTAAGTCAGTCATCTGATTTCGTTCTTCCTCGCTCAACAAGCTACTTATTCTTGTCATTCTCGGTTCCTGTTCAGTCCCTAGGTTGACATCCAACAAAGGATCTTCAGCTGAAAAGGTAGGGATCTTCCTGCTGATTGGAGACTCCCACCTCTCCTCAAGTTCATGCCCCCGAGGCATATCAGCCGAACATTCTTCTTCCACTATCTCCTCCAACTCCATAGACATGGCTATACCAATCTTATGTTCAACTTCCAAGGATGTCAGCTTGTGTCTCAGGTCTTCAATTACTTGGGCCTTGTTATTCATCTAAACACAACTGTAGAGGCCGTAAATCAGCCTGGATATTGATAGCAAAGCCATCGGCAGTCAGGTTGCAAGACTCCCATGATCCTTCTTCATATCCTTCAGGGATAGTAATAGGCTCCAGCCGGGGCGAATAGAATATAGCCTCAGTCATCTTGATGTCAACTGTAAACGAATTCTTATTAGTTGGCACTGACTCTACCTTATCCCCATCCTAAAACATTAGCATCTGGTGCAAAGTGGAAGGCACACACTGACTGAAATGAATTCAATCCCTTTCCAACAATATGGAGTAAGTGGACTTAGAGTCTACCACAAAGAAGGCAGAGCTCAAAGTTTTGCTCCCCACAGTGATATCGGCTACCGAAATACATAAGGCAGTCGTGGCATTCCCTGTAAAATTGGTCATTTTCATATTCGTGGGAATCAAATCCTGCTTAGATCTACCCAATTTTTTCATTGTAGCTGAAGGCATTATGTTTAACACTGCTCCTCCATCCACCAAGACTCGACTAATAGTCTTACCATTAACCTGAGCCCTGATGTATAGGGGCTTCAGATGCTTGGTCATCTCTCTCACTGGTTTAGGGAATTCCATTTTGGGTTCTTCTGAAATGGGAGCTAACACAGCCCATTCAACTTCCTCAGTAACCACATCACTTTCCAATTTCTCGAGTTGCTTCTGCCGAGCCAAGAACTCACTAGGAATCAACCCCATCGCGTTAGTTTCAGCCGATGGGTGATCTCCGTCTTCCTCTAGTATGGAATTCAACACAGAATCTTCTAATAGAAGATCTAACCCGAGTTCCTCTTCCATTTCCTCGACTGTTAGAAGAACTTGTTCTTCTACTGTTATGACTGGTTCCTCTTCCAATTCAGTTGTCTCTAACTTATTAATCATCTCCTGGAAATCCTGCTCTTCCTTTCCAAGACAATCTTGACTTCCTGACTACACTGGTTCCTGCTTTCTCTCTTCAGCAGCTATTTCTTCCTTTGGTTGCCTAAAAACAGCCTCTAGAATCTCAACTACCCTAGAAGATTTAATCTCAGCACAGTCAGTTCTTTTTGCCTTAGCTAATATGGCCAAGGTTTGTTTCATTCGCTGTACTAATTTATTCCTCTGGGCCCTTCTTTTCTGAGTTCTAGTCATCACCCCTGGTTCCTTTACCATAAGATCTTTCCCTTTTGCATATTTGTTAATGAACCAGTGTCCTTTTTCCACCTCGGCTGGTGGTTTAACCATACGTTGGGGCCTAATAACTTCCTCATTCTTTACAATAATCTTTAATGTAGTCATGCCTTTTTCCACATCGAAACGAGCTACTATTTTACCCTTGTCTGGTATAGGAGTCTCGTCCATCATGGGTAGCCTTGCATTAGCTAAAGTATCATTATACTTACCGGCTACATTTCTTCCTACGTTTCTTCTTGGAACCTTCTTTATTGCTTCCCCGGACTTGACTGCAGGCTTTCTTGTCCCTTTAAAATCCTTTCTCACGCCTGAAAAATCCAATCTACCAAAGACCCCGGGCTTAACCTCATCTATTCTGTCCTTGGGGACCAAAATGGTCTTCTCATTCGGGCCTCTGTATACATCACAGTCTGCCGAATGTTGTTTGACTTCAGCTTGTCTCCTCGACTGATTCCTCTCCACTCTGCCGAACATTGTAGGCCTATTGTATTCGGCCGGTGCATCTTTCTTGACACATTCATTATTTACCTGGGGTCTCTTTAGTCTATTAAACACAGATGGTTTTTGATCTATTGTTTTAGACTGATCAGACACAACTAGAACTCTCCCAGCCCCATTTGGCTCATCATACTCTCCCCTTTGTCTCCACTGGCGACGTATCGGCTGTTTTCATCTTTTAGATGGTGAGCCAGATACTGTCTCCCCAGAGAAGGAAACCATATTAACCCTAGCTAAAGGAAATGGATTTGTAATGACAGTCATCTCATTTTTGGCTAGTTTAAACCTTCCTTCTTTCATGACTTTTTGTATAGCCTTTCTAAACACTATACAGTTGATGGTAGCATGAGTGTAAGAATTATGCCACTTACAATATTTCTTTCCCTTCAACTCCTCGGTTGGGGGAATTTGGTGTCCATCATTTTAGTCTAATCTGTTGATCCTTCAGGAGATAATCAAATATTTGGTATGCCTTGGAAATATCAAATGGATAGTCGACCCTACTCTCTGGAGTTTGGACCTCATTTCCTTTGGGGGTTCTTAAAGTTGGGCATAAATATGATTTTCCTCTCACTATCTCTGTAGCCATGATATCTGCCGATTGCTTGGCTGACTTATCTGACAGATAGTCTGGATCTTCAACATCAATTACACTAATTAGATGAGACCCCCTGTTCTTGCTAGACCTCCTTCTTTCTTTTTCAAGGATGTACTGTTCAATTCTGGAAGCCTTGGAAGCTAACTGACTCAGGTCAGTGCAATCTTGTCCTACTAACTTCTCCCTGAGCTGAGGGTGCATGTTACTAATATCCATAGAAGAATATTCAGCCTCAGGTAGTTGCACGACACACTTGCTTCTTAATTTCCTGAATCTCTCCAAGAAATCAGCTACTGGTTCATCTACCAATTGCCTCAGATTCATTATATCATCCACAGTCACATCTGGCTGAGGCATATAGAATCTATCATGAAAGCAACGCTCTATGTCAGTCCAGTTTTGTATGGAGTTAGGGACTAAGGAAGAATACTAAGTAAAAGCCGCCCCAGTCAAAGACAAAGGGAACAGCTGGAGCTTATAGAACTCATTCTGGTTTGCCTCCCCGCATTGGGCAGTGAACCTGCCGATGTGTTCCATAGTGGATTTACTATCCTCCCCTGAGAAAATGGTAAAGTCAGGAGTCTTAAACCCTCTAGGCAAATGCATCATCCTATCTACCCATTCAGGATAGAGCTTTTTATACACAGGCCTGTCCAACAATCTCAGCTGGATTCCAAAATGCCTCCTCATGGTCTCGGCTATCATTTCTGGGTCCATCAGCTGAGGAGCTCTGTCACTCGGATAATTTGGCGCTGGTAGCTGAACAGGCCTCACTGGCCTAACAGGAGCACCCCCTGGTTAATGGGGCACCTGATATTGCTGATCCTGGATAGGAATTGCCCCCTGGTTATAGCATGGATGTGGAGGATTATTCACCCATGGTTGAGCAATCGGCTGAATTGGGGCCACCTGAGGTACATTAACCCATTGCTGATCGATTCTCACAGGAACAGATTGCCTATAAAGAAACCCCTCAGGGATACTTATTGGACTAGGAGGGATATTGGACCAGGGTAACTCTCCCACATAATCAGGAATATACTTGGGAGGACCCGGAGCAGCCAAGAAAATGGTGCCACCATTTGCGGCCACCTATGCACTAGCACCTATCATAGAAGTGTTAGGTGCCAGATACAGCAAGCCAACTGTTCCTGTTATTTGGGGGGGTCTCCTGGGTACTTGTACTTGCCTATATTGCAAGCTCGACTGGATACCACTATCAGGGTGAGGAGGCTGGAACATGGGGACTTCCTGCGGCATGCCTAGACTCGGCTGGACCGTAGATTGTGGTCCTGCCTGACTCTGTCCACTAGCAGAAGGTCCCGCGATAGCTGAGTGGGCTGAAGCCTCACCTGCATTGGATTATTTTTTCTCAGCCTCTCTAACAAAATGCAGCTCATTATGCACCATGGGTTTCACGATCTCTGAAAATTGCCTTGACATATGATACATCAAGTCATTCATCCCTTGATCAATTTGGTCCCGAATAAATGAAGTGGTCATTACTGTCGGCTGAGGCTGATCAGAGAGCTCTACCACTGGGGTAGCAGTTATGGTGGAAGGTGTGGGAGTATCCACTAGCTGGGGTGAAGCAAGCATTCCCAGAGTAGGCTGGGCGCTTCCCTTTGAAGTCTTTCTGCCCCCGTTCTTCTTACTAAGTTGACTTGTATCCATACTGCTAAGATTTCTACCGGACCTTAGGTGCATACGCCAATAGTGATGTGAACCGAGAGATGGAAACTTCTCAATTTGCTCACCTTAAAGTGTCCCACCGAGCGTGCCAAATTTGTTTACGTGTGAAATAAATTTATCAACCGAATAAGAATTCAGCCGACGAACACATATGAATTTTGATAAGAAATAGGCGATTTGAACTAAAGGCAAAATTCAACCTTTAGCAAGGGTTCCCAAACTCACTAAAGAAAGCGTTTGATATTAAGGTGAATTTAAGAAGTCTAAGAATTTGAGGTTAAAGCTGTAATCGACTAGGAAATAAGCTTGCGAAAAATAAATTGCACAAAGTAAAAGCAATATAGTAAAGGGTTGAAAAGTTAAGCAAAATAAGCAAAGCTTAAAAGATGTATTGATTGTGACCCGTCCCCATTTTCAATTGGTACAAGTAGTATTTATAGATAAAATCTAACCCCCTCCATAGCCAACCTTATTAGCTAGAGCTCCTAAAAACACGATTAATGCACGGCTAGCCTACCCACGTCTCTTAACCGTTTTGGCCACAACGGCTACCCCTCAACAACCCAACTCCTATTTTCTCGGCATGTTTTGTGGCATCCGTTGGTAACAGCTTCAGTTCTTAGCCTTCCATCAACCTGCAACTCATTATGCTTCAATTTTTTTATTATTTCAATCCTGGCCCACTAACAGCAAGGCCCAGCCCACCTTTAGCCGAGTGCTCCTCTACTCATCGGCTATATCCTCCTTCGCCTAATCACCCTCAGTTAGCTGTTATATCAACTTACTCTTTTGAATTTATTTTTCGGGTGATAACAGGATAAAAGAAACAAAGCAAGCGATATTTGCAAGCATAAAAATTTGAGCCTTTTATGATTAATTTTTGTTTGTCCCTACTTTTTTTAATATTGAAGATGACGACAACGATTCTTCCGAAGTGAAGGGAATCCACCAAAAACAAGAAGAACCCGAAAAGGGTTTTGCTTTTGCGAGCAAAAATGAAGGGATGGAATAACAAAATGATTAGTTGACGACGGAAGGGTGGCGGTCCTAAGTTGTTGGGATGGAATGGTTGGATGTGACTCTAGTGATAGGTTGTTGCAGCCATGGAGATTAGATGGTGATGGCAGAGAAGGAGATGCTTAGATTGAGAGGGATGAAGTTGAAGGATAAAGTGAAAAGAGATATCCTATCAAGTCTTATTATGGAGTGAGGGAAATGATATTGTTATCATGTTAGAGTAAGATAAAAATGTTTGATTTAATTTGATTATACTATTAGGTTAAACTACCAAACATCTAATAAGGTCTGATAGTATTAACGTCCACCTTATCCTGTCCACCAAACACAACCTAAGAGCTTAATATCCTCGATTATGTAAGGATATTTATAGAACATAGATGTTTCATTCGCTATCAACTTGAGAACCTTTTGAGAATCTGAGTGATAAATAAGTAATCTAAATACTTTAAAAACAAACTCAAAAAAAAATTAGACCAGAATCACGACCTTTACGTGTTGAAAATACAAAATCACAATCTTTGTTCTTTATGCAATTGCAGGTTTATATGTTTCAATCCTACCAAAATTACTATGTCTCTTCTTAGAGATTTCTATTTATCCATTCTATCCTTTGATGTAAATTAACCTCCTACCATATAGAAAATATATTTTATGAATTAAATATGCATGATGACAATAATGACCATAAAAATGTTGTAATTCAATATATTATATTATGGACTTAAACCGTGATGGCAAAAATCAAAATAATGAAATAATAAAATACACAAAAAAGTTGGACTATTAATAATTATAACTTGGATATAAATGGAAAGTGTGTGGGATATTTATTTATTTATTTGGTGAATGTGTATGGGATATTTAAAATAAAAATTATAAATTTAAATGATGATAACTACTATTTAATCAATGTAAAAAAATTTAGGCCATTGCTTAATCGGGCGAGGTTTAAAATCTAATATACTATTTTCTCACTCTGCGTCTAATTTTTTTAATTATTTATTGATATATTTAAATATAAATATAAAAAGAATAAAATTATAAATACATCTTATTATTCATTTAAAAATAAATATAAAAAAGTTAAGATTACAAATATATCTTATTACTCATTTAAAGATTTAAAGATAAATAAAAAAAGATAAAATCATAAATATTTTTCACTGTATAATTATAATAAACTTTAAATGCTCTTAAAATGAATACAAAAGTAAGCTAGTAATAATATATTTCTTTTTCTCCAGATAAAAAATAGATTTCTATTTATCTTTTTTTGTAAATTTATAAAAAAAGGTTAATGACTTACCTTTTTTTTTTGGTAAACAATGACTTACTTGCTTAAACTAATTATGACTAATAGGAGCATTTATACATTACAATATAGATCGGCCACTAACTTTATAATTTTATTGTAAAACACACGCACACCAGCAGAATTGGAGTCTAGCCAACCTTGAAAAGGTTTCCTATTCAACCACTATCATAGGCATGAGAACATATTTCCTCTACTTTTCCATTTTCCTATCAAAAGCGAAAATTCCACCTATATCTAATGACAAAAAGTTCATTAAAGTTTAACTTTTAAATAACTATAATTATTGAACCAATATATATTTCCCCAACTTTTTAATATTTTTATTTTTTTAATAAAAATTCTTAGAATTAATCTTGTAAATCGTCTGAAAAGCTTAATTCATGGTGGTAAGTCTAAACTAAAAAAAAAAAAAATGCATGTGTGTGGAGATTATATATATATATGTGTGCGTGTGTGTGTGTGTGGTGGGGGGGGGGGGGGGGGATAGCTTACTCGTGAAGGAAGCCTGGCCTCTTTATCTCTTCTCATATAAATTCTATTTGCCAACTTCACGCTACTTAATCAAAAGATGCTAATTCCTCAATAGTTATGATCTAAATGAGACATAACGGGCATGCTAAACCAAAAGTTATACTTTTCAATGGTTTCCAACTTTTCACCTGTCTCCCAAGAAATCACTAACTTGAACGGGTTAAACAATTAAGTTTCATGTAAACTATGTTTGCATGTTTTTGATGCATTACGCTAACATAATGAGTGTTATCCTTTTTAGATAAAAAGAACTATGATAAGCTGATTGTCCAACTAGCATTTGTTTTGATCAGGTATATTATTTAATTAACATAGCGTCACCATTTACAAGAATCCTTTCTCTGATTTCTCTTTTTCAACTTTTTTTTTAGGACATTGCTCCGGTACTCTTAGTTTTGTAAAGGTATTGGCATCCTTTCAATTAAAATATGCATTTATATTCATTTATCGATAAGTTTTTACTTTAATTAACTTTTATTTTAGCTTTTTTAAATATAAGTTTTACTTCTTGTTTTAAATATCACAAATTTTACTTTCTATGCTATATTTTTTATTCTTAAAATATTCATTCATTGTTACCTAAGTTATTAGAAGAAATGAGAATAAATAACATGATAAAATGCATATATATGAATCATTTTATCACATTATAAGTTATTATTAATAAGATATTTTATAAAATCAACTAATAATATTATGCAAAGTTAGAAAAATACTAATACCCTTTTAAAATAAGGGTGTCGAAGGAATTCCTTTCTTTTTATGACTTACCACTTTGCTTTGTTTTGATTCTTTAGCGAGTAACATTGATATAATATGATCATAAAAATACATATCACATCTTAAAAATAATTTAAAGTTTTAACATATGCCTTTATATTATTAAATTAAGTTTAAAAATTTGATTCTATAAAAATTATTTATATTTTATTATTATGTGATGCCATCTATTTAAAAAATGGCTAAACGCTTTTATTGCAAGTTAAATAATATGAACAATAGTTTTTGTCATAAAACAAGAACATCATCTTCGGTTCAATCATCATAGTATCACAGATAAACTAAAAACATCTTTTTTTGTTTTTGGTCACAATAATAAAATAGTTGGTCACAATAATAAAATAAGAACTTCGAAAGCAAAATATTATTTTTCCCAAAAGAGAGGTGGGCCAAGCCCATAGGCATGCCCCACCAAATCAGTCACACATCATTTCAAAATTGATGGAAAAAGAGGTGAATCCAAGCCCATTGCATCATATATAATAAGCCCACGTAAATGTTCACAAAACGTGTCCTTGTGCTTTTGTGTTGGCGTGTATACATGACGCTCTATAAGAAGAGGCAGGCCAGCTTTTGTGACAAAAAAAATTGCTGATTTCATACGATGATATTGAAGCAGTGAATGATGACTCTTCCTTCCTTGTCCTCTCTGCTTCTTCTCCTGCTCTGCAACCCCTTCAAGCCGGCCTAAAACCCATTCCACCTCTCTGAAATTTATTTTGGCTCTTTCTTCAACACTTTCCATTGGATCATCAGATATTGGATTTCATTTCACCTCTGAAAATTTGCCTGCAAAAAAAAAAAAAAAGAGGAGAAAAAAAGCGAATTTTCTTTGAATTTTGATCCATCTGGGCACCGACAATCTTCGATCTTTCTGCCTGGATCACTTAAAAGTTCTTATCTTTTCGAATTTTGCCGAGGTGGGTCGATCCGATTTTGGTCTAATTTTGTTGGGTTTGATCTGAAAATTGGAAACAAAATTTCTGGGTTTTTCTCTGTTTGAAATGGTCTATCTCCATAGCTCAATTTCTCTCTGCAAGTACGTTGACCAACCCCCTGCCATGGCGAATTCGATTATTTCTTCGGATTTCGGTTCGAAATCGAGACAAAACAATCACCTTCAGCGGAATCGAAAGACACCCAGTTCCTCAAATTCCCTCCAGATTCCATCCTGCGATCGATCTCGATCGGCCATGGTTGATGTGGTGATTTTCATTGCTGTTATCTGTGCAATTGGGTTCTTGTTCTTCCCTTCCATCGAGCTTTTGATCACTGGGTCCATTCGGATTGGAAGGGAGATCCTGTGTTTGGTGAAAGAAGAGTTTTCATTTGCACCTTCGATCTACATCTCTATAGGATTCAGTGTTACCTTTGCTGCATTGGCCACGTGGGGTGTTGTGGCTTACACCAGTAGAAAGTGTGGGAATCCCAATTGCAAGGGTCTCAGGAAGGCTGCAGAGTTTGACATTCAGTTGGAGACAGAGGATTGTGTGAAGAACTCAAATTCAATGGCCAAGGATGGTGGTGTTAAGAAGGGACTCTTTGAACTACCTCGTGATCATCATAGGGAACTTGAAGCTGAACTCAAGAAGATGGCACCACCCAATGGAAGAGCTGTTCTTGTGCTCCGAGCAAGGTGTGGGTGTTCTGTTGGTAGGTTAGAAGTTCCGGGACCGAGGAAGCATCGAAAGATCAAGAAGTAGTAGGATAGAGACCCTTATAGGCAGGACTGAAGTTTAATTGAATCAATACAGAATGTGTAGTAGTCCTGATGGCAGACGAGTGATTTCTATGGTCATTCTATTAGGAACTAGGATGTCTTTAAATAAGCCCCTTGGCAATAATTTGTAAGGAACTATGGGTCATACACACTTGGTTATACCTTAGAATATATAAGGAAATAGTTTATTTGAATTTACTTAGTATTCAAGATTTACAGTTCTTAAAAGTTTCTGCTTCAGGTTTCTGAATTCTATTCTTTCTCATGGTTATTGCTATGTCATATTTTTGTGATAATTGCCCAGGATTTAAGTTGCCAATCTTGTTGTGACCTGCAGGTTACAATAGAAAGATTTTGTTGTTGTGGTCTTATGAACATACATCTGAACCTTGTTTTGATCTTGAAAAAGTTGTTTAAAACTTGATAACGTAATATCTTTACCAAAGCTTAATATTTTGTTTTGTTACTTGATTCTACAGTTAAACAGTTATGTAAATTTTCTCCTTTCACTATGCAAATTGTTTCATTGCCTGGGTTGTCATTGTAGGCAGACTCTTCTAGGAGAGGTTGCCTGGGATGTTAACCATGGAGTAGATTGCTCAAGTACAGGACATCTTTTTATACAGGTATCTGTAAACTCTGGTGTTCTGTTTGAATTCTTTTGTCAGAAAATTGATTTCTCTTATGGAAGGAACAATTGGGTGATAACTTTGAGGATTATTGTTTTCTTTTTATTGATGTCTCCTTCTTTAGTTTGTTGTATCTTATACCTTGTGGACGTTTATTGGACTTATATTTACCCTGTTGCTTCTATGGTCTTGTTCTTATTATACATTGATTTGTTTCATTTGCACGAACCTGAAATCAAGGTTATTGCACAAGGGAACATACTTGATAGTTCATTTTCAATTTGAATACTCTTAATCTGTCTCACTTGTAGGAATCAGCAAATTGCAAAGCAACCATCTTGTTTTAATTGCAATTCTTAGTCTGTAACTTGGTTGAATAGTCTTACCTTCTGTATTTAATTTTAAGTTATTTCATGAAAATTCTTCTTCCATATCCTCTTGTTTTTCAATTGCACTGTGTAGATACCCTATGTTATTTTGCAAATAACTTGACCATTTTAGGTGGATGAGGCAATCCCATTGACCGAGCACTAATGAGTTTATGTATATGATGAAGGGTACTAATTTATAATCTCTTTAAGTGGGAAGTTCTCATTCTTTCTTTCAATAAGATAAGATAGAACATAAACATCCTAGGTTAAATTTGTTTATCTCCATCAGCATAAACTCCGAGCACTTGGGGCATCCAACACTGACCAACTAGGCCTTCTTTTAGAACAACTTTTACTTACTTTTGGGTTCATCTCATCACAACCCAGTTGAGATTACTTCTTAAAAAAATTAATCTACCAATCCATATATAACTGCATTGTGTCACATTTTGTATGTTCTGGGTGCATTACATCCAAAGCATATTAGGATTCGCCCTTATAGGTATTAATTTCTGAGTAATCATATCATTCATTTTTCATTTACCCTGCGCCAACACTTGATTTGTACTTGGCTGCATTAGTTAAAAGAAACACTTCTGGCCATTTCAATTATGAGAAAGTCAAGATGGACCTGTCCATCTTAGATTAATATTGTGGCTGCTGAAGCAAGTGTTATTCATTCCTATAATCTCCATTTGGACGGACATCCTGCTGCATGGTACTGTTTGCTGAAATTGATGAAATGAAGTTATCAAGAATAGCAAAACCTTATATTATATGAAATTCCCAATTGATTAGGTATCACCTAACCTGCTAGTAATTCATGGCTTTGAAAAACGAAGGGTTCCCCTACCAAAAGGCTGTGACCTTACATTTTTCCACAGAAAGAAACTGCCCAAGGCTGTAATAAAGGGTTATAGAATGAATGTTTTAGTGATCAATATTGATCTATGCTCTTAAAAGTCATTTCAATTTTCAAATAACCCTCTCTTTTGTTATTTTGCTCTATAAAGTTTAATTGAATCCATGAACTTTATCTTATAGTGTAGTTCTCTTTTACAATTGGCATTCCATGTCGAGGGGAATTATATCGCAAACTTACATGATCCCGAAATTTTTTGTTCTTGTATTTCCTCTTTTGAGTAAAAAAATAAAGGAAATAACACGCTAAGTCACTTATATAAACCAATGTAGTGCAAGTACAATCCCACTACAGATGGTTAAAAAATCCTTACACTTGGTGGTTATGTACTTATGTATCCTTTTTAAGCATGACAGCCGAAACAGTTTTAAAAGGGATTTGGAAATGAGCATAGAAAAATGAGTCTAATTTTGATACGGTCAGTGAAATGCTTTTAATATTATCATTTAGGAAAAAAATCATACTTTGTCCTTTAACTTATTTTTTGTTTTCAATTTTTTCTTCTAACTAATAAATATTTTAAATTCATCCTTTAACTTTTGAAAATTTAACAAATTTAACATTTTGCCTAACTCCGTAAACTCTATCTATATGCGTGACAGAAAATGACCTATTTAGTACCTGACATGACTTAAAAAACATAAATGATACTTAATGTAGTACTTCCTATTTCTTGTTAGGGTTTCTGTTTCTGCTTCATCTTCTTCTTTCCATTCCCCATTGCGATTCCTCTAGTTCTGCTCCATTTCCATTGCGATTCCTCTTCTTCTTTCACCCTTGGTTCTTCTTTTTGCTTCATCTGCTCCATTTCCACCCAGTGAATTTTGAAGGTAGTTCTTCTATGACTGGCAGCATAAGGAGCCGATGGCCTCCATTTTGCAAGTTTGTGGAGAAGACCGTGGTTCGCATTGCGGGAACAAATGCCAACTTTTGAAGAAGATTTTGTAGCTGCAGGAAATATTGAGTAAGTGAATTCATTGTTGTTTTATTCATATTGGTAGTGAGTTTTCCTAATTTCCTCAATTTGTATCTCTGACTTTTTATGCACCATTTGCTTTATTTCCATAAAGCTGTGGAAGGTTTTGATTGTGATTGGAGTCTACTTTCCCACTCCTTGCTCTCGAACCTCCACCAATTTGTACCCTAAAGCTTGGATTTTTCCTCTAATACTTGCTATCAAAATTTTGTTGTCTAATTTTAACCTTTGCCACAAATTTTTCCCTCCCTACTGAATGATCTTTGGTATGTAACACTATTGTCTGATTTTTTTTTTGTACCTTATTAGACATCACAAAATGATTTCTTTTTGACCCTTAACCAACGAATGATACGAGCTAATGTCGCCTTACCAGCTAAGACGCCACTTAGGATTATTTCGTCAATAGAACTCATGGAATTAGACAAGGTTAAATTTGTTAGGTTTTCAAAAGTTGGAGGACAAATTTAGAATATTTATTAGTTAGAAGACGAATTTAAAAATTAAAAATAAGTTAGAGAACCAAAATATGATTTTTTCCAAGCATCTAATATTCTATTGATATCTTATCTAATGAGTTTGATTTTATTAAAACTATATAAGATGTCAGAATTTATTAAATAATAAGTCATTAGATACAAAACTTGTGTATCAAAATTAAATTAAAGAAAAATACTCCGTATTTTATTTGGTTGCAAAAAAATTCTCTGTTATGCCTAAATGAATTATCATATTACCTCATTTTGACAAAATAATTGACTATCCAATATTCTTTGATACTTAGTACTTTTGTTTCAAAATATATATCGTTTTAGATAATAAGTTGTTTTATTTTATCTGTCACTTAGTATGTTTGGATGGAGAGTTTTGGAGAAAAAGAAAAAGAAGACTTATTTTTCATTTATAAATTAAGAGAATTATAAAATATTTATAAAAATAAATAAATGATGATTGAAAAGTTATATGACTATCTTTTATTTTATTCTTTGATTTTTAAAAAAATATTAAGTATAAAAGTGTTTACTCAAAATAAAGAATAATACATACATTATCTTTCCCGCCAAAATCCAAAACCATGGAGACAGTACTTATTTTCTTTGAACTTTATTCTTGCTTTTTGGTATTTTCACTAATTGAAACGAGAGCATTAATAGAGTGATAATATTTTTTAAGTATTTTAATAGAGTGTAATTTAGTTTCTTAAATATTTAATAAATTTTTTAATTATTATGCAATGACAATTATTTTGAAACGAAATAAATATTTGATTTTTTTGAAATAAGGGCTCTAGCACTCTGCTAAGGTAAGCTAGGTTTTCTTTTTCTTTTTTAATTTGATTATGATTACAATCACACATCAAAGTTTCTTTCTCATCCACAGGTCAACAGATGCACTTGACCGTCATATGGTAAATTTGTTTGAATGAGAATTTTATTAACATGTACCTTGAAATACACGTTTAGAAATAAAAATATAAAAATTAAATAAAAATAAAAATATTTAATATTTAAAAATTTAAAAAATATTTAATATTTTATTTTTTAAGTAATTATGATAATTTAATGAAGAGTAATAAATAATATTTTTATTTTTTAACATGTATTCTTAACAAAACTCTTGAAATAATTATGATAAAATCTATAAAAGAAATGTTTTTAAACTTTTCTAAATATGCAAATAAATCCTTTTTTTTATAAATTAAACAAAACATGTTCATCCTTCATATTTATTTATATATGTGATAATGTTTCATTTTTCAGTATTTTGTTTTTTAAGAAATTAAAAAAATTTATTTATTTTTAATCTAATTTAAATGTTAATTATTTTGTATATTATTTTTTTAAAAAAAATTAATTTATAAATAAAATATATTTTATTTTTTAAAACTTGATATAGAACGAGATTACCTAAATAAAATTAAAATCCAGGACTGTCTTTACATTTTTCATTAATGTTTATTGTCGTCTTTCATTTTTCTTTTTCATTTTACCAAGCCCTAACCTTAAATTTCATGAAACCTCTTGTACTATAAACTGTAAAGATTCAAATCACATATGTGGTCTAGTAAACAACCTGATTTTTAGGTGAGTGAATTTTACCTATAAGACAAGAGTCCGAATCTCATTATTATTTAATAACATCTTTGATTGAGACCACCTCATGAGTCATGAGATGTTCTCACACTCTAAATGTGTGGAGAGTGGGGACTCCTCCTATGAAAAAAAAAAACTACAACGACTCAAATTGGTTTAGTTTTCAACAAAAGAAGCACCAAAGTGAGCTAAAGTTTGTTTAACAACGATATTTTTTCTCCGTCCTGAATCTAATACCAACAATTTGTATTCCTTTGTAACTACCAACCCTGCCTATGGCGGAACCATCTATCCAGGCTCTTTCCAACACTCATCTTCACAATCCCAATCACATACCACAGTTCCTCTTCAACAACAAAATGAAGAAGCCACTCTATTATTTTCTCTTCTTTCTACCTCTTCTCTCCATTACCATTATAGCTACCCATGCACATTGACATGGACATTCCATTCATTCCATCGAATTCAAACCACTTGAGGCTTCCCATTATTTCCCAAAGGAACCAAATGGAGTTTGGAATTGAATTGTTTGAAAATTTGGAGCTTGTAAGTAGTTATGACGCTCGTTAAGAGGGTGTTCAATTACATGAAACTCTCACTATATGCGGGGTTTAAGGAAAAGTTGGAACTACTATGTGGGCCTATAGAATGCTACCTTACCTTGCATTTGCAAGAGACTGTTTTCAGAACTCGAACCAGTGAAGTTACATGACGACAACTCTAACCATTACTCTGTGGCTCCTCTTCAATCCATATACCTTCCTTTGTGGAGATACATTCCACACCCGAACAAAAGAAAAGACAGCATAAAGTGAGGTAGAGATATCAAAGCATGGTTACACTGTGGAGAACAAAACTTTGGTTCCTGATGTGGATCAAGAGGAACAACACATTCTAAAATACCGTAGTGAAAAGTTGGTAATAGCTTTTGGGGTCATCAGCACACCAGATTGGACACATCTTGTATGTGGTGACCGCCATAATGCAAATAAATATATAGCCATGGTTAGAGGAAGAGGAATTGCGGATACTAGTCGATTCTTGTTTTGTCAGAGGAATATAGGAGCAAATGCATTTTTTTAATTGCAGAACCTCTCCAAACTCATATAAACCGAAAGTTTTGTCTATATTTGGGCCCTTTCTTTGCTTTGTCCAGTGTTGACTAATTATTTTCATTTTGGTGGAAATCAGAAACCCTCCCTCTACAAACAAAGCTCTAAGCAAGCTACTTGTGTAGACCAGATTATTATGTAGTAGATGATACTCGTGGAATATAGTCGTAGGAAAAATATTTATATATTTTGAGAGTAATACTCTTATAGTTTAACAACCATTCATATTTAATTTAATAATAGTTTTTAATCCAACAACATGTACGATTATGCTTTGCCACATTTATGTTCTTAGTGAAGTGGTGCAATACTCCTAAAGTACATGAGAGGGTCGAACTAGAAACATAGAGGGGAGAGTGAGAGAGATAGTTTCTCTTTGTAAGGGAGTAATACACTACTTTCTGACTTTTTTCCCCCCTTATCACACAAGTACAATTTATGTTGGCCAAAAGGACAAGAAAGTGTCCAAGCACTTCAATTTATTTTTTGGCCAGTTGACTTCAATTAGCTACATTTGACATGTGCAACAGACATGACATAACAACTGTATTACATAATCCTAAGAGCTTGGAGGACAAAAATGTGGAACCCAGGACTCGCATTATGAAGGTTGTAACAGTAAGATATTGTAGAAAAATTTCAAAAATATCAATCTATAAACAACTTCCTCAGATCCTTTTCCTTGCACAAAAATCATGACCCTGAAACCACTCAGCATTAAAAAGCAGTCCATATTGATCAATCTGCTTAGATGGAGTAGATGCCAAGAATTCACCATTGGTATTTGGCAGCAACAAGGACCTCCTCATAATGCTGAGCAGCGTTGTCCCAACTAAGATCTTGCGTCATCCCTCGTTGTTGAAGCCCTTCCCAGCTCTTCTTATACTCCCTATAGGTCAATAAGCAGTTCCCTAATGCATGTATTAACTTATTAGCTTCTGCACTATCAAATGTCCACCCAAAGCCTGACTCATTAAACGGATTAAAAGGCTGCACAGTATCTCTCAATCCACCAACAGCATGTACAACAGGAACTGTTCCATAATTCATGGCATAGAGTTGATTCAATCCACATGGCTCAAATCTTGATGGCATGAGCAAGATGTCTGAACCTGCAGTTATCCTGTGAGCCATTTTCACAGAAAAGCCAACCCATCCCCTGATTCTATCATTGTGTTGGCTTTCAAATTGCCTAAGCATCTGTTCTAGGTCAGGCCTTCCAGCTCCCAACATGATTAGTTGCACATCCTGGCCCATCATCCAAGGAATTGCTTCAGCTATGAGATCAACACCTTTCTGTTGATCCAACCTTCCAATGAAAGCAATTACTGGAACATCCTCAAGGACAGGCAAACCAAGCTCCTTTTGCAAAGCAGCTTTACATTGACGCTTGCCACTAAGCAGGGTCTCGAGGGAGTAGTTAGTGTAGCCATCTGATGTCAAGTGAACATCAAACTGGGGATTCCAATCTTTGTTATCAATTCCATTCACAATTCCCCTCAATTTCCAGTTATTCTCATTTATGATCCCATGCAAACCCCAACCACCTTCAGATGTTTTAAGTTCCCATGCATATCCATGACTAACAGTGACAACCTGGTCTGCTGTCTTTAAACCAGCTGCGAAGATATTGAAGTGGTCACCTCCAAGGGGGTCATATAATTTGAAAAGGTCTATGTAGTGTTCAGGTAAATCCACATACTTGAAATCATCAACTGGGCCCCGACCCTGTATGGAAAGTAAGTGCGTGAATGTTCCTTCTTTATATAAGAAAAAATGCAATATGAACTCCAACCATTAAGAAACTGAAATCGGCTTCAATGATCTGCCTCTACTTACAGTAGTCTCTCATTCAAAGATAAAAGAATTGCTTTTAGATACAACCCACAAGCAATGCAAATTGCAAACTTAGATTCATCTGATGAGAAAACATGTTCTTGATTCCTTAATAAATTTCATTTGCTTTCTGAAAAGAAATAGGAAAATTCTAGTACCAGAATTTTATATCACCATCAAGATGCTGAAACCATGGTGTTTTATATTGGTGTAAACTTAAGATTAATCATCAACAGGACATATTACATGCTTATTGCTCAATGATGGGATCTCTACTATCTGACATATATTCCAAATTCGGCTGATTTACTCCAAACTATCTCATTTTAATTTGAATCAAAGAATATTTAAACAATTTGAGGTTGAAATACAAATATTGGAGCATAAATGAACTATTCAGAGCAGTTAAAGAGAGACATATAAAGATACTAATCCAAAGGCCTATATCCTTCCACTCGTTTTCTTTTTTAATTTAAAGAGCCTTCTAATTAACCTTGAGATAAAAGGTGATCTAGGAATGCTAATCATTGTTATAGCAATATATCAAAGACAATAATTGATTGCCTCTACTTATATATCCATTCTTTACCCCCCCACGATTTCTACAGTAAGGAAAATCATAACGTACAATTTTGCTAAAATATCAATAATATGAGCCTTTTTATCTGGGTACTGTGGTCGGGCGAAAATCGCAATATGCATTTTTTTCTGATTCAATTAAACAAGTGGACCAAATGTGCTGAATAAAACAAAAAAATATAGCAGCTTCTTTCTTCACTGTATGGAACAATGAATTAACTATATTAAAATCATTGTATCTAGATACAGAATGAACCTGGTGAGCTATGTTATGAATCACAAGAATGGATCTTGTATACTTCATCAAACCATGGTCGCGATAATATGCCTTCAGATACACTGGCAGCAATGCAGTATGCCAATCATTTGCTATGAAGGCCAAATTTCCATCTCCATAGCAAATACCACCACATGGAACATGCCAAGGAACCTGAAAATCATTAACTTCATTTATTCATATTGAAAGTAGACATATATAAGGATTTTATAAAGAACACATCTGCCAGAATGACTTTTGACAGTTGATAAAAATGATTTGGATAAACCATGTTAACCACTCTGCTATTTGACAATAATCCTATCAATATGCTTTTCAAAATGCATCCTACTTTACAGGCCTTATCATTTCCTTGTGGCAAGAACTTCACAGCATTTACTCGAGGACCCAGGTTTAAGTAATTCTAAAGGTACGTCATATATTTCCATATTTCCAGTCTATTATACTGCATCACGTGCAAACTAACATAAAAATGATTATAAGAGATAATATTAAGAGAAATTCAAAGCAGTTGTCTCCAACACATGAAGATGGAGATGCCTCACGTCACCATTGGAAGCTTAGAATGGCAAGTATATCTTTGCTTCATCATGATGGAACCAGAACTTATGCTAGACACATTGCCTTGAAGAACAAATTTACTACTAGTCATTTACTATTTTCACCATTTTCGCCCTATGTAATGCAGACTAATGTGATTTCAAGTCGCCTGAGACAGACTACTTACGGTCCACAATCTGGTATACAGACATATTTGCTTTCAAAATATTTAAAAAAAAAAACAGCATATGTAGTCTGCTAAAAGACTCTTCAGATACACTAATTGTTATGACTGAATCCCCATAATTGACTTAGTCACAAAACCATTTAGTTCATGTACCTCAACAGCTGCCTTGCAAAAAAGCACCATGCGTTTTAGAATATCCTGTTCCATTAAGGGACATGCAAGAGTCAAAAGGCTAAGAAATAATAAAAGCAGAAAACTAGTTACAGATAAGTAAGCAGTCATTAATATGTACCAATGCATGATGATTTTCTAAAGGTTCAGAGAATAATTTTGTGTGTGTATTATTCACTGCTGAAATATTTACAAAGGTATATAGGGAGCTCTACATTTAAACTAGTCCCTAGAAAAACAAACTAATCAAGCCTAGAAAATAAGCAACATTAAAGCACTAAAAACAATGTAACATTAAAAAACGTGAGAACAACACAAGAAGCCACCGTCCAACATAGAAACCACCATCCAACATAGTTTTCCACAGTATCAAACACAATAAGCCCAATTAAAGATTGATTGATTGACCAGAATCTTTCGTAATCTTCACGGCCCCTCAAGCTAGGAGTAGATGTTGATCATTCCCAGCTTGGAAACTAATTTGTCAAAGTTGATTCTTGGTAAAGCCTTTGTGAGAATATCAGCAGTTTGAAGAATTGAAAGAGTGTAGACCATCTTAATGATTCCTTCTTCAATTTTCTCCCTAATGAAGTGCTATCAATCTCCACATATTTGGTCCTGTCATGATAAATAGGATTCTTAGCAATGCTGATTATAGCTTGATTATCACAAAATAATTTTGTTGACCTTTCATATGTGATCTTCAATTCTTCAAGTAATCTTTTTAGCCACATTCCTTCACATATGTTGTGCGCCATTGCTCGGAATTCAGCCTCAACACTGCTGCGGGCAACCACGGATTGTTTCTTGCTTCTCCAAGTTACCAGATTTCCCCACACATAAGTACAATAGCCAGAAGTGGATCTACGATCTGTTATCGATCCTGCCCAGTCTGCATTTGAATAAATCTCAATTTCTTTGTTGTGTCCTCTTTTAAAAAATAAGCCCTTCCCTGGTGTCATTTTCAAGTACCTCAAGATTCTGCAAACAACATTAAGGTGTTCCTCAGTTGGATTATTCATGAACTGGCTTACAACACTAACCGAGAAACCAATGTCAGGTCTTGTGTGAGACAAGTAGATGAGTCTTCCTACAAGTCTTTGATATCTTCCTTTGTCAACGGAGTACTTTCTTTCATGCCCAATTTGGAGGTGTATCCGCCGATTTACAGCCAAGCATACCAGCCTCCTTGAGTAAATTTAGGGTGTATTTCTGCTGTGAAATAGAAATTCCCTTGCTTGAGCGAGCCACTTCCATACCAAGGAAATATTTTAGTTTGCCGAGATCCTTGATTTCAAATTCATTGGCTAGAAAGGCTTTTAG
Organism: Ormosia semicastrata; assembly: GCA_029884595.1. Classification (NCBI taxonomy): domain Eukaryota; kingdom Viridiplantae; phylum Streptophyta; class Magnoliopsida; order Fabales; family Fabaceae; genus Ormosia; species Ormosia semicastrata. The sequence goes on along the minus strand of JAQQTO010000021.1, from coordinate 8,608,059 downwards.
TTTCTTCATCTCCTCATGATTGTCTCTTGTGAGGATAATATCATCAACATACACAATAAGGATAGTGATTTTCCCTCCTGATGTATGATTAACAAAGAGAGTGTGATTTGATTGCCCTTGAATATAACCATATCTTTTGACTGCTCGTGTGAATCGGTCAAACCAAGCTTGAGGTGATTGTTTGAGACCATATAGTGATTTCTTCAGTTTGCACACTTTGTTGACATTAGTCTTGTTCTCAAACCCAAGTGGAATTTCCATGTAGACTTCCTCTTCTAGGTCCCCATTTAGGAAGGCATTCTTGACATCCAATTGATGAAGTGGTCAGTCGAGATTTGCTGCCAAGGAGAGAAGAACTTTGACTATATTTAACTTGGCTACAGGTGCAAAAGTTTCTTGGTAATCAATTCCGTAAGTTTGAGTGTAGCCTTTTGCAACAAGTCTTGTCTTGTATCTATCAATGCTCCCATCTACAGTATACTTGACATTGAAAATCCACTTACACCCCACAGGTCTTTTCCCTTCTGGTAGATTGGTGATATCCCAAGTGCCATTTTTATTCAGTGCATGGATTTCTGCATTGATGGCTTCTTTCCAGTTTGGATCTCTCATGGCTTCATGAATATTGTGTGGAATTTCTATGTGAGACAAACTAGAGATAAAAGCATGATATCTAGGTGAAAGATGTTCATAAGAGACAAACTTAGATATCGGATGTTGAGTGCATGACCTCACTCCCTTTCTTTAGGCAATGGGAATATAAGATTATTGCAAGGCAATAAAATAGGGGCAATTTGGGCCTTAGTATTACCTGGATTTGCAGCATCAGGGTTCGAACAAGTTTCCTGACAAGGCTCAAGAGGGATTGAATGCCCTATCTCTCCATGTGCTTTCGGTCTCCTAGAATAAAATTTGGAAAAAAACTTTCCTAGAATAAAATTTGGAAAAAAACTTTGTGATTTTTGACTTCTGGATCAGTATCCTGGACAGGTTCTGAACTAGTATTCTGAACAGGTTCACTCATATGATCGAGAATAGGTGTTGTCTCACTGATAGGTTCTATGATAGGTGCAGAAAAAGACTCAATTTGCCAAAACTAATATTCATTGTCCTTATTAGTGAATGGAATCCCCCCCTGAATATGGGTTTTGGAGTAGAAAGGCTGGTACTCAAAGAATGTGACATCCAGAGAATTGTAAAATTTCTTTTTATCAGGAGAATAGCATTTATACCCCTTTTGAGTTGGAGAATACCCAAGAAAAACACACTTGATAGCCTTTGGATCAAGTTTGCTCCTCGGGTGGGGAGAGATATGAACAAAGGCTGAACAACAAAAACTCTGAGAGGTAAGTTAGAGATGAGTCTGTTTTTGGGATAGGTATCATTAAGAACATCAATAGAAGTCCTGAACTGTAGAACACGAGAGGGCATTCTATTGATGAGATAAGTTGTGGTAAGGACAGCATCTCCCCAGAAACAATTAGGAAGATGAGCTATAAATAGAAGGGCACGGGTAACCTCAAGAAGGTGATGATTTTTCCTTTCTGCCTCCCATTTTGTTGAGGAGTATCAACACAAGAACTTTGGTGATCAATCCCTTTCTCAACTAAGTAATTCCCAAGAGACGAATTAAATTATTCAGTGCCATTATCAGTTCTGAGAATTTGGATGTTTGTTTAAAACTGATTTTGGATCATGGAGTGAAATTTTTGAAATATTGGTCCAGCTTCTGATTTTTCTTTCATTAGATACACCCAAGTAACCCTTGTGTGATCATCAACAAAAGAGATGAACCATCTAGTGCCAGAGATGTTTGTAACACGGGAAGGCCCCTAGATGTCACTATGAATTATTGAAAACAGATGAGAGGGTTGATAAGTGTGAACCGGAAAAGAGTTTCTTGTATGTTTAGCAAGTTGACAAATTTCACAGTGAAATAAACTTGGATTTTTATTGATGAATAAAGATGGAAATAACTTTGCAAGGTTCATGAAACTAGGATGGCCTAGTCTAAAATGCCATAACATAATATCATCAAGAGTTTGGACAGACATAGAATCCTTATTGGAAGCGACTGGTATAGAAGCACAATGAGCTGTTCGAGTTTGATTTCCAAGGGTACTAAGCATATGGAGAAGATAGAGACCCACACACTCCTTAGCATTGCCAATCATCCTCTCCGAGTCTTGATCCTGACATAGGCAAATAAGAAGGGAAAAACATAGCAACACATTTATGCCTTTGGTAAGTTTACAGATAGATAACAGGTTGTATGACAAATTGGGAGCAACGAGGACAAATTCAAGGGTTAAATATTCAGACATAACAACGAAACCAATGCCTACAACAGTAGATAATGACCCATTTGCAATCCACACTTTAAAATTCCCAGAGCAAGGCAAATAGGAATTAAATAAAGAGGTATCACCAGTCATATGATCCGTGGCACCTGGGTCAATCGCCCAAGCATTTCCTTGTTCAACTTTGCTGTTTAGTGCGGTTGGAAAAACAACTTTTTCAACTGCTGATCCGGATCCAATAACAGAGGTGCCGGCTTGGTTTATCATCTTCTGGAGGAGTTCTAATTGTTATTTGCTAAAGGGTGTAGTCTCAGTGGCTGACTTTTTTTTTTTGTGATAACATTGTAGCCATAGCTATCCCGGTCAAACTGTGTTTTATTTGGTTTCCAGTCAGTTGGTTTGCCATGAATTCTCCAGTATATCTCCTGTGTGTCCAGGACGGCGGCAGAAATCACACCATAGTCTCCCTTTGCGTGGCCTGCTATCACCGCCTTGATTGAGATGTCCACAAACTGCAAGGGCAGAACCTTCTACGGTATTGGTAGGTCCTTGATTCCCCATCATGATCTTTCTTCTGCTTTCTTCTCTTCTAACCTCTGCAAAAGCTTCTCAGAGGGAAGGCAAAGGCTTGGTTCCAAGAATCCTTCCTCTTACTTCATCAAGGTCTTTGTTGAGGCCTAGTAAAAATTTAAAAATCCTCTCTTTCTCCACAATTTGGTTATATTTCTTTTTATAAAGTATAGAGATGATTTTAGGAATTGTGTGTATTTTTCACACATATAAACTGATATTTATATACATAGCGGTACATGAATGTATACATGAAAGTATTAAGTATAAACACTAATTTCAATGAATACTAATTCCTATGAAGACACTAAGTCCTATGACACATGTGCAGCATATGAAACATGTGAAATATGGGCTTTTATTCTAACACTCCCCCTCAAGCCGGAGCATATATATCATATGTTCCAAGTTTGTTACAAATAAAATCAACCCGAGGCCCTCTGAGGGACTTAGTAAATATATCAGCTAATTGTTCATTGGAGTTGACAAAACTAGTCGTGATCTCACCTGAAAGGACTTTTTCTCTGACAAAATGGCAATCAATCTCCATATGTCTGGTCCTTTCATGAAAATTTGGGTTAGAAGCAATATGTAAAGCATCTTAGTTGTCACAAATCAGTTTCATTTCCTAGATGTCTCCCAATTTCAGCTGCTGAAGCAATTGCTTTAGCCACGTAAGTTCACATGTTGCTGCTGCTATAGCGCGATACTCGGTCTCTACGCTGGATCTAGCAACTATGTTCTGTTTTTTACTTCGCCATGAGATTAAGTTACCTTTAACAAAGACACAATACCTTGAGGTTGATCTTCTATCTGATGGCGAACTGGCCCAATCAGCATCAGAATAGCCAACAGCTTGAGCATTACCTTTGTTTTCATAAAGTAACCCTTTTCCTGGTGCACTCTTGATGTATCTAAGTATGCGAACCACGGCATCCCAATGACTATTACAACGAGCATTTAGAAACTGACTTACCACACTTACAACAAAAGTAATGTCTGGTCTAGTTACTGTAAGGCAGTTAAGTTTACCAACCAGATGTCGATATTTGCTGTCGATAAATTAAATTAGGAAAGATAATATTTAGATGTTATATTCATAATAAGTTAAGAAAACAGATTTCCTATGATTAAGGGGAGAATAAATCAATCCCTGATTTTATGTATTAAGGTTTCGATCATGAACTTTAAGGCCGCCATGGTTGGCTCCGATTCGACTCCTTCGAATGCTAGCAGTGGCGTGACCACTTCGGTGGGAGGAAATCAGCAGCCAGTGGCAGTCTCTATGTCTGAGAACTATGCAAATTACCATTTATAAATTGAATGGAAAGAATTACCTTGAGTGGTCTCAGTCCGTGCGCTTGGTGATCGATGGCAAGAGGAAACTCGACTATTTGAACGGTGAAGTGAAACCACCAGCCACCACCGATCCAAAATATTGACAGTGGCATTCCGAAAACTCAATGGTCACGTCTTGGTTAATCAACTCTATGGATCTAGTGATTGGAAAACCTTTCATGTTCTTGCCCACAGCTCGCGACGTGTGGGAAGTCGTAAGGGAAACCTATTCCGATCTAGAAAATCACTCTCAATTGTTTGAATTGAACACCCGGATGTGGAAAATGCAGCAAGAAGCACGTGAAGTAACAGTGTATTATAATGAGATGATGACTATTTGGCAGGAGTTGGACTTATTTGATGCTGAAACATGGGAGAGTCTGAATGGCAGTGCTCAATATAAAAAGAAGAAAGAGAGAAGCTGGGTATTTGTCTTCTTGGCAGGATTGAATAAGGATCTTGATGAAGTAAGAGGTCGCATCTTAAGGCGAACACCTTTGCCGACTATCAGAGAGGTCTTCTCCGAGGTGCGTAGAGAAGAAGCCCGAAGGCAAGTGATGCTGAAGCATCCCAATGAAATAAAAATAGATAATGAGGGATCAACTCTTGTGGTCCATGGTGCAGGTGCAGACTCAGAAGGAGAAAGGCAAGGAGGAAAGCAAAGGCCTTGGTGTGATCATTGTAGAAAACCATGCCATACTCGGGAAACCTGCTGGAAGCTACATGCGAAACCAGCAAATCCTAAGAAAAACTTGAGTGGTGATCGCACTTCAGGGGGAGCTGTCTAGGCATTTCAACTGAGCAATTTCGAAATAGGGCAGCAATCATCCTCAGAATCTCTTCCCTTCACAAATGAACAAATAAAGCATTTATATAAAATGTTTCAATCTCAATCTATAGGAAACTCTAATCCATCTTGTTCTTTAGTCCAGTCAGGTAAATTTTTTACTGCAGCTATAGCTTGTACAAAATCTAACGACTCTTGGATATTAGATTCAGGTGCCATTAATCATATGACCGGCACTTCATAAATTTTTTCTTCATATACACCTTGTGCAGGGAATCAAAAGGTAAAAATTGCAGATGATTCCTTTGCTACTGTTGCTAGAAAAGGAATTGTACCTATTTTCTCTTATCTAACCCTTAACAATGTTCTGCATGTTCCTCATCTATCCTATAATCTTCTGTCTGTTAGTAAATTAACCTTTGATCATAATTGTCAAATTAATTTTTGGTCCTCCCATTGTGAATTTCAAGATTTAACCTCGGGGAAGATGATTGGGGGTGCTAAACAGGATGGTGGCCTTTACTTTCTCCATCAAGGATCAACCTTCGAAAGGCAAGACCGGCAGACTTGTTTCAATTCTATTTCTGTGCCTAGTGACAGTGAAATTATGTTATGGCATGATAGATTAGGACATTCCAATTTTCAATATTTAAAGCATTTGTTTCCAAAGTTATTTATGAATAAAAATCATTTGTCTTTTCGGTATGAATCCTGTGAATTAGCAAAACACCATCGTGCTGTTTTCCAATCTCAACCATATAAAAAATCTAACCCATTTACCATGATTCATAGTGATGTTTGGGGTCCCTCTAGAGTGGCAACCTTTTCTAGAAAAGGTTGGTTCATTACTTTTATTGATGGTCATACTAGGGTCACCTGGGTTTTTCTTTTGAAAGATAAATCTGATGCTGAAATTGTGTTCAAAAATTTTTATAATATGGTTCAAACACAATTACAAACTCAGATTAAAATTTTTCGAAGTGATAACGGAAAGGAATTTTTTAACAATGTGTTAGGGACTTTTTCTGCTAAGAAAGGAATTGTTCACCAAAGTTCGTGTAATAATACACCTCAACAAAATGGGATGACTGAAAGAAAAAACAAACATTTCCTAGAAGTAACTAGAGCTTTAAGTTTTAAAACTAAAGTTCCTAAGTATCTATGGGGAGATGTTGTTTTAACAGCCACTTACTTAATTAATAGACTTCCTACACAGATTTTGGGCTTTGAAACTCCTTTACAAGTTTTTATGAATTATTTCCCAAACACTCGGCTCACAACAAATATTCCCTTAAAATTTTTTGGCAGTGTGGCTTTTTTTCATAATCATGACCCAAAACGCTTAAAACTTTATCCAAAAGCACATAAATGTATTTTTGTTGGTTATCCTTCTACTCAGAGAGGTTACAAATGTTTTGATCCAGTTTTGAAAAAAATGTTTATTTCTATGGATGTCACTTTCTTTGAAGGAACCTCATACTGCAGCAATTCCCATCTTCAGGGGGAGAGCAACACTAGTGAAGATAGTTTTCTTGATGGTTCTGATTTAATTTTTGAGTTTTATAATAATGTTCCTCACACAGGATCACCGGAATTACTGGAAACAAATGAATTAAATGTTGAAAATGATGAATCTTCTAAGATTCAAATGTCTTCTAATATTCAAATGCCATCTCAAAATGGAAATGCTTAAACTACAGAGATGTGCGCGAAACGGTATAAAGGTCTTGTTTATTCAAAGGAATATCAAGCACAGAAAAGGAGAGGCACCATTCAGCAGCATCACCAAGAATCTAATCAGAGGTTGGATCATGATAATTCTTCAAAGACTTTTGCAAATAATGCTCCAAGTATTTCTGAGTCATGTTTTTCAAGTCAACTTGATCTTCGTATTGCTCTTAGGAAAGGTGTTAGGTCTTGTACAAAACATCCTCTGTCAAATTTTTTATCTTACAATAATCTTTCAGCTTCATATTGTGCCTTTATCTCACAAGTGTCTAGTATAGCTATTCCTTACAATATCCAGGAAGCTCTAAATGTTTCTGAGTGGAGAGAAGCTGTTCTTGAGGAGATGAGAGCTCTGGAGAAGAATGCTACTTGGGAAAAAGCAGATCTACCATTTGGGAAGACAGCTGTTGGTTGTAAATGGGTTTTTACCGTAAAATAAAACTCAGATGGATCCTTGGAAAGATACAAGGCTTGCCTAGTAGCTAAAGGCTTTAATCAGACATATGGAATGGATTACTCTGAGACGTTTTCTCCTGTGGCAAAGCTAAATACAGTTCGGGTACTTTTATCAGTTGCAGCTAATCTTGATTGGCTTCTAAATCAGTTAGATGTAAAGAATGTTTTTTTGAATGGAGACTTGGAAGAAGAAGTATATATGGAGCCTCCACCTGGTTTCTCTGAGAAATTTGGAACTAAGGTATGCAAGCTAAAAAAATCTCTATACGGGCTCAAACAGTCTCCCAAAGCATGGTTTGAAAGATTCACAAGATTTGTTAAAGGCCAAGGATATAGTCAAGGACAATCTGATCATACTCTTTTTATGAAGAGTTCCATCAAGGACAAAGTTTCAGTTTTGATTGTCTATGTGGATGACATAATCTTGACTGAGGATGATATAGAAGAGATGAGCAGACTGAAGCAGAGCCTAGCCAAGGAATTCGAGATTAAAGACTTAGGCCAACTAAGGTACTTTCTTGGAATAGAAGTGGCAAGATCAAAAAAGGGCATCGTGGTGTCACAACGGAAGTACATTCTTGATCTCTTGAAAGAAACTGGGATGAGTGGTTGCAAACCTTCAGATACTCCAATAGAAGTAAATACTAAGCTCAGAGAAGTCAAAGATGGTGTACCTGTTGACACGAGAAGATACCAAAGGTTGGTTGGGAGGTTGATTTACCTATCACACACTCGTCCTGACATTGCTTTTGCTGTCAGCATGGTGAGTCAATTTATGCATTCCCCTTATGAAGTACATCTTGAAGCTGTGTATCGAATTCTTCGGTATCTTAAAGGTACACCAGGAAGGGGACACTTCTTCAAGAAAAACGAGAAGAGAGGAGTTGAGGTGTATACCGATGCTGTGTTGTGAAAAATGCTTTATTTCAAAAGAATAAATGTCCCACATTGGTTGGAAAATAAGTTTTTGAAGAGGTTTAAAAATAATTTAGTTTTATCCGAGTTTTGACCTGATCATATTCCAACGGTCATATTCCAACGGTCATATTCTAACGGACATATTCCAACGGTCATATTCTAACGGACATATTCCAACGGTCATATACCAACGGTCATATTCCAACGATCATATTTTAATGGACATATTTCAACTGTCATATTCCAACGGTCATATTCCAACGACCAAAAACTGTTTTCTATAAATACTATCATTTATTAAGTTTTGTGGTTGGAACTTCCTCTTCATTATTCTCCACTTCTATTCTCTTTCTCTACTGGGTTACGTAACTTAAAATCTCTTGCAGTTCTTGAAACCCTGTCAAACAGGAAGAGCCTGCAGTACCCTGGGGGATTTTCGTCTATACCGAAATAATCCTTGAGGGCAGTGCTTTGCACGCTACAGGTTTCATGATTTTGCTGTCTCATTTATTTGCAGGTTTCGATCAAGGCTGCACGGGTTACAACAATCTCAAGGATTATGAAACCACAATTCGTCACCCTCTCAACAAACAATGAGTGTTACAACAATCTCAAGGATTAAAGCTGCACGTCAATACTATTCATAATGTTTAATTTTACCCGTTCGTATATTTTTTTATTATTTTTCCTACAATCTCTGTGATATTGATATAACTTATTTTAAATATGAGATTTTTATGAGGAAATGGGTAACACAGTGGAAAGGGAAAGAGAAGCTCGTGGTTTTGGACGTAGGGGCAGAGGTGCAAACGACATTACGTGGGTTCACGCGCTGGTTTTGGGTAGTGTTTGCTGTTGTGGTGCTTAGAGGTCATGTGTTCTGTGAATGAGGCAAAGATTTTCTTTGAAAAATGTTTGGCTTGAAGGAGATCAAAGTTGCAAAAGCAAAAACACACAAAACCCTCAAGCTCGTTTTGGAGAGTAAGAAGAGACTAAAGTCGTCACTACTCCACCGCGAGTTGTCGTCAGCTACCAGGTTTTTTTTGTTTTTTTGTTTCTATTAAATTAAAAGGAAAAAGAAAAATAAGCACATTTAGAGTAAGATTAATGTTAATGGTGAAGCTGTGTGCAGGTGAGGGTAATGCACTAATTTTGTGATATGTGATTTTGCTGTTTAATTGTATTTTGAACTTATGTTAATTCATGACTTGATATAAATATCTTAAAGTGTGGGGGTGTCTAACTAAAATTCTTTATTTGAACTAAGGAAAAGACATTGTGATGCTTCTAATTGTGTGAAATAATTTTTAGAAAGACAATTTTTTATGTCTCTCTCGGATAAATCTGTTTTTATATTGAAGTTGTTTTAAATTTAAAATCATGATTTAATGAGATTAGAAGTGAGTTAAAAGGCTACTGAGTTTAGACTATGATCTAGTAGTGGTGCATCACAATCTGAATATGCTCAAATATTGGTAGCATTTATGTACTTGATTTTGCATGTATTATAAATTGAATGAGTAAATATACACATATAATCCTTATAATAGTTTATGTAGAGTTTAAAAATTAAAATAGAGCATTTGAGTGCTTCATATAATGTCTTACATAGTATCTCATATATCCTTATTATTTTTGAGTTATTATTAACTTGGTTATGTGACATGCATAGTTAATTATATATGTATAGAGTGTGATAACCATGATCTAGATGTACATGATCAAGTATTTGATGATGTTTGCATGAATGAATTCCATGTCCCTATTGCACTATGAGATTAGTTGAGATTGATGAGACTATGGACCAAGAGCCATGGTGTTGAATTTGAGGTGTGGACATGATGATCATAATGCTAAATAAATAATTGATTCAAATGAGATTAAATCCACAAGTGATTTATTTTTAGCCTCAATTGAGGTGATGTAGCTTGGAAGTCATCCAAGCAGACCTGTATAGCCAGATCTACAATAGAGGCATAGTTTATTACTATTAACTTGGTAGGATCTGAGGTTGAGTGGCTAAGAAATCTCTTAGCAGATATTCCTTTTATGGAAGAAACCTGAAGACATAGATTCTTCAGAGTCTGTGATTGCCAAAATGACAAATAGTAAGAGCAAACAAAAATATGTATAATGAAAAATAGTGACATATATGTATACGTCACAATTCTGTGAAGCATATGCTAAATGGAATTAAATCCATTAATTATGTGAAGTCATAAGGAAATTTGGCCAATCCTCTGACAAAATATTTGTGTAGAAATTTAATATATACCACATCGAGGGAAATGAGACTTAAGCCAAATTTAAACTAACAGTGATGGTAACCCGACTTTTATGAGTGGAGATCCCATGAAAGAAGTTCATATGGGTAATAACAAGTCACTTGTTAGTATTGCTAGCACTGTATCTGTCCCTTCCTATGGTGTGAGAAGCATGAGAAGTGCTACACTGCATTTATTGTGAGGATAAGCTGTATGCTTTTAATGAATTTTATATCCCTTATGGGTGGTGTATAAAGTGCAGTATACACTTGATGAAATCACCTATATGAGTGTGGAGTGGGGCCGCTCCTATGAGATAATGGCATAGTCTCTAAAGCACTCATGAACAACCAGGCATGCACATGGCCAAAAAGTGCAAAACTGCGTTAACAGCAAGAGATAAATGAGGGTATAAATGTGATCAAATGAGATTCTAATTTACACGAAAAATGTTTTGGTTCATAGAAGTTTAAACTTCACCAATTACATTGTAAGTTAAAATCCTATTTATCTAGGTCTGGTTCATAGTCCGAAGACACCGATTAAACGTTCTTCATGATGTAACCCGATTCTCGTTTTTAAAATTATTGATTTTATTTAATATTCTTTTGAAATATGTGGGGGATTATTGTGAAAAATGCTTTATTTCAAAAGAATAAATGTCCCACATTGGTTGGAAAATAAGTTTTTGAAGAGGTTTAAAAATAATTTAGTTTTATCCGAGTTTTGACCTGATCATATTCCAACGGTCATATTCTAACGGTCATATTCTAACGGACATATTCCAACGGTCATATACCAACGGTCATATTCTAACGGACATATTCCAACGGTCATATACCAACGGTCATATTCCAACGGTCATATTTTAATGGACATATTCCAACTGTCATATTCCAACGGTCATATTCCAACGACCAAAAACTGTTTTCTATAAATACTATCCTTTATTAAGTTTTGTGGTTGGAACTTCCTCTTCATTATTCTCCACTTCTATTCTCTTTCTCTACTGGGTTACGTAACTTAAAATCTCTTGCAGTTCTTGAAACCCCACAAACAGAAGAGCTGCGTCATTCAGGGGATTTTCGTCTATCCGAAATAATCCTTGAGAAGCGTGCTTTGCACGCTGAGTTTCATGATTTTGCTGTCTCATTTATTTGCAGGTTTCGATCAAGGCTGCACGGGTTACAACAATCTCAAGGATTATGAAACCACAATTCGCCACCCTCTCAACAAACAATGAGTTTTACAACATGCTGATTAGGCAGAATCACCTACGGACAAAAGGTCAACTTCCAGGTACTGCATGTTTCTTTGGGGTCACTTGGAGGAGCAAGAAGCAAAGTGTTGTTGCTAGAAGTAGTGCCGAGGCTGAATTTAGAGTAATGGCTCAAGGAATTTGTGAAGTTCTTTGGCTAAAAAGAGTTTTAGAAGAGCTTAAGAGGCCAGTGAGTTTCCCCATGAAGTTGTACTGCGATAACAAGGCAGCTATTAGCATCGCTCATAACCCGGTTCTACATGACAGGACGAAACATGTTGAGATTGATAGACATTTCATAAAGGAAAAACTTGAACAGGGAATAATTTGCACTCCATTTGTATCCACTACATAGCATTTGAACTTCAAGTTAGTAAGTTGGGCATGATTGATATCTTTGCACCAACTTGAGGGAGAGTGTCGATAAATTAAATTAGGAAAGATAAGATTTAGGTGTTATATTCAGAATAAGTTACGAAAACAAATTTCCTATGATTAAGGGGAGAATAAATCAATCCTTAATTTTATGTATTTTTAAGGTTTGACTTCGGTTCTTCTCTTCTATTTATATTCTGTTAACATTATTTTTTGGTTTTATGCAAATATACGAGAACCTATGTGTTCTCTTCTTCTCCTCCTTTTATTTCTTCATATATTTCTACATCTGCCAGGGTCTTGTAATGGCTCCCCCTGACCTGGTAGCAGTTTGACATTAGGATCCATCAGAGTATCACCAGGGCAGCGATCCAACATACCTGTTTCTTCAAGTATGTCTAAAGCATATTGTCTTTGTGTGATGACAACTCCTGTATAAGACTAAGCAACCTCAATGCCCAAAAAATATTTTAGAAGGCCCAAATCTTTTGTCTGAAAATGGTTTGATAGATGTTGCTTGAGATGTTGGATACCAACCTCATCATTCCCTGTGAGGACAATGTCATCTATATAAACCACAAGGTAGATACAAAGGTCAGGTGAAGAGTGCCGGAAGAACACAGAGTGATCAACCGCACATTGAATCATGCTGAATTGTTGGATGACACGGCTGAATCTCCCAAACCAGGCACGAGGAGATTGTTTAAGTCCATAGAGAGATCGACGTAGTCAGCAGACTAAGTCTGGTGCTTTTTGAGCAATAAATCTTGGTGGTTGTTGCATATAGACCTCTCCTTGTAATTCACCATGTAAGAAGGCATTCTTGATGTCTAGCTGATGAAAGGACCAGGAATGAATAGCAGTCATGGCAAGAAAGAGGCAAACCGAAGCAATTTTAACTACAGGAGAAAATGTATCCCCATAATCAAGGTCAAAGATCTGTGTGTATCCTTTGGCCACTACGCGGGCTTTCAAACGATCAACTTTCCCATCAGGACCTATCTTCATAGTATAGACCCATCGACAACCAACAGTCGTTTTACCAGGAGATAAGGGGACAAGTTCCCAAGTACCACTAAAGTGTAAAGTAGTCATTTCATCAACCATAGTCTGTCGCCATCTTGGATGAGATAAAGCTTGACCTATAGGTTTGGGAATAGAAATTGAGGCCAAAGAGGACACAAAGGCATAATAGGAAGGTGATAAACGATGATAACTCAAATGACAAGCATAAATAGGGTTAGGATTACGAGTGGACCTGATACATTTGCGTAATGCTATGTGCAATTCTAGCGCAGGAGGCGGAGCCGAGAGACCGATGGAGTAGAAGATGAGTCACAAGGAAGACTGGGGACAGGATCTGAAGCAACATGAATGGCTGTTTGATCAACTGGGTTGATGGATGCATGAACAGGGTGTGGACGTGGTCTTCGCTGATATGTGATCAAAGGAGGAGCCGTGACAGGTGTGGGACTAACTTGAATAGGAGAAGGACCAACTGGTAGCATAGTGTGAAGGTCATGATACCCATTAGAGGAAGATGGAAAGAATGGACGGGTCTCAAAAAAGGTGACATCAACAGAGACAACGTATCGTTTGAGATCTGGGAGTAGCATCGATAACCTTTCTGCAACCGAGAGTAGCCTAGGAAAAGACACTTAAGGGATTTGGCAACCAATTTATCTTTTCCTGGAGTGAGGTCGTGTACAAAATAAGTACAGCCAAAAACACGAAGAAGAAGAGGATAGAGATCCTGGTTGGGAAACAATAGAGAATGGGGTACCTGATTGTGGAGGACGGAAGAAGGCATGCACTTAATGAGGTAACATGCAGTCATGATTGCGTCACCCCAAAATTGAAGTGGTGTATTGAAGTGAAAGAGCAAGGTACGAGCAGTTTCAACTAGGTGGCGATTTTTTCTTTCGGCCACACCATTCTATTGTGGGGTATGAGCACATGATGATTGGTGTAAAATGTCCGGTGAAGTCAAAAAGGATTGAAATGGGGCAAAAAATAATTCACGGGCATTGTCACTTCGCAAAACTTTAATAGCAGTATCAAATTGACTTTGGATTTCTAAATAAAAACCTTTAAATATGAAAAAAAGTTCAGAGCGATTTTTCATTAGAAACAACCAAGTACAACGGGAAAAATCGTCAATAAAAGTAACAAAATATTGATAACCCAATGTAGAAGTGACACGACTAGGACCCCAAATATCTGAATGGATTAAAGCAAAAGGAGCATTAGCTCGTTTATTGACTCTTTCAAGAAATGAACTACAGACATGCTTTCCCAACTGACAAGACTCACACTCTAGTGTTGACACTTTAGAAAGACTAGGTATCATAACATGTAATTTCTGTAGACTAGGATGTCCCAAGCGTTGATGAATCATTTCAGGTGACTCAATGGCAGAACAAGCAATAGGATATGCAGGAACAATGAGGTGATACAAGCCTCGAGACTCACGTCCTACTCCAATCGTCTGTCCGGTACTCCGATCCTGTACAAGAACAGTATCATTAGCAAAGATAACAGAATAAAGCAGGGTATGAGTGAGTTTGCTTATAGATATCAAATTAAAGGGACAACCAGGTACAAATAGTACAGAATCTAAAGATAGAGTGGGAAGGGATTTAGCTTGACCAATGCCTTGGACTTTGGTTTGAGAACCATTGGCTAAAGTAACAATAGGTAGTGTATCTATCTAGGTAAGGTGAGAGAAAAGCGATTTGTTACCAGACATATGATCAGAAGCGCCAGAGTCAAGGATCCAAGGTCCCAAAGATGAAGACTATGAAAGGAAGGCTGCAGGATTACCCGGCTGAGTGACAGATGTAGTTGACTGCATGGCTGCCTTGAGTCGTATGTACTCATTATACTCGGTGAAAGGGAGGGAAACCTCGTCAGATGAGTCAGATGGGACAACCTGAGCAACATTCACAGTTTTAGATTGTTGGGTGGCTTAGTTCTGCACTGTTCCTCAATGTGACCAAATTTTTTACAAAAGGTGCATTGCTGATTGGCCTTGGTTCTGCACGGTTCCTCAATGTGACCAAATCTATTGCAAAAGGTGCAGTGAGGACGAGTACCACCACGACCTCCTCCCCGTCCGCCCCAATTGCTAGATTGGAAAATCAGGGCAGATGATTCAGCAGGTGCAAGGGATGGAGCAACAGTTGTAGGTGGTGAAAGATGCAACAATTGTTCCGAGACTATATCATATGAAGGAACGGTAGGGCTTGAGAGTATTTGATTGCGGACTGAGTCAAGCTCAGGTGGCAAACCAAAAAGGGCAAGGACCATGAAGAACTTTCCACGTTGTTCGACATGTTTCTCTGCATTGTCAGTGAAGGGCATAAGTACATCAAACTCAGCAATCAAAGTATCAAGCTTACTCAGATAGGTCTCCATGTCCATGCCTTGTTTCTTAGTGGTGATGAGGTTAGAAACAATGTTGTAGAGACGAATGATGTCATTGGAGTACAATTTCTTAGCCTTGGCCCACACATCATAGCATGTTTGAAAAGCACGGTATTGAGGTTGAAGCTTAGCATCAATGGAAAACCACAACACACTGCAAAGAGAAGCATCAACCTGTTTCCACTTGGCTTGGTCTTTGTCAGGAATGTCCTTGGCTTGTTTGACTAGGTGTTCATACTGGCCTTGACCTTCAAACCATAACTTCACAACAGCAGCCCAAGATGTGTAATTGGCTGTCCCCACCAATTTGTCAAATGGGATCAACGGGACAGTAGTGAAGCTAATGGCAGAAGGTGAGGATGAGGTAGACATGCTGGTGAAGGTTAAAAAAAAGGCTTAATAGGCTGGGATTTAGTGCTGGAATAGTTGGGACAGAGAGGTGAGATGGGGTTTGCAAGTTGGTATAGGTTGGAAGAAGGGAGGTGAGGTCGGAAACGGGTAAGGGGGTGGCTGACAGTGGCTCCGGAGAAATACAGTGGCCGGAGAATCTGACATGCGCGCTCACGCGCCGGCGCGTGAGCAGAGGAGCAGATTGTTGGAGCCGCACGTGAGGGCGCGTGCGGTGGCGAGTGGTGGTGGGTCAGCCGCGGTTGAGCGGATCGACAAGTTCTGCTTCCGTTCAGGGTCGTCGCCAGTGGTGGGCGTTGCCGGAAAAGCCACAACTGGTGGAGGCGTAGCTGTTTGGACACGAAACCATTGGGGATGCACAGTGGTGAGGATCTTAACCTACTACTACTGATACCATATAAAGTATCGAGATGATTTTAGGAATTGTGTATATTTCTCACACATATACACTGATATTTATATACATAGTGGTACATGAATATATACATGAAAGTATTAAGCATAAACACTAATTCCAATGAATACTAATTCCTATGAAGACACTAAGTCCTATGACACGTGTAGCATATGAAACATGTGAAATATGGGCTTTTATTCCAACACTTTTTATCGCAGCCTCAGGTAATGGTTTCAAACATATCAAGTTGATGCCAATACCGGGTAAGAACATTATAATACTGGGTTACAGCAGTTTCTCCTTGTTGGAGGTTGTGAAGAATGCCTTTAATCTCTAACAGTTCAGACATGTTCTCACTGTTAGAGTAGTATTCTTTGACGCTGACCCAGATCTCCTTTGCAGTTGAATAAAACTAAAGTTCTGGCCAATTTCGAAATTCATGGTGTTGATCAACCAGGACATAACCTTGTGATTCTCGGATTTCCACTGCTTGTACTTAGGATCAATCTTGGAGGGAGGAGCATCGGTACCAGTAAGATAATCATCCTTCCCTTTACCGCTGATGAACATGAGAACAGATTGAGACCACTGGAGATAGTTTTTCCCATTGAGTTTGTGTCCCGTGATGGGAATGACGGAACTCTCGGTTATATGGGATTGAGAGACAACATCCTCTGCAGTAGAGGTGACGTTGGATGAGCTGCTAATTTCGGAAGCCATAGCAGGAATTATTTGAGTTTGAGAATTTGCTCTGATACCATAAAGGTTTAGAGAATAATTTTCTCTGTGTATTATTCACTGCTGAAATATTTACAAAGATATATAGGAAGCTCTACATTTAAACTAGTCCCTAGAAAAACAAACTAATCAAGCCTAGAAAATAAGCAACATTAAAGCATTAAGAACAATGTAACATTAAAAAACGTGGGAACAACACAAGCCACCATCCAACATAGAAACCACCGTCCAACGTAGTTTTCCACGGTATCAAACACAATCAGCCCAATTAAGGATTGATTGATTGACCAGAATCTTCCGTAATCTTCATTTTCTAGGATACCTTAAATCAAAACAGCACAGCATTTAGGTCATTCCTCTCATAATCATTTTGCTAATGGAGGGAAACCAATAGTGCACAAAATAAGACGGTTCTGTTTTTTTTCCTTCCCCTTTTTTTTCTTCTGTTTTTCCTCTTGAAAAGGTGCTGGGTAATGTTGTAGTTTATGAAAAACAATGGACGTGCTTAACAGTGGTCCTCAACTCAACAAAATAAACTATTACCATTCGGTTTCCGCCATATATGTTATGCTCTAGATGGCGAAATATTGGACTTTCGATGAAAACGAAGTCAACACCATCAATATAGGCCTGGAAATACGTTACTTCCATGTCCTGTAAAGTGAAAATGTTGGAGATTTACAACGCCAAGGCAGTAGTAATTCAATTGATTCAAAGAATTATAATTGACTAGAAATAGTATCTGCTGCACACCTGGCCATCTACTTTGTACCTTTTCCGTACTCCTGTATCTTGTGGTTCAGCATAATTACCATACCGAGGTGCCACAACCTAAAGAAGAGAAGGAAAATAAAGAAATAAGAAGACGGAAATATTAATAGAAAAGGAACCTAAGAATTCATTGAAGTATCTAATAATAAGCTGATGAGCCAAGAAACAAGCTATCATGTTTTGATCCACATTTAGTGTAACATGAGGAATAGACAGAAACAAATCAATTTAAAGGGAAGTTCAGCTACATCCCAAAGCAATGAAGTCGAGGCCTAGAGAGTCTTCCAAAGTCATATCTTGCATTTCTGTGGGAAGCTACAAAACGAAAGACTAAGAACAAACCAGGAATCAGGATAGACTATATGCTCTACTAAGATATGCTGAATTTGGTTAGAAAAAATCAGCAGCTTATAAAAGTAAATAGTTATTGTCTCCAGTCATTAGAAATATGATCTGCTTACAGTTATTGATCAGATTAACAATATTATGCATCTATACACCTCTATATGAAACGAGATAACAGATTGAAAATCATCCTTCTAATATGCATGGAAGATTTAATAAGCAAAGAAGGAATTGATGATCAAGACCCAATCAAAGCAGGAAGAATACATTTTCATCACCCAGTTGAAAAGATTGTGTTCATGTGGTTCTTCATTGAACAAGGAGTAAATTTAAAGAGTAAGTTCTCTTCCCACACGTGATACTCAGTCAGTTCATTAAGGGAATAACATGTTACCATAACTCTATGTCCACGCCGAGCCAAAGCCTTTGGTAATGACCCAGCAACATCTCCAAGCCCACCTATTAGTTCAGGTATAAGTCTGTAAGTTACATAAAAACAAAACAGCATGCACAGAAGTACAACCAAAGATCAAAAAATTGGTCTGACAAAGAGAAAAAGTGGGATAGTTCTATGGACTTGCTTCATGGAAGTAGTTGCAGCACGTGAATGCTTATGAATGGGTATCTGTGCCACATTAGGGTGCTAACTTGCTAGTGTCATAATTCAAGAACAAGGCTTTCAGTAACAAATATATAAATTCAAAAGAAAATCACACAAAATCTTTTTTTTTTTTGCTGTCTTTTTATTCAAAATTTCAAACAACCCTGTCAAAAGTGAAGGGTTACACCAGATTACATCTAAAATAGGATTTCTTTTTTCTTTATATGCCCCCTTATTTGGTAACTGACATACAAGTTACCCAATTTTTTTTTAACCATACAAGTTAACCAAAATTGGTATAAGCATGGTAGGGCATTTTGTCAATGCAAATGTACTTCAAATAGTGAATTGCCAGACTGATGAACTGGTTGCCTGCAAAATTATCCAATTGTCAAATTTCAACTATCCTCACGGGCTTACTTTGTGAAACTATTGTATATTTGAGCATGTTCTCTCAATGATGCCTATCTGGGTTTGTCATAGGGGAGCTCAGCAACATACATTCATTGAGGAAAAACTTCCATAGAAGTGATGTTTTTTTTTAATAGAAAAAGAATTTCATTAAGAAAGAAGAGGATTACAAAGATAGGAGGATAAGATATCCTCCACCATAGAAATGATGTTAAATTACCTGTTTTTGACCAGGGAGCACATTCTGCAGCAACCAATATAACATTCATGACATTGGCCCCAGCCAACGGTGGGGGTTTTTCATCTTCACTCTCATCTTTGTTGGCTTCGTTAGTGACCACCTTTAAACTTGAATCACTCACACGTTCCTGATTTTCAACCTTTAGACTGGAAGTTTCTGTGCCATTTGCAAGGTAGTTTGGCAAAGTATCAGGCCTAATTGTCTCATATCTTTTGTTTTTCAATTTTTCATTGAAATATAGCCTAGATGAAGCCATTTCAGCAGGTAAGAATTTATCATCTTCCTCCTCGCCTTCATCAAAACCTTGATTAATGCCTACAGATGGGGCATCTAGTATCTCCTCTTCACTATAATGGACATCATTGCTTAAAACAATGCCACCATTTTGGTTTTCAACAGCATTGCCTCTGTTGAGGGCAGCTTTCTGTGGATTTGAGTCATTTGACAGAGATTTGTCACTGTGTTCATAAGAAATACTGCTCCCTTCTGATTCAGGAATGCTGTCACTATTTATAGAAGAAACCAGTTTCCTTCTTTCAGCAATCTACAATAGACAATAAAGGTAAATAAGATCACCACATGAATGCTTATAATAACTTTTAGGGTTAAGAAAGCATAAGAGAAGAGACCAAAGAAGTACGCCGACACAGAAATATAATTGTGAGTTGTATCATCAACTCAACTATCATAATGAAGAAACTTTAGAACTTCATATCCCTTGAAACCACCCATAATTCCCTAACTATGACCTTATAATTAAGTTCAGGCCAGTGGTTTATATATGAATAGTTTAATTATGTACTCTTAACATTGTCAGAAGAAATCGTTTCCCAACAGCTTACTCACCCACATCTGCTCATACACAGCACATTTTATGAGAACTAGATTTTGTTAAACCCATTACCAGACTCTGTTTGCAGAACCATGTTCACCCAGCACTTAAGAAAGCATAAAAGAAGAAACCAAAAGAAGTATGCTGATACAGAAATATAATTGTGACTTGTATCATCAACTCAACTATCATAATGAAGAAACTTTAGAACTTCATATCCCTTGAACCCACCCATAATTCCCTAACTATGACCTTATAATTAAGTACAGGCCAGTAGCTTATATATGAGTAGTTTAATTATGTACTCTTATCATTGTCAGAAGAAATCGTTTCCCAATAGCTTACTCACCCACATGTCCTCATACACAGCACAATTTATGAGAACTAGATTTTGTTAAACCCATTACCAGACTGTGTTTGCAGAAACATGTTCATCCAGCACCATGGGACATCACAATTGCAACAAACTAGCAAATACAAGATAAAGATGCTACTGTTATTTCACTACCTCAATCATTTACTCATTTTTTAAATGAACATTTACTAAACCGATTAAATACTCCAAATGCTCCAAATGCTTTGATATTTTTGGTAAGTTACTTAAAAAGAATGAGTAACTTGTGATCGAAAGGTGCCTCTCGAGCTAAAAGGCAAATTTTACCACACAACAATAAGACTAGCGATGCTATATAGCACTGAATGTTGGACAATAAAGTGCCAACAAGAGCATAAGTATGGCAGAGATGAGAATGATGCGTTGGATGAGTGATCATACAAGAAAAGATAAGATCACGAATGAATATATTAGAAAGAAAGTAAGAGTGGCACCTACTGAGGAAAAGATGGTAGAATCGCGCCTAAGATGGTTTGGACATGTAATAAGAAGACTAGTAGAAACCCCAGTTAGAAGAGTCTATCAGATTGAGAATAGCCCAATTATTAGAGGGTAGAGGAAGACCAAGAAAAACTTTAAGTGAAACCATTAGAAAGAATTTAGATTTAAATGGCTCTCTGAAGATTTGGTTTTTGACAGGACACAGTGGCGTCGTTTAATCCATGTAGCTAACCCCACCTAGTGGGAAAAAGTTTTGGTTGTTGTTGTACTCAAAAGAGAATGAATAACCAGTAGTAATATCATCCTGCATTGAATGGTATGGTACTACAGTTATTAAGATAAACGTTACTTTTCTATCAAAAAAAATTAGATAAACATTATAGAAACAAGACAAAAGAACAAGAACAAACGAAAAATTCTAATATATGGGGTTCCATTCATAAATTTTGGTTTTTAAAATTTAAAAAAAAAAAAGAATATTTGAAAGCATCCCATTCTATTTTGTCATTCAGTTAATTTTGAGCTATCGTCTCTTCTATTGTAATCATATATATATATATATTATCACTTCTACCCAGCCATTCTTAATTTCCTTAGCACTTTATAGTAAAAATGATAACTGCAGGACCTCACCACCAGGGAAAAAGCTTCTCTAAAGTGAGCTTTCATCTAAAGTGAGAAAGTAAGGGTGTATACACCTTAATTTAATCTAAAGTGCACCACCATCTTAACCCACTAAAATTTAATGGTAGATACACTCTTACTTCCTCACTTTAGAAGAGCCTTATCCCACAACTAGATGGAGTTAATAAATACTAATTCGATAATTCCAAACTCCAAAGGGCAGATATTCGCATAAGGATCTCACAGACCAAATTCTACTATGTATGTTTGCATCTAGTTCTAAAAGCTTGAATAAGAAACAGCCAAGAACCTTATATTATTTAGAATAAGCTAAAGATGAAAAAAAAAAGAAATCCAACAAGTGAATCTGCAAAAAGTTGCCATTGCTACGGCATGAGTGAATACGTTGGGAAATTGGGAGATTCAGCAAACAATCAATTAAAGGAAAACTTTACTTATTAGCCATTGCTTTACTCTTCATAGTACTTACCTTTCCTTTCCAAGAGAGAAAAAAGATTTTTTTTTTTTGGCAATTGAAGTCCTAATTTTTGGGATGCCTAAACCTTTACTCTACATTGTTTTTTCTAATTTCAACAGATCAATCAACTTGACAACTATTTTGGGTGTCAACCTAAACCTTTTTGGGATGCCTTTAATATGAAAATTTCCACCCTTTAATAAAACATATTCCAGAATACCTGTTGAAGAAGTTCCCTTTGCAAAGCAAGAACCTTTTTGCTCTTTTCAATGGTGGCCTTAACCACATCCTCTGACTCATCCTTATCCTCACTTGTCCCGAAACTCTTACCCACCGCTTTTATGTGCTTTGTCCCACACAGCAAACCCCTACTACATCTATGGTGCAATCTACCCCTGGTTTCTGATTCTGAATGCTCAAAAGCTGAAGCATTTATAGTGCTAAATTTTAGTGGGAATTTGAGAGGACGATGATGATTCCTAGTGTGAAGCAGTAGCACTGTGGTGTCAGCATTTGTTTCCACAAGAAGTGGAAAAGAAGCCAGTGATGCCATCATCAAAATGGTATCAACAAGAGTTTTTTTGATGAGCTGAGGTGAAAACGGGGCAGACCCAGATGGTGAAACTGAGTGATGAACAAGGACGAAGTGGAGATTTTGCAATTGGAGGAGACCCAAGTGAAGACAATGGTGCAAGTGTGAATCAAAGGTGAGGGCTTTCTTTGGTACTGAAAATGGAAAACCATGGAATGGAAAGTGTTTTGGGGTGGAAATTGGATGAGAATTTAAGAAGGGAAAGAGTACGTGTAACACACAGAATAATGAAGCTTTGGATGAGAATAATTATGTTTAGATTAACCCCATTATTTCTGACCCACATTTCACACTCACGGATGTGGTGCTCAATATCGTCATAAATAGATATTATATAAATTTGAATTATTATTTTTATATATAATGAGTTAAAATTAAAATTTATTAAATTTTAAATAAATATTATTATTTATTTTAATAGTATTTATTACTTAATAAGATATATTTTTTAACATAAATTAAAGATGTAATAATTAATAAAATTATAAATTATGATTTTTATTATTTATGTGGTAATTTTTTAATAAATTAGCTTAATTAAAATTTATCTTATATAATATAATATTTATTATTTATTTTAGAGTTATTTATTATATATTATCATTCTTAAAAATAGGTGTGAAAAATAGGTGTAAAAAATATTTTTGTTAGATTAAAATTTATTTTCTGTTGAAAACCGTTTTATAATAATAAAAAAAGAAAAAAATATTATTCTCGTTTCAAACGTGTATGCCGACAAATACATATATAGGGTCCCATTGTGAAGTGAGGGTAGATAACATAGCTTGAATTTAGGGAAAATTTTAATATAGATCACTGTTAGGGTAATGGATTAAGTAAAAATTAGTCATATTAATTTATTATTAAAATAAATTAATCACTGATATTAAAATGTTAGATTTAATTGATAATATTTAAATTTATATAGAAATTTAGTTATATTACCTTTTTATAAAAGATTATTCATATAAAAATTTATAAATTTTAATTAATAATTTTTATATACACTTATATCTGTATATAAATATTATAAAATAAAAAATAATAATTTATCTATAAATCAAAACAAAATAGATTCATGATAACTTTCTTCTTAATTTAGAACAAGAAATTTTACGAGCAAGTGCATTCATGGTCTTTGTTACTTGTTCCATTTTAGTTTATTGTTATTTACATGTCTTGAGTCTTGGGGATTATTATGGTATGTTATCTGACGGGTATGATAGACGAATTGTGAAAATTTTAATAACGGCTGATTTTGTAATAAATGTGTAAAAGTTTATAAAATATTTTTTTTTATGTTACTTACTAATATAAAAAGTATAACGGTAAGTTCAACTATAACAAAATTTATATTTTTCTATTTCTCATAACATAATAACCCTCTTATGTAGTAGCCAAAGCATGTCAAAAAAATTATAACAAAAAAAAACGCCTAAAAATATATGAGTAGGCTTTGTCTATTTGTAATAAATATATGTCAATTGACTTCACTTATCATTTTTTACTTTCTTTAAGTAGTAGCCAAAACATGCTTCCTTTGTTAGAATTTTTATAAACTAGTACAAATTATATTATAATTTTATAAATTTCAGATTAATTAAATGTTAAAATTATTAGAATATTTTATTTAGCTTAAATTTGTGATTAGTATTGTTAATGAGTCTATTGTTATTAAAACACTACTCATATATTAATTTTATTTTATGAGTCCTGTATGTGAGTTTACCATAATAGGTATGTTTAACTTATTTTAATTATTCAATATATACACTGAGAGACTCTTATTCCTAACTATTTTAGTGCGTACAGTTACCCCATTGATACTGACACGTGAGCGACTATTATGAGATAGGAATAGCATCTCTCCCTTATCGAGATTGTTTTTCAGGGTTTCAACAGTGACTTCCTCATCGACGTCTTTTCAAGGCAACCCTAAAACTTTTATATGTATTGATATATCATAAATATTGGGATTAATAAATCCGATAAATTTCTGTCAATTGGTATCAGAGTCAATGTTCTTAATCATAATTATGACTATCAATTTTGTTTTATTATGAGGTTTGAAAATTTAAGAAACCCAAAATCCTAATATATGTGATGTTTAATTCAATTTTTTTTAAAATCGATTTTAAAAATGAAGTTAGGTCTTTTGTATATTGGGTTGTCTTGAGTTCAGAAACATGTTTATTATTTTGTGATATTATGAATCTACTAAGTTTTTTTACTCAAACCCGTGGAACCCTAAAGTTTTTTTTTCATGATTCGTTTTCTTTTGAAGATTAATTAAAGAAATAGATTTAGGGTTATTGTAAATCACTTATTTCTGAATCTAACAACGTCTGGATCGTGAGTTTTGGAAGAGAAACAACCTCAAATTTTTTAGAAAACAACTCATAGTATGTTGCACGTGTTCTTCGTTGTTGTTGAGAGAACCCAGAACGTATGTGCAATTGTTTTGAAATTTTTTTATAGGGGTTTTAAAGATTGTAGTTTTTTGAATCTAATGGAAAGAAAATCCCTAATTTTCATGGAGTACCAAGAGAGAATTTTGACGCGACCCGTTTCTGGGGAAAACGGGTC
The DNA here is from genome assembly GCA_029884595.1 of Ormosia semicastrata. Taxonomy (NCBI): domain Eukaryota; kingdom Viridiplantae; phylum Streptophyta; class Magnoliopsida; order Fabales; family Fabaceae; genus Ormosia; species Ormosia semicastrata. Next base: position 8,582,780 of record JAQQTO010000021.1, on the reverse strand, counting down.
GCGCAACCCATATTAGGAAAATGAGCGAAGAAGGAGACTAGCTCTCTTGCGTGTTCCCCACTGGCGCAGGTAGCGCATGGAAGCGTGTGTGGCCTTATGGAGCATGATTTTAAACTTCTGTTTTTTGGGTTATGCTCCACGCGCCATTTCTTATTTTTTGGTAAATTTTATTTTATTTTTCATGTCCATTTACTATTTATTTCAAAATTTCTAGATATTAAAATTATTAAAAATATATGATACTCTCCTCTTTTGTATCTAAATTTTTTTGTATTATTGTGATGTTTCTAGGCATAATATATATTATGCACTCTCAAAGTTGATGTTGTTTACTCACTGAAATATTTTTTGATGTTATTTTGTGCATAAATTGATATAAAATGTTTTGAAAATATTTATTTTGTTGTTATTTATGCGATTTGATTGTGAGAGTTTTTGTTTAAAGTATTATGATACTGTTTTGGGACACTTTTCATGATTTCCTCCGCGGGACCAATTATGTTAAGGTGTTATTTTGTTGATATTTTGTTAATAATGTTGCATTAGAGATTATGTTGATAATACACTTACCCTATCGATTTTCCTTTATTAATGTAATTTCTGATAATTTGTTGAATGACAATATTTTGGGCACTTTTCATGATTGTGAGTTCGCCTTTGCGAGACCAATTATGGTAAGGTTCTATTTTGCTGATAAAATATTGTTATGTTGTGGCTTTGGAGATTATATTGATAATGCATTTACCCTATCAGTTTGCCTTTATTAATGTGATTTCCGATGATTTGTTAAAGGCATTGAGGATCTGACCTTAGAGTTCTCAGTATCCTTTCGGTACTAGCTTTAAGGACATGATTTTGATGTCTGTGAGAACCTACTCATGTGTTGTAATTCGGAACCCATTGCATGGAAAAACTCTGTTATGGTTATTTGCGCAAATATTGTACTTGTTGATATGCTTGACAAAATCTCCCTTTAACATACTGTTCTTTCAGCTTCATTAATGTAAATGAGTGCTATAACATAATTAAATGGGACTAATTTTGAGGACTAAGTGGGTTATGTGAAATTATTCCTTAATGTCTCTAATGTTGATGTTGCTCTCATTGAGGATGAACCGCAAAGACCCACAAATGCATCTTCCATTGTAGATAAGAAGAAGCATGAAATATAAGTTCAATATAATAAAGTTTGTTTGATGACCATGAAGTATAGCATGAAAAAAACCATTAAAGAGAACATTCATGAAAAAAATAATGTTAAGGAGTTTCTCAAATTTGTTGGTGAAAAAATCAAGAAATTTGATAAAACTGAAAAGGCCTACTACCTTTCTTTGTTGTTAAAGACTACATATGATAGTGTGAATGGTGTGAGTGAACACGTTTTGAAGCTTGTGAACTATACAACAAGTTGAGGTTCATGAAAGTGGAGTTGGGAGAGGATTTCTTGGTCTAGCAAGTGTTTGAGTCTCTTTCTTCTAGTTTTAATATTCTGAGGACCACTTACAAAGCTTAAAAGGAGGAGTGGACTGTTGATGAACTTATATTTGTTCTTACCCAAGAGGAGCATACCATAAAAAAGGGCAAGACCCATAGTATTCAGTTTGTTTCTCACAAGAATAGTGACAAGAAGAAGAGATTTGCTAAAGGAAAGAATAGTAAGCCTCAGTTTAAGAAAAAGTGGAATGATAAGTCTGGATATCCTTCTAAGCCATCTTCTGGTCCTAGTAAGTATTTTGGTGATAAGCCTAGATATCGATTTAATGGAAATTTTAAGTTTTGTGATATATATGGGCATAAGCAGTCTGATTGCTTGAAGATTAAGAGTTGGCTTGAGAAAAAGAAAGGTAACCCCTTGGCTCTAGTATGTTTTGAATCAAATTTAGTTGATGTTCCTTCAAATACCTGGTGGTTAGATATTGGTGCAACTATTCATGTTACAAATTCATTACAGTAATTCAGAAGCAGGAGGAAACCAAGTGAAGGGGAGTTCATGATCACAGTAGGAAATGGAGCTAAAATCAAAGTAGAATATATAAGAGTGGTTTCATTAAAATTATGTACTAGACATGATTTGGTTTTGAAAGATACTATTTATGTGCCTTAGGTAAAACTGCTAAGGTAAAACTATTTATAAGAGTGGTTTCATTTATCTTCAACAAAGCCATCAGGTTGTAAAACTGTTAGTTGCAAATAGGTCTTTAAGACCAAACGTGATGTTAGAGATTAAATTGAGAGATATAAGGTCAGACTTGTTGCTAAGGAATATAACCAAAGGGAATGTATTGATTATAAGGAGACTTTCTCACCAGTCTCCACAAAAGACTCTTTTCGTGTTGTGATGACCTTGGTAGCTTATTTTGATTTGGAGCTTCATCAAATAGATGTTAAGACTACTTTTCTAAATGGTGATTTGTATGAGGATGTGTATATGAATCAACCTGATGGCTTTGTTGAAGATAGTAAAGATCATATGGTATGTAAATTAAGAAGATCCATTTATTGATTGAAATAGGCTTCCAGACAATGATATTTGAAATTTGATTATATTGTTGGCTCTCTTGGTTTTAAAGAAAATACTGTTGACCAATGCATTTATCTTAAGTTTAGTGGAAGTAGATTCATCATTCTTGTTTTATATGTTGATGATATATTGTTAGCTAGTAATGATATTATTTTTCTGAATGAGACTAAGCAGATGTTAACAGCGCATTTTGATATGAAATATCACGGTGATGCCTCTTTTGTATTGGGTATTGAGATTCATTATGACAGATCTCGTGGTATTTTTGGTTTGTCTTAGAAAACTTATATTGAAAGGATTCTAAATAGATTTAATATGAAATCTTATAATCCTTGTACTGCACCTATTCAAAAGGGTGAAAAATTCTCTAATACCAAGTGTCCTTAAAATAATAAAGATGTTGCTGAAATGGAAAAAGTTTCATATGCTTCCGTTGTTGGCAACCTTATGTATGCTCAAGTTTGTACGCGTCCTGATATTGCGTTTGTTGTTAATGTACTTGGGAGATACTTGAGCAAATCTGGTGTGGCTCATTGGCAGGCTACAAAACGAGTTATAAGGTATCTACAAGGTACCAAAAATTATATGCTCACCTAAGGAGGTCAGACTGCCTTGAAATGATAGGTTATACTGATTCTGATTATGATGGTTTTCAGATGATTACAAGTCCACATTAGGGTATATCTTTATGTTAGCAGGAGGGGCTATTTCTTGGAAGAGTGTTAAACAGACACTTACAATTACTTCTACTGTAGAGGCAGAGTATATAGTTTGTTTTGAGGCTGCGCGTCAAGCACTATGGTTGAAAATTTTAATTACTGAATTTCATATTGTGGAGAATATTTATAGGTCTCTTACTATTTATTGTGATAACTCTGTCGTAGTATGCTTCTCTCAAATTAATAAAAGCTCTAAGCGCTCAAAGCATTTTGATACAAAATTCATGTTTGTTAGAGAGAAAATTCTGGAGTTTCAAACTCGTGTCGAGCATATTCCTACAGAACTTATGGTTGCAGATCCTCTAACCAAAGGTTTAACTATAAAAGTTTTTGTTGATCATGTAACCCACATGGGTATAGCGAGGTCTTTTGATGTTTTGATTTAATGGGAGTTTATTTTGTAATTTTGTTATGACCTCATTTTATGTCTCGAGACCTGAGACAATTATATTGTTATTAGGAAAAAGAGTACAAAGACTCCTTAAACTTTGACACTTTTACAAATTACCACTACGAACTTTAAAATCTTTCTAATTAGTCCCTAAACTTTAATTAATGTCTCAATAAATTTTTATGTTTAATTTGAATATGTTAATTCATTAATGATAATACTGCATGGTATCATTTTGTTTGTATTAACATTAATTAAGAACTATTTATTAATTTATTTATTAAATTTTAATTTTAAATATATTTTCTTCGCTACAAATATGGATAAGATGCTGTTACATAATATTATCGTTAATGAATTAACAGATTCAAATTAAACATAAGGATCGATCTATTGGGACATTAATTGAAGTTTAAAGACTAATTAGAAAGATTTTAAAGTTTGTGGTGGTAATTTACAAAAAGGTTAAAGTTCAAGGGGACTTCATGCTCTTTTCACTTGTTATTATTATCATTGCCATATAATATTGTTATTGTTATTATCTGTACAATTTTGTTTATTCATGATATGATATATTGTGGAGACATTTTGGACTCAATTTCATTTTGTTGTTGTGCTAAGATGTTTGTTAAATCTTAGAAAGCATATTGAGTGGATGCTTGGGGCCATTTTGTTGGGAAATGCACTTTGATCACATATTGGCATGCAATTTTGGATGTGCTTTCTTATTACTCATATACCACATTTTGATGGGTCACCGAGATATGAGTATCTTGCATGTATGATATCAATACTCCTTCGAGTATGATTTTTTGCGTTGTTGAGATGCTTGTACTCTCATTTTGGATCAATTGTTGAGAGTGCTGACTTAATTTTGACATCATGTTGTGGCCACATATTATTTGATTAAGTTGGATAATTGTTTTCTTATTAAAGTGATGCAATATGACTTATGCTGTCCAAATGGGAGAATGTTAGAATTTTTATGAACTAACATAAGTCATATTATAATTTTATAAAACCCAAATTAATTGTAGGTCAAAATTATTAGAGCATTTTGTTTAGCCTAAATTTGTGATTAGTATTGTTAATGAGCTTATTGTTGTTAAAACACTACTTATATGTAAGTTTTGTTTTATTGGTCGATTTGCTATAGTAGGTAGATTTAACTCATTTTAGTTATTCTATATATATATAGGGAGAGACTTTTATTCCTAACTACTTTAGTGCATACAATTGTTTCATTGATACTAATGCGTGAGCGACTATTATGGCGTAAGAATATTATCTCTCCCTCATCGAGATTGCTTTTCAGGGTTTCAACAATGACTTCCTAATCGGTGCATTTTCAAGGTAATCCTAAAACTTTTAAATGTATTAATATGTCATAAATATTAGAATTAATAAATTCGATAAATTTCTGTTATCCTTACAATGAAATCTTGATGTTTTGTTCATAAAACATGATAGTCTAAGTTTTATTAACTTACTTGCATGAAAGTGAGGCTTGCTATCAATACTCTCTTAACCACTATGGGTTTTTCTTAATTCACAATTTTCTTTCTTGCTAATAAGTATAATAATAAGGATTTAATGTAGAAACTTGTTTTCAAATCATATTCTCACTATCCATTTTTCATATGCTTCTTATACATAAGAAAGAGGAAACATAACATGCTTATAATAAATAAAATCAAATAATTGTAAAGACTTATTTAAAAATAAACTTCTATGATAGAGTTTTAGACAAAGTTATTAAACTCAAACCAGACATACCAATCCGATCAGTGAACCAGCTAAGTAATCAATTCGAGTCACCTATTAGATCAGCCATGCATATAACTTAGTAAAAACCAGTCTAACTTGATCAATTCTCACAAAAACCAGTAACTCGTAACTCACTTGATTCGAACAAGTTACACAATTTACCCAAAAAAAAAACTTAACTTCAACCAACTTTTTTCAAACCAACATTGTTTGTTGGTGAAAATAAGTATACAAATGATCCAACAAAGCAGTCAAGCCCAACATAAGGGCGAGGCCCATAAGGCTCCAAGCATTGTGTAGCATTGTAAGAGCTGCTTGCTTTTATAGCTAAGGCACAATGCTTCTGCTATATAACAAGTCGATATGTCCATGTAAAGATATGTTATGCTAACTTCTCCACAAAGCAACCCATCAAATCAAATAAACCAATTAATCAAATGACATGTGAACAACTCAATGGGATAACAAGGGCCCTTTATGGGTTTTGAATTCGGCAAGTAAAAACCTATCAAACACAGATGGATACGTACATGAGACATGACATAGATATGGACACGGACACGATATATATATATAATTGCAAAATTTAATAAAAAAGGTTTATAAATCATTAATATTATTTTTATAAGTTTGAAGATTTATAATATCTTAATATATGTCACATACGCTAATATTTACTACCTAGTAAGTCCTTTCTAAAAAATATAGAGTATAATTTCTATTACCATTTTTTAAAAAAATTTCTTAAACTAACTTCTCTTAATAGAACTAACAATGTACAAGTACATGTGCATAAAAAAAAATTAACTAGAAGGAATAGTGGTGTGGGGCAAGCTTCAATGACGACGAAGTGAATAGCTTGGTATAAGCAAAGGTAAAAGGAGCAGATGAAAATAATAATGTGTAAAAATATAAAACTTAAAAACCTATTAGTGATGTGTGAAAAGATAAAACTTAAAATACTTAGTATGTGAAAATAGTGACTTAGGACGTCAGTTATATGATTGGGATTAGGTGGTTTACTAATTGGACGTTAATCATGAAAATTAATTTTTAAAAAAAAATATTAATGGGTCGTGTCTAAGCCGTGTCTTAGACGTTTCCAAGCGTGTCTAAGTCGTGTCTTAGACGTGTCCAAACGTATCCGAACTGTGCCCAACCCAAAAAATATAATCTTTTAAATTAGACACATTCGAACACACATGACAAGTGTGTCAGATGCCCCATGCTTATGTGTCTGACATGGACACATGTTTGATACGCAAACACACTTAAAAAATGGTGTGTCCATGCTTCATAGGTAAAAACATAATCTTTAATCGAGAAATAGATAATATATAACTTAACTATATTTTTATTGGGTTATTTAGGCCAGTCCATCGGACTCGATCCATTTTAACAACTTTATCTAATTAAGAAAGAATAATTCAAATTTTAAATAACAATAAATTATGAAATAAATTTAAACTTGCAACAATTTATCTTTTCTATATTCATGCTAAGTAGATTTTTTTACTTAGTATTTATTTTATCCATTACATCATGTTCATTGCGTGATGCAGGTGCATCACACGAGCACTAATCCAGTATATATAAAAAGAAAATTAAATTTGTGAAATTAAGACAAGTGTTATTTATAAATTGTGTTATCAATGGTTTATTATAAATTTAAATTTAAATTTGAATTTTATTATTATTATTATCTCGTTAAAAATATATAAATTATATAAGGACTCCTTCTTTATTATTATCAAGTGTGATCTCCAAATTATACAATTTTTACCAAACACATTTTTTAAGAGCAAATGACCTTGCTACATGCATTCAATGGCTTGAACACCTTGTAATTTTGATATTTATTTTAACGTTATCAATTATGTTTTTGATCTATTTGATAATCATTTTCAAGTCAATCAATATAATATATAATTATAATGTTTACATATATATAATTTTTTCATAGAATAAAAATATCTTTTATTATGGTGTCAAACCTAAAAACACTCTTTTAATAATATTTGAAATTTTTTTTAAAATATTATAGAAGAATTTCTTTATAAACTTGATATTGTATTCCTAACAAAATAAAATAAGTATTTAAATTCTCAACATGAAAATTTTGCTTGCTATGATTACTTATGAAATTAATATAAATATATTTTTTATAATAATAATAATTATCATATATTTTTTTAAAATATTTAATTATTTTTTATAATCACATGCTTCGCACAGGTGTTATTCTAGTTAGATTAAAAAGAAGTCAATCATGAAAAGTTATCATTCATCCATTTTAACATCCTTATACCTCACGCAATTGAAGTAACTTCTAATTTTTATTTATATCCAATGTGATATCATAAAATTACTATATAAAAAAGTGATCATAATTGTATTAAATAGTTAAATAAATTGCAACAATTATTAAATTGCAACTATCCATCATGCTTTTCTAAAGAGATTCTTCATGAGAACAGTTTCAATTAGATTAAAAAGAAATCAAAGTGATGGAGGCTACATTATGACTAGCTGGTTATAGAATTGAGGGGGAGCAAGTGAAGGTGGAGCAGGTGAAGCATGGGGAGGGTGAGCACAGACAGAAGCGAGAAGTACACTCAAACTAAGGAGCAAAAAAACGAAGATGGAAGACTTTATGATGATGGTGAATTTTTTCAAAATGTTGATTGTGATTTGTGAAAACTTTCAGTTTCAATCACTATATAAATACAGCAGTCGATATTTAAGGTTATTGTCTCAAAAACAATTCGGTCCGTATTAGGTCCGTTAATCACCTTTATGTATCCACATTATTTGTTTTAAAATTTAAAATGGTATTGTATATGTGTACAAGTTATTCTTTGTTATTTTCTAGTATAGATGGCCTTTACAAAAATGATAAATTTTTAAATATACATAATTATATAAAAAAATTGAAGATATTGACTATCAACGTAATAACAACTTCTCTAGTTCTTCCTTTCTCTCCTCTGATTTTGTCACTCGCTTCTCTTCATTTTTTTCTTTCCAATTTTGCATTTATCTAGGACAGTTCATGCCCACTACAAACAAAAAAGGTGTGGAGGGAGGATCCATTGCTTCAACAAATGAAAGCAATAGGAAGGAAGTATAGCTATTATCTATTTATCTTAAACCAAGGGATACAAAAAGATAATGAAGAAGAAGCTGATTTTGAAGAAACAGCAAAATGGTTTTATGTCCAAAGTCGATTACAATGAAAGCAATGATGGGGCTGATGATTTTGAAGATGACAACGATGGGGAGGAGTTGTAGGATTCTAGCCCCCATAGGTCTTAAATTCCCTTAGCTAACTAGGACTTCATAATTGATTTCTTTCTGCCAATAACACCAAGTTTTTTTTTAAAAAATATTTTCATCTAGTTGTGACTCGTGCTCATGACTTATGTTACATATTATGTGTTTGTGGTTGCAAATTGGCGTTAAAATGAACTAAATGATAGCTTACCTTGCTTGAAAATCTTATTCTTGTGATAATTCCGTGTGATTTTATAATTTTTTTTATTGCTTTAAGGGTATCAAGATGTATCGAAAATAAAAGTTCAATATAAACAGCTTTTTAACTATGTCAACTTATTTTTCTCTATTTCACATGAATTCACAACATTTCACTAGTTCCACTTGCACACCAACAAACTATTTTTGTTTTTCTAAATAAACAGAACTTGAAATTTTCCAAATAGCTGTCACATGCATTCACGCTTGCATGTGTAAGGGCATATCTATATATCTAATGTTAAGGATCTTTGTATGATTTACCTCTTTGAGGAAGAACGTGATGTCGATCTATGCTCAAATCTAGCACTTGATGGTGAAGTAGACCGAGACCAAGACCTGCGCTTATGCCTGTCCTGTTCTCTCCATCATAATCCCTGCGTCTATATCATAAAATAATTGTAGACAAAATTGAAAAACGAAAATGAATAAAAGACTACTAATTCAAAAGAAAATGCATTGCTAACTTCTAGGAAATAAGAACTTGACAGATAAAAGGCATTAATATCGGAAATGAAATTTTTACCTGTCATAGTCCTGGGTTCTGTAATAATCAACATCATCTGTATCCCTCCCTCTTTCCCTTCTCTTCCTACGTGGATCTCTATGATGATGAGCTCTGTCCCTGTTCTTTTCTCTCTCTTTGTCTCGTTCTGGAAGATTCTCTATCATAATCACGAAATCCATGCTGCCAAAACACAAACTTATCAAACAAATATCTTCAAATTCAAATCCGATAATAAGAATGAGTGATGCATACGAAAATAAGGTACAGTTCATTCTCGATTACTCAAAGCTGAACTCAAGCCTCTATAGTAGTAACTAGGGGACTGGAAGAGGGCGAGATTTCGACTAAATTAATAAACGTAAAATGCACCTTAAAACCCTCAGGATAAGGAAATTTAAAGAGGAAATGTATTTTTTGGAAGCATTTAAAACTAGTTAAGATAAAAAAATTTGTTTGTATACTTAAATAGAGTATTTGGTCATCTAAAAAATTTTAATAGAGTATTTTGTCATCCAAAATAAGGAATTTAAAATTCCATCATATAAGAACAGTGTAAAGTATATGTATTAGTTGATCGTGCCCTTGAAAGTTATTTTAGATCCGATTTCGGATTAATGGTTTAGAAATAATTAGGTGGAATTTGATATCAAATATTTATAAGTACTATTAAATAAGTAAATATATATATTTATAAAAATAATTTTTTATAAATAAAAAAATTAATTATAAGATATAATGATGTTATTATATTCTTATCATAATTAATAATATTTTAATGTATATTTAAATATAATTTTTATTTATTAAGAAGCTCTAATAAATATCACACAAAGTAATAAAAGTATACATTTAATTCAAAACATTGCATTTTATGTACAGTCTAACTTAAGTGTTAGAGTATTTTTTGCAAGTACTCATCCCTTACACCACCGTCGTTGCTACCGTGCATCGGAGGAACTCACCTTCATTAATCTCGTTCAGCTAATCATCTTAACCCCGTTAAGAATATTGGCGTTGTTTGTAGGAAATGATAAATTTTGATTCACATTATTACCATCATGGTCACTATCAAGCGAAATCACGCTTCTGCCACACAAAATCAATCCTCCTCTAGTCGTTGTCCGACCTCCACTCCAATCCAAGATCCAGTTGCTACCCAACTGGAACCCATACGAAATGGAGAAGAGACTTTGCATACCGGTGAGAACCTCTCCCTTTAGTCACGGTGCATTTCGGCAACAAAACTACTTGGTTCGCATGGAGTCCCCTCAGGTGAGGCCAGATCGCGGATATCGACATTGCAATGTTTAGGCATGTAGGAGAACAATGAGGCAGTTCTATCCTAGTAGGGCGAATCACGCCTCCCTGGACTATCACAAGAAGAACTGATCTCCCTGGTCAGACTCTAGTATAAATGTATTAATAACTTGGAAAGAGCTACCCACTAAGAAAAGGAGGACGAAAATCGGGTTCCCCAAAGAAATCGCGATAACAGAAGGGAACCAGCCCATGATAAGGAACGTAACTCAAAAAATTCCAAGGTAACGAAACTCAAACAAAGAACTAATAACCTAGTGTGCAAAAATTGAGAGCATGAACCTAGACGAAAGAAATGGGTTAAGTAGAATCAACCTTTCTCTGATGAGTTGATGGCCTATGAGATCCCTAGGCGCTTTAAATACTCAAGTAATATTGAAGCCTATGATGAGACCACAGACTCCAAGAGCACTTGGATGTTTATGTTTCTACTCTGTTGCTTATTGGATGAGATGACTCACTCATGTACCATGTTTTTTTCTCTCTCTTTGAAGAAAGCCACCTTTAGATGGCTCACCACTTTAGCTCCAAAGTCTATTATTGATTGGGAAGACTTGTCTTTGAGATTTTTGTTGCATTTCACCATTAGTAAGGTGCAGTCGAAATCCATTTCATGTCTTTCCTATATCAAGCAGGGAAAAGAGGAATCGTTCTGAGATTATATATCCCGATTTAATAAAAAAGTAGTAAACATTCGCGATTGGGATGAGAGACTCAACCTACATTATATGAGGGAAGGCCACTACCCTGGATCATTTTCCTTTTCACTTGCTAAAAAAAAGCCTAAGACAATGGATGAGTTCCAAGCTAGGGCTGACAAGTGCATTAATGTGGAGGACGTTATTCACTCCAGAAAGCATCTAGAGAAGGGAGAAGATGCCAAACTGAAACTGGTTAAGCTCCCCCACAAACCTAGAATTCGAGGCCACCACTAAAGGGGAAGTATGAAAGTTACACCCCTCTAATACACCTCGAACATAGTTTTACCAAGAAGTCATGAACACAGAGTTCAGAGATGTGCAAAAGCCTCCTCCATTGAGAAAATATGCACAAAAATATAAGTCCAAGCATTGTGTGTTTCACGAAGGCTACGGACATAACACTGAGGATTGCATCAACTTCCAGGATGCCATCGAATCTCTAATCTGGGATGGCCATCTGGCCCGATATGTTCACCAATCACAGAATGACAATTAGAAAGGAGGAAGGAATTACAGAAAAAGAAGATACAGTCCTCGGATAAGCTCATCTTCATATCAGAGAAGGCGCTCACCCCCAAGGAACAAAAATCCTAGAACATCCAAAACCAGAAAACGCACAACCCTGGGATAATCCCACTCAGGGCAACGAATGTCGTCACACGGAAGTAACCCAGATAATAAATACCATTTCGAGGGGCTTTGCGGGTGGCGGTGAATCAAAGAATACAATAAAGAAAGTTCTTCAAGCTATGTTGAGAGTAGCCTCCCATTTAGAATCTAAGTCAGAAGACGGACCTAGAAAGACCCTGTCAATCTCTTTTTTTGATGAAGATTATGGCAGCACTATCTCGGATTACGATGATCTCATGGTGATTTCTGTGATAATAACCAACACCAAAGTTTGGCGTATATTTGTTGACTAATGGAGCTTAACTGATATTAAGTTCCTAAATCTCTTCGAGAAGCTAGGGCTCTTATAGAAAAATTTGATCTCATATACTAGTGAGTTGATCGGATTCACATCTGACAAAATCACTCCGATGGGATATATTGAGACCTATTTGACTTTAGGGAATGATCATTTGTTTAAAACACTTATAGTCAAATTTCTTGTGGTGGGTTGCTTTTCTACCTATAACTTCATCCTAGGTTGCTCTTCATTAAACGCTTTTGGGGTTGTGATCTCTACACCCATTTGGCTATGAAGTTCCTAGACCGACATGATAAGGTCATCACGATTAAAGGAGACTAGGCAACGACTTGAAGATGCTACAATAAGAGCCTGAAGATTGTCAAGACATTGTGAACCACAAACCACCTTAACAATTTAACTTTACTCACTACGGACCCCGTCAACATCCTCTTGACTGTACTAAATATTTGCTAGGAGATTCATGATATGCGTCCCCAACTTGAAGGAGAACTTTAGCCTCTTCAACTTGGTACTAAGCTGGATCAGGTAACCAAGATTAGAGGGCAATTAGATTAAGAAGAAAGATCCTGACTAATTGAATTTCTTGAGAAGAATAAGGATCTCTTCGCTTGGACGTCCGCCGACATGTCAGGGTTAAACCCCAGGTTTATATGCCTCCGATTTTTTTATGAAAAAAATACACGAAGCCTGTGGCACAAAGAAAAAGAAAATTTAGACCAAAGAGATAAGAGGTAATACAAAAGCAAGTGAAAGAACTTATAGATGTCGGGTTTATCAGAGAAATTTCTTATACCACTTGGTTGTCCAACGTGGTCCTAGTAAAGAAGGCTAACGGGAAGTGACGTATGTATGTCGACTACAATTACCTGAATAACCCTTACCTACTCCCCAATATAGATAAACTTGTGGATAACTCATCCGGATTCCGGCTTTTCTCATTTATGGACGCCTATTCTTTACATTACAATCCCATGATGGGAAGCTATTGCTACCATGTTATGCCATTTGGGTTAAAAAAAATGTAGGATCAACTTACAAGTGAATGATGAAGAAAGTTTTTGAAGAATAGATTGGAAAGATGCTGAAAGTTTATATCGATGACATGATTGTCAAAACAACGGAGTCTGGTAACCATGTGGAAGACTTGGAAGAAGTGTTTTCCCAAATACGGAAGCATAGCATGAAATTGAATCCATAGAAATGTACTTTTGGGGTATAAGCTAGTAAGTTTCTAGGATTTTTATTGACGAATTGTGGCATTGAAGCCAACCTAGAGAAATGTCGCACCATTCTTGATGTGTGTAGTCCGCAATCCATGAAAGAGGTGCAACAACTAACAAGACTGATAGTGGCCTTCACTCGTTCTCTAGCCAAAGCTGCTCAAAAATATCTTCCATTATTCAAAACTCTAAAAAGGGGAAAGACTTTGAGTGCGCCCTACAGTGCGAGGCCGCATTTTAGGAGTTGAATAAGAGGTTGGCAACACCCCCAATCCTGACGAGGCCGGATACTAGAGAAACTTTATATGCCTATCTCTCAATTAGTAATGAAGCGATCAGCCTAGTCTTGATAAGAGAAACTAATGTAAGTCAGAAGCCCATTTATTTTGAGAGTGAAGTCTTACAAGGCCCTGAACTATGTTATCAGAAGATTGAGAAACTGACTCTAACATTGCTAACCACAGCTAGACGATTATGACAGTACTTTCAGTGCCACCTTGTCATCATGAAGACAAATCAACCAATCCGTTTGGTGCTACATAAGCTGGACCTCGCTGGAAGAATGATCACTTAGTCTGCGGAACTGTCTGAATTCAACATCACTTACAAGCCAAGGAAAGCCATAAAAGCTCAAGTGTTATCTAACTTTTTGGTTGAGCTTACACCAGATTCCAGCCATTCTAGAGTGAATTCCTAGACCATTTATGTTCATAGCTCCTCGAATCCCAAAGGGGGTGGTGCCTGGGTTATACTAGAAAATGGAGCCAGGCTCACACTAGATCATTCTTTAAGGTTTGAGTTCTCGACTTTAAATAACCAAACATAATACGAAACATGTATTGCGGTGTGAACACCCAATTTTGACCGGACTAAAAAAGAAAAGAAGTAATAAAAAAAAATAAAAAAATAAAAAAATAAAAAAATAAAAAATAAAAATAAAAAAATAAAAAATAGTCACATGCGACACCACACTCGTGTTCCCACTAACACACACTCACTCCATTTTTTTTTTTTTTCTTTTCTACTTTGCTCTCCACTCACTCACGTAACACACACCTGCTCCCTCACTAATTGCACCTACTCCCTCACTAATTCACCCACTCCATTATACAGCACACACCCACTCCATTATCACCTGGCTGCTAGCAACTAATAAGAGAGGACTCATTTATCTGGGGAAAGAGCCAACCTGAGGATTTGGATTCACGTCTGCAGACACTCATCCTCACTATCAAAAACCACCTCTTCATCCTTAAACAAAAAGGACCATCTTCATCTCCATCAACATCCAAACAACCCCTCCAAAACTCGTGGACTGCCCTTGTTCACCACCATAACCAAAACCTTTCCACCCACCATCTACCATCTTGATCATCCTCTAACCATCCCTCACTCCATTTCAACCAAAACACCACCATAACCGTGACTCCCACTCTCACCATGCCATGACCGTGACCTTTCCCTCATAATCATCTTCCAAACACATATTCATCATCTCTTCCCATCAACCACCAAAAACCCCCTATACCGTGAAAATCACCATCAACCACCTATCTTCCTCTCCTTCACCTACCATCGACCATCAAACTATCATTTACGGCACAAGCTCCCTTGGCATCCACCTTCCATCACCCAAGCATTTTCTACCATCAACCTCCCACCGGCCGTCGAATCCATCCTCTCATCCGACCGTCGACCGCACGAAGCCATCGGCCTTTCAACCGACCGTTGATCCCCGATCCTCCAAACTTCACCCCATTCTCATCACCTTCGCCACCATAAGACCACATCACAACCGACCGTCGGGCCGTAATCCTTTAAACCAAATCCATCCCCTCACTCGACCAACTTCACAAAGCCCACCTTCACCTCTAACTCGACCGTCGAACCACCCCTTACTAGCCCACCTTCACATCCAACTCGACCGTCGAACCATACCATTGTGACCCTCGACCAACTTCACAAAGCCCACCTTCACCTCTAACCCGACCGGGCCAGTCGAAACCATCCCACAAACCAGGACCACCTACCTCTCAAATCTCCAAACCACATTTCAAACACCATCACATACATCGACCGTCGAAATCCAAAGAGCCACATCCTTCCCCTTTTCGATTGTCGAACTCAAGCACAAACTCCATCACATCCGACCGTCGGATCCCAAAAGCAATACCACCTACATTCTCCACCCGACCGTCGAACCGTGAGTTCCACTCCTCTCACCGACGAGCCATCCAAACCTCCATCACCATCAACCAAACTCCATCCCCTCACTCGACCGTCGAATCCATCCCTTCACTCGACCGTCGAACCACACCACTACTACCCCTCTCACCGACAACCCATCCAAACTCCATCGCCATCCACCAACCTCCAACTCGATCGTCGAACCCTAAATCTTTCCCCTCACCGACCGACCCAAGATCCTTTCCAACCGACCATCGAACTCCAAATCCTTCCCAACCGACTGTCGGATCAGATACCAAATCCTTCAACCAACCGACTGTCGGATCAGATACCAAATCCTTCAACCAACCGACTGTCGGGCTGCCAATACCAGATCCCTCTCCTACGAGTCACCTTTTGCATTACCAGAGTGTTTATTGAGCAGCCTTGTGCTCGACCGTTGGACTTCAGAAAGCAATTCGACCGTCGAACCGAAGAAGCCAGTCACCCTCCCCTGCTAATTTGATCGTAAACGAGGTCCTTACTGTTATATCTCCCAGTTTTGGGTTATCTATTTTTTGGTTTTCTTTTTACGTTTCCTTGTTCTTTTTTTATTTCATTTATTATCAGTTTGTTGGGCTAGATTTTGGGAGTTAAAAATGATAAATAAAGAAATAATTAAAAGTTTTTAAAAATGAATAAAAATAGGTTACCTGAGTTGCGACAGCTTGCTAACCCTTATATTTTGTAAATATCTGAGTTGCGACAGCTTGATAATTTACATCATGTTTTTTTTATTTTTTAGTTAAATCGCTAATTGATAATTTTAAATAAAAGTTTTGTAACAAACTTGATAATCAATGGGTGACGTCTCTAGCGCGACGCGAGCTTCACCTATTTAATCATTAATTTGAATAACTGAGCCGTGACGACTTGTTGATTCAAATTTCTCAATTTTTTTTTTAAAATCAACCAACCCACAATATTTTCTAAAGAACTACGTAACTTTGAGTTTCCCATTGCACCAGGGGATACGTAGGAGCAGAATTTCATTTCTGTCAAGCCAAAATTAAATTTTCATAATTTTGTGGTTTCGCTTTGTAAATAGTTACAATGTTTTTGTAAAAAAGGATAAAATAAATATTCCAAGGATTTTTAATGATTTGCACAATTAATTCAAGGTACCGTTTTAGGACGGGTGCGTTAGGGGTGCAGTGGGATTAAGTTTCCACCCTTCCCTAAGCATAACCGACTCCCGAATCCAATCTGGTTCCAAAGACCATTTCCAAATAAGAGGTTTTTCCAATTTTTCCTAAGTTAAAAATAAAATTGGTGGCGACTCCATTTTCTCAATTTCATATTCTAAAATCCTATCGAGTTGCTATTTTTCGCCAGCAGCGGTCACCTGTCATGGTCAGACGGATGCTCTCCACTTTGGGATATTTGGAGAGTCAAGCCTGTCGTTGTTAGTTGTGCAAATTGTTAATAATTTTTATTTATTTATTTTACCCTTTTTATCCTTGTTTTTGTTTTCTTTTTGTTTGTAAATGGATTTTATTTATTTTGTTCTATGTAAATATTTGATAGCGTTATCCCTGTGTTTGTTTTGACCTGATATACTTGTATATAATTTGTACTTAATTGTGCATAATTGTTGAAACCCTTGGATAGATGATTGCTGTCTGGCTATTGTATATATGTTTTCGCAGGTTTTGGGTATTTTTATTTTTAAATTTTTGTGAAGGTTTGTATGCTCCCAACACCCACTGCACCTACACGTAAAGCACACACATTCGAGTGGGGCCCTATACCCGGGTCTGAGTGAAGCCTAAGTTAAGTAGAGGTTGCGTAGTGGTAGCCATTTTGGATGTACTTCCTGTTTGGTTATCGCGAAAACCTCATCTAGAGTGCGCCTTTTTCATGAATGTCCCACACCTAGTTGGTTTACCCACTATTTCGTGGTCAACATTCTGAAATAGGACTTGGCTCTAGAGACCTTTAAAATAGAAAAGCCACCCTATGGAAGTTATCACGAACCGAAAGACTCTTAGATCCTTAGGATGGAATTCCCAAGTTTAAGGCAATCTCATTAGGACACAAAGGGAGTGTACTTCTTCTTTCCTCATGCCATCCATTCTTGAAAAAAAAAACTTAAAAAATACATTTTCTTACATTCTTAAAAAAAAAAATCATCTTGCATTTTTATAACCTTAAAAAAAAAAACTTGCATTTTCATGACATTGCATAAAGAAAATCATGCATTCCTAGCATTCAAAAAAAATCATGCATTTTCATGACACTCCAAGCATTCTTAAAAAAAATAATAATAAAAAAATAATACATTTTCATGTCATTCTTAGCATTAAAAAAATAATAAAAAAATAAATCAGCATTTTCATAAAAAAATTTCATGCATGGCATCTTTAGCATTCTAAAAAAATATATAAAAATAATAATAAATCATGCATTTCATTCCATGCATTTGAAAAGAAAATGTTTTCATTTCATTCATCTCATCTTATGCATGACATTCCTTGTATGATGTTACCGTGTTCTAAACTATTGCGCGACTAAGGAAAGAAGACACCGCCTCAAACAAGCCAAGAACTTCCGAGAATGCGAAAATGGAGGTGATGAACCTTCTCCATCCGCATTATGAATAAAAAAAAAAAAAAAGAAAAAAAAAGAAGAAGAAGAAAAAAAAAAAAATTTGTGCACTGACAATGAGGTAGGTAGTGCCATTAAATTTTATCTAAGCATGTGGAGGTCATTTTTTTCAATGACAACAATCGCGAAAATCTTGCAGTATGGATTTTATTGGCCTTCTTTATTCAAGGTCTGTTACACCTTTTGCAAAAGTTGCGGAAATTGGTCAATAAAGTTTTGCTTTAAGATTCTCATCTGCACCTACTCCTTAGAAAATTGAGATCTAGGTGGCGCGGTTCTTTTGTTGTCAAACACGTGTATCTTATGGGACCATAGACATTGAGAATCCTAGGAATGGTGTTGTATTAAAAGTTAATGGACCAAGACTCAACCATTTCTGGAACATCAAGTTGTTGAGTTCTCTGTGTTCCCGGTTAAATGGCGGATAACGGTACTCCGTAACTCTCAAGTCGGTTTATCTTTCAGTTTCCCAAAATAATTGAACCCTTCTTCTCCTTCAAAATGGATGTCATTCTTTCAAACCTGAGCAAATATTTTCCTTCTCTTCCTCAAAATGCTCTGAGAAAAATCTACAAAGTTCGATGTGAAAGATTGAGACTGTTAATGCACAAAGGTATGCCCGAAGATGTACGCTGGATAATTGAAGTAAAGGTCCGATTAGCAGGTGAGTCCTCAATTTCATTTGACTCATATATGCCCGGTCTTGGAAGAAGTTCATATTCTAAAAGGAGAAGAGCAAAAAGGTTACAAGTCTGTCACAAATGTGGACGATGGAACTGTAACAAGCGATGTCGTACTTTGGGGATGGTTTCCGCAAATAGAGAAGATAAAATTTTCTTCATTAAGAATGGACTGAGTAAGGAGTCATTAGATAATATCTTATTGACTCTTGAGACGCATTCTTGTGGAGTTGTGCAAATGAACTTCTTAGATTGTGGAATCTCTTCAAGGACGAACAAGAGCGTTATAGTCTTGGGATCCGACTCAAAAAGACCCTGTTTGCCAATTTATAAGAAAATTGGATGAGAAGCTTATCCTCGACTCATAGAAGGCGTGTAAGCCATTTCTGGACGTGAAATCAGAGGAAGATGTGAGCCACAATCACAACAGCATGTATATATTATCTTTCAAAAGAAAAAAAATGAAAAATGAAAAATGAAAAAAATGAAAAAAATGAAAAAGGGCGAAACTTCGGTTGTACTTGGTCTTTAATTAGATTAGAGCCCCCGCCGCTGGAGTGGCAGACCCGTCATTGACTCGTGGACCTTCGCACGCCGGTCGGTAAAATAAGGTTCGTGTGCCATGCTCGTAGAGAGCCGCGCAAGCATTCCTGGTTTTAACCAAAGGCTCACTTTGGCGATGGACGAGAAAGAAGCGTCCGTGTTTGCATTCTCGCATGACAATGCCTCCGAGCCGAATCCCGTGATTTAATGCCATGGGCTCTTCACCGACCTCTCACCGGCCGTGGTCGTTGGTGGTAGGCTGTCGATTTACGCACTTTAATTAGTGGCGTCGTAGCTCAATCCAAAATATCCCACAAGCGGGAGGGAAAGAATGCCCAGATTGGGCCGAGTCGTCTTGGTATTACTGCACTCATGACGCGCAGTATAAAGATCTGCCATGAAACCTGTACATAAAGGTGTGTAATCATTTGTTATTATTATTTTATTTTTGTATGATTTTGTTGAATTTTGGTTTTGAATGACGATCCTTTGGATGGGATCCTTCGGGGGTTTCTAGACTTCTTTACCCTGATGGTTTTCTTGAAAAAAAAAACACAAAAAAAACACAAAAAAAACACAAAAAAAACACAAAAAAAAAGATTTTATGTTTCTTAAATTCAACCTTTTCTGACAACAGCCGACCTACCCTTTTAGGTGCAATTATTACCCTTTCCATTCTTTTTCTTAATTAAACACTCCATTTTCTCCTTCATCTTCAACTCAGAAACACTCAAAAAGAGAAAGAGTATAGAATGGGGCCTTCTATTCGTAACCTCAAAAATGTCTGTGTTTTTTGTGGGTCGAGTTATGGGAAGGGACTAGAGTTTGTAAACGCAGCTAGCACTCTTGGTCGATCACTTGCTGCGAGGAATATTCATCTTGTATATGGGGAGGTTGTCGTGGGTTAATGGGGGCATTTCACTTTCTGCTTTTATAGGAAGCAACAGTTTTAGGTGTTATTCCTAAACCTTTAGCCGAAAATAACATCACCGGCAAGACAGCTTGGAGAAGAAATTCGGGTAACATCCATGCATGGACGCATAAAAATAATGATTGACAATTCTCGATGCATTTCTTGTCTTACCAGAGGTTTTGGTACTTTGGAAGAAATTTTTCAAATTGTCTCTTGGGCTGAATCCGAACATCCACCATAAACCCATTGGTTTGTTGAATGTTAATAATTTCTTTGACCTTTTGTTATTTTTTCTTGACAAAGTCAGGAACAAAATTTATTACTCCTTCTAAGAAGACAACTTCTTATCTCTGCCTCCACTATTGATGAGCTCATTGATAAATTGGAAGCTTTTGAGTATGTACCGATAAGGTATTAGCTCGATAGATTGGTCAACAGAAGCGGCCGAAGGAAGTAACAAGAAAAGCAAGCCGATCGACACTTTCTCTTTAATCGGTTTGATTTTATTGTACTTTGTTTCTGTTTAAATTTGTGTCTGCTTTCTCCAACAGGTAATTTATTCTATCCTTTACTCATCTATATTTTAATATTGAGGACAATGTTATGATCTGGTTAGGGGAAAGGATCGTTGTGTGCCTAAATATAAAAAAAAATAAAAAAAAACAAAAAAAAACAAAAAAATTCAAAAGTGTGTTTGTTAATATGTTTGTTGTGTTTGTCATCAATTAACAACAAAAGTAAATAGGGATGGCAGAGTAAGGAGTAATTTTTCTCTTGAGACGCATCTTAATTGGTGGCAGAGTAATGAATGTTTTTAGGTAGTAATTAATTAGTATTAAATTGTGGAAGTACTTAAGTTTTATTATTTGATTTCTTTTTAGGGTCTGATGTGGCACTGACTGTGTGCTTCTTTTTTTTTTTTTTTACTTGGCGTTGAATCACTTCTTATCAGGGTCAGATGCGGCACCGACTGTATGCTTCTTTTCTGCTTGGCGTTGATTCACTTCTTACCAGGGTCAGATGCGGCACTGACTGTGTGTTTCTTTTCTGATTGGCGTTGATTCACTTCTTATCAGGTTATTTTGCTCTTTTCTATATCATATTGAGGATAATGTTATGATCTGGTTGGGGGAAGGATGGTTATGCAAAAAAAAAAAAAAAAAAAAAAAAAAAAAAAACAAAAAAAAAAAAAAAAAAAAAAAAAAAAAAAAAAAAAAACAAAAAAGGTGTGTTTGTCGGTAATTTTCTAAACCAGCTTAAGGATGGCGAGTAGGAGTAAATTTTACTCTTGAGACGCATTTTAGTTGTGGTAGATAACTAGTTTGTGTGGAAGTAGTAATTGAAATTCAGGAAAATTTGCATGATTGAGTTAATTGTCTTCTTTCTTAAAAATCATATGTTTGGTTATGGATGTTGAATTGGTGGACTGAGAATGATAGAACTATATCTTGTGAGATCTTGAGCCTAATGGATGGATTCAACATTTATGCCATTCTCTTCTTTTTTGTGTGATTTTCACTCATGATAATGATCACTCTAGAACTTGCTTTGATTCTTTTTGAGGCTGCGTTTCACTTGCATGCATGAACATGATTGAGGCCCTCTTTCTTAGCCAGTTTAACCAAATAGCCAACCTTGTTTTCAATATGATATCAAGCACTCTTTTGACTTCTTGAAAATTTTCTAATTCTTGCCAACCTTGTATATTTTTCTTTACTTAACCCCTTTGAGGTTATTTGATCATTCTTTGTTTCTAACTCATTACGTGCTTTAAATGAAAAACCATGTTCTAACCCAACCTTAGGGAATAAGAGAGCATTGACTTTGTTATTTGATGAGTTCTTGAACAAATGTGGGGGTGCATGTGCAGATTGGTTATATAAAAAAAAAATATGTTTCTAAAAAAAAAAAAAAAGAGAGAGAGAGAGCTGATTATTGCTACAATCAAAAGAATGCACCATGTGATATATTCATACCTAGAATGAGGGTGGATGATTGGAAATAACAGGAATAGAAGGAGAATGTTCAAGCCTAAAGAAATTCAATCTACCAATTGATCTTTAACAAAACATTAGTTAGATATTGGTCATTGTCCTGTATGAAAAAAAAAATCTTGGGAAAGTTAGACTGAATGTTCTCAAACATCTTCTCCACTCTAACTGTATCATAATGCTCTTCTATTCTCTTTGGTATTTAACTTGACATATCCATATTACTTCCACCTTTACCTTGATCTCACTACAACCTTGAATAAAGTCCTCATGATTTGTGTGTGCATGTGTTTTGAGTAGTGGAGAAGTAGAAGATAAGCAAGCTTATGGTAGTGCAATTTTCATGGGTTGAATTGAGTGAAATACCTACCTTTTAAACACTTGAGAGATTGAGAGTAAATTTTGTGAGGATCTATCATTCTTTACTCATGTTTTTCAATTGAAGTATCCTTGCTTATTGATTTGAGATGTGAAGATATGTTACCTCATGAATGTTTTAATTACTTGAATTATTAATTGCTCTTCGTTCTTGAATGTCATTTGAAATTGAGTCTTTTAGAGTTTTTACCTTTTGAGTTTGTTTTGTTTTTCTTTGTTCCCTAGTTTTGGTTTTTTCTGTTTTGCCCGAGGACGTGCAAAAGAGTAAGTGTGGGGGTGTTTGATAATTAATGATGTCCATTGTCGAATCTTGACTCGAGCTAAAAAAAAAAAATCTTTTGATTTTCTTGCTATTTTACTTCTTGTGTCTTTAACCGTTGTAAATAACATCTTTTACTCGTAGTCAAACTTCTAAGAACAATCTGAAGTTGTTCGTTTCTTTCCTGTTGTACTTTGAATTCATGAGTGTCTGTGACATAATGCTTCGTAAAGTGACCATGAGTACAACACCATGATTTGACCATCTAATGGTAATTGCTTATTGACCAATTCAAATCGAAGAGATCTTGGAAATCCCAATTGATGGAAGAGGAGGTACCCGAGCAAAAAAAAACAAAAACAAAAAACAAAAAAAACTCGTTAGGTTGAAAACCCGAAAAGGCGGCCTAAACAAAAGTTTAAAAAAAAAAAGGAAAAGAGCATTTAGTCTGAAAACTTGAAAGGTCGATCTAAACAAAAGTTAGGGCAAATAGATGGACAAAATCCCAGAGGAAATTGGCCTGAAACACCTTGAAGGGTGCACCCAAACTGGGGCAATTTTGAATTACGTGTGATCAGCTACACAGGGGCAGTTTTGTTTGCATTTAGTTGGCCATACTGGGGCAAATTTTTTGAAGGATTAAGGAGAAGCTGTGTTGAAGGAAGTAGCAAGCGTGATGATTGAGTTATCAAGCGATTGCGGGAATCAACTGGATGAGAGTTAAAGTTAAACACTTGGGGCAAAATTTTTTCTCAAGGAGTCAGTCAAGTTCATCCCATTCCTTGAAAGGAAAGTTGAAAGTGGCAAACAAAGAAAGAGAAGAAGAAGGAAAGAACCGAAGGGTCTAAGGAAGAAAAGCATGTGAATAAAGTTTGAGTGGTCAAAGCTTTCCAAAGTCGTCCTTGGTTCAAATGTTTTTAAATAAAATTTAGAAAATAAGAAAAATAAAAATAAAAAAGAAAGAAAAAAAAAGGGGAAAGAGAAAGAAAAAAAAAGAAGAAAAAGAGAAAGAAAAAAAAAAAAAAAAGGAGAAAAAGGGAATTAAAAAGAAGAAGAAAGAAGAAGAAAAAGGGGAAAGATTGAGGTTATTAGGTCCAACGAGCAAAAACACGTGAACGAGGGGTTTGATTGGTCAAAACTTTCCAAAAGTCGCCGTTGGTTCAAAGGTCTTTTAATAAAACTAAAACAAAAAAAGAAGAAGAAAAAAAAAACAGAAGAAGAAAAAGAGAAGAAAAATCTTGTTTTCTGGGACTCAGTTGCCCATTTGTGTTCATTTTAATTTCTGTCAATTCTTTTGAGCGCATCGGCTCCATGCATTTTAATTTTTGTTAATTCTGTTGAGCGCATCGGCTCCCAGCATTCCATGCATTTTAATTCCTGTTGAGCGCATCGGCTCCATGCATTTTAATTCCTGTTGAGCGCATCGGCTCCTTGCATTTTACTTTCTGTTGAGCGCATCGGCTCCATGCATTTTAATTCCTGTTGAGCGCATCAGCTCCATGCATTTTAAATTCTGTTGAGCGCATCGGCTCATGCATTTTACTTTCTGTTGAGCGCATCGGCTCCATGCATTTTAATTCTGTTGAGCGCATCGGCTCCTTGCATTTTACTTTCTGTTGAGCGCATCGGCTCCATGCATTTTAATTCCTGTTGAGCGCATCGGCTCCATGCATTTTAATTCCTGTTGAGCGCATCGACTCCTTGCATTTTACTTTCTGTTGAGCGCATCGGCTCCATGCATTTTACTTTCTGTTGAGCGCATCGGCTCCATGCATTTTAATTCCTGTTGAGCACATCGGCTCCATGCATTTTAATTCCTGTTGAGCGCATCGGCTCCATGCATTTTAATTCTTGTTGAGCGCATCGGCTCCTGTCATTTACTTTTTGAGCGCATCGGCTCCTGTCTTTTAAATTCCTGTCTTTTACCTTTTGAGCGCATCGGCTCCATGCATTCCATGCATTTCACTTTCTGTTGAGTGCATCGGCTCCATGCATTCCATGCATTTCACTTTCTGTTGAGCGCACTGGCTCCATGCATTCCATGCATTTTAAATTTCTGTCAATTTCTTTGAGCGCATCGGCTCTATGCATTCTATGCATTTTACTTTCTGTTAAGCACATCGGCTCCATACATTTTAATTTCTGTCGAGCGCATTGGCTCCATGCATTTTAACTTCCTGTCATTGTTCTTACTTTGTGTTGCATTTATCCTCTTATGCATTGCCGGACAAAATTGGAGTTCATTTCTTTACTCGTTTCTTACGACGATAAAATGAAAAACCACAATTTTTCTTTTTATCTAATAAGAAACAAGTAAAGAGGGGCAACTGTGAACACCCAATTTTGACCGGACTAAAAACGAAAAGAAGTAAAAAAAATAATAATAATAAAAATAAAAAAATAAAAAATAAAAATAAAAATATAAAAAATAGTCACATGCAAGACCACACTCGTGTTCCCACTAACACACACTCACTCCATTTTTTTTTTCTTTTCTTTTTCTACTTTGCTCTCCACTCACTCACGTAACACACACCTGCTCTCTCACTAATTGCACCTACTCCCTCACTAATTCACCCACTCCATTATACAGCACACACCCACTCCATTATCACCTGACTGCTAGCAACTAATAAGAGATGACTCATTTATCTAGGGAAAAAGCCAACCTGAGGATTTGGATTCACGTCTGCAGACACTCATCCTCACTATCAAAAACCACCTCTTCATCCTTAAACAAAAAGGACCATCTTCATCTCCATCAACATCCAAACAACCCCTCCAAAACTGTGACTGCCCTTGTTCACCACCATAACCAAAACCTTTCCACCCACCATCTACCATCTTGATCATCCTCTAACCATCCCTCACTCCATTTCAACCAAAACACCACCATAACCGTGACTCCCCTCTCACCATGCCATGATCGTGACATTTCCCTCATAATCATCTTCTAAACACATATTCATCATCTCTTCCCATCAACCACCAAAAACCCCTATACCGTGAAAATCACCATCAACCACCTATCTTCCTCTCCTTCACCTACCATCGCCATCAAACTATCATTTACGGCAAAGAAGCTCCCTTGGCATCCACCTTCCATCACCCAAGCATTTTCTCGCCATCAACCTCCCACCGGCCGTCGAATCCATCCTCTCATCCGACCGTCGGACCGCACGTAAGCCATCGGCCTTTCAACCGACCGTTGATCCCCAGATCCTCCAAACTTCACCCCATTCTCATCACCTTCTCGCCACCATAAGACCACATCACAACCGACCGTCGGGCCGTAATCCTTTAAACCAAATCCATCCCCTCACTCGACCAACTTCACAAAGCCCACCTTCACCTCTAACTCGACCGTCGAACCACCCCGGTTACTAGCCCACCTTCACATCCAACTCGACCGTCGAACCATACCATTGTGACCCTCGACCAACTTCACAAAGCCCACCTTCACCTCTAACCCGACCGTCGAAACCATCCCACAAACCAGACCACCTACCTCTCAAATCTCCAAACCACATTTCAAACACCATCACATACATCGACCGTCGAAATCCAAAGAGCCACATCCTTCCCCTTTCCGACCGTCGAACTCAAGCACAAACTCCATCACATCCGACCGTCGGATCCCAAAAGCAAGACCACCTACATTCTCCACCCGACCGTCGAACCGTGAGTTCCACTCCTCTCACCGACGAGCCATCCAAACCTCCATCACCATCAACCAAACTCCATCCCCTCACTCGACCGTCGAATCCATCCCTTCACTCGACCGTCGAACCACACCAGCTACTACCCCCTCACTGACAACCCATCCAAACTCCATCGCCATCCACCAACCTCCAACTCGATCGTCGAACCCTAAATCTTTCCCCTCACCGACCGACCCAAGATCCTTTCCAACCGACCGTCGAACTCCAAATCCTTCCCAACCGACTGTCGGATCAGATACCAAATCCTTCAACCAACCGACTGTCGGGCTGCCAATACCAGATCCCTCTCCTACGAGTCACCTTTTGCATTACCAGAGTATTTATTGAGCAGCCTTGTGCTCGACTGTTGGACTTCAGAAAGCAATTCGACCGTCGAACCGAAGAAGCCAGCCACCCTCCCCTGCTAATTTGATCGTAAACGAGGTCCTTACTGTTATATCTCCCAGTTTTGGGTTATCTGTTTCTTGGTTTTCTTTTTACGTTTCCTTGTTCTTTTTTTATTTCATTTATTATCAGTTTGTTGGGCTAGATTTTGGGAGTTAAAAATGATAAATAAAGAAATAATTAAAAGTTTTTAAAAAGGAATAAAAATGGGTTACCTGAGTTGCGACAGCTTGCTAACCCTTATATTTTGTAAATATCTGAGTTGCGACAGCTTGATAATTTACATCATGTTTTTTTTATTTTTTAGTTAAATCGCTAATTGATAATTTTAAATAAAAATTTTGTAACAAACTTGATAATCAATGGGTGACGTCTCTAGCGCGACGCGAGCTTCACCTATTTAATCATTAATTTGAATAACTGAGCCGCGACGACTTGTTGATTCAAATTTCTCAATTTTTTTTTAAAATCAACCAACCCACAATATTTTCTAAAGAACTACGTAACTTTGAATTCCCCATTGCACCAGGGGATACGTAGGAGCATAATTTCATTTCTGTCAAGCCAAAATTAAATTTTCATAATTTTGTGGTTTCGCTTTGTAAATAGTTACAATGTTTTTGTAAAAAAGGGTAAAATAAATATTCCAAGGATTGTTAATGATTTGCACAATTAATTCAAGGTACCGTCTTAGGACGGGTGCGTTAGGGGTGCAGTGGGATTAAGTTTCCACCCTTCCCTAAGCATAACCGACTCGAATCCAATCTGGTTCCAAAGACCATTTCCAAATAAGAGGTTTTTCCAATTTTTCCTAAGTTAAAAATAAAATTGGTGGTAACTCCATTTTCTCAATTTCATATTCTAAAATCCTATCGAGTTGCTATTTTTCGCCGCGGTCACCGGTCGCGACATGCGGGCATCACCATGGCAAAGGAAATTGAGGCCATAAATATAATCTTATGCAATAATTCATAGTTGGCAACATCCTAGATTTGAGGTGATTACCAGGCTAAAGGACCTTTATTGTAAAGATACCTAGCCAGAGTGAAAAGCTAATGAAGAACTTCAACAGTATTAAAGTGGAACACATCCCCAGAGAATATAATTTAAGAGTCGATATCTTGTCAAAGCTCGCTAGCACCTAAAGCCTTGGTCACAAAATGTCCGTAATTCAGGAGACACTACTTTCATCCAATATTACAGACTCCGGGGTCCTCTTAATAGAAGATAACGAAATTTGGATCACACCCATAGTTGCCTATCACCATGATAGCACTTTGCCTAAAAACCAGAAGAAAGCCCAAAAACTAATATGGACAACAATGTGGTACTCCATTGTGGATAATCAACTATATCGTTGTGGGTTTTCTTCCTCTTTCCTCAAGTGTTTCGGCCCAAAAGAAGTAGAGTATATCTTGGACGAAATCTATGAAGGAAGTTATGGTCACCACCTCGATGGAAAGTCATTAGCACAGAAAGAATTAAGGGCTAAATACTAGTGGCCTAATATGGAACATATCCAGAAGTATGACAAATGTAAATGGTTCTCAGATGTTTATACAGCCCTACCAGAAGAGTTTTCTACAATGTTTGCATCGTGACCTTTCTATCATTAGGGATGGATCTCCTAGGTCTTTTTCCTTAGGCACCAAGACAGGTTAAATACTTAGTGGTAGTTATGGACTACTTCAGTAAGTAGATATAGGTAAAATCACTGTCCACCATCACCTTGACGAGGCTACAGAAGTTCACTTACAAGAACATTATTAGTAGAGTCAATGTTCCGAAATCCATCATTAAAGGATAACGGAACATAGTTTACTAACCAAAAGTTCTGGGATCTCTTAGATGTGCTCAAGATTAAGCATCATTTCACCTCAGTAGAACATCCAAAGACTAATGGATAAGTTGTGGCCACCAACCGAGTTATACTTTGCAAGATCAAGAAAAGACTTGATGAAGCTAAAGGGAATTGGGTGGAACAACTCGACCACGTCCTATGGGCATACCGGACCACCCCCCACTCTTCAACAGGAGAAATTCCCTTTAAGCTAACCTATGATTTTGAGGTCATGATCCCGATCGAGATAGGAGAACCGAGATAAAGGAGATAGAATTTCTCTAAAGAGGTCAACTCAAACCTCATATGCCTTAACTTGGATCTGTTGGAGGAACAACGCCGCACTACCCATATTCATGAAGTTGCTGCAAACAGAGGATTGCAGCCCAGTACAATTCCAAAGTGATACCATGGAGGTTTGTATCTAATGATCTTGTTTTGCGCAAGGTAGATATTGGAGGCAGAAACATGAAAGAAGGAAAACTAGCTTTCAATTGGGAAGGACCATATCGGATGACATTCAAAACAAACACGAGAGCTTATACCCTCTAGACCCTTACTGACAAAAATATCAAGAAATTTTGAAACGTTGATAAACTTAGAAAGTATTATAGTTAATTTTCTTTAGTATATGTTTTTATTATGTAAGTGACAAGTTCCGAGATGAATAAATTTACGAATTCCTAGTACTTAGTTATTTTACACATTTACAACTATTGCAACTTACAAGATTATCGCATCTTTGAAAAGTCAGAGGAATATAAGGTCCACCTTGAATTAGATATTTTGATGCAAAAATGAAGGTAAAAAAGGGCAACCCACTTGACCGCTTTCTGCGGTCTAGAAGCAAGTTTAAGGGTTTTAATGCATGCCCTAATGAGCCTAACCTTAACCCATAAACTTAAAGTAAGTTTAAAGTGGTTAAGAGTATCTAACTGATGCCTAGGATAAGGCAACACTATTTGTCGGTATCCAGAAAAAAGATACAACCCTAAGAGGCTTCCGCATTAAAACTAGACTTACAAATTTAGCTAAGTGTCAAAATACTTTAACAAAGAAAAAGAGCCGAAATACGGTGTATCACAAAGATCAAACCCAAAAAATGGACTAGTACATGAACAAAGATGGACGGAAATTTGCTAAGTGTCAGTTAAAAAAACTACTGAGATAGAGCGTTGACCCATCCCAGTTGGAAAAAACTAAAAGGTAGTAGGAAGATATGTAAGTAAAAACATAAAATCTTCTAAGTTATTAAAGAAATGCTCGAAGACCAAGAATTGTCCATATACATTCAAAATAAACCATATGCAGGGGGGTAAACTAGAAAAGAAAAGAAATCAAGCATCCAGGTTGGGCTCTCCGTGGTCAGCCTCCTCCACCTCAGCTTCTTCTTCTTGGCCACCCTCCTCCTCGCCGCCATCCATTACAGGAACCTGATTCACCGAGGTGGCTTCTGAGACGACATTCATGATGTAACCATCTTTGACTACCTTCCGTGATCCGGTCCCTTTAGTATCAATAGGCTAATAAACAAACTCGAAGGCAGATTCTAAGAACCGGAGCATATAGGTATTGCAAAAAGCCCATACTTTGGCGTCCTAGTTGATTTCAATTAAGTCTTGCTCAATCAGGACATCTTGATCGGCTTAGGTAAGGAAAGCACTGTCAATGATCCTCCCTGGATCAGCCGCTACCCCAAATAGACCTGGCAACGAAATGGAAAGGGTAGCCCTTCAGGATTTTAGTCTCCTAACCAAGTGTGAGTTCAATAGGTGCCACCTCATTCACCGACCTTTTCCTTTTTAGCTCCCGCTGTCCATCTCTTTTCCTTTTGTGCGGCTAGAGCGGTTGAGTAGGAGACTTGGGATTCACCTCTTGAGGTTGAGATTGAGGTGGAGGGATTGAGACAGCTGGCTAGGATGCGAAGCCCGATGCCCTAGCTTTCCTTTAGGCTAAGCGAAGTGCAAGAGCTTCAAGGCCACCAGGTGGCGCCATACTCTCTACAAAAAGGAAACAAGCAATATTACTACTCTTAGAGAAATCATGAATGATAAATATATATATTCAAAGTGGCATACCTAGAAATTGTCTTAAAGAATCAGAGGGCTCATCCAAAACATCTTTAGAGTAGATGACTCCATTTTTGTCAGTCCACTCAACTAAAAATTTGAGGATGTTGGTCTCGCCTTTAGTCAACAAGGATAACATAGTCTTAATTTCTTCCTGAATCCGCTCCCATACTACTTGTGTCCAATACAGGTACAACCATGGCACGTCTTCCAGGGTAACATAAAAAGGCATCAACCCTAGAACCCCCTCTATTCAGAAGAAATCTTTCTCAAAATTTTTGAAACACTCCTCATATGACTTAAATACTTTCCGCTCTACTTGAGCGCGTAAGGTAACCCACCCTTTTTGGAAATTATTCTTGGAGGGTGAAAATCAGGTAAAAAGGATGAAAAAAGCCTTTACAGAATATGGCCAATTGAAAACTTTACAGATCAGCTCGTAAGTTCAAATGAAGCCCCATGCATTTAGATATAGTTATGTTGGAGTCACCCGCACATGATTCAAAACCTCGATTTCAAAGTAGGAGAATGGTAAACGAACACCCATGCAGGTAAATAACGCCTTATACATGTATACAAAGTGGTCACCCTCTATTCTAGTTGAGTAGACTCGTTCCTGATTTATCACAGCCCGGATCACGAACTCGTTATCACATCATCTACCTTCCATAAGATGGATGTACTCTTGCTTACCCCTAGCGTCCTCTGAGGTCTCGACGCTAGACAGGGTACCCATAACTTCATGGTCAACCCACTTGCACAAGCTGACGTCCCTGGGGAATAAATACTCTCTTGATTCTGATGTCGCCGTCCTCTGCTATCCCATCTTCGAGTTACTGGCATTACCTACAAAGGTCGTACTCATGTCAGAATCAAAAGATGTTTCATTATAACTCTCTAATTCTCTTATGAGTACGGAGAGCAGACGTGATGGCCTTTGTCTTACTAATTCCCTGGTTCTGTCTACCCTCTGTATCATTTCCAAGATATCCACCCTGTATAGTGGCCTCTGTCTCCTACCAATACCTCCACCATGAGGAGATCGTCTTTGCCGTGCCTGAGGTAGTAGAGACGATGGAACACTCAAAATCTCTAAAGAACTACTCTCTCTCACCATGATATTTATGGAAGAAAAATAAAGTGGGGAAAATGGAGTACCTTGAAGATGTGAGAAGGAAAGGCTTGGAAGAGATTAAAAAAAACCACCAAAAGCCACCGCGTAGACATGCCGAAAATCACTTAGCTCGCTGAATAAATAGTCAAGAAATGGAGGAGAAAGTGAAAATAGGGTGGGAGGAACCCCGCTCTTATTTATATGAGCAGGGGTAGCCCCCAACAACCCCCACGCGTAGGGGCAAATGCGTCCATTCGCATTTAATTTGAAAACAACAATCATGGCGACACGAAGATCAAATGACGACTTCGACTAACTTTTCGTCACGTGGTGATACGAACCTAACACAATAGCTAAAAGGACTGTGGTCAGATTTGAAGTGATGCATACCAAAGAAGATGGTATTCACATTGGACATCTGATCAAAATTATGTTGTTACAACAGATTGTAATATAGATTATGACTTCTACTTCAAGGAATTCACAATTAACAAGTGGACCCTGCTGCCAAAATTGGTATGAGGGCAACTCAGTATGAATCCCAAACAACAATGTAACGACTTTAAGGCAAAGTGATCTATATCAGATCCCAGTCTAATTCATCAATACTGGGGGCATCTCGATTTTTATTTTTCATCACAAACTTCGGTCCTTCGTTAGATACATCACGAGATCTAGCATTTATATCATGACTTGAATCCCTTTGTCCCACACATATCATTTGCTCTTGATAATCTTAGATATCTTGACACTCAACTATCACATATGAGCACTTTAGCGAAGGGCAACTGTTCTAAATCGGGTTCCGAGTTAACGATTCAGGAGTAACTTGACCCGCTAGACTTGAATCTCAGATATTTATGAGCACTATTAAATAAGTAAATATACCTATTTATAAGGAGTAAACCTCTCAAAGAATTCCTCATAAATAGAAGAATCAGTTATAAGATATAATGATCTTATTAGATTCTTATATTAATTAACAACTTTTAATGCGAATTTAAACATGAACACTTTTATAAATACCACACAAGATAATAAATATATACATCTAATTCAAAATACTACTTACTTTATGCATAATCTAACTTGAGCGTCGAAATAACTTTAGTAAGTATAACTCCTCATATCACTATTGCTGCTACCGTGCATTGAAGAAAGTCATTTTTATCGATCTCATTCAAGTAATTATCTGAACTTTGTTCAAAACAAGAGCCATTCACAAGATGTTGTGATTTTGTCCGAAGGAGCAGAGTCGGAATTGGAGGAGAGATACAGTAAATTATAATAAAACAAAATAAAAAATATAATAAATCAATCAATCGTAATGATAGGAATGTTAAGGTATTGGTAATTGAAAAAGAAAGCAAACGTGAGATTT
Organism: Ormosia semicastrata; assembly: GCA_029884595.1. NCBI lineage: Eukaryota > Viridiplantae > Streptophyta > Magnoliopsida > Fabales > Fabaceae > Ormosia > Ormosia semicastrata. The sequence continues at coordinate 8,549,064 of JAQQTO010000021.1, read as the reverse complement.
GGAGTGGGTGTGATGGTGAGGTTGAGGAGAAGAGGCACAAGCATAGGCATAGCAGTTGCAAGGTCCCCTCCTCCCTTCTCCACGTATCTCTCTTCATAGTCAGCCATCTCGCTTCTCTTCTCTTTTAGTCTTCTCAACGTAACCTAATGAATCTATCGGAATCTAGTTTCACTGTACTGCTTCACCAGTTTGCAGCCTGTTTCACCACAATTCTATTACGTATTTGTTCTATTACGTAATTGATCAATCAATATTAAATAGGTGTATTACATAGAACGTGAGAAATGTACTTATAATCTAATGATTTTATACAAAATAAAATCAAACCCTTACCTTTATCCTTATCCTTATCTCTTATAATTAAATCAAATCTCAATCTAATACAAATTTCTTTATAATCAAATTGTTATCAAATCAAAATTAAATGATTATTTATTATAATATATTTTGGACATCCTCTTTCTAATTATCAATTTTGCATTTTTTATTTTTTGAATCAATGTTTTGAAAAATACTTCCTTAAAAGTAAAACACGGAGAGGAATAGTATTTGTGAAAAAAAAAATTGAAGGAGGAAAAGTGAAAAGATGAAGGAGCAATTTATGGAATAAGCAAAATTAGATAACCTGACTAACGTTTAAGTAAAAGGGACTCGAATCCTTTAAACATGTGATCTTGAGTTCGATTATAGAATTTATATGTATAAAAATAATATTATTAGGATGAATTTCTGTTTAAGTATCTAATCGTACTCTAAAAGATTAATCTTTCACCTATCGAATAAAAAGATATTGAAAACCAAAAAAAATTTAGAGAACGTGTGTTAAGGCAAATATATTTTAATTGATCTATTCACCTTACATTTATCTTTCTTTCTTTTGCATTTGATTCAATAATAATGACATTTTTGGAAAATAGAAAGTTGGATACCAAATACTTCAATCCTCATTATAATAGTTATAGATACTAGTACTAAATTAATAACACATGTAAACTTATTAAATAAGAAATATATTTGTTGAATAAATATAATAAAATTGTTAATAAATATAGTTAAATAATCTTATTCTAAATATAATTTTATTTATTATTAATATTAATATATTTAGGTTGAGATATGTTTAAAAGTAATTAATAATATTTTATATATATATTTAATCAATTAAAAGCCAATATATCATAACATAATAGATTAATATAAATTTTTTGACATGATTTTTTGGTTATTATTGTTGCTCTTGTGACATTCTTTCTTAATTCATTTATAATCTAAAAATAATTATAAATTATTAGTTATTAGAAATGTTTTTGATAATTAATTAATTAAAAAATCTATTTATGATTCAATTAAGATTAGGATGCTCATTTCTTTGAATTATAAATTATAAAAACTAGTGAGTGCTCTACACATAAATGATACATTTGAATTTGGGCATTCCACATAGATATATAAGAAAATTAAGAGACAATAAATGTTTCAAATGATTGAAAAAATTATTTAATTGAAAAAAAAATGAGTTTTTACCTGCTAAAACTTTTAAAATAATATGAAATTCATAATCAATTGTATTCTATGTGAATTCATAATTGTATTTTATGTGTTCTGGATATAACTTGTAGTTTATATTTATATTTACTTATATTAAATATTTATATTTATTTAATTGTATGCTCTCTGAGTAGTAATTCACTTATTGAACCAGTAACTCATTTACCTAGTAAGTTCCAAATTGATCACCGGTCCAAGTTTTAAAACACTGGAGCAAACAAAAAGACAAGTCAACACAACAGATAAAACTTATTACACATATCGCCCTTATCTCATCTGTATGTTCTTGCTACAATGAAAGGTCAGTTACAGCAGTAATTTAATATACAACATATAGGACACTAATAAATTAATAACAATTATATGCAAGACCAAACTGGTACAAGAGACTAATTATTTAAGTATTCTCCAATTTAACATAAACAGCACACTGGCAAATCCATCAAGCAGCCTTTTGGCATACGACAAAACTCCCCGGATTGATAGTAATGCTCTTTGTGCAATTATCAGTTTTATAAATCCCAACAAGTCGATCAGCCAATTCAAACATATTGTTCCTAAGGCTGCAGGAGGAATAAACAAACCATGGTAAGTACTAGACTAATTACGAATAGATCTGTTAATAATAATCTGGGGTAAATACATTCTTGAAGTACCAAACCTACCTAATGATTATGAATTGAGCATCTTTGGTCCTGTCTTTCACATAATGCCCGACGATAGATACATTCTTGAAGTCTGCCAAACCATATAGCACATGGAGTTATAGTGTATTGCAAAACTATATAGAAATTACAATAAAAGAATTTAGCTATTAAGTTAATAGCAAGTACCCAGGGCAGCATCAATTTCATCCATTACATAAAGCGGGGTAGGCTTGTAATGATGAAGAGCAAATACGAGAGCCAATGAGCTAAGAGTCTGCAAAATAAATAAGAAAAATATAGAACTCAATTTTAATGGGGAAAAAATCAGTGTTCATGAAGGCATTTTAAAGCTCGCTTTTATTAAGAAAATGATTAAGCACAGGTTGCATCACGCTCATACAGGTTCTACCCAGAAAATAGAATACTTGCTCATACAAAATGATTTGTGCAATGCATGAATTGAAGCCAAATCATAGGGAAAAGCCAACCAAGAGAAAAAAAAAAGACAACCTTTTCACCACCGGATAAATTAGCAATATTTTTCCAGCTTTTCTTTGGTGGTCTGACACTGAACACCACACCTTCAGAGAAAGGATCCAAAGAATCCACAAGCTCAAGTTCTGCATCACCTCCAAGTGTAATCATCTGCAAACAATAAGAGAGGTAATACACGTTAATGATCACAACCCTATGCAGCACATCCACACAATACTAAACTGTTGAAATTTTAGGGATTAGGTGGAAAAAGGGAATGGAGAGATAGAGATACAGAGGGAACACAATTATAATTTACTAATGAGACTCTGAATCCTTGGAAACAAAACACTGACAAACACCTCTATTCATACTAAACTATTACTTTGGGTGCACTACAAACACAAAGAACAGATGGTGCATGGCTGGGTTGGATCAATGCTACGAGAACTAGGGGCATTTCGTAAAAAATTTCTACCTGTTATATAGTTATTTATTATATTGCCACAATGGCAAATACATAATAGTCCCCACTAACTAGCTATTTTGTGACTAATATTTGGTCTTTAACAACGGTATCCCATAAGCATTGTTATGAAACTAACCCTCGGAAACTATCGCGACTAGGAAGCCCTCACACTTTGTGACTAATATTTGAACTCACACACTCGCAAGCAAATGAATTTAGAGGAATAATACTTCTACAGCAATATTTTTTGCCTACAGATATTTAAATATCTATCTGCACCACTAGATTCACCCCTGAAAAATGGTAAAAAAAAATTGGTTCAGCGCCATCTTATATTCAGCAATACAATCACAATTTGATTGGCATCCAAAGTCATGCCTACATGCTGGTCCAAAGGTCATAAGAAAGGTGATAGAATCTATAACAAGTTAAAAGTTCAGTAAATAATACTGGAGATTGAAGCACATCTGCATGTGTCTGTGTCAGAGAAAGAGGGGGGAGTGAGAGAGAGAGAGAGCAGAGTCCCAAACCTGGTACATTTCCTTTAACTTTAAAGATATGGCATTAAATCCCTCCATAAACTCATCCAATCTGAAATGACACATTCAGCTAACATTTTGTCAGGAAGCAAATCATAGAGTAAATTCAATGACACAAACAAAAATGGTATGCAGACCTCTTCTTTCTCCATTCGTCATACTGCTTCTTTATATCATCCCGCTCCTGAGTGACTGCATTAAGTTCTTCAACTCGCTCATTGTACAATGATACTTTCTTTCGATATCTAATAATCATAAGAATATTTATTAGTGCAAAATCAAAAAGGAAAGAAAATCAGGGTAATAAACTGGAAAAACTCATACTCTGAAATCGAATCAAGATTTGGATTCATCTCCTTCAATTGTGCTTCAAGCAATGTGACCATTTCAAGGGCCCTTTTCAGGTCACAAGCTGCATTAAGATGTTCTTCAGCCAATATAATCTGCAGCTTTTCATGATCCACTAATTCTACCTGAATTCTGCAGCCAATTTACAACCATATAAGAAACTTCAGAATGATAAACACTCCATCCCCAAACAAGTATCTAATGACATACTGTTCAAGATGCTTGCTAATAGCAGTTTGCAACTCTTCAAGTCTTTTCTTGTAACCTTTCCCTTTTATTTCCAACTCTTTGTATGCTCTCTTCATGTCTTTTAATTTGAAGTCAGCATCAACCTGCAAAATAATGACTGCAATGAGTAAACTCCAAGTATTAGGTGATATGTAAAAGAAACACACAAGAGAAGTACCTCAGATGCACGCAATTCATCCACTGCTTTTTTCATCTTATCATACTCAGATTTTGCTTCCTCCAAGACATCCCTATGTTTGTCAATCATCTACACAGTAAAAAATAGATTATACACAACTATGAAAAGGTATATTGCACTATCCTTTTCTAATGCATTGCATTGTGTAGGCACAAATTTCACATAACCAAAAAAAAATAAGACAAGAAAAAGAACCTCTTGGGTTTTCTTATAATTCTCTTGAACTACAAATGCTCTCTGCTCTATTTCTTTGAAAGTAGCTTTTAACTTTTCCTTCTGCTCAGCAAGCCGTTCTTTCTCCTTCTTTGACTCCTCAATTCCCTTAATCAACTTTTTCATCATCTTTTGTCCCGTCTCTATTTGTACCTTGTGGCGGTTAATCTCAGAGTTGTTCTTATCAATATCCTAGCAAATAGGAACCATTAGTATAGACACAGTATAATATTGATTTGAAAGTTCTTCTCAGTATACAAGATGCTTACAGACTGGATTTTCTGGACCTTTGACTTCTGAGATTTTAATTTTTCACCCCCAGCATTTTCTATATTTCTCTGAAGCTCCAAAGCCTGAAAATGGTTAAGTCAAGCTAACTGAAATTAAATAAAGTTATAGCCTTTATTTTCAACATCCAGCCACCAAGAAATAGAAATAAATGCAAGATCTGTCAGCCAACCCTCAGCTTGCAAAGGAATTAGAAAAGAAGTTCCCAGCCAACCTTTTCCTTCAGTTGTTTAGACCCTTCAGTAAGTCTATTAATCTCCCTTTCTTCGGCAGAAGTAATCTTCTTCAGCTCTTTCAATCTGTCAAGCTCATCCTTCTGTGGCTTTGATGCAGCCTCAAGGGAATCAAGTTGTTTTTCAATATAATTATGCTGTGAATTCAAACTGTCAACCTGTAGAGGGAAGAAAAAAACATAAAACCTCAAAGCGCTGCACCAACACCTCCAAGAAAAGTACCTTTTAAGACTCAGGACTAAGCATTACCTCCTTCTGGCTTTTAGCTAACTCCATTTCCAAAGCAGCAACAGCTTTTTCAGAGGCCTGGTATCGCCGCACAGCATCTGCAATTCTTTGGCGAATGCCATTCAATTTATCAGCTAATCCAGACAACTCACTCTCAGCATTTGCAACAGCTTCTACGGACACACTGGTAGCCCGAATAGATGTCCCCATCTTCCCACCACGGGGCTTACTACCCCCACCACTCATTGTTCCAGATTTTTCAAAGAGTGCACCATCAAGAGTAACAACACGCCGAAACTCATTGTTTCCACCATATGCTATACGTGTTGCCTAAAATTTACAGGAGGAAGAAAAGTTGCTATTTAATGGTTTTCTCCACTGATAAGGAGTTGCAAATTTATTGTCAAAAATTTAAGTTCAATATTTTATATTTTTGCAAGTAAATGGTAATTATGTTAAGCCCCATAATTTAATTACTGTCAAATGATTAATGATCCTGAATATTTATCATAAACAGAGTTTTCTGGAAGAAAAGTAGAACTGACCTGGTCAAGATCCCTAGCAACAACTGTGTTTCTAAGTGCTGCAAAGAAAGCAAGCTTCATTCTTTCATCTTGAACTTTCACTAAATCAAAAAGGCGTGGAACCCCCTCTGGAGTGCTTACATTCTTTTTCAACATTGGAAGAAGATCAACTTGCTTCTCCTGAATCAAGAAAGAAAATGATACCCTAATTATATTTATCAAATAAACTTCACTTTCAATTATTATCAGTATGCCAAAAACATTACAAAACAAAACAGATCATTAATCACTGAGAAATTGAATTCGATAAAGAGTATTATTTTCTCTAAACTAAAACTTAATTAAGAAGCCAGCTTGCTTTCACTCCACTACTAGGATTTAAATGGCTCCTAGGGGTAGACCTCCCTCTAAAGCTATATAAAATGCTGTTAACATTATATTCTTAAAATCCAAAATACATCTTCAGTTCAACAAGTTTAAAACTGTAAAAGACCTTGTATAAAAAAATAATGAAAAAAAAAAACTGTCCAAGACCAACTATTCTAAAAATTTAAGTTGATAGGTGAAGGTAAAGAGTGGTTTATATTATAGAGGCTCTGATACGACATCAAGGACCAACTCACCTAAAAGTTAAAGTTGTTTTTGGCCGAAGTATATGAATGGTTATATATCTCTAATAACAACTTTCATTTGCCCCCCATGTCATAGTTGTTGTTTGTTTGTTTAACAACTTTCATTTGCCCCGGTCAAGTATCCATAGAACCAGATCATTAAATATGTCAATCCAACATGTCCTTCAACATCTGAATCTTCACTTTACATTGTGAAACAATTTTGCTACTTCAGAAGTAATTTGACTCAGTTGCTAAGGTATAATCAGCAGATTGAAGTAAAAGAACCATAAAAGTAAAGTACAAGTATCATACTCTCGCCGACAGAAATAAGCGTAGTTGGAAATGATAGTGTAAAAATTAAATTAGCAAATAGCAGCTAAGCAATGAATTCAGTCATGTTTATACAAATCCAAGGAGACAAGTCCATAAATTAAAATAAGCATATTTATTTATGCTATTCAAAATATTAAACAGCCATGCAGAAACATAAATTGAATAATATAAAAACAAATACCAATATCATGAAAGTAGCAACACCAAGATTCTCTCTACGAAGTAACTCAACGCATGCTTGTGCTGCATTTGTTGTTTCCACCACAATATAATCAAGTCCAGGACATGCTGTTGAAATTGCAACATCGTATTTTGCTGCCATGATCAACTTTTAAGAAGTTAATATATTGACATACACTGATCACATACAAAGCAAATAGAGTGATATATAAATCACTATTCATCAGGTTCTAGGGTAGATAAAAGATAAATTTAATAGTACATAATCTAATATAATCCTAAGAGCAACAGAATTGAATCAAAAAAGTTTTAGAACGTGTTAAAGTTAAACTATTAACAATAAACATAGAAGAAACAACAGATTTCATTTTCCATGAATTATATAGGTCTTCTGTATGCAAACTTTGCTGTTGACTTTATTTCTTGATGGCTAGGGTCAAGGCCATCCATCAAGCAATAGAATCTTACTGCTAAAACTAGAAAGAACGCTGCTGAAAAAAGGTATGATATTAGGTGAAAACATGGGACAGAAAATAGGTCTGACATTGATTCTCTATTTACTTTATATGGAGTTGGAATGTTGAATACTGATAATGGATATATGCTATTAATTACGCTTGGATACTAGAATAAGCTTATTAAATATATTTTTGAGGTAGGTAAACTCTGACGAGTTTAGGAGTCGAGACTGCTCCCCCACCACGAGTTCACTTAAACTATTGAATAGGAACTAAATAATGAATAGGCTGAAGGACAAGCCTAACTTTTAGCCAGTAGTTAAGCATTTCCACAATAATAAGGCTTGAGCCAAGCCCTACAAAGCCTATTTCATTTTGATTACATAAAATGATATATTTGTTCTTGAAAATTTTGTAGCACCAACATAAATTTTTAAAATTAAATATGATCAACAGTTTACACAGCATGAAAAGGGTCTAATTTGGAAAACTTGAAGAACTTTGTGAAGCTAACTAAAGAAACTGCAATTGAAAAATCTCACCATCAATAGCACCTAAATCACCCATTCGGCCATATATTCCTTCTATTTGTTTGGTTTCCTTAGCTTTCAAGATTGCTTTTAGAACTGATCCCTGACTCTTCTCCGAATCCAGAACAGACTTCAGTTCTGCAACCTTCTGTCTAGCAACTTGTTCAAGAGGAATCAGTGCATCTTGTTCTTTGATACATTCCTGAAAATAGATAACTCAGATTACCGGGTGCCTAGCGACAAAACTGTTAAAGAAATTAAGGTAAGAAGGAAAATTTGCTAACTTCTTCCACTTGGTGAGCCTCTGATGCTTCAAACCTGCTCTTTTCAATATCACTTTTAATTCGAGAAATGCTGGCAGTTTTTGATTTAATTGTTTCTGATATGCTTTTCATCTGCTTTTGAGCATCTTTAAAAGCTTCACAAGCAGCTTCATGCTGAAAAAAAGAGATCAAGAATCACTTTTATCCTACTATTAAACAGCCTCCTACTGGAAAATATAAATGGATCCTGCTCTACATGCGTATGGTACTACAGTATAAATAAGAGCCTACTGCCTTCCCCCATTAATCCCAGGCATGCATGTCAGAAAGAAAAATAGCAATTTTTTTATTTTAAGAAAATAGGAAACTTTGGTTAGTGTCACTAGTTTCCCTTTTATCCCGTTTGACAAGTTTAGCCTACACTCTGCTTTGTTGTATATGAGTGTAAAGTATGATAGCTAGAGGGATTCAACATATCTTCTTTGACTTCGCTAGTTTCAGGTAGCTATGCATACATCCGTAAAATGTATAATAAGAAAATTAAATGACATATGGACACACAAAATTTGGGCAATCTCACAACAGAGATGAAATCTAAATTCTAATCCAAGAGCAAAAGGGATTAATAATTTGATAGCATGGAGAGTGATTCCCCCCACAGAATCAAAATTTTATCACACGACTAGATAAGTAGATCAGCCCAGAGAGAAAACAAGAACATTTTACATGCTTTGAAAAACCAAATTAAGATATTCATATCACAATGTCTGAAATGAAATATTAAAGATAAAAAGCAAAACTATAAAATTTAAAAGTATGGACCAAACAAGTAGGTTGAATTATGAGTGCCAACACTTTTTGTTGGTTTGCCTCAAAAATGGGAAATGGAATATTCTCTGGTCAGAGTTCTAGGGCAGAAGCAATACTATGTGCATGTGCTTTTCAACAGTTGCAATTCTATGCAAAATAAGAAACAAAGCATAAGCTTCCACGTAAAAATAGCTATTAAATAAATTCACTGGCGTAACATTCACAAAATAATTTAATAGGATAGGTATAAAGAATGGAAGAGAATATATTAAGGGACTTGTGTCTGCACTCAATTTTCGCAGTTCTCAAATATTATTCAGATTAACATAAATCCTGAATGTAGTATATATGGAGTTACTAAGATTTTTGCATATATAGATAAATTTTCAAGACCAAAGACTAAATCACCATCTTTCCAGCTGAGACTGAGAGTAAGAGTAGCTAAAACAAGACAATGTTCTCACCTTTTCACTTAGAAGCTTATTCTCTGTACATGCAACTTCAAGTTTTCCCTTGTGCTCAATCAAATCTTTTTCCCAAGGTTCAAGCTCAGTACGAACTTTAGCAAGCTCAGAGCGGTATTTCTCAGTTTCAACTGCATAGCAATGAATAACAATTAATTTCACAGGGTTAAGAAAAGAAAAATAAATGCTAGAAACTAGCTAAAAACCCACTATTGCACATACAATATCAGCTCCATTTGTGTGCATGGTATGTAATAATTAAACAAAAAGAGACCACCCTCCAACACCATAAAGACCTCAAAATCAGCATATCAGAAAAAGAATTTAGACCTTGAGGCACAATTATATACAGTTGACCCAAACGAGGGGAAAAACATAGCAGAGTATTTGGATATCCTAATGAAACCATGCCAGTACCATATTTAAATCAATATCTAGTTATTAGAATCAAACACAATAATGTTGTTTACTAAACCTGGAACAGCAGAAAGCCATCAATATCTGCTAACTATCAGAATTAGGAACCTTAAACCAAGCATTTTAATAGTAAAATAGAGTAAAAGAAATGTTGCAAGGAAGCATGCTTAAGAACAGAAAAGTTTTAACAAAGTTCTGACTGAAAAGTTTTAACAAATTCGATTAAAGACACCTTCCAATATATTGAAATGAAAAATGACAAGGCTCAACCTTTGGAACTCTCTGTGATTTCTTCTAAGACCTTCTCCTCATCGAGCAACAATTTTTGTAGTTTCGGGATATTGTCCTCAAGTTTCGGTATCAGATTGGTTGAGTCCTCACCCTCCTTTACAAGGGCTTCAGATTTTAATGAATCCTGAAATAGGAACAAATGGATAACGTGCATCATGCATGCATACTTTCAGCTGCAATAAAGCTATGCCTTCCCCCTACCTTTTCAACTTTATCCTCCATCTTCTTGATCTTCTGATTCAAGTGCTTAAAATCTTCCCGGTGCTTAACATCCTGCCTCTCAAACTCCTTGAACTCTTCCTTACACTTCCTCATATCATTATCTAGCTCCTGTGTCATGAAAATGAAAGAAAATTTTGACTATATTACTACCTGAAGAGCTTATCATTAAGCATGAAATGCCCTGCAATGTCATCATGCAAAATGATATCAATTTCTAGACCCATGTCATGCAAACCTCTTGTCTTCTCATATAGGTGGTGTGCTTAGTTTCAAGCTCCTTCAGAGTTTGTTTACTTTCTTGAATTTTATCCCTGGAATAAGATATCACTGAGTTCTTCATGAAACAAGCATAACAAATGCAAAAAAATAAAGAGACAAATAAATTACCAGTTGAAATCAAAATTTACCTTTCCGCCTTAAGATTTTCTTCTAGGGTAGAAACATTCCCTTGTAACTCATCCATTTTTCCACCCGTATCGTCAAGAGCCAACTTTGTAGCTTTCTCTTGCCATTTCAAAAGAGATAACTCTTTCAGCATGTATGCTTCTGCTTCATTTTTCACATCCTGTTGAAAAACAACTATTAGAGGTTGGTCAAACATCAAATGTTGCATACAGCCACTAATATACATGCCTCCAAGCTGTCTCTTTCTTTCTCAGATAGCTTAACCATTTGTACCACCCCCGATCTTCTCTCATTCAGGGATTCTAACCTAAAAGATCAACAATATCATTTCAGATATTAGAAATTCTCTGTTAAAATTGAAATTTAAGTGGTTGCTTAAACAAAGTATCACTAGAAAAATATGTTAATTATCCTGCAGGCAGCAGCAGAACTCATAAAGAATAGTTACAATAAATGAAACACTAAATATTTAATTATAATCAAATAAAATCCTATCAGACACCATCAGCCACAAGTAAGTATATATGGTAATGGTATGTAATGTTGATTGAGAAAGTTGCATGTTGTCAATCTGTTTGCATTGAAATGGAGAAAGAGTGCTCACTGTTTATATGATTCATCAATCTTTTCAACGTATTTATTGGTTCCAATTATATCCTCCAGATATTCTAGAAAACCTTCATCATGAGGTCCTTGAGCTTTTGGTTTCATAAGTGAAATCTGCTCAACTTCACCCTGAAAGAAACAGGTCAAACATCAAAAGAGATGGGTAGGAACTCCTTTGCAGAGGAAAAAAAAAGCGCCATATAACAAATACACAACCTGGAGGATCAGAAACCTGTTATTGTCAAGGTCAACACCTTTCCCTTTTAGTTTCTTGGTAACTTCAGTAAAGTTACTTGCACGGTCGTTAATATAATACTTAGAGGAGTTATCCCGGAAAGCCACCCTGGTAATCACAAAATCACTTCCGGGAACAGCCTCATATGTTCCATCATCCTGCAACCGTTGATAATTCAGTTTTTTCAAGCAAAGATAGAAAACAATAAAAGGGTCATAAAACCGCAACTCTGAAATCTCTTTAGTCACTGTACCATATAGGTCGACTTAACAACAAGCTCATAACAGAAGAAACCAAAGGAAAATAAGAAAAACAAGAATCGACTGAACCTAGCAAGTAAATATAATAATTATGTAAAGGGTCATGAAACAAGGTTAAGAAAAAGTTACCAAATCAACAATCTCCTGAAAATGAACAGAAACCCCTGCACTATCCAAATTCTGGTGATTGGTGGAATTGTGTATAAGCTCGGAAACTTTGTTCAGTCGCATCTGCAAATACCGGTTTCCAAATCACATTCTAGAACATTCCAGAATACCAAGAGGGTTCAAAAAGAACATTCCAGAAGATGGTACCTGCTTCGCTCGCTTCCCGAACACAAACAGCATCGCGTCAATCACGTTGCTTTTTCCGCTCCCATTGGGTCCAACCACAGCCGAAAAACTCTGAAACCAAAAAAACGAAACGTTCGCATCTTTGAAATCGAAGCAACTGAATGGAACGAAAACAAAAACCCTAACCTTGTGGAAGGGACCAACGCGTTGTTCGCCAGCGTAAGACTTGAAATTGCGCATCACCATTTCCTTGATGAAGAGCCTGGGGCGAGTGGATCGTCCTCGAGCTGAGTCAGACTCTGAGCCACCAGGTGCGAACTCGTGCTGCAGTTCCATTTTGAGTCAACTCGGAAGCGTTCGAGTTGTTGTTCGCAGTTTGAACTCAGAGAAGCGCTGAAATTTGAAGAAGCGTTGGAGTGAGTGGTGGTTGCAACATTTTGGGTTTGGATCTGTTGTGGTTGGAAATTTTAAAAGGTGGAGAAGAACAATGAGGAGGGGCTTGGCGGGAAATGAATGGTGCTAGGGCTTTTCAAATTTGGAATGGGCCGTGAGCCCATAGCCTTGCCTTTCAAAATTCCTTACCACAAATTGTTGTTTTTTTCTTTTCTAACTTAAAAATTGTAAAACAAAATGGGAAAAGTGTGTAAGGAAAAGCAAAAGATTAGTTCGACCCATTTAAGAACTGTGAAAAGAAGAGATTGGTTGGATTTGTGTGTTCGACTTTGATAATGTGCCTACACAGTGTGATAATGTGTCTCTAAGGCTTATTTGTGTGCGCGAAATTTATTGAGTTAAATCAAGGATGTTACAATTAAAAACAACAAACCACATTAATTAAATTGGCTGGATTTAAATTTTGTTAGGTTTGTTGTTGTTATTTGTAAGTATCTTTATGAGCACTTTTTTTTTAAAAAGAATTTCTTATTCGATAGATAAGAGATTAATTTTTTAAAGTACGGATAAATACTTAAGTGAGAACTCTTTTTAACTCAATAATATTATTTTTATATGTATAAATTTTGAATTAAAATAGAACTACATGCTTAAGAGATTCAATTTTTTTTATTTCTAACTATAATTTTAAAAAAAAATACGTAAACAGAATTTTGAATTCATCAGTGATGTAAAGAGCGATTATAATATGATTTAATTAATAAATAATTTAATTAGGTTGAAAATGGTAAATTATCAAACTTCTTTGTGCTTTGTAATTTTTTATTGGATTTAATTTGAATATATCGTTAGTGTAAATTTTTTTTACATTATCATCTAATTATATATTATCGTATTATTAAAATATTTGATTCTCATAATAACTATCAAAAATTATGCATATAATAATGTATAATTAGTTAATGATGTAAAAAAATTTATATTAAAAGTGTATCAAAATTAAAACTCTTATTTATTTTACTTTTGTTCTAAATTAATTTTGTCCCAACGAATAGTATTAATTGGGTAGCCAACAAATATCACCATAAAAAAGTTTGTAATTTTAGGATTCACATAAGTAAAAGAAAAATCATTTCTGGCAATTTGCCAAAGGTTTTTTCAAAAAAGTTTTTTGCAATATTTCCATTTCTATTTTTTTTTCTCTTTTCTTCTTATCCTCATCCTCGTTCTCCTTTTTTTTACCTTCCTCTTCCTCTATCCTTTATCCCCCATGCACAATGCTCTAAAATGTTCAAATTCTTATCTATGAATTTGAAAAATCTTGCCAAAAATTAATTTCAATTAACTAATTTTCAATTGAACACGATCTCTTATAAATTATTTTTTTTGTAGACTTTTCTGTATTTATGCCAAATTTGGTCCTGTTAAGTCATGAGGGTCATTTTAGTAACTTTATGGTCATTTAGTTTTTGCTATAATTCCGTTGCTCTTTGTATCCGAGTCCAGTGGAGTTTGTTATTGGTGGATAATGCTTTAGCTATTGTTGAGGTCCTAGTCTTTCGGTTTATTTCATTTGCACGTTGGGCACTTAGGAGTTAGTGGCTAATGTAGTGGTTTAGCATTTTTTTTATAAATAGAGGAACTTGTCATTGAGTCATTGTATTCTAGCAGTAAGCAATAAAAGTTTAGTCATATTCAGAAACAAATTTCTCTTCTGTCTTGCCACTTTAACAGTGGTACCCGAGCCAGTTGACCTTTGAGTGTAAGGCTTTTGATTTTACTTTTGCGTTCCACGAGAAACTTTGTGCAACTTTTCATTCCTTGCTTTGATGGTCACTATGATCATTGGAGCATGCTTATGGAGAATTATTGGCAAGTCGTTTCCAACGGAATTGCCAACGGCAATGACAGATGCACAAAAAAGCGAGCTTGAAGGACTTGCGTTTGAAGGATCTCAAGGCAAAGAATTATCTCTTCCAAGCTATTGATCGCTCAATATTGGAAACTATTCTTTGCAAAGACACATCCAAGCATATCTGGGATTCCATGAAGAAGAAGTACCAACGCTCCGCAAGAGTAAAGAGGCAGCAGCTTCAAACACTTCGTTCGGAGTTTGAAACACTACGAATGAAGTCAGGAGAATCGGTCACAGACTACTTTTCAAGAACGATGGCAATTGTAAACAAGATGCAGATCCACGGTGACAAGACGGAGGACATCACTGTAGTTGAAAAGATACTTTGGTCCATGACTCCAAAATTCAATTTTGTTGTTTGCTCTATTGAAGAAGCCCATGACATTGAAGAACTCTCAATTGATGAGTTGCAAAGTTCCTTACTGATTCATGAGCAGAAAATTAACCAACAGGAGAAAGAGGAACAAGCATTAAAAGCTTCACCAGAAAATCGCTCGACATCAAAAGGAGATAGAGGGCGAGGTAGAGGCAGAGGCAGAGGCAGAGGAAGCAATGATCGTGTCCACCAACAAGAACATCAACAACACCATGATAACCAATTTCAAGGAAGAGGAAGGGGGCGTGGGGGTCATCACTCAACTGCAAACAGAGCAAAGTCAGCAGACAAGTCCCATATTGAATGCTACAGGTGTCATCGGTATGGCCATTATCAATCTGAATGTCGAACTAATTTGGATAAGCAAAATGGAGAAAGAACTAACTTTGTAGAAAAAGAAGAAGAAGTTTCTCTCTTGATGGCCTGTCATGCGAAGGAAGAAGTCCACCAAAACTTGTGGTATTTAGATACCGGTTGTAGCAACCATATGTGTGGAGACAAGATGATGTTTTCAGATTTGGATGAATCTTTCCGCAACACTCTAAAATGTTCAAATTCTTATCTATGAATTTGAAAAATCTTGCCAAAAATTAATTTCAATTAACTAATTTTCAATTGAACACGATCTCTTATAAATTTTTTTTTTTTGTAGACTTTTCTGTATTTATGCCAAATTTGGTCCTTGGAAACCCTATGTCATTTTGTTATGGGAAAATTATGAGAAGAAATATTAACGATATAAAATTAACAAAAAAATGATCAATTAACCATTTAGAATGGTCAATCAGTTATTCCAAATGGTTATTGCTGTTACAAAAATTATTATTGATCTTTCACAATTAATTTTATATTGTTAGTAATCCTTCTTGTTAATTCTCCCTTTTGTTATAGAGTATGGACCATAAAATAGAGAAATTGTTTACCTGAAAATAAAGTTTTTTTTTATATCTAAAATATAACTTTATTCTATATCAGCAGATAAGAAAGACATAAGGAATTTTGATGGGATCTCTAGCCAAATCTCCTAATCATGAACATTATTAATATGTTGAAAATTTATAACCATAGAAGAAAATTACTAGTTATACTAAAAATTCCATACTAACTTTAGATATTTATTAAAAAGATCTAACCAAGATTACACCAATTCAAATATTAATTTTTTTTGTTTATGATCAAAGTATCTACATAAGAAAATTACTAGTTATACTAAAAATTCCATATTAACTTTAGATATTTATTAAAAAGATCTAACCAAGATAACACCAATTCAAATATTAATTTTTTTTGTTTATGATCAAAGTATCTACATAAAAATTACTGTAAGACTAACCTCTAAATTATAGGTAGTATAATTTATCATCATTGACCCTATTTTTTTAAAAATAAAATAAAATTGGCATCACGCCGTTGTTTAAAATTGTATTTTTTTTATATAATTTGTCTTCACATTGTCTTGTCAATTATAATTTGTCATTAAGCTGTCATGTTATAATTAATTTTTCATGTAACGATTTGTCGTGTAATTATTTGTCGTTATATTATTGTTAATACTTAATTACGATTAGAGAAATATTAGTAACACACTATTTTAGACATTAATTTCAACACTTACTTTATTATTGATCCAAAAACAAGTGTTATTAATATTCCTCCCCTAATAATCTTTTTAAATGTATGAGATAGATTAATAGTAAATCAAGTACTAAAATAGTGTTTAAAAAAATGTATTACTAACATTCAATTGTTCATTGATAAAAAGGAAGAATTAGGTGCACTGATTTATTCTATATCAGCAAATAATAAAGACATAAGAAATTTTGATGTGATCCCTAGCCAAATCTCCTAATCATGAACATTATTAATATGTTGAAAATTTATAACCATAGAAGAAATTATTAGTTATACTGAAAATTCCATATTAACTTCAGATATTTATTAAAAAGATCAAACCAAGATTACACCAATTCAAATATTAATTTTTTTGGTTTATGATCTACGTATCCATATAAATATTATTGTGAGACTAACCTCTAGATTACAGGTAGTATAATTTTATCAGCATTGACCCTGTTTTTTACACACAAAAAAAAAAAAATCAGCATCATGCCATTGTTTAAAATTGTAATTTTTTATATAATTTATCGTCATTGTCTTGTCAATTATAATTTGTCATTATGCTGTCGTGTTATAATTAATTTGTCGTGTAACGATTTGTCATTATATTGTTGTTAAAACTTAATTGCGATAAAAGAAATGTTAATAACATACTATTTTGGACATTTATATCAATATTTGCTTAGTCCAAAAGCAAGTGTTATTAACATTTTTCCCCTAATAATCTTTGTAAGTATAACTTGAAAGAGATATAATAAATAAAAATAAATCCTAAGAGATCATTTATAATACTCTAAAATATTTCAAGATACAAAAAATATTTTGAGATATTTTTATGATATTCCAACACTCTCCCTCAAGCTAAAGCTTCCTAAGTTTGAGCTTGTAATAATTAAATAATTTGATAGTGTGATAGTGACTAGGACGAACGGAGACGATGACTGGCAACTACTTTTGGGATGAAGATGGAGACGATGTTAGTGCATCTGGAACAAAGTCGAGACTGGTGTGAGTCAAAAACAATAAAAGTCACCATCGGAATGATCATCGATGGGAAGAAAAATCACCACTAATATGATTCATCTGTGAGAAAGAAGTCACCCCCGAAATGATCGTCGATGGGAAGAGAAGCCATTAGCATGATCCATTAGTGGGAAAAGAACGGCATGACAAATACTGGCATTGTAGATATAGATTTATTCTTATTCTCCTCCTTAATGAGAGCCAGCTAAACTTAAGCTTGTTACAAGTAGAAAACTCATAAAGGCATAAACTGAAAAACAAAGAACATAGGAAACTAGTACTCCCCCTGAATAACAAAACCTTAGCAATGTCCTTGGCAGACAACTCCTTGCTTCTCCTCGGCACACGTCCCAAGCAAATGAGACCTATTTTGGAGTCTTCGATCTTTCTCCTTAGTGGCCCCTCGACCTCCAAACTAGTCTCCAAAACACTGAGTCGGGTATTATACCACCCAACAACACAAATGAGATCCTTTAATAGTGTTCAAAGTCTGATTCGATTCTGATTGAAGGCAGCAATGAAGGCTGCTAGAATCTCAGCAATGAAGGCTAGTTCTAAACCCAGCAATGAAGGCTGGTCCAATCAACAATGAAGGCTGATTGCAGTGGAAACAACAGAGGCTCCCAGATTGTATATCTGATCCGGTTCTGAGGTGAAGGCGGCAATGAAGGCTGCTAGAATCCTGACTCTAAACCCAACAATGAAGGCTGGTTTGATCAGCAATGAAAGCTAATTGCAGCGGCAACAACAAAGACTCTCAGATCAGAATCTCTGATACCAACTTGAAAGAGATATAATAAATAAGAAATAAATCCTAAGAGATCATTTATGATACTCTAAAATATTTCAAGATACAAAAAAGATATTTTGAGATATTTTTATGATATTCCAACAGTATATAAGGTGGACTAATAGTAGTAACACACTCTTTTGAACATTTATATCAATATTTGCTTAGTCCAAAAGCAAGTGTTATTAACATTCTCCTCCTAATAATCTTTTTAAGTGGGTGTTTGTTTTAGATTATTCCCCAACTCCAACAGTTTTTTTCAACAAAAAAGTTGTTGGGTGTAAAGGTCATGTTTGGATTTGAAGAAAAAAATAATCAACAGCTTTTTTTGTGAGGAAAAAGCTATTGATGAAAGAGCTTTTATTTGAGCATTCTTTAAAAAAGTTGTTGGGATTATTTCTAATAATAAGATATAAATATCATTTATCCTCAATCAAATAATTTTTTAATCAATCAAATAATTTTTTTAATAATTCTATACCTATTTTGATAACTTGATACATAAAAGTGATTCTTTTTTATATCATTCAAATGAAATAGATTAATTTAAAATTATTTTTCAATTCAAATAACATATCTAAATATAAAACCTTTTTTTTCTTATAATTGATTATAATAAAAAAATTATATAATAATTGATTATTAAAATAATTAAGTTTTTATAACTATCCCAAACACACACTAAATATATAAGGTAGACTAATAATTAAATAAGTATTGAAAAGAGTGTCTAAAAAAGTGTGTTACTAACATTCAATTATTCATTGATAAAAAAGAAGAATTAGGTGTACTTACCGTTATTTTTAAAATATGTTTCTATTTCATACATTTTATTTAATTTTGTATGAATATTTACCTTACATTTTATCTATGATATAATTTAATAATGCTTTTTGCAATAAATATAATTAGTTACTTTGATAATTAATTAATTACTTTGATCTCTAATTTTCTCTTGACTTCCATGGCCACTACTATTAAGAAGAACTAGTAATCAATTAATTCAATCTCTCTAGATGTATCAGTTTCTTTACATAGAACAACAGCTGAAATATTGTAAAGAAAAAAAATTGTAATGCAACACCTCTAGAGTCAAGAACTCTGGCTCTAGTGGTAAGTCTCTTATAAGATTACTTATTCCTATAATCGAATATGCACTTTAACCTCCCTCTTTCTGCCTAAAAGTTATAATGTACACCTCAAATTATTAAATTCCATAAAGATAGTGTTACTAAATTATACATAAGCTGAAAATTATTATTAATTTATAACATAAAATAAAACACTAACCCACAAAAAAGTGAACCCTGGATAAGATACCCAAAAAATAAGTGAGCCCGGAATTTATTGTTACGTTGCCACATACTTAAATATGTGGAAGCTACTCATATAATGAAAAAAAAAATCACATAAATGACGACATAAATATGAAAACAGTGGGTGGAGCTTCCTCCTTTTATGTTTAGACAAAACCTCACAAAGGAGGGCCTTTGGGTCAATTGACTCAATTCCAATTGACATGAGGCAATGCACCGCTATGAAGCCAAGCCTCACCAACTGAAGCAGAAGCAACCAAGAGGAGGGTGAGGTAATGAACTAATAAAGGAGATCTGAATAGGACCAAAGGAGCCTCCACTATGTGGCAGCGACGCTGCTTTACGCGTCCCTTTGCCGCATAACCCTTACATTAACGCCAAACCACCCTTGTGCCAAATGGAACTCTACCCAATTCAACGAACCGTATAAATCAGGTTCGAGTGTGGGTTCATTTCATCTCAGCTTCACATTAGGCACCTCACCCACTAGTATAAGTAGGTGTCTGCTCTTGCTTGCTAAGCACAGCAAGTTCAGAGGCTAAAGAAAGAGAGAGATCGCAACAACTCAGGTATCTTTGTCTCTTTATTTCTTCCTTTTTAAATATTTTGATATTCGTTGTAGTTTAGTGTTCAAATTAATTTGCTCACCTTCACTTGCTCTTATGGCAGTCTTTATCTTCTAGTTTTATTTTTATTTTATTATTTTTTGGTTACGTTTGATTTGATGATTTAATATTTTGCATGGACATCATGAAGATATATATGAACTGGGTTTTGAAGCTTTATCTTCTTCTTCCTTGATTTATGAAGCTTTTATCTTCTTCTTTCTTGATTTATGAAGCTTTATCTTCTTAGTCCTTAAGATAAATGTCATACCTCTTATACCATGTTAGAAATAAAAACAGTAAAACAAATATTGATAATTTATGTATATTTTTGAATGAATGAATACAGGAGGTCTAACATCTATTTATATAAGAAAACTGTATATAGAAAAGAAAAATAATAAAATATAATCATATATTAAATCAATATAATTCTATACTAAATCAATTATAATTATTTTTAAAATTAATCGTGATTAATTATAATTAATCATAATTAATCATGCTAGCATCCCTCTTAAACTTAAGTGTGTATAGAAGAAACCAACTTGAGTTTGGAATAGGGGTGTAAATTAGTTTGGAATAACCTGACCAACCCGATCAATCCAAACTGAACCAATTAAATTGGTTTAATTTGGTTTGGGTATATTAATTGGTTCAGGTAAAATCCAAACCAATTAAAGCTTAATTGGTTCAGTTCTCGGATTCGAAATTTCAAAACCAAACCAAATCAAACTATATATTTATATATTTTATTATTATTATTATTTTAATTTATGCTACAACCTTTTTTGGCTACTACTTGTTATTTTGACTTTTTAAATACTTTCCCAATTCTCAACCTTTAAAATGTCGTCTTCATCCAACGCAGAAGCCTAGAAAACTCCTCTGCTAAAATGTTCGATTATGCTCATCGGCACCGCAGCTCACTGTAGATTCTGCTCCACCACAGCTCAGGCCAAATGTGCTCCACTATAGTTCGGGCTGCATCATTCGTCCAATGCAGAAAGAGACACTAGTGTTTTAACTCTATTAATAATAATTAGTTAATGTCTGCATAATTACTAATTTTCTAACTTTCATCATCAGTTTCTTAAATAAGTTGGTTGGATTATAAAATTAACTCTAGTCAATATTAGGCATAGTATATATTGAAAAATTGAAAAGTTAACAATTGTTTGGTGACATCCCCAGCTCATTCAACAATTGTCTGAGCTTGAAAATTTTATTTTTGGCCAAGAATATACTATTAGGTGTTATTCCAAAAACTCTTGGAGAGGTGAGAGGCTTGGAAACTTTAGATTTTTCCTCCAACTAACTCTCTAGATCCATTTCTATTGAACTTCAAAATCTGTATGTCATTTATGAACTTCTATTGCAATGATTTTAAAGGAACCATTTCTGGTGGTGGAGTTTTCCAAAATCTCTCTGCTGTCCATTTAGAAGGTAATAAAAAATTTTGCTTACATTTTGCATGTGACCCTCATGGTCATGGAAGAAGGCATGTTAGACATTACATCATTATAACCACAGTGGTAACACTGATACTATGTCTGACAATTTGCTTACTACTATACATAAAGAACAAAAAAGTGAAGGTAACAGCAATAACATCATTTGAACTTGGAAGCTTGGAAATAATAAATTGACTTTAAATGCTCTAGTATTGACTTTAAAAATAATGAATTTCTAGCTCTGGTTTATGAGTATTTAAGTAATGGGAACTTGGAAGGTTGGATTAAGAGAAAGAGAAAGCATGCAAACGAAAATGGGTTGAACCTTATGGAGAGACTGAATATAGATATTGATGCTGCTTGTGTATTGGATTACTTGCACAATGATAATGAAGTTCCTATTGTGTATTGTGATTTGAAATCTTGGATGAAGATATGGTACCAAAAGTTATGCTTTGTTTGGACGACATTCTCTTGGATGAAGATATAGAAAGAAAGAAAATAAAAACTTTTCTTTCTTTTGTTTTGGTTGAAAAAAGTGAGAAGAAAGAGACTAATATACCCTTCATATTGAGGAAGAAGAAGAAGGGGGTTTGGGTAGGGGTAAAACGGTCATTTCACTAAATTATCACATTCTCTCTTCTATTTTCTGCGCATCTAAGGAGAGAAAACTGAAAACGTGGGTTCCACCACCACATTTTCTCTCTTCTCTATGTTCTCTCCACTGCCAAACAGGAGAAAATGGAATATTTTTGCCATTTTCTCTCCTCTCATTTTCTCTCCTTCCATTTTCTCTTGAAACAAACAAAGGGTTAAAGACTTTGGATTCGTCAGGTTACTGATTCAAAGTTCAACTAATCCAGTCTCTATTAACTTCACTTATGTCCTTAGGGGTTCAATTAGTTACATATATACCTTCAGATTAGTAGCTTCACAATTTTCTCTTTAATTAAATAGTAGTAGTATACAATTTGTTAAGTTAAATCTCTCTTGAAATTTTTTTTAACTTATTCAAATATAATTTCTTAATACAAATATCAATATGTTTCTTTATTCCTCTTTATGAACCTTTTAATACGCATTCTAAAATATGAAATAATTATTAGTGTTCAAATCAATAAATTTGATTTTAATTTTAATTTTTTTTCATAGGTTTATTACATATTTTTTTTTGCTATGGAAAACTAATTATTTAACTGATTTTTGTGTTAAAAAAATGGCCAACCCGATCACCCGAACCAACCTAATCCATAGATGTTCGGTTCGGTTTGATTCGGATTTGACTATAAAAAAACACAAAAATCGAACCAAACCAAACCAATTGATTTTGGTTAGTTCGGATTTATTTTGCCTCAGGAACCGAACTAAACCATTCACTTACACCCCTAGTTTGGAAATCAGAGTGCGGAATCGGTCAAGATGATGATTGAGCCTGGAGTCTAAAGTCTGAAATATAGGACGAAGTTTAGAGTTTGGAATCTAAAAAGCAGTTTGGGGTCTAGAATGGAGTCTAAACAGAGCAAACAACGGTGATTTGAAGTGGTGTCTGAACAGAGCAGAGAGTGGCAGTCTGGACCGAGAGCCTTGACGCTTTGATACCAAGTTAGAAATTCTCCTCAAGGTGGATACCATGACCCTGATATCATGTTAGAAACAGAAACAATGAGACAAATATTGATAATTTGTATATATTTTTGAATGAATGAATAGTCTCTATTTATACAAGA
This sequence comes from Ormosia semicastrata, assembly GCA_029884595.1. NCBI lineage: Eukaryota > Viridiplantae > Streptophyta > Magnoliopsida > Fabales > Fabaceae > Ormosia > Ormosia semicastrata. The sequence goes on along the minus strand of JAQQTO010000021.1, from coordinate 8,525,528 downwards.
AGACCATTATATATAAAAAAAAATAAAAAATATAATTATATACAAAATTAATCTAATTCTATACTATATCAATTACAATCATACTTAAAATCAATCATAATTAATCATAATTTTAATTATACTTGATTAAGCTAACATTTAAAATTTTGATATTCGTTCTAGTTTAATGTTCAAATTAATTTGCTCACCATCACTTCCTCTTATGGCACTCTTTATCTTCTAGTTTTATTTTTTATATTATTATTATTTGGTTACGTTTGATTTGAAGATTTAATATTTTGCATGAATGGACATCATGATATGAACTGGGTTTTGAAGCTTTATGTTCTTCTTCCTTGATTTATGAAGCTTTATGTTCTTCTTCCTTAATTTATGAAGCGGTCAATTTGTTTGGTTCCTAAAAGAATAAAAAATTGCTACAAGGGTGGGTCAGTTACTTTTGTTTACTCGTCTTGGGGGCAGTTTTCTTAAAGCACGAGTGCTTTTCTCGTGTTTCTTGATTTTAGATTGTTCATGCATGTAACATGATGAAGAAGAAAGATTTGCGCGCGGGTTCGGAAGCTTACTCCAAAACAAAGTCCTTTTTTTTTTCTTTATTTGAAGTGGGTTTCAAGCTTTGTTTGCAACCCTTCTCTTTTTTATTGTTTCTAAAGTACATGACTTTTCTTTTCTGCCATTTTTTCTTCATTTCATAATCATGTGGTTCTTGAATGAGTTTTCAAGTTTTTAATAGAACTTTATGTCCTTTTCCTTTTGAATTTATGACATGCAATGTGTTTGTAATGTTGTTGATAAAATATAACAAACTGAAGGAGAGAATTGAGTAAATCCTTCAAATGTTAGGTGATATCATTAATACATAAAACATTTATTTGTTAGTGTTCTAAATGGGGTTCAGATTAATATTTGAATATTGGTTGATAATGGTGGTTCCCTCTGATGCACGGTGATTATGACGATGGTGCGAGGGGGTGGATACCTACAAGAGATACTCCAACACTCAAGTTAGACCATAAACAAGGTAGGTAGTGTTTGGAATTAGATTGCATACCTTAGCTACCTTATGAAGTATTTATATGAGCATCTTAGATGATAATAATTATAGTTCAATTTGCATTAAATATTTTTAATTATGATAAAAATCCAATGAGATTATTATTTCTTATAACTGATTCTCCTATTTATGTGGAATGTAATTAATGTCATTGTCTATGAGGGATCCTGTGAGAGATTTACGCCTTATAAATAGATAAATTTACTTATCTAATAGCGCGTATAAATATTTGAGATCAAATTTCTAGCGGACTAAATTGTTTATGAACTGCTAACCCAAAACCCGGTCCAGAACAGTTGCCCCTAACTTGACGCTTAGATGTGACAGTTGAATGTCAAGATATCCAAGTTGAACAAGAGCAAATGGCACACATGGGACAAAGGGATCCAAGTCATAACATAAATGATGAATCTTGTGATATTTTTGCTAAAGGGACGAGGTCCGTGATATGTAGTAGAATGCCCCCAGTGTTAATGAATAAGGTCGGGATTCAAAATGGATCACATTGCTTAAAGTCATTACACCGTCATCCAGATTCATAATAGGTTGCCCCTATACAAATTTTGTTAGTGGGGCCCATTCAATTCTGAAAGTAATTTAATCTCAAACCGAGATCCGTATTATGATATATCATAATGTCATGATGTAAGTCTGTGATCCAATTTATATATTCTAGTACAACGTCATGTGTTGTTTCAACTCTGAGTGTTGTCCTTTCAACTACTTTACTCAAGTGTAGTACACCATGTGATCAAAATGTATTGGAAGCCGTCGTTTGGGATTCGTACCGCCATGATTAATATTTTAAATTTGATGCGAATTTTCCATTTTATCCCTTCTCATGATGATGGCCGGGGGAGGTTTTTCCTAGCCTATAAATAGGGAGTGAGGGGTTTTCCCTTCACTCTTCTGCCTTCTTTGCATTTCTGCCTCTTTTTCAATAAACCCAGGCAATTCTCCAGCGAGATTCCAATGACCATTTTCTCGCAGTTTCAACCTCTCAACACCTTTTCTTTCTTCAGAAACAAGGTCCTTCCTTTTACCAATTTATTTTTCTTCCATAATCTTTCATTATGAGAGAGAAAATGTCGCAAAACAGTGGTGAGAATAGTGTTTTCTTAGAATTCTTAGTGTCCGTCTGTCTCTTTCGCCTCAAGCACGGCGAAGACATTCTTTTCATGGTGGATATTCTGATAGAGGTCTAAGACCGATAACCAGGATGGATATCCTGGAGGCATTACGGAGGGTGGATCGTGCAACAGAACTTGCGAGACAAATACCAACATGTCCACTCTCTGTACTCATGATAGAGTTAGAGATTCTTAGTGAGTCTTTTTTCTGATTCTATCATGAGTGTGACCTCTGTAAGCAATGCTACAAACACAAACATGGCAGGTCAGAGAGCGGCCGCCTTTGAACTGAGAGAACACATATTTCCATAAGATGTCGACCTATATCAATGGGTCAACTGAGAAGTGTTAGGCACTCTTTCAAATGTAGAGAGCTCGAAGGACGCCTAAGCCAAACAGGAATACTTACACTTAATCGAAGAGCGACTTCGTGATGGAGAATATGTAAGTCAGGCCCCATCAGACCAAGAAAGGGTCTGCTCAACAAGGATGGAGGGCGATCACTTCATTTATATATATGATGAGTTATTTACCCACATTGGAGTCTGGCTTCCTTTCTTCGACTTCGAGATCAAAGTCTTAAACCACCTGCGGGTAGCTCCAACTCAACTACATCTGAACGCATGAGGCTTTATCAAGACTTACGAGCTTATTTATAGGACTTTTGAATGGTCGTACTCAGTTAGGCCATTCTTCTTTCTTTTCACTCGGTTTTCACCCTCTAGGAACAATTTTCAAAAGGGGTAGGTCACTTTACATGCACAAGCAGGGTGGAAAGTGTTCAAACCTTACCAAGAGTCCTTCAAGCTTAGAGTTGAAGGAGCTTTGGGGTCAACACCTTTTTTCGTTATCCCGAATAGTGAACTGCGTATGTACTTATATTGGACCCAAGCAGTGTGGGACAAGAGCTTGAAAGAAATAGAAACTTCGATGTCTGCGTTGCCTGAAGATAAGGTCAACGTCCTCAACTTCCTAGTTGAGTGGGTTGATAAAGGTGGGGCCATCTATTGTAAAGATGTCCTGGATGAGCCCTCTGACTTAATAAAACCATTATTAGGTATCTCTAAAGTTGGCAAATGGGTCAACCCGGCCCGACCCGCCCTAACCAGTAAAAATGCGGGGCAGGGTGGGTTAGCCTGTTTTGAGAAAATAGGTTAGAAGAATCAACCCACCCCGTTTTAAGATGGGTTGGCGGGTTGGTGGGTTAGCCCGCCAACCTGCTTAACCCGTCTAAAAAATAAAAAAATATAAAAAATAAAAAATTACTATAATTTTTTTTTAAAAATAATAAGTTTATTATAAAAAGAGATGCAAAATCAGTGAGACAACAATGTTTAAGCTAGCATTTTAAAAACAAAAAAGCTAGAAGATAAAGAAAAGTCACCTTCATTCTCTTTAAGCTTTCATTTGTGGCTCTATGTTTCTCAATAGTCAATAGTGAGATGCAAGGATGTCAGTTCCTGTTCAGAAATTCAAACAATATTAATAAACAAACCATAAGAAATAGTCTTATCATTTATAACTAGCAAGCACAAAGTCCTATCCTTGCATAATAACTGAAAGTTCATAATGAATGAACTATCTTTCATAACACAAATATTCAAATCCAATATTTCATAACACAAACATTAAGTCTAATCCATAACCATAACATAACTTAATAGTTCTGATTTCCATAACAATGAGTTCCAACTCCATCAAACTATAAAACATAAATTGATAACCATCATCTATCAAACACAAATTAAAGTTCAAAGACCAAAGTTACAAAAACAACTAAATCAATCATCTTCTAGATTAAGAACATTTGATGCTCCCTTGGATAAAGATGGCTCCATTCTTGAGGTTGTAGCATTGACATCATCAACATCCTCATCTACAAATCACAATCCAAAAATAAATAAATAATTGACAAATGATATTATGATAATGATCCTAAAGAAAATAATAATTACAATGTTATACATTCAAAGTAAAGAAATTACCATCATTAACAAAACCATGCAACCAACTACGAGTACAAATCAAAGCTTGGATATTTTGTGGCAAAAGACTGTTTCTATACTTATTTAAAATATGTGCACCAATACTAAATGCAGATTCGGATGCCACAGTTGTAATAGGAATGCTCAACACGTCATGAGCCATTATAGATAGATTTGGATAGCGGTGGTTCATAGTGTCCCTCCACCATTGCAACACATCTAAATCTTCATAAATATCAAAATCTAAAGTTGGCTCATCCAAATAAAGCTCAAGTTGTGATCTTTTAACTCTAGAAGCAAGTTGATCCTTGTGCATTTTCAATTCCTATCATATTTGACAAGTGGAATACATGAAAAGAAAAACAAGATCAATTTTAAAAAGTGCACAATAGAAAGAAAGTAATTTATCAATTTAAAATATACATATACTTACACCAAACATCCTTTTATTTATGTCCTTGAGTTCCTTCGGCAAACATGAAGATTGAGTAGGGACAACACTTGTGACATTGGAAGCAGAGACATTGTTAATCGAATTTGAATACTTTTCAAAGAGCATGAACAATTTTCTCCTCACATGTTCTATCTTTTGGTCACAAGTAAATTCATCAATTTTTGAGTAACAATAACTCAATGAAGAAAACTTAATCCGTGGGTCAAGAACCGCTCCTAGTGCAAGCACAATACTATACTCATCCCAATATTTCTCAAACTTCTTCATCATCTTTTTCCCCATGCTCCTTATAACTTCATCTTCACTACTTAAACTTTCTTGAAGAATACATTGAATTTTCCAAACTTACAAAAAATACAAGTTGGAAGTAAGGTAGGATGTTCCAGAAATCAAATTAGTAGTGTCATAAAATGGTAACAAGAACTCACAAATTTTTTCTCCTCTTTTTCATTCATCAACCGAAGGGCAATATTTATAATTTGCATCTTTTGCTTGGAAATTACCAAATGCCCGTTTGTATTTGAGAGCGCTTTCAAGCATGATATAGGTTGAATTCCATCTAGTAGGAACATCTAGACGCAATCCCTTTCCGGTGCCAATAGACTCAAGACCAAGTTGTACAACACATTCTTGAAATTTTCTCATTCTACCCTCCGATCCCTTCACATATTTCACACTCTCTCTAATTTTGTGCAAGGCATCACTAGTCACTTTCAATCCCTCTTGAACAATGAGATTTAAAATGTGAGCAGAACAATGAACATGAAAAAATTCCCCATCACGTAACAACCAATCACTCATAGCAAGGTTATTTTTCAAAACTTCTTGCATGTTGTCATTAGCGGATGAATTATCTAAAGTAAGAGAAAAAATCTTTTTCTCTATTTCTCATTCTTCAAAAAATCAAAAATCTTTGAAGCCATTTCAAATCTGGTGTGAGGAGGAGGCATGTGACAAAAATTGAGAATCTTGCTATTTAACTTCCAATTTGTATCAACAAAATGAGCGGTTAAACATATGTAACTCTCTGTTGTACAAGCTGTCCATAAACCAGAAGTTAGACATATCCTATTCGGAATGCTAGCCATTGTTTGTTTAAGCCTCTCTTTCTCTCTGTTATGAATATTTAAAACATCGACTTTTGTTGTATTCCTAGAAATAAGATTTGTATCAGGATTCAAGTACTTTATCTAACTCCTAATCTTCTTATATTCAATAAAGTTAAATGGCAAATCATGCTCAATGATTGCAGCGGCACACATCTCACTTGATACCATTTGATCTATCTTTTGAGACTTCAGTTTTCCTTACATGTCTATCATCATTTGACCAACATTGTCAAATTTAACTTCATTATAATTTGAGATATGACGATTTAAAGATGACGTCCCATATAATCTACCCCCAACCTTATACTTTTTTTTACAAGCATTACATTATGCCCTTTCTACTCCATCGTCACCCACTCCTATCTTTGTGAAAAACTTCCAACAATCAGACGTTGATGCTTTAGCCTTTCTCTTTGGAGGTTCGAAATGGGACTCATCAATAGTAAGATCCACATTTTCAAGATTAAGAGGGTTGTTATTGATGGAGTCCATTTTATATTTTCAGTTTCAGACAAACATTCAAATAAAATCACTGCAAAATTTGTAACAAAAAAAATACACGCAATGATTATCAATTCATCCATAACCATAAGTAATAACAATCAATTAAGAATACAAGCTGAGCACTATGCAACAACATTAATCCAGCAGCACATACATGCAAAAATTCCAGCACATAATCCAAGAGATTCCAAAGACAAACAACACATACAAAAATCCCAGCACATAATCCAGCACACACAACACATACAAAAATCTCAAAGACACAATCCAGCACACATGCAGAAATATAAATAACACATTTAAAAACTTCTTGTAAACTTTTAAAATATATGTAAATAAAATTAAAATTTTAAAAACATTATTTTTATATTTATTTTAACATTTATATAATTTTAAAATACAAAAATTTGTAAGTAAATTATTTACTGAATATTTCTTTTAATATGTCAAAATAATCCTATATCATTATCTACGTTACTACGTACCACCGGTGACAGAGAGAGGGTGCGACGGAGAGAGAGAGTGTGGCAGAGAGAGAGACCAACCGTCGGCGACGGAGAGAGAGCGCGGGACGGCGTTGTGTAGGCAGACCTGAGCAGGAACAAGATGATGGCTGTTGGCTAGGGAGCGGCGTCCTGATCTGGAAGTGGAAGGACGGACAGCACAGTAGTGGCTAATTTGCAATTGCAAGGAGAAAAGAAGATTGAAAATGAAATGTAGAAGGAGATACACAGGACAAGAGAGTAATGAGATATTGATTTGATATTGTGATTTATGAATGTGAAGTGAAGTCTCAAGTCAGATCTAAATTCTGAAGTGGGAGGGAGTGCTCTGCTGTGACTTGTGTGGCCGTGTAAGACGTGCACGGTGCACGTGGATGAAGGGTGATAAATGATAAAAATAAAATGTGAACTGTGAAGTGAAGCACTAAAGCCCATGGAATGGATTATCAATTATGGAATGGACCATGGAGTCGTGGACCGTGGGTGAGTGAAAGGGCCCAAAAGAGAATTAAAAATTTAGAATCAGGATTCAGAAAACTAGATTTGAAAAAAAAAAAGTAACCCGACGGCTCAACCCTCACCCACCCCGCATAACCCGCGGGTTAAGCGGGGCGGGTTGTACGGGTTGAAAAAAAAATGGGTTCAAACATTGAACCCAAGCCGCTTAAAATTAGCGGGTTGGCGGGCTAACCCTACGGGTTGGACCCATTTTACCAACTCTAGGTATCTCATCATATATATGTATATGTGTGTATATATATATATATATATATATTTTGATTTTCTCATATTTCATAACTTTTTCTAAGTGTTGTAACACTCTTGTTTCTTGTTTGCAGAAAGCATGGCACCTCCTGGCAGTCTCAAAGCTTTTGCCTTATGTCTAGCTGCAAGGAAAGCTGGGGCCTCAAGGTCCAAATCCCAGCCTAGGATCGCTGTTCCACCACCCTAACCCACGATGGCTGTTCCTCCTCCATAACTTGCAGTATAGGAGGTGGAGCCTGAATCTGCTGCACAATCTCTTCAGCCTCGGAAGAGAAAGACAAATAGCCAAAGGGAATAGAGAGGAAAAAAATTACAACCAAGGCTGCTCCCTTTGACCTCATTCTGGCTAAGAGTTCCAAATCCTAGAGGGAGCTCCTCTATATTTTTCTAGAGGGTTAGTCTGGGGCAGGGGGGTTGATCCTGGCTAGATCATTGACAACGCCTTTTTGTCCCTAGCTAACCAAGACGTCTTCATTGAGTAAGACTTGATAAAGCTTGTCCGGGATGCGCAAGTGAGGGCTATGTGCAATGCTTCTGTTCTTCGATTTCTGGAGGGAGCTTTCGAGTCTGTTCGTCAGACTCGAAAGTTGGAGAAAGAGCTAGACGCCTTCTGATGTGAAAAGAAAGGGCTTGAGCTAGTCATTGCTTAAAAGGATGGGCAGCTGGCCTAAGTCAATGAAGAGCTTGGCTTGGTGTAGGGCTGAGATCTCTAGGCTCTAGGCCGAAGTTACCGAGAGGCTGCTGACCAATTTGCTGAGGGAGTTACTCTGGAGAACATTTTAAAAGATCAAATATCTTTTACCGAGTCCAACTTAACCGCCCTTCGAATTGAGATTGATATTCTTCGCCAACTCGAGGCCAAACTTAAAAATGATATTTTATACATCTAGGATGAATGGGCAAACTCATTCGATGAATCCTTCTCAAATGCGCTAGCTCAACTTTGTTTGTTGAACCAAAACCTTATCGAGGAAGGAACTAATTCAAGAAAGGTTGTCTGGGATGGTTGCATTATGGATGTCATTCCTGAAGCCACACCTATGAATCAAGTCCTTATGATGGCAGAGATTGGCGAGGAAGAGGGAGAGGAGAATTTTGAGGGCAGCCCAGCAAAAGAAGCCGAGGCAGAAGAAGAGCCTACCTTAGAGGAGCCTGCCCCAGATGCTTGATTTTTTTCTTCTTTTTCTTTTCATTTTACCCTCTACATAGGGTTATTTTTATTTGTACTTGGACAAGTCCTGATTTCAGGCATCTATTTTATTCCAGCACTTAGAATATTTGTCTTCATATTCTTGCTGCCTTTTCTTTTTCCTCACTGAGATGAGTCTAACGCTCGATCTCAATGATTCTATTTATACTTAGCATATATTCTAACTTTTATTTGACTGAGATTGGTCCAACGCTCGATCTCGATGTTTCTCTTCTACATTTAGCAAATGATTGTGTTTTTCCAATCAAGATGGGTCCAATGCTCGATCTCGGTGGTTCTATTTAATAATTAGTAAACACTCGTGCTTCTTCTCAATCGAGATGGGTCTAACATTCAATCTCAATAGTTCTTTTACACTTAGTGAACGCTCAGTTTATTTATAAAAAATGTTTCTCCACTTTTCTTGACACTTAGTCAAATTTTTAAGTGTGAAACTATGAAGTATGATTTTAACACAGAAGCCTCTTGGAGTGGCGTTCACATATCCCGAGCAATGGTCTAATACTCTTAACCTCTTTAAACCTTTTTTTAGGCTTATGGGCCAGGTTCAATGCTAAAAGTATAATTTTGATACAGAAGCCTCTTAGAGTGGCGTCCACATATCCCAGGATACTGTCGAATAGGCTTTACCTCTTTAAACCTTTTTAGTTAATGGGTTAAGATCATGCTTATTCAGATGCAAAACCCTCAAATTCAATCCTTGAACTTATATACCGGTCAAGTGGATTCTCATTTTTGACCTTCATTTACACATCAGAATAACTAGTCCTAATTAGACCTTGTATTCCTTGAACCACTCCACGGTGTGATAACCTTGTGGATTCATTTGCAACAGTCATAGATGAATAAAATAATCAAGTGTTGAAGAAACAATAACCGATATATTCATGTCAAAATTCGTCATTTACATGATAAAAATAAAATCAAAGGCATCCAACTATAATATTTCCTTAGCTTATCAGGATTCCAGAAATTCTTGATAGTTTTGCTAGAGAGGGTTTCTAGAGTATATGCTCCCATGTTTGTTTTGGACATGACCTTGTATGGTTCTTCCCAATTAGGAGCTAACTTTCCATTTTTCACATTTTTACCTCTGATATCCGTCCTATGAAGTACGAGGTCACTAGGATTAAATGGTTGTGGAACCACTTTAGAATTATATTGTGCTGCAATCCTTTGTTTAAGGGCGACTTCATGGACATAAGCAATGTGATGTTATTCTTCCAACAAGTCTAATCCATAACAGATGAAGTCCAGGTTGGCCTCCTCTGAAAAGTTTTGTCTCCTCCAGCTTAGTTTTCCAATTTTCACTGTGATCATAGTCTCGTAGCCATAGATCAATTTAAGGGAGTTTTTCCTATGGAGGAATGTGGTGTGGTCCAATATGCTCATAAGACATGATTGAGTTGCTTCACCTAATTTTCCTTAGCGTCATTAAGTTTTTTTTTGATTCCTCTAAGTATGACCCGGTTGGCAGCTTCAGCTTGTCATTGGTCTCTGGATGTTTCACCGAGGTGAAATGTTATTTGATCTTGAGACCAACTAAGAGATTCTTGGACTTTTGATATATGAATTGGATCTTGTTATCCGTGACGATAGACTCTAGAATACCAAAACTGCTGATAATATTCTTATAAGCAAATTTATATATCCTGGCTGAAGTGATGGTGGATAATGGTTCAACCTCAATCCACTTGGTGAAATAACCAACCGCCACAACTAAGTACTTAACTTGCCCTGATGGTTGGGGAAAAGGACCTAGAGTATCCATCCTCTATTAGTTAAAAGGCCAAGGGACAGACATCGTAGATAGTTTTTCTAGTAAGGCAACATAGATATTCGAGAACCACTGACATTGATCACACTTCTGGAGATGCTAATTATTGTCAACTTCCATGTAGGCCAATAGAATCTAGCCCTCAATGTTTTTCGTGCTAGGGACTTTTTACCGAGGTGATGGCTAGAGCTCCCTTCATGGATTTCAGCCAAGAGATACTTCACTTCCTTAGAACCGAGGCACTTAAGGAAGGGAGAAGAAAATTCACAACGATACAACTATTTATCAAGGATGGTATACCAAGCCGTTGTTCGTACTATTTTTTAGGCTTCTTTTTGGTCTTTAGGTAATAAGTCATTGTGGAGGTAGGCAACTATGGGTGTCATCCAAGTTTCATTATCTTCCAGTAGGAGGACTTCATTGTCCATAATACTGGGAGTGAGTAAGGTATCCTAAATTACGGACTTGTTGTTTCTAGGGCTCTTGGTGCTGGCAAGCTTTTGGTAGGATGTCGACTTTGGAATTCTGCTCCCTTGGTATTTGTTCTACCTTGACACTGTCAAAGCTTTCCATTAACTTCTTTACTTTGGCTAAGTTTTTCTGCAACAAGAGCTCATTGGCCTGGTATTCAACTCGGATTTGGGAGGTTGCTAATTATAAATTGGTGCATAGAATTATATTTGTGGCTCATCTTTTTTCTATGTTGATGCTTGCAATGCATGCTCCATATTCAACTTGGTTGTTTGAAGTCAGAAACTTAAACCTCAGAGAATGTTCTAACACGAGTCCGATTTCATTTTCTAACATTACTTTGGCGCCATTCCATTTAGGATTCAAAGATCGATCAACTTAGATGGTCTAAGAATTTACTCTAAGATGTCCAAAATCCAGTGTAAACCCAACTAAAAAATCATATAAGACTTAAGCCTTTATGGCTTGTCTTGGGTCACAAGTGATACCAAATTCAGAGAGCTTCATCTACCAAGCAATCATTCTTTCAGAGAGATCCGGCTTTTGCAGTACCTGCCAGATTGGTTGATTTGTCCTCACTATCACGGGGTGACATTGAAAACATTGTCATTACCTTCTTGTAGTAATTAGCAATGTTAAAACCAGTTTCTCAATCTTTTGATAGTGGATCTCAGGTCCTTTCAGCGCTTTGCTAACGAAATAAACTAGGCTTTGACCTTCATTAGTTTTACTTATCAAGACTGAACTGATCACTTCATTACTGACAGAGATGTAAGCATAAAATATTTCATCGGGATTTGGTCTTGTCAAAATCAGTGGTGTAGATAACATCTTCTTTAGCTTTTGAAAGGTAGCCTTACACTGGTCCACTCAAAACTCTTTCCCTTTTTTTTTTTAAGGTTTTGAATAAGAGAAGAGATTTTTAAGCAGCCTTGGCTAGAAAACAAGTAAGGGACTCTATTCGACTTGTCAGTTGTTGCACCTCTTTCACGGACTATGGGTTGCGCATGTCAAGAATAGCTTGACATTTCTCTGGGTTTGCTTCAATACCTCGGTTTGTTAACAAAAATCCCATAAATTTACCAGCTTGTACACCAAAAACATATTTCTCTAGGTTTAGCCTCATGTTATGGCCGTGTATTTAGGCTAACACCTCTTCTAAATCCTTCACGTGGTCACCGGTCTCCATTGTCTTGACTATTATATTGTCTATATAGACTTCTAACATCTCACTAATTTATTTTTCAAAGACTTTATTAATCATTCGTTGGTAAGTTGCTCCTACATTCTTCAATATAAACGACATGACACGATAACAGTAACTTCCCATCTCAGCTATGATTGCGGTATTATCTTCATCATCCGGGTTCATGGGAATCTAATTACATCTGGAATAGGCATCCATAAACGACAATAGGCGAAACCAAGATGAATTGTCCACTAGCTTATTAATGTTGGGAAGTGGATAAGAGTCTTTTGAGAATACCTTATTCAAGTAAGTGTAATCGATGCACATTAGCCACTTTCCATTAGTCTTTTTTACTAAAATCACATTAAAGACCTAAGTGGTATAAGAAACTTCTCTGATGAATCCAACGTCCAAGAATTCTTTAGCTATTTTTGAATTATCTCTTGCCTCTTATGTCTGACTTTCCTTTTTTGTTGGGCCAATGGCTTCACATCCTTCATGATAAAAATACAATGACAAATAAACTCTGGGTCTAATCCCAGCATATCCACAGAGGTCTAGGCAAAAAAATCTTTGTTTTTCACAAGAAACTTGATTAGCCAGGCTATTTCTTCTTGATTCAGATGTCCTCTAATCTTGGTAATTTGGTCTGGCTTGGCACCAAGTTGAAGGGGTTGAAGTTCTCCATCAGGTTGAGGGCGCATACCATAGATCTTTTCACGAACATCAAATTCAGTCAAGAAGACATTGATGGGGTCCGTAGTAACTAAAGTTGAATTGTTGCATTAGTCTATGGTCCGAGGCTTCTTGACAATTTTTAGGCTTTCATTATAGCATCTCCTAGCTGTAGCCTGATCTCCTTTGACCGTAACGACCCTATCATGCTGGTCAAGAAACTTCATGGCCAAGGGGTGTAGTGATCACAGCTCCAAAGGCGTTGAGTGAGAGGCAACCCAGTATGACATTATAGGCCGAGGGACAATCTACCACTAAGAATTTGACCTTGAGTGTCTTGAAGAGAGAATCCTTTCCCATAGTCAAATAAATCTCGATGTATCTCACCAAGGTGATCTTGTCTCCGATGAAATTGATCGGCTCTTTGGTATACAGGAGCAATTCCTTCTTTGATAATCCTAGCTTTTTGAATAAGTCTAGGAACATGATGTCAACTGAGCTCCCCTTATCAACAAATATGCGGTAAACCTCAACATTAGTTATTATTCCCCAAAATTGCCATAGGGTCATCATGATCCAAGATAGTGCATCCATAATCCTCATCAGTAAACAAATTCGATGGGGTCTTTCTTATGCCACTATCTGACTTAGTTCCTAAGAGGGATGTCACGCTCAATGCAACCCGAAGTACTTTTTCCCTTGCATTTCCCGATTCACTGCCACCCACGAAGCCCCCCGAGATGATGTTGATTGTCTAGGTTACTTTTACATGATGGTGATCGTTATCTGCATTGGTATTGTCCTGGGATTGTGCCCTTTCTAGGCATTACCTCGGGATAAGCCTACGCCAAGATTTCCATTCCTTGCTAGTGAGCATTTTCTTTGATATGGCGGAGATGGACTTCTTCGAGGGTTGTAACTCTGTTTCCTATAGTTCTGTCTTCCCCTCTAATTATTATTTTGAGACACACACATAACGGCCCAGGCGGCCATCTCGGATCAAAGACTCAATGGCATCTTGAAGGTTGATACAATCTTCTATATTATGTCCATGCTATGTACAACACTTAGACTTATCCTTCTGCACATGTTTTCTCAAGGGGGGGTCTTTGCACATCACTAAACTCTGTATTCATCACCTTTTGGAAAATTTCAGTCTGAGGTGTGTTGTGGGGGTGTAGCTCTCATACTTCCCTTCAAAGGTGGCTTTGAGTTTCGGCCTTATTGGTTGAGTTGTTTGGACTTCGGTTTAGCATCTTCTCCTTTCTCCAGGTGCTTCCTAGCCAAAAAAACATCTTCAGAATCAATGTATTTATTTGCTCTAGCACAGAACTCGTTCATAGTCTCAGGTTTCGTTTTAGCAAGAGAAAAAGACAACAGCCCAGGCCGGAGTCCTTTCCTCAAGTAGTGTAATCTGAGTCTTTCATCCCAGTCATGAATGTTTACTATTTCTTTGTTGAACTAGGATATAAAGTCACAGAGGGATTTCTTCTTTCCTTATTTAATCTAGGAGAAATATAAAATGGATTTCAGCTGCACGTTACTAGTGGTGAAGTGCAGGAAAATTCTCGATGACAAGAGATTTAGGAGTTAAAGCAGTGAATCATCTCAGCGCAACTTTTTTCAGAGAAAGAGGAAAAATGTGACATATGAGTAGATCATCTACTCCAACAAATAAGAGTGTAGAAACATAACTATCTAAGTGCTCTTGAGAGTTCATGGTTCCATCATGGGCTTCAATATTTGTCAGATATTCGAAATGCCTAGGGATCTCATAAGCCATCAGTTTGTCAAAGAAAGGTAGGTTTTGTATAATCGAGTTCCTTAATCCTTGATCCTACTATTTTTTCCCCTAAAATGGGATTTAAGCACTCTGATTGGGTTCTCTGATCCTAGAATACTTTGAATGACGTACCCTGTTGTGGGCTTTGTCCCTTTGGTTTTCTTGGTTCCTGTTAGGAATTCAATTTTTATCTTCTTTCTCCTGATTGATAGCTCTCTCCAGGTTGTGAATACGTTTGTCTTGGAATTTAATGAAAGAGATGAGTTCTTCTTTGGATAGCTCCGGGAGACCGGATTCAACATGGCAAGACTGAACTTCATCGTTGTCCACTTGGCTCCTAGGCGCTGTAATGCCAACACCCACTATCTGGTATCTTTAGAAGGTGCTCCTTGCAGATCGAGTTGTTGCCTGACCGAAACTCGTCGCGGTGGAGGAGAGAGATTTTCACCAGCATGGGAAGTCTCTACCCTATCCTGTCGGGGTTTTGATTGGACTACAACTGGTTCCTGAATTGGCTCCTAAACTGGGGCAAATGCAAGATGACGACAACCAGAAGAAGGTTGATTCTGGGTGGTAGAAACGTGATTTCACTTTTATTGACCATGATGGTGAATTATGGGAATCAAAGTTTATCGTTCCCACAAATGGCACCAATGTTCTAAACGGGGTTTAGATTAATACTTGAATGTGTTAATAATGGTGGTTCCCTTTGATGCACAGTAGCTGCGACGGTGGTGTAAAGGGTGGGTACTTTCAAAATGCACTCCGATGCCCAAGTTAGACAGTGCACAAGGTGGACAGTATTTGAAATTAGATTGCATACCTTAACTACCTTGTGGAGTATTTATAGGAGCATTTTAAATGATAAGAATCATAGTTCAATATGCATTAAATGCTATTAATGAAGATAAAAATCTAATGAAATTATCTCTTATAACTGATTTTTCTATTTATGTGGGATGTAATTGACGTCCTTATCTATAAGGGATCTTGTAAGAGATTTACGCCTTATAAATAAATAGGCTCACTTATCTAATAGTGCGTAGAAATATTTGAGATCTAATTCTAACGGGTTAGGTTGCTCATGAATCGCTAACCTGAAACTTAGTCCAGAACAGTTAGTAAACGAAACTCATACATGCTAACCTTCTTTTTATTCTTTCTTACTTTCATTGGATAGGACAAGAGTGGTGCTATTTGCACAACATCTTTGTTACATCATCTTTACTTCTTTCTTGTTTGGGAAAAGTAAGATAGAAAGAGTGTGTGTCGAGATGTGTACTTTTTTTGTTTTATTATCTATAAAGGAAATTGTGTAAGAATGATGTAATAAAAGTGATGTGCTCCGTGAATGCATATTGGGAAGTATATTTCTTTACACTATATGTTACACTTCTTTTGTTTAAGAAAAAAAAGGAGAGAGAGTGTATATTGGGAAGTATATTTCTCTTGTTTTATTTCTAAAAAAAAATTGTATAAGAATAATGTAATGAAAATGATGTGTAAATATCATTGTTATTTTTATTATTACTTAAACTTTTAATAACCATAGTTTGCATGCTTGAGGCAGGGTTGACAACATGGGAGATCACGTCATCGATATGTGTCCTGATCAGCAACTTCTAACAACCCAAGGCCAGGGATCTTCTTCAACTTCCCGAAGGCACATTGCAATTCCCGTGGAAGAGCTCAGTGCTGCCATGAACGCTGCAAGGGGTAAGGGCTCTGCAATGGACGTCAATGAAAATGACAAGGAGCCTGAAGAAGAAGCTGCAGAAAAGGGTGAATGCCGCTTTTGTCAGGACGAGAACTTATTGAGCGAACTAGAAGCACCCTGCTCTTGTGATGGCACGTTGAAGGTAGCATAATTTTACCTTGAATGACTAATTTCTATTTGATTTTACTCTATTGTGTATACATATATCATGTTGTTTTAATTATACATATCTTGCTTGGGATTGAGCAAAGAAAAAGGTGTTTGATGTATTTTTTTTTGGAATTTAATTTTGATTTACTAACTCACTATCACTCAAATAAATAAATAAATAAATATAATATATATATATATATATATATATATATACATATATTATCATTTAATAATATGTTATTATAACATTATTAAAGTGTTTGATTATAATAAAAATTATCTAAATCGTCAAACACTTTTAATGATATCATCAATGTTACTCTTATATTTGAATTGTTATACTTTCCTTCTACACTTTCTTTTTATTGGAAAAAACGAGGGAGGGAGAGAGATAAAAAGAGAAGGTGAGTTTATCTCTCCCTTTTTTAAGGTAAGTGTCAAAGGAAAGTGTAGTATGTGTAGAAAACTAAGTGTGCAAGTAACATTTTTTTTAATGATATGGCATAATATGATTGTAAAAAACAAAAAAGGTTTACCCTTGGATAAAAAAATAAAATCATTTTTCATTTTGCATTGTATTTGATGTATGATTGAATTTTTTCTCCCCAAGGAGAGCAACGTAATTCCACTCTTTCAAATTAGCTTTTCCCATGATATGTGTAGCCTTAAAGTTCTATTAAGATTTATGATAAGTTATGTTCATTCCTAATTAGGGCTAATTAAATGCGCTAATTATGCTAGCTAGTTTTAGAGTACAATTTTTTTTTAGAGTATCTCTTTACCTAATAAGTGAGAGATTACTCTTATATGGTATTGTGAAACATTTAAATGAGGATCTTTTCAACGATATTATTTCATACACATAAATCTTAAGATCAAATCCAAGACCACATACTTAAAGGACGCGAGTTTTTTCTACTCAGACTATCATGCATTGGTGCTTTAGATTACATTTGATAAAATATGGAATTCACTCATGTATAATTAATTAATCTTTTGATTACATAACTTGCTTTCAATTATAAGTTCATATTACTCTCAAAAAATTTAAAAAAAAATTACAAGTTCATTTTCTCAAATGTTAAAATGATTTAAATTGTAAAACTAAATGCAAATCTCTTTTTTTTTCGGTACAAGCAAATTTCCTTATGTACTCTCTATTCTCCATATGTTGTGCTTTACTAGTACGCTCACAGGAGTTGCATTCAACGCTGGTGCGATAAAAAAGGTGATATCATATGTGAGATCTGTCGCCAGGTATGGATCCGCATGCATCCTTGTAGTAATAATGTTGTTATCCTGTCTTCAATTTCATAATGTCCCCCGTTAATTATTGAGATTTTTCTGTACTTCTATATTCTAAAACTGTGCGCTGTATAATATACAGTTGAATACAAGACGTGTCTGCGTGTTAGATACATGTCTAACACAAACACACGATGACCCACACACAATATGTGTGTCTCACATGTCGGTGTTCAATTAAAAAAATTATTCTTTTTACTCGGACACTGTTCGAATACCATTAGGACATATCTCAGACACACCGCGGATACATATTGGACACAACTTATTAAGATTTTAAAAAAAAAAATTATTGTGTAACAGTGTACTAAAATTTTTAATTATTATTAGTTTCTTTTTTAATTATAAATTAAGATGCTTGTATTGTTATTGAAGAGTTGTGTTTGAAATATTTATAATCAAAATTATATATATATTGTGTGTGTATGTGTGTGCCGTGTCCGTACTGTATCTATATCTTAAAATTTTTAAATTTAATGTGCTCTTATATTTATGTTCGTATCTGTGTCGTATCTCGTATCATTGTCCATTTCCGTACTTCATAGGTTGAATCTCATAGCCCCTTTCAAGTTTAAGTACAAGTGCTAATTAAATATTTCGTTTTTTTTTAGGTGGGCTTAATATTTCATTATGTTGATTCCATGTGAACCCTGCATCATTGAAACTACTCCGGCTTTTCATTTCATTGGAACTTCTTACTTGGGATAAATTCTTAGATGGAAACTTTTAAGCTTAGGAATGCATGTATAAAAGTGTGTGAGTCATGTTACAAATACAAATAAGGCGCTGCTATCAAATCCCCAAAGACTTGTGCCCTTGGGTTTTTTAACATTTAGTGGTTTTATTTTTTATTTTTTGTTCAATTAATAAACGCAAATCCAATTCTGCTTTAATTCATCCAAAGGTCACAGCGTTCTCGAGCGCACAAACGCTTGAAAGTAGCAAAATCCAATACACATTTTTATTAATACACATTTACACATTAAAAATTGATTTTGCGTGCCTAAAGTAGGAAATTCCTACTGAAAAAAGTTGATGCAATATCATTATTTTTGCTGTGAAAATTAAATTTTACGAACACCAATTCACATTTATTTGGTGTTTTTGGTACTTTTAGCGTGGATCCTATTTTATAATGCAATAAATGTAAAGGAAAAATTTATATAATGCTTCTCTTCTTCATGATTTGGATAAGCACAGCCCTACCGACCCAATTATACTTTGCCGAATCCACCTCCTGATGACACAGTCATTGATATGAGGCAAGTTCTAGCTATCTTTCTTCAGTAAATTGTCCTTAAATTATAGTAACATCTAACATTGTTATGAGATATGAACTCCTATCTCTTTTAGACACAAATTAAGATCTTAAAACATTAACATCAATCTAAAACTGTAACTGTTAATTCTCAGTAGAGTTGCTAATTACGGTTCCCATAGAACACAAATTGCTGCAAATTTGACCATAGTAGAAATTCTAATGTCGGAAACTTATTTAGTCATTTTATTTATGTACAAGACATATTTCAAATGCATAAGCAGAAATTCAAGTTGATTGTCATATTGAAACTAACTTCATTGAGCTTAGTATCTTACTAAAACAAGCATCACGTTGAATGTGCTATTCCAATGCTTAACTGGAATTTTTTTCTTCCAGTGAAGGATGGACAATTCCTTGCATAAATCGACAGATTCACAATCCTCTGCGCCTAGCAGAGATTGCTCTGGATAGAGTGGCACAATCCTTCAATACTGACTTCAACTTAAGGAATCCCACTGGAGGTGTGCTATGTGGAACAGGACTCATCATCGTAAGCTTAATACTTACATATATATTTTGTTAAGCCTAAATTAGAATTTCAATGGTATAAATTGTATGATGCTAAATCTGAGTTTCTTGCTTTAATCACTTCAGACGTGCAATAGTGAAATGTTGCTTTTTTTTCATCTAGTTTCTTGGTTTGTTTCTTCTACATTTAACCAGTGAAATCAGAGTCTTCCTTTGTACCAAACTTCGATCACCTTAATCCATAATGTACAATTGTACATGCACATGATGATATACCTTCAATAGCTTGTGGGCTTTTCATATGTTAAAAATAAAATGCTTTGTCTATTAATGAATCACTTGCAGTTTCTTTTGGTGCTACTTGTAAGGGATTTCTATTACTATACGCCACCCAAGGAGGATAGAGCTTCTTACATTTTGTTTTGTGTATGTGTGGATGACCAACACTTCCATCCTCTAACTTGTGTTATAATTTTTTGTATTTGATCCGTTACTTTCATAGCATCCATATTCTTTCTGATAATCTATAAGAAAATGGCCTCACAGGTTGTGCTGATTATCTTAGTGCCGTTGTATATTTTGTCATGGATTATGGAATGCCCGTAAGTTTCATGTCATATGTGAATCCCTTTTTAGTACTCTACAAGATCTTGCCTTCATGATTTCTAATGGTCAATTTCTTTAATATTTTTACAATTTAGAACCTTACGAGACCGTCAAACTGAGAGGGATCGGACAGAATAATTTTATCTTTTTGGTGAGGAGGGTCTAGTTCTGTATCCATACAGTGGAATCATCAGAATATGAAGGGTACAAGTTGTGGAGATCACCTAGTGATTGTGGAAGGGGGAGAGCAAGCTAGTATATTGCGGTAGTAGTGAAGTCTAGCTGAAAGCCTGAAACTATCTTCAGCTTTCAAATTTCTTATCTTTTGTCTATGTGTTGTATTTTAGTGTAAATAAACAATCAAGTCTATGTCTATGCAGTGTGTATATATATGAGATGTAAGTAAGTGCTTCCTAGTTCTTACTATAACTAAGTAAATAACTTGGGAAAACTCATTTTCAGATTGTTGTCTGTAAATAAATGCTTTTGTTGTTTTGGTCAGAATAATTTACTTCTTGTGCTTGCCAAGTGGCCTTTATCTTGTTTCGTTGGAATGGGAGAATAATTGAAGAGATATTATGTAATTTTATTTCTTGTTTTACAAATTTTAAAGTATATATGATACTTATAAACTCTAAGAGAGTAAAAAAGACTTTATGCTTGAGAGGTTCAATAAAAATATCAGTAATTTGATCTTGAGTCTTCACATATTTGGGCTCAATCTCCTTTTTGTCAACGAACTCTCTAATAAAATGAAAATTTGTGTCTATGTGCTTGCATTGATCATGGTACACCAGAATCTTGGCAAAAGAGATAGTGTGAACTTGTTACCAATAGAAATATTTGTTACTTCCTCTTGTGGAAACTAAATTTCTTTCAATAACTTTCTAAGACATATAGCATGACAAGTGCAAGAAGTTGCCACCACATACTCGGATTCATAAGTGGAGAGTGTGACAATGGATTATTTTTTAGAACTCCATGAAATAAGACAATCTCCCCTAAAGAATACAAAAACCACTAGTGCTCTTTCTATTATCAATATCTCTCGCAAAATCACTATCACAATGTTCCATAAGCTTGAAATCATTAGAAAATGAATAAAATAACTCAAAATCAATTGTAACTTTTAGGTAAAGAAGAATCATTCGAACAACTTTCATGTGAGTAGAAGTAGGTGATTCTATGTAGCGACTCATTACTCCAACTGCAAAAAGAATGCCAAGTCTTGTTAAAGTCAAGTAACTCAAGCTTCCCACAAGGCTTTTGAAAATGATGGGATCTTCCCTTACTCCATTATCAAACTTTGACACTTTAACTCCACATTCCATACGAGTGTTCACGGAGTTACAATGCATGTTGAACTTCTTCAAAATCTCCTTTACATAGGCTTATTGAGAGATAAAAATCCTTTCCTCCATTTGCTTCATCTCTAGGCCTAAATAGTATGACATGATCCCAATGTCGATCATCTCAAATTCATATGCCAAAGCCTTCTTGAATCCTTCAAACAAAGTAGGATTAGTTCCGATGAAAATAAGATCATCAACATAAA
Source organism: Ormosia semicastrata (assembly GCA_029884595.1). Lineage (NCBI taxonomy): Eukaryota > Viridiplantae > Streptophyta > Magnoliopsida > Fabales > Fabaceae > Ormosia > Ormosia semicastrata. The sequence continues at coordinate 8,503,794 of JAQQTO010000021.1, read as the reverse complement.
GACAAACAAGCAAAATATCTCCATTGTTATATGCTTTTAACATAAAGAGCATATTCATGAGCACATCGAACAAAGTCATTATCTTGAAAATACTTGTCGATACAACTATTCCATGCTTTTAGTGGTTGTTTCAACCCATACAACGCCTTCTTCAAACTCAAGACTTTATCTTCATGTCTTTCTACCACAAAGCCAATTGGTTGCTCAACATATACCTCATCTTCTAGATATCCATTAAGGAAACCAGACTTTACATCACGTTGATAAATTCTCCACTTCATTTGAGCAGCCAAAGCAATGATCAAGCGAATTGTCTCTATGCAGGTGACAGGTGCAAACACTTCTTCATAGTCAACTCCACGCTTTTACTTATAGACTTTTGCTACTGAGTCTTGCTTTATGTCTCTCTACATCTCCTTTGGCATTCTTCTTTATCTTGAACACATTTGATTCTAATTGTTTCATGACTCTTAGGAAGAGATGATAACTCTCATATGTTATTCTTCTCAATGACTTCAATTTCCTCTTGCATAGATTGCTTTCACTTTTTGTCTTTGAAAACTTCATTAAAATCTAAAGGTTCACTGTCAACAAGAAGGCAAAACAAATTAAAAGGCTCAATTACATCATATAATTCTATAGTACTTATCATTTTTCTTAACCTTTCACTAGAAATCCTTTCGAAAGATGAGGATGCTTTATGAATGAGAGATAGTGGTGGAGTCTCTTCTTGGATAGGTGTCATAGTCTCTTGTTTTTCATCTTCAAAGTATGAAAAGAAATCATAAGTTTCTTTTTCATGTGCTTCCCATCTCCACATGGCTTTTTCATCAAATTTCACTTCTTGACTCACAACAATATTGCCATTACTTGGCTTGTACAACTTGTATAGCCTTTGGAATTTGTATCATAGCCGATGAAAACATGCTTCACACTTTGATCATCTAGCCTTGGATCTCCCTTAGTCTGATACATGGATATAAGCAACACTTCCAAAAACCCGCAAATGATTGATACTAGGTTTGGTCCCAATCCATGCTTATTGTAGTATTTGATCCTTCATATTCTTTATTGGAGAGTAGTTAAGCAAATAAAACTGCACAAGAAACAGCTTTGACCCAAAATTCTTTGAGCATATTTTTGGCTTTTAACATATATCTAGCTATATTAAGAATAGTTCTATTTTTCTCTCCACCACACCATTTTGTTGTAGTGATCTAAGAATCATTAGAGGGAAACGAATTCCATTTGTTTCACAAAATTCATTAAATTCTTTAGATGTAAGTTTGCATTCTCTAACAAATCTTAGAAATTTGATTACATAACCACTCTCCTTTTCTACAAGAGTCTTGAAATTTTTAAAGGTTACAAATACTTCAGATTTTTGCTTTAGAAAATAAACACAAGTCGTTCTACTATAATCATCAATAGAAAGTAAGAAATATTTAATTTTACCAAATGAGGAAGAATTGATTGGGCCATGCACATCAATGTGAACAAGTTGCAATGGTCTGGTTGCTCTTGTAGTTGCCTCCTTTGGAAAGCTTTCTCTTATAGGTTTGCCAATGAGACATGCTTCACACAATTGATTAGGATGATTAATTGAGGGAATCCCTTTCACCATCTTCTTTTCTCCCAAAGGTTTGAGTGCTTCAAAATTCAAGTGGCCAAATTGTATATGTCAACACCATGTTTTGTCTTCCACATTGACCTTCAAACACTTTGCTTCAATTGTAATGAGATTCAACATGAACATTCTATTTTTTATCATAGACACCTTAACAACAAATTTAACATTATGATCTTTAAGCCAAAGATAATGATCTTTCATATGAATTTCATATTATTTCTCAACAAGTTGTCCCAAACTTAAAATATTACTTTTTAATTTGGGTACATAATAAACATTGGTAACTAACTTGTGACTACCATCTTTAAGAGAAATTAAAATGGTACATTTGCCTTGAATTTGGGCTTTTGAGGTTTCTCCAAATGAAACCTTTCTCTTCACCTTCTCATCAAGCTCTACAAGTTCTTTTTTGTAGCCACACATATGATTGCTTCCACCATTGTCAAGATATCATGAGCTCTTGTCATCCTTTTTTATCATCTTTGAGTGCTAACAATAAGGTTGATTCTTCAACATCTTTTTTGTCAATAAGGTTAGCTCTTTCTTCAACACCATTAGTACCATAACGACATTTTCAAAAAATAATGCCCAAATGTATAATAATTGAAACATTCAATATTAGACTTTTCATACCTCCTCTCATTTATTCTAGCTTTGTTGCCCCTTCCTCTAGTTACTCTTCTTCCATGACTCCTAATTGAATAATGGCTTGTCTCTTAAATGTCATGGTTGCCTATTCTTCTTCCACCTTGGCCATAACCATGTCATCTTCCTTGTCCATGTCCACGTCCACATCCTCTTTGACTCTTGTCTCCTCCATTATCTTTCAATGACACCTTGGCTTTGATGGCTTACTCCAAAGGCTCATTTTGCCTTTTCAACAATTTTTCTTCTTCGACTAGTATAGCCCCAAACAACTCATCAATGGTCATGGTGTTTAAATCATTTGAATTATTAAAAACACAAGTCACATAACCAAACTTTGAAGCCAATGAGTAAAGGATCTTATCTTTCACATGATTATCTCCAATGTTTTCTCCATACCTTTTCATTTGCTTGACATTAGATAACACCCCTATAATCTGAAAAAGATTCAGATTATGTCATATGCAAAGCTTCAAATTCATGTTGTAAAATTTAAAGTTGCACATTCTTCACATTGTTTGCACCTTGGACAGAATTTTGTAAAATTCCTCAAGCTTCTTTTGCGGTGGACACATTGCTCACCTTCTTGAACATCAGATCATCCAAACCTTGATGGATAAAGGACAAAGACTTGTTGGTCTTTTTTCTTTAACTTTGCTAATGTTTCCTTCTCATTTTGAGGCAAAGTGGCCTCGTTTTATGGCTACTATGGCCACTCTCTACAATCTCTCAAGCATATTGTGATCCAAGCAATGCCTTCATGTGATGAGACCAAGTTTCATATTTATCTTTTGTAAGACAAGGGAATTGAAATGGAAACATTCCATTATTTGTCATCACTCAAATCTTTTCAATTCTGATACCACTTTGTTAGAGTGACAAAATAATAGAAGAGACACTATATAATTTTATTTCTTGCTCTACAAACTTTAAAGTATGTAGGATACTTATATAAACTCTACGAGAATGAAAGAGACCTTACATATTCTATAACCCTTACTAATTAACAATAATATTTTTTTTTGTAACTCATGAAATAAATCTTCCTATAACTACATCACTCACAACATAATTCTTCATCACTATTTTAATAAATTTTTTCTTAACTCATAGAATAACTCTCCATAACTTTTATAACTCATAATAGCTTTGCAACTCTATCGACAACTAGAAGTGGGTAGTTGGTGATTGGCGCTTTGCATTGCTAATCACCAACAATTAGCACTTCCCAACTCCAGTTCAGACGAAGTTAAGTTCCTTACTTGTGTTGGTTTTCATTTGAACTAAAGGGAAACAACAAAGATGGGGAAGAGGAAGAGGAAGTTAGGATTGTGATTACTAGATTTGGGTATTAGTAGTCAGGTATATTAAAAAAATAGGTAATGATAATTTGTGTATATATCTGAATGAATGTATATAGGAGAATTAGCCTCTATTTATAGAAGAAAACTGTTGTACGAAAAAAAATAATAAAATATAATTATGTACTAAATCATTCTAATTATGTACTGAATCAATTACAATTATCCCTAAAATCAATCGTAATAAATCATAATCTCAATTATAATTGATCATACTAACATCCTCCCTCAAACTCAACTTGGTATAGAATAATTCAACTTGAGTTTGGAAATCAGAGTGCAAAATCGACCAGGATAATGATTGAGTATGGAATCTAGAGTCTAGAATCTATGACAAAGTTTGGAGTTTGGAATCTAGAACCAAATTTGGAGTCTGAAACGGAGTCCTGCCATCAGAACAAAGTCAGGAATATAGGACAGAGTCTAAAATGGAGTTCTGTCATCAAAACAAAGTCTGAAATCAAGGACAAAGTCTAAAAGGAAGTCTGACATAAGAACAAAGTCTGAATGGAGTAGAGAAGCGCAACAGAGGAGCACAATAGAGGAGCGTAAGGGAAGAGCGCAACAGAGGAGCGCAGTGAAGGAGCATAGCAGAGATACGCAACGGAAGAGTAGAAGGATTGGACTGGACTGGAGTGAACAAAGATGAAGAGAATAACAAAACTAAATCTGAATTTGATGGTGATTAATAACGATTCTAACGAGTTCCATGAACTCTACATACTGAAAAGCAAAAACTCTGTTCAATGTGGATACCATGACTCTAATACCATATTAAAAATATAGAAACAAGTAATGGTAATTTGTATATATCTCTGAATGAATGTATATAGGAGAATTAACTTCTATTTATAGAAGAAGATTGTTGTACAAAAAATAAAATTAATAAAATATAATTATGTATTAAATCAATCTAATTTTATATAAAATCAATTACAATCATTTTTAAAATTAATCATAATTAATCATAATCTCAATTATAATTAATCATGCTGACAATGTAATTAGATTGTAAAATTTCAACTTGCTACCCAAACCAACATATATTGGCTTTGATCAAATTTAACCCGATAACTTGATCCAAACCAATAAGTTTTCATTACATTAAGTCAAGTTGGTTAGGTCAGGTCAATCCGAACTCATAGTTACTCTTATTACGTGGGTGATAGGTACAGTGAGAAATGGACCTCATTGGAAAGAGGTGTGGTATTGTTTTGCCTCATCAAGAAATAAAACTTTTTATTGATTTGATTGAAAATTAATACTTTTTATAAGGGCCATTTGATAAGAAAAATATCAAAGAGTGACAAAGAAACATAGACTTATAAATTCAGAAATATAGGTTTAATTATAAAACAGTATACATTTTTATTTTTCTAATTTTTATAGGCAACATTACTTAAAATGCCTGTTGCATAAAAAATGGAAAAAAAAAGAGAGAGAGAAACTGAGAATGTATATTCTTGTGCTTTTCTCTCTTCATCAGCCTAGTCCTCAAATAAAACTATAAAACTACAAACTTCTTTGGCTTCATTGTTGCAAACATCAGAATGGAAAAAGCTTTTAGTTAATTTGGCCATCATGACTTTTTTATAACTCATTTGTCCTTTTAATATATTATTAGGAAATAGAAGCTGAAATGCACCGATGCCATTCATGGAATATTGGAAACATTATAATAATTTGTCAAAAATAACATGCTTGCCATTGTCCACACAAGAAAGGTGAGAAAAAAAGATTATAGTAGAACATTAGAAGTTCCATAGATGACAGCAATAATATTGTGACTCTCATTTAAAAGCAAAAAAAAAAAACCCTTAAGGAGTGGCATGCAGAGGAGCTTGCATACTAACTCGAAAGGCATCCTCAGGACACCAACATACTACAGGGAACCAAAAAGGGCATCTATTTGTTTAGGACATAAAAGGGAACAAGGAAATAAATTATTACATAGAAAGCTATTGCTGTTAATTTGATGAAGCACAAGCTTAAGGGCACTTGGGACCTCCTCCCTTGGTCTTCCAGTTGTTGTAGCAAGGGCACACAGCTTTATTCCCATAATACCCCGGGGGCACACACAGGCATTTACTACAGCACTTCTGACAGAAAAACATGCAGGGCTTGTGGTACTGGGTCTTGCCACACCTCCTCGAGCATTGTGATGGGCATTCTGGTCATATCACGCATCCCAAAAGAAACAAGTCAAGAAAATTAAAGTCTGACTCAAAAAGATGGAAAAAAAATAGTCTTATATTTTTTTTAAGGAATGTATTATTAATGTATTATTGTTCAATAGATGTGATTAAATAAAAAATAAAAAAATATAATAAATAATATTAAATAAAATATAAAAAATATATACACGTATAATATAAAAATATAAGAATGACAAAAGATACAACTTTTGCGTGAACAAATTTGACCACAGTCAAAGTAAAGAATGGACTGAGCCAGTGAGAAGACCACAGTCATAATGAGAAAACCAGCATCTGCTTTTTGGGTTAGTGTCTGAAAATTGTTCCTTTTTTATTTCTGTGTGTTGCTACCGTTTTTTCCATGTTCAAAGTTGGAGAGATCTCCAAGTTGTTTTACCATAAAAGACAAGGAGAAGGAAAAGAACAACCAAAATGTTGAATAGCATAACCTAAGGAACTTCACTTACGGTAGCTCTTGAGACTGCCGGGTCCATATTTACTCTGAGAAACACAAATTTAAGCAGCAGAAGTCAGCAATTCAGCATTCACCACTCAGAAAGTAAAATTCATAAACCCCATCTTTATTTTTTGGTCTTTACCCCCCACAAAGAGAGAGAGGGAGAGAGAAGAGGTTTGGTTATACCTTGTCATTGGAGTTGTGGCCTCCATGACCTTGAGATGCCATGACCTGCAAAAGTCAAGCCAGAAAAATGTGAGAACCTTTCATAAACCTCACCAATTTAAACACATTTTAAAAATCTGTGCCTTGTTTATGTGTGTGTGTGTTTTCTACTTTCACATAAAAGACCAACCAGTGTTTGAAGCATGGAAGTGGAAATGAGGGCCAAGATGAAAACAGCTAGGAACTTAGCCATGGCCATTGTTGCAGGCAGACTCAAACCCCTTCCCTAATTAACAAAACTTGTGTAAAGCACCAAAATGAACCACAGGGAATCGAAAAGAGGAGAGGTGAGTGATGATGGAAATAGGCATGAAGAGAACGTGGGGGCATTTATAGAACGTTGGTGGGGTTGAATTCACTTAGCAGTAAGATTTATTATTGGGTGTGAACACTCGCAGAGAGTTGTCTGTGATACCAAGAACAAGCATATGACACGTGTCATCAAGACGGTGATGCAAATTAAGAGAGACTATTGATTAGTCACTGTATCAAATTATTTTTTAAACAATTGAATTAACATGTATAATAATATTTTTTAAGATTTGTACAATTTTATAACGACCTCATAATCTTTATTATATCAAATAATAATTTAATTATTTATAATAAATTATCTCTAACTAAAAATTACCCTCAAATTAAAGCATATGAGATGCCATATGGCACCGTCCATAATTCGGATTAAGCGTCCGTTTGGTTGGATAAAAAATGTGAAGAAAGAAATTAAGGGAGGAGAAAATGGGTGAATTTTTATATTTTTTCTCGTTTGAATGACAACAGAAAAGAGGAAAGAGAAAAAAAATATTAGTGAAACTCACGTGAAAAATTTTCTTCGCTCATATGCGAAGAAAATGAGGGAGAACTGTCCTGACAATGTAAAATTACATTACTGCTCATAGCTTTCTTAACTACAAGTAAAATAATATAAAAAAGTGTACTATCTATTGAATATCGCAAGCACCATGTCAAATACTTTTAATTGTTCATCTTTATACCCCATGCCACAAGCAAAAATCAAACTGCAAAAAAATCAACCATGAATCTTTACACCTATAAGCCACCATGACCACATTCACTACTTTTTTAAGTATTTTTTTAAATTTATTTTAAAGAGTAAAATAAATGTTGTTAAGTTATTAATAATTTGTACAATTAGTTGAAGATAACTGTTTTTACGGTAGGTGTAATAAGAGTACTATGAGATTTAGTTTTTATTATTATTCCTTGCGCATAATCAACTATCAAACTCAATTTATTTTTAAAATTTTTTTTAAATTTTTATTTTTTAAAATTAAATAAAATTAGTGACAACTCATTTTTTTCTTAAAATAATTTTGTTTACAATCTTTGTCGCAATTACGATCGTAACAATAATTATTATGTGAAAGATATGTAAAATTAAATAATTTACTAATTTTAAAGTAGAGAAAAATAATTTTATAATTAAAAATATTGCAAAAAAATCACATAACTTTTGTGTTTTTGTAATCAAACAAAAATTAGTCTCATGAATATATAAATAACTCATGATCTCAAAAAATAAGATTATATATATAAAATAAGGAGAATGATATATATGTCATTTTATATTATTATATATTATATTCTCTTATTTTTTTACTCAACTCTCATTTTTTTTCTCTCCTTTCTCTCTTCATCCAAACAATAAAAGAGAAAATATACTTTTCCCTTTATTTTCTCTTCTCTCTATTTTCTTTCCTTCTATTTTCTCTCTTTCCATTTTCTCTCCACATCCAAATAAAGGGTAAAAGTTGGCTAGCTTCTTTGTAGATGTTAAGTTACTTGGGAATATTGCAGAGAATGGCAAATTGCTGCTATTAAAAACTACCGAGTGGAGAAAAACGAAAGGGGTGGTTAGTTAATTAATGTAAAATTTAATGCATGCTACAGATAGTAAAGAATATAGATGATTCTACCATACCTTTCTACTACTTACCTGTGTTGTCACCTGGGAAAATAGTGATCATTAGATTATTATGAACAGTATAGATTTGAAATTTTAATAGTTAGATGGAGACTTGAATAACAAGTCACTTTTTTTGTGTAAACTTATGTGCTGCTGCAGAGTTGATCCGCTCTACCTCAATTTTTGTAAGTCATATTTTCACTACAATTAATTTTTGTTGTATTTTTATTTTTTTCTTATGTTGATTACTCCATTATAGTCTCATAGAGTTTTAGTTAGTAAATTGAAAGTTGAACTTAAAAGGAACGACTAGGAATTTAGATAAATAATCTCTATAGTTAATTCATTAATTCTTTTCTTATAATGATTGGTCCTAACTAGTTCCAAATTAATTTGTAATTGATTCGATGTGGCATAACCATAGATCTAGAGACAAATAATTTTCCTGATTAATTTCATAATATATTTAGTCACTAATCTCATTTTAAATTAACTAAGAAAGATTCGAACCTACGCATATAGAGCGTGGCTGTGTCTCATCTCAAATACGAAAAAAAAAACATATTAGTTAGTAGACGAATCAACATTTCAAGTGAGAGTAACGCATGTAATTTTCTTTTTCTTTTTTGGTGAATAGTGACACATGCAATCTGATTATGCACATTTACAACAATTATCTCTTTTATCTTTTTGATAATTGTCCATGTAATATTTGCTCTCGTGACTTCAATTTCCTTTGGGTACAATTTTTGTTTTGTGGGCACAATTCTTCCCATTTAATTAGGGTGGTTGTTAGGGTTGAAACGAGTTGAACCGAGACGAATCAAGTTCAGTTTGACTTGCCTCAATAAGAAATGGTTTGGTTCAAAACTCAATTTCAATTTGATATAAATCACTTTTTATAACTTGAATTCGATTCGAATCAAGTTTACGAATTGAATTTGATTCGACTTGTTAATTCGAATTATATAAAATAAATGTCAAAATAAGATAATATGAGCTAAATGAATTAGATTAGCTTGTGAGCCTAGTTCATTAGCTTGATTCATAATTTAATTTAACTAATTAAAATTTTCATAACTATTTTATTTTTAGATTATACTATTATATATATATATATACTAGTTTATGAACCAAACGAATCAAGCAACACTTTACTCAAGTACAACTCATTTATGTAACAAACTTAATTTTGATCTTAAGTTCAGCTCATTTACAACACTTTACTCAAGTACAACTCATTTATATAACGAACTTAATTTTGTTCTTAAGTTCAGCTCATTTAATTTATAAACTAAGTTCATCGAGATAATTAATGAATTGAGTCTCGAACTAATTTCAAGTTTGTTAAGTTCATTGCCAACCCTTGTAGTTGTGTTGCGCATAATGTGTTAGATGATAAAATAAAATCCCTTTATAATACAATTTTAAATTTTGAAACAAGTCCTCCGATATAAAATTCAGCTGCCTTTTATTAGAAAAAAAATAACTTGCTTATGGGATATATAAAAGTGATTAATTTCGTGTTATTGAAGTATATCTTTAGTTATATATGTAGGGTGTTCAAAACCTAACACAGTTTGAAAATTTATCCTAACCTGAAGGTAATTAAAATGGATTTAGATTATGTTTTATGTTGTTCTAACCAAGCCTAATACCAAATAATATTTTAAAACATAATTTTGTTCTTAGAACTGATGATAAATAATAAATTTTTTAACTTAAATTAATATATTTTATATAATATGATAATATATTTATATTGATATAATTTATTTTAAAAAATATATTGTAAGACGTTAGTTTTAATTTCTTATAAATGTTTATAATTTAATGATGTGTAATATATAAATTTTATATAATTTATCTTAATGTCAAGTCAGTCCAAACCTAACTTTTCATTATTAATTGAGTGATGACAAAACTGAATTTAGATTTAAAAATTTAAACCGATCAAAATATCATGTAAAAATTAAGCTCATTAAACTCAGCCCAAACTATACGGTGGATACCCCTAATATAAGTGGTTAGCCAAGATTACAAGTATAAATAAACTACATCAAAAGAAGAAAGAGGAACTTTGTACTCAAGAAAATTTTAATATGGACCTCTTTGAAGAGGTCCATGGATGGCTCTACAAAAGAGGTTCATGGATGGACTATAATTTTTGAATTATTGATTTATTAATAAAATAAATTAATGACTCAGATTAAAAGTCAGATTTTAATTAATAATATTTAAATTCACACATAAATTTATTCAGATCACTCCTTTTTTTATACGATTAATTGTATATCTAAAAAATTTATAGATTTTAACTAATAATTTTTATATACACCTAAATTTATACATAGATACTGTCAAATAAAAAAAAAATAGAGAGTCCATCCTGTTACCAAGTGGCCTCAAACTTAAGAGGGGAGAATTGAGTTTATAAAATATTTTCGCAAATCTTTCTTAAAAACGTTTGTTTATCAATTTTTGTTGAAGCTATTGGATGATTGATGTTAATAGATAAATGAGATTGAATACTTCACTCACAAATTAAACAAGCAAAGATGAATAACATTTAAGCAAGCATATAAAATAAATGCATAAATGTAAAGAGATGAGTTTAGAAGATCAAACACAAGGTTTATCTTGGTTCAGCCACCAATCCACGTGTGGTCTACGTCCGGTCCTTAAGCAACCGCTAGAGATTTTTCACTATTTCTTCAAGTTTCAATAGGTGCTTGACAAATTTTACAAACTAGAGAACTCACCACATCCTGGGATACCTCACCCTTTGTGCTTGAACCTCAACCAGGGATACCTCACCCCTTACAACTTTTGAGAGATGTCTCACCCTCAAAGGATACCTCACCCTTTTCTCTAGAAGGAAACATCACCCTTTATCCAACTAAGGGATACCTCACCCTTTTCTCTAGAGGGATACCTTACCCTCTATTTTACAGATTATACAAAGTGTAGAAGATAGAAACTCTCTCAAAGAGTAGATAATGCAAATTGAAACTCTATAATGCTCTTCAAGAATATCTCAAATATTTACAAAAACAAAGCACAAATGATTCAATGATTGATTCACGGATTTGAGTGATTGAAATATGTTTCTCAGTTATTGTTCAACCACAAATGATGCCCCAAGACATGTATATAAATTGTTTTCATTAAAATAGCCGTTGGGGGCTTTAATGCCCAACAATTAATGCACCTAATATAGCCGTTGGGCACTATCAGACCAGTGGTAATCGATTACACCATAGTGGTAATCGATTACCAGGTTGTTTGAACGTGTTCTTGACTTTCTGGGCAGGATGTAATCAATTACCAGCATTGTGTAATCGATTATATGGTCTCTGCCTGACTTGTAATCCATTACAGCCTTAGTGTAATCGATTACAAGGCTTCTTCCATGATTGTAATCGATTACATACTTAATGTAATCGATTACAAGGCCTCTGTTTAGCTTGTAATCGATTACAACACATGTGTAATCGATTACCAAGACCTTTGAACACATTTTTTCACTCCAATAAAGTGCATTGATCAATCCTTTCATATTGAGCTTGGATTTTAACATGATTTACATTTGAGTTATGAAATCTAAGATTAAAATCAACATATCTTTAAAAAAATGAACTTTGAATTATTGGTTGATTTAAAGGATCTTTAAAAAACCATTTGAAAATCATTGAAATACCTTGAGAGCATTTTACATTGAATTCCTAAGACTTATATCTATATATCTCTTGGTCTCCTTCTTTTGATCTTGGTTTTTTCTTTTGCTCTTGATCTTTACTTTTTGATCTTGATTTTTTCTTTTTTATCTGAATATTCTCTTTTTGCTTTTGTTATCATAAAAAAACTCATTTGACATGCTTCATGACATAAGCATTCACACATCCATGGACCCAAACTTATTGGGTCCATGATAGACTCCTCCTTGTACTCAAAGAGATTTTGACATGTATAACCATGAAGCTCAAAGCTCGAAATAGGTAGACCCCATATACTTCATTTATGGTAGAGAGAGAATATTTATGTGCCATATCCAAAATTTATATGTGAGAGAGAATATAGATCTGAAATTTTCTCTCTCTCTTATCTGATAAAATTCTTAGAAGTAGGGCTGCACATTGGTCCAACTCGACCCGATGACTCGACCAACTTGACTCAACTCAATATAAAGTATCCAGGTTGGTTTGGGTCATTGGGTCAGTTAGGGTTCAACGCGAACAACCCGTTCATTCATTGGTTCGGGTGACAGGTTCAAAACCCGATGACCCGACCCGACTACCCAAGAAATGACATCGTTTTGCCTAAATATTTCCTTTATTTCTTCACTTCTTCTTTACCCGAGCACTTATTTTCGCAAATGAAGCAAAAAAGAAAAATGGAGTTTGAGGTGCCAACCAGGCAGCAATGGCAGGGACGAAGAACAACAGTGCTTGGATCAAGGTTGGCTAGCGATGGCTTCGACGTGTGGTGGCAGTCTGGCCCGTGGACTGCATGGCGAGATGGACAATTCTAGTCCATTCTCGCGTGGTTGGTGCATGGTGATGCAGAGTTTCTGGGCAAACCAACGACGGTGGCTCATGGATCTGGTGGAGGACAGCGGACCTGTGATGGTGGCTTACGGATCTAGTCCTGGTGACACGGGTTTGAGGTGAATCTAGGTGTAGGCGATGCTGGTGCGGCGTTTCTGGGTCTCGATTGCGCGCGACCTCATAGATCTATTCGTTGAAGTGTTGAACCTCATGTAGATCTTGTCAAGATTCTGATCTTCGTATTAGTACCTATGACTCCTTTAGTACTCCTGTCAACACAATATGCTCTGCTGGGAGGATTGTAAGTAGCAAGATGAACTTCACAATGATGCTAGTGAAATTGTTTGGTTCATTTGGATTTTCTATTAATATTATACTTAGGATTTTCTAGAACTAAGAATTCTAGATGAAAATTTGAACAACTCGACTACTCGATCCGAACTAATCCGATTGTAATCGGGTTGGTTTGGTTCAGGTTATCAGGAAAAAAATTTTAAACCCGATCCAACTCAATCCAAACACAACTAATTAGTTTAGATTTTTATTTCCCCTAAATCCGACCCAACCCGACCCGTGTGCACCCCTACTTAGCATAATACAATTTGTGAGAATATTATTGACAAAAAAAAAATGGGTCCCCTTCTATTGTGATTTGTGACCAAGTTGTTAGTCAAATAAGGTCTACATTTTCTTAAGGTACTAAAAATCAGGTGACTTTAATGTTGATGATGTAAAAAAAAGTCTTAAATAATTACTATTTATGTCAGTTTTAAATTATTATTTACAAATTCATTCTTATAAAAATGCACCATAAAAGAATTTATAACTAAATTTTATCAAATATATTATAATCTTATTTTGGTAAGGTAGAGAAAGAAACAAAACGTTACATTATAATATATTTACATTAAATTTTAAATATATTAAATTATTTGCAAAAAAAAATACGAGACAGTGGAGGAAAAGCATTGAATTAGAAAGTTGAATAGTTTTAATTTCTAGAAGAAAAGTTATTTTTAAATAAAAATAAATATATATATACGGTTTTCCTTTTAAGGAGTAAATATAAGAAATATTACTTAAAAACCAAATCCTTTTAAGTTCTTAATATATTGAATGCTTTGTATTACATGTAAACATATGTCTTCTCCCTAGTTTACGCTCACTCTAAGGTTTCCCCCCTATCTATTAGGGTTTTTTAGCTGCTTTCTAGTTGTACAAGGGCCTCCCTTGTGCCGCCTCCAGTTCATGTTGCTTCCTCTGACTGTGTTAGGCTTCTCCTCTCATTCATAGCTCCCCTAGGCATGTCGCACATTATGGGTGTGTCGTGCATCGGTTAGGGGAGTCGTGCTTCCACCTTTTGCTTTTCTTTTCTATTTTTATTTTTCTTTTTATTTTATTTTCTATTTTTCTTTTTTATTATTTTTTTTTCAAAGCAATGCTTTTTCTTTTCTTTTGCATCAGGTTCTTTCAGGCTCATTTTGAATTGAATATTCATACCCCTAACCAATAGACTTATATAAAGAAATAACATATAATATGTACTCAACAAACATTAAGGGTAGGAAGAAAATGCAATGCTTTCACATGCATTAGAATGATTAACGAATACAATGGTTATAAAAAACAAATAAGGTCAAACAGTACAATGCTTCAAAAAGGAATTTAGGGATATCATCATATCAGGGTAAGCTTTTTAAGACTCAATCGGTCCAAATAATGTCCTAATCATTTCCTCAATCACGCATAACCTAGGATTTCGCCTCAAGAGAGTTCAAAAATAATTTCTAGGATAATCAAAACTTCACATGTACATCCATAAACATTCTCAAAACATTCACTTTTATCATTTTCAAAGTTATACTTGCATCTAAGTGAGATGTAAATCATGCATCAAAAGCAACTAAATTGTTTCACATGCATCAAGATCACATAAGGTTTCACTGAAAAGGAGGCAAATAGCAACCTTTCACATCATGAACAACCAAAAACAACACCAGCATTCTTGCAACATGTCATGCATTTAAATATATTCAACTTTTCAATTCAAGCATGCACAACATCTTTTGCAAACAGTGAAAATTGAAAATCTTGTCATCAGCACATCAGTGATAGTCAAAACAAGATATAATCATAAAAATATAATGACTAAAATCACTGCATACTCAGAATACCAATACATATTAACATTAAGCATAAAGGTAATAAAACATGTAAAGATACTCCCCTAAACCAAAATGAAATGTATCCTTAATGAACATGGCCTATAGGGAACCTAAGACTAGTACTGAGCATTATTAAATACTAAAAAAATCAGAGAAAAAAACAAAAACAGGGGTCCAGCGCCGCGGTGCCCCCATGCTTGGGCTGCGGTGCTCACAAAAAGTTGCATAATTTTGCAGAAAAGGCCCTCCTGCGCTGCGGCGGGCACTACCCTGCACTGTGGCGTGACTACCTAAGCTTCTAAATTTAACAGCAAACACAGTTTTGCTGCTGGATCTAACTCATATGGGTCTCTAGCTACAACAAAACTTGTTCAAAAAGCTAAATTACAAAATTTACAACACAAACTTAATAAAACACAAAAATAACATACTAACCTATATACAAACTACTAACCTATATACAAACTAAACAAACTTAAAACCTAAAAAAAACAAACTAAGACATAAAACTAACATAACTAACACATATATTTACTAACATACTAACAAAAACATATTAACAACTAAAAAAACACAAACATGTATATACAAACTTACAAAACACAATATACTAACTATTTATGCATAAAGTAAAAACACAAAATAAACATAAACATGGGGTTCCCTCCCAAGAAGGGCCTGAGTTATAGTCCCAGTAGGACTTTATCACCAAAATTGAAGTGCTGCGGATGAGTAGTCCTCAAGAACTTGATCCAAGGGTTATCCTTTCAGGAGTCGCGACTTCCCTCAAGGGCCTCATATGATTGAAATCACCCGGCTTCTTATTTGAAACTAAAACAAAACATAAAAGAAAGATGAATTATATACAACTTGAATTAGAATTAATCAAACTCATTGTTGATATTAGCAATATAAAAACTATCCCCGGCAACGTCGATAAAAACTTGATCGCTACCACAAGTGCACGGATCGCTCAAGTAATACAGATACAGAGTAAAAGTTCATCCCCATGAGGATATTCGATTATAAAGCTAAGTACCAACCAATAGCTTAATCAATTCTAGACAATGACATAAAAATAAGAAAGCAATAAACTAAACTAAACCTAATCTATAAAAGCAATAAACATAAACATGGTTAGATTTCAAGAAATCCTCCTTCACCCCCTACATCTACCAACAACATGCAATCCTCCTCATAAACACAAATGCATTGATTAGGTTAACTTGAGAATCTGATGTAGTCAAAAGCCTATGTCTAGGTCAATCAACCCTGGTAGATCCAAGATCCACTCATGAACGATATATTCTCAATCACACACTATACATGGCTAATAGGTATATTTCTATCCGATTAACGAATCAACTCATCCAAGCCAATTGAACTCTCCAAACATGCATCAATCGTACCATATCCATGTCAACAAATTCCTATATCTAGTTCATTTGCTCATATTAGGATCATGCAATCAGTGATCAGTCAACCACAAGCATTAAGAACAGATAATGATTGAATAATAATCAAACATCCACACAAGCTCAGAGAAAAACACATCATTAATATAAACAAAAGGATCCAAAATATCCTTAAAATATAGCTCCGCTATACAACAAATAAGGAAGAGAAGAGAGAAAGGGAAAAGAGAGAAAGAAAGCTCATTGATTTGTCTCTGAAGCTTGAATCCTCCTTCAACCTTGTTCCTAGCCTCCAATCCACCATCAATGGAGATCTAACCAAACTAAACTAACCTGAAACTAACTACAACCTATTTAAACTACAAAGAACAGAAAATGGAAATGGCCCAAAATGGCCAGAACAGAGAGAAAAATGCATAAAATCTATTTATAGGCTCAGTTGTCGCCTCAGCGCCGCGAGCCCCACATACGCGCGTCGCGGCTCCCACTTCATCTGGGCCGCGGCCCTCTTGCCTCGGGTCCAAGTATGGCAAGGCTGAAAATGCTCTCAACGTCGCGGCGCGCAACACCTTGCGCCGCAGCGGTGACCACTGAAATGTCTAATTTGGCTTCCTCTTCCTCTTTAAGTTCAATTGCTCCATATTTAACCTTATTTAGAGCTCTTCCTATTATAGAGAAAACACCAAATCAGTAACATATATAAATATACTCAATCCATGATCATTTAAGCACAAATTGCTATAAAACATACAAAAAAGGCTTAGAATCAGAATATGACAAATATAAGCGCAAAACCCTCCAATATGCATTAATAAACCTGCAAAAATTCATATTTTTACGGTTCAAAATATTGGGTTTTCATCCTCTTTTAATCTTTTTGATTTAATTTTTTTCTTAAATTTTATTATGTTTTTTAGTATTTTAATTGTGTTCTTATTACGTGTTTTTATATATTTTTTTTGTAGGTAATTGCATATTTAAAAAGACTGTGCATTTGAGGAGCAAAAAAGAATAAGAAAAATAATTCAGAAGCCCAGCACTTGAGCGCTGGGCCCTCACCGCTTGAGCGCGCAACGTGCGCTGGAGGTTCCTGTTTTAGTGGGCCAGCGCCTGAGCGCTGAAAAATGAGCACCTGAGCACTGAACGCATAACAACAGCGTGAATTTTTTATAAAAAAGAAACTTTTTCCAGACTCTTTGACACTTTTTACATACTCTTATACACTTGGACAGAACGTAGCAGTCATCAAGAGGCACAAACCCTAATGTGGTGTGGGCGCAATTATGCTTGAAGATTAGGAATTTTCTTCAACCTTTCCCCCTTTCTACAATGAAGTTTGTCATATTCTTCCCTTTGTATTCTTCTTTTTCCATATGTAACTAATTTCCCATTGTTAGAGGATGATGTAACTTTCTTTTATGGGTTTAATTTATATTTCTATTTCATGATTTACGTGTTTATCTCTATTCTTAATGCTTTTCTAAATCTGGCCAATTTGGGAATGATCTTTTGGGTTTATGTAAGATTTGAAAACATTTGCATGAACCTAGAACTTGTGATAAACACCATAATTTCTGCAATCGCTAGGAATAGACGTGTGAGTTATGTGATCTTTCTTTTAATTCCCTTGTTCTTAATAATGCATTTCTAATTGGAGTTAGACTAAGGGATTAGTTAATTTCAATCAGCGTAAGATGATTAATATACCAAGAGATTGTGTATTAATTAATTTTGAGAATTGACCATAAATCATTGAAATAGAACATAGTTAAACCAATATTTGGGTATGCATCTAAAGAGTTCAAGTGAAATTTGAACTCTAACGCTTTAACATTATTGTTTTTCACCCCTTTGATTTATTGTTTGCTGATTTTTATTTTTATTTTTAATTTAATTTTTACCAACTCTCTTTTTGTTAGCTTAAATAGTATTATTTTCAGTTAATTTAGTAATTAATAACTTAATCCTCGTGGGACGATACTCTACTCACTTTTTATTACTTTTGTCGATTCGGTGCACTTGCCGATATCCGCATCAAGTTTTTGGCGCCGTTGCCGGGGATTATTGTTATTAATATTAAATAGTAGTTGAAAAGACACTAATTTGAGCATTTTTTTAATTGTTTAATTTTATTTTTAATTGTTTAATTTTTTTTTATTTTTAGATAATTATTTTTTTATTTAATTTTATTTTTCTTCATTTAATTTTATTTTTAATTTGTTTCTTTTATTTTTTGTTTTCTTTGTTTATTTTTATTAGTTATTTATTTTTATTTTTAATTTCCTTCTTTACTTCACTCTGATTTGTTTGTTTGTTTGTTTATGCAAGGTTCTCTAGAGTCAGAAGAATTACTTTTTGATCCAGAGATAGAGAGAACTGCTAGAGCAAACATGAAAGCAGTTAGAGAGAGGAAGAGGCTTGAAGAACTAGAGCAAAATATGGCAGAAATTGTTGTAACTGTAGAGCGAAGACGTACATTGGCTGACTGTGCTATCCCATCTGCTGAGAATATTTCTACCAGTATTGTGCGTCTTGCTATTCAGGTTAATAATTTTGAAATTAAACCAGCACTTCTACAGTTGGTGCATCAGAATCAGTTTGGGGGAGGCCATGCAGAAGATCCAAACTTGCATATTGCGAATTTCTTGCAGCTCTGTGATACTTTTAAGTATAATGGCGTTACTGGTGATGTCATTAGATTACGACTGTTCCCATTTTCTCTCAGAGATAAAGCAAAGAGCTGGCTACAAGCCCAGCCACAAGGGAGCATTTCTACTTGGGAGGATCTGGTTAGCAAATTTTTGACTCGATACTTTCCTCCATCAGTGTTTGTGAAGATGAGGGGTGAGATTGCTTGTTTCACTCAAAATCAAGGAGAATCTCTTTATGAAGCATGGGAGAGAATCAAGGAACTATTAAGGAGATGTCCTCATCATGTATTTGATGTTTGGCAGTAGGTGCAGATTTTCTATAATGGTTTGAATCATCTTACCAGGGCTATGGTAGATGCATCTGCAGGCGGATCTTTGAATACTAAGACTCTTGAAGAAGCTCAAGAATTATTTGAAACTATGGCCACCAATGAATATAAGTTGTCTAGTGGGAGAGCAGTTGTCAGACAAGGAGTGATGGAACTTGGTACTCTCGATGCCTTACTTACTCAAAACAAAAGTATTTCTCAGCAGTTGGCCAACCTGACTAAGCAAGTTGAGAGTATACAGGTAAATTCTGTGAACCATCAAAGGTTAATTTGTGACTTTTGTGGAGGTATGGTGGATGTGAGGCAAGCAATTCTGGTTTCATTTCTCAAGAACAGGTCAATTATATGGGTAATTCTTCCAGACCTCAGGGTGTTCCATTTTCAAATACATATAATTCAGGGTGGAGGAATCATCCCAATTTTTCTTGGAGCAATCAAACAGTGCCATTGAATCCTCAACCAGAGAAGAAGTCTCCTCTTGAGATTGCACTCGAGAAATTACCTATACAGACATCTACTTTTTTACAACAGACTTCTGCTTTTATGGAGGAAACAAGGGTAAATTTTCAAAATCAAGGAGCTGCGATTAAAAGTTTAGAGAATCAAGTGGGGCAGATAGCCAAACAGCTTCAAGAGAGACCTCCAGGCACTTTCCCAAGTGATACTGTTGTCAATCCAAAGGAGTAATGTCATGCAATTACACTGAGAAGCGATAAGACTTTGGATGGATCAGTTAAGGAAATTGATGTTCATGTTGCAGATGTCCAATCTCAAAAGTACTGTAATGAAGAAGCTAAATAGGAGCAACCAAAGTGGCAAAGGAAGAAGAAATAATGTGAGAAGAAAATAGTTGATCCTTCACTTTATGCTAAACTTCCTTATCCTCAATGATTCAGGAAAGAGATTCAAGAAAAACAGTTTTCTAAGTTCTTAGAAGTTTTCAAAAAGCTGCAGATTAACATTTCTTTTGCTGAGGCACTTAAGCAAATGCCCTCTTATGCAAGGTTCATGAAAGATTTGCTCTTGAAGAAAAGAAAGTTGAAAGAAGATGAGACTATGGCACTTTCTGAGGAGTGCAGTGCTATAATTCAAAGGAAACTGCCACCAAAATTGAAAGATCCAGGTAGTTTCACTATTTCTTGCACCATTGGCAAACTGACTATTGAGAAAGCTCTATGTGATTTAGGAGCTAGCATCAATTTAATGCCATTATCAACTCTCCGCAAGCTTGGGATTAATGAAGTGAAGCCAACTACAATTTCTCTTCAACTAGCTGATCGGTCAATTAAACATCCATACGGTATAGTGGAAGATTTGTTAGTGAAGGTTGACAAGTTTATTTTCCCAGCTGATTTTGTGATTTTGGATATGGATGAGGATGCTGATATTCCTCTGATTCTTGGAAGAACATTCTTGGCTACTTCAGGAGCATTGATTGATGTTCCAAGAGGTGAGCTTATTTTGAGGGTAGATGGAGATCAGGTGACTATTAATGTTTTTGATAAATCTGCATCAACATCAGATCTCTATGCCCCTATTAAATGCATTCAAGACAAGCCTTTACAGGATTTGGCTAGTAAGAGCTCTTCGTCATTAAATCAATGTTGATTTTCCTTCTCCCAAGATGGTTGACGAAAAGGAGAAAAGACCTCATCTTTCTAAAAGTGCTGCAATTGAAAAAGATCCTCCAGCTTCCACTGATATATTGCAGATTGATTCCAGAGGTAGTGACAGAGTATGGAGGCCAAGAGCTAATAAGAGAAAAATGTCATCCTACTTCTCTTGCCTCAAGCCACATTGATTAGTTGAAAAGGCAACATCGAGCTAATGACGTTAAACAAGCACTTTTTGGGAGGCAACTCAAATTTTCTCTCTTTTTATCTTTTATTTTTATTTTTATTTTTATTTTTATTTTGTTATTTCTTATTTTGTTGATTAACATTTTTCTATTTTTGTTTTGAATGTAGCGTTGAGTCGGCTTAAGTGCCTCCCCGAGTTCGAGCCTTTGTAGGGGGATGTGTATATTTATCGATTGCCAAAAAGAGTTTTTCTTTTCCTTTCTTGCATTTAATTCATTTTTTTTTGTTTTTATTGATTTTATTTTTCCATCATCACTCCTTTTGTGTTTTGAGTCATTGTTGAAATTGTGCATGCTGGTGTGTTGATTTGAATATCCAATGATTGTTTGAATTGTGGATTAGTCTGATTTTTTGGGATAGCACATGAGAATCCATGAGTTATGTTTATCTCTATTGTTTTAATTGTGTATGGACGTTCTTCCCATCTTTATGATTGATAGACTTGGGATTTTAATTGCATGTCAAGCTTAGAAAAAGTTTATGGGATTGCATGTGTGTGGATGATTTGCATCTAGAAGTTGTTTGATTCTCTCTTGAGGCGAAATCCTAGGTAGTGCATGATTAAGGAAATGATAAAGGCATTCTTTGGACCGTTTGAGCCTTTCAAGTCAACCTGTATACACAGTTTATCCTTAGGTCCCTTTTGCAGCTTTGTTATTGTTTGGCCTCTATTTCTTTTCTTTTACCTACATTTTCCTTTTTCCATACCTATATGAAAAAAAAATTCTCTCTTACATAACCTCTGTTGAGTGCATATTTTATATTATTTTATTATTCAAGTCTTCATTATTTTTGTGCATGAAGTTTTGTGGAGCTGAAAAATTTCAAAGAAAAAAGAAGGAAAAAGAAAAGAAAAGAAAACAAACAAGAAAGTCCACCCAAAGTATTGCAAAGAAATAAGTTTGGGGGTGGAGGTTGCTGAAAAAGAAAAGAAAAGAAAGAAAGAAAAAAAAAGAAAAAAAGTGAATGTTGTGTTGATTCTTTTGCTCCGTTTTGCACTTGTCTTATATTTTGAGGCTTGAATTTTGAAATTTGTATGATTTTGTATCTTAACTTTTGTTTTCATTTTCCTACCACTTCTTTCTTAACCCATACCCTTGGCCTTTCATTACAAGCTTTGTAAAGTCTCTTTTGATCCTTGGTTATGTGTTGTTTACATTAGTGAAGAGAGATGTGAAAAATAACTTTATGGATGTGAGTTTGATGTGCACTTGCAGTTTTATGAACCTATCTGGGTTTGTACTTTATGAAGAGATTGTGTCTTTCATTCATGTTTTTGGGAAGTCATTTGTGCATAAGAGTTGCATGTGAGAGACGATGTGATAATTGGATTGTTCATGTGTGACACTTTGAAATTAGATTGTGAATTAGTTTTTGAGGAAATGAATGATTTTTGATACCCGGTATTGCCATGTTTGAGTCTGTTTTGAGTTTTAGTTTGTTTTATTTTGATTTTCTTTTACTTGAGGACAAGCTAAAACTTAAGTTTGGGAGAGTGATGAACCTGCAAAAATTCATATTTTTACGGTTCAAAATATTGGGTTTTCATCCTCTTTTAATCTTTTTGATTTAATTTTGTTCTCAAATTTTATTATATTTTTTATTATTTTAATTGTGTTCTTATTACGTGTTTTTATATATTTTTTTGTAGGTAATTGCATATGGAAAAAGACTGGGTATTTGAGGAGCAGAAAAGAATAAGAAAAATAATTTAGAAGCCCAGCGCTCCCTCACCGCTTGAGCGCGCAACGTGCACTGGAGGTTCCTGTTTTAGTAGGCCAGCGCCTGAGCGCTGAACGCATAACAACAGCGTAAATTTCTTATAAAAAAGAAAGTTTTGCCAAACTCTTTGACACTTTTTACACACTTTTATACACTTGGACAGAACGCAGCAGTCATCAAGAGGCACAAACCTTAATGTGGTGTGGGCGCAATTATGCTTGAAGATTAGGAATTTTCTTCAACCTTTCCACCTTTCTACAATGAAGTTTGTCATATTCTTCCCTTTGTGTTCTTCTTTTTTCATGTGTAACTAATTTCCCATTGTTAGGGGGATGATGGATCTTATTCTTGGATGATGTAACTTTCTTTTATAGGTTTAATTTATGTTTCTATTTCATGATTTACGTGTTTATCTCTATTCTTAATGCTTTTCTAAATCTGGCCAATTTGGGAATGATCTTTTGGGTTTATGTATGATTTGAAAAAATTTGCATGAACCTAGAACTTGTGATAAACACCATAATTTCTGCAATCGCTAGGAATAGACGTTGTGGGTTATGTGATCTTTCTTTTAATTCCCTTGTTCTTGATAATGCCTTTTTAATTAGAGTTAGACTAAGGGATTAGTTAATTTTAATCAGCGTAAGAGGATTAATATACCAATGGATTAAGTATTAATTAATTTTAAGAATTGACCATAAATCACTGAAATAGAACATAGTTAAATCAATATTTGAGTATGCATCTAAAGAGTTCAAGTGAAATCTGAACCATAACGCTTTAACATTATTGTTTTTCACCTCTTTGATTTATTGTTTGCTGATTTTTATTTTTATTTTTAATTTAGTTTTTATCAACTCTCTTTTTATTAGCTAAAATAGTATTATTTTCAATTAATTTAGTAATTAATAACTTAATCCTCGTGGGACGATACTCTACTCACTTTTTATTACTTTTGTCGATTCGGTGCACTTGTCAATATCCGCATCAAGTTTTTGGCGCCGTTGCCGGAGATTATTGTTATTAATATTAAATAGTAGTTGAAAAGACACTAATTTGAACATTTTTTTAATTGTTTAATTTTAATTGTTATAATTGGTAAAAATTGGTAAAAATAATTGGTAAAAATTAAATTAAAAAGAAAAATAAAAATCAGCAGATAATGAATCAAAGGGGTGAAGAACAATAATGTTAAAGAGTTAGGGTTCAGATTTCACTTGAACTCTTTGTATGCACACTCAAATATTGGTTTAACTATGTTCTATTTCAATAATTTATGGTCAATTCCAAAATTTATTAATACCCAATCTCTTGGTATAATAATCCTCTTACGCTGATTGAAATTAACTAATCCCTTAGTCTAACTCCAATTAGAAAGTCATTATCAAGAACAATGGAATTAGAAGAAAGACCACATAACCCACAACGTCTATTCTTAGCGATTGCAGAAGTTATGGTGTTTATCACAAGTTCTAGGTTCATGCAAATTTTTTCAAATTATACATAAACCTAAAAGATCATTCTAAAATTGGCCAGATTTAGAAAAGCATTAAGAAAATAGATAAACACATAAATCATAAAATAGAAACATAAATTAAACCCATAAAAGAAAGTTACATCATCCAAGAACAAGATCCATCATCCCCCTAACAATGGGAAATTAGTTACATATGGAAAAAGAAGAACACAAAAGGAAGAATATGACAAACTCCATTGTAGAAAGATGGAAATGTTGAAGAAAATTCCTAAACTTCAAGCCTAATTGCGCCCACACCACATTAGGGTTTGTACCTCTTAACGTCTATTGCCTTCTCTCCAAGTGTCTAAGAGTGTGTAAAAAGAAAAGTGTCCAAGAGTGTGTAAAAAGAAAAGTGTGAAAAGATTGGAAAGACTTTCTTTTTTATAAGAAATTCACGCTGCTATTACGCGTTCAGCGCTCAGGCGCTGGCCCACTAAAGTCACGGTGTAGCATACGCAATCAGTGCTCAAGCGCTCCTTTTTCAGCACTCAGGTGCTGACCCATTAAAACAGGAATCCTCCAGCGCACGTTGTGCGCTCAAGCGGTGATGGCCCAGCGCTCAAGTGCTGGGCTTCTGAATTATTTTCTTTTCTTTTTTCTGCTTCTTTAAATGTCTAGTCTTTTCCATGTGCAATTACCTATAAAAACACACAATTAAAACATAATTTAAAATAACTAAAAATAAAAGAAACTTGAGAACAAATTCAATCAAAAAGATAAAAAGAGAATGAAAATCCAAGACTTTGAACCGTAAAAATATGAATTTTTACAGGTTTATCACTCCCCCAAACTTAAGCTTTTGCTTGTCCTCAAGTAAAAGAAAAACAAAATAAAATAAAACAATCTAAAACTCAAAACAGACTTAAACATGACAATACCGGATAGTGAATATCATACATATCCTCAGAAACTGCTTCACAATCTAATTTTAAAGTGTCACACATGAACAATCCAATTATCACATCGTCTCTCACATGCAACTCTTATGCACAAATGACTTCCCAAAAATATGAATGAAAGACCCAATCTCCTCACAGAGTACAAGCCTCAAAGTCCTTGTTTATTGTTATAAACAAAGACTTAGCATTCATTTTAGCACAGAAATAGGACACAAATAACTGTATTTTATGGAGTTATCATCAGTGCGCTTTTCCTAGCACCACCCCTACCAACAACCAGCTGATCCTGTCTTATGCCATCGTGTTTGACCCTATGGAGCCCCCCATCCAGGCTAATCTTCCACCACCTGATGAGGACGTGATCGTCCTCTTCGATGACGATGAAGATCCTGAACTAGTTTCATCCTTCGTTCATAGCCTTGTGTTTAATGAGACTAGAGAAGGGAAACAGGCATGCTTGAGTATTTTGGGCTCCTTTGAGGCTCACATGGCTCAAGTACCTCCTCAAACCTTTGAGATGGCGGGGCCAAAATTAGAAGTTGTCGGATTACCTGCTACATAAGGCAAGGAGCTTCCCCACTGTGTTGACCTTATAAGATAGAGACACTAGAGATAGTATCTTCTCAGTCAAAGGCATAAGCACCAATGAGGTTCAACCCTAACTTAGTGAATCAATCAAATTGCTAAGAATTAAGAGGTATCACAAAATCAAGAGGATAATCCAGTCATAATGAGTGTTCCATTTCCATCACTAGCTAGTCCTTTGAAATATCCTATGCAATTCTACATTAGGAAGGCAACAACCCAACTAGCCTCCTCCAAAAATAAGAAGCGCTTCAAGAAATTGGAGTCATAAGAGTCCATTATGAAGGATGTGTCTCCTCTCATATTGGTTCCTATTTGGCAGGCTCTCTTTGAGGAATGCATGGTAAGGTAAAGAAGAAGAGCTTGAATATTGATGAAGATGGAGAGGGTAAGAGAATATTTATAAACTTTAGAGTTTATGCCCAAGGCACACGTAGCTATGCTTCCAAGCTTGTTGGAAGGTTTGGGCAAATACTCGTTTATATTGTCATTGAAATTTGTTTTCCTCTTCTTTTCTAGTAATGAAATTCCATATTTTTAGCAAAAAGAAAATTATTGAATGCTTTATTTTTTGTTTAATACATATTATATTTTGATTCTTTAACGAGAGTTATGAGAAAAAAATTTAGGTGTTCTTAGAACAAGAAAAATTTTATGCTCTATATAATTAAATGTGTATTATATTAGCTTTTGAATCATCATTATTTTTTACTTTAACTACATTTTTAATATTATAATTATATATATTTAATGATACAAAATAAAAAAAAAATTCTTACTCAAAGATCGAGCACCAAAGAATTTTTTCAGACAAACACATATATATTAGAAAGATTTTTATGTGCTCCCTGAGTAATAAGTTTTTCTTATTCTATATTATTGAATATATGATAAATTAATTATATTATTAAAATTGTACTCAAAATAAAATATAATAATAATTTATAAAATTAATATGACTTACATTTAATGATAGAGAAGTATCTAAGAATTTTTTAATATATAACAGTGAAGAAAGTGATAAAGATAGTAAAGTAAAGTGTTAACAGATGTTGTACAAGAAAAAAAAAGGTGTTAATAAATGATATGTTGAGTTAGTGAGCATGTGCAAGGACTGAGCAGAGCACGTGGGTGGAAGCTGCGCCTCTTTCACAAAAGTGCGCAGAATGCGTCTTTTTACCCCTTTTGGGTTTTGTGCTCCATTTCTCCCAGCAGCCCTCAGAAATTGCATCCCCAAAGTTATTAGCTGCAACCCAGATAAAATTGCATGTTAATTTTAGGTGCTTTGTCCCAAGTAAACATTCTTCTTTTGCTAGACATTTTTTAGTAATTTTCTAAAAAATGTCTAAAAAATACTTGTTAAAAATTTAAAATAAAAAATTATTTATGAAAAATAGAATATTCAACGCATTAAAAATTTAAAAAATTTTACTTTTCATGTAAAATTTTTTATTTTGAATTCTTTAACAAATACTCTTAAATTATTTATTAATTATTATTTTTTGTTATTTTTAATACATATATTTATTAATGGAATAAACTTCCATACCAAGAAATCAGTCATTGGCATACTTACTACTCATATGGTAAAATTATAAGTGTAAGCCTAACAATTGTTTTGTTAAGAACATTAGATATCCCAATTTAATACTGTCTGAATGAGGGAATAATCTCTGCTTGGATGTGGATTTACCTTTGTTTTCAGTAGGTTTTGAAGCTCTTGTACACGCAATATCCGCTCATATATTTAAATATACAATTTAAATATACTTTATAAAATAATTGACATTATAAATAAAGATCTTTAAATTAATAAAAGAAGAATCTTCGTTACTAAAAGGATACAATCAGCATTTGCATCCACTTGCATATTTTGAAAGAAGACAAATAACAATTATTTAACAAGACTATTATTTAATAATAATTTAGGGATCTACATTCTTAAGGATACTTTTATAGTAGAGGTCATACATCAGATTTCACACACAATCTTAGAAAAGAGACCATATTATAAGGTGTTTTTACGAGTAACTAGTAATTTTTACTTTTCGAATGCTAATTGTAGTATATATCTAAAAGCTTTCATAAACTACAATAAAATATTTGTAATTAATTTTTTTTATCTGTAATATAAAGATTACCGACTTACTCTTCTAATTTGAAGAAAGATTAAATATATCTTAAATTGATCACAGGAGATCCAAAGCAAATGAAATTCATCACACAAATTTTCAAAATTCTCTAGCTGGCTAAATAAGGGGAGGCAGGTGATAGCTAATTTGACTCCTGCCTTCAAACTGACCAATATATTTTGTCTTCCATCAAAAGCTGTGGCTCACATTCCTTGAGATCATACAATGCACGGGATAGGTTTCAACTAGATATTAATGCAGAGTTCCAACATATGAATGAGGGATCAGCTGATTCAGCAGTGGTAGTAATTAGTATGGGCATATGCAAGTTGCAACCCACATGCAACCATTCAGAAAAACAGAAACAATGGTGGTAGCTATATCTTCTGGTAATGGCGTATTTGCATCCCTGAATTATAGCAAGTTCACACAAGGAGATGTTTATATGATTGTGGTTTATGCATTTTTGAGTCTTTTTGACATAGGCAAGTGAAGTTAATTATTTGCTAGAGCATTGAATGTGTTTCGGTGCATTGCTATTTGCAAGGTGCTTATGTTCATACAGAAAGAAGGACTAAAGGCTGCACACCAATTGCGGTGCTCATGTTCCAGCATGTGGGCTTCCCCAGCTCCCACATGGGGGGGACCAGTATCTGTTATCCCTTTTGGGTTTAGATTGGAGAGTAATGAGGATTCAAGAACTTACAAATTACAATATCCTTACCACGTGACAAAAGCTTTGCATTCACATTATTCATTTATTCGGAAGCTTCTTTAGAAGATCTCTTTAACACAATAAAATTTGAGAAACATGAGCTATCTTCATCATAGTTCAATTCTTTTTTAAAACATATTCTACATGTGTTGTTGGTGCTTGATGGAAGGGAGAGCACAACAAAATATAGATTGGAAAGGCCTTTATAAATCCGTTTCTGATTCAATTCCCAAATTGCAGCCAATTGCGGTGCTCATTTGCAAGCAGCCCTTCCACAACATATTAAATTACAATAAAAAATAGAGATGATCTGATCTCCCGCAACGTGTATAACAGAAAGTACACGCACCATTCCCATAACATATATTCTTGTATTTATAGTTAATCCATATAGTAACAGTCTGTATGGAATTACAAAATTAGAGAATTAATTTGATTTATAAATCAACTACTTTGCTAAAAAAGCCATAAAACAATAATTAGTTTAATTTTGAAATGTATATTAGTTAATTGTACATGTTTAATTTGATTTTATAATTAGTTTGGAATACAGTTAAAAACGGGTTGAAAATGTAAGGAAGAGATGTTTTTTAATACAAATTTTCATGTAAAATTAATCATGCACTCTTATCTATAAAATTAGAGTACATATACGTAACAATGAGTTAATCTCTTATTTTACTCTTCCTCAAATAATGACATGTGTCATTTTTAGTTATACTCTTCCTTAAAAAATGATATGTTTCATTTTTAACTTTCATTTTTTTAAAACATCATAAAATCAAATTCACTTTCAATTAATTATGCTATTTTAATCTACATTTTAATTAAAATTTTAACTAAATTTAAAGGAATTTGTACAATACACATAATACTCACTAATTCAAATTTTCATTTATCATACAATTTTTCATGTAAAATTAATCATTCAATTTTTCACCCCATTTTTATGGGTGGACTAAATCAATCATTAGTTTTTATTATTTAAATTGACGAATATGTCTATATTATTAAAAAATAAAATAAATTCATCTTATATTTTAAGCATGAAAAATAATTCAAATAATATTTTTTTAATAATGACTTCTAAATACGTAAATTGATTATTAAATCAATTCGAATCAATTTTATTTTTAACATGTGTAAATGAAAGTAATGAAAATTATGCCTTGAAATAGATTTATTTCTTATTCCAGACTAGAGACCCCACCCAGAGACAACAGAAAATTTCTATCTAATAGCATTCCAAGTAGAAGTAGCAATAAAATTGCAGGTATTGCTAGTTCACCACTACCAACATCCCAAATAGCTTCATCAATAAAAGAAAGTAGAAACATCAGAGATTCCCTGGCTGGTCCACACAGGCCACTACTCTACATTCGCTGCTCTTTTGTGATTTTTTTCTGCACCTGGAGCAAAATGAGTCCAGAGAGGGGACGAAGAAAAGAGGCCATGCAATCTATGCAAATCTAGATATACTTGCAGGGTTACGCACTTTTGGAATTGGGCTGGAATTTATTTCTTTCCAGAAAAGGACTAAATTGGGCTTTTCAGAATAGGCCCACTATCTTGAACAATACCCCATCAATTTCACCCTCATGGTGTGCTAATGAGGAGCAGTGACCTACTCGAGGACATTTGCTGTGCCAGTATTCTCTGTTTGCTGACCAAAAAATAAAAAAGTATGTACTCTATGTTTGGATTGTACCTCACTGTATATTTAGATATTTTTTTATTAATAAAATAAAACAAAATAAAATAAATGAGATGAATTAAAAAAATAAAAAAATAAAACATAATTATCATTCTCTTTATTTAAAAAATTAATAATGAAAAAGAATTTTATTATTCTTATTTGAGAGTTATATTATAAAAAAAGAAATTTATAATTTTTAACTTTCTAAATAATTTTTGTTTATGTCATGAAAATTTATAAATCTTTCTCTTATTATTTTTATTTCATAGTTTCTGTAGCTTATATAATATAAAAAATGTATCTGTTTGTAGAAAAAAAATGTTTATACCTAAAAAAAATATGTATACCTTTTAACTTTAAGACATATCAAATTATTATTTTGTTTTTGTTCTTATGTCATCAGATTAAGATTTACTTTTTAATCGTTTTATCTTTCTTGGTCTTTCTCTTAAAATTATTACTTTTACATCTTCATAGTTTCACCTAAATAGCTTATAATGCATTCATTCCTAATTCTATCTATTAATAAAATGTATTTGTTTGTTGGTTTTTTACCGCCTAACATTCAAAAAAATGTTTATACCTAAAAAAACTTGAGAGACACTTATATAACTCGTGTAAGACTCTCCATTTCATCCATCCAAACTTGAATCCTACATCTCATTATAATTTTGACATATCAAATTATTATTTTTGTATTATTTTTTTTAAATAATTAAAAATTATTAAATATTTTTAAAGTTATAATAAGTTAGGAGAATAAGTAATCCTCCAAAACAAAATACACCAGATGACAAAAAGGAAAAAAAAAAAAAGCAAATATGTCCAATTTCTATACATGTCAAAAATAGCAACTCCATTGAAGTAACTAGTAGCTGAACACCATAGAGAGGCGAGAAAAACAACCAAATCCCGAAGTAAGTTAAGGGGCAGAGAGGCGATCATAAAAATGAGAGCATTCATATCCAACCAAAGCACGAAAGGATTGTGAAGACTGCACATTGCCACATTGTTTTTGCCAAATCCTATAAACCTAACAATCAAAAAATGTTCCAGAGTCGTAGGACAAACTCAGCTCACCAAGGACCCCGAACAACTTGTTCCATGAGCAAGTAGTTGCTAACAATGCAGGAACAAGTGACCATTTGTTTCTGATCTAGAGCAGCACAGACACACAAAGGATAGAATAATAATGGCGAATAACTGAAAATAACTAAGCAGAACAAGTTGTATTTAAAAAAAAAATGTAAGCATAGTACACATAAAACACATTAAAAACAAGTACATTCTATCATAAAGTAATATAAGACTTGAGTCCCAATTGTCAAACCCTTGAGGAATAAGTGATAATTATTAGATTCGTAAAACTCTTAGTTATTTAGATAATCAAAAGTGTAAGAGAAATTCAAAATAAAATCAGAAAACATGTAAAGAAAAATAATAGATAGTTAAGCAATGTAGATATAATCAAATAGGAATAAATTAGGGCACAAAGTTCACTTGAATTTAATTAATCAAAATTTCACTCATTTATTATGTAAGACAATTCTTTTACCAAAATTCTCTTAATTGTTATTGAATCTCAATGGTCATGGATGAAACAATATTCTATTCCTAAATTAAATTACATATTTGATCATTTAGTTGAATCAATTAAAAATGCATTAAACCCCAATTCAAGAGATGAACTAACATAGTCATTAATTCCATTAGTAGAATAAATTGATATTTGGTCATTCACCAATCTAATCTTAGGTTTATTATATAGGTTCACTCATTGAGTGCAGATAGTCACGGGTCAAATAATGAATTAATGCATGTCAAAAGAGATCAAGTTCTGACAAGAATGTAATAAAATATAATAAACCCTAAAAAAATTATCTTAATCAAATTTGAGATCAAACACAATTAAATAGAAAAACAAAATCCTTCATAGCCCTAACTATAGGTTTAGCTACTGATGTTCAATTTAAACAAACTCAAATCATAACACAAATCCATAGAAAGAAAACCTAAAGAAAAAAAAAATTAGAGGGAAAGAGAAATCAAAACCCCTTTTACGGTGATTATGATCTTCAAGCCTTCAAGTCCTCCAAAGATTCATGACAATTCTCTGTTCTGAATTATCTCCCAAAACCTGCCGTCACAAAAGTGTCTCTCAAGATTTGAGATTTTCTGCGCTTCTGCGTTCTCCTTGAATTATGGCATAACTCTCCTATTTATGAAAACTATTTGTACTATTATGCGACCAGCACCTAGGCGCTGGCTTCTAGGCGCTCAAGCGCTGAGTCACTAAATCAAAAATGCATTGTGTAACGTGTTGCGCACTCAAGCGTTGCCTTCCTAGTGCTCAAGTGCTGACTTTCTGAAATAACGTTGCTGTATACTCTTTGAGCTCTTGGAACACTAGAAAAAAATTATATGACTTTCTTCTTTATAAAAATGTCCGATCTTCTTCCATGTAAATTTATATATCAAAAACAATTAAAATTCATAATAAGAACACAATTAAAAATAATAAAAATGTAATAAAACTTAAGAATAAAGTTTAATAAAAAATATCAAAAAAAATAAAAAAACTAAAAAATTAATCTATAAAAATATGAGACTTTGAAAATTCATCAAAGCATCATTCAGAATTTTAATGTACTCTTGACTACTCCACAAAGGCTGAAATAATAGAACTATGATTTGTAATTTATTAAGTTTCAACAAACATACTGCATCAGGACGCATTAACAGAGTATTCCATGCTCTGGTATCTCCGCTAGCAATTCTACTAACGCATGTCAGCAAAGCAATTATCATACTCTTCTTAAAGTTTTGAAACACTGTTAGCATTAGAAGAGGCATGATTCCATAACCATAAAGCAAACAACACTAAAAGGTAGCAGCTTTCTGAAGTCTATAGATGCTGTAGCTACAATTTAGTTGGCAAGGGATTATCTATTTCCAACCTACTTTCGATTCATTGCAGAAAACCTCTTATTTGAAACAATGGATATAAAAATAAAAGAGGGAGGAAGAAACAAACGGAATAAAAATGTTAATTATTTATTTTTAACTTAAATTTTTTTTAATTTTTTTATTTCGCCTTAAGTTTGGAAGAAAATAAAAGTTGAACATTTAAGAAAAAGAGAAAAAAATAATTTTTTATGTGTTTTGTTTCATTTTTTATATATTTTAAAACTTTTATATAAAAGAAATTATTTTTTTTCTTCTCATTTCTTTTCTCTTTCTTTTATTGCTTATCATCCAAATATAATGTAAATAAAATATGAAATATACAAACGAAAAAAAATCAATTTCTCTTCAAATTGTATCGTAAAGAATGAAATATTTTCACCTATATTCATTATCTGTCCTCTCCACATGCGTAAGGAAAAATCAATGGATTGAATGCATGTGTTTTGGGATAGGGGAGAATAATTCAGCTGGTTAATTAAGGCACAACACTCATAGTGGCATCTTTTAGTAAGCAACCTCTGCATCATCGATTGGAAGCACAGGAACAAAATTGCCAGTTGTGGAAGTGACATTACACTTGCTGACTTATGAATATTAATTGAGTACTTTGTTTGATGATTGAGAACCTTTCTCTAGACTATGAACCTGTGGCATTTGTTTTCACTAACCGTTGCACTGGCCGAAAGAAGCATGTAGGCCCAGAGGAGCACTTGCAATGCTTCCCCTCTCACCAATAGTTGTGATCTTTCTAGCACAATTGTCATTTTGAGAGGTCTTAACTCCAACTTTCTGAAACTTGTACAGTTGAAAGGGACTAGTAGGTGGATATGTCAGAGGCCATAATAAGGTTACCTGAACTGTTACAATGTGCTAGAGCCCAATCTACCTGTTAGTGGACCTCTTTGAATAGACCACTTAGAACTCATGGGCCACCAATTGCACAACTTTCGTTACCTCTCTTATTTTTTTTGTTTACCTTTCCTTGCCTTCTAATTGCCTCACTTTTTTTCACCCTGATTTAATTTGATCATTTTACCTTCTTGAAATGGGAAATTATTTTGAAAATAATTGTTGTTAGGTGCTAAATTAGTTATGATGTTTGATATAACGAGCTATTTTTTTTTTTTGGGATACATATATAATGTGTTCTTTTTATATGATGTTTGATATAATGTGCTATTGTTATTTTTTTTGGATACATATAAAATGTGTTCTTTTTACTGTAGAATTTTCTTACGTCTCTTTATTATAAAGTTTGTAACCTAGTGTTAGCTGGGTTAACAAGGAAAGTTTATTTACTAGACTACTAGTTAGTTTTAAGAACTTGAAAATGTCATCGCCAAAATGGAGCAGTGGGATAAGCACTTAGGCAGAGATAGAAAATTTCGATTCTCGTTAATGAGTATGGATGACGTTCCATATAATGATAAATGATGATAGAGAGCCAAAACTTGCATTGTAATTAAATGGGGAAAGGGAAATTAAGGTTGTGTTTGTTTGTGCTTTTTTAGCAAAAAAAAAAAAACACTTCTCAAATATTTTTAATATTTTGGATAAAAATTTTAAAATATAAAAATAATCAATTTTTTTGGGAAGCTAAGATAAGCTGCATTTTTTTAAAAAAAGAAAAAGAAAAATAGAAGAGAGAAAAAAAATATTTTTTTTGCTATCTTAAAATTACATTTTTTTAAAGTTTATTCAAACGGACCCTAAGATCAGAGGAATGTGACTCTTTTATTATTTCAAGTAAAGGGAGAACTACTCCTCATTGCTAATATGCTATAATTTATTTATTGACCAACAATGTCGTCTAATTGCTCCATAAATCCTCTTAATCTATCTAATTTGTCTTGGGTTGTTTGGTACCTTGGACTAGAACCAACTCAATGCAGCAACTTCCTTCAAGCTTGGATGTGTTGGAGAAGGGAGGCTGGGTATAAGTGAGGTTGAACGAGGTTTCGCCTTTAGCTGAGTGAGGAGTCGTTTGATATGCCCAAAGTGCGTGACCCAACAACTCCACCCATTCGTCCTTAGCGTCTTCTAACCTTCTTTTTATACCTCGAAGGATCACCCTATTAGTGGTTTTAGCCTGCCCATTTGCTTGAGAGTGCTCCACCAAGGTAAAATGTTACTTGATGTGGAGGTTGGAGCACATCTCTTGAAATTTCTCATTTGCGAACTGAGTCTCGTTGTCCGTGACAATGAATTCGGGGATCCCAAACCTGCAAATATGTCTCTTAAAAAACATCCTGACCTTCTTTACCGTGTTAGTAGTTAAGGGTTCAGTACTTGGTGAAGTAATCCACTACTACCACCAAATACTTCAGTTGACCATTGGCCTGAGCGAAATGTCCTAATAGGTCCAAACCCCACTTGTAGAATGGCAATGGGACAAAGATCATGGAGAGTTCTTCAGGTGGTGCATTCTGGATGTTGGCAAACTCCTAGCATTTGTCTCAATTTTGAAAGTAGGACACCATCATCGTAGGCTAGAAGTATCTAGCTCACAAGGTTTTCCTTGCAAAGGCTCTTCCCCTTAAATGTTGGCTATAATATCCCTTATGGATTTCGACTAGGACATACTAGGCTTCTTTTGGGGTGAGACACTTTAACAATGGGAAAGAGAAACCTTTATAGTATAGCTTGTCATCGAACATGATGTACCACACTGTCTTTTAGATTACCTTCTTCACTTTTTCCCGATCTTCAAAGAGATCTTCATTTGGTAGATAAGTTGTTATGGGTCTTATCTAACTGTCTTCGTTCATTATTGCATCACATCCCTGGCATCTGAGATGATTGAGGTGGGGAATGTCTCTTGTATGACAGACCAATTTATTCTAGGGGCTTTTCATACTTGTTAGTTTGGGCAGGATGTCTGTCTTGGAGTTTTGCTCTATGACAATATGGTCAACCTTGACTTTGGAGAATGCTGCCATGAGTTGCGTCACCTACCGTAAATATCTTTGCAATTGAGGGTCTATAACTTGGTATTCCCCTAAGACTTCGGAGGTTACCAACTAGGAATTGCTATAGAGTCTGAATTTCGATGCCCTAAGGTTTTTAGCCATAAGGAGTCTTGCTACTATTGCCTTGTATTATGCTTGATTAGTCGAGGTGGAGAACTCAAATTTGAGGGATTGCTCAACAGTGACTCCATTGGTATTCTCCAGAATGATTACTGTGTTGCTTCCCTTTAGACTAGAGACTTCATCCAGGTAGTTTGTCCATACCCCTTCTTGGTTGGAGGTCGGGAAATGGGTAAACTCCACCATGAAATTGAATAAAGCTTGTGCCTTTATGACTTGGCAGGCTCGTACTTGATTTTGAATTCTGACAGCTCCACAGACCGTGATATTATTCTTCCAGCTAGCTCTGGCCTGTGGAGGACTTGTCTGATAGGCTGATTCATCCTTACAAACAAAGGATGACATTAAAAGTACTACCTCAATCTTCTTGCTAACACGAGTAGTGCAAATGCTAACTTTGTTTATCTTCTATAGCGGAGTTCGGGCCCTTGTAGCACCTTGCTCACAAAGTAAATAGGCTTTTGACCTTCTGCTATTTCTCTAGCAAGGATTGAACTAACTATTTTTCCTGTAACTAAGAGATAAAGGTATAGGGTCTCTTCGTCCTTCGGCCTTGTTAGAATGGGAGGAGTGGCAAATGAGATCTTCAAGTTTTGAAAGACCTCTTCGCACTCTGCTATCCACTCGAAGTCTTTGCACTTCTTTAGGAGCTTAAAGAAAGGTAAAGCCTTTTGAGCTGACTTGGAGATGAACCTAGTAAATGCCACTATCCGACGTGTAAGCTGTTGATTTTCTTTCAAAGAGCTAGGGCTTTGCATGTTGATGACACCTTGGAATTTATCAGGATTGGCTTCAATCTCTATGTTGGTTAGTATGAAGCCCAAAAGCTTTCCAGTTTGGAGCCTAAATGCACATTTATCTAGATTCGAACTAATGTTATGCTTCCTTAACTGCGCAAACACTTTCGTGTTGTCGAACGCATGGTCTTTCGTGGGTGGGGTTTTCACAATCATATCATCGATGTAAACTTCCATTATTTTCCCAATCGAATACCTTATTCATTATCTTGTAGTAGGTGGGTCATGCATTCTTTATCCCAAAGGGAATCAATCTCTAGCTATTTCTATGATGAATGCTATTTTTTTCTCATCTTTTGAATGCATGGGAATCTGGTTAAATTCGAAGTAGGCATCCATAAAAGACAAGTATTGATATCCAGAAGATCCATCCACTAACTTGTTTATGTTAAGCAATGGGTAAAGGTCCTTAGGGTAGGCTTTGTTAATGTCTGTGTAGTCTACACATATACACAATTTCCCTGAGGACTTCTTAGCCATAAACACATTGGATAGACAAGTGATATAAGACACTTCCCTAATGAAGCCAGCCTTGAGAACCTCATTAACGTGTTCCTTTATGGCCCTCTGGTGCTCTGGTCCCACTTTTCTATTCCTCTGTGACATCAAATTGGCATTTGGGAAGACTGATAACTAATGGCAGATGAAAGTGGGATCGATCCCAGACTTGTCAGTTGACGTCCACACAAACAAGTCCTTGTTTTATTGCAGAAATTCTATCAACTTTCTTTATTCTTCCTCGATGGCCTGCTCCAATCTTAATGACCTGGTTGGGTCGTGGTCCAAGTTGACCGTTCAATAATTGGCTATCCGATTGTGGCATTTTCTCTTTCGTTTCACTATAGACATCGAGCTCTGTCATCATCGCGGGACGTTTACCTTTCCTTTGAGGTGGCAGAGGAGGGTGTTCATTGTGGGTGGACTTCTCAAAGAGGTACACACCTGTAGCAGCTCCTTACTGTAGCCTGGTCTTCCTTCATTGTTATCACTTCTCCGTCATCTGCTAGGAACTTCATTGTAAGGTGGTGAATGGACACTATTGTTCCAAGCATGTTTAAGGATGGCCTCCCCAAGATAGCATTGTAAATTGAGGGGCAATCTACCATAGAAAACTTAACATTTGCTATTTTTTCCCAAAGAGTCATCGCTAAAAGTCATAAACAGTTGTATATAGCCCTTCGACCTAACCTTGCCTCTTGAGAAGCCTATGAGATTAATATCGAAGGGTTTAAGGTTGGACAGAGGGATGCCCATATTTTTGAAGCATTCCATGAACAATATGTTCGCTGAGCTTTCCTTGTCCATAAAAACCTTATTCACTCTCGCATTGACCATATTCACAGTGATCACCACAGGGTCATTGTGGCCTTGGATGACTCATTCTCTGTCCTCTTCAAAGAAGCTTATCACAGGTGTTTGAGATCTACTACCTTTTTTTGGTAACTGGGTGTGATACAACACTGAGCACAATCTTCAAGTGTCTTCCCTCGGCAGACCTTGTTTGCCCTCCCCCAGCGAAGCCACCAGAAATGGTGATAATGGTCCTTCTGACCTCATTATATCTCTTTCATCTCGCTGAGGAGAGTTATCCCTCTGGCATTGAGCATACTTCCGTGGTGGTGAGTAGTCCCAAAGGGAGAGCCTCCATCGTCAAAGGCTCAAGCTCTTTTTCCTATCGTCCCTTCTCGGAGGTCCATGTAGTTTTCTATGTTGTCCATATGTGTAGTGAGAGTTGTAATGCTCGGTCTTGTCAACCCATCCTCGTGGTCTCAAGGCTCCTAGTTTTCGAAGATATGAGAGATTCGTATGGTATACGTCCTCCAGGATCTTATTTCGTGGAATCTTGAGGACAGTGTACTCATCAAATTTTCCCTGCGGTGGTCCTTTTGGATTATTCTTGGGGCCTTTGAGTTTGGGTTCCTTGTTCTTCCTTTGAGATGAGTCTTCATTCTTATGAGCCTCACTCTTGGCTTTAAAGACCTACTCCAAATTTATTTATTTCTCGGAGCATTGTTTCAACTCCTCAAGGGTGTATGGGCTCTTCTTGGCCAACAATTTGGTGAACTCTCCATGCTTAAGTCCACTCATAATTGCATTCTTGGCCACAACATGGTTGAAATCTCGAATCTCGAGGCACGCTTGGTTGAACCAGTGTATATAATCTTTGAGTGATTCATCCTTACCCTGTCTTATGCTGAAAAAGGCTTTGGGTGCTTCTAGGTTGTGTTTTGTTGGTGGCAAAGTGAGTAAGGAACCTCTAGCCAGTTCATCAAAACTATTCATAGAACTTGGGCGTAAGGAAGTGAACCACTTCTGTGCTGCTTTCTTTATGGTGGAAGGGAGAGCACGACATTTGACGAGGTCGAATCCCCTACGAGTAGCATGGAGGCCATAAAAAATGGTCAAAGTGCTCTTGGGGTTCCGTAAACCCATCATATGCTTCGATGGTGGGGGACTTGAAACCCTTAGGTAACTATACTCCCATGATGAAATCAGAAAACAGATAGCTGAAATTATAATGGACCCTTTGTTGATATGAGTGGCCTGAAGTGGTGGAAGGCTCAGACTTTTTTTGTAGTTCACGAACAACGTGAGTTTTTCTATAAGCTCGTATTCTGCGATCCACACCAGCTCCTTTATTGTTCTCAACCACACATTTTCGAGTCACAGTTGTCCCTGCTATTAAGTGAACATTTCATACAATTTTTGGATAGTCGGGGGCCGATTAGAGGTTTATTTCTTGTTGGGCATTTTTTTGGGTAGAGATTTGTTTCTTGTCTTGAACTTTGTCTTCACTTTCATTCATAGTATTGAATTCTCTTTATCTTTAACAAAAAGAAAAGAAAAGAAAAGAAAAGAAAAAGAGAGATTATATGCTATTAAGTGTGATTTTTAAGGTAATTGTTATTAAGTGTAATTAATATAATGAGAATTGAGAAGTAACTCTTTCTTTTCTCAATGCAAAGGATTAGTTACTCTCTAAATCCTATTCTCTTTATTAAAGGCAAACTTTGGTATTGAATCTTTACATCCAAAGGAAAAAAAAGGTTTTATTAGTTGAATTAGTTTAACTAAAACTTACTATTTTCTAAGGAAGTTTTACACCTAGAGAAATTAATGTATACTTCTATAGTATAATTATTAATACATGTTCTAAGAAATATATTCATCTATAATTTTAAATAAATTTACATAAATTTTAAATTAATTAAATTGATAAAAGACATTTATCTTAGAGCATGCATTAATTGTGTTAAAAAAATATGCATTAATTTTTCTTACAGCTAAAATGTCATCAAAGCAACAATGATAGTGACGATTTTTACTTCAAAAGTATAGAAGCTTTAGAGACGATATTTTCTTCCCGGAAAATACTGAGACTTTGGTGATGTCTATGTTGTGAATTTTTCGCAAGCGCACGGATCGTACAAGTAGTAAATAAAGATCGTTCCTATAAGAATCAATTGATTACTAACTTTTACGGCTATTTTGATTGTGTAAGTGAATAAAATTGATAGAGAAGGTTTAATTAAAATTAATACGAAAAACAAAGGAATAAAGTAAACAATTGAAACTAGAAAAAATGAGATTTAACAAGGATTTAAAGCTCTAGTAAATAATTGTAATCCTATCTTTGCTAATGTTCAATTATGTTCTTGAAAGCAATTTGTCTTAAATTATTTAAAACTCAATTTATTGGCACTAAAAATATGCTAAAACTTCACTAACCCCATTCTCATAGCAATTAATCCAAGTTCTAACCCATTAAGATTCATGATAATTGTTTACCCTTCGAAGGATTTAAGCCTATGTCTAGCTCTCAATTCCTAAGTTCAATTCTTGGATTTTCAAGCAATTAGATTTCATCTTTCGATCCTTTACCTAAAGCCTAAAATTATGTAAATATGGCGCGCAACATATTACAAGCATTAAGCATACGAAGAATGAATCAAGAACAATAATTTCATTAACAAAGAATCAAATTAACAATTCATAATAGGGAAATAGAGAGTTCCATCCTAATCCTAGAAAAGGAATTTAGCCGCTAATGGCCATCGTAACACAAATAAGAACAAGGATTAAAGAAACAACTATGATTGATAAACAAAAAGAAAAGATGGGAAGATGGAGATGGAGAAAAGATCTTCAATGGTTGATCTTCAAAGAGTCTTGCTCTTGCCTTCAAAGCCTTCGCCTTTGAATCCTCGCGCTTTTCCTCTCAAAACCTGCCGTCACACAAGTTTATGCCAAAAAGCCCTTCTTTGGTTTGGTGTTTTGCCCAATTTATAATTATTTGAGGGCAACATTTTCATTTTTTCATGTTAGAGGGACTCACACGGTCGTGTGAACTTTAAAAATAGTATAATTTACACATTCAGGGGTCACACAGGAGACACGGCCGTGTCTTCCACACAGAAGCTTTATTGAAGTTAAATAGGGCCGTGTGAGTATGACAAAAGCGTTTTCTAAGTTACACACAACCGTGTGTAACTCATTAATCTCTCAAAACGTAATTTTTTGGATAAGTGGTCTTTATAAAAATTGTAGTTCTTTTTCTTAACTTTCCAATGTCGTTAGAATCACTTCGTTTTGACTTCTATAGCTCAAATTATACTCATTTTATTACGCAAAGATCAAAAACTCTGCGAATCTAGACTATATAAATTCCGAACTCAACTCCATTGCAATGAATCCATCCAAAGTTTCATAAAGTCATGTCAAAAGACCTATTTTGGATCTAAAAATATATAGAAAGATCAATCATGATATATTAAGGATAATTAGATTAAATGTGACATAAATTCTAACATAAATCAATCAAAGCACATCTAAATCCATCTCAAATCAAGCACAAGATGTATGTATTTTATCTACACATCAGTCTACTCAATGAATAATTTACAGCGATGTTTAATTAATTACGCCAAGTGAAGTAACAGAGTTATTACCCGCAGACGAGTTAAGTGAGAAGAGGAAAGAAACCCCCTCTTCTTTGTAGATAAAAAGTTTTCATCGTGTTGTAAGGTGTTGTTCAGTTATTTGTTTAGGATTCACTATAATACGTTAGTAGTCATAAAAAAAGGATGTACCGTGCCTAATTTTACAACAATCTAGAAAAACAATTATAATTCTTTTGAATAAAGCTATAAAAAGTTTGAAGAAAGTTATAAATATTTTGAAGTAAAAATTATTGTAACTTTAGAGTTTTGTAACTTATTAACTTTAAGGTGTTTGTAACTTTCTTCAAAATTAATCCTTATAATTTTATTAAAAAAGAGTTACAACTTTCTTTTAAATTGTTCTAAATAACGTACAATACGTTGTTTTTTATTTTTTTGACGTACGCTAATGAACCCAATTTGTTAACGAAGTTTTCATTGTAATTGTAATACTAAAATGTTTCTTTCATTTTGAAAACAAAAGGCACAAGTAGCTCCTAAACCAAGTCAGACATATCTTTAACTATGGTTAAATTAAACAATTAGTTCCTATAGTTTTACTCAATTTATATTTTAGTCCTCGTAGTTTTTTTATAAATATTAATCCTTATATTTTCACCTTTTTAGATTTTGATTCCTACCATTATGTTATTGGTCTCTACATTTTTCTCTTATTGGTTTTAATTCCTATAACTTTTACTTATATATTAAGGTATTTGTCACATATTTTTCATTAAGAATCACTCTTTATAGTTTTTAATTATTAAAGTATTGATTTTGAGAAACCAAAATCTAAATTAATGAAATTGTAAAAGTAAAAGTGCTAAAACATAAAGTAAAAATAATAAGGATCAATATCAAAATGAAGTGAAACTACGAGAACTAATTGTTTATTGGCTAATACTATTTGAAATTTTAAAAGGATTCTGAAATAATGAAAGATTAATTATTAGAGAAAGGGCCTTACAACCCATTATTTCAATGAAAGGCCCTTTCTCTCTCCTAGGATCTCTGGGCCACATTCATTGATCGGTGAGTTGGATTGAAAAGCATCGTTTCTGCATATGAGAAGCGATTGAGATTGAGATTGTGATTGCCCTACCCAAGTTAGGCTGGCACTGCTACTACTGGTACTGGTAGGGCATACAACCCTGTAAGAAAGATCACACAATCTTTGAACAAATAATATTGTGTTGGTTGTTGCTTGACAGATACTCTTTCGATTTCAATAGAGGGAGACCAAAAGTGATATAATAGATACCAAAAGTCCTATTTAGTGGGTCAAATTATCCCGTATGTTTGCATGCATTGTACCTCTCTGAGCATGACTACTGCAATTTAACATCAGATACTGCTTGTTTTTCTGCCTTTCTTAATTAGAGTTAGGGAAATGAAGAAATTTTCATGTTGTCTTTTGAATTAGTTCCCGAAGGAAATGGTTATAATTAAAGAGGCTAAAAATAATGATTGAATGAAACGTTTGAGTAAAATGATTGAATAGAAAACAAAATGTAGTCGCATTGATTGAATGAAACGTTTGAATAATATGATTTTTTATTTTATTTTTTTGTGAAGTAAAAAAAATCATTCTTGGACCAGCTCTTAACAGTTTAGTTTTTTTGGATGAGTCAGTTTCTTGAAAGTTATATTTAATTGAGAATTTCATCAAACTGGATCAGTACTGCAGGAACCTTACTCTTAAATGGAATGATATATATGATAATTAGGTAGAAGCCAGCACTCATCTAAATCCACAACATACTCAAGGGACATAAAGATTCGAGATGTAAATTAGTAGGATTGAGTTAAATTTAGGTTAAATATATTACACTACTGCTGGTATATACATAACTATTCACTGCTTTTACTTTAATGAAGAGTTATATTTATTGCACCTTTTTTTAAAAATTACTTTTTGCTCTACATGAATAGTTTTTGCGAAGATTTACATCAGTTGTAATTAACCAATTCTTATAAGGAAAAAAGAGA
The DNA here is from genome assembly GCA_029884595.1 of Ormosia semicastrata. Lineage (NCBI taxonomy): Eukaryota > Viridiplantae > Streptophyta > Magnoliopsida > Fabales > Fabaceae > Ormosia > Ormosia semicastrata. Next base: position 8,459,338 of record JAQQTO010000021.1, on the reverse strand, counting down.
TATAATCTATCTATATCAATATCTATTTATATATATAGTAAATTTGACTTGAGTTTGATGCATGCATTAATGACAAATTTAATAAATATAATTAATAATTATTTATAATCAATATATACATGCATATAGAGTTATAGACTTAAATTTAATCAGTATTATTGATTATTAATGATTCTTTAAGTAGTATTTTTATATTATTTAATTAAAAAAATAATTTTACCATTTACTTCTTGAATCACAATTATGTATGAATTAAAGAAAAATTTGAAAACTGTGTTATGAGTAGGGTTGCCCACGAGTCCAACCCAACCCGATGATCCGACCAACTCGACCCAACCCAATATAAAATATTCAGATCAGTTCGGGTCATCAGGTTAGTTTAGGTAGAATCCGAAAAACTCGTTTATTTATTGTTTCGAGTGACGGGTTCAAGAAACTAACCCGATGACCCAACTACCCAAATAAAACGATGTCATTTTGGGAGTATTCCTTCAGTTCTTCTTTCTTACCAGAGCGACAACGTATCCTCCTCATTTTCTCGGACATTTCTCTTCCTTCTTTCTGTAAATTCCCAAATTGGGAAATCCTAAGTGCCAGCTGCTCCATCTCAGCCCTCTCTCATTATAATTCTTCCTCCTCCTCCACTTCTACATCATCATCAAAACAACCCAGGACCACTTCTCCCCCGTCACCACCAAGCTCGCCTTCGACCTTAATCTCCAACATGGGCATCGTCACCCTCTTAACCCTCGGCAATGGCACCCCCGACGTCTTCGCATCCCTCGTCGGCTCGTCGCTCTCCACGCCGGTCAATACCGAACCGGTCATAAGCAGATTTGTGAGATCTGTGGTGACGCAAGATCTGCGGGATCCGAGCAGATCTGTGGTGCACGGAGGTAGTGGTGGTTCTCCGATGAGCAAATCTGAGTGAGGGGCGTTCGGGTGGAGATAAAGTGGAGCAGATCTGGGTGGTTGGGCGTTCTGGTGGTTGGGTTTTCTGGTGGTTAGGGTCGCGGGTTCTAAGTGAGGGGTGGTGGAGATAAGGTGGTTTGGGTTCATTGTTGCTCATGACGGCAGCAATTTTGTTGGTTCATGTTCGTGGATGGTGGGTCATGGGTGGTTTTGGGGCTCTGGTTGTGGTGGGGTTAGGTGGCGCAATGGACGAAGCGACCAAGGCAGGTTGCAATGGTGGTAGCATGGCTGGGTGGTTCTGGTGGTAGTTCAGGTGGCTTGGGTTGAAGGTATGAGTGGCTATTTTCCACTATAGTTATAGAGATGGGTTGTTGTGATGGTTATTCAAAGTCTCTGTTGAGGTTGAAAGTGCTGGAGGTCATGGCATTTAGGCCTTTTGATTTTTTGATTTGGTGGTGTTTTGAGAGTCTGTGATGTTGATTTAGGATGGAAATGGAGTCTATTTTAGGCTAGCAAGAAGCTGGGTTTGTTATGAATTTTTTCTCATTTTTTCCTTTGTCCCCTCTCTATTTGCAAATTTGAACAACCCGACCCGAACCAACCCGACTGTAATCGGGTTGGTTCGGTTTAGGTTACCTGGAAAAAAAATTCCCAAACCTGACCCAACTCAACTCGACTTCAACTAATTGGTTTAGATTTTTTTCCCCTAAACCCGAACTAACCCGACCCATGTGTAGCCCTAGTTATGAGTTAGAAATTGTGTTACACTCTTAAAATGACCAATTGCTATATTTATTTTGATGAGAGGTTATGACAAAATGAAAGAAAAATTAATAAGAAATGAATACTTTCATTATTCAAGAGTTTAAAAATTTATGTAAAAATAAGAGTTTATGATATAAAAATGGGAAAGCAATATGAAGGAAACTATATCATTTAATGCAAGTATAAAATCATAACAAAATTTGTTGAGTTTATATTTTTCTATTGAAAATTAACACAAATTTGAAGCATGTTTTGACTTAATTATTTTATGAAATTATTTAAATGTAATTTATTTGTTATTTTAACATACTTAAGGGTTTTTTTTTCATTATTTCAACATCTATTGATGCTATTAATATAATAAAAAGATATAATAAGCTGAAAGATTTTTATAAATTAAATTTTAACATTTTATGTTTTTTAAAGAAAATTTTAATATTCTATTTATTGATAGTTGTATAATAATACAAATAAGATTAGTCGGTTTAGTTTTATTCTTTGTAAATGTTGAATGATGAATAATATAAGTGTTACATATATTACAAATCTGTGCATCGCACTGTTAGAATGGGGGAGCATAGAACATTAGGGAAATATGTATTTAATGGACTAAGTGAAGGATCATATAAGTAGGTTTGACACCACTTCTTGACCCAAAATCTTAAGGCATTAGATCTAAGGGTCTTTTCAATTTATATACTCTTCATTTTGTCCATCTCTTTCTAATATAAGTCTTTTTTATCCACATCTAACTCACACTTGCATTACCAACAATCTCCCCATCAAGTGTGAATCCTTCATACATGGTCATTCTCCCTCAACCAGAAGCCTATCAAGCATTTGACAGTGTTACTAAGAGTTTAGCTCACATCCAAGAGTCTCATCTCCTCTAGATCAGACCACACACCCTTTTCTTTATACTTGTATTGGCGTCGTCCATCATCCATAATGAAACACACCACCTAACCTCCACATCGGTAATGTTGCAATCAGGATTGCGACAGGACAACTAAAATATAGGATTTTGAAAATAATAAAGTCACCACCAATGTTTATTTAAACTAGGAGTACATTAGAAAAATCCTTTAATTAGGAAAACTAGTCTTTTGAAAAAAAAGATTTGGATTCGGGAGTCGATTATAGATAGAAAATGTGTTAGCACCCTACACTGTCCGTTTCAGGAACGGTACCTTAAATTAGTTATGCAAATTTTAATAATCTCAAATATATTTATTTTACCCTTTTTAAAAAGCATTGTAACTATTTATAAAAGAAAAGGAAACAACCAAATTATGAAAATTAATTTTGGCTTGATAGAAATGAATTCACACTCCTACGTATCTCCTGATGCAATGAAAAATTCAAAGTCACGTCATTCTTTAGAAAATGACAATTGTGAGTTAGTTGTTTTTAATTTTGAAAATATTTTTATTTTAAAAATTCATTTATTTATTTTTTGTTTAGAAAAAGATTTGAATCATCATGTTATCATAACTTAGATAACTCTAAAAATTACAGAATTAACAAGCTGTCACAGCTCAACTAATCTCATTTTATTCTTCTCAACGAGGTTCAATTATTTTAAAAAAAAGATTGTAAAATCAATGACTTAAAAAAGACAATGTTAGCAACGTGATTAAAATAAACATGCTGACAAATAAGATAAGCATAAACACACAATATGGTAAACAAAGCCTCAATAAAGCCAACAAGCGAAACATAAGATGATTTTTTTTGTTATTATCATTTTTATCTATTATTCATTTATCTTTCTTGTTCTTAAAAAAATCATTTTTTAATGAAAACCTTGACCCATTTCATTAACTTGAACAAAACCTCTTAAATCAAAGGCCATAAAAATTTTTTGGCTTATTTTTTTATTAGCAGATTTTCAAAACAAAACTAGCAAGTCATTTTCTAACAAAACAAAGAAAGAGACTTTTAGTCTTTGAAACTGAAAAATGAAACAGAGAAAAAGGGGGGGTTGCGATGGAGCTTGGAACGGTGAAGATCTGGGCAACGACATTCCGACGATGGGTTGTGGTGGTCGGTGGCTTGTGCGTGGACGACGAGTAGTAGCAAGGAGCATGACGATGGCTCGATAGAGGTGGCTCATAGGTTGTGGGTCGCGGTGGTACTTATGGACAGGCGGATCTACGACGAGGTGAGTGGACTGATGCATAGTGGCTGGTTCGCACAAGGTTCAGCGGAGTGGGTAGCGGATCTGGGAGCTACTATAGAGGCTTAGGCGCAGCCGTGACAGCAATGGTTGGGAAGGGAGATGGTGTAATACCCTAAATGATATGTTAGACTTGTTTATGTGTTCGAAAGGTAGCATATGATTTGTTTAGCATGTATGTATAATTTTATGACAATCTGAGGTCATTTAGGTACTTAGTTGCAACTTGGACTGTGAAAAGCAGCTTAAAATGACTTAGATAATAGCATTAACTGCTTAGGAGAGAGAAATAAATATGAAAAATTTATTTCTATGTCACAAATATGAATAACAAGTTACAGTTAAAGTTTCAAGGTAAACTGAACTAGTCTGATATTTTTAGGCATACTAGTTATCTAATTATAGCTGGTTTGACTAGTAGCAAATATAAAAATATTAGATAATGGTAAAATAACTTTTTATACGAATCTTAATATTTATTTTAAAGTTGTTGGAAGTTAAAAATCTAGATTTAACTAAATCTGAGTGTTTTTAGTAGATCAAAATTTTATCAGTTTTGGCCTAAGGGTAGTTCCTCTTTATAAGCTCATTCATGACTATTTTTGCTTCAAAAATAGAAAGAGAAAACGTGAAAGGAGAAGAGAAAGAAGAGGAAAGAAAGGCCAAGTAAGAGGAAGAGAGAAAGAGGAAAGTTAAGGATAAAGCCAAGGCTTGAGAATCCAACTAAATTTGATTCACCAATAAAGCTTCAAAGGTTGGGTTTTGTGACCAATTTCACTTCCTGTTAATTTTTTTTCTCTATTTATGCAATTAGGTTGCTTAATAGGCCAAAATGAGTTTTAGAGGTGTTTGATGTGTTTTGAGTGCATGATTGAGTTTCTTTGGTTGTTTATGACTTGTTCAAAGCATAATTCTGAGATAGAAGCTTAGAATTTGTCATTTAGGCCTTAAAATCCCAAATTTAAGGGTTAGGTCATCCTAGGTGGATTTTGTTGCATTAATCCAAATTAAGTTATTTTGGTTGGTGATTGAAGATTCCTATGTGTTTATGAATTGATTAGGAACTTGAAATCACTTAGAAACTATGTTGGAATGACCATAATTCAAGAAAATGACCAATGGAACAGTACCATGGTCTGCAGAATTATGCAGAACTTGGTTTCTGTCATGAGCGCCGCGGCGTGAGAGACGTCGTGTCGCGACGTTGGGATGAACGACTTGAATGTTGTGATGTTAAGAAGGTTACATCGCATCGTGAGGCCAGATTTTGCTACACGCGTCGCAACGTTAATAACACCGCGTCGCGGCGTGAAAGTGATGCTATACTCAGTACTAAAACCCAAGGTTAAGGCGTCGCGATGTGCCCAGATTAATGTCGTGGCGTTGGTGTCAGGAACCTTAAAAATGTTATTTGTGATGTTTTGAAGTTCTGGACTAGATGAAATCATTAGTATATATTTCCTAAAGTATATTTAAGTACAGATAAGGATAGTTTCTAAGAGGAGAATTATAGCTAGTTTGTATGGGAAAGTTTGGTAGTGTTGATTTTGTGAGTATCCTATGACAGTATTCATGAAGGCCAAGAGAAATCGAAAGGGTGTCTGATAGACTCAATGGAAGAATGACATAACCCTGATAAGTCGATAGTGCTAAGGCCAGAAGAGATAAATAGAGATCCATATGGTTCTTCGGAATCAGGATTTAGACCAAACTTCTCATGAGCCAGGATATGTGTGTAGTGTGAGGAGATACCTCTACTTGCTACAAACTAACACATAAAACCATTAATTCCTAATATTTACATTTGTATTCCGAGTTGGACTAAATGTATGTATGAGATGTATAATAAAATGGTTTATCTAAATGTAATAGTTAGACCATGTAGTTGTTTAAACATGTTCCATAATTGTTACTGTGATTATGTTTATATATATTATGTATGACTGGTTTTGATTACTCATACTGAGGATGTAGTTTCTCATCCCACTATGTATCATGTAATTCAAGGTGAATCTTATCCTAAGGGTAAGAAGAAGAAAGAAGCTAAGGATTAGATAATGTTATGTTTTCAGTTGTTGTACATAATAGTATCATCTTCGAAATATTTAGAGTTATCTGTTACTTCAAGCCTATGTTAAGGCTAATGATGTAAAAGTACTTTGATGCTTCTTGATATAGCTATTATATTTTCACATTTCATATGATTCTTTATAATGTTTCCAATGAATATTATGAATATAAGTATATGATTAGTATGTATGTAGTGACATTGTCATGCTAAGCATCTCTTTGTATGACGTATATACTGAGATATTGATATTAGGATGTTACAGATGACAGTTTGGATTTGTTAAGCTCTGGGTTGTGGGAGTTAACAATGGTGAGGCAAAGGTGTTTTTTTTTTTTTTTTTTGGTTCTATTTTGAGTTTCTTGTGGTTCATTCTTGGTTCATTAGTATAGGAGATTTTAGTGTTTGAGTGAAAATTGTTTACGATTTGTAAAGTTATTGAAGATGTGGTGTTAATGGTGGATTTGTGTTGGCTTTGTTGATGGGTTTGAAAGATGGATAGTGCGTTTGGCTTTCTTTTATCCTGTATTTAATGGTGCAGAGAGGTTGTTTATGTTTTATGGTGGTTTCTCTTTGTTTGTGTGATTAAGAGATGACTATGGGCAGAGGGTTGTGAATGATGGCTTGTGGTAAAGTTTTAGGTTACATGTGATGTTTTATGGTGGTTTTTGTAAAATGTTAACAACTACATAAAGCTTCATGGAAGCCTAGTGCATAATATATCAACTAGAAAACAAATCACATGCTCAAACATTCAATTATATTTAGAAGAAATTTAAGAGTCGAGGTTCAAATAAATTGAGGAAAATCAAGAAGAAAATACCTCTAATCTAGAAATCTTTGAAAATTGAAATCTTTCTTTCTTTATAGAATGCTTCCCTTCTTACTCTTCAACTCTTTGGCTCTTTTTCTTTCTCCATAGCTTCATCTCTTATAGTCTCACACACTCTCTTATTTCTCTCAAACCTCAACTAAGACCAGAAGCCAAAGACCCCCTCCCAGCTTCTTTCTTTCTCAGATGTGAACCCTCCTTTTGCATTAACTATGGCTCATATTTTATATAGCCAAAATCATCATTCTCCTCATCAAGCCAGCATTACATAAGGATGTGTAGTCTTTTTCTGATTTTATTTATTGGCTCTCAAACATGCCATCCATTTTTCTCTGGTGCTGCTACCTTCCCTTTTGGTGTTTAGTCTCTTGGTTCTCTTTTTCATAGTTGACTTTGCATGGCTTGCAAGTGTTGCAGGAGGTGCAGCAGGATGTATTATATAAGAGGCGGCTTAGGCAAATGCTCCGTTACCATTTGGGTGTTTTATTTTAAAAACTTTTAGCTTCATATTTTTCTTTGTCCTTCCAAAATTCCCATTGCCTTAGTTATTTGTGCTCCATAATTGTGTTTCATAAAATGCTATGTCCTTATTATTATGTATAGATGAGAGATTTTATGCTTATATTAGTTAAATTTCCTTTGGATATCTCTCTATATGATTATGAGCAATTTGTGTGTATTCGTTAAGTGATTAAGTGAATTTATAATTTATATTTAACTTGGTGATTTTTCTAATGTAGGATGGGCTTAAAATAGAGAAATTGGAGCAATTCAAGGCTCAAAAGCCAAGAGAAGGACCAAATGGCATTTTAGGGGAGAGAGCGCCGCGACACAAAGGAGTGTGCACCACGGCGCAAGGGTGCATCATCAAGTTGCCATACTGAGACCCGAGGCTAGCGTGCCGCGGCACAAAAGAGTGTGAGTTGTGACCCTAGGTGACCGACTCAATGCGAGCCGCGGCTTAAGTAAGTTGGGGCCGCGGAGCGGGGTGCAAAAGTGAGTCTATAAATAGAATTTTATCAAATTTTCTTAGGATGGCTTTCTAGGTTAGAGAAGCTACGCCTGACTCTTCATTTTCTGAGGCTGAAAGAGGCCAAGGGAGCCAAGGTTGGAGGCTATCTTCCTCATGGAATGAGATTCAAGCATCAATGGCAACATCCATAAGTCTTTCCTCCATTCTCCCTTTGTTTTCTTCTCTTTCCAATTCTTTGAGCATGTATTTTGATTGTATTTTCATGTTCAATGATGTAGTAGCTGTTTTAGGGAATACTTTGAATCATTTTATGGATATTAATGATTTTGTTCTCCTTTAAGTTTGTATGGATGTATGGTTTTGTTCAATCATATTGTTCTTAATGTTCTTGAGTGTCTGATCATCGTTTAAGTGATTTGATGGAATCTAATGAACCTAGACATAAGAATTTAGATTTTAGATTTAATGTATAGTTGATGTATGTTCGATTTTGTTCCAATGGCGGGATGAGTTGATTCGCTAATGGGATAGAAATATACCTCTTAGCCATGCATAGCGTGTGATTGAGAATGGACCTTAAAGAGTGGATTTTGTGTTAGCTCTCATGGAAACATAGTGAGTTGGGCAATTGAAACTATGGTTAGATAACCTAGATATAGGTTTTTAGTTAATGAAGATTCTCAAGCTAATCTAGTCATTTCATTCATATGAAAAGGATTGCATATTGTTAGTTAAAGTAAGGGGTGAAGAAGGATTTTCCTAAACTCTATCCATTATGTTATTTTCCTTTTTCACTTTTTAGTCTTTAGTTTCTCCTATTTTATATGTTCTTGAATAGAATTAGGTAAGCTATTGGTTAATATTTAGCATTAGAAGTAAACTTATCCTCTAGGGAACAATCTCTACTTTTCACTTTATTACTTGAATGACCCATGCACTTGCGGCTTATTTTGGGACAAACAAGTTTTTGGCGCCATTACCTGGGATAAAACATTATTTTTATATTGCTAATATTAACAATGAGTTTGCTTAGTTCTAATTCAAGTTTTTATGTTTTGTTGTTGTAAATAGTTTTATTTTCAAGTTTTTATGTTTTTGTTGTTGATTTGCTTAAATATATAGTTATAGTTTGATTTTGTGTTTTTGTTATATTTTTGTTGTACATTCTGTGTTTTAAATTTGTAGGCACATTTTGTTGGTGCTTGAGGCCATATTGAAGCAGAAATGGCAACATAAACCATTTCCTGTGAGTGCGCAGGTTGAGTTCTCACGCTGCGGCATAGTCTTCTGAGCGTCGCGGTGCTTGTGCACGTTTTCTTCAAAATTTTGCAGCTTTTTACTCACGCTGTAGCCCAGGAATGGTTACGTTGCGGCGCAATGCCCTATTTTTTCTGTTTATTTTCTCTGTTTTTCTTTATTTAGTATGCTCAATGCTAATTTGGCTGCTATTTTGATATGCTCAGGTACCCTTAGACCATGTGCAGCAAGGAACATATTCACTTTGGTTTGGGAGAGTATCTTTACATGTTTTCACCCTTAATGCTTAATATTTACACATATTTTGATATTTTAAAGTATGTGCTAGTGATAGTCATCATGCTTTCATGATTATATCATGTTTTGGCTATTACTGGTGTGCTGTTGATGCAAGTTTTAATTTTTCACACTTTGTACATGTTGTTATGCATCATTGAATGAAAAATGATGGATATTTGGAATGCATGACATATTTCTATTTGCTAGTGTGTGATAATTGGCCAATGATATAAATGCTTGCGAATTGCCCTCTGTTTTGTGAAACCATTCGCGATCTTGAAGCATGTCAATGTAATCTGGTTTATTTTTATGCATGCTGTGTTTTTCCACTTAGATGATTATTTAACTTTGGAAAGATATGAGTGTTTATTTAGAGAATGTTTATGAATTGTGTATGTAGATGATTTCTTTTATCCTTGAAGTTGTTCTCCAACCCTCTTGAGGCAAAATCCTAAATTGTGCATGATTAAAGAAATGATTAGGGCATTATTTGGACCGATTGAATCTTTTCAAGCTTACCCTGAATGTTTATATCATAGGTCCCATTTGAAGCTTTTTAATTGTATGACCTTATTTGTTTTTCATTACCATTGTGTTTGTTAACCTGTTAACCATTCTAATGCATGTGAAAGCATTGCATTTTCTTCCTACCCTTATTGTTTGTTGAGTACATAATGTGTTATTTTTTGAAGTGAGTTCAGTTATTAGGGGTATTAATATCTTCAATACAAAATGAGCCTGAAGGAGCCAGATGCAGTCAAAAGAAAGAAAGAAAAAAGCATTGCTTTGCAAAAATAGAAAAAGAAAAAGAAATAGAAATGAAAAAAAAAAAGCAAAGCTTAAGAAAAGAAAAGTTTGAAAAGCATCGAAAATGATTCTGGCAAGTTTTCTACATTCACTATTGTATACCCTGCGAAAATCATGTTGTGATTCATGATTTGAAATAACATGTTTATATTTCTCAATGTTTGTATTGTATCCTATCCTTTTCTTCTATTACCCACTACCATTGGCTTTACATTATAAGTTATGAAAGTCCATCTTGCTCCTCAGTTATGTGTGATTTACATTAGTGGAGAGAGGGTTGGATTAGAATTTTGTGGATTCTTTGATTTATATCCATGTGTAGGTTTATAAACTTATCCAGATGAGCATGATTTGAGAAAGATAAGTTTGACTTGCATGTTTGTGGGAAATGTCATGTGCATTATTGGAAGCTGAATTGAGGGCATGTTTAGGATTGTACAGGGGTTGAGCTTAATTGTGAGGCATGTGCATCTTTTGAGGGCTTATACAATCATTGTGTACTGGTTGTGGTTAAATGAAATTGAAGTGTTGAATGCATATGAGCATGAATTGATTAATATGAGTTTACTTGATCATACTTTATGTTGCTCGAGGACTAGCAACAACTTAGGTTTGGGGGTGTGATAACTCCATGAAATGCAGTTATTTGTGCCCCATAATTGTGCTTCATAAAATACTATGTCCTTATTATTATGCATATATAAGAGATTTTATACTTATATTAGTTAAATTTCTTTTGGATGTTTCTCTATATGATTATGAGCAATTTATGTGTATTCGTTAAGTGATTAAGTGGATTTATAATTTATATTCAACTTAGTGATTTTCCTAATGTAGGATGAGTTTAAAACTGAGGAAATGAAGCGATTCAAGGCTCAAAAGCCCAAGAGAAGGACCAAGTGGCATTCTGGGAGAGAGAGCACCACGACACAAAGGAATGTGTGTCACGGCGCTAGGGTGCATCATCAAGTTGCCATACTGAGACCCAAGGCTAGCGCGCCGCGGCACAAAAGAGTGTGAGCTACGACCCTAGGTGATCGACTCAATGCGGGCCGCGGTTCAAGTAAGTTGGGGCCGCGGCGCGAGGTGCAAAAGTGAGCCTATAAATAGAATTTTATCAAATTTTCTTAAGATGACTTTCTAGGTTAGAGAAGCTGCGCCTGGCTCTTCATTTTCTGAGGCTGAAAGAGGCCAAGGGAGCCAAGGTTGGAGGCTATCTTCCTCATGGAATGAGATTCAAGCATCAATGGCAATATCCATAAGCCTTTCCTCATTTCTCCCTTTGTTTTCTTCTCTTTCTCTTTCTTTGAGCATGCATTTTGATTGTATTTTCATGTTCAATAATGTAGTAGTTGTTTTAGGTAATACTTTGAATCTTTTTTATAAAAACTAATGATTTTGTTCTCCTTTGAGTTTGTATGGATGTATGGTTTTGTTCAATCATATTGTTCTTAATGCTCTTGAGTGTCTGATCATCGTTTAAGTGATTTGATGGAATCTAATGAACCTAGACATAGAAATTTGAATTTTAGATCTAATGTATGGTTGATGCATGTTCAATTCTATTCCAATGGCGGGATGAGTTGATTCGCTAATGGGATAGAAATATACCTCTTAGCCATGCATAACGTGTGATTGAGAATAGACCTTAAAGAGTGGATTTTGTGTTAGCTCTCATGGAAACATAGTGAGTTGTGCAATTGAAACTATGGTTAGATGACCTAGACATAGGCTTTTAGCTAATGAAGATTCTCAAGCTAACATAATCATTTCATTCATGTTTATGAAAATGATTGCATATTGTTGGTTGAAGTAAGGGGTGAAGAAAGATTTTTCTAAACTCTATCTATTATGTTATTTTCATTTATCGCTTTTTAGTCTTTAGTTTAATTGTTTTTCCCTATTTTATATATTCTTAAATAGAATTAGGTAAGTTATTGATTAATATTTAGTATTGGAAGTAAACTTATCCTCGAGGGAATGATCTCTACTTTTCACTTTATTACTTGAATTACTCGTGTACTTGCGGCCTATTTTGGGACAAACACTTAATAACCTTTGGCTTGTGTGCTTGGCAGGTTGCTATCCTTCTTGCAACGTTCTTCTTGTTTTCTTTTTTTTTTTTAAGAAAAAAGAGTATTTTTCATTTTCAATTTCATTTTTTTGTACAAATAATAAGAAAAAGTGTGATCCAAATAAGATAGAAGCAAATAAAACCTGAAAAAATATTATGTTCAAGACATTGTCATTAAGCATTATTTAACACAAAATTATTAATCTTTGATTAAGTAATAAAAATAAAAATTTTATAGACAAAATTAGGTATCAACAATTAGGAAGACTTTCAACACAAGGGACGTCACATATGGATCCACCAACTACCGTCGTTCATACCAATACTCATCACATCCAAACCATCGGCTTTGATACCACTTGTTAGGATCAGGAAAACCCAAAACACCAGGGAGATCTGCATCTAATGGGTTAAACAAAGGATCACATAAGTGAGTTTGACATTATCTTGACCCAAAACCTTAAGACATTAGGTCTATATGTCTTTTCTACTTATATACTCTTCACTTTGTCCATCTCTTTTTAATGTAGGATTTTTTTTACCCACATCTAACACACACCGGGGAGATCTGCATCTAATGGACTAAGCGAAGGATCACATAAGTGGGTTTGACACTATATCTTGACCCAAAACCTTAAGACATTAGGTCTATGAGTCTTTTTCATTTATATACTCTTCACTTTGTCCATCTCTTTCTAATGTAAGACTATTTTACCTACTTCTAACTCACACTTGCATTTCGAGCCCGCCCTAATATGAAAGCTAGTGTAATGTCAAGAAAAACGGGATGTAGAAAATACAGTAGTGTTTTATGATGCTAATGCCTAGAACAAGGTGAATTGATGTGATATTTCTTGTTAAAGGAAAAAAGAAAGAAAACTATTATGATTCATTTATATGGTGAATCATTGATGTGTATTTTTGTCAATAGTCAATTTTAGTTAAATTCCAGGTGATATGGAAGTGATATAATTCTTGTAAATATTGAACCATTGGTGTTTATTTCTGTCAATAGTCAATTTTAGTGAAATTCTAAATGACCAACCTGATTAGGCAGTGTTTTGCCGACGCAAGAAATGTCCGACAAGGATACAGATAGATAGAAAATGAATCACAATAGTCTATTCTTGATAAAATAATTGATTAGTTTGTTAAACTTACCATCCACTTTGAATTGCTCAGAAATTAAAGAAACGATAGTTACAACCGATTGAAACAATATAGTAGTCTTCAATTACGTGATAAAGAATTGGAATATATTCACATCAACGCATAGTTTCTTAGAAATTGCAGAGGATTATATATATTGACTATTTATTTATCTATTTCTTGTTAGTTTAGATTGACTAATTATGGATAGACATGTAATAAATGTATTAGTAGCAGGTGGATTAATAAAGTATATATAGTGATATTATTGTATGCATACAGATCTAATATATCATCTTTATATATAAAAGACAAAAAGTTAAAAAAAATCTTCCTAAACTTATTCATCACAAAAAGTGTATAAAGATGACGTATTATATTTGATATAAAAAATGATTTGTCCTCTTAATAAATCTTTTTATTAATATTTTTTATTATTAAATGAAAAAAATAATGAATATTTTTTATATTTTTAAGATATTAAATATATTTATTTTTTATTTAATATTTTTTTTATTTAATATAAAAAAATTATTAAAAAAATTTATAAGAAGATATAGAATTACTCATTTGGTATATATATGTCCTGTCCACTGAGTTAATAACTTTAATTAGCAATGGAATTGAAGGGGAAGTGACGTAACATTCCATTCTTTATTTCTAAAGAAGGTGAAGGTTTGGCTTATTCATTAGTTGATTTTTCTCGTTCATTGGTTGTTTCACTCGTTTGGTTGTAATGGCAAATCATGTATAGAGCAGTGAGTCGTGACAGTGCACCTGGTTATTTCCCTGTTATGTAGCTGCTCTTCACTTTTCCTTATATGCCGCAGTTTTTTTTTGTCTGCTTCCTACCCTGGCTTGAGGTATATTACATTTTTCTTCCCTTCTTCAACTATACGCCAGGCCAAAAAGACTAATGTAATCTGATCGATCTCATAATTTTCTGTTTTGTTTTTCCTTTTTATTTTTGAGCTACAAGGATGTGTTTTAATAAACATGAGATTCCAACTTAAAAATTAATATCACGTGAGATTTTAACTTAAAATCAATTGACTTCAAGTGGAGTGATCTAATAAATATATAAATTATACTAAAAAAATTGAGATAAATAATGTAAAATTCTAATAATAAACATTTCAATTATCGGACGGATAGCTATGGATAATATATTGTTAGATCTACATGCATTATTCTTAGGATGTAACGAGGTGACTATCTATAAAATCATTGAGGCTGGATTTTTCTTTCAAAAGTTGTATTAATTTTCTTTTAGCAACGAAAAAAGTTCACAATCAATTTTCTATCAAAACGAAAATAGACTCAGATTGATATTAATTTGGTAGAATATTGAATTGTTGATACTGTTATTAGTATTCGATATGAAAATGAAGAAGGGGGCGCGGTTCATTTTCTCTCTCATTATTTTGTTTGAACAGATCGGGGTGGGGTGGCACCTGCCTTGTGCCATCTTTTTCTTCGTTGCTTCCTTTTTAAAACTGTAATATATATTTGTTAAATTGCATAATTTTAATTACAACTTCTAGAGAGTTTAATTTTCTCTTCATCTTAATCAACTTACTTGATTGGACAACAAACAAAGATGCATCTTATGATTAGAGTAATTATTATTAGAACACCGGTTAGTACTTCAACAAAAGGGGTTATATTTGTTGATTGAAAGATAAGCATTGGGCTCTAGATTCCCAACCTTGTCTTTAGTAGTAGGCTAGTAGCATTGAATGATTATAGAGTTCAAAACAAGATAGCAGTTTGTCAGGAAAAACAATGATAAAATGAAAGAATAATTTAGGCTCTCAAAAGGTGTGTCTCAGTGAAAGAACAATGTTTTCGTTTGGTAATTTGGAAAAAAAAGCAGGTTTTCGTCCTGAGAAAGTAAAGATAGAGAGCCAGCTAAATGATTTTCTTTGGGAAAAACCATTTTCGACAATTATCAGAAAGAATATTTTTGCATGATTAATATTATATAGTCAGGGAACTATAATTGAATAATTGCGAATTTAATAAAACAAAATTGATTCATCCTAATTTATTTATTAAATATTTGAACATTTTCTTTTAGATGGTAAAATCAATTTATTTGATAAAAAATATGATCAACTATTTTTTCTCTATCTTTTTATGAGTTTTGTCTTGTACCGTAACCTAGATCACAATTAGTGGACCAACTGGCATGCATACCACCAGAATCCATCATAAACATCCCAATTAAGCATATGACACATTGTCAAAATTTCAGTACCACGTATATTAGACTGTGACATTGACAAGTATTTTAGGATCACAAGATTTGTAAAGAAGATAAATCTCGATATATTCGTAACTATCAATCACAATCTTACAAGATTATAGCGGTCATAATTGTCTCAAATTATTCATAATTGTAATATTAATATTTCGATCTTATAAGAATTTTTTGCTATAATTAAAGGAAATTAAACCTTAATTGCACTTTATCAATACTAAGTTTAAATACTTTCTACAGGTAACTTATTACTTATAGTATAACCCTACTTATGTATAATCTGATTTGAGCGTTAGAATTCATTTACAAGTATCAATATCCTCCCTCTCGTTTCAACACACTTTGCTACTGCTACATAAAGAAGAAATCACTAGATCATATTTATATTTCAGGTATATTTTAGTATCTACTACTAAACAAGTTTGTTTGTTTGTTTTTTTTCTAATTTGTTTGCTTGTGAATCACATGTAGAACTATGATATACTTTTGAGCCCCGAAGAAATAATAAATTAATAGGATTGAATTATGATTATAACTATTTACATGTTGAACATCCATAAACAATTATATAGTTTGTTTTATTCTTCAAAATAATTTTGTAAGTCAAGAGTAGGCCCCAAATAATTTAGAGCATGGTGAGAAGGGGCCAACTGTAATTGCCACACATCTCTTACGGCCACCTTATTATTCCTACAAATGGGAAATTATTACGTGGAAGGTGCCCAGTCACTGTAAGAGCACAGGTACATATGCTGCTGATCTTGTGCCAGCCGCAAACTAATTTAAGTTACATTTACAAGTTGCAATTTGGCTATACTATCTATGGAGTCTTTTGCCTGTACAATCAAAGATGTGTCATCATGTAGGGATGTAATAAATGGATTTAGGATGGGGAGTTTTAAATAGGATGAAAGTAAACGGTTCATAATATAATAAAAATGAAAAGATAAGGAAATATGCCACTTCGATTCATTATTTGGTTCTTTGATGAGAAAGAAACGTGAAATTTATGCCATTCCTTTTTTTTATCCCTTTATTTGAGAGATAAAATTTTGAACCTTTGAGTGATAAGGGAGTTATTTCCTCCTTTATTATTCCACTCTATCTTTCTAAATAACTCCCAAATATACTTGTCATTTCTTTTCTTATTATCCTTCTAAATATAGCCATTGTTTGTGAATAAATTGGCTTATACATTTTGAGAGTTTGTGATGTATTGTTCATTTAAAGGAAGAGAAATCTTTTTTACTAGAAAAATAAGTGAGAATTCATTGTATAAATTTTCTTGAAATTGATAATACTCGATTAATTTGGATATTGACGCAGAAGAATATTATTATGATTTTTTTTAAAAACAAAAATAATATTTACTCTGAAATACATCATCATCTTAACCTATTAAAATTTAATAATAAATAAATTTACTTTAAAAGAACCTCATCCTTAGTAACATTCTATTATGGGATATAAGCAAAGGATTATTGTTGCCACATTCTTGTAAACAAAAACATCACTGTAATGGGAAAAAAAAATTGAAACAGTTGTTTGAGAACTTAAACGTATATCACACATTGTGGTTAAATCCGGATATTTAACTCTTCTTTCAACCGGTCAACCCATAAACTCTTACTTTATACTTGCAAGTTAATATTGGTTTTTCTAATTGTGTGCTTGATTGGTCTGTGCGATTGTTTTACATTTAATCCTGATATAATTGAAAAGGCAAAATTGGTATTTTAATCCTTTATTTTTATTTTTTAATTTAGTCTCTTATATTTCATTTTTGTTATTTTAGTTTATTATTTTGCAAATCATCATTCAATCTAATTTTCTATCATAGTTTCGTTACAAACCCTAATAAAAGTGATTCTGTGTCACTAACAGTGATGACATGGTTATGACGTTGCGATCGATGATGTGGATATGACGTAACCATCACCCATTAGTGATACATCATCACTTTTGTTAATAGAATGATGAAATCGTAACAAATGATTATATTAAATGATGATTTGCAAGATAAGAAAGCAGATTGACAAAAACAAAAGATAGGATTGAAAAAAGGAATAAAAATAAGAGACAAAGTACCTATTTTACCTATTGAAAAAATTGTCATTGTTTATATAGAATCAATTTGTTTTTGTTTTCAATGAAAGTCTTCCCTTGGCTTAAAAACTTGTCATGTCAATTTGCTCTGTAAAAGTAACTTACTAATAATAAATTTATGAATTTTTCCACTTATAAAGTCTTTACTTTATTTAAATGTGGAAATTTTTTTACTCTCATATTCATTTAGATGGGAATTCCTAATATAGTATCCCAATCTAAGACAAGTTTCAAGATATTCAACATCATTTCAACAAGAATTGGCCATTTGTAAGTTTGGTTCACTTATATCTTTCATAAAGTACACCAACCAACAGATGTTACAGCTAAAATGGGTGTTTTAACTCTTCCACCTTTTGCCAAATGGGATCTCCTCACCGCTCTTTCTGCAGCTTCTAGCTGATGGTTCAGGTGTGTTTTCCTTGGGAGTTTATAAATGTTATTTTATAATAAAAACTTAATTTGGAATAAGATATGTCCAAGCTCCAAAATAATAATATAATTATATGGAATAAGCTTGTATCTTGTAGCTTAATTGACACTGGTTCAAGTCCTTATGACTTTGGTGTGATGACAATGCCTGAAGTTTAATCTTCTATTAGACTACATATCTATTAGACTTTCAGTCTGATACCTACTTTCACAATAATAATAATAATATTAATAATAAAATTTTTAAATAGTTCAAGCTATATTGTTTTTACCAAATTTTAAAAAAAAAAATTGTCTGTTATTTTACCATTTTTTGTAGAATTTAAAAACTGACAATTCACTTAAAAAATTTATGCAAATCTATTTTGTGTAGAGGAATGTTAAGAATATATTTTTTATCACATTCTTTTTAACATACTTTTTTTTGTTGAGTCACATCATACATTCAAACTTGATAATACATTAATCGAGTTCAATTATGTAAGTATTATAATTTTAATTATATATTATCGCAACCGTCCCGAAGGGCGTCGCGAAAATAAAAAGAATAAAGAGGAATGGACCTCGGGGTGTTGGGAGTCGCCACCAATCGCTTTATCCATTAAATAGAATGGCGCAATTGGACACCTAAAAGATGGTCTACGTTTTAGAGTTTGAGGTTCGGAGGTTGATTACGGGTAGGGAAGGTGTTAGCACCCTACACCGTCCGTTCTAAGAACGGTTACCTATTTAATCTAATGTTATTTGCAAGATTAATTTAATTGGTCCTTTATTAATTAAAAGAAAAGAATTTTTTTTATTTTTTATTTTGACATGTCCCATTTTGTCAAGCATAATATCAAGAATGATAAATGACTAAGGCAAGCAATGGGTGACTAAATAGTCATTATTTTGGAACAAATTCTAAGTCTACAACATATTATATAAAAGTGGTGAATCAAAATTTTTTTGAAGAGAAGTAATTTGCAAAATAAATGATCAAATAAAACATTATTTATAATCAAGAAAAATATTTTTTGGCACAATGAGATTTTTGTAATAATTTCCAAAAAAATGTCTTCATGAAAAATAAAACTTTAATTCACCACAACTATGATGTTGAAACTGTATGAAATTGTTCACTTTTATTTGAATATTTTATTTTATAAAATGATTTTTATTTTTGTATATTTTTATTTTAAAAAAATTAATTTAAAAAAATTATTTAATTTAGTGTGAGAATTAGATTTCGCAGCGCCTCAAGGCAAAATCCAATATAAAACCTCAAGATTATTGGGAAGAGTGTAATCGATCGGCGCTCCGATCCTCTCCCAATTTTTCCGTTATCGAGTAAGTTTTAAATTATCTAATTTACAATAATTAAATTAAAGTCACATATCAACCTCATAAAAACAAAATAATTAACTAAAAAACGTATTAAATTAAAATACAAATAAGTGTAAATTTCAAATTAATAACTACAAATCAATTCAAATAATAAATGAATAAGATAAAAAAATAAAAGAAACTAGAAAAAAACTAAAAAAAACTAAAAACTAAAAAAAAAAAGAAAAAAAAAAAGCCAAACTAGCAAAAAGAAGAGAGAGGGGCCCGAATCGAGAAAAAAAAAAAAAAAAAGAGGCCCAAACTTATTCAATAGCCCACGAAGAAGAAAGAAAAGAAAAAAAAAAAATAAGTGAGCGAAAAATAAAAAGAACAGGACTTCGGTCTTCCTATTAAGAATCATGAACAGAAAGAAAGAAGGAAAAAAAAAAAAAGGGAAGGGAGAGGAAACTCACAGGGGTGCAGAGAAACGGTGGGTGTCGTGAGTGGCGCCGATGGAACAGAAGAAACGCCGGCGTCGATCTGGGCTGGCCGGACCTGGAGCGCGGAGCAGGGGCGCGTCGCGGTGGAGCCGGCGACGGATCTGGGCTGGCCGGACTGGTGCGGTGCAGGCGACGGTGGAGAGATCGGCACTCGAGTTGAGGGGGCTAAGGCGCGGTCCGTGTGGTGGTTGGGAGGTGGCTTCACGTGGGTTGTGGTTGTGGGGGATGAGCTTGAAGAAGGGTGGCGGGAAGTGATGAAGATGATGGGCTTGGTGGGATAGAGGAGGAGTGATTTGGGAGATTGAGGAAAATGGAGCTCTGTTTTTGGATGAGGAGAAATGGTGGTTCACGTAGATGGAAGATGGTGGAATGGAGGAGTTGTTATGGGTGAAGGAAATTTTGTGATTGCTAACTGTGAATAAATTTTTTCCGTGTAGCATTCGCGGCTGTGTAGCTTATGGTTGCTCCCTGTTTTTTTTTTGCTTTTTTTTTTCCTGAACCATTCAATCCCCCTTTTATTCTTGCTTTGATTCACATTCACAATCAATTTGCTTTTCCGTTTTGAAATGCAAACAGGCAAGATAATGATTGGAAATAATGGTAGAAATGCCAAAGGGAAAAAAAACTGATAGAAGCTTTAATCCAAATCAATGCAAGCTATTGATGGTTCGGTGGCAGCAGCAGGAAGGGGAAGAGTTGAGAAAATGGGTTATGGGTTGAGAAGAGAAATGGGTCATGGGTTGACCCATACAACAAATTTTTTTATTTTTTTTATTTAAAAAAAAAAGAAATTAAATTAAATAAAATAAAAACAAAAATAAAGAAAATGGATAAAATTGAGTATCAACAATACGCCCCCTTTGTTTTACGTTTACAATAAATGAAAAACAAAGGAATTGATTCAATTTTATCCATGAGACAAGAAAAAACACTCAGTGGATTCACGTGTCCGTAACGAACACTTCAAAACAATGGGTACGAGGACCCAAAAGCTTGCAGAGTCAGGTATCTGTGAAGCTTAACAAAACAAGGTAAGAAGCTTACGGAGTCGGGTATCCGTTGAAGCTTAACAGAAAACTTAAAGGCAATGGGTACGAGGACCCGATAACATAAACAATGGGTACGAGGACCCAAAAGCAACGGGTACGGGCACCCAGAAAAAGGTAAAAAGCTTGCGGAGTCAGGTATCCGCTGAAGCTTTACAGAAACAAGGTAAGAAGCTTACGGAGTCGGGTATCCGTTGAAGCTTAACAGAAAACTTAAAGGCAATGGGTACGAGGACCCGAAAACAAACAATGGGTACGAGGACCCAAAAGGTAAAAGCTTACGGAGTCAGGTATCCGCTGAAGCTTAACAAAAACTTAAAGGCAATGGGTACAGGGACCCAAAAACAACGGGTACGGGGACCCGAAAAAGGTAAAAGGCTTGCGGAGTCAGGTATCCGCTGAAGCTAACCAAGGTAAGAAGCTTACGGAGTCGGGTATCCGTTGAAGCTTAACAAACAAAAGACAATGGGTACGAGGACCCAAAACAATGGGTACGAGGACCCAGAAAAGGTAAAAAGCTTGCGGAGTCAGATATCCACTGAAGCTTAATAAAAACAAGGTAAGAAGCTTACGGAGTCGGGTATCCGTTGAAGCTTAACAGAAACAAAGAGGCAATGGGTACGGAGACCCGAAACGAGAACACAATGGGTGCAGGAACCCAAAAACTAAAAGACAAATGGGCGCGGGGGCCCAAAAACGAGAAAACAATGGGTGTAGGAACCCAAAAACTAAAAGACAATGGGCGCGGGAGCCCAGAAAGGAAAACAAGGGTGTAGGAACCCGGAAAGGAAACACAATGGGCGCAGGGGCCCGGAAAGGAAAACACAATGGACGCAGGGGCCCCTGGAAAGGAAAACACAATGGGCGCAGGGGCCCGAAAAGATAAAACAATGGGTGCGGGGACCCAAAAGATAAAAAGCTTGCGGAGTCAAGTATCCGGTAAAGCTTAACAAAAACTTAAAAGCAATGGGTACGGGGACCCAAAAACATAAAACAATGGGTACGAGGACCCAGAAAAGGAAACAACAATTTGGACCTTTGTAGGTCGGGGCTAACAAAATGAGAACAAATGTACTATGCAATGCATGCTTCAAATGTATGAGAGTATGAAAAAATTTCATTTTTTTTTGTTGTTTTTTTGTTTGTTTGTTTGTTTTTTTCTGTTTTTGTCTCCACGACCCTTGAGGACATGATTGCAATCATTTTCAAAGATGAACTGGAATAGGATTTAATGGCATCCTTTCATTTGTCTATTCAAATTTGATGGTTGAAATGTCCAACCAGAATGACCCTTGAAGTGTGCATTAGATGTGACACACAAGAGCAATAGGAAAACTCTTTAGATGACCCTTGAGGTGACCTGGTTGTCCTTTCTCTTTTATCAACACTCTTATCAGGAATCATTGTGTTTCCCATACCTTTCAAGTCATTAGCAATTCTTAATGCTCGGACAGCAATGTCACACATTTCATATTCCAATATATGATTATTAGAAAAATGCATATTAAGTCAAAGAAGAGGCAAAGGTAAAAACATGATGATATTGTATTGAAATGGGAATGGTGAAAAGAAAGTATTATTGTGGTCATCGACATGAAATTTACAGAGGGATGATAAGGGCAAAGGTCTTCAGTTCTTCCAATGAAACCCTTTATCGTAATCAGCGTCAATCCTCTACATACCCGATTTTGAACACCTGTTAACCAGCCTATGAAGACTTTGATTGCCCCAGTTGAGATCATTTGGCCTGCCCCAATATGGAAACTTAGTTTGCTCTAAAGTAGAGATTTGCTCCTCCCTGGCATGGAGACTCAAGCAATATTGTCTCACTTCCTTTGTCATATCAAGCACTACTGTCCTTTTATTTTGGACCTTAACTTTTGCCTAGGTCGCTCTTTCGAGTTTTCAACCTACCAGGTCGCTCTAACTTTTGCCTAGGTAGCCTTTCCAGGTTTTCCACCTAGCGAGCCATGTTTTTCTTTTCTTTTTCTTCTTTTTTTTCTTTTTTTTTTTGACAAGTAGTGCTTTTACGCATAATATTTCTTGACTGCGTCCGAATTTACAGGAAGTGGTAGATCTTCACCATCCATTTTTGTGAGAATCAAGGACCCTCTAGAGAAAGCCTTCTTCACGACATAAGGTCCTTCATAATTTGGAGTCCATTTTCCACGGTGATCTTTTTGAATTGGCAGGATCTTTTTGAGCACTAAGTCTCCTTCTTGAAATTGTCGAGGGCGCACTTTTTTCGCATAGGCTTTCATAAGCCTCCTTTGATATAACTGGCCATGACACAATGCAGTTAACCTTTTACCTTCAATAAGATTCAACTGATCTAGTCGAGCTTGGACCCATTCGGTCTCTTCCAGTTTTGTCTCCATCAGTACTCTTAATGAGGGGATCTCTACCTCAATAGGGAGTACGGCTTCCATTCCGTAAACTAAAGAGAAAGGAATTGCCCCAGTTGAGGTACGGACAGACGTGCGATAACCATGCAGAGCAAAGGGAAGCATCTCATGCCAATCTTTATATGTCACAACCATTTTTTGGATGATTTTCTTGATGTTTTTGTTTGCTGCCTCAACAGCCTCATTCATCTTTGGGCGGTATGGTGAGGAGTTATGATGTTGGATCTTGAAATTCTCGCACATTTCCTTCATCGTTTTGTTATTCAAGTTAGTTGCATTGTCAGTGATGATCTTATTCGGTAGACCATAATGACATATCAACTCTCTTTTGATGAACTTGATCACCACATTCCTAGTCACATTGGCATAAGAAGCAGCTTCAACCCATTTGGTGAAGTAGTCTATCGCGACAAGGATAAAGCGATGCCCATTTGAGGCCTTAGGTTCAATAGGTCCTATGACATCCATACCCCACATGGAAAATGGCCAGGGTGCGGCTAGGACATTCAAAGGGACTGGCGGCGCATTGATCTTATCAGCATATGTTTGGCACTTGTGGCACTTCCTCACATGATTGAAGCAGTCAGTTTCCATGGTTAACCAATAATAACCAGATCTTAAGATTTTTCTTGCCATTGCATGTCCATTGGAGTGAGTTCCAAAGGAGCCCTCATGTACTTCTTCAATAATCTTTTCAGTTTCCATTGCATCAACACATCTTAGAAGCACCATATCATGGTTTCTTTTGTAAAGTATTTCCCCACTCAGAAAATAACCCATTGCGAGCCTCCTCAGGGTCCTCTTGTCATTTTCTGAAGCACCTGGAGGGTACTCCCTATTCTTGATGAAACATTTGATGTCATGGTACCATGGCTTTCCATCAGGCTCATCTTCAACCACTTGACAATATACAGGACAGTCACGACTTTCCATTTTTATAAGTGGTAGGTCCCTTTCATGACTTACTTGGAACATTGATGATAGTGTGGCCAAAGCATCAACCAACTAATTTTCTTCTCGAGGAACATGATGAAAAGTGACTTCATCAAATTGCTCAATCAATTCTTTGATGTAAACATGGTATGGAATCAGTTTAGCATCACGGGTCTCCCATTCTCCTTTTAGTTGATGAATGACCAAGGCAGAGTCCCCATATACTTCCAAGATCTTTGCTTTTGATTCTATTGCTGCCTGAACACCCAAAGCACATGCTTCGTATTCTGCTATATTGTTAGTACAGTCAAAACATAACCTTGCTGTGATTGGGATGAATTTATCTTCAGGGGAGATCAAATGGCTCCAATACCGTGCCCCAGTGCATTAGAGGCTCCATCAAACCACATAGTCCATTTTTCTTTTTCAGAGGAATCCTCATTTTTAAACAGAGCCATTATATCTTCATCAGGGAACTCACATTGCATCGACCCATAATCTTCTATAGGTTGGCTAGCCAGATAATCTGCAAGGGCACTTCCCTTAATTGCCTTTTGGGTGACATAAACAATTTCATACTCCGATAATAAAACTTGTCATCGCGCGATTCTCCCAGTGAGAGCGGGTTTCTCAAAGATATACTTGATAGGATCTATTTTGGACACCAACCAAGTAGTGTAACACAACATGTATTGCCTCAATCGATGGGCAGCCCATGCCAAGGCGCAACAAGTTCGCTCTAACAATGAGTACATTGCCTCATAATCGGTGAACTTTTTACTTAAATAATAGATGGCCCGTTCTTTTCTACCGGATTCATCATGCTTTGCCCCAAAGATGTCGACCCATAGACTCATTAAGCAATCACAAATACATAATGAGAGGTCTCCCACACCGAGGCACCAAAACGGGGGTTCTTGTAAATCTTGCTTGACTTTTTCAAAGGCTCTTTGGCAATCATCATTCCACTTAACCGGTGATTCTTGCGTAACAACTTGAAGAAGCGGCTCGCAAGTTCTTTGTGAGTGGAATATGAATCGAGCGATGTAATTCAACCTTCCCAAAAATCCCGAACTTCTTTTTCGGTGCGAGGGGACCCGACATGTCGGTATTGCTCGAACCTTGTCAGGATCAACTTCTATTCCTTTCTGGCTCACCACAAACCCCAATAGTTTGCCTGATCTGACACCAAAAGTGCATTTTGCAGGATTCAATCTGAGTTTGAACTTCCTCAATCGCTCAAAAAGCTTTTGCAGATTGATTATATGATCTTCTTCTGTTTTTGACTTTGCAATCATATCATCCACATAAACTTCTATTTCTTTGTGCATCATGTCATGGAACAATGTCACCATAGCTCTTTGATACGTTGCCCCAGCATTTTTTAAACCAAAAGGCATCACTTTGTAGCGAGAAGGTGCCCCATAAAGTGATGAATGTGGTTTTTCCATGTCTTCCTAGGTGCCATCTTGATCCGATTATATCCCGAGAAACCATCCATAAAGGAAAAAAATGAATGTTGAGCGATGTTGTCCACCAAAACATCAATGTGAGGTAACGGGAAGTCGTCTTTAGAAATTTGGCCCTATTTAAGTCTCGATAGTCTACACATTCGGACTTTCCCGTCTTTCTTTGGGACAGGAACAATATTAGCAACCCATTGTGGGTATTTTGCAACTGCAAGAAATCCAGCATCAAATTGTCTTTTTACTTCATCTCTGATTTTTAGGGATATCTCAGGTTTCATTCGTCTCAACTTTTGCTTAATCGGAGGATACCCAGGTTTTAGTGGCAATTTGTGCTCAACTATGTCAGTGTCTAACCCAGGCATATCTTGGTATGACCATGCAAAGACATCACTATAATCAAACAAGAGCTTAATCAACTTGTTACGCTCATCCTCTTTCATCGAGGTACCAATTTTGATTTCTTTCTTATCATTTTCAGTCCCCAAATTAATTACTTCAATTGGTTCCTCATGGGGTTGGATTTCTTTAGTTTCTTGTTCAAGTAATCTCATTAACTCAGGTGAAGTTTCCCAATCATCCTCATTATCCTCATCAGCATGATTAACAGGGTGTTCAAAATTATATGATGAGATATTGACACTGTTACTTTCAAGAGAGTCATTTTCAGATCTGCAATAAATGATGTCGACACAAGAAAGATGAAATGAATAGAAGGCCATGATAATAGAGGGATGAAAGCTAATGGAATGAAAAATGAGAGAACTCAAAAATGCATTTTATTAATAACAGTTATTGGAAATGAAACATGTGAGCCCATTTACAAATGAAAATCCTAAAGCCTTGGGCAGAGCTAAAGGAAAAGCACTACAGAATTACTTTGAAAGAGACTCTAAGGTTATGGAAAACTCAGAGATCTCCCAATTGTCGAGTCTTGTATCTGAAGAACATGCATATACCAGGTCCGTATGACTGATAAAATCATCTTCAACTGCAGTCACTTGGTCTACAAACACAACTCCTGCGCTCCGGAAGCTTTGTCGTATATCACAGATGGGGACTTCCTTCACTTTAGGTTCTCGATTTTCTAAGCGAGCCAGCTTTTTCTCTTCCATTATTTTCCTCCTATCGGCCTTGGTGGGTTTGTACCCCAGCCCGAATCTATCTTTGTTTTCAAAGGGTTAAAAAAGTCCTGTGGCACCTTGTCGTTTTTTGCCCAGCCCTTCTCCATGCTGATAACCCCCTTCTAGCATAACTTTAGCCATCATTACAGATGCAGCAGACGGCTACGGTTTAGAAATTGGAGCTCCTTCTTTTATATAAATGGTATTGACAACCTCGAGTGCTTGAAAGGCAGTCTCCAAAGCCTCTTCTGTAGCTTCAATATAAGGGGTGTCTAGCGGCTTGCTCACCAGTAGGTCCTCTTCACCAAAGACAGTAATCATCTTGTTATCAACTATGAATTTGACTTTTTGGTGCAAGGTGGAAGGCACAACTCAATGAGAATGAATCCATGGTCGTCCTAGGAGACAACTGTATGATGGTGCAATGTCCATCACTTGAAAGAGTATGTTGAAAGTGCAAGGACCAATTTGAATTGGTATTTCAATTTCCCCTATGACTTCTCTCCTTGTGCCATCAAATGCCCTTACTATCATCGCACTTGATTTCATGTGTGACCCATCAAAAGGCAATTTGGAGAGTGTCGACTTCGGCATCACATTCAAGGAAGAGCCATTATCCATCAGTACTCTAGCCATGATATGATCTTGACATTTTACTGAGATATGAAGTGCTTTATTATGTCCCCTTCCCTCATTGGGTATTTCATCATCGGTGAAAGTGATGTAATTATCTGCTGTGATATTGCTGATAACGCCATTCAACTTGTCAACCGTTATGTCATGAGAAACATGGGCTTGATTAAGCACTTTTCATTAGCACCTTCCTGTGTGGCTCAGAGTTCATTAATAAAGATAAAAGTGATATTCTTGCAGGGGTGCGGTTCAGTTGATCCACCACCTTGTATTCACTTTGCTTTATGAATTTTAAGAACTCACAAGCTTCTTCCTCGGTCATTTCTTTCTTATAGACCTCTTGTTGTGCTGCTTTTGGTTCCTCCTTTTCTTTCAAAGTTTTTTCAGTAGAAGTTTCCCCTATCTTGCCTTTCCCTTTCCGAATTCTTTCCACTTCCTCCACTTGGTCTTTACGCAAATACTCAGGTGTATAAATACGACCACTCCGAGTCATTCCACCAATCCCAGATATGCTAGAGATAGCCGATGGGATTTTCATTTGATTGTCCTGGAAATCATTCACAACGACTTGCACATCATATTTCCAAGGCACAGCTCTGGTATCCTTATAGGGAAAAGGAGTCGGCACTTGAATGGTAATAGGATTCTGACCAAAAGAGACTTGCGGAGACACCTCTTTACTATAATGAATCGTCAATGGCCTTGGTATACCTGGACTTTGCTCTATGATTGGATGTGTTGCATAGGTATTGGCAGCCTCTTGAACTGGTGGAGGTGTAACTTCTTTTACCATATAGATATCATCATTATCGTACTGATTGTTTATTTGTACTAGGTGACTGTCCATCAAACTTTGGAGAATCTGCTTGAATTCATCACATTCCTCAATAGAATGCCCGACTTCCCCATGGATCTTGCACACAGTTTCATCTTCATTGACCATTTTTATCTCAGCTTGGTTTTGTATCAACCCATATTTGCAAAGCTCTTGAAAAATTACTCTCATGAGAGTTTTCACATCAGCTACCTGACTTATGAGGCATCGTTCAGAAGACCCCTCTATGGCATTAACTACAGGACCTCCATGATCAGGCAAGGGATTTCGGCCTACATTAGGAGTTTTTTCTTTAAAGTTTAACCATTTGGCATTAATCAAGTCTTGCACTTTGAACTTCAAGGCTCTGTAATTTTCTGTTGAGTGACCTACAACCCCAGCATGGTACTCACATTTAGCATTTTGGTCAAATCCTCTTGGGTAGGGAGGTTCCAATGGCTTCATTGGGCAAGGAGCCAATAAGGAATTTCGGAAGAGTTGTGGTAGCAGTTCAGTATAGGTCATGGGAATTGGGTCAAATTGGACAGGTTTCTTTTCTTGGTTTACTGGAGGCCTTCTTTGGTTGGTATTTGAGTTTTGGGCCCATGGTTGGGTTGGTTGGTATGGCATGGTAGGGAGTGTTTGATTTGGAATAGGAGACGGTGCACGATAAGGGATCATTGGGTGATAAGGTTGAGGGTATGGAGCTTGAGAGGCATTAGCAATGTATGGATAGTAAGGTATGTAGGGAAGTTGGAAGGATGGTTGAGGGTTAACAGGTGCCTGGCTATGTCTTCCTTGGACAAAACTCCTTTGATTGAAAGTCACAGCATGGGCTTCTCCTTCTCTTTTCTTCCCTGCTGGGGGCTTTTTGGTACTAAATGTCCCCATTGAGCTTTCAGCAATCTTTTCACTTCTCATTCCTCCTTCAATTCTTTCCCCAATGATGACCATGTCTGAGAAATTCGACGACACACTCCCTATCATTTTGTCATAGAAGGGTGATTGGAGAGTGTCAATGAATGTGGCCACCATTTCTCTTTCTGTCAATGGGGGTTCAACCTGAGCAGCTATTTCTCTCCACCGCTGAGCATATTCTTTAAAGGTTTCAGCTCCTTTCTTAGCCATATTTTGTAATTGTAGCCTATCTAGTGCCATATCGATGTTGTACTTATATTGCTTTAAGAAAGCATCCGCCAAATCCTTAAAGCATCGTATATAAGCACGTTCCAGGTGTGTATACCAATTAGAAGCTGCCCCAGCTAAGCTATCCTGGAAGAAATGAATCAACAGGTTATCATCATGAGCATGGGATGCCATCTTGCGGATGTACATGGTCAGATGATTCTTTGGGCAAGTGGTTCCCATATATTTTTCAAAATCTGGGACCTTAAACTTTGGAGGAATTACCACATTCGGGACAAGACAGAGCTCACGGCATCCGAAGACCATAGCTACTTGCTCCTTCTATGGCTCGCAATCTTTCTTCCCGAGAACTTCTAATTTTCCCTTGGATTGAATGCCTTCGATTGAAGGGTTCACGGAGAAGTTCCAGCGACTTTATGGGGAAAAAAAGCGTGGCATGTAGAAAGGAGGTTGGGCTCGAGTCGAGCCCTGTGGCCCCAAGTAGGTATTACCAATGATGAGCCACTCTCAAGAGGGTTGGTAATTTGGGATGGCATAAAACCGGGAGAAATGCCATAAGGTGGAATAGAAATCGCTGGGTGCGAGGAATCTCACTGGTATTTGGTTGAGATCCTTGAAGAGGGTTTGAACTCGTTGGGACTGTCGGTGCACTGCCCTCAGGAATATTGGTGGATAATGGTGGCACATAACCAGGTGGAAGGCCATATGGTGGGAATGAAGATGCCTGTGCTTCAGGATTATTTGAGTAAATTGTGAGTGGCATCATGGCCCCTTGAGAGGTGACACTAGGATATTGCCAAGGAACTGGCGTAAAGCCGGGCGGGTGAGCAGGCGTGGCAGAAGAATCATCATTTGCCTTTAAAGGAGTCCCCTCTGTGTTCTTCGTTTTTTCCAGAATTTCTAAAATCTTAGTCATTTGTTCCTTTAGTTGACTTACTTCACTTCTCAACTCCTCTTGTGACTGACCCAGTTCATCCATGACTCTTGATTGAGAAATGAGTCCTATACGGTGTCGTAGAGACAGCTTTTCCTTTATGTATTCATTTTTTTTATTAGAAAATATGAAAAAAGAAAAGAAAATGTAAACAAAAATAAAACTATGTATGTAGAGACGTGATCCAAAGCAGCAAGCGATATCGATAAACCTCATTTATTCAAAGGGAAAAGCTCTATGGTCATAGAGAGTTTTACACATGTTGATCTTTGCTACTCCTCAAGTCAGATGGAGGAGTTAGCTTTACAAAACAAGATTACATCATTATTCCTAGAACAAGAAACTAATTTCAGTGAAATTTTCCTAGGAAGTCAAGGTCCTTTCTAACCCGAGTCAGAATATCTTGGTTTTCTCCTGGTGCTAGCTTGGCTTCCACTTTGATGATTTCTCTTGCCCTCTTTCTTGAATGGTTGGAGATTTCCCTCATATTATCAAGAACTATTTCGGCTTTCCGCTCCATTTCTTGGCTTGCATTACGATAGAAATTCTTTTCATTAGTCAAGAAAAGAACATCATCCTCTAACCGATTCTTCTTACTTTCCAAGAAAGTAGACCATTCAACATGTTTTTCCAAATGTTGATTCAAGATTTTAACTTCATTCTTGAATTCTTGAAGTTGACCATCCTTCCCCTGAATGATTGTTTCGAGGGCTTGACATGTGTTCCTTAACCTCTCTATTTCAATATCTTTAGAGGTCATTTGTTCTTGACTTTGGATTTTTCTTCTTGCAGTGCTAAGTTGATCTTCCAAGGACCTTCTCTCAGTAGTCCACTGCCGATAAATGATTTCGTACCGCCCCTCTGCTTCAGCATAGTAGTCATTGGGTTCATTAAATTGGTGCATTGGTAACTCTGGACCCTGTACCTTGGGAGCAAGAAACCCCTTCTTCCTACTAGCCTGCCAAATTGGGTATTCTGGTGTCGTTTCAGATGATAGGAGACCGGGCTTCACACTTCTTGTGTCCTTCCAATCTTCAATGACTTCTTTTATTTTATGACTGGTTCCTTCATCGTCATACGAGAATTCAAATTTGGACAGTCCATGAGTCATCGGAATGAATTGCAGGGATGCCATTTGTCTTCGGACCATAGGCGGAGCATAGCCCACTACTCCCCACGTGGGCCAATAAGTGGAACCCAAGGTTTGCTTCCACATCTATATATGGTATAAGTGTGAGGAAACCACTTGGCCCTCCAGACCACTTCTTTTATTTCCATGAAAAAAACGATCCATTGCCTCATCGTCGGAGTTCGGGAGGCCAATTGTCACGACCATATAGAGAGAACGGGTGCTTAGGTATGACATACTTGTTTTCGGATCAATTTCGGATGGTTAAAGCACTTCAACGTTGGCATATGACTAAGCATCCATACTGCAAGTAATGGTGCACATCCCCAAAACCTTCCTTTTTGATGGACTCGGCAGTAGTTCAGAGTTCGAATTGTCTCGGCTAAAATTGGTGGGGCTGGGTGTACCCCATGCTCAATCTGCTCGAACAAATTGATCACATGTCCATCTATTTGATTTTTCTATCTTGGGAAAATTAATAACCCATAAATTGCGAGGGCTAGTGCTACCAAACCAAATCTTTGATCAATTTGAGTTTCAACCAGCCTAAGCAAGAACTCCGAATCTAGACTTCGTCCTTCATCCACCATGTACTTGTCCAGTTCATTGGCATGGATCCCTATCAATTTGGACAGCATCCTTCTGGGCGTCTTCTTAGGGTTATGTGAGTACACTTTGTCCTTTGTCATGTCGTCTCTATTAAGAAGCCTAGCATACTCCTCAATCGTGGGCACCAAGTCAAATTGTTGGAAAGTAAAAGACCGATATGAGGGGTCCCAAAAATGGAGCATAGCTTTCAACATTTGGAGGTCAGGGGTGATGAACATGAGAGCTGCAATATCTCCATACTTGTCGTTGAACTCTTCTTGTCTCCTCATGCTACACCACACATTACGGAGCCTCCTTAAGTCATTTTGCTCAAAGTCATGGCTCCCCTTTAAGAGAGGTAAAGGAACATCCTCGCAATTCAAACTATTTCCTTCCTTGGCTTGAATTTTTACAGACTCTTCACTAACAGCCCTGATACTCTCTGCCACCTCAGACATTAGAGTCATCTTTCCCTTATTCATGCTTGAGGTTTATCGATATCTTCACAGGATTGGACCACATATGCAAATGCAAGATAAAAAAAAAGTTAACAACTACAAAATAAAAGACAAACAGAAATTCCTCATATGTTAGAGGAAAAGGGGTACCTAATCTTGGTACCCGATCAGCAGGATAAGTTCTATGAACGATGATAGCTCTAAGATTATATCTACAAGTGAGAGCTTTGGTTCTAGACCCCTATTGGACAAAAGGTCCCCAAATTGTCCCTTGCTGTCACCAACACTTTGGCTAGCAAGGGTCCTCCATCCTCACCCATGATAGGTTACAAGCGGAAAGAGTTCAATTTGAGCGAGGGGTTTTCATGTGCCTAAACGGAGACCAACGGTCCCACAAAGCAACACTACTTCACCCTCTGTCTAAGCCTACAAGGTACTGAGCTCGGGTAGAGAGCTTGTGTGTGGAAGTGTACATGAGAGAACTTATTTACAAAGCAGAAATATAATACATATAATACAAACAAAATATACAATAATATGAAACAAATAACAAATAAACAAATAAAACAAAAATGGACCAACATAATTAAAGAACAAAACACATGAGATTAAAAACAAGGTTTAACCCTCTCATTTTTTCCCAGTGGAGTCGCCAGCTGTCGCAACCGTCCCGAAGGGCGTTGCGAAAATAAAAAGAATAAAGAGGAATGGACCTCGGGGTGTTGGGAGTCGCCACCAATCGCTTTATCCATTAAATGGAATGGCACAATTGGACACCTAAAAGATGGTCTACGTTTTAGAGTTTGAGGTTCGGGGGTTGATTACGGGTAGGAAAGGTGTTAGCACCCTACACCGTCCGTTCTAAGAACGGTTACCTATTTAATCTAATGTTATTTGTAAGATTAATTTAATTGGTCCTTTATTAATTAAAAGAAAAGAATTTTTTTTATTTTTTATTTTGACATGTCCCATTTTGTCAAGCATAATATCAAGAATGATAAATGACTAAGGCAAGCAATGGGTGACTAAATAGTCATTATTTTGGAACAAATTCTAAGTCTACAACATATTATATAAAAGTGGTGAATCAAAATTTTTTTGAAGAGAAGTAATTTGCAAAATAAATGGTCAAATAAAACATTATTTATAATCAAGAAAAATATTTTTTGGCACAATGAGATTTTTGTAATAATTTCCAAAAAAATGTCTTCATGAAAAATAAAACTTTAATTCACCACAACTATGATGTTGAAATTGTATGAAATTGTTCACTTTTATTTGAATATTTTATTTTATAAAATGATTTTTATTTTTGCATATTTTTATTTTAAAAAATTTAATTTAAAAAAATCATTTAATTTAGTGTGAGAATTAGACTTCACACTCTTGGCAAAATCCAATATAAAATCTCAAGATTATTGGGAAGAGTGTAATCTGATCATAAGCTCCGATCCTCTCCCAATTTTTCCGTCATCGAAGTTTTAAATTATCTAATTTACAATAATTAAATTAAAGTCACATATCAACCTCATAAAAACAAAATAATTAACTAAAAAACGTATTAAATTAAAATACAAATAAGTGTAAATTCCAAATTAATAACTACAAATCAATTCAAATAATAAATGAATAAGATAAAAAAAAATAAAAGAAACTAGAAAAAAACTAAAAAAAACTAAAAACTAAAAAAAAAAGAAAAAAAAAAAGCCAAACTAGCAAAAAGAAGAGAGAGGGCCCGAATCGAAAAAAAAAAAAAACAAAAAAAGAGGCCCAAACTTATTCAATAGCCCACGAAGAAGAAAGAAAAGAAAAAAAAAAAGTGAGCAGAAAATAAAAAGAACAGGACTTCGGTCTTCCTATTAAGAATCATGAACAGAAAGAAAGAAGGAAAAAAAAAACAAAGGGGAAGGGGAGAGGAAACTCACAGGGGTGCAGAGAAACGGTGGGTGTCGTGAGTGGCGCCGATGGAACAGAAGAAACGCCGGCGTCGATCTGGGCTGGCCGGACCTGGAGCGCGGAGCAGGGGCGCGTCGCGGTGGAGCCGGCGACGGATCTGGGCTGGCCGGACTGGTGCGGTGCAGGCGACGGTGGAGAGATCGGCGCTCGGGTTGAGGGGGCTAAGGCGCGGTCCGTGTGGTGGTTGGGAGGTGGCTTCACGTGGGTTGTGGTTGTGGGGGATGAGCTTGAAGAAGGGTGGCAGGAAGTGATGAAGATGATGGGCTTGGTGGGATAGAGGAGCTGTTGGAGATTGAGGAAAATGGAGCTCTGTTTTTGGATGAGGAGAAATGGTGGTTCACGTAGATGGAAGATGGTGGAATGGAGGAGTTGTTATGGGTGAAGGAAATTTTGTGATTGCTAACTGTGAATAAATTTTTTCCGTGTAGCATTCGCGGCTGTGTAGCTTATGGTTGCTCCCTGTTTTTTTGCTTTTTTTCTTTTCCTGAACCATTCAATCCCCCTTTTATTCTTGTTTTGATTCACATTCACAATCAATTTGCTTTTCCGTTTTGAAATGCAGACAGGCAAGATAATGATTGGAAATAATGGTAGAAATGCCAAAGGGAAAAAAAACTGATAGAAGCTTTAATCCAAATCAATGCAAGCTATTGATGGTTTGGTGGCAGCAGCAGGAAGGGAAAGAGTTGAGAAAATGGGTTATGGGTTGAGAAGAGAAATGGGTCATGGGTTGACTCATACAACAAATTTTTTATTTTTTTTTTTTTAAAAAAGAAAGAAATTAAATTAAAAATAAAATAAAAACAAAAATAAAAAAATGGATAAAATTGAGTATCAACATATATAAATATTAAACAAATCGGTCAACTTGGTAAGTCAAATAAACTTTTTAAATTTAGAAGTGCAAGCCTTAACATACATAATTAAAAAGACATTTATTAAAACTTAAATTTGACTTATTTATTATATAGGTTAAGCTTATATAAACTAAAAATAAGTTAGTTCGTAAACGTATGATAAGTCACCAGACTTATTTCAACCCGTGGCTGCACAAACAACATAACTGGAGGCAACAGTTAATTTTTGCAATGTCTAAAATATTGTTCCCTAAACCTAGAATACACAACATTGATCTCTATTGCATTTGGCACACACTTTATAAACAAATATTAGACAATGTTTCAAAACCGTTCTAGTACGCCTAGGCAATGCTTTATCGTGTTTACAACCTTTTCTCCACTTTTGATTTTAATTTGTAACTTTCTCATGTAACAATTTTTTTTTTTTGGTTATTCTCATATAACAATTTTTAATTCAAAAGAAGTAGCTCTCTCCCTAATTCCATTATTTGAATATCTAAAAAATAACATAAAACTAATAACTTTTTTACATCGACATATGGTATGTTTATTTTGCCTATACATATGATATATCTTAACACCTACTCACACTCAAATCAACATATAATATCTATATAATGTGTCATATAATAAGTGTTCGAAAAGCATTTTTCCTCCCAAAAATGCTAATACTCAATTCATGTAACCTCCACCAAGCACCTATTTTTGCCATTTCACAGCCTGATTTGTTTCTATTCCTCTTCCAATAGTTCAATCTCTTCTTCTAAGCCTCAACCTTTTCTACTTACCTTCTTTGCAAGGACAGCGATGGCATCAAACTTGAAACTGTCTGATAGTGAAATGGGTTGAGGAAACCCATTAGCATCTTAATTACTGTTGGAGGTCCAGCCGAAAAGGTTGAAGAAATTGTTGGAGATCTAGCCGAAAAGGTTGAAAAAAATTTCAACCTCCAACCTTGACAATTTCCTCCAAAAACAAGCATAGGATGGTGCAGAGTTTTCGTAAGCTTCAGTGCACACGGTTTGCACCTTTGCAGTGCACTCATTTTGCTTCTATAAATAGAAGCAATTGAGAGGAAGGAAAACATATTAAGATCCTCACAATCAAAAGAGGAGGAGAGTGAGAGAAAAATAGAAAGAACCTTAGAGAGTGTTTTCTAAGAGAGAAAAATAGTGAGCCAATTTGTGAGAGTTTTATCCACAAATTGAAGAAACAATATTATTGTATTTTTGTATTCCCATTATTTTATAGTGGAGATCTAAGTGGCCTACGGGTCCCGTGGTTTTTCCTTGCTAAAAATTTCTAGTGTTGTTATTACACTTGTTTTATGCTTCCGCAAAGTGCCTATTTTTGAATTTACAGAAGAGGAAAATTAAGCTAGCATTTCCCAATAGTGGTATCAGAGCTCTCAGAGCTCTCGGATACTAGGTACCAGATTCATAAGAAAATTCTTAGTATGCTCTATGGTTGCAACATTGTCTAATCTTCCACATCAGAAAAGAATTATTCTCGTTGCTGGGAATAAAATGTGCTGGTGTGAAAGTGCTGTCTAGGAAAAGTTATGGTTAGGAAAGACTTGGTATTTAAGTGTGTCCATTAGTGACCCGCCTCTCTTTCCTGGGAACTTACCTGGTGCACTGTTTGCATACTATAGTTATTGTTTTAGTATACGGTACTATTTACCTATATGATACTATTCACGTATACTGTATTGGCCTGTGTAACTCAAGATGGAGGGAGCTGTCACTCATGATGGAGATATGTTCAAGCTAACTGCAGATAATTACTCCTATTGGAAGTCGATGATGGAAGACCACTTATACTGCAAAGATTTGCATGAGCCAATCACCTAGAAAGATAAATCGGAGGGGAAGACTGACAAAGAATGGGAGCTCCAGAGTCGGAAAGCAGTAGCTATGATCTGAAAATATATTGATAGAAGTTTGTTCAAACATGTATCAACTTATACCAATGCATATGAATTGTGGACGAAACTTGAATCCTTGATTCAAAAGAAGATGCCCAGGAATAAAGCCCACCTTGTTAAACAACTGGTGAAGTTGGAGTACTCGGACGGTCAAAATATGATCGAACATTTGAATACCTTCAAAGGTATTGTGAATCAACTGATGAAGACAGAAATGAAGATAGACGATGAGTTGCAAATTCTTCTACTTCTCAGTTCTCTGCCTGAGAGTTGGGGCACTCTAATTGTCACTCTTAGCAATTCTGCTCCAGAAGGAAAGCTTAGCATGGATTCTGTTACAGACAGTTTACTGAATGAAGAGTCAAGACAGAGTTAAAGGGGCTTGAACAACCAGTTTGAAGGCAACGTTGTTGACAACAGAAGAAGGAGTAAGAATCATGAAAAAAGAGGTCGTGAAAAATCACAAGGTAAATCCAAATCTCGTACTAGACTAAGTTGTTATTACTATGGTAAACCAGGCCACATAAAGTCTGAGTGCTGATTCTTGAAGAAAGACCAACAAGCTGGAATAGTCCACCCTAACCAGATTAACCCAAAGAAGAAGAAGGTAGATGGAACAACTACTGCAATAGCCTCGACTGATGAGAATATATTTCTTATCAAAGAAGAAAATATCTAAACATTGCATCCAATGATTGCATATGAATAATTGATTCCGGAGCATCCTTCCACGTCACACCTCATGAAGGTTTTTTGTCATCATACCAAAAAGGAGATTTTGGTACGGTGAAGATGGGCAACCACGTCATAAGTAAAATAATCGGTATTGGTGAAGTAACTTTGATAAGTGAGAATGGAACCAAGCTTGTGCTGAAGGAGGTAAGACATGTACCTGAGATGCGTTTAAACCTTATCTCAGTAGGCAAACTAGACGAAGCTGGGATGATAAACCAATTTGGTGTCGGTAGATGGAAACTCAATCGAGGAAGCATGATTATTGCTTGCGGCAGAAAGGAAGACTCTCTGTATATTATGCAGGGAAAGATATGCAAGGGCAAGTTGAATGTTGCTCAAGACGCAAGCAAGGAATTGTGGCACAAACGATTGCGCCACATGAGCGAGAAGGATCTGGAAATATTAGCAAAACACTATCTTCCAAACATAAAAAGGCAGCCACTTGAATCCTGTGAAGACAGCCTAGCAGGAAAACAACACTGAGTATCTTTCAAAAGATCAGATGATACAAGAAGAAGAAAGCAGATTTTGGATCTTGTTCACTCAGATGTTTGCTCAACATCTGAAAGGTCCCTTGGTGGTGCCCAATACTTTGTTACCTTCATTGATGATCACTCCAGGAAAGTGTGGGTGTATTCATTGAAGACGAAAAATCAAGTTCTTCAAGTTTTCAAGGAGTTTCATGCTTCTGTAGAATGAGCATCTGGAAGAAAGCTGAAATGCTTGAGAACTGACAATGGCGGAGAGTATAGAGGTCCATTTGAGGATTATTGCAAGACTCATGGGATAAGACATGAGAAAGTACCTCTCCAAGACACCTCAAATGAATGGACTAGCTAAGAGAATAAACAGAACGATTGCAGAGAAAGTCAGGAGCATGCTTTCTCATGCAAAACTCCCCAAGGCATTCTGGGGTGAAGTAGTAAAAACTGCAATTGATTTAATCAATTTGTCTCCTTCAAGACCTTTAAATGGAGAGATTCTAGAAGAAGTATGGTCTAGAAAGAAAGCTTCTTATGGTCATTTGAGAGTCTTTGGGTGCAGGACATTTGTCTACATTCCTAAAGATGAAAGAGCAAAGCTTGATGCAAAGAAGAAGGAATGCATATACCTAGGTTCACCAAGTGATGAACTTGGCTTCAGATTATGGGATCCTATAAACAAGAATATTGTTCGAAGCAGAGACGTGGTATTCTATGAAGATCAGACAATCCAAGATATTCAGCAATCTAAGAAGCCAAAGACCATTGTGGTACACAATTCAGGGGGAGAGATTCCTCAAAGAAATGAGCAACCTGATCAGACAATACAACCTCATCAGATGGAGCAACCTGATTAGATGGAACAACCTGACCAAACAGAACAAAGTTAGGCAATGCAGGGAGAACAGATGGAGATTGATCAGGTGGAACAAGAACCTCAAGTGAAAAGATCAACGAGAGTCAGACAACCATCAAGAAGGTATTTCTCAGATGATTATGTCACTCTCACTGATGAAGGGGAACCTCAGTTTCATAAAAGCCATTGAGATGAATGATAAAGAGAAATGAATGCAAGTCATGCAAGAAGAAATACAGTCCTTGAAAGAGAATCAGACGTATGACTTGGTGAGATTACCAGAGGGACGAAAGGCATTGAAAAATAAGTGGGCATTCAAACTCAAGACTGAAGAGAACAACCCAAATCTCAGGTACAAAGCAAGGATTGTTGTGAAGGGGTGCAACCAGAAGAAAGGCATAGATTTTAAAGAAATCTTCTCACTAGTGGTGAAGATGACATCCATTAGAGTGATCCTTGGTCTAGCTGCAAAACTAGACTTGGAAATAGAACAGCTTGATGTTAAAACAACATTCTTACATGGAGACTTAGAGGAAGAAATTTATATGGAACAACCAGAAGGTTTCGAAGAACCAGGCAAAGAACACCTAGTGTGTCGTCTAAAGAAAAGCCTCTATGGTCTGAAGTAAGCTTCAAGGCAATGGTATAAGAAGTTTGATCTATTCATGACCTAACACAATTTTAAGAAGACCTCTGCAGACCATTGTGTGTTTGTGAAGAACTATGAAAATGGTGAATCCATCATACTATTGTTGTATGTTGATGATATCCTGATTATTGGGAAAGATAAGACAAAGATAGCTGCTCTCAAGAAGGTATTGAGCAAATCATTTGTCATAAAAGATCTGGGTGCAATAAAAAAGATTCTTAGAATGAAGATCATTAGAAATCATTCTAGAAGAATGTTATGGATGTCACAGGAAGACTATATCAAGAAAGTTCTTGAAAGGTTCAACATGCATCAAGTCCAAAGTGTGCATGTTCCATTACCTGGTCATCTTAAACTAAGTAAGACGCAATGTCCAAGAAATGACGAAGAAAAAGAAGAAATGAGCAAGGTACCCTATTCTTCTGCTGTTGGTAGTCTTATGTATGCAATGGTCTATACAAGACCAGACATTGCTTATGTTGTAGGAGTTGTGAGTAGATTCCTATCGAATCCAGGAAAGGAGCATTGAAATGCTGTGAAATTGATACTAAGGTATCTGAGAGGAACTACTAAAAGGTGCTTGTGTTTTGGCAATGGAAATCTAATGCTCACTAGGTATTCAGATGCATATATGGCAGGAGATGTGGATTCAAGAAAGTCTACATCGGGATATTTGATTACTTTTGTAGGAGGAGCTATCTTATGACAATCACGACTACAAAAGTGCATTGCTTTAAGCACCACAGAAGCTGAATTCATCACAATCACTAAAAGTTGCAAGGAGATCTTGCAGATGAAGAAGTTTCTACAAGAGTTAGGCCAGAATCAAGAAAGCTATGTTCTCTATTACGACAGCCAAAGCGCATCTCAGCAAGAACTCGACATTTCATTCAAGGTCGAAACACATCGACGTAAGGTATCATTGGAACCGTGATGTGTTGAAAAGTAAACTGCTGCAGATTGAGAAAATACATACCAAAGACAACGGAGCAGATATGATGACAAAAGCCCTACCAAAAGAGAAGTTAGAAGTCTGTAAAGAAGTTGCAGGCCTAGCATCACTCCCAAGCTGATTAAATGATATTTCTTATTCGGCTGGATGGGGAGAATTGTTGGAGGTCCAGCAGAAAAGGTTGAAGAAATTGTTGGAGGTCCAGCTGAAAAGGTTGAAAAAATTTTTCAACCTCTAACCTTGACAATTTCCTCCAAAAACAAGTATAGGACGGTGCAGAGTTTTCGTAGGTTTCGGTGCACACGGTTTGCACCTTTGCAGTGCACTCATTTTGTTTCTATAAATAGAAGCAATTGAGAGGAAAGAAAACATATTGAGATCCTCACAATCAAAAGAGGAGGAGAGTGAGAGAAAAATAGAAAGAACCTTAGAGAGTGTTTTTTAATAGAGAAAAATAGTGAGCCAATTTGTGAGAGTTTTATCCACAAATTGAAGAAACAATATTATTGTATTTTTGTATTCTCATTATTTTATAGTGGAGATCTAAGTGGCCTACGGGTCCCGTGGTTTTTCCTTGCTCACATTGAGAAGGTTTTCCATACTAAAAGTTTCTGGTGTTGGTATTACACTTGTTTTACGCTTCCGCATAGTATCTATTTTTTAATTCACAGAAGAGAAAAATTATGCTGACATTTCCCAACAATTACTAAACCCACTAGACTGATAAGTATGCATAGTTTTTCTTTTTAATTCTTATTTCCTTAGTCGATATATAGTGGAGAAAAAACTTGAGGAAGACACCATATATGCTTTAAAACTCGTGCAAGATCACTTAAAAGAGACTCAAGAATTCAATTCACCTTAGATGTAGATGGACAGATGACAATGAGACAATTAGGCTCGAACGCAAAATAGTTTGGTATTAACAGCCTTAAGCTTTTTTTTTTGGCACTATGATTAGAACTTCAAGCATAGTTTTAAATTATGGTCCACAATTAAAATTACGGTCACAATATTATAATTTTGGTATTTTTTACAATCATATTACGACTGCAATTATTGTAGTTTTATTTTTTAACAATTGCGATAAACATAATGCAATCTCAACTGCAATTTAAAAGCATGCATACATGTGAAAATAAGTAAAATATATGAGCAATGTTAATGTATTTTCCTCTCTTGTTTTATTGTTCGCTATGCATTATGTTAAAGTAACAATGCTTCTTAGTTTTTTGATAGGTATGCTAGCTGACTGAGAGGTGAAAACATCGTCCCATGCACGGACTTATAGCAGACTCATATTTGACTGAGAGGCTAATACATCGTCCCAAAGGCCTTAGCAGACTTCAAGGTTTTATTGAAACAACTGGGGAAGTTGCTATAGGAGCTTTTCAACCACTGCTTAGGAAGGACAAGGTTGGGAGAGTGTGCTATTGCGGAAGAACTGTCACATCAAGTTCATTTAAGACAAAACAAGAGATGGAAGTGGAACCTGTGAAGAAAGTTACAAGCTCTTGTAAAGCTTTTGCTGCAACAACAACACAACCCGGGGTCGAATAGGGAGGATTTGCCATATCTATTGGGATCATCTCTAATAACCGATGCCAACAATAGTGGACCAAGTTTGGCTGCACAACCACATGCTCGTTTCTTCTGGATCAACATATGTTTCAGAGTCAGACAATGAAAATGCATTAATTTGAATTGCTGGCTTGTGATATTTATATTCATGTTTTGAAGTTAGAAGAATTTACAAATCAAAATGATCGCTCATTCCTGCATTTCTTAATTTAACTTTCATAGCATCACTGATAGGCCCCTAACGTTCCTTTTCAGCTGAATATTTTCAAACAAGAATAAAATGTTCTCGAACTATAGAATCCAACAGTTATAGATGCTCTTTGAAAAATGAAGAACCTCCATATTGAATTGTTTTGAGTACTTGGCCTTCTCAAGCAGAGATTCTTACTTACATACAATTGTACTACGTTATTCTTACACACACTTATAAAAAATTAGAAAAAAAATGGATCTCTCTAAATTCACTTATCATAAAAAATTATTTTCTCTTTCTAATTTTTTATGAGTGTGTGTAAGAATAATGTGATACAATTATTTGTAATCAAGAATTTCTCCTTCTTAAGACAAGAACTCAACCATGTATCATATAGATAATACTTTTAGACATAATACCATTATAAATTTTTAAAATACGGCTTAGTGAGACAGACACTCAACCCTTGCCACTT
Organism: Ormosia semicastrata; assembly: GCA_029884595.1. Classification (NCBI taxonomy): domain Eukaryota; kingdom Viridiplantae; phylum Streptophyta; class Magnoliopsida; order Fabales; family Fabaceae; genus Ormosia; species Ormosia semicastrata. The sequence continues at coordinate 8,416,095 of JAQQTO010000021.1, read as the reverse complement.
GTAATGTGGGAACATAGGAAGCTAATAATTGTAAACAAGGATAAAATTTAAATATGATATTCAATAAACAATACCTTTAAAAAAAACTCCCTCCATTATAGGGTCAAACCTTAGTGAATATATTTAATGAGATTACAGATTCTCTACTAATAAGATATTAAATCCAAACTCAAGTCACTCCATTGTCCTGAGCGAAAGATTGATCAAATAAGTCAATCCTTTTGGGTTTGACAAACAAATACTTATTGAAAACTGTATACAAGGAAATATCCACACATTGAGGCTTCTTTCACCCATAACCACCCTGTGCACAAAAGGGTTAGCTCGATTGCTAGAATCTAATAGCGTAGACAAAAGGTCTAAGATTTGTTTCTTAATGGTAGATATTCATTAGTAGATCATTTGTACAAGACGGAAGGAAGGGGGACCTAAGGGAACTAATACTATGGTCTCCCCAACTTCAAGTTGTCCCATATATACTTATTATTTAAGTTCGTGGTCCCCAAAACATAGCACAATTTCCATATGATCCATTAGTAAAATGAAAATTCCTATTAGTTCTCACTTAAGATAAAATGTAATAAATAATAAATAACATAAAATGTCATTTTTATACTTATATTATATGATAGCTTATTTTTATTTGATTTCAATATTTGAAGACATAAATTTACTTTTTAAGTCTCAGTCTTCCTCCAAATATTAAAATCTAGGCTCCGCCCTTGCATATGTAAATATCATTATATGCTTCAGCTAAGGTTTAGCAGCTAGCATGCTTGACATTCAAACAGGGCAACCTCCTTTCCTTCAATTTTTTTTAAATAAATAAATAAATAAGTAAAACTAGTATATGGGTTATCGAGGAGGTTGCCGTAAAAATACCTTTTAGTTAGAGCAATCTCACTGCATGTTTGGTAAAGATTTTTTTATTATATAAATAATTTTTTTAAAAAAGTTATTTATGCAGTATTATAATATATTTAATAAAATTAATTTTAAATTTTATATAAAATTTAATGCATTATAAAATTTTTTATAAATTAATTTTTATAATACTGAAAATTAAAATTTATGATTTTAATTTATAAATTATTTCTTACACTTTGATATGTCAATATCATTTTATCTTCAATCAAATAATTTTTTTAATTATTTTATACCTATTTTAATAATTTAATGTATAAAAATAATTTTTTTATATTATTTAAACGAATCAAATTAATTTAAAATTATTTTTTAACTAACATATTTAAATATAAAAATAAATCAATTATAATCGATTATAATAAAATAATTTATATAATAATCAATTATTAAACATAATCAAAATTTCACAATTTTTTCAAACACATACTTAATTTTAAAATTCCTTCTTAAATAATATTTTGAGGGAATGACATCTGAAAGAAAAGCAAATGAAGGAAAATTTCTTGGAGATTGTGATATTTAAGTTCAGCAGCTTGATCATGTGAGTGCAGTAAAACTCAAAAGCTGCATTTGCATCATATATACTGGTTGAATGACAATTAAACTAGCTGAACCAACAGGGAAAAAGGATGCTGCATAACATTAAGCTTAAAACAATTATTTGATATTTTTTCTATTAAAAAATAGAAAAATAAAATTATATTGGTATAAGTTAAAATTATTTTTATATTATTGTATAATTTTTTATTGAATAATTTTTTATTAAATAATTTTTTCATTAAATTTATTATTAGAATAAAATTTTTTATTATATAGATCATATTTATAAAATTTTACATTAATCTAAAATTGTTTAGTACTTCATTAATATACATTAAGATTAATGTAATATATATTTTTAAAATATATAAAAATAAGAATCACTTGAATACATTTTTATTGATGTTAAATTTTTTAAAATTTAACACAAATATTCAAGACATTGGATAATTATAATTTAACAGCTAAATCGATAAAAATTATATTCTATAAAAAGTTATTGAATGGTATAAGTATGTCAAGTTTTACACACTGGTGTAACTTGATCTATCCCTATTAAAAAAATCATCTTTCTAAATTCCTTGTATTAAAAATCTTTTGTTTAATTTCATGTAGCAAAAAAATCCTCTTAGTGAAGGGCAAAATCAGCATAGTATGGAGTTGAATGATTTGTTGGAAAAGGATTAGGATGATGAAGATCACAAAACCGTAGATTTTGAGTGTTTGTGAATGACATTTAATATTATGTAACTTATTAGGAGCTATGTTTTAGTAGTATTATCCATGGCCAGAAATGTTTTGCACACTATTTTCTCAAGGCAACTGATCTGACTCTTGTTGAATCATGAGAATCATTTTCTTTTGATTAACTTTAGTTTTTAAAATCATTTTATAAAATACTTACAAAAAGTGATTTAAGTAGTAAATAAATTTGAGTTTAATAGATCAAGGGTTTGTGTTAATTTTGAGTTAGTGAAAAAATATTTATAGGTAAAGACAATTTTAATACCTCGAGCAAGAATTAGACTCAAACTTAAAAGAAATGAGAAATCTTGTAACAACAAAATAAATCATTTTATAAAATGAATGTTATTACTTTGATAAATCACTCCTAGAGGTGCCACATTTAATTCTATATGTGGTATAGTTGTTTTATCATTTTTTATATTAGTTCTCTTTTAGCCTAAATATTTTTTAATCACCTTTTACACCCACTGAATTGAGTATTAAAGTGACTTTGCAAATATCACCTCTACCGCACACGGTCAAGCTAACTGAAAACACTACAGTGAAGAGTCCAGCCACTACATACAAGCACGAGCATGGGGCAAAAACATCTTGCATGGATTAATTTAGGCTGTGTTTGGTGCATATGACAGTATAAAACCTGATAGTATAAGACAGAAGATAAAGATTGATAGTATAAAGGACCTTATTAGCTCTTATACAATCAGACATTTGGTGCCTAATAGTATAAGAATTCTGATAGTATAATAATTATTTAACATGACAATAATACCCTTTAATATATATAAAAAAAGAGTCATCCTCTGCAATCGACAGAGCCATTTTCATTCAAACCCAAAAGTAAAAATAAAGGATTCTTAAACTAACTTCAAACATGGGTCCAAAGTAATAAACAAACATTAAATCAACCCACGTTAATTGCTCCATTACAATCAAAATAAAATTCAGATAATAAAAAAAATATTCAAAGGTATCTGAGAAAATGAAAAAGAAGAAGAAAACCAAAGCTAGGAACATACACCATTGTGGATGAGAAGGAGTGTCGCCACAAAACTGAGAAGGAGTGGCTTGGAGGAGGATCTGCTGGTCACAGAGGTGACTTCGACGAGAACTCCGACAACGGCTTTGGCAGTGGAAGACTGATGTTGGGTGGACGACATCGCGGCTCAATGGCAAATCGTGGCGGCGCGAGGCTAAGGAATGACTTTGGTGAGGTTCTAGTGGAATTTTAGCGACGGTGGAGGAGAGTTGGATTCAGATTCAAGGTGGTTCACGATTTGGGTATTTTTGCTTACTGTAACAGAACCTTTGTGGCGATAAGGGAAGAGTGTGGAAGAATTTTGGATGATGAAGGAAGTTAGGGATTTTTCTATTTTTAGGGTTGTGGAGGATGGGGATGAGGTGAGATTTGGCAGCGCGGATGAGGGCGACCTAACGGGAGGGGTGGTGTTGCAGTGGATGACGGCGATGCCGTCGAGGGCAGCTATGGCGACGGCCATGGCGGCGGCCATGGCGAACTTGGAGACGGTGTCCATGGGGGAGGCAGTGAAGGGGACGAAGAGGGAGAGGTAGCAGGAGAGATGGGATGGAGGGTAGGGTTGGAATGAAAACTTTGTCAAGTCTTATCCTATGATAGGGAAGAAGATAATTTTATCAGCTTATAACAGGATAAAAAAACTAACCTGATATGACTATACAATCATGTCAGTGCACCAAACATTTGATAAGACTTGATAATATTAGATAATATTATCAGGTCTTCATTATTCTATCCACCAAACACACCCTTAAGTGTTACAATGACTTTATAAGTATCACTCTTCACTACTACAAGTTGATCTAGCTACACTGACACAAGAGTTCACCCACTACATACAACCACTCGAACACCAGGAAAAACAATGAGTAATTTAGTTATATTTTATTTTATTTATTTTATTATATAGTTATTGTTTCTTAATATTTATATTTTAAAACACATGGAGTATAAGCATGAACCGAACTTAGATTTAGTGTGTATTTAAATTATTTTATTTTATTTTTTAAATAATTTGTAATCTAAAGCTTTAATAATAATTTTTTTTAAAAAAATATTTCTTTAAAATAAGTGTTACAAAACATATTACCAATCTCTAAAGAAGGAAGATTACGAAGGGGATTTTACCGCAGCAGTAAATTGGGAATTTGCGGAACTAAAATTTCATAGGTTGTGTTGTGTTGTATCGTGAGTTTCAATGCAACCGTTGGTTACACGATATCCGATGAATAAACCTCAGCTTCTCCATGATTGGTCTACTGACGTCACCCCAAAAAAACACAAAAATTCTTGCTTTTAAGTTTGTTTTCTAAAGTTTAATTAAAAGAGAGAGAAAATTAAAAAAAAAAAAAACTCAAGTCTTATGCTTTGGTATGCTATTCATCCCTTATTTGATGCAAAGGAAAAGAAGAAAAGGGAGGAATTTTGAAGGATAAAAAATTCATGAGTTTTATAATATTCCATGTCTCTTTTTTTTTTTGAAGGATTGGGACGGGAGGATAAGAAAAAAAAGTGAATGAGTGAGCCTCACATTATTAACTTGTATTTTTTTAAGAAATTAAACAAAAGAAGAGAAGAGATGTTTCTTTATTACTGATTGATATCAAACAAAAAAAATTAATAATTACCTCACTTATCTCACTATTTCCTTTTTTTTCTCTCTTATTGTATCATTTCATCTACTTTTTCTTTCTATATACCAAATTAAGCCTTAAATTTTTACGTTCAATTTTACTTAAAGTAATTTTACCTGCACACTTACATGACAAATTTTATATTCTAATTATATTTGATTCCATCTATGCTTTTTATATTTTTATTCTAATTTTGCGATAAAATGATGTGTATATCATCTTTTTTTCGTTTTACTTACCTTTTCTTCTTTGATTGATTTGCCGTCTACCATCACCGTACCTGTCAACGCTCTAAACTCAGTGCCCTCTTTACACTCTTCCGTAACGCACCCTATCATCCTCTTCTTTTTTTAATATTTAATTAATTCATTTTTAGGTGACATTTAATTAATTCATTAATGTTTGTAATTCATTTATTCTTTTTTAATTATACTTTATTATTTTTGACTTTGATCCCCAAAGAAAAACACAGGCTGACTCACACGTTTAGCCACGTGGCTCTTGTTTAACACGTGTCGGGTAATTTGGGAACCCTCTTACGTCCTTAATTAAGATTATTATTATGGTTGACAAAGCAAGGCCGTTCCATGCATAACGCTCCATCACTGTAATATTCCAGAACCGACGAGGGCATTTTGGTCCGAACACCAGAAAAGAGAAAAAAAAAGCACCACCCTAGTTTCACGGTACAGTTTTACTACATGTTTCTCTCGCTGGAGCTAAGAAGGTTGAAACGACGCCGTTTCAAATAGCACGGTACCGTTTTGGCGTCCGGAAATTCTGTGATGCCGACAAAGACACCTTTTAATTCTTGGAGGAAAGGTATGTGATACATGTACCTCCTTTTGGTTGAAATTACGCAACTTGCCACTACCATTTTTATGAAGCTTTTATTGAAGAGTGAGAAGAGTAAGCTGAGAAAGGGAAGAAGATGTTGATTAATGATTATGTTTTAATTTTAATACATCCATTAACCAAAGGGGGTGTTTAGGACAAAAGGAGAAAGTAAATATATTGTAATGAAAAGAAAAAAGAAAGAAGGGAAGTTGGGGGGGGGGGGGGAGGGTTACATTGCATTTGCATTTACATTTGCATTTGGCATTGCTTCCCTAAAATAAGCCACAATGATTTAACTGCGAAAGCTGTCCTTCATTGCCAGCTTGACAAATTAAGATGGGTTACAGTGGGTGGGCTCAGAATTTTGCAGGCCATTACCAACTCCATGCTACAAATCACTCTCCGGGTCAACTCGATACTGTCTGACTCATCATTGCCCCTGCCCTCAAGAGCAAAAGACCTTCTCCTTCCTTCTCCTAAAGATTAAATAAAAGTATAAAAAAAACCATTACTAATTCATTTAAGTATAGTATATTGTAATAAGTAGTAGTAATAAACTGTAGGGTCATTTTTCAGTAGTATGCGGGAGGGTATATTTATTACTCACATCTAACCTCCCAGTAGGGTCAACAACTTAACCATAGATTAGAACCAGGGTTAAAAAAACAAGTGGTTAAGAAGGGACAACCACATAACTCGGATTTTTATTATCAACAGTCGTCATTGAGCATCACCAACATCTTCCCTCCTCCTCCTCCTCTTCCTGCTCTTCTTCCTCTTCTTTGTCCTCCTCCAGCTACCAAAGTAACCTTTTTTCTCTTCTCCTTTTATTTTCTCTTCTTCTTCTTCTTAGCTAGCACAACCACCTAACCTAATTTCCTCAATTTTTCAGAAAAAAAAAAGTGGCCTGAGCAGTTTCATGGGGTGTGATATATTAGTAATCTGAACAGAGACCTAACCCTAACAACCTTATAAAAAAGCTAAGATTTTTGTTTGTTTTAGATGTTTGAGCTATGGACATAATCACCAATACTCCTACAACAGCAAAATCTCCAGAACCCGAAACCGAGACACCGACCCGGATCCAACAACCCACCACCAAACCCTTGTCCTTATCCAACGGGGTCCTAAAGCGCCACCACCCTCACCACCACCACCACCACCATCACCACCAACTTGCGAACCCCAACGTGGCGGTTACCTACAAAGAATGCCAGAAAAACCATGCAGCCAGCTTGGGTGGCCACGCCGTTGACGGCTGCGGCGAGTTCATGCCCTCTCCCAACATCACCGCCGGAGACCCTAGCTCCATCAAATGCGCCGCCTGTGGCTGCCACCGGAACTTCCACCGCCGTGAACCAGAAGAACCACCCATCTCCTCCACAACCCATGTTATAGAGTACCAGCCCCATCACCGCCACCACCCGCCACCTCCACCGCCGTTCCAAGCCCCAAACAGGAGCCCCAATTCCGCTTCTCCGCCGCCGATCTCCTCCTCCTACTACCCTTCCGCCCCACACATGCTCCTGGCCCTCTCAGGCGGTGGCCTCTCTGTTCCACCGGAGAGCACAGCCGCTCCGGCGAACCCCTCCGCCGCCATGGCTTCCCCACGGAAGCGGTTCAGGACCAAGTTTACTCAGGAGCAGAAGGAGAAGATGCAGCAGTTCGCTGAAAGAGTAGGATGGAAGATGCAGAAGAGAGATGAAGATTTGGTTATGGAGTTTTGCAATGAGGTTGGTGTTGATAGAGGGGTTCTCAAGGTTTGGATGCATAACAACAAGAACACTCTTGGGAAGAGAGATGTTGCAAATGGTAGTGGTGACACCAAGAACGTTCTGGAACAGGAACTCAACAACGTGAACAGTGATATCAATGGTAACGACAACAACAATGGTGCACAGGATGCGAATCAGTACGAGAATGATAGTGGGGCAAATGTTGGTACTAATGGGTCTTCTTCTTCTTCTTGATCTTTTAGTGGGAGAAAGAAACAAGAGAGAATGAGAGAGTGAGAAAGAGAAAGAGAGAGACAAAATAATATGTTTAGATAGAGTAATTAAGAGGTGGTACTTGTTAATTTAGTCGTTTCTTTAACTTTTCTTTTCCATTTAATTGTTTAGTTTTTGTTAATTAATGAGATGATGATGATCACCTTTCTTAAGGATCTTTAACATGATGGGTAGAGATTTTGATGATATCCAGAGGGAATATATTTTTCTGGGTTCATAACTTAATATTCCCTTTTTTGCTGCTGCTGCTGCTTATTATTAAATGCTTAATTATTATGATTAGTATTAGTACTTATATTAGCTTAGTTGTTTCTTTCTTTTTCTCCTCCTTGCTCAGTTTTGGGATTGGATTTGCTTGAAGGGCTTTTTGGAAGGGTGGTCTTTGTGAAGTGTGAATAGTGAATTTGGTGTTTTCTTTCGTTGAGAAGAAGATGAAAAAGCATGCTGCACTTTTACTCTTTCTCCGGTCAGACATGGAATAATAATTATTATTATTATTTTCATTCTATTGTGTCCGAGAGATAGAGGCAGAAAGTGTTGCTACGTAGATTATAGAAGTTATTAAGGGTGGTTGTGAATTGGAAGTATTATTTTATTCCTATGGCCCTGTGCAGCTGTGCTGCTATGCTCTATATTCTAAGAAGAAAATTAATCCAAAAGCATAAACAAATCATATTCTACTAGGGAGTGGCTGTAAGTTTTTGGTAATACGAGTATGTATCGGATATGGAGAGAAAAATAATCTACTTGAGGGATGATGATGTGGCTAATGATTGCAAAAGAAACCTCATGATCCTTTTAATTATTCTCTCTAATCAAGCATGCAGTCATCCTGCAAATATGCTTTTTTTAGCGTTTATGCGAAGCATGAGTGGCTTGTTTGCTTATTATCCTAATTTTTTAAGATAATCTCATTCCATAGTATATAATGTAACTAGCTATATATAATCTTACATAGAATAATCCAATTCAATGTGTTCTAGCCTTCTAGGGAAATGTGCGTACGCTTTTTCCTTTTAAGGGAAGTAGATCCCTTTATTATATTAATTAATAGTGATATCTACTAAAATAATGAAATAACAAAGAGGACGATAGAGATTAGACAATGGAGAGAGAGAGTACCAAGTACAGTGTGTTTTGTATACAATCCCTTACGTTATGGATGGGTTTTGTTTTTGGTCACTCCTTATTTAATTTATTACTTGTTTTGGGTCCACTCCTCGGTTTGTTTCGGTTTTTGGTTTTTGATGAAGTCAGTAATCTTGTTTTGGTAGGGGGGTGGGGGCCCTTAGTGGCTGCCCATGGTGCTCCTAACCACCAAGGCATGGGCTGGTCCTTGACCCTTAATTGCCCCTTAAAAACAGGGATATTTTGTGCAGCTGATGAGGAATTTTGTCAATTCCCCACTAAATACAACAGTAATCCACTGTGGGAATTTGGTCATCTTTTTGCCATCTTTGATTCCAAATGCAGTGTATAGGACATGTGATCGAATGATCTCTGCATTTCTATTTACTTTATAAAAAGTTTTATATGGAGGGCATCTACCCTATACTGTTGACAACAGAAACTTGAATTCTGGCTCCGTTGTCTTCATACTATTACTGAGGTGCATCCACATGAAAATAGCTTGGTGGGTTTCTTTATTTAAAGTTTAGAACTCCGGAACTAATCTTATTGGTTTGGACTGGATCCTTTGATAGGAAAAAAACACATAAAAAGGATATTGGAAGGAAGAGTTTATTATTATTATTATAAAAGAAGGAAGAGTTTGTTGTAGTTAAACAAATAAATAATTAAAAGTTTATCATGTATTAATAAGTATTTCGTGCATTAGACGATTTTTTTTAAAGTTTAATTGGAATTTTGAAAAGTGTAAGTTAGCGAAAAAACATTTAAAACTAAAAAGAATGATAATGCATAATAATGAGATTAAAAGATAATTTGAATTTAAAATTAAAAGGAATTAAGAATAACACATAAATCTTTGAGGGGTAGTACAAAGTTAAGAATAACACTAATCATTATTTAAGAGAGAGTACAATAACAAATTAAGTCGCTCTCAACTAGTATTACTCTTAACTTAATTAATAGATACTGGTGGATGTTATTTCTTTTTCATTTTCTTTGGTTAATAAAAAAAGTTTAGGGATAGTAGATAAAAAAAAAAATTAGGGAGAGGGAAGGTTGTTAGTGAAGACTTATAATGTTACTTATAAATAACTTACTAATAAAAGATCTAACATGAGTCAAACCCACTTTTGAATCAATAATTAGAGGTAAAAATAAGTTAGGTTAGACTAGACTTTGTCTAAATAGACATAGACCTGTTTTGTGAAATGTCGACCTAAACTTGACTTATTATCTGTAATAGGTTTTACTTTGTGATTTGGTTTGATTTGCTTATGAGAATATAACATACTAACTTAACTTGAAAATTTATTTAAAAATTTATATTATATAAGACTTTCATATAGATTAAAAAACTTAAACATTTTTATTTTTAAATAAGCATAACATTTAATCTAAAATATTATATTTATATAAAATAAATATATTATATTAATATATAATTAATAAATTATGTAAGTATTATAAATTTTTAATTATATATATAAATATTAAATAAATAAGCTAATCTACTAAGTCAAAAAGACTTTTTTAAAACGACAAGTTTTAATATACATAGTTAAATAAACTTTTTTAAAAGTTTAAACTTTGTTTGTTTACTAAATAGATCAAGCTTATGTAAGTAAAAAATAAACTATACCGTAGGCCATTGATGAGCACAATTTGACGTATTCTTATCCTTATCGACTAGCATAACCTTTGAAACAACCCTCTTGTTGACATGTTACTAATTCTTTTTCATTGTAAGGTTTAATTTAAATTAGGTTGGTTTCCAGAGTTTTGAAACAAATAAAATGAGGGAGATAACCACCTCACCTTAATTAACTCATGTAATTAACGTGAAACATTATTGTGTAAAGGTGTTTAATTCGTCGTAATGACTTTAAACGAAAAGAGACAAAACTATGTTAGGCAGGCACTAAGCCCCATTTGTGGAAAAGAATAGAACGGAACAAATTAATGAAATGCCTTGTTTGACATGTTAAATAAAAAATAATTTATATCTTTGTATTATATATTTTTAACTTAAAGTTTTGGAATAAATTTTATAAATTACTCTCCTCAACCTCCCTTTAAATCTGCATAACCAGATATGCTTACATATGAAGCTATACTCCCTCATGATTCAAAACTTTACATCTTTATGATGGCTAAAATTAGCTCGTACGTCTATTAATTAATTTCACGGAGAATCAATGGAAAATTAAAAATAATTATTATTTCATTTTAAGGTTAGAGCATTCTACAAATTTTAACGAAAATTTACTATGGTATTTATAATCAATTTTAGTGTTTCGATTCTTCGTTTTTTGAAACCGGAGTTGTTTATTGAAAGTTTATAATTTTTACAATTGTACTATGTAATTACAATTGTACTATGTAATATGTATATGAGACAGCTATAATTATAGATAATTATAGATACAATTAATTGTAGATCTGGTTATTACCTATAATTCTCCCGCAACACCAATGATAGGGTTGAAAGTACAGAAAGATTCTTTCCCTATTCTCCTGTCTTTCTTTTTTTTCGATGTCCACCCTATGCTCCTGTCTTTATCCTTAGTAATCTTAGCATTTTCATGTGGGTCAATAAGACAATTATCATTCTCGTATATTTAATAATTTTGTTATTTGTATATTCAGAATTTAATATCTTACTTATATTTTTATATTAGTATATAATATATTTATTTTATTTTAAAATATGATATATTTTAATATTCATTTATATTCTTATCAATAATATATATATAAGATGTCAAATTTAATAATAAAAAATATTTTTCTAAAATTAATTACTAAACGCTCTCATTTCAACGCCACATAGGAGTATCTATCTATACAATTGTGGAGATTAATTTGTCCATTTCCAAATTCCACCCATAGAAACATCCCTCTCATATGATAATTCTCTCTTTGGCAAAGCATACATTGCTTTTGATTAAGGATTAAGAAGATAAGCATATATGGTGCAGTGCACTTATCTTAATAATGCATTGTTGCTTAATATGGGAGTTAACTCTTTATTTGGGGGGTCAATAAAGCTGAGGTTAACGCCCAACATGACATAGTGTTGATGGGCAACTTTCTGTCCCCACCTAAAAATTACACTATAGTGAGATGATGTGACCTCCTAAATTACATGATTAGATAGATGAACGTTTTTTTTCTAAGTTCTAACTTCTAAACCATATTATTATATTAATATATTTCTGGTGTGTCTAATTACTATTTCTGGTGGTTCTCCTATAGATGATAGACTACTCCCCCTCCCCCATCTCTTGTAGTCCTATTCTATCCAAACGTGAGTGCACGTTATATATTACTAGCACATGCCCAAACAGTGCTTTTTTGAAGTTTGAAACATGTATTTTTACTAGCTAAATTTGCGTATTAGGTACGAATTTGAGACCACAAATCTGAGATCAAATCAAATTTGCGATTGGAGTGATGTTATTCACATATTTAAAATTGATAAAATATTATTCATTTTTATCATATTATTAATTTTTTCATAGAGCAAAATTTTCATGCACATATTACATATTTATAAAAAAAAATCTTTTGACATCCGAGACTTGTTGAAAGTAGTTTAATGGTGTCAAATGAATGAATTGGTTTAATTTTTGATCGAATTGTAATGGATGTATTTAAAATAAATCATTAATTTATTTAAGATCAATTATAAAATATTTAATATTATCCAATCTATTCATGATTCAATTTTATAGATGAATATTCAATCCATGCATTAATTTATTTTAATGGATTGGATGGATGAATATTCAAACTACTCATTTAAAAAATATTTCTCTCTAAAAAAATTTATTCTCTCTCTAAAATATGTTTCTCTCTTTAAAAAACATAAAATATATTGAATATCTATTGGATTTGTTTTAATTGAATATCTATTGAATATCCAATACATGTTTTGGTTGAATTACTAATCATTTATAATTAAATTTAATCCATTAGATCCAATTTAATAAGATATATCATTTTAATTAGATAGATTGAATTAATTTTAATATAAATAAATTAGATAAATTAAAAATTAATAAATTTTATTGCCACTGCTTTGGATATCATTATTTTCATGAAAGTTTTATTTTTCTTTTCATTCTTAATAATAAATTTTATTATTAAAAAAACAACTTTTCGTATACATATTACTTTAAAATTTAAATTTCACTCTATTTTATACTTTTAATGTCTCAGTCCTGTACCGGCGTACCCAATCTTTCTCCTGCAGTTTGTACTAATTTTTTTTTTCGGTACAAAGTTTGTACTAATTTAAGAAACAAAGAAAAAACAGATGTATCCAAAAAAAAAATAAAATCCTAAGGCTAAATGAAGAGTTTAAAAGAAGATGAAAAGGAGTAAGAGAATGTAAAAGAATAATATGAAATATGATATGTCGCTCTGTTATTTAAATATTTAATAAATTTAATGAAATTGAAAGTAGATTATACCATTCATTTTTTAATTTTAAATTATAAGGATAAAAATTAAAAAATTTAAGTAATAAAAAAAAACTCATTCACCTTTCTTTCTCATTTCACTTTCTCATTTTAAATAATTTTAAACAAATTCTTATTAAATTTTATTATTTCATTCTATATCATTATTTCTATTGTTATCATCACAAATATAATCTAAAATTATATTTAAAAATTTTAAAAAAAAAAAAAGACTCATAATAAAATAAAATAAAATGACAAGAAATGAAATAAATGAAATATATCATTTTATTATTTTATTGTTTAATAAATTTATTTTAAATAATTCTCAAATATATTTTATTAAATTTTGTCATTTTTATTTATTTCATTTAACCTATTATCATTCATTCAAGTCCTAAAAAGCCTACACAATGACCATCTTTTTTTTAATATTTAATACTGTAAAAAGAGAGGTGACATTCGTCATACCAGTAGTCATACATGCACTGACAAACAACAGTGAGAAAGTTACAAAAATTAGGTAATAAACAATTTATTAATTATAATTAAATGAGAAAAAATGACCATGAAAAAGTAACGCAAGTAAATTATGGTTGTTGGTATAAAGCTTACCAGTACAGGCAATCGAAGTACAGTGTCAGTATCTCTATGCGATGCACATGTAACTTCGTCGAGTAATTTCAGTGCAAACTTCAATCAGAATCAGTCTAGCATTTCTTATTATGTCAATTCATTGAATTGATATAAAATTCTTTTAATAATTACAAGATTTTAGAATCAAATTTGTTTTCAAATAAAGAGAAGGAAATATACTAATTGGTCACATCGGAGATAAATCAAATCGATTTTCATCAGAGATGAGGTTCCGTTGTGTTGAAGATTTATTAGTGGTTGTAACTAAAGAAAATATCTATTGGTGGTATGTCTTGGGTGATCAGGGACCATAGTTATTGCATAACAAAGGGGAAAATAAATGTGGCATTCTATTAGTAATTTCAATCCCAATATTGGGACAATTATTAATGAGCATCTGGTGTGGTATGGGGGAGAAAAGGTTAGGTTGGGGAAGTTGCAATGGTCAACTCTGGAGGAAAAGTCTGAGCACACAAAACAAGGAATCTCGGCCAAGTGAAGCTCCCTTTAAGACTACTATCTTGATTGAATATATGGACTAATAAAAGCATATTAAGTTCAGGCACGCATCGCATACATTTAAAAGTTGCTAATTTCCATCCTCTGTAAATTATGTATCCCCACATGAGATGTAATGAGACTGTCTTATCAATTAATAATTTAAACTTTGGGTTAAATTGGTTCTTCACACCATCTTCTATATAATTTCCCCTTTTGCAATTGCCAACAGATTCTTGATAGTGTAAATTTGTAGCTAATTCATCTGAAAGAAACAACCTAGCTGAATCTTTTGCCAAGTACTAATTTTCTCTCATCCTATGCAATTGACTGAACATACATTACAACTCTCGTTTGCGAATGATGTGTTATGCAACTGCTAATTTCATTCCTAGTGAAAAATGGAAAAAAAAGGTGAAGGGATTGAAAATGCATAGCACAAAAGCTAAACATGTTCTGGGGTGTCGTGTGCAATTTGCCTTATTAACCTTATTTTCCTTAAGTGCAGTCCCATCTGGTGGAGATTATGACCTTGTACTAGGCTGTGCCAGAACTGGGGTTTGCATTAGAACATGCCCCATGTGCTACTATTTAAGAGGAGTTGGCAACTTTCCTAAAAAAAACCAATTCAATTTTTCCGGGGAACCTTGCTAAAAGAAAAAAAAAATTAGCAGAATTGGTATACTAATCTCAACCTTTAGGGCATAAAAGGTCTGTGGATAAAGTTACAATATGGCTAGGCTTATCTCATTGGATTCTTAGTGTCCCTCACCAATTAGTAGGCTGCTTTGTGTCATTATGGGCCTTTACAACAGAATGCACTATATATCTAGTGGCTTGGATTCTCTTTAACCTCATCTGGCGTGGTTGAGTAAATTATATATGTTACATGGAGTCATTTTCAAGAAAGCTCCTAAAACTGAGGAAAGCCTACACAGCTATTTTGTGGTAATGATGTTTTCAGTTTTGCACATGTATGTTAATTACCACAGCTGTTTATTTTATGAGTTTTGTTAATAAGTAAGTTACTTGTTAATGATATCAAAATAAAAAAAAATAGATGAAAACAAAATATTTAATGTATTAAAAATTAAAAAAAATATTTTATCATTTAAAATTTTTTATATTAAAATATTTAACAAGTGTTCTTAAGTTAATATTAGCAAAATCCTTATTTTATTCATTAGGAAAAGAATCACATAATAATTTGTTTACGAGGAAGGTACTAACTTCAAAATCCTAGGTATGAAGAAAAACTTGAAATTATGGTGGTTGATTCTGTAACCCTTTGGTTTATTTTCATGTGTCCCCTGCATGCTGCTGGAACGGAAGTTAAAGCGCCCCACGGTCCCACCCCCTCCCCCACAAAAGAAATCCTTCACTAATATTTTACCTAACATTCCATTTGATTGATGAGATTGCTTATTAATTTATCAAAATTACCATCATTAGTAGTAGTAAATCAGTAAATCAAATACCAAAGACATCGAAACTAGCATGCTAGTTACCTAGGGTCACTGAAAGAGTGAAAGGAGGGTTTTGGTTTATTGGCTTGTTTTACTATTTCTGAAGTGCAATTTACCCCGGGATTTGGAAGCATTTAACATTTAAAAAAAATTATTTACCATGTCCAATATCATAAAAGGGATAAAAAGAAAAAGAAAAAAAATCTATTAAAAGAAAGAATACTCGAGCAAAGTAACAAAATGGGAAAGGACCAGTTATTGCAAGTCAATAATGGACCACACAATTATTTACAGCATAAAGATTAAGGCACTGCAATCGTGGTGGTCCATTATATTTTTGATGTCTTATCTCCAACAATCTCCATCTTTAATATTCTTGTGTGTATCAGCTCATCTTTTCACCCCACAAAACACTTGGTTTGGCTCTATACTAAAATGCTGCTCACCCTGGCACATATTTCAGATAGAGATTGGCATAATCATCAATATAATATATAAAAAGCGAATCTTAATTTTAAGTTTTAAGTTTTGAATTTAATATTATTTAAATTCAAATTTTAATATTATTTTATTAAATAAAAATTAAAGAAAAATATAAAATATTTTACCCATTGTTATGTCTAAATTGTGTTATCAATATAATTTAAATTTGAATTTTTAATATTATTTTTTAAATAAAAAAAATATAAATTATTTTAAAATTCTTTCTTATAAGTATTATTTCTAAGTTATATTAATAATAACTCACTTTAGAGATGACTTTACTTAATCATCACTTTCGATCCAAAAGTTAGTTTGACAACAATGGAGAGACTTTACTCAAAGACAAAATATATATATGTAAACTTTTTTGAGATATTTTTTATAAAATAAAAATATTTTTATTATAATATCAAACCATTCTATATTTAGAAAGAAAAAGTTAAAGGAATTTGTAGTCGCTGCAACATCTAAAGCGTAAAATACTATTTTAATAGTTTTTGAAATTCTTAAAATATTCTAAAAAACTTATATATGAACTTGGCATTTGACACCATTAAAAAAATAAAATAAATATTTAAACTTTAATATAAAATTTCTATATCATCCATGATCACTTATAAAAATTATAAATATATTTTTTATAATAATAACATAATTATTATATATTTTTAAAATATTTTTTTATAATCACATACAACGCACCGGTACGATTCGAGTTCTCATACTAATTATGCATCACAGAATATTTATCTTCGTTTACATTACAGCATATGCGCGACTTAAGAAAAAGGCCTCCCTTTACCAAAAAAAAAAGGGTCATATTTTATTGAAATTTGTATCCTGAAAAAAAGGAAGAAATAATGAACGGATTCTTAATTAGCTGGTATATGAACATTTTATAAGGTGTTACCTGGCTCTGTTAATAAAAAGAGTCCCTTAATTTACACAAACAATTTTATCACATGCTCTTCACAAACTAATTTAATCACCTAATCATTTACAATTAACTACTTTTTGAGGTGGTAAGAGATAGTTGATTAACTAGTTTATAGATATATTTAACCAATAAATATTTATTTATATAACCAATAAATTTATAAGGAATTAATCATAAATTCATGGTTTGAATTCATAATTATATGTAAATAATTAAGTGATTAAAATTTGACAATAGGCTAAAAGACTTGTTTGTAAGGTCAGAAAAAAATATTTCTGTGGAAGAAATATTTGTCTGATAAATATATTTGTATCGCAAAAAACTTGAGACCCAATCATATTTTTATCAAAAAGGGAAAGGGTTAAAAAAAGATTTTTCAACATAAAACTAGGGCTTTCGTATGCTGTAACTTAACTAAGCACTAAATACGTGTGGACCTTGTTTAGCTTTCAAATCTATTTTTTTTATTTGTTTTTTAGAATTTTTATAGTACCTTAATGAATTTGGTGTTAAGAGTGGGTTGTCAAATATTAATTAAATACTAAATTCATAATAAATGTTTAAAAATAAATAATAACCAATAAAATACTTGACAACTTATTCTAAATACTAAATCCTAAAAAAAAAATTGGGTACCACAAAAATCTTCTTTATTTTTAAGTGATGATCAATGACAGAGGAATGCGTTTAGAATAATGCTACACCATCACTTCAGGACTTGTTTGGTATGAATTAAGGATATGATAATACCTTATAATATTAGATTTGATAATATAAGACTTGATAGTATAAGACTTAATAGTATAAGGTCGAATACATAAGAGTTGGGGATATCAGGATATTTTAAATTGTAATGAAAATATCTTTATAGGAGCTTATACATCAAAACTCAATCAAGCTTAATCTCAGCCCTTAAGGTTTGATTAAGTTATTTATCATTTTAATGTATAAGACGGGTTTGATAGATAAGCTTATATAATACAGTATTTGTACCAAACAACTAATAATGTTATAATATATTATATTAGTTTATCTCATCAAGTCTAATACGATATGCCAAAGAGGTACTAAGGGTCTATTTAGTATAAAGAATATGATAAGACTTAATAATATTAGACTTGATAGTATAAGACATGATAGTACAAGACTTGATAGTATAAGACTTAATACGTAAGGGTTGAAGATATTGAGATATTTAGAATTATAAAGGAAAAATATTTATAAGAACTTATACATCAAAACCAATCACGTCTAATCTTTTCCTCAATATTTGATTAAATTGTCTATTATTTTAGACCTCATTTAGTACACATGATAGTATAATATAAGATAATATGATAGGATAGTATAAAACATTATAATATAACTAATTAATAGGCTAAGACATAATCCTATATTTTTTGATAATAAAATAATAAATTAACTGATTGTATAACATATTTTTTAAGACCAAAATGTCTTTTAACATAAAAATCAAAATAATTAAAAAAAAAAAAAACCTTTTGCAACTCTGCAATTGAAAACACACACTGCTCCACTCCATCCCACTATTCTATTTCATGTACTGTTTCCTGAACTAGGTAATTATGCTAGAACCATAGCTCTTGGCTCCTATGTCAACATACACATAACTATTCTTAAAGCTTTATGCCGTCAACCATGGAACTTAGGTACTTTATCTTCTTCATATTCCTCTTCGACGTAATCCAAGGCTTCAGTGGCTCTTCCATTACCAATGTCTCTGCTTTTACAATTAATTCATGTCTATACCCCAGAACAGAACACTTATTTATGAAATTGCCATTTGGGGCTGATTTTTCTAGGGCAAGAAATTCAAGGTTTTTTTTCTTCATCAAAATCTCCAAAATTGAAGATGATGAATCAATACCGTTGATCTCGTGGGACCTGATCAGTTTGCAGTAATTGAACAATTCAAGGAAAGAATTGAAGTTGTACGTGTCACAACCGGGATCGCGACGGGACGGCCAAAAAATATAAAATCAATGGAGTCGCCACCAATGTTTATTTAAATTAGGAAAACATCAGAAAAACCCTTTAATTAGAAAAACTGGTCTTTTGAAAATGAGTTTGGATTCGAGAGTCGATTACAGGTAGGGAAGGTATTAGCACCCTACACTGTCCGTTCCATGAACGGTACCTTAAGTTAGTTGTGCAAAATTTAAGATTCTCAAATATATTTATTTTTACCCATTTTTAGAAAAAAGACTTTGTAATTATTTATTATTTTTCATTTTTTATTTTTTTGAAAAGAAATAAAAGAAATAACCAAATTATGAAAATTTATTTTTTTTCGCTTGACAGAAATGGATTTCTGCTCCTACGTATTTCCTGGTGCAATGGAGAACTCAAAGTCACGTAGTTCTTTATAAAATAAGTATGGGTTGATTGATTTTAATTAAGAAAAGGTTTTTTGAAAAAGAGATTTTGTTCGAAAACAAATCCATTCTTGCACAAGGTTCAAATTAGCACTAGGCTGCTTAATAAACCCTTATGATCCTAACGACATTGAAGATAGCATCCGCTATTCAGTCAACATCATTAGTCATTGCATGGATCGAAAGATTTTTTTTTCATTTTTTAGAATATTCTAAGACAAACAAGTAAACATAATTTTTCATGAGCCAAGTAAATATAATAAAATAAAATAAAAGCACAACATCACAAAACATATTTTCCTTTTTTATCTTTTAACATTTTTTATTTTTATATATTTTTTATTTTTTCCTTCATTTCTTGGCTTCCTATTAATCGCAAGACATAACACAAAACACCCAATTAAGTTAAGTAAACACTATCAAACAAAGAATAATCATAAGTAACACAAAATAATTAAACTAAAAATACTTTTTCTTTCTTTCTTTTTTTTTTATTTTTGTTTTTTTTTACATTATTTATTCATTTATTATTTAATCCTATATATTTTGTCCCTACATTTTTCTAATTTTTTTTTCAAAGCTCTAAACTATTAAGCAAGCTAATCTTAACAAAAAAAAAAAACCTTAGCCCACTAATTAGACACACCTCCTGCGCCAACCTCTTTTTTTGTCTTAGTTTTCTTTTCTTTTTTTTTGTTTTTTTGGGCTCTCTACGTTTTGAGACCCAAACTTAGAAGAAATTTAAACTAAAAAAGAAAAAAAAGGGGGGTCATTTGAAAAGGTCCTTGCTGTAGAATGAAACAGAAATAGGAAAGGGAAAGGATGCCCACCCCCTGACAGCACGAGCGGCGGCGGAGACGGGGAAGCCGACGAGGCGCGCGACTCTGGCAAGCAAGGGAAGCGAGATCGGCGGCGGCTCGCTGCGGTTCGAGTGGCGGCAAGCTGACGATGAAGAGAGGATGCAGATCCGTGGGTACTGATCCAAGCTCGTGCGGGTTCGTGGTCCGGTGGCCTGGATCTGAGTTGCGGGGTGGACGGTGGTGGAGCTCACGGCGAGGTCGGTGCGGCTGTTCGCGACGGCGCACTGGATTAGCAATGGCGCGAGATTTGGGCGGCACGGTGTGCAGCGGCGTGGAGTGGTTACAGGCCTTGGAAGGTGAGGTGGTGTGCGGTTCAGCGTGGTGGAGCACCGGTGAGGTGCGACGGTGCCGGATCAGTGGGCTCGGGTGCGCGAAATGGTGCGTAGTTACCGGTGGCAGGGGCTCAAGGTGGTTCTCGTGCAGTGGCGTGCATTCACGGTATTTGGCTGCTAGTATGGGGTTCAACTTTAAGTTGGGTTTGCTATTGGAAAGGATGTTGGGTTGTGGCTTGGTTGTGTTGGTGAAGGTTGGGGGTTGAAGGTTGGTGAGGATGAGTGAGTTGAGTTTACTCGGTTGAAGGTTTATGGGTGGTGGTGATGGTGGTTGTGAAGGTGAAAGCTTTAGATAGGTAGTTAGTATGGTTGTGGCAGCAAGTTGATTGGGGAGGTTACGGTAGATGGAATGGGTGGTTTTTGGTGGTGATGGTGGTTGTGTGCAAACGTGAATGGAGTTGATGAGGATGAAGGGTTGGCCTGCTGAGGTGATGTTGTGATGTTGGCTATGGAGATTGAAGATTGGTTCTTCTGAGAGCCCCCCCAGTGTGGTCTCTGCGTTTTTTGTTAGATCTGAATCCTCTCCCCTCCTGCTTGCCTTCCCCTTTCCCTTTGTATTTGAAAAAACAGAGGCCTCCCTGTCCGAGGTGGAGAGACTGCCAGGGTTGACCCAGCTTGGGTCACCATGGCATTCCCTCATTTGTGCTTGCTGCTCTCTGCTCCAAGCTCTTCCTTCTCCAATGCTTGCCGCCTTTCCCCATCCATGACAAAGACTCCCAAGGTCTGCAAAGCATGCTCAGAGCCGACCGATACGCTTAGGAGAAAGCTACGTTCTCCTCACCCTCTCTTTTTTAATTCATTTTTCCTTGTAACAACGAAGGAAATCGTCTGTTATTATTTAACATTTTTTTATTTTATTTTTTGTTTTTATTATTATATTTTTTATTTTATTATTTTTGTTTGCACAAATAAGAAAAAAGCGACGAAAGCAAACTAAGCGCTCACAACACTGCAATTAAGCGTTAATCCTTGATTAACTGACAAAATTTTATGGACAAAATTAGGTATCAACAGCTGCCCCCCTTTGCTTTGCATTTAAAATAAATGGGAAGCAAATGAATTGATTTAATTTTGTCCATAGAAATTTTCATTTCTTTTTCCTTTTATTCCTTTCTTTCTTCTTTTTCTTCTCTTTTTTTTTTAGAAAACAAATTGACGCAAAAGGTAATGGACATTAAATGAGAGAGAAAGTTCGCGGAGTCGAGCATCCGTCGAAACTTGACAAAAAACTTAAAACAGAAAAGACACAAAGCTTGCGGAGTCAGGTATCTGCTGAAACTTAACAGAAAAGAAAAAGGCAATGAGCACAAAGCCCTTACTTGCTTTGGAAGCAATGGGTACGAGAACCCAAAAACTAAAAAGTAATGGGTGCGGGGACCCAAAAACTAAAAGGCAATGGGTGCGGAGACCCGGGAATTAAAAAACAATGGATGCGGGGACCCGAGAATTAAAAGACAATGGGTGCGGGGACCCGAGAATTAAAATACAATGGGTGTGGGGACCCGGAAACTAAAAGACAATGGGTGCGGGGACCCGAGAATTAAAAGCCAATAGGTGCGGGGACCCGGAAACTAAAAGACAATGGGTGCGGGGACTCGGGAATTAAAAGACAATGGGTGCGGGGACTCGGGAATTAAAAGACAATGGGTGCGGGGACCCAGGAATTAAAAGACAATGGGTGCGGGGACCCGAAAACTAAAAGACAATGGGTGCGGGGACCCGAAAACTAAAAGATAATGGGTGCGGGACCGGAATTAAAAGACAATGGGTGCGGGGACCAAAATTAAAAGACAATGGGTGCGGGGACAAATTAAAAGACAATGGGTGCGGGGACCGGAATTAAAAGACAATGGGTGCGGGGACCCTATTAAAAGACAATGGGTGCGGGGACCAGAAAAAGACAATGGGTGCGGGGACCCTAATTAAAAGACAATGGGTGCGGGGACCCAAAATTAAAAGACAATGGGTGCGGGGACCCAGAATTAAAATGACATGTGATGCGGGGACCGAAACTAAAAACATGGGTGCATGATGCAATGGATGTGTTAACTTTGTAAATGCATGTGATGGATGGGCATGATGCAATGGATGAGACAATACATGGATGTGATGCTTGAGGGTAATGCATGTGATGCATGATGCAATGGATGCCCTATTGTAGGAGTCCTCATATTGAGTAAGCAATTTTTTTTTTGTTTCTTTTTTCTTCAAACCTTTGATTGAGTCACTCTTAATTCCACAACCCTTAAAGACTTTCCCCACAAAGGATCGAGATTGAACAGTAACATTTGGTGATTGGCCTTATGATTTGCCCGATGATTCTTTCTTTTCTCATCAATACTCTTGTCGATTTCATTGTGTTTCCCATGACCTTTCGAGATTGTTAAAGCAAATCTAAATGCTTTTTCCATATTGTCATATGTTTCACATCTCAATATAAAACTATCAAAAAATGCATATTAAATCAACAATGAGTTGCAACAAAAGGGATTATCATTATAGACAAGAAAAGTACAAGAAAGGCAATACAAGTGGGACTCGAATTGAAAAGGTTTACAAAAGAAATGTTGGAGTGGAATTTTCCAACTCTTCCAGTGATACTCTCTTGAATGATCAGTGTTAATTTCCCATGTACACGACCTTGAACATCCCCTTGTCTGTTTCTAAGAATATGATTTGACCCGGCTTTCACATATTGGGAGTGTCTCCTGACAAGACACCGTATATTCAAACTGCCCCGGTTCGGCCCAGATACTCTCAAACTGCCCCAGTTTGTGACTTGAGGTATGTTCACTTCTTCGGATGTGTCAAGTACCATTTTTAACCCTAACTTTTGCCTAGGTCGCTCTTCCGAGTTTTCAACCTAGCGGATCGCTCTAACTTTTGCCTAGGTCGCCTTTTCAGGTTTTCAGCCTAGCGAGCCACTTTCTTTTCCTCTTTTTTTTTAAGCATAGTACATTTTGACTGCATCTGAATTTACGGGAAGTGGTAGATCTTTGCCATCCATGTTTATGAGAATCAAAGCTCCTCCTGAGAAGGCCTTTTTTTACGACATAAGGTCCATCATAGTTTGGAGTCCATTTTCCTCGAAAATCCCTTTGAATGGGAAGGATCTTTTTGAGTACTAAATCTCCTTCTTGAAATTGTCGAGGACGCACCTTTTTTGCATAGGCCTTCATTATTCTCTTCTGGTAAAGCTGACCATGACATAGTGCGGTTAATCTCTTTCCTTCAATGAGGTTCAACTGATCAAGTCGAGTCTGGACCCATTCGGCTTCTTCTAGTCCTGCCTCCATCAGCACCCTTAATGATGGGATTTCCACTTCAATAAGGAGTACCGCTTCCATTCCATAAACCAAAGAGAAAGAGGTTGCCCCAGTTGAAGTACGAACGGACGTGCGATAACCATGCAGTGCAAATGGTAGCATTTCGTGCCAGTCTTTGTATGTTACAACCATCTTCTGGATGATCTTCTTGATATTCTTGTTTGCTGCCTCAACTGCCCCATTCATCTTCTAGCGGTAGGGTGAGGAATTGTGGTGCTCAATCTTGAAATTCTCACACATCTCTTTCATTATCTTATTATTCAGATTAGTGGCATTATCTGTAATAATCTTGCTTGGTAAACCATAACGACAAATCAACTCCCTTTTGATAAACCGGACCACTACACTGCTGGTGACATTGTCATAAGAAGCAGCTTCGACCCATTTTGTGAAGTAATCAATTGCAACAAGAATGAAGCGATGTCCATTTGAGGCCCTTGGTTCAATGGGTCCTATGACATCCATTCCCCACATCGAGAATGGCCAATGTGCTGTTAAAACATTCAAAGGTGCTGGTGGCATATGAACCCTATCAGCATATGTCTGGCATTTATGGCACTTTCTCACATAGTTGAAACAATCAATCTCCATTGTCAACCAATAGTATCCCGCTCTTAGTATCTTTCTTGCCATTGCATGCCCATTTGCATGAGTTCCAAAAGAACCTTCATGAACATCTTTGATGATCTTTTCTGCCTCTGCTGCATCAACGCATATTAGCAGCACCATATCATGGTTCCTCTTGTAAAGCACTTCCTCATTTAGAAAGAAACCCATTGCGAGTCTTCTGAGGGTCCTTTTGTCATTTTCTGAAGCATGTGGAGGGTACTCTCTGCTCTTGATATAACATTTGATGTCATGATACCACGGTTTCCCATCTGGTTCCATTTCTATCATTTGACAATATGCTGGTTGGTCACGACTTTTCATTTTTATAAGCGGCAAGTCCCTATCCTGACTTACTTTGAACATTGATGACAATGTGGCTAGGGCATCAGCCAACTGATTATCTTCTCGAGGGATATGATGGAATGTAACTTCGTCAAGTTGTTCAATCAACTCCTTGATGTAGGCATGATAATGGATTAATTTGGCATCTCGAGTTTCTCATTCTCCCTTTAGCTGATGGACGACCAAGGCAGAGTCCCCATATACCTCAAGAACCTTTGCCTTTGAGTCTACCGCTGCTTGGATTTCCATGGCACATGCTTTATACTCAGCTATGTTGTTTGTACAGTCGAAGCACAACCTAGCAGTGATTGGGATGAAATTATTTTCAGGGGAAATCAGTATGGCCCCCACTCCATGCCCTAGTGAATTGGAAGCTCCATCGAACAACAAAGTCCATTTTTCTTTTTTCGAGGGTTTTTCTTCTCTAAACAAAGCCATTACATCTTCATCAGGAAACTCACACTGCATAGATCCATAATCTTCCACTGGTTGACTAGCCAAGAAATCTGCCAGAGCGCTGCCTTTGACTAATTTTTGCGTGACGTAGGCAATGTCATATTCTGATAGAAAAACTTGCCAGCGTGCAATCCTCCAAGTGAGGGCAGGTTTTTCAAAGATGTACTTGATCAGGTCCATTTTGGACACTAACCAAGTGGTGTAACACAACATGTACTGCCTTAACCGGTGGACTGCCCATGCCAAGGCACAGCATGTGCGTTCCAACAATGAGTATTTTGCCTCATAGTTGGTAAACTTCTTACTCAAGTAATAGATGGCCTGCTCCTTTTTGCCAGTTTCATCGTGCTGTCCCAGTATACAACCCATGGATTCATCCAACACAGTCAAGTACATGATGAGAGGCCTTCCTGGCACTGGAGGTACCAAAATTGGGGGTTCTTGCAGATACTGCTTGATCTTCTCAAATGGTACCTGACAATCCTCATTCCACTCTACTGTCTTGTTTTTACGCAACAACTTGAAGATTGGCTCGCATGTTGCAGTCAACTGGGATATAAACCTAGCAATATAGTTTAACCTTCCCAAAAAACCATGAACTTCTTTTTTAGTACGGGGAGCTGGCATCTCTATGATTGCTCGAACTTTGTCTGGATCAACTTCTATCCCTTTCTCGCTAACCACAAACCCCAAGAGCTTACCTGATTTTACCCCAAAAGTGCACTTAGTAGGATTCAGTCTGAGCCTGAACTTTCTTAAACGTTCAAAGAGCTTTTGCAGATCGGATATATGATCTTCTTCTATTTTAGACTTTGCAATCATGTCATCCACATAAACTTCTATCTTTTTGTGCATCATGTCATGGAACAATGCCACCATCGCCCTTTGATAGGTTGCTCCGGTGTTCTTTAACCCAAATGGCATCACTTTATAGCAAAAAGTTCCCCACAGAGTGATGAATGTGGTATTTTCCATATCTTCAGGTGCCATCTTGATCTGATTGTATCCCGAGAAACCATCCATGAAGGAGAAGAATGCATGTTGAGCCGTGTTGTCCACCAAAACATCAATGTGAGGTAGAGGGAAGTTGTCTTTAGGGTTGACCCTATTCAAATCTCTATAGTCAACGCACATTCGCACCTTCCCATCTTTCTTCGGGACATGGACGATGTTAGCAACCCATTGAGGGTACTTCGCAACAGCGAGGAAACCTGCATCAAACTGCTTTTTAACCTCTTCTCTAATTTTTAGTGACATATCTGACTTCATTCGTCTCAACTTTTGCTTGACTGGAGGACATTCTGGTTTTAAAGGCAATTTGTGCTCGACTATGCTTGCATCTAGGCCAGGCATATCTTGGTACGACCAGGCAAAAACATCACAATAATCAGATAAGAGCTTAACCAACTTGCTTCGCTCATCTTCTTTCATGGTAGTGCCAATTTTAACTTCTTTTTTATCATCCTTTGTCCCTAAATTAATCAGTTCAGTTGGCTCTTCATGGGGTTGAATTTCATTGGCCTCTTGTTCCATTAATCTCATTAGCTCAGGAGAGGGTTCCCAATTGTCATCATTATCCTTATCAACAAGATTAACGGGGTAGTCAAAATCGTACAATGGGGTCATAGCACTGTCATTTTCAAGAGAGTCACTTTCAGATCTGCATTTATTGGTGTTAACACAAGTAAAAAAGGGTAATGAATAAATGTTAATGAAATGGTCGAGCAAAAAGCTAAAAAGAAAGAAAAAAGGGGAAAAAGCAAGATAATTTGAAAATGCATTTATTGATAGTAAACATTGAAATGAAAACATGTGAGCCCACTTTCACAACACATTATCCTAAAGCCTTGGGCAGAGCTAAAGGATTAACATTACAAAATTACTTTGAATCAATTTCACAGGTCATGGAAAAATCAACGCTCTCCCAATTGTTGAGTTCTGCATCTGGGGAGCAAGGGTACACCAAGCTGACACCATGATTGATGGATTGATCATATTCGATAGTGGTCACTTGGTTCACAAACACTAATCCCGCACTTCGAAAGTTTCGTCGGATGTCACAGATGGGGATCCCCTCAGCTTTAGGCTCCCGATTTTCCAACCTAGCCAACCTCTTCTCCCTTTTCTCTTCTAGGACCCTTCTTTTGTCTGCTTTGACGGGTTTATACCCTAACCCAAATCTGTCTTTGTTTTCGCAGGGTGCCCAGCATTTCACGATACCTTGTCCATTCATTCCTAGTCCTCTTCCATATTGATATCCTTTTCTAAGCATTACCTTAGCCATCATCATGGATGCATTAGATAGCCGGGACTTCAGACCTTGAGCTCCTTCTTCCACATAGGTGGCATTGACAATCTCTAGCGCTTGGAACACGATTTCAAGAGCTTCTTCTGCAGCTTCAATATAAGGAGTGTCCAATGGCTTGCTCACCAGCAGGTCCTCTTCACCAAAGACAGTAATAATCTTATTATCAACTATGAATTTTACTTTTTGGTGCAAGGTAGAAAGTACAACTCCAGCAGAATGAATCCATGGTCGTCCTAAGAGACAACTGTAGGATGGCGTAATGTCCATCACTTGGAAGAGTATATTGAAAGTGCAAGGACTAATTTGAACTGGTATTTCCATATCCCCCATGACCTCTCTTCTGGTGCCATCGAATGCCCTTACTATCATCGTACTTGGTTTCATGCAAGTTCCATCAAAAGGCAGCTTGGAAAGGGTTGATTTCGGTAACACGTTCAAGGAAGAACCATTGTCAATGAGCACTCTAGCAATTATATGCTTTTGACATTTGACGAAAATGTAGTGCCTTGTTGTGCCCCATTCCTTCAACTGGTATCTCATCATCAGTGAAAGTGACATAATTATCAGCAGTAATGTTGCCAATAATACCACCTAACTTGTCAGCTGTAATGTCATGAGAAACATGATCCTGATTCAGTATTTTCATCAACACTTTTCTGTGCGATTCAGAATTCATCAATAAGGACAAAAGCGATATCCTTGCAGGGGTATGATTCAGCTGATCTACCACTCTATATTCACTTTGCTTGATAAACTTCAAGAACTTACAAGCTTCTTCATTCGATACCTCTTTTTTGTACTCCTTCGCCTTTTCCGGCCTTTCTTTTTTCTTTTGCTTCGTTCCCAATGGAAGTCTCCCCTATCTTGCCTTTGCCTTTACGGTTCCCATTTTCTTCTTCTTCTTGGTCCTTTCGCAGCTCCTCAGGAGTGTAGATGCGGCCACTCTGGGTCACTCCCCAATCCCTGATATATTAGTAACAATAGAAGTCGAACCAGACGCAACTTCTGATCGACCATTCGTGGGATTGCTTCTAAGGACTTGCACATTATAATTCCATGGCACGGCTCGAGTGTCCTTGAAGGGGAAAGGACTGGGAACTTGAATTGTGATAGGTTTCGGGCCACAAGGGGATGTTGCATATGCATCTTCAGTATAATAGATAACCAACGGTTTGATAGCCGAATTTGTAATGGAAGGGACCAGAGAGTTTATGGATTCCTGACATTCTTGTGATTGTGGAACAGCACACTCATCCACCATGTTTATGCCACCATTGTCCCATATATGACCTATTTGTACTAATTGCATATCCATTAGGTCTTGGAGGATTCGTCTGAACTCACCACATTCCTCGATAGAATGCCCCACATTCCCATGGAGATTGCACATTATTTCATCTTTGTCGCCTCCCTTCTCTTCAATATGGGCTTCCATCATCCCAAATTTACACAATTCTTTAAAGATGACCTTCATTGGGGTCTTGACATCTTTTGCTTGTCTTATGAGCTGCTGGGCAGAGCATTTCTCTATAACATTAACTGTAGGATTCCCATGGTTAGGCAAAGGGTTGTGGCCCACACTAGGAGTATTTGACTTGAAATTCAACCACTTAGCATCTATTAGGTCTTGCACCTTGAACTTCAGCGTTCTGTAATTCCCTGTGGAATGGCCTGCAGCCCCCGCATGGTAGTCGCACTTGGCATTTGGGTCAAATCCTTTAGGGTATTAGGGCTCCACAGGCTTCATTGGGCAATGAGCCAAGAGAGAGTTACGAATGAGCTGGGGCAACAGGTCGGTATAAGTCATAGGGATTGGGTCAAGATGTTTCCTTTCTTGGCTATATGGTGGTCTTCTTTGGTTTGTGTTTGGGTTTTGGGTCCATGGTTGAGCTTGTTGAGGCGGTAAGGTAGGGAGTGTCTGGTATTGATTAGGATATGGCGTTTTGTGAGGCCTCATTAGGTGGTGAGGTTGAGGATGAGGAATATGTGAAGTGGTAGCGACATGGGGGTGATACGGCTGGGGATATGGAATCGGTGGAGTAGTGGGAAAGTACGGGTGGTAAGGTGCGAAAGGAGTTTGGAAGGATGGTTGATGGTTCACAGGTGTTTGGCTATATTTCTCTCGGGTGAAGTTTCTCTGATCAAAGGTAACAGCATGGGTTTCTCCCTCTCTTTTCTTCCCCATCGGGGGCCTCTTGGCATTGAATGTTCTTGTTGAACTTTCAACGATCTTCCCACTTCTCATTCCTCCCTCAACTCTTTCCCCAATAATGACTATGTCTGAGAAATTTGATGACACACTTCTTATCATTTTGTCATAAAAGGGTGATTGCAGAGTGTCAATGAACGTGGCCACCATTTCTCTTTCCGTCAATGAGGGCTCTACTTGAGCAGCCATTTCTCTCCACCTCTGAGCATATTCCTTGAAGGTCTCAGCATCCTTCTTAGCCATATTCTGCAATTGTAGCCTATCCGGTGCCATATCGATGTTATACTTATATTGCTTCATGAAGGCGTCAGTCAAGTCTTTGAAACATCGTATATGGGCACGCTCAAGATGCGTGTACCAATTCGAAGCTGCCCCAGTTAGGCTGTCTTGAAAGAAATGGATTAATAGCTTGTCATCGTGAGCATGCAAAGCCATCTTGCGGATGTACATGGTTAGATGATTCTTTGGACAAGTAGTTCCCCTGTACTTATCGAAATCTGGGACTTTAAACTTGGGAGGAATCACCACATTCGGGACAAGACAGAGCTCGGCAGCATACAAAAGACCATAGCCACTTGCCCCTTCAATGGCTCGTAGTCTTTCTTCAAGAATTTCCCACTTCTCCCTGGACTGGGGGTTTTCCACAGAGGAATTCAACGGGTATTGTGGCATGATGGTGGGAACAGAATGTTGCCCCAGTGGGGTTCCACTGGCATGTGGTTGAGCTGCACTTAAGGAGTTTAAAACAAGCGTGCTGCTTTCCGGAGGATTGGTAGTTTGCAGTGGTACAGAACTTGGATGGAGACCATATGGCGGGATGAAGAAAGGGTATGAGTGTTGTGTTAGCGGGAGTTCGTTGACATTTGACTGAGTGGCTTGATTTTGGGTAGGGTTTGAGGGATTGGAAGTTGGGGACACTGTTGGCATGTCATTATTGGGGGAGCTAGTGGCTAATGGTGGTATATAACCTGGGGGGAGGCCATACGGGGGGAAGGACGCCCCTTGGTTACCCTGTGAACTAGCGACTGAAGGTTGAGTGGTGCCATTTGGACAAATGGTGAGTGGCATCGTAATCCCTTGAGGATTAAAGCCTTGGTATTGCAGGGGGAATGCAGCGAAACCAGATGGGCAAGGAGGCGTGGCTGGATGTCCTTCATTTGTCACCGAGGGATTCCCATCTGTGCTCCTTCTACTCTCCATAGACTGTAACATTTCCATCATCTTGGACATTTGCTCCCTGAGCTGGTTCACTTCATCCCTTAAATCTTGCGCCTGCTCTATCTCATCCATGATCTTTGCTTGGGAACGAGTCCTGTAAGGGTGTCGTGGAAGCTGTTTTCCTGCTATAGTGTCTACTTTTCTGTTCGAGGAAACATGATGCGATTATTAGTATTGACTGAACCAAAATGACAGAATGCATGTATGCAAAGCACTGACTATTTATGTCAATGTTTTTTTTTTGTTTTTTTTATCATTATTATTTATTTTGGCAGATAAATATGATTCTGCATGCAATTCCTTGTTAGCGAAGGGAACATGTTTGCGCCCTGTGAGGATGCTTGGTGATCGTGGAAAGGTTCGCATAAACAATCGATAGCAAGGCAAAATCCCTACATTTAGCACTAGGGCATATCGCTCCTTAGGCAAAAATGTGGTTGATGGTAAATCCAAGGGAATATTCATTCCTCAATGGACGCCATTCACTGGCAATGCAGACGTAGGATCAAACTCCCCATACTTTCACTCAAGGACAAATCGTCTTGAGGCGGAAATATGGTTGACAATTTATTCAAGGAAGAATTCACACCTCAATGAACAATATCTTGATAAAAGGATAACAAGATTGATATTTGAAACAAAACACAGCAATGAGCATCCATTTTCATTTCAAACTTCAGAAGTACAAGATTTAGTTCCCACAAAATGTAGCACAATTACATCAACAACTTCATTTGCTTTTTTCTAAAACCCTTAGCAAGACTTCGACAATACTTCATAAAATCAGCAATCTTTGATGGTAGTCGTAACCAGGGGTTTATGTGAGCCTGAATGTCTGCTTCTTCGAAATGAGTAATCAGTTGTGTGGTGTGATATCGTAAGCTATCAGATATGTTTTCAAACTTCTTCTTCCATTCCTCTTTTTCCGCCCTTTGGTCTTGTGCTACTGATTGCCACACTTCTGCCCATTCTTCTTTTTGCCTTAATAATCTTTGGGCTTCAAGTCTCCACTGCTCATGGTCTCGCCCCAACTCTTGAATTTTCAGCTTCAAATGCTCATTCTTTTGGTTTGCCTCCACGAGTGCATCGTGATATTTGGTAGCTAATGCTTGTCCTTGGTCAGAGCGGCACTTCGCTTCAGTCAGAGCTTCTTGTAAAGCTTGCATTCTATGATCTTGTACCCTAGCATTCGCTTCCAGCTTTCCTTTCTCTTGCAAAACCAACGCCATTGTCTCTTCCTGAGCACTTATCTTTGCTCGTAATTCATGAACTTCTGTGGCAGTCTTTTCAAATTCTATCTCCTTTCCTTTCCTTGCCCTTTTTGCTCGGCTTGGGGTCCCAGCCATATCTGCACACGCATCTTTTAGATATTCAACTTCATCAGCTAGCTTCTGGCATCGACTCTGGTGGATGACTACTTTTAACTCAGCGGCTTCCTTTCCTTGTTCCAAGACTTTCATTTGTGCTTTCAGTCTTTCAATCTCGGTGGCCATTTGAGGTATGATTTGAGGATGACCCTTATCACCTGAAACTGTCTGGGGGATACTATTCTGTGCCCTTCTTGCCTCTCTCCATTGCAAGTATTCAGGGGTAC
The DNA here is from genome assembly GCA_029884595.1 of Ormosia semicastrata. NCBI lineage: Eukaryota > Viridiplantae > Streptophyta > Magnoliopsida > Fabales > Fabaceae > Ormosia > Ormosia semicastrata. The sequence continues at coordinate 8,383,101 of JAQQTO010000021.1, read as the reverse complement.
AAACCACTACATGCTTCCCTAATTCATTTGTTCCTGCCATACGAATATTCTTCCAAGCATCTCTAATATCTTTTTCTTGTTTAGTAGTGCTTCCATCTTGCTGGTATAAGGAGCTGAACCCTTCAAGTTACTCTTCGTTAGGCACATATTGAGTCCATCGGAGTTGCCTAAGCACGAGGATTGGAGCGTATGATACACCACCTCTAGGGCTCATCAAAGGAACATTAGGAAAGTCACCACAGCTGAAAACCATCTCTTTTCCATGATACCACGGGCATACCCATTTAAAAGAATCTGGCCCCATCCTCACGAACTCATTCTTCCATTCAAAAGCTTTTTGTGGCTTCACTGGTATGCGACCAAAATTCCTCAACGGGTCAGGTAGGAGTCCCAGGCGATTCTGTACATCCATATGCGTCATGATCCAAACGTACAACATATGTGTACAGCATCGAATCTTTCCACCACCCTTTTGATGACAAATTTCCATTGTCAAGAAAGTATCAGCAAGAATAGCAGGGACTGGATTTGCTTTATACTTCTCAAACTTGAAGAATATATCCATTGCTGCTTGATCTACCATATCTGAGGTAAATGGGAATAACACTAACCCAAAGATGGTTAAGGCCAGTGTTTTGTTGAAGAAATTCCACTTTCCTTGTTGTGCTAGATACTGAAGGTGCGCTTCTAGGTAACTTTTCTTCAAGCCTTCTGTTCCTCCCCTCTTTTCCATGCCCAATTGACTTGTTGGAGCCCCTATTAATTCTGCTATCTTCCCTACTGATACATAATACCCTCTATAAAGATAAACATTAGGGTGCTTGTTCATTGGAAGCCTCAACATGATCGCATACTCCTCTATGGTTGGTGTAATGTCCAAGTTAGGTAGCTCAAAATATTTGAGAAAATGGTTCCAAATTTGAGCAAGGCCACTCAAGACGGGCTCCTCAACTGTAATGCGCAGCAAATCCAGAATCTGCCCGTAACTGCTTGAGAACTCTGATCGAGCCTTAGGGGTCATTTGTTGAGTAACATCCCTCACATACCTCAGATCACTGCCATTTACTGTAACCCATATACTCCTCTTGAGGTCGACTGCATTGCTGGAGTTCTGTCCTTGATATGTTTCTTCCTTTCATTGCTATTGACGAGTACTAACCTTTCCACTTTGCCAAGAAAACTCACCCTAAAAAGGAAGTAATGAGGGGAACATGTAAGCAAAACAAATAGGAGAATGCACTTTAAGGATACCTCTTGTCGAGGTAATTCTAGAGAAAATGTATTAACAGTCTAAATGGAGAAGCCCTCACAGGGTCGTAAACCAAAAGGGTGCCTAGTCTTTTTATTCTTTCTTTCTAAATGCTGAGACTGTTATGAAATGCAAGATGATGTATATTTTGTTCTGCTGACAATGCAAGAATGAATGAAAATGCAAGCCATGAAAGTGCAAGAGGGTGTATATTTTTTTTATTTATTTAAAAGAAAGTAATAAGGAAAAACATGAGAGGTAGATGGATAATGAATGATGAAAAAAAAGAAAGGCTAGGAATGAAAATGCAATATCATGTATCTTTTTGTTGAAATTTTTTATTTTAACCAAAAGAATGCACGGATGAATGACATGAGGAATAGATAAAGAAAAAGTATGCTCCATTTGTGTCCTAATCAGATGTAACCTATGAAGATGGATGACTCTAAACCTTTTTTTTTATGTCATTATGTTCAATCTACTAGTGCAAGGTTTTTAGGACAGATCTATCTTCTAAAAAGTCATGGTCCCCAGATTGCCCTTATCTCGAAAGATAAGGATCCAATTCATAAATTAATCACAAGTAGGGATAAACTCTCTCAATATGACTAGTCCATGATATTGGTAACAATCTGAGTAGTGTCTCGACAAATGTCAAGTGAGCATAAAGCTCCTCAATAACAAAAGTCGAGACCCCTCCTACTCCTCGGGTTCGCACAGACTCGGGTATAGAGCCTAAAAAGTGTGTGAGGTAAGTGATAGCGACGTGTGTGAAGGAGCATACAAACCTGTACAAAAACTTAAAAGACAAAACTACCCCAACCTGCAAAACATATATATAACAGCTAGCCAACAATTGTCTACCCTAGGGTTTTAACAATTAAGTACAAACTATATTTACAAGTCATAATATACATGGAATAATGCTATCAGATATTTACATAAAATTACTAAACAAAATACATTTACAAAACAAATAAGAAAACAAAAACAAAGACAAAGAGGGTAAAATAAATAAATAAAAGATTATTAAAAATTTGCACAACTAACAACAATAGGCCTGACTCTCTAGAAATCCCCATGGAGTCGCCACTGTTTGCAACCGGATCGCGACGGGATGGCCAAAAAATATAAAATCAATGAAGTCGCCACCAATGTTTATTTAAATTAGGAAAACATCAGAAAAACCCTTTAATTAGAAAAACTGGTCTTTTGAGAATGAGTTTGGATTCAGGAGTCGATTACAGGTAGGGAAGATATTAGTACCCTACACTGCCCGTTCCATGAACGGTACCTTAAGTTAGTTGTGCAAAATTTAATAATCTCAAATATATTTATTTTTACCCATTTTTAGAAAAAGACTTTGTAATTATTTATTATTTTTCATTTTTTATTTTTTTGAAAAGAAATAAAAGAAACAACCAAATTATGAAAATTTATTTTTTTTGGCTTGACAGAAATGAATTTCTGCTCCTACGTATTTCCTGGTGCAATGGAGAACTCAAAGTCACGTAGTTCTTTATAAACTAAGTATGGGTTGATTGATTTTAATTAAGAAAAAGTTTTTTGAAAAAGATATTTTGTTCGAAAAAAAATTCATTCTTGCACAAGGTTCAAGTTAGCACTAGGCTACTCAATAAACCCTTATGATCCTAACGACATTGAAGATAACATCTGCTATTCAGTCAACATCATTAGTCATTGCATGGATCGAAAGATTTTTTTTCATTTTTTAGAATATTCTAAGACAAACAAGTAAACATAATTTTTCATGAGCCAAGTAAATATAATAAAATAAAATAAAAGCACAACATCACAAAACATATTTTCCTTTTTTATCTTTTAACATTTTTTATTTTTATATATTTTTTATTTTTTCCTTCATTTCTTGGCTTCCTATTAATCGCAAGACATAACACAAAACACCCAATTAAGTTAAGTAAACACTATCAAACAAAGAATAATCATAAGTAACACAAAATAATTAAACTAAAAATACTTTTTCTTTCTTTCTTTTTTTTTATTTTTGTTTTTTTACATTATTTATTCATTTATTATTTAATCCTATATATTTTGTCCCTACATTTTTCTAATTTTTTTTTCAAAGCTCTAAACTATTAAGCAAGCTAATCTTAACAAAAAAAAAAAAAACTTAGCTCACTAATTAGACACACCTCCTGCGCCAACCTCCTTTTTTGTCTTAGTTTTCTTTTCTTTTTTGTTTTCATGGGCTCTCTACGTTTTGAGACCCAAACTTAAAAGAAATTTAAACTAAAAAAGAAAAAAAGGGGGGGTCATTTGAAAAGGTCCTTGCTGCAGAATGAAACGGAAATAGGAAAAGGAAAGGATGCCCACCCCCTGACAGCACGAACGGCGGCGGAGACGGGGAAGCCGGCGAGGCGCGCGACTCTAGCAAGCAAGGGAAGCAAGATCGGCGGCGGCTCGCTGCGGTTCGAGTGGCAGCAAGCTAACGAGGAAGAGAGGATGCAGATCTGTGGGTGCAGATCCAAGCTCGTGCGGGTTCGTGGTCCGGTGGCCTGGATCTGAGTTGCGGGGTGGACGGTGGTGGAGCTCACAGCGAGGTCAGTGCGGCTGTTCGCGACGGCGCACTGGATTAGCGGTGGCGCGAGACCTGGGCGGCACGGTGTGCAGCGGCGTGGAGTGGTTACAGGCCTTGGACGGTGAGGTGGTGTGCGGTTCAGCGTGGTGGAGCGCCGGTGAGGTGCGACGGTGCCGGATCAGTGGGCTCGGGTGCGCGAAATGGTGTGTAGTTGCCGGTGGCAGGGGCTCAAGGTGGTTCTCGTGCAGTGGCGCGCGTTCACGGTATTTGGCTGCTGGTATGGGGTTCAACTTTAAGTTGGGTTTGCTATTGGAAAGGATGTTGGGTTGTGGCTTGGTTGTGTTGGTGAAGGTTGGGGATTGAAGGTTGGTGAGGATGAGTGAGTTGACTCAGTTGAAGGTTTATGGGTGGTGGTGATGGTGGTTGTGAAGGTGAAAGCTTTAGATAGGTAGTTAGTATGGTTGTGGCAGCAAGTTGATTGGGGAGGTTACGGTAGATGGAATGGGTGGTTTTTGGTGGTGATGGTGGTTGTGTGCAAACGTGAATGGAGTTGATGGGGATGAAGGGTTGGCCTGCTGAGGTGATGTTGTGATGTTGGCTATGGAGATTGAAGATTGGTTCTTCTGAGAGCCCCCCCAGTGTGGTTTCTGCGTTTTTTGTTAGATCTAAATCCTCTCCCCTCCTGCTTGCCTTCCCCTTTCCTTTTGTATCTGAAAAAACAGAGGCCTCCCTGTTTGAGGTGGAGAGAGGTCGCTGTGGTTGACCCACTTGGGTCACCATGGCATTCCCTCATTTGTGCTTGCTTCTCTCTCGCTCCAAGCTCTTCCTTCTCCAATGCTTCTTCGCCTTTCCCCATCCATGACAAAGCAGCCTCTCCCAAGGTCTCAAAAGATGCTCGGGAGCCGACCGATACACGCTAGGAGAAAGCTACGTTCTCCTCACCACCCTTTCTTTTTTTAATTCATTTTTCCTTGTAACAACAGAAGGAAATCGTCTGTTATTATTTAATATTTTTTTTATTTTGTTTTTTGTTTTTATTATTATATTTTTTATTTTATTATTTTTGTTTGCACAAATAAGAAAAAACTAACGAAGCAAACCAAGCGCTCACAACACTGCAATTAAGCGTTAATCCTTGATTAAGTGAAAAAAATTTATGGACAAAATTAGGTATCAACAGTACGCATCTCTCACCGTCGTGTGAATCGTTAGGAACCTGCCCAGTTTGAGCGTCCTACCAATCTCGATAGCGAACTCCACCGACCTCGGGGACTGCTCCAAGCTACAGTTGTAGGAGAACTCGAAATCGAAACTATCGCGGGGAAACGATTGCCGGCGGTCATCTCCTTAGACGATCAACGACGGCGGTGATTTCTTGAAGATTCAAATCTGGGTTGGGTATTGATGGTGGATCTCAAGCGGGGCATGGAGGAGGAAGGGCGGGGTGGTGGTGGTGTTGATGATAAAGGAAGATGAGTGATAAAGATGAAGTTGAGGATAACATAAGAATAGAAATCCTATCAGGTCTTATCATTAAGGGTGGAAATAGGTCAGGCTGCCCGTTAGGGGCCTATAGCCTGGTCCAGCCTGTTTACTAAATAAGTTAGGCCAAAACTTTTTTAAAAGCCTGTTTAACTAAAAAGGTCAGGCCTCAGGCCATCTAACAAGTATTTTAAGCCTAGTAGGCCGGCTTGGCATATTTAATTATATATAATATAATATATATTATTATAATAATTATAATTATAATTATAATTATTAATTTATTATAATATATTAATATATTTTTAATTAAATTTTAATAAAATTCAATAATTAAAACTTAAGTTAGTAAATTAGAATATAAATAACATATTTATTAATATATTTAACAAAATATATTTATTAGAATGAAAATAATAAGTTAATACTCACTCCTTACTTTTATAGATGTTAACTACTTTCTTACTCTGATCTTTGATCGATGTGGGATTTAAAAGACTAGAGTAAGAAAGTAAGCAACTTGGTATATCTCCAAGTCCCACATCGATCAAAGACTAGAGCAAGAAAGTAGTGAACATTTATAACACTCACCCTTTACTTTTATAGATGCTCACTATTTTCTTACTCTGATCTTTGGTCAATGTGGGACTTGAAAAACTAGAGTAAAAAAGTGAACAACTTGATATATCTCCAAGTCCCACATCGACTAAATACTAGAGTAAGAAAGTAGTGAGCATCTATAAAATTAGAAAGTGAGTGTTAAATTATAACAAAGACTTATTGACTTTGAGTAAACCCATTGGCTTATTTCAAGGTTTAGACTTGTTAACTTATGTAAAGGCATATTGACTTATTTAAAAGTATGTCTGTTAGTCTATGTAAGATATGTTGACCTATTTAAATGTAGGTTTGTTAATCTATGTAAAGGCCTATTGGCCTATTTAAAGGTAGGCTTGTTAGCCTATTTAAAGGTCTCATTGTAAAGTAGGCCTTTAAATAGGCTTTCAGGTCATGCTAGGTTTTTTAAAAGGCCAGGCCAAGCCTTAAAAATCGGCCTATTACAGTCTCATAGGCCAGGCTCAGGCCTTATAATTGGGATACAGGTCAAGCCTGTTTAAGACAAAGTCTGGTATGACTTGACCTGTTTTTACCACTATTTATCATATACTAAAGGATGAGATAAAATTATCAGTTTAGAATATGATAAAATAACTTAATCTGATTTCATTATACTATCATGTGAATGTATCAAATATTAAATAAGATCCGATAATATTAACATATACTATTAGATCTTCTTTATACGATATACTAAATATAATCTTAATATATAAGAGATATTTGATAGATAATTTTCATAAAATATAATGTTTTATACCAAATAAATAATAAAATTATAATATATTATATTAATTTATCTTATGAAATGTAATTAAGCATGTCAATAAGATTTAACAAATAAAAGTAACTTTTATCGATAAACAAAGAACACTGTTAGATTCTAGAAGTGTGGGTTTTTTATAGTTGTTGTGACCCCACACGGATAGGACCAACATTTTTGTGAGGATCCGTTAAACTCGGATTTTGTAACATTTTTTTTATAAACAATTTTATTTTTATTTTTTATCCGACCATTCATTAAAATTTGGATTATTTACTCTAAAGTTTCTTACAAATAGGCGTTAGAATTGTTACAAAAAAAAAAAAAACAAGGCGTCACAATCAATTTCAATTTTAATACTATAAAGAAAATAAAGAAAACAATTTTAATCGCAAATTATATATAGTCAAATAAGTAAGATCAACTCATTCCACTCAAATGGGTTAAAGACTTAAAGGAAGATATTACTTGCACAAACAAACTATCATGCAAGCTCTTCCTGCATGTACTTGAGGGGGGTACTCTGAGATAGCCAGATCCGGTTTGAGAGCTCTTTGTTGATTGGCAATGGCGTCAAAAATAAGGTGGAGTATTTATAAAACATATTTCTACTCTCAAGTAAATTTTAAAACAATAAAAAAATAGATAGGAATATACGTAGAGAAGTGAACACACCTATGATACCTTTTAGTGTGTGCTTAAATAGAGTGGCCCGTAAGATCTAAGATTGGATAAGGTGTATGGCATTGAGTTTCGATTCAGTAAGGATATACTGTTTATAGATGGTTGTGAAGTTTTTATTGTGAGAGCGTGAAAAAAGTAAATTTTGAGCATATATTTATATATAGATGATTAAAATTAAAATTTATTTAAAACTCATGTGATCACTTAAAAAAGTCACATGTATTTATATTTTAATTTTGACTATTTATGTAAGGTCAAATTATCAAGATTCACTTCTCTTATCTTTTACAATAAATATTTTTTTCGATTCACTTCTTTCACCTCTTACAATAAATATTTCTTTCACCGAATACACTATATATTGCTTTCATAAAAAAGAGTTGGAGTGATTATAGACTTATATCATGAGTGAGTATAACTCTTTTCGGAATCTCAACTCTTTTTCAAGTCGAAAGAAAGCAAAATAATATAACTCTTACCCTACAAGGTTTACTCAATAATCAATGTTATTATTCGTATGGGTAAATATATTTTGTTTGAACAAGTGGTTATAAAATTAAAATCATTTTTATTTTCGCTGAATTTATAAAATTAAAATCATTGAGCATAGATAACTTGATTTGCGAGTTCTTCCTTTTAATTTTCTGTATATTTCATGAATATCCAGAAGGGGAAAGGGATGAAAATCTTATTGATTTAGCAAAATTTTAAGTTCAGCTAAGCTCAAGGTAACTCAGGAAGGGTGCAGCTGTGAATTGTCTAATCCAAAAGAGTGGAGCAGTTATGGACTTGATGGCATGTGAAACAAGGAAGAAAGAGCCCATTTGTCTAACCGAATAAGGAAAACCATTATGCCTCCTGTTGCTACCCACATGCTACCCACTTTAATGGATTCATTAGGGACCATGTGACAGTGTATTCCAGGCCCATAAGGTGCCATTAATTGGGGTTCTCAAGTACTTTCCAACTCGAGTATTTGAGAGTGATAAATTCTTTCAAAAATTTGGAGGATTTAATGTAGGTGTATTTTGATGAATCACATTATTAATTAATAAATAATTATTAAAAATAATTAATAATTAATTATTATAATTTATCTTAAATAATAATATAATTGATTTAATATATTTAACTTATTAAGTATTTTAAGTTTATATAAAAATTTCTCATCGAGAGAACCTTGACTCCATAGACTTTCAAACTCTTGAGAGAACCTTGTAAAGGCAGCTAGCTTCTTTTATTGATCCTTTCAATTATGTAAAATTGGTTAAAGTATTGAAAATAAAATAGAAAAATTTCCGATGAGAATTGACTCAATAAACTAAGAAGTTTTAGACTCGATTTTTACTAATAGTCTTTCATTGATCAGGCATTTGTAAATACTGATATTGGAATGAGACTTCTCTCCTTATAATTTTTCTACCAGAATAAATATAATAAAAATTTTCATTTGATTTCGTTTTTGGTGTAAAGAGTAATGCTGTTTAACATGGAGCACTCCAAACGAACCGAATACAGAATTCATCTGGAAGCAAGATGCTAAGTATATGTATTGCCAGGGATTCTTCATCAATTGCCTGTTTGTTTGTCAAACACGTTTCACTTGGCAGATTTTGGGTGGGGACAATCATGTGCAGTTTAGTAAGTTTTCAGTTGAAATTTTATACATGACCTGATGACCAGTAAATTATCATAATATTATTAGAGTATTTCAGGTATTTTATTTACCGTAATAACTTTTTAAATAAGTAGAATCATAGAATTCATTTATAATTTAATTAATTAATTAATTCATTCATTCATTTAGATAAACTCAAAAGATTGACCTAACAATAAACAAACATATAATGTATGAGTAGGTGTACAATTATAGGTTTGAATATCAATTATATTAATTTTTTGACGTTAGGTTACAATAAATATCTTTGTAAATCTTTTAATTTCAACATAGATGATCTGTTTTTTACCGAACAGACAAAACAAAATAAAAAAAGTATAATTCATTTAGGTCTAAGAACCCTTGCTGCAACAGAAAAACTATAAAATCATTTATATTAATTGTGGATAAAAGTAAAATTTAAAAATATTTCCCACGTAGAAGCAGCTTCTTCGTGGGTAAATGACTAAATGGGTTTGATACAATGTGTGGCCCATAAGGATGGTTAAGGCCCTGGAAATTATTTTACTGGTAAGACAAAGCCCATATATGTTTAGTCATAAAAAGCAATCCAAATTATCTGAAATCTGCATCACATTTGACATTCGGTAGTTTGGGCCGAAGATCACTTCTAAGTCACCAGGCATTATTCTTCGGGGATTTGGCTCGTAGGGACGGTGAGTTTGGCATGACCAAAAATAAAAAATAAAGGGAAAAAAATATGTTACCCCTTAAACTTTAACTATTTTATAAATCACCACCAAAAACTTTAAAATATTTCTAATTAATTCTTAAATTTTAATTAATATCTCAATAGATCTTTATATTTAATTTAAATTTATTAATTCATTAACGATAATATTGTGTAATAATATCTTATTTATATTTGTAAGGAAAAAATATATTTAAAATTAAATTTTAATAAATAAATTAATAAACAATCCTTAATTAATATTAATACAAATAAAATAATACAATACAATATTATAGTTAATAAATTAATAAATCTAAATTAAACATAAAGGTCTATTGAGATATTAATTAAAATATAAGGACTAATTAAAAATATTTTAAAGTTCATAGTGATAATTTACAAAAATTGTCAAGGTTTAAAGAATATTTAGACTCTTTTTCCAAAAATAAAAAGAATGATAAGTTTGACATTACGTTTTTTTTAGTAAAAAATATTTTAATTCTTCACAGATTTTTTTATTATTTGTAAAATGAGTAAATAAATGTGTATTTACTATTGATTTGATTAAAAATATATTATTATCTTAATTCATTAAATAACGTAAAAGTTGATACATACTTAGTTGTTTATTTACAAACAAACTCACTTAAGACGGATGTTGTACATAAAATGACATTAAAAAGCTAATTTAATGTAAAAATCTGACTTTAAAATACCATTTTAATTAATGCATTTATTATTAAGAGCTGATACACACTTAATTGTTTATTTACAAACAAACTCACTTAAGAAAGATGTTGTACATAAAATGACATAAACAAACTAATTTGATGTAAAAATCTGACTTTAAAATATCATTTTAATTAATGCATTTATTATTAGAGGATTAAATTAATAACAGTTATATATTTGAATAGCCAAAATGAATGTTTGTTTGTTTGTTTCCTCCAAGTATTGCATGGTTTTGGAGGCGATATGATCATGGACTATGCATTGGCTACGTGATAGAACTTTGATGGGATTGGGATGACATATCAGCAAGCTCAACTCCATTTGATTAGCAATATTTCTTTTATACAATCATTTATAAACATATCAAACATATAAGCTTAAAAATAAATCTTGATTCATTAATGTTGTCCGTCAAATATTTACTTCTTGATTTTTTTATGAGAATTTACTCATAAATTATACAGATGTACCAATTTGAAAAACAATAATTTTACATGTTTTGGAAATTCAAAGTAATTTAATATTTGAAAATATTTTACTTTAATCAATATTAATTTGGAAATTTGCTTTTTCAGTTCATTTTTGTCAAAATATATATTCATCATTTTTTATAATGATGGAGTAATTCAAACTTATAACCTCCAACAAATTACTCAAATTATACTAAAAAAAAACTCTTAAAAACTCCTCAGCACTACTACTTAAAATATATTTCCATCATTGTTTCGTAGTATATATCTTGAAATTTATGTATAAAAAAAATATTTCACGAAATTTAATTAAATTCTAACCGTTGAAACATATTTAAAGTGAAAAATGCTTTCAAGTGTTATTTGTAATAATATATTTGGAATTTAGTAAACACTTAAAAGGAACCTTTGATACGAGCAAAGCAATTTGGTAAGTTATCAAATTAAGCGCTTAACATTGTTTTGTTTCCATAGCATTAAATTTAAAACTGTTGAAAAGATAGTATATATACGTAATAAATTACTCAACGTGGGAAATAACATTGTCACGTATGATAATTAATACCGATACCTATAGAAAAAAAAATGATAATACTAATAATAATCCTTCATGTTAAAAAATAAATTTAATTCGACACAATTTAAATATGGTAGATATGAAAAGAATTTTTTTCATCATGTGTTTAACATGATGATAATAAAAGTACGTAAACCAAAGAAAATGTAAAAGGAAAGATGACATATAATAAATAGTATTGGAAGAAAAGGAATTTAGATTGGCAAGAATTAAAAAGTGACAAAACCGAAAGCAAAATTTACCTTCATCATGGAGGAAAAATAAGTTGCATTTGAATAGGTTAATAAGTTCAAAATTCTTGATGGATGTGTCTCAAGTTTTACTTGATATATACCTACATATGAGAGAACAAATTATTTGGAAAGAAATTATAACAATAACATGTTTATGGAATGTTTGCAGCCGAATGCTTTCAAAGCATCACCGAAAATAGTATGAGCAATTATAAATACAAAACCAACATAATATATAATATATAAGCGTCCAGAAAAATGGGTTGGATTGGGTCAATTTTGTGTGTGTTGCAGGTTGACCCAACCCGGTACCCATCCCTAGAAGTTAGGCCGAACACAGATAAACAAACTATTTGGTTGTGCATGTAGATTATAGCTTTGTTAGCCTATGGTCTATATGTTTCGCTTGGTATTTATTTACGCTTATGTCCTCCATTACACTTCCTTCTTTACTTGGGCTTTATACGTAACCTGATCCGATAATTTGGTCGAACCCCAAGTTAATTGGGTTAAGTTTTGAAAAGAAGATATGATATATTTTTAGGATTTAATTTGAATACATTTTTAGAATAATTTTTTTTATATTATCATTTAATCATGTATTGTTATATTATAACAAAATTTGACTCTCACAATAATTATTTCAAAAGTCACATATGTATAAAGTGATATATAATTAATTGATGGTGTAAAAATTTTATAATGATATTTCATCAAAATTAAACTTTATTTTTAAGTTGAGTTTGGATCGTATTTTGGATTAGTTCGATGTTACATAATGTTTTAATACTTACAATATTTTTAAATTAAGGATAAATTATTAAACTTTTTTGACTTAAAATAATACTTTATGTATGATATATGATAATAATTTTATATTAATATAATTTGTTTAAAAATATATATTGTAAAATATTCTTTAATTTAAGTTTTTAACTTCTAAATTTTAGTTATGACTTAGTTATGAATAATATCCAAATTCATATATTTAGGCCTAGTCCTGACCTAGTAATTAATCAGGTTATGATCACATTCAAAAAATTGGCCTAATTAAAATATCGGGTTGAGACTAGAGAAGGTAAATCCAACCTAAAGTAATCCATGAGCACCCGATAAAGGTGTCAAAATCGGGAGGCCCACATTGGGCCAATTACATTTCGAGTCGGACTAGACTGAGCCAAAAATGTTATGTATTGATAAATTATTGACCTAACTAGCTCGGGCTTATGTGGGCCGCGAGTTGGACTGGGCCGGCCTGCATTGTGTTTTTTTTCCTTTAGTTTTTAACACTTAAAAAGAATTTATTCTTATATTTCAACATTTTTTTTGGCTTAGTTTAAATCTTATCAAACATTAAATAAAATTATTTTTGTGATAAAAATATTAATTTACATTAAAAAATAAGAATAAAATCTTTATATATCATATAAATTACATAATAATACTATAATTAAAAATTAAACATCAAGCTTATCGGCCAGCTCGGCCCATTGCAGGCTTACCCGCGTCAGCCCGGGCCAAAATCATATTTTCCTAGTCTAGACAAAATTTATTTTTACATCAAATTTTTTAATCTAATCCACCAAACTTATCAAACTATTCGGGTTGGTGTCTATTTTGACACCCCTAACCTAAGCATCCCTACTCTTCCTCTTTTAAATATAAAGGAAACTTTTTGACATTGAAACTAGTTAAATTTTTGAACGAACCAGAAATTTAATCTGATTCATTAGGATTGTCACTACATGATCATAAGGAAATCCCGCATCAGCATCATCCTACTATCATATATTTATTTTTAACCAATTGTACATATGGGAGCATAAATTGTTCAATGGAAGTTAGAATTTTATTGCAATCAAACATGTATAGGAATGAAAATGGACAGAACGTTAATTCCTATCTTCTACACAACAAATTACAAGACTGCATATAACTTGGAAAGTTCCTTCTTTCGGAAAAAGTAAAATGGAGGAAGACACCTTTAGCCATATGTTTCATAAATGTAGCAAGCTCGAGATATTTCTGATCGATATTTTTTGGAATAGACATCTACCTGATTCAGTATTAACGTATACCTGAAAGTTTGTTCCTTCCATGGTCTAATGCCTAACATCTTCACTTTTGCTTGCAGCACCTCACATGGAAAATATCTATGCATACAAAAAATGGTACTTGCTATATTCTTTTATGAAAGCTAGCTATAGAGCAGAAGAAGTGTCTTCCAAATATATTCCCTTTGCACATTCTGCATGTTAATTTTAGTTAGCCGCCACTTGTTGAATAGCAAAAACGACTGCTGTTTGTGACTTTCAGTTCCACTGCTATATGAAATTGTCTCTCAGCATATGCAAAGGTATGTACGCTTCTAATTAATCTCAGTATGATCTTTAGTTTTCTTCTATACACTCGCATTAGTGATTTTTTTTTTTTGGGTGCATTTGCATTAATGCTTTATTTTTTGGTGCATTTAGGGGTTTGACCGAACATATGGAACTCCTTGATACACATTATAGGAACATATAGCTAGGGTAGGTACGTAGCTTATAGTTCAGTGTTTTTGTTACCTTTATTTTTTATTAATTATAATAATCAATTGCACTGACCAATCAATAAAGAGATAACACTCAGCACTGAAGCATATTTAATGTGTTCTAATATATATATATATATATATATATATATATATATATATATATATATATATATATATATATATATATATATATTTGAGCTAGCTTAAATCAACTTCTAGAACAAAACTTGGCTCAAATCTTTGACTCTAATTCTTACCTTTAATCCCATTTAATCTCCATCTATTTGTTACTTTTAATTCTATTTAATTGAATTCATGAACACATGTAAGAAGATTAAATGAGATTAAAGTTAAGTTTTGTTCAAACTTTTAATAAGTAGTTAATTAAAGTTCTTTATTTCAACAACCAACATGATTAGACGTGTGGACCGTTAGTGTATTCAAAGTGATCTCAAACGAGATGAACTAGTGGATTGGAGGTTTGAGGAGTGTTAAGAACAAACTCTTTATTATACTCCTTTTAACACACTATTTTTTATTGGGTCACATGCTAATCAAATTTGAATATTATTTTAGTGTGTGACGTAATCCAATAGAAGATAATGTGTTAAAAGAAATATAATAAAAAATGTGTTCTTAACACTCATTGATTTTAGGTTTAGTGATTGTTGTGGAACTTACCAAAACCAGTTAGTGCCTTTAAGCAGTTGAAGAGAGAGTGAAAGAGATGAGGAACTTGTGGTTAGCATTATAGAGTTTGCTTAGTAGATAAATGCAAATTTTTATATTTAGAAACGGCTATAATTGTGATTTTTACACATTTGTTATACACGACACACAGTTGCGCACTCGATAAACTAGCATGCATGATATAATAAAAAGTGAGAACACTGTCTTGATCATATGGGAGAAAATATAATTCAGACACGGCAATACCAAAATAGAAAAAGGAAAAAATAGACAGAGAGGGCAAAGCAAAGTGGGGTTTGGTATAGTGTGGAATTGCTTCAAAGGACATGATCTGGATTGGAAATCAAAATCAGCATCCCACGAAAAGACACAGAAATTAAAGAAAGAAAAACCATAACCAACTTAATTGCTCATCATAACTGAGAACTGCTTTATAGAGTAGCCATTAAGCAAATCCTTAACTTACACAAGCTGGAAATTAAAGAAAGCAGAAAAAGAATGGAAAATAAAAAAAAAAAAATTGTTGAGGCATGAACTGCTCCAGTAAGTTCACAAAATATACTACAGGGAATAACATAATTGTTGAGGCATGAACTGCTCAAGTCGCATTGGAGGGAGGCGAAGAGCACTCACACACTACTTCAGTCTCCACCTCTCTTTTGTGGAAGTTTCTGTGGCAGCCACAAGCAGCACAAGTGAGAGCAGCACTTGTCCCTTCAACACCACTAGCCATGAACTCCCTGCAACCATCAACGGCATATCCTCCAACATTAGCCGCGTGATTCTTTTGGCACTCCCCATATTTCACACTCCTGACACTTCTTTGAGGTTCCTCTGATCTTCGCACAACTACTTGACGCTTCCTCATGTTACAGTAGTACCCCTGCAATTTCTTCTCTTCCTTCCTCTGCTTCAAAACCCTGCAAAGATTTTGTTGAAAAATTTCTAAGTCGTTTGGTGAATCGAAAACAGAAACTGGCATAGAAAGAAATCAGGTAGAGAGATATAGAATGAGAGAGAGAGAGAAGGGGGGTGGGGAGAGAGAGAGAGAGAGAGAGAGAGATTACAGCTTACTTTGTGATGGATATGCCGAGCCCTAACCCTAGAAGGTGTATTTATAAAGGTAAACCTGATCTCCTAGATCAATTTTAAAATTTGAGTGGGAACAGCGATCAAAATCACTTCTTCTTCCCTTCTTAATGAGAAATTATTACATACTTTTAAAGTGTATTTAATGCATGCTCCAACAAAGATTTCTATTATTAATTTTAAGTTAGTGATTTAAAATTTATGTAAGTTTATTTAAAATCAATGATAAAAATTATTTTTGAAGCATACATTAATTGTACTTTAAGAGCATAGTAAAATTTCCTTTTTTACTATATGTAATATTCAGTCATGTAACAATCAATTAATTTCCTTGTCTTGGAAACCTTAGAATTAACGTTGGAAATAATTAAATAATAAATTACACTTCAATACTTTGAGATTTATTAAAATAAAAGTAACTTAGTAAGCTCCAAATTTGATCAAGAATTACACTTTGCCTCATTTTTTTTAATCTTTGACTAACCCTTGAGTTATTTATTGGAATTAATAATAAGTGTATTTAATTTTTACTTTTTGAATTACTTAATGATATTAGTTAGTCAAAGACAGAAAATGGGATGTAATGCAAGTTATGACTAATAAATCTTAAGATATAATTTACTCTAATTTCACCTAATTCACTGTTTATTAGGTAACAATGAAAATCAAAGCAAAGCAAAATGATCCCGCATATAAAAGGAAAGCCCTTAATAGTGATGGTTTTAATTTGGAAAGCTTTTTATATTCACCTAAATAGTGATGGGTTTACCTTAGCAAAACAATAAAGATGGGTTTCATTTGGAATGACCAGCTAAGCCAGATTTAAGCCTCAAACGTACCGTGGCCCCTAACTTGATAGTAAAAGGCAATTTTGTGGGGTGCACTGATACGATGCCAATAACATTTGTCTATCGCGCTTGACCTAAAAACGTGAGCATGATAGATAAGCTTTGCCAAACCTGTACGACAAATTCACAATGATTCCTTCGTTTGCATGTAGATGTAGCTATATAGGATCCATTGTTACATGTTTAGGAAAATAACTTTCATGTTTTGATCACTCATTAAATAAAAATATTGTTGGAAAATTGTCTTCTTGATCTGTTAGTCACCGTCTATTAATTACCATGGCAGAAGCATTTTATTTTTGCTGCAAAAGATTCCGTTTCTGGTTACCTTAAACGTCTTTACTAGTTAAGTAACTTAAATTTTAGATTTGTACCAAATATTAACCAACCATTCAGCCACCTAACCTTGAGTTTGCTTTCATAGGCAAAAGTTAGATAAGAACATTGATGTAGGATCAATAGATAAAAGAATAAAGAACTTTTGGAGTTCTAAAGTACCCGGTGTTAAGAGATTCAATCTCAAAGTAAGAAATATAATTTATTAAATTCAATAATATATTTAATAATTTCTAAAGTGCATAGGAGAGATATTTATAACTCTCAAATAAAATAAATAAAATACAACTAATTAAAGATAAGATTTAAGATTTAATAAAATCTCATTAAAACTGAAGTCCTAAAATAAATAAGATCCCTAAAAATAACATAATTATAATTATTTATAAAATCCTAAATTACCAAAATAATAAATAATCCTAATTCATTATGAATCATTCTCTTCCTCTGAAAGGACTCTCCCCCGAAGAGTTAGAAAACTAGTACTCCTCCTCCAAAAGTGGAGGATTTAGGAGGCGGAGATCATCTTCGAAAATCCAAATAGATCTGAGAGGTAGAAATTTGGTACTCATCTTTGAAAATTTTGTAATCTTGTAGATTTCAGGCTTTCAGTTCTGATGGTGGTGGTGATGTCTAAAACGAGGTTTGGATGATAGCATTCTGATGACGTCCGTACGATTGTGTGTTTACTGGCGAAGGAAGCAGATTTCAGCGACTTTTTGACAGGGATTTAGTGAGTGGTGAGCAACAAAACAACTTTAGTTGTGAAAAATCTTTGCTTTCGAACAGCTCAAAATGTGGGGATCAACAAGACTCAAATACCAAATTAATGTAGGACCAATAAAGAAAAGAACAAAAAACCCTCGGGGTTCCAAAGGCACTTGGTGCCAAGAGACTCTATCTCAAAGTAGGGAATATAATCCACTAAATTCAATAATCAATCAATATTCAACAACTTTCAAAGTGCGTATGAGAGATATTTATAGCCCCTTATTGAGATAAGTCAAATATCTTAATTAACTGTAGATATAGATAAATTTGTTATTAAAAGATTTGTATAGCTATTAAGATAATTGTATAGCTATTATTCCCTTTTTTTTAAATCCTCTTCTATAAAGGAGAGATAGTAGGAAGACTTGTATATATATACCTTTGTATTCTATAAGTTAAAATTAATTAGAATCATTATCTTAGAAGCCTTTTTTATATGGTATCAGAGCTAACTCTGAATTCCTCTACAGTATAGGAATTGGAGCTAGGCTTTGGTTTCTTTAAGATTTTTGATGGCTGCTTCCGATAATGATAGCTCTCAGATGGAAAAACTTGGTTTTGGGGCTACGTCTGTTGTCTATATGTGGGAGCTCTCCTCAGCACTTGCCCCTGAATGCCTTGATGGGACCAACTATGTTGAGTGATCCTTAAATGCGCAAAATAAGATCAGAGGTAGAAAGCATTGGGGATATATTTCTGGCACAAAGGCTGCACCTAAAGACAAGAAATTTGAAGAATATGAGCATGGGAAGATGAAAATTGCATGGTCAAATCCTAGCTTCTGGACTCCATGATCAAAGACACTAGGTCTCTCTTCATTCGCTTGGCAACTACAAAGGAGATTTCAGACACTGTCAAGGAAACATACTTAGTCAACCAGGTTGCATTAAGCGTATACCATTTACACTGTGAGGTAATTTCTACTCGCCAAAATGGAGACTCTGTGATTATATACTTTGAAAAATTATAGAGGTGGTGGCAGGAGTTTGATGTTATTGCAGATTGCACCATGGAGTGTACTAAAGATATTGAAAAATATGCCAAAATGGTTAATTCTCAGCGAGTTTATGTGCTTTTGGTTGGTCTTGATTCTCATTTGGATGGAGTCTGTGGCCGGATCCTTGCTGCCATTCGTCTTCCAAATCTCTAAGTCATTTATGCAACTATCTGTATTGAGGCAAATCACCGAAAAGCTATGCTTAGTAGCATGCCTACTGAAGGGATTACTCTTGCTATCAAGAAGCCTTACAAGAAAGGAATTCGCAAGTGTACTAATTGTAATGGGGATAATCATATGATTGACAATTATTTTAAACTTCTTGGTTATTCAAACTGGCATCCAAAGGGGAAAAGTACCTCTAATGCCAAAGCAGAGAGTCTAAAGAGCAATATTGCCCCTGTTGTTGGATTTGTAGCCAAGTCAGGTATATCTAGCCCTACTCTTAATCTTTCTGTTATTACTAGGAGTAGCAATTGGATAATTGATATAGGTGCGACTGACCATATAACTTGTGATCCTCATAAATTTACTCACTTCTCCTATGGTTGTTCTAAAATTGTTATTGTTAATTGATGCGGAATTGATATGTGTTACAAACCCAAGTGTAGGTTGTCTTAAGTAATAAATTCTTAGGAGTCCAAGGTCGATCCACAGGGAATTGATGAAGAAAATTTTTTTGAGAGGTAAGGAAAGGATTTGTCACAACGATAAATGTGATAAAACTTATTCACAATTAAAAAGGATTTGCTTGGGCTAGGAGATCCATCTTTGGTAAGTAAATTAAGGACAAGATTAATTCTTTTTATAATTCAATTAGAATCCACACATAACAAATGTTCTAATTGGAAAATATAACATTCAAAGTTCTTTTAAAGTTATATATGTAGTTATATTATGGTTTCTTTAATTATCTACTAACGTCAACACTTGTAAATGAGTTCAAACATTTATTGTGTCAATCTCTTGTCTACAACAAATCAAGATCTCCACTTTACAAGGAGAGTTAATAATGCCAACACTTGTAAATGAGTTCAAGCATTCATTGTGTCAATCTCTTGTTTATAAAAAATCAAGATCTTCACCTTATAAGGAGAGTTTCTAAATTGATTGAAAATAAAATACAATACATATAATGATCACTTGATAATATATCATTCAAGCACAAGAAAAACGATTAATTTAACCTTATTTCATTACCAAAAGCTTCACCCTTTTACCCAAGTAAAATGAAAATTTGTTACTCATAAACAAGAAGAAAGAAATTGAGAGAAGAAGAAATGAACATAACTTCTATTTAGAACAAAAGAAAACTACAACAAAAGAAACAAATTATACAAGAACATGATCTTGATCTCTAAACCAATATGATTTTAATGAGCAACCAATGGTGCCCTTTTATAGAGTATGAAGGGCACACAATGACAATGGAGTTGTTTAATGAGTGGGTGGATGAGTGGAACATGACAATAGAGTTGTTAATGAGTGGGTGGATGAGTGAAAAATTATTGCCATGCTTGTCTCCCCGCTCAACCAATTCATCTGTCTTCAGATAACTATAACTCTATCATAATGTCACCTATTGCATAAGTGATCTTCATGAAAGTTGAAGGATTTTGTCTTAACTTTCCAATATCACTAGTTTCATCACAATCTGACCCATACAACCTAAGATATGGCCCAATCTTTGCATAGTATTCAGGTTCCAACAATAGCACATCTACTATGACTTCTAGGCCCAATATGACCTATTAGACATCCGAATATGCTCTTCTGTTCTTATGAAAATTGTAGATTTGGGTCTTATCTTTCATTTGGGCTTAGTTTGGTGTCAATTGAACTCTCATAGCTCAATAAATGGGCTGATAAGTGCGCAGAGGTCAAACAGTCAGGATCAGAATTCTAACTTTTTCTTTCACTTCAATTTAAATTATCTAAACGTGTGATTCCTCTCTTGAGGTCTTCATGAAACTTATAGAGAATTGTCTTAACTTTCCTATAAGACCATAATCACATTAATCAAATATTTGTAATTCATATTATAGCCAATTTACTGAATGCTACCAAATAGACAAATTAAGGCCAATTCATGCAATAATTTATTCAATGATCCAATTAGGTCCAATATCATAAAGTATAACAAAATTAACTTAATTAAGCCTAATTGAACCTTAAAATGCCCAATGTGAGAATTATTAAATGAATAAATATATTACTATCATTAATGCCAATGGAGTATCATCTCTTACTGAAGGCGTTGGTATCATATCTCTTTCACCTTCCTTATCAATTCTTGATGTTTTATTTGTTCCTACTTTGAGTTGTAATCTTCTCTCAGTCAATAAATTAACTAAATCTCACGACTGTGTTGCCTTGTTTTTCCTTACCCATTGATTTTTCAAAACATCCATACCAAGGAGAAGATTGGCAGTGGTAAACAAAGTGAAGAGTTGTACTACTTGGAGAATGTTTCTAGCAAACCCTTAAAGAAGCATTGGCTCATATTGCAAGTGATAACTTATAGAATAAAAACAAAGAAGACATCTAGTTATGGCATAGACGATTAGGACACCTATCTTTTAGCTATCTAAAATGATTGTTTCCATCATTATTTCATAAATGCAATATTTCAAATTTTCTTTGTGAAACCTGTGTAATAGCCAAAAGCCATCGTGCTATTTTCCCCCTAAATATTACTAAAGCTGATTTTCCTTTTTCATTAGTCCATACAGATAGTCACACAATTTAACATATCTCTAAAGGTTATTAGATCAGACAATGGAAGGGAATATTTTAAGATAGAATTAATAGAGTTCATGAACTCTATTAGCATTCTACCTCAAACTACTGCCCTTTTTCACCCCAACAAAATAGAGTGGCTGGGAGAAAAAATATACATATTTTAGAGGCCACCAGATCTTTATTAATATATGGCAATGTTCCATCTCGTTTATGGGGTGAGGATTTAAGCTCTGCAATTTATTTGATTAACTAAACCCCTTCTTATGTGCTCAACTTTAGAAGACCTTTAGATATGCTCTCTGATCATTTTACTCTCCCTTCCATTGTTCATTTAACTCCTCAGGTTTTTGGATGTGTTGTATATGTTCACCTATACCCATATCAACATACCAAGTTTTAAAAAATGGCAATTAAATGTGTATTTGTAGGGGTATGGTTCAACTCAAGAAGGCTATCGAGCTTACCACCCATTATCAAAAAAGCTTTACATCTCTATGGATGCTACTTTTCATGAAGATAATTTTTTTTATATAAAACAGAGAAAACTGATTCTACGCTTCAAGGGGGGAATGAAAGTGAAGTGCAGCACCATGATGTTAGGTTGTTTGATATTTCAAGTATAAAATTTTCTCATGATGATCATTCTACAGGAATTAAGTTAATCTTCAATGAGGGTTTAGTTGAGAGACAAGATCAAGATAATACAGTGTCTTCTGATCATAATCCGCTAGTTCAGTCTTCTCCACAGGTATCTCTTGATCCCACTTTTGTTGAGTCAAATATAAATGAAGTTGATTCTAATCTGCATGGAACTTCCAACACACCTAACACTGAGTCAGCTACTGTCCAATATCATCTTCCACCCAGTTCTAACCGCAGTCAACCTCCAATTAGATATGAACTCGACCTCCAATCCAAAGTGAAATATCCTATAAGTAATTATCTGTCGTCTCACAAGTTATCCCAGTCATATGCATAATATATCTACAAGTTATCCTCTATCTCTATTCCTAGCAATGTGCAGGAAGTTTTGGCAGATCCTAAATGGACTGCAGCTATGGCTGAGGAGATTACAACACTATTAAAAAATGATACTTAGGAGCTCATACCCTTACCACCAAGGAAGAAAATCATGGGATGCAAATGGGTTTTTACAATCAAGCACAAAGTCGATGGAGCTATTGAGAGGTACAAAGCACGATTAGTGGCTAAAGGTTACACTCAGTTCTATGGTGTAGATTATCAGGAGACATTTGGAGCAGTAGCCAAACTCAACACTGTGAGAATTCTTTTGTCACTCTCAGCAAGCCAAAACTAGCCGCTTCTTCAGTTTGATGTTAAAAATACTTTCCTACATGAAGACTTATTGGAAGAAGTTTACATGGACTCTCCACCAAGGATGTCAAATTCAGATGCAATGAAGGTATACAAAATAAAGAAAGCTCTGTATGGATTAAAACACTCCCCAAGAGCATGGTTTAGTAGGTTCAATAAGTCTATTAAGACCTTTGGCTATAGTCAAAGTAACTTTGATCACACCTTATTTTTGAAGAAAAGGCAAGGAAAAACTACAGCCTTGATTATCTATGTTGATGATATGATAGTGACAAGAAATGACCGGGATGAGATTTTGAATCTACAACATCATCTTGCATATGAATTTGTTGGAAATCTTAAATATTTTTTCAGAATTGAAGTAGCTAGATCAAAACATGGTATTTTTGTATCCTAATGGAAATATATCCTTGATTTGCTCTTTGAAACTGAGATGCTTGGGTGTATTGACACTCCTATTGAACAAAACCATAAGCTCTTTTAATGCTTAAACTCAACTAACACAGACAAAGGAAGGTATCGACAGTTGGTGGGAATGTTGATCTATCTGTCTCATATACAACCATACATTACTTATGCAGTGAATGTTGTGAGTCAAAAACAGCCAGTGGTAGCTAGATCAAGTGTCGAAAGCATAGTTAAGAGGTATGGCACTTGGAGTGTGTGAATTTTTATGGGTGAAAGTATTATTAGATTTGGGTTTTGAACCAAAAGAGGCTATGAATTTGTATTGTGACAATACATTAGCTATAGAGATTGCTCATAAGCATGTCTAACATGACCAAACAAAGCATGTAGAGATTGATAGACATTTCATCGAAGAGAAGCTTGAAGTTGGAGCAATTGTATTTTCTTTTGTAAGGTCTGAACAACAGCTAGCTGATGTTCTCACTAAAGGAGTTGCAAGCAAAGTGTTTAACGAATCTTTGGTTAAGTTAGGTGATACATGTAAAATACACTTAGAGCAAGTGTACTATATCGTAAAGTAATATAGGACTTGAGTCCCAGTTGTTAATCCCATGAGGAATAAGAAGTAATTACTAGATTCGCTAAACTCTTGATTATTTAGACAATCAAAAGTGTAAAGAAAGAAATCACTTAAACAAATAAAGAAGATTAATGGACAATCAAACAATATAGAGATAATCAATTAGAGAGAGACTAGGGCACAAGGTTCACTTGAATTCAATTAATCAGATTTTCATTCATTTATGATGTAAGGTAATTTTCTTGCCAATATTCTCTTAATTGTTATTGAATCCCAATGGTAATGGATAAATAATATCTTGTTCCTAAATTATTCATCTATTTGGTCATTTAGTTGAATTAATTAGGAATGCATTAAGTCTCAATTCAAGAGATGAACTAACATATCTTTAATTCCATTAATAGAATAAATTTATATTTGGTCATTCACTAATCTAATCCTAAGTTTATTATATAGGCACACTTATTAGATGTGGATGGTCACCGATCAAACAATGAATTTAAACATGCCAAAAGTGATCAAATTCTGACAAGAATACAAGTAATATGATAGACCCAAAAGAAATTACCTTAATCAAATTTGAGTTCAAAACTAATTAATTAGGAAAACAAGATCCTTCATAACCCTAGTTATGGAATTAATTACTCATATTCAATAACAAACCCATTCCAAAATACAAATCCATAAAAAGAAAAATTCAAAGAAAGGGGAAAATTAGAGGGAAGAGAAATCAAAACCTCTTTTACGGTGATTGTGATCTTCAATCCTTCAAGAATTTCTTCCTCTCTTTGTACTCATCTTCTCTTGTGATCTATCTCTCCAAAGTCTGCCGTCACAATAGTTGTTTTTAGGTTTAAAGGTTCGCTTCTATTTTTAATGGTAAGGGGCATAAATTGTTATTTTTATGCACAGGAGACCTCACATGACTGTATCTAAGCTCGACACAGTCATGTGAGCTTAAGAATCAACGTAACTTGTAGCGTAAGGGGAGGCACAATCGTGTGACCCAGAGATATGACCGTGTTTCCAAGTCAGAAGTATTTTCTAAGTTAAACAAGGTCGTGTCTAACTTCAGACATTAAAAACCCTATCAAAACATCACCATTTGGATAAGCGGTCTTCATGAAAGTTGAATGGTTTTGTCTCAGCTTTCCAATGCCACCGGTTTCAGCCCATTATGACTACTACAGCCTAAGACACAACCAAATCTTTGCAAACTACTCAGGTTCCAACGATAGCACATCTGTTCTGACTTCTAGTCCCTATATGACCCACTATACATCTGATTCAGCTCTGGAGCTCATAAAAGTTGTAGAGTTTCTTCTCAGCTTTCCTTCAAGGTAAATTTCATAATTTTTAGATATTTATAACTCAAGTTATACACAAAATACAGAAACAGTGTAAAATTACCATAATGCTAAAAAATACAACTAAGCCCAATTTGAACCCAAACTTATAAATGGTAGCCAGAATCAATTGATTAAGCACAAAAGAGATCTAAAATACTGAATATGAGAGTTAACTAATATATAAAAATGATGTTTATTAGCTGTATCTAGGCTTGACATGGCCGTGTCTAAGCTAAAATGGTCATCTTTTGCTCTGAAAATGCAGTTTCTTTATTTGCTTTCACTCCAAATGTGATAAATATATTTAATATGCAAAAAACCGAAGACAATGATAATGATCTATCTAAAATTCACCAATAAATAAAAGTAAATCGTCACAATTAATCCATTTTAAGACTATAAAATATAAGTTTATCATTGGAAATGTGTGATATCCATGCACCAACATGAGAGAGGGTGTTGAGATAAGTCAATTATCTTGATTAACTATAGATATAGATAAATTTGTTATTAAAATATTTGTATAGATGTTAAGATAATTGTATAGTTATTCTTTTTTTATTTTTAA
Source organism: Ormosia semicastrata (assembly GCA_029884595.1). Taxonomy (NCBI): domain Eukaryota; kingdom Viridiplantae; phylum Streptophyta; class Magnoliopsida; order Fabales; family Fabaceae; genus Ormosia; species Ormosia semicastrata. Next base: position 8,357,133 of record JAQQTO010000021.1, on the reverse strand, counting down.
ATCCCCTTCTATCAAGGAGAGATTGTAGGAAGACTTGTATACGTATACCTTTATATTCTTTAAGTTAAAATCAATCATAATCATTCTCTTTGAAGCCTTTTTTTTTATATCCTCAAACAAAACAAACCAAATCTAAATCAAATACAACTAATTAAAAATAAAATTTGTAATTTGATAGAATCTCATTAATACTAAAATCTTAAAATAGATAAGATCTCTAAAAATAACATAATTATAATTATGTATAAAAAACTAACACTACAAGAAATTTGAGATCTGGCGACGGAATTTTGCGAGGGATAATTTTCCCTCACTGTTCCCTCGCTGGTCAGCGAGGGATCTGCGACGGAAATCCTAGCCCTCGCAAAATTTCAAAAATATAATATCGGGAAAAATAACATGTTAATAGCGAGGGAATTGAGAGGGAAAATATCCCTCGCTAAAATTAGCGAGGGTATTACGAGGGATATTTTCCCTCGCTGAATATTAGAGAGGGAATTGAGAGGAATATTTTCCCTCGCTAACTGGCAAAAATGTAGCGAGGGAAATTCCGTCGCAAATCCCTCGCAAAATCTACTGAACCTAATTACAAATCCCTCACAGCTGCGTTCACCTCTCACTATCACCTCCTCTTTTCTGCTCTCACTCTCACCTCTCTCTGCTCACCTTTCCCTCTCACTCTCAATCTCGCTCTCACTCTCAATCTCGCTCTCACCTCTCTCTATTCTGCTCTCCCTCTCCCTCTCTCTCACTCTCAATCTCGCTCTCACCTCTCTCTATTCTGCTCTCCCTCTCAATCTCACTATTACCTCTCTCTGTTCTAGTCTCCCTCTCCCTCTTACTCTCAATTTCACTCTCACCCTCCTTCTAAGCATGACAGCCACACGACGACGCTTATAGCAGCTCGCCCACTCTGTTCCCCTCCTTCTGAGCACGACAGTGGCGCCACCCAAGCGAGCGACAACCTGCAGGTAAGTTATCCCACCCCTTTCTCTTACACGCTCATGAATGGCATTATTGATTCTAATAGGGTTTGAAATTACAGGTGGGAAGCTCGTAAACGGGTTGCACAAACCAATTGAGCCTCGGACCCAAGTGCCCCATTATTGGAAAGAGGATTCTGGGGTATGCATATTTCATTCCTCTTTTAATTTTTTTACTGGACAAGAATATTACTCTCAGTTTGCATAATAATTTGTCTGAAAAATGGTTCAAAGACCCTCCTAGTCACATATCTGTTCCCCTCCTTCTGGTTGTAACGTGTGTCTTTGATCCCTCGACCCCATTTTTGCTAGTCCAAAATCGATAATTTTCTGTGAAATCCTATATTAAATAGAACCACATGATACGGAGGATTCATATATCATTGTCAAGTGTTTTATTTTGTCCATTTTGTGGGCATCTGTCATTTTCTGTCTTGGTCTTTATTTTGTTCACATGTCATGCATCAAGTGTTTTATTTTGTTAATTTTGTGGGCATCTGTAATTTACTGTTCTAATGTCTCATTACCTTTGGTCTATAAATTATCCAGCTATCTGTTTGAATCATTTGAAAAGCTAAGATATATGCTTATGACATCTCTAGAATAGTAATTATGTATTGTTAATGAAACATAATCAAATACCTTGTTCTAAATTTTCTGATTCAAAAAGGCTGAGATCGAGATATGTATTTTGAACCAGCAATACTATTTTCTATAGTGAATTGTATTGAATCATGGTAAAATATATTTAAAAAATGCTATAAAAATATATACCTATAAAATGAAAGAAAATACTTATAATACTAGCTTTAACCCAAAGTTAACATTAATAATATCACATATGGCCTTTAATAAACCATTAATTTTAGAAAACGCAAATGTAAAATTATATCTTTTGTTTCAAATAAAAAAATTCCATTTGTCTTTTTTTTTGAGTAACAGCAAACAAATTGAATAACAAGAGTGAATTTTAGTTTAAGATATGAGTTAGTGGCTATGATGTACGGATACGAATGCAGTATCCCGTGCATGACGATACTGGTATGGTACGGGGATACGATATTTTTTAAAAGATTAGGATACGGGTACGATAAGATACGGCAAAACATATACATATATATATACCCATAATTTCATAAAATATAAAAAAAGCATATAAAATTATTATAAAAAATTATAAAACATGTTATTTGAAATAACTGGAGCTGCCAAAGTGCCAATTGCCAAATAAAACTTTGAATAAGTCAAAAAACAAAATAATATAATAAAAAAATCACATTATGCGAATTACCAAATAAGATAAAAGTCACTTATATAATGTAATAAAAGATCTAAGCTGCCCATTAACAAACAAAAGTTATCTATATAATATTAATATTCAATGGGTGAACAGTATCCAATCTCTTTCTCGTCTTCGTAATTTCAAATAATACGCACAGTAAATTATCGTGGGCAACAAAAGCAAAAAGAGTAAAGATGAGCAACGATACAGCGGCACGGCTCACCATCTCAGGCGTCGCAGACTCGCAGCTGGATCTCGTTGCTCATTGTCTCAAGCATTGCACACGTTTTCTTCCGTTTAGTACGGTACCGTGCACAAAACGCACCCGACACGGGTACGGCGGCCTGAGGGCCGTACCGGTGCATCATAGGTTAGTGGTCATGAAATCCATCTTTTTTACCCCCTTTCTTGGTGAGTGGGCCTGTTCATTGACCTTTAAATTTTTGGAAAACTTATTCCTTGAAAATTTCAAATTCTTAAATTCCATTATTCACCGCATGAAAATGACTGCTGGAACTCTACCCGTCATCCTGCTGGAACTTCATGGTCATAAATAACTAGAGTGGCTAGGCTTGCACTTGTATCCCTAGTTGGGTAGCTAATCTAGTGTATCCTTGGAAAAGAGAAGATAGAAATGGAGACTAGGGAAGCCCTTCACTAATGATATTCTAATTAAGATAATAGGTGGTGCTACCATATCAAAGTGAATCTGGCCATGATTCTCCACCACTACAAAGATTCTCAGGTTAAGAGAAATTGATAGAATCCCGTTAAGCATCACATTAGCGCCCTTCGTTGGTCTGCTCTTGGAAGGCATAAAGAATACCATCAATCAGAATATCTTCCAACGGGCATCTATGTCGGATGCTCTTAAGTTAGTGACCACCTTCTCAATAGTTTCCATAACCATTCGCCAAGGTTCACTCTCATCTTTAAGATCCTCAACAATTCTCCCGATAATATCGGCAACGCCAACTTTGTTTGCTATCTCTACAATAGGAAATGAGCACGTTACTTATAGTTTCTTCGATCCAAAGCCATCCTCTTAACCCAGACGTTCTTGTTCAAAAGTCAGGGAGAATATCATTTCTAATATAATCAGTTCCACACCCTCGCGGGTATACTAAGAGCGAGGCAACAACACCGAAAGCTCTAGTAGTAGTGTTCCTAACATATTCATCAATGTTGTCTATGTCAGGCCGCATAGCAAAGAATCATTGTGGCCAGTGAAAACTTAGATTTTATTTATACTTTTCTCTCCTATGAGGTATATTTAGGACTATCTAAATATGACATCAAATCTTGAATGTTGAAAATAAAAGTTATGAATTTCTAACAATTTATGTGTTAAGAATATTGGTTTGATTTAACTTTTGAATAGTGCTTTATCATATGCTTAAGGTTTTATTTTCTTATTCGAGTAACGATTTGAGGAAAACCTTAGTTTCCCGTTTGAGATTCAATATGAATGAGCACACATACTTATTATTCGTACTGCTCATTGTATTGAATCTTGAATTGTCCAAGTGGGACAATTTGGTAAGAAATTTTTCCTTCACTTGTTTAATAGTTATTATTTAAATCTCATATTTTATACTTGTTGAAATTTCGATCATTACATTTCCTTTTGTTCTCTGGGTGTATACTTAAACGCGGTAAATCTCAACTGCGTTATAGTCATGCATTTGGAGACCAATGGGAAATCTTGCAAATTTTTGTCAAGTATAAAATATGAGATTTAAGGAATAACTATTAACCAAGTGTTGAAAAAGTTTCTTATCGAATGGGATAGGGCCATACCATGTTAAGAAGGATAAGTTGATATAAGGATTTGTATTAATGTGCTAAACCAATTTCAGCAATCATGAGACCCGATCGAAGTTGGATGTTACGAAGAAATAATCCTACCGGCTATGTAAGTGAAGAATTCAAGGATGGAGTTGATGATTTCATTAGGGTTGCTCAAGGAGACTTGACAGTTAGTGATGCATTAAATCGCATCCTTTGTCCATGTGCTAGATGTAAGAATCGTGCTTGGAGGGAGGTATTTGGGGTAGAACAACATCTGTATAAGTACGGATTTGTGGATGGTTATGTAAATTGGACCATTCATGGTGAGGATTTGTGGGGAGATAGCGGCTCAACATCCATTGTCCATGATGATGACGTGGAGCCTAGGAATCCATACGTGGATATGGTTATGGATGCCGCAGGTGATAGATTAAATTCAGAGGCTCAAGATTTAGAAGAGGATCCAAATGCGTCAGCTGCGAAGTTTTATGACTTGCTAAGAGACGCTGACGAACCTTTATGGGATGGTTGCCATAAGCACACAAAATTGTCAGCTGTAACTCAACTTTTGAACTTGAAGTCGGAGTTTAACATGAGTGAGAGTTGTTATGATAGAATGATTGTCATAATTAAGAGCATGCTTCCGAGCATGAAAGGTTACCCGAAAACTTCTACAAATCAAAGAGAATGGTTCGTGAGTGGGATTAGGATATGAGAAGATAGATGCGTGTCTTAATCGGTGTATGTTGTATTACAAAGAATACAAGTGACAAGAGACTCTACTCGGTTGCTTAGTATGTGGACACCCACGATTCAAACCGAAGGCGGGACGTTCATCGAATGAGAAGGATGTGCCGCACTCAGTATTGCGATATTTTCCCATTATGCCAAGACTCCAACATCTGTTTATGTCCAAAAACACTGCACAGTATATGACTTGGCATGCGGATGGAGTGCGTCAAGATGACAATGTGATCAGGCATCCAGCTGATGCTGAGGCTTGGAAACGATTTGATGCTACCCATCCTACATTTGCCCTAGACGCTCGAAATGTTAAGCTTGGCGTGTGTACAGACGGTTTTAATCCATTCAAATGGTTCACCACACCATATTCATGCTTTGGCTTTTTTTTGTCACACCGTACAATCTACCTCCAAGTATGTGTATGAGAAGGGAATACATATTCCTCACTCTTGTGATTCCTGGACCAAAGTCACCTGGTAAAAGTTTGGATGTCTATCTTAGACCCCTAATTGATGATTTGAAGATATTGTGGGATGATGGGGTGCAAACTTATGATGCTTGGAAGAAGCAAAATTTCGATATGAAAGCAACTTTGTTGTGGACAATAAGTGACTTTCCAGCCTATGGAATCTTTGTCAGGGTGGAGCACTCATGGAAAAATTTCTTGTCCGCTTTGTATGAATCACAGTAAGTCATTTGTGTTGAAGCACGGTAGAAAATGTTGTTGGTTTGATTGTCATCACCAATTTTTGCCTTTTGATCATCCATTTCGCTGTGATCGAAACTCTTTTAAGAGATCAACAGTGGAAAAATCGAATCCACCGCAACGGCTGAGTGGGACAGATGTCTTGAATAGAGTGACTCAACTTAATGAAATTATTTTTGGCTTGAATTCGGTAAACAAAAACAAGATGGCTTTGGTATACACCACAATTGGGTGAAGAAGAGCATATTCTGGGAATTGCCTTATTGGTCGACTAATCTAATACGACATAATTTAGATGTTATGCATGTTGAGAAGAACGTGTTTGATAATATCTTCAACATTGTCATGGACATAAAGGGCAAGACAAAAGACAATGCAAATGCAAGAGAAGATTTGAAGATAATATGCAAACGTCCTACCTTGGAGCTAATAGTTGACAATGGCAAGTGTAAAAAACCAAAGGCGACGTATGTCTTGGATGCCAATAAAAGAAAGATGGTGTGTGAGTGGATAAAACAGTTAAAATTTCCCGATGGGTATGCGTCGAATATCGCACGTTGCATCAATGTAGACGGTGGGAAGATATATGGAATGAAAAGTCACGATTGTCATGTTTTTATACAAAGGTTAATTCCTCTGGCATTTCGTGATATCTTGCCAAAGCCTATATGGGGACCGTTAACAGAACTAAGCTTGTTCTTTAAAGAAGTTTGCGCAACTGAAATTTGTGCTTCTACCATGGAGAATGCAGAGCTTTCTATCATTGAAACAATTTGCAAGTTAGAGAAGATTTTCCCTCCAGCATTCTTTGACGTGATGGAACATCTAGTCGTGCATCTCCCTTATGAAGTTAAGGTTGGAGGACCAAGTGCATTACGGTGGATGTACCCCTTTGAGAGGTGTATGCTGTACTTGAAAAGAAAGGTCCGAAATAAGGCGAAAGTTGAAGGATTTATTTGTGAAGCGTATATTTTAGAAGAAATTTCCAATTTTGCTTCCATGTATTTCGATCCCCACCTACAGACCAGGCGCACTCAAGTTCCTCGGAATGACGACGGTGGGGAAGAAACAATTAATGAACGATTGTCTGTTTTTAAGCATCCATGTCGTCTTATCGGGAGAGGTCGAAATAGATTCTTGACGGATGTGGAACTTCAGATTGCTGAGACATATGTGCTTGTAAATTATGGAGAAGTAGAACCTTATCTCCAGTAAGTTTACTCTCTATCTAATGAATTTGTTATTAATGTGTTAAATTTGTGCTAAATATTAATTATTGTATTGATTAGACAATTCGAGGATTCATTAAGGGATACAGATCCCAATATAACTGATGATCAAATATTGGAAACTCGGGATAAGGACTTCAGTAGGTGGCTAAAACATCTAGTGAGTCCTTTTTATCCATAATAGTGATCAATCATATTAAACTCAATGTGCATTATGCTAGATGTTACAACTATCTACCGTCTATGTAATGATACAGTTAATATAGGTCAAGTCGAGGATCAAATGATACGAGGGATAAGTTACTGGTCCATCTAAGTCCGTGACTTCTTAATGTGGCTTAATAGTTAATGGGTACAGATTTCATACCAAGGTGTACGGACAAAATAAAGCTACCATGAATAGTGGCATATGTGTTAGAGGTAGTATATATGGTGAGAATGACTTCGACTATTATGGCATCATTGAAGATATATTGGAACTGTCATATGTAGGAAATCAGAACAAAGTATTTCTTTTACAATGTCATTGGTTTGACCCGATAAATGGAGTCAATGTTGATGAGAGATATGGTTTGGTTGACATCAAGCATAAATCAAGACTTCACTCAAATGAGCCATTCGTCTTAGCCGAACAAGCACAACAAGTGTACTATACAAGATACCCACAAAGCGGGAATAGAGCTAGTGGTGAATGGTGGGCAGCATGCAAGGTCAGAGCAAAACTCTTTGTGGCTGAGACATTGAATGAGGAAGGTGATGAATTGAATGACTTAATCACTTGCACTGATTTATTACCAAGATGATGGATCCATTGGAACATACAATCCTGTGATAGATGATGAACCAGTCCCCTTGTTTGATGCACATGCGCAAATGGAAGAAGTTAACATACGTGATATACATTATCCAATTGACGATCTGGTTGATGATGAGTTCATTGATGACAACGAAAATAACGAAATTAATGAATTCTCAGATGAAGATGAGGAATCTGTTGCTTCAGACTCAAGTGGTTAAAATTGAAGCTTGTTCAATAATTTTCGTTAATGGTATTTACACTGGATTATCATTATTATATTTTGAGATTTTTATTGACATATAGTTTCTTGCAAGGTCTCGTCATGTTTCATTATGTTTCTTTATGCAGATATCCATCATGACCATTCGAGGTAGAGGTGCTGGACGCAGTCGTGGGAGAGGCCGTAATGGTGCATCTACTTATGATTCTCCATCGATCAAAGATTCTCACCTACTCCCGGGTATACCAGGATAATCTTTTTAATTATTATTAACTCGTGATTTATATAAGCTGTAATATATACGTGTTTTTTATATATAATTATATTAGGTGCAACTTCACTCATTGCGCCCATCGACTAGTGCGGGCCTACCACTCGTCTAGTCCATTGACCGTTGGAGGCGCATCAACTTCTGTCCCACCCCTTACTGACCCAGCGATTTCTATGCCACCCCTGCTGACCTACCCACTAGCGGCCCGAATGTGGTGCCTTCATGTGGAGAATCCAATGCAGAAACAGATAGCAGGGAACTTATATATGTGGCACCTGTTCCTGAACCGTAAGTACTAGTCACTGCGTTATCTTTTATTACATGTATTTACTTTCAGATAACTAACATTATCTTATTGTACTTACAGGAGGAGGTTTCTACCGTCGAGGGTGACACGTGACATTATGTACAATGTCATGACACGGATGCCTGTTCCGGCTAGTACGTGGCGAGGTTATCCAGCTGAGATGAAGGACATACTATTTACTGACTTCATAGTAAGTAATTGTGTTTCTATAGAATTATATATTATACGTTTATTGAAAAATAAATATACATACTTATCCTTTGTGTAGGCTAAGCATCGGTTCACATCTGATGCTGATCGCAGCATGGCGAGAACTGTCTGGGAACGGACTATCTTAGACCGTTATCCAGACCATTTGAACAAAGCACGTGATAAGGCCTTTGAGCGGGCAAATTCAAACAACTTATCTGATATTAAGGGGCATGGGCCCAGAGGAATGAGGACGGAAGTGTGGGATGGCCTGGTCGACATTTGGATGACAGATAAATGGATGACGAGGTCTGCAGCTGCCCGAAGGAACAGGGCAGCCATGCCTGATGCCTTGAAGCATACAGGCGGGTCGATAAGCTTTGGTCAACACAAGAGCAAGATGGTAATATAACTTCCTCAATTAAAGTTTTAATGATAAGCATCTGTGTATGAACATGTTGTAATTACTTGAGTTATTTGCCTATCTTGAGTATGACATAGTATTTTAGAGGGATTACCTTACTTTTGATATATTTTTATTATATAATATTCTTCCATATACGATTACAGGAGGCAGAGTTAAAGCATCAGGTTTCTTACAGAGATCTGTATGCAAAAGTTCATAAAAAGAAAGACGGAAGCTATGTTTCTGAGCGCTCGAGGAATTTTATTGTAAGTGTCTTGTCCTATTCACCAGTCATATATATTTTATAGATTGTTCATTTTTTTGTTAATATTTGTCTTGTTTTGTTATTTTTAGGAGTCATATGACACCGCAATGACAGAAAAATATGGAGAAAACTCTTCCTCTCACCCTATGGTTGACCCAGAGGTTTGGTTGGATGCGGCGGGTCCCAACAAGAAGGGACGTGTGCATGGCATAGGTAACAGCTTGCACATTGGTAATAACACCAGGCCAACTTCATCCTCCTCGGTTGCGGGTCCTTCCCACTCTACACCGTTGACACAAGACATATCGAAGTTGTAAACACAGCGAAGCGGTGGTCTGCGCCGATGGCTTCGTTTGTCCAGAGTCAACTTGTCCCTATGTTGGCGCCCTTCTAATCGTTTCTATCTACGATCGGATCAACAAATGTTGCTCCACAACCACCATCACAAGATTTAGGTAGGGAGGGTCGAGAGGAAGAGGAAGACGAAGACGAAGATAATTTAGACTGATTGTTATTTTTTATTCTTATTGTTACATTTGTATAACTTTCAACTATATTATTGGATTATTTTGTAGAAGTTTTTTGTTATAGCATTTTATAATTATTGGATTGTTGTTTGCTGGATTTATATTTGTTGGATTGTGGTTTGATACGCAGGTTTTAGGGAAAGTTATATATATAAACAAAGTTATTAAAAAAATTTACCTCATTAGCGAGGGATTAGCGACGTAAAACTCACATTGTAAATAGCGACGGAATAGCGAGGAAATAGCGAGGGTTAATATAGCGAGGGAATAGCGAGTAAATGGCGAGGGCAATTTTAGCGAGGACTTAGTGAGGAAATAGCGACTGAATACTACAAACCATTAGCGAGGATTAGAGAGGGATTAGCGAGGCATTAGCGAGGGAATTTAGAGAGGGATTAGCGAGGAATAGAGACGGAAATAATAGAGAGGGATTAGAGAGGGATTAGCGAGGGAAATTGACAAAATTAGTAACTAATTTAGCGAACGAATAGCGAGGGAAATTTCATCGCCATTTTGCGAGGGAATATTAGCGAGGTATTAGAGAGGGATTAGCGAGGGATATACATTTTCTAGAGACGGATTAGAGAGGGAATACTTTCCCTCGCTAATTAGCGATGAAAAAAAAGCGAGGAAACTTTCCCTCGCTAATCCCTCTCTAATCCCTCGATGATAATATCAGCGAGGGATTAGAGAGGGATTAGCGAGGGAAATTTCCCTCGCTGTTTTCCTAATTTCTTGTAGTATAAATTACCAAAATCATAAATAATCCATTATCCATCAAACATATGTGGAAGAACCAAAATTTGGATTAGTTTATATTCTCGTTGTTGTCCTATTTATTATGCAAATCTTGCACTAAAATCAATCCATATAAAAGAGGAATGAAGATCAATTGTCCCTTTTTTCTGTCTCATTCTTTGCCCCCTACTTAAATTTTGTCAAGTGAAAAATAAATTAAAATAAAAAAGGAAAGGAATGAGACATGTAATTAGGTTTAAGACACTTGACATAATTTAAGTAGAGAAACAGGAAAAGAGATAAGAAAATGGGACAGATGATCCTCATATATAAAAGAGGAGTTTTGTTATATCTTCTTAAAGCATCCTCTTAATAATCCTTATATTACCTAATAAAGAAAGTATTAAATAAAAAATTAAATGTAACCAATATCTGGGGAGCATAAAAAGCATTCAATACTTTCTTCATTTAATAATTAGGAGGATTATTAGAAGGATGAGTTAGGAAGATTTAGAATTATTCATAAAAAAGATGTTTATCAAATATTTTCGGGCGACAATTACTTTTGTTTTAGAGAAATAATATAGACCGCTTTTGTTCATTTTTTCATAATACGTGGCTGCTGTTGTAATTTTTATATATATAGAAAAAGTTGGTGTTGTGAATTCATCCAGCTTTATGTATGTCAAGTAATCAAATTTTCTCAAAGTTTAGTTTATGCTATTAGGAATATAAATGATTTTTATTATGTCTCTATAATGAAGGTATAAAAATTCTAGTATACTGCGTTCGAAACTATCATTATAATATAAAGGGGTATTTGCCGTCGCCTAATTAATGCATATGAACATAAGTGAGATGCAAGTAGCAAATTTCTTTTTTTTTTATTCGTTCCTTTAAATGGAAATCTAAGATATTTTTGGAGTTTTATTAGAAGAGATTATTTGGCTATCCTCATCTTTTGAGTCCAATTGTAAACTCTCTTCTATTATAAAAACAATATATCATATCCTAATCTCTATATTAACATTTTGGGGGCACCAAACTTATCTACCAAAAGAAAAAAAAAACTAGTGAAGACTTAAATCATTCATCAATTTCCACCTTTAAGTGGGCAGGTGCGTTTATTCACGCTCAACTAGTTGATGTCTTCTTTTGGATAGATTACGTGAATATCACATTAAATTGTTAATTTTGATTGTCAATTTAGATAATTTGATGGAGATTTTCACAGTATTATTGATGGATGCGGGAGCAATGTCACTATTGGTAGATTAGTTGGAGATTGTAATTAGACCAAAAGATTTGGATGCATGATAAATTGCAATATCTTAAAATTTTATATATCAATTAATGTTAAAAAGGCATCAGCAGAACTTGCTCTTCAACATACTTTTTTTGGGTAATATATGCCATTGAGCAAATACTCAAACGTGCATGTTTAATTTACCTTCTTGTTCTTCCATAAACTTCTTTATGACAGAAACATCTAAACTGGCGTTGGTATAAAAATAACATTTTTCAATTCAGACAATTTTGAGGTGTAATTAAAGGCTTAGTATGAATAAAATTTGCTAAGTGATGAACTTACACATGATTCTTTTAGAATCAAAGTTGTAATAAGGTTATCAAAATAATGATTTTGATTGGGAAGTTACCAAAAATGTAATTTCAATTTGGTCTTGAAAAATGAGACTTAGAGTAACTACATTTGGGATTTTCTAAAGATGTAAGTGAAGATCTCGACCAAAAGACAGTAGTTGTTCGAAGGATCTAGTTTAAATTCAAATAAAATAGAGTTTGAATTTAAAACAGAAGTTAGCAGCAGTTATGAATGTAAGATCCAAACCATACAATGATTGCTGACAAAGATCAAGCAGTTATTTGTAGCACAAGAATTGTTGACAAAGATTAAGCGGTTATTTCATGAGGATTGCTGACAATGATTAAGGGGTTATCTTTGTTTTAGACATTTGTCAGAATTTTATAAATGGGGTAGTTACCTAGGATTTCTATAAGTACCGAAAGGATGAAAATATTTGAGGGTTGAAAATTCTATATTTACACACACTTGCAAACACGCTCTCCAGTCACTTTGACATTCACGATCAAACATACAAATTTAGTCAAATATGTTTCTATCCTCTTCCTCTTCTGTATAATTTACAATTTCAATGTAGATTTAATTCAGTCTATTTACGCTTCTAGTAATTTACTTTTTTGCAAAATCTCTTCTACTCCTGATAGAGTGATTCTCTATAGATCATTTAATTTCTTTTTAATTGCATTTTCTCTACTTGCTTTCTTTATTTCTCTATAAGTTTACGTTCCTGTCGATTTTACTTTTGCTGCACATTTACTTATGCTTTTGTATTGTTTTCTTTTAATTGCTGTCATTTATCACAGTTTATATTTCTTGTCAAGTTTAATTTGCTGCATTTTAATTCCTTGTTCTTTACATTTCATGTCATCTAATTGTTTTCTTTAAACTATTTTCTTTGTTTTACTGCAATTCTAACATTTCAGCAAGTTATTTTCATTGCAATTTTACTATTTTGCTTGTCTTTTTTAGTTTAGCTAAGTTCTCTACTATAATACTGCTATACTTCAATTTTGATTTACACATCTTTGTGTTTTACTTGAAATTATTCTTAGCATTCTTAATTTAAAATACTAGTTAAGTATCATAGAATCCCTTGAGGAAGTGATTTCATTTGTTGAATCGAGATCCAGAATTGAATTTATCTGTTGACAAAAGTTACACTAAACAAAGCATCCAAATTCTATGCGGCTGTCGATGGAGCTTTCATTACTTAATTTACAACTTACGAAACTTAATTTAAATGTGAAATGTGAAAAATTAGTGCAGATTAAATGTATTTGATGATCATGAGTCCAAAAGTTGTGTGCAATGGATCGTTTTGAGGAGGTGTCTGTATAAATAATTCAAGAGGGTGTTTACCGTGTATGTTTCAAATATGTTTGCTTAAAGTATACTTTAATTTGCTTCTTTGTACTTAGCATTTCCACACCCCAACAAAAAGAGATTATGAGCTATTGAGCATATTCTAGCTGCTTCAAGACTAAACAAGAATGTAATCCAGTAAGACAAAAATTCCTAACGTTTTAACTGCCTCTGGAGTTTGGTTAGGAAATTCTGGTACGTGATATTGATGGAATTCTAAAAGTAAAAGGACGTCTTTTTCCCTTATCCTTTTTGACTCACCATGTGAGAACATTGTTCATCAATAGCCTCGTAGGTGCTCTTGTATGCCTAAATTGAACAAAAGTGCCCGACATCTCCATTAGTCCATCTCTTTTTTTGATGATACAAGGATGCAAAAGGTAGTCTGGTCGTTAAAATTTTAGGCAAAATGTATAGAGTTCAACTTTAATTAACAATAATAATAATATAGAAAGAAATATATGTCGCTGATTAGTGTAAACTTCTCTCAAAGGATAAATTCGATTTTAAATTTCAATTCGGCGAAGGAAATCACTTTTTCAAAAAATTCTCTAGTACTTTGACTGATTTTAATTAAGAATACCAAGAATAATTTTGAACATAATACAGAGATGTATAGATTGAAATTGAAATAAAGTAGTATTGTGATAATAAACTTAAGAAAATAAAAAAAAACAAGTAAAGGAACAAAAATATAATGAAAAGAACTTGTTTTGAAAGTTAAAGATTGCTTTAAGATAAAGGAAAACAATTAAAAGAAAACAATCAAATGACATCAAATGTAAAGAACAAAATAGTAAAGTGCAGAAAGTAAACTTAACAAGTAATGAAAAATGCAAAATGATAAATGACAATAACTTAAAAAAATCAATGTAAAAGCAAGGGAAGTAAATATGCAGATAAGTAAAATGAATAGAAATGTAAATTTACAAAAAAAAAAGTAATGAAAACAAGTAAATAAAAGCAATTAAAAAAATCAAATGATCTTAATAGAATCACTTGATCAGGAGTAAAAGAAATATTGCAAGAAAGTAAATAACTGCAATCTTAAATGGAATTGAATTAACTTTACATTGAAAGTATAAATTGCACAGAAAAAAAACATGATGAAAACGTACTTGACTAACTTGTTGTGCTCAAGATTGTCAGAATGACGTGAGAGCGTGTTTACAAGTGTGCAAGTATTGAATTTCTAACAACTAGATGTTTCCATCCTTTCAGTATTTATAGAAATTCTAAGTAATTACATTTTCTATAAGATCTTGACATGTATCTAAAACAAAGAAAATTATCTAATGATTATCAACGATCCTTGTGAAATAACTGTTAAATCTTTGTCAGCAATCCTCATGCTACAAGTAACTACCCAATCTTTGTCATTAATCATTGTATTGTCTGGATCTTACTTCTACAACTGCTGCTAACTTCTGTTTCAAATTCAAATCTTTTTGAATGAATTTAAATTTGAATATTCAAACAGTTACTGGCTTTTAGTCGAGATCCTTGCTTTTAGCTTCAAAAATTTCAAAGTGTGGTTACTTTTTGAGTCTTAGTTTTCGAGACCAATTCGAAATTACCATTTTTTATAACTATCAAATCGAAATTATAATTTCAATAATTTCAAGTTTTTACTACAATTTCGACTCCAATAGAGTTAAAATATGTGCATGTTCATGACTTAATAAATTTCATTCATACTAAACTTTACGATATACACCCGAAATTTGTTTAAATTAAAAGTGTTATTTTATCCAACAATCTCAAATGAAAAGCCTCTCCAATTCAGCCTTAATATATATGTTGTTTAGGAACCTTTTACTATGGTTAGAGATAAAAGTATTATTGAAAATTGCGTGATAATAATGACTTTAACTTTTCGCTTGAGTGATTCTTTAAAATGTTATCATATCTCCCTTAATTATGTAGTTTTCATTCTCATTCTCTTAATTGAATTGAAGTGTAGTTCCAAATAGTATATTAAAATTCACACTTGAGTTGTTAGAGACTGATGATAGTCGTGATCCGCACAACTGAAGGAATATTAGCTGTAAACTCGAATTCGAAGTGTAATGTTACAACAATTTAGTAGAATTCTAGGGAAGGAGGTGGTTAGAAAAGAAAGGAAAAAATATTTTCATATCACTTTTACATCGGTAATTAGCATGCAAATGACTGGTAATCAAACATGTGTTATGTAGTGATTGGGAATGGTAATTGATTACTATTATGTGATGATTGGTGTATTATGTAGTAATCAGTATAGTGTAGTGATCAACGTATATTATATGATGATTGGTGTAAAAGTAAAGTGTAAATTTTGGTGTGTGAATATCTAAACTAGAAAAGAAACAAGGTTTTCTCCCGTTGTATTGTGTGATCTATACTAAATGACCCAAAAGTTGTGGGCTGTAGCCATTAATTGAATATGTTTCAATTTTATGAATATAAACGTTCATCATAATTATTTCACTATATGTATTAAAAACTTCGTATGTTTGAGAAGTTAAAAGGATGACAATAGAAATGACACGGTTAGTTTACATGGGTTTGATACGTTTATCGAATTCCTACTCTTAGGAAATAATGAAGGTAAAATCAGGAAAATTCTTTTAAATTTTCAAAAGTTAATTTCTATGGCTTTTGGATGAAATGCAAGTGTTTGTTTTGCTTAATCGACTAAGACGATACCACATTTATACCTAATTGGTGCTTTCTTTCATTTACTAGTTACACAAAAAGGGGAAAACATGATCTCTCCTTTCACTTAATTATTTGATTTGAAATACTATGTTGAATCAAGTTCTCACATCAGATTGGTGTCTTGTAATATCTAATGATTGAAAAGCAAGTTGCAATACTAGCTGGCCTATGAAAGTTTTTTGAGAGGAGAGAGAATCAAAGGCATTGAATCAAAAGGCAGTCGATTAAAATGTATTTAAGAGTTGATAGGGACTTGAGCATGATGTTGTTTTGGAAAGATATAGAAAGATGAAGTCTTTTGCTACTCAACTACCCAACCCAAATTGTGATATTCACAATAAAAGGACTTATCATTATGATTTTTGGGGTCCTTGGATAAAGCATATTAAGCTTCTTAATTAACCACAAATATTCTGCCTTCCTAGCTAATTGTGCTAGCTAGAAATTGACGTCAATGACAAACCATTGATAGATGTGCAATAATGCAAATCAAAATGGAATCACGCAATTTATGTGAGGATCCGTATAGACTGCTGCAAAATGAGCCCCTGGATTCTTATCCCTGACATAAAATACTTACGTTGCCCAGACACTATATGAAGCAATTGTCAGTTTCCTTAATGTAAAAAAATCTTGCTTTGTATGGATCAAGATGCCTTTCGTGCTTGGACCACAGCATGGGTGTGGACTACGGAGAGTCACAAGTTATCCAAAAAAGCTTGTATTATTTAATTTTTTCAAGATCTTTCTCGTTTCGTTGTTATAATTAAGTTTAATATTCCACATGATGCTTCAAGAAGTAAACAGTACCAAGCAATAACCCTTCTTGCCTTATAAAATTTGTGACCACAATCATATTAGCTTGGGTTTTGCCAAACCTTTTTTCTTTTAGAAATGAAGAATAGCTAACTATCTAAAACTTTAGTTTATTAGAATATCTGAAAAATATATCAAAATATTTTTATTATATCTTAAAATAGTTTAGAATATCATAAATGATCTCTCTTAGGACAGATATGATTATTGTATTATGATAAATTTATTTTCTATAATTTAGATTTATTATATGTAAGTAATTATTGATATAAGTTTATATAATGTGAATCATACATGTACAATTTAAAAAATTAAAATAATAATATTTAAAAACATTCTTTCAATATGGTATCCGAGTCATGATATCTATCTTGAGAAAAATTTCTCCTTTTCGCGGTGTAAAGTTCTTGGAACTCCTTAGCATTATTCACCACCACCATGCTAAGATTTAGTTTTGTCGCTCCCGATCTCAGAGCCTCTGTTGCTTTTGCTACAATCAGCCTTCATTGCTAATCAGATCAACTTTCATCACTAGGGTTAGAGTCAACCTTCATCGCTGAGTTTCAATTAGCTTTCATCACTGTCGTTGCCCTCATTAAGGGAGAAAATAGGAATAAATTCTTCTATACATATATATACTTCACTGCTAGTATTTGTCATGTTGTTCTTTTCCCACTAATGGATCATACTAGTAGCTTCTCTTCTCACCGATGATAATTTTAGTGGTGACTCTTCTCCCACGGATAAATCATATTAGTGGTGGCTTCTCTTCCCATCGACGATCATTCCGATGGTAACTTATGTTGTTTATGACTCACGCTAGCCCAAGTCTTTATCTCATATGTTCTAGGCCTAACTCTTTGTCCCAGATGCATTGACCACGTCTCTGTCTATCTAGATGCACTGGTCTCATCTCTGTCTTTATCCCAGAAGTAGTTGTCAGCCAATGTCTCAATTCGTCCTAGTCACTATCAAATTATTTAATTGTTATAAGTTCAAACTTAGGAAGTTTTAGCTTGAGAGAGTGTGTTAGAATATCTTAAAAAGATATCAAAATATCTTTATTGTATTTTAAAATATTTTAGAGTATCATAGATGATTTCTCTTAAGACAGATTTGATTCTTGTATTATGACAGATTTATTTTCTATAATTTATATTTATTATAAGCAAAGTAGTTATTGATATAAGTTTATATAATATGAATCATATATATATAATTTAAAAAATTAAAGTAATAACAATATTTAGAAATATTCTTTCAACATTCAATAACAAGAATTGAAGCTACATTAACCGTTAGCAGAACTCTAAGCTAAACCACAACATGGTGTTTCATACAAACGAGTCCAAAGTGACAATTATGATAGTAATTTATGGCTATTAACGGTTTGAACCTAGTTGGTACGAGATATGTGGCACAATTGTTTGGTGATAAAGTATTTTCGTAAAAAGTTGTATGATTAAGATAAAACAAATTAAATTACAAAAAAGTGATAAATCCCACCAATTTTGTTTTGTGGAACTACGTACGAATTGATAAAGGTAACACAGGTAACGTATAATATAGACTACTCTGCGTGGTCAATGAATGAATTAAGTATAAATTAACTATTAATTTATTAATTAAAAAATCAACAGTTGAAATTAATTATTTAAAATTTTATAGATTTTAATTAATAACACATAGATTCATGTATAAATTTAAACAGATTACTTTTTTTATAAATAATTATATATATAAAAATTTATAAATTTTAACTAGATAATATTTACATACTAGCTAAATTTACATATAAATTTTGTCATATAAAAAAAATAATGCATTTAGGATCACTTCTTAAGTGGTCCATAATAGAAAACTCGAATAACATATATAATTGCATTTTGTCCTTTAATTTTTAAGAAATGTTTTGTATATAACTTTTATATACATATTATATTTATATTATATATTAATGAAAAAAAGATATCAAATTAATTTGTATATAATTATAGTATTTTTGTGAGATATAAAATAAATTTGTTAATGAATTAAAAAAAGTTGAACTTATAAAAATTATACTAATAACGAGACTATAGTTTTTCTATGTTAATTTCTCTCTCCTGCTGTGATTGGTTAGTTAGGTTTGTGAATGTCTTTCCTGTGAAACGTTTCATGCGAAATAATAGTTCTGTTAAAATTTTACAAGAGTAATGCTAAGCATCCTGGGAATTGCAAAACTCGGAGAGCCCGGCTGTCCCTAATTTTACAATGTTTGTTATTTTAAAAAAATAATTAATAAATATATTAAAAAGTTCCCATATGTGTTCATCCGGCCAATAAAAGCCGAGACTTCTATCATTTTCCATATTACAATAAGGAGTTATTGTTACAATTTGGATTTGCAGGATTTACTTAAATTTTCATTTACATTGGAACTATGAAATTTACCAAAAAAAAAAATTCTTTTCAAATGATTTACATTGGTAGGAGTTCTAAGTTGCAAATTACTTTAGATATCAGATATATTTCCTGCTGATTTGCATCAGATTTCATAATTACCAAACACCCTTCTCCTACTGTGAAAATAAAGTTGACATAATTAATAAGTTACGCGTGATTGATTACATATGGTTATACAGGTTAATATTTGCATGTGCTGTCCAGTCAGTTGCATTTAATTTCTTCATTTGACGAAAGAATCATTTAATCTAAATGGAGGACCACATAATTTGTATGGAAGATTGGGGAAAACTTCTACTCCTGTCGTCCTACCTTTGTATTAAAATTACTTCTATTAAAATCGTTTCCAAGGCTAAAGAGTAAAATACATTGGCAACCACTCTTTCAGAACTAATAAAACAAAACATTTTCATTAAGATTGATATTTTATTGAATAGCCATCTCATATTTTTTTTAATTTACTTAAGTTTTATTCTTAAACTAATACTATATTTGGATGACAAAGAATGAGGAGAAGGAGAAGAGAAATAACTTCTCATGTTTGAAAGTTTAATAATAAATAGGAAAGGAAAGAAATTCAAAAGGAACCATTCTCTCTCTTCCTCTCAAATATCAAATTTTTGTTTTTCCTAAAATTAAGGTGAAATTGGAAAAAATGAACCTATAAGCTTAAAAATAAATATTTTATATTCCATTTTGTTCTTTTATAATTTAAGTCTTAAACAAAATAATTGAGTTTTGTTCCATCCCTTTCTTAATATTTCAAATAAAAAGAAAGATGACTTTATTTCATTTTTTCCTTTCTCTTTTCATTGATTTCCTACCCATTTTGTTTGGTTCTATTCATGAAAAAACATTCAAATACAGTATAAAAAGAACAAAAAAAAGTAGGTTGGTTACACATAGGAGTGACAAATGGATGGATTAGTTTGATTTTGAATTGGATCATAATGGATGGATCCAAAATAAACCATTAATTCATTTAAAATCTAATACAAAATGCTTAATACTACATAATTCATTCATGATTCAATTTAATGGATGGATATCCAACTTACTCATTTAAAAAAAAATTATATCTAAAAATTTTTATTCTCTCTCTAAAAAAATTTCTCTCTCTAAAAATTTTATTTCTTTCTCTAAAAATTTTCAATCTCTCTCTAAAAAATGTCTCTCTCTAAAAATTTTCATTTTCTTTCTAAAAATTTTCTCTCTCTCTAAAAAAATTCACTAAATTTTGAGACTCAATGCTTTGTGCTATGAGCTTTTAAGTTTTAGTGAAAGTGAAAGTGTTAAAAAAAACATAAAATACATTGGATTTTCATTCTATTGGTTTTTAATTGAATATCTATTAAATTAGTTTTTAATTGGATATCCGTTGGATATCTAATAGATGTTTTGGTTGGATTATTAATTATCTATAATTAAATTTAATCAATTATATTAAAATATACTATTTTAATTGATTGAACTTTACTGATTTTAATATGGATTGATTAGATAAAAAATTTTGCCAGCCC
Organism: Ormosia semicastrata; assembly: GCA_029884595.1. NCBI lineage: Eukaryota > Viridiplantae > Streptophyta > Magnoliopsida > Fabales > Fabaceae > Ormosia > Ormosia semicastrata. The sequence goes on along the minus strand of JAQQTO010000021.1, from coordinate 8,336,230 downwards.
TTACACGGGGAAAATATAAGTTTGCATAATCACAATATTTTTTGTGTAAGAAATTGCATTCGCAATTCCAAGTCGGAGGTAAGAAATCACAATATTTTTTGTGTAAGATTGCATTTTTCTTTTTTATATATGAAATTTGCATTCGTGAATTGCCAGTGTGGCTTTTGTCTGCTTATTTATTAATATTAGATATTATTTAACAATGTCTCTGTATGTTATAATAGAGAAAATTTTATAAGAAATTATTTCAAGCTTGAGCATATGCCTGAGGTATGCAAAAATGAGCTTAAATGAGCCTAGACAATAATAAGGCATATATAAATTTAAGATATAAGTATAAAAATATTTTAGAGGAGGTCCTAAATATATAAAGTAAAAATATAAGTTTAGTTCCTTTTGGAACAAATCACTCAATTGAGCAACTAATCTACTTAGAGTAATTAGTAGGAATTTTAATTTGAACACTACAAGAAATTTGAAATTTGATTAGTAATTTTGCAATGGAAAATTTTTCTCAAATTTCACTCTCTTAATTATATTAGGACCAGGGATCAAGAAAATTAGAAGGATTACTAAATTTTCCTAAATTTCAAAAATAAATTTTAGGAGAAAATAGCAGGGAATAGGTGAAGGAATTTCTCTCTTCTTATTTGTGGAGCATTATCATCCTTTTGGTGCTCTCTCTCTCTCTCTGGCTCTCCTTGTGGTGCTTTGGCTCACTTACCCTTTTTGGTGACAATCCTTTTTGTTCTCTTTCTAATATTTTTCAAAATAAATTTATCTAGAATTACGAGGAATAATTTTCCAAAGATGTCTTCTGAGAGCATAATTTAAACTTAGTCAATCTAGTGAGGAAATTGCATGTTTGTATCCTTGCTAAATGATAAAATTATAGCAAGGGACATTTTCGTCACAAAAGTCCGATAGCATAAGTGAGGCCTCACGCGAACCTAATTTAAACCTAATTATAGAATTCTAAATCCTTTAGTTCAAATCGCTCAAATCATTTCTCATTCTCACGCTCTCTCTTTAGTTTGCTTAGGCTTTCACAGGATCACGCTGGTACTTACCCTTGTGCTTTCCTTTTTCCTCTCCATCTCCCTCTCCCTCTCCCTCTCACCTCACCCTCACCCTCAAGGCCCTCTGTTGATCTTTGATGCTTCACTCTCATTTTCATTCTCTCTCACATCATCCTAATAGCCTCTTTTCTTGAACTTTGCTTAACACGAGCTCAAGTCCCATTGGCATTGGGGGTCATTCTAGTTATTACTTATTTCTCTTGCAAATTTATCATCTCATTTTTTAGTTACCCTTCTCTCTCTATCTCTCTCTGGGATGGGGTTTTCATGTTTTTGTTTGTTTGATTATTATTCAAGTGTTTGTTTCATATAGTTTTCATATGTAACTATTGCAATTCGATGTGAGATTTTGTGATTCCCGTGTGGGGTTACCATTTATAATTGACGTTGTTGTTTTGTATTTAAGAAACCTATAACCTTGTCATTCCATCACTTTGCATCTTGTTCAATCATTAAAGAATCAATTTTTCCTCAACCTTGGAGGACTTGAAGGCCATTTGATCAAGTTAATTGAGCTTTTCCATCTTCTTCCTTTTACTTTTTTCTTTTACTTTTTGTTTAATTATATTGAAATTATGAAATCAAATAATTTTTTTTTTCCTACTTTTTTTGATTCATTGGATAAATTATGACTTTGTTGCCATTCCATTACTATGAAGGCTGCATCAAAACTTGTTTGTTAAGACTATGTAATTTATATTAATTAGTTCCCGACTTACCATCGCACTCTGACAACCCATATGTTAAACCTAGTTAGATTAGAATGTTGAGTTGATTTTTCTTTTTGTTTTACGACTTGTAAATGAGTTGATTTTGATTTTGTAGGCCATTGAGTGAACTAACTGACTAAAAGGAGATTATAATTGGAATAGAATATTGTTCCAACACTTTTGATTCAATTTCAAGGTGACAATATTTTATTTTATTTTTCATATTAATTCATTTGCTTCCCATTTACATATATTATCTTTATATTGCAATTGGCATTTATTTTATATTGTTTTTTACATATATGTGAAAAGATAGGTCCTTCCATGCTCATAACTTGGTGTCTAAATTTAGTTTTCGAAAATGGTTGGTGGAATTAAGCTTACTTATTTCTTTTTTTACTCAAATCTTATTTCATCGTGATACACAGTGCATTTGCTCTAATTTATGTGTAAAGTCATTTTTTGCCGATCTAGGGTTCTTTTTGGTATTATTATTATCCGGAATAATAAAATAGGATTTGAGCTCACACGTTTTGTTGCTTAACTTATTATCTAATTTATGATTATCATTCATCTCCTTGCTCGTATGTGATTGTGAACATATGGTTATGCTACTTTAATTTCTTAATTTCCTAATTTGATCCAAAATTGACCTAATTGTGCTAACATCTGGATTTCTTAAGCCTCTAGACTAAGCCCATGATGATTCCAATCTCCTATTTAAGGTGATATCAAGAGAAAAAAGGAAATATTTAGGAAATTATAATTTATAAAACTATATAGTTTTTTACCAATTACTTAGCATAAAGAAACATAAAAACATTTAGCACAAATTTGTTGATTGGTAGTTACCTTCGGGTGAAACTAAACAAATAATGAATATGCTCTCATAAGATTCGTAATCCTTTCTTCAATGGTTGTTCGAAGATAAAATTTTGAGGTTTCCATTCTCTCTTAGTAAGGTAAAAAAGAAGACATAGAATGTAAATTAATAAGATACCACATGGGATCAATGGAATGGATATGCATTTTCCTCCCTGATCTGGAATCAATGGACTACATATTATGCTTAATTTTGTGTTCTTGTCTTTGGATATAAATTTGGAGCTTTAACATCTAATTAACACCATAATTCAGAGAACGCAGAAAATCCATAATCCTGAGAGACACTTTTGCAACGGCAGGCTTTGGGAGATAATTCAGAAGAGAGAATTTCCACGAATCCTTGGAGGACTTGAAGGCTTGAAGATCATAATCACCGTATAGGGGGTTTTGATTTCTCTTTCCCTCTAGTTTTTCCTTTTCTTTGGATTTTCTTTCCATGGGGTTGTATTGTGATTTGAGTTTATTTATATTGAACATAAGCAGCTAAACCCATAGCTAAGGCTAAAGGGAATCTTGTTTTCCTAATTAATTGGGTTTGATCTCGAATTTGATAAAGGTAATTTCTCTTAGGGTATATTATATTACATGTATTCTTGTCAAAACTTGATCTCTTTTGACATGTTTTAATTCATTGTTTGACCAGTGATCATCCGCACTCAGTGAGTGGACCCATATGTTAAACCTAGGATTAGATTGGTGAATGATTAAACATCAATTTATTCTACCAATGAAGTTAATGATTATGTTAGTTCATTTCTTGAATTAGGGCTTCATGCATTTCTAATTAATTCAACTAAATGACCAAATAGGTGATTTAATTTAGGAATAGAATATTGTCTCATCCATGACCATTGTGATTCAATATCAAATAAGAGAATATTAATAAAAGAATTACCTTACATCATAAATGAGTAAAAATCTGATTAATTGGATTCAAGTGAGTCTTGTGTCCTGATTTCTCCATATTTGATTATTTCTACATTGTTTAACTGTCCATTTTTTTATTTGTATTTTGATTTTATTTTGAATTTCTCTTACACTTTTGATTGTCTAAATAACCAAGAGTTTTACAAATCTAGTAATTACCACTTATTTCTCGTGAGATCGACAATTAGGACTCAAGTCCTATATTACTTTGCGATAGAGTGCACTTGCTCTTAGTGTATTTTACGCATATCAAGTTTTATTGCCCTTGCTTTATTGGTAATAAGTTTGGTAATATTAGGATTTAGCGAAAAGCTCTGATGTCCTTTTCTAATTTAGAAACAATTTTATTTTATTTCTTATTTTATTTTTATTTTTAATTAATTTGTCACTTCATCTCCTTGCTCATATTTCTTGTTTATGCTCACTCGTTCTTAATTTTCTAATTTGACATTTGATCCAGAAATTGAGAAAGGATGTGATATTCCTCTCATTCTTAGGAGTTTAAGGAAACAATCTCATATTGAAATGTACCTCGAAGCTACAAGAAAGATTAAGAGAGATAATGTCTTGAGGGAATTGTAAAATTTCCCAATTTTAAACGAGCTACCCCAGTGGAGCGGACCATGCTCGAATATTCCATGCCCACAACTGAAGAGTATGGAGGGAGTGTTACAAGATCAGTCATGACGGCCAACAACTTTGAGATCAAACCAGCATTGATCTCCATGATTCTAACTTCCACCATGGCCTTGGTGGGTTACCTTCAAGATGATCCAAATCAACATTTGGCCAGTTCTTGCAAAATGCTGTTGATACTATCAAGTATAATGGGTGAAATAGAAGATGCAATCGATCATGACTATTTCCTTTCTTTTTTAGGGACCACCTTGATCAACTTTGAACAATGGTTAATGTCACTACCAAGGGGTTCCATCACCATATAGGATCAATTGACCCAACAATTTTGAGCTAAGTATTTTCCTCCCTCTAAATCTGCTAAATTAAGGAATGACATTTTTTCTTTTGTGCAGTTTGATATAAATACTCTCTATGAAGCTTGGGAACGTTTTCAAGAGTTGTTGAGAAGATGTCCATATCACGGATTTCATTGTATGGTAATAAGTGTACTCTTACTTTTTTTAATGGTTTGTCACCTGAACACTTAAGTATTCCGTTCACTCATTGATGCTTTTGTTGATTTTTTTCGAGGAGAAAATTTGGAGAAAAACACCAACTAAAAGCCATGCATTGAATGAAGAAATGACACTTAACAATTATTAATGGCAAAATGAGCGTTAGATGCCCAAGAAACAAGTTGGAGTGCATGTTGTTGACTCCTCTACTGCCATTTTGAGTCAATTGGAAGCATTGACAAAGAAGGTGGAGACTTTAATGATAGCAAATAATGCAGCCCCACAAATCATATATGAAGCATGTGGCGGATAGGGTCATCCAAGTTCAAATTGTTAAGTTAGTAGTCCTTTTGCTCACGAGCCTGAAGGAGTAAATTTTTGTTGGTAATTCCAACTAGCAACAATACAATCCATATTCCAATACGTACAATCCTGGTTGGAGGGACCATCCTAATTTCAATTGGGAAAATCAACAGGGCATTCAACGAGAGAAAGAAACCCCCAGGGAAAAGCACACGAAGAGAAGCAAAATTTTGAAAACTTTGTGATAAAGTACATGTAGAATTCAGAGGCCCGAATAAAGAGCATGGAGACTCAGATCAACCAATTGGCTACATTGATGTCAAAAAGGCACCAGGAACATTGCTTGATACTACCATGCCTAATCCGAAGGAATAGATCAATGCAATTTCCCTGAGAAGTGGCAAGATTTTGGAAGGACAGATGAATGAAGCACCTAGCTCGTTAAGAATTGAGAAAAATAAAAATAATATTCTTACTAAAGATGTCTTAATTCAAGTTGACAATAAAGAAAGAGAGGTTGAGAAAGAACAACCAAAGTGACGTAGAGTGAAGAAGGATTATGAGTAGAACACAGTATATGAACCATCACCATATGCCATTGAATCCTTGTGGATTCCTCGGGATGTTGAGTTTAATCAAGAACAATCTTTACTTGAGACAAGCAATTGGCTAAATTCTTGGAGATATTCAAGAAATTACAAATTAACATTCCGTTCATTGAAGTCGTCTCTCAAAAGCCGAAGTATGCAAAGTTTTTGAAGGAAATACTTATAAAGAAACATAAGCTTGAGGAATTTGAGGCGATATGTTTAAATGAAAAGTGCTCCGCCATTCTCTTGAAGAAGCTACCACAGAAATTAAAAGATCCAGGGAGTTTTACTATTCCTTACTTTATTGGTAACTCTTATTTTGAGAAAGCATTATGGGATTTAGGTGCTAGTGTTAATTTGATATCTTTTTCTATTTTTAAGAAATTGAGAATGCGAGATTCCAAAGCCTACTTTCATTTCATTACATTTATTCCTATATTGTCTTGTAGATCCATCAACACCTCGTGGTGTGGTGGAGGATGTTTTGGTGAAGGTGGACAAATTCATTTTCTCAGTTGATTTTGTGATACTGGATATGGAAGAGGACGTTGATATTCCTCTCATTCTTAGAAGACCGTTTCTGGCAACTTCAGGAGCTGTGATTGATGTACCTCAGGGTGAACTCATCTTAAGAGTGGATGGAGATTATGTGACCATCAATGTCTTTAGGGAGGCTAAATCTTCCCCAATGTCAAATCTTTATGCCCCTATCAATATCGTTCAAGCTAAGAAGCAGGAAGTCTTAACTATCAAAGAACCCCCACCATCATACAATGTGGATGTTGACCTTTCTAAAACACAAGTTATTGAACTAGAGAAAGGTCCTCCTATGATCTATGCTCCATTACAAATTGGTCCTTCATCTATTGATTGATTGAACCCACCATGGCCTAGTGGAGCCAAGATGTAATTAAGACAACCAAGCTTTTATCAAGTTCAAAATGCTATTGAAAGCATTCTCATGGCCATTAACGAATGATGGAAATACTGCTTTGAAAAGAAGAAGTCGTCATCCGATTTCTCTTACTTTAAGCCACCTTGATCAACCTGAACAAAAGGTAATGTCGAGTTAATAACATTCAACAAGCACTTCACAAGAGGTAACATGTGTTTCTATCCTTAGTATTTGGTTTTTTAGTTATTTCTTTTTGCTTTGCTTTTCATATCACCAAAAAAAAATGTTTTGATACTTTTTGTTTTTCTTGTCAGACTGAATGTTTGAGTTTATGGCACACTTCCCTCCGACTACACCTCTCCTACCACCTTCATGATTTTGTATTTAATTTTCAGGGAAGTTTCGTTATCCTCTATTCTGTAATTTGTCTTTTATTTCATTGAGGACAATGTTTATCTTAAGTGTGGGGGGTACTCTTAATTTTTTTTAAAAAAAATTGTGAAATCAATGAACACTTAAGTATTGCTGGTAATCAAACAGGAATTGTGTATTAATTTGTTGATTTTTTCTGAGCTAATAGAAATATTTTTGAGAGAGGAATCCATTAATCATGAGCTGATATTGTGTGAAGCAATCTTGTTCAATTCAGTAAAGTAAAATTTAGCATTTTAGTTGAAAAATAAGTCATGTCTACTTATATTTGTTCTCTCTATTAACTTTTTCAAAAAGTGAGTTTTGAGCTTTAATAATTGAATTTTTCATAAATGAAATCCTATTTTTCTTCTGGAGTGAGATTTTTCTTGATTGATGTGTGCTAGAATTTAGTTTGATATCTTGTTGAGACTTTAATGATTCACATACAGACTTGAATATGATCAAAGCAATTAGGCTTAATCCTTTCTTAACTTTTAAAGTTGCATTGATAAAATAATCATTTAGCTGCCCCATTTGAGCCTGAAATTAATTTTTTTGAATACCTAATTGAATAATCAGGTTGGATGCATTGATTTTTGAATCATGGAGCAACTAATATGTTAATTGAAAGGTCTTGAAAGGTTGCTTTTTGTCTTCAAGGGTTGAAAGAAAAAGAAAAGAAAGAAAAAATGAAAGAAAAGAAAATTGGAAAAAAGAAGAAGAAAGAAAAAGATTGTTGGAATATTGGGTTGAAAGTGAAAATATGTTATACTCTTGTGCATTATGCTCTATTTATCATCTTTTCAACCTGATTCTGCTTTGTATCCACTTAGTCATGAGCATTATTGACCTTTATTTACTCTTTTTTCCTACATTTTATTATACCATTGGCTCCGTTACAATGAAAGGAAGACCTTTTGATTCTTGTGTTGTATGTAAATTTAGAAGTGAAGATGAGATTGATAACCAAGCCTATAGTATTGTATTTTTCAAGAGAAATTTGAGTGATCTCTTTGTCCTTAAATACTTGAGCGATGGAAAGACGAGTGACCTCAATTAATTGGTAAAGAGAAAAGATGCAAGATAGACCCAAGCCTCTAATTGGTTTAAGTGTTAAATTATCTTACTTGATTGGATTTGATTGCTGAACTTGATTGAATTATTAAATTGTGGAATTTTCGTTGATTCTTATTTTTGGATGTTGAGTTTAATCTTGATTTTGATCCCTATTCTTTACTTGAGGATAAGCAAAATCTTAAATTTGGAGGAGTTGATGAACGTTTAAAATCTTATATTTTTGCAGTTCAATTTCTTGATTTTTCATTCTCTTCTAATATTTTTTATTGAACTTTGTTCTTAAGTTTTAGTATATTTACATCATTTTTTAATTGTGTTCTTATTATGAGTTTTAATTGTTTTTGATAGGTAAATTTGCATGGAAAAAGATCGAACATTTTTATAAGGAGGAAAGACATAGAATTTATCTCTGGTGTCCCAGCGCTTGAGCGTTTGGAGTGGAGCGCCCAAATGCTCAAAGGGTATACAACAACGTTATTTCAAAAAGCTAGTGCCTGAGCGCTGGGAAGGCAGCGCTTGAGCCTGCAACGTGTTACACAGTGCATTCTTGGTTTAGTGACTCAACGCTTGAGCGTCCAGAAGCCAGCGCCTAGGTGCTGGTCACATAACAACACACATTATTTTTATAAATAAGAAACGTTACGCCATAATTTAGAGAATGTAGAATATTCCTAATCCTAAGAGACATTTTTGCGATGGCAGGCTTTGAGAGATAATTCAGAAGAGAGAATTGTCATGAATCCTTGGAGGACTTAAAGGCTTAAAGATCATAATCATCGTAAAAGAAGTTTTTATTTCTCTTTCCCTCTAGTTTTCTCTTTTCTTTGAGTTTTCTTTCCATGGATTTGTCTTGTGATTTGGGTTTAGTTATATTGAATATGAGTAGCTAAACCCATAACTAGAGCTATGAGAGATCTTGTTTTCCTAATTAATTGAGTTTGATCTCGAATTTAATTAAGAGATCTTATTTCATTGATTTTTTGACATGTTTTAATTCATTGTTTGACTGGTGACCATCCGTACTCAATGAGTGGATCCATATGATAAACTTAAGACTAGATTGGTGAATGACCAAACATCAATTTATTCTACCAATGGAATTAATTATTATGTTAGTTCATCTTTTGAATTGGTACTTAATGCATTTCTAATTAATTCAATTAAATGACTAAATATGTGATTTAATTTAGGAATAGAATATTGTCTCATCCATGACTATTGAGATTCAACAACAAATAAGAGAATATTGACAAAAGAATTACCTTACATCATAAATGAATGAAAATTTGATTAATTGGATTCAAGTGAACCTTGTGTCCTAGTTTCTCCCTATTTGATTATATCTACATTGTTTAACTGTCCATTATTTTTCTTTATTTATTTTTTATTTTATTTTAAATTTCTCTTACACTTTTGATTGTTTAAATAACCAAGAGTTTTACGAATTTAATAATTATCATTTATTTCTTATAGGATTGACAACTGAGACTCAAGTTTTATATTATTTTACAATAAAATGTATTTACTCTTAATATATTTTACTCATATCAATCTTAAAAAACTCCCCATTGTGTTTTCTTTGAAAATGTATTTTCTTCTTCATTTTATGGAATGGAACCCGAAGAACTAAATAAGTAATGAGTTCCATTATTTGAACATTTGAAATATGGCATTCTCCTCACATATTATATGGTACATCTCCTCACATATGACATGGTACATAGCATAAAGTCATTCATACAATATATGAGAATAATGAATCATATTCATATGTGACACAATATCTTATGTAGGTGTCATATTTTGAGTATTAAATTTTTTTTTAAAAAAAGTAATACTATCTCCCCCAAATCATGAACAATTTCATTACTTAGAACACTAAGAATATAATATTCAGTTAATATCTTTCTTATATTAATATATAATATATTTATTCTATTTTAAAATATAATATAACTCAATATCTATCCACATTTGTTCTAGAGGCAGAAATGCCTTATTTATAGGTTCACAACATTTTCCTCCCGTTAATACAGCCCAGCCCACGGTTTTACTCTCAAAAGTCAAAACCACCGTCCACTCACGAACTTGATCAAGAAAAGAAAACAAGGCGGGGAGTGAGGCGGTGAGAGAAACAGGGAAAGAAAGAAAGGAGGGAAAAGAAATGCGGAGAGAAGAAGAGAGCCGACAAGTGGTGGGGGGGGGGTGTTTGAAGGTTTGGTCTCTTCCATGGCTTAGCTAGAGGTTTCCTTTGAAGAGGAGCCCGATGAGGAAATTGTGGAGGACAAGGAGGGCTTTCCATAGAGCTCAAGAACACAATCAACCATCCTCATCCTCAACTCGTGGAAGAGCTTGGAAGGAAGGTAAGGGTTTTGGAACTTTGAAACTTCCTTCTTCACAAATTTTCTTTTACCTGGCTATGTTGTGTTTTGATCTTGGATGGATTATATGAGTAAGGGCTGAGACGGAAATTGTGCAAGCTTCAAGCTGAAAAATTCTGTTTAGATATGTTCAAGTGTAATTTTGAGTTCTAAGAAATAAGGGATTGCATGTGTGTGTTTTGAAGCTATTTGTGGGTTTTAGATGTCTCATATATCTTCTTAAACTCCCTAAAGGAGATACGGCCAACTCTAAGTCAGAGACCACCTGCTGATTCTATAGAGTGTTACTTGAATATGTGACACATGAGGAGGACCGTGTACATGCTAGGAGTGAAGAATCTGTTTTGTGTTGAAAGAAATTCGTTCATGACTCCTTGTGGCATCTAGGATATTAGTATGTGTTATTTAAGTCTTGTGTATTAGAATCTAATTAGTGTACTTACTTTAATTTTCCCTTGATAATAATTCGGTCAAGTCTGGTTCCGTAAAGAGCTTTATTATGTGTTCAAATTGGGCAAGCGGGTGTTAAAAACAAAATCTGTTGTAGAGCACAAATGAGTTCTGCCCCTTATGTTAATTTCTCTTTAACAATAAGAAACTAAAGTGTGTTTATAAGACTGTCCAAAAATTAAAGAAGTGCCCCTGCCCTGTTTTGGAAAGGGTGTTTGATTAACTTTATACGTATAAAAGCCTCTATTGGAGGATGCTTGTGATAGGTAAATTCCGAAATTGAGGCCGATTCATAGTGCTGCCCCTAATTATTTGTTTGATTGTCTCATGACAAGGCATGTACCATATGAAAGGATCATCCCATGGCCAAATAAGGTTCTTGATCATCCTGACATGAAATAGAATAGCTTGGGTAAAATGAATACAATCCTATTGATTAGTGAAAATGTCATGTTTTATCGTGGAAACTCTTTAGTAATGTGTTGATTATTTGTATACCTATATGTATCTATTGAATGGATTGTGTAATCGAAATGGTTGCATGTTTCTCGGCTGAAGTAAGTAGTGGTTTAGAAATTCTGTGTTGATGTTATTGAGCACTTTCTCAGTTGCTATCGAATAAGTTGATAAGAACTCTACTTCGGTGTACTATCCATAAAGAGTCGGAGCTGTCTACTATGTTCCATTTAAACATGGGAGCATTCACGCTCAAGGCATTAGACACCCTAGATGGTGTCTGAAAGTCGATCAACGGCGAGAAACGTTTACCTTTAACTTTGATAATAGGTAACTTTTAAGACAATGGATAATTACAAGTTTTGTCATTCAAAACATGAAAAAATTATGTTTAAGATTTGCAAAATGAACCTTAACTTGTTTGATCCCTCATTTACAGACTTTCATAGAAGTTCAATTAGCAATATTTACTCAAATTCAATTTAGTCAATTATAAATCATGAAAACTAAATATTATATTGACCAAAAAGGCCAATAAATAACTTACTATCTTGTCATGAAATTTAATTTTTAATCTTTGGTTATGTTATCTTCACAGCCATTGTTGTGAGACTAATTCCTTAAATACTGTCATTAAATTTAATTAATTTGATTTATAAATATATGTAAGTCATATTAAAAGTGAACAATACCTAAATTAATCATTAATACATAGCTTGTTCTGTCTATTTTATAAAATTAATCACTAGTATTTCTCCTGTTTAATTTAGTTAGAAGCTCTGTTAATAATAATTTCTCAAACTCAATTAAGCTAATTATAAATATGAAAATTAATCACTAGTACTTATCTTGTTTAGTAACTTTTATGAATATTAATCATTAGTACTTTTCCTATAAATAAATTTGACTATGACAAATAATTACATAAGAAGTTAAATCCTTTTAATAACGTGTCACTAAAAAAACAGCTCTTAGCATCTCCAGTGCAGCCACCAGTCATGAGACTGGCCGCACTTGTCCAAATTATTTTTTAATTTGCTATCGTATTTTAGTTAAAACAAAAGAAAATCCTAGTAGTTTGAGAACAAGAAATCCTAGAAAATGACCAAATGACATATTGTTTCACTCCTCCGTTTTTTAAAATTTTTCTTTTAAAGTCGTTGTATAAAAATTAAGAAAATTATTAAATTGTCTCAATTATAAATAAATAATTATATATGACTGAGTTATGTTTTATTAAAATATTCAAAATTGTATTATCACTCTATTAATTTGTTCTCTTATTTGTTAATACTAAAGATAAATTTTAAAAAAAGATAGTATTTAATTATTTTTAGATCGACAAATAAAAAGAATAAATTTTCTTAATAAAACAAATAAAAAGAAAAGGCAGAAGGTGTAGAATAGATAAAATCAAGATCTTAAAATAATAATGTATTTGCACATTATTTGTAAACACACCTTCTCACGCTAAGGTAAGTGAAAGAATTAGAATATAAGTATATAAAAAAAAAAGAGTCAACTATAATAATAGAAACTGTTAAAATGTGAAGCAATGAATTTGTATGTAATACTATTATTAGTATTATTATTTTGTTCTTCTAACGTTATTCATCTTTAAAATGACCAATCTCACTAACTTTAAGCTCGATTTGACTCATTTGAGCCCACAATATGTCATTGGAAATCCTACAAGGCTGCGACGCCAATCTTTCAATGATAATATATAGAGTCATCCATGTATGGTTTTTAGTTTGCCGGCTACGAAGTTCAAAATGTTTTCGGCTCAAATCTAATTGCGTCGCAGTTAGCACTGAAAAAAAAAAACAACAAATAATGTCTATTGTGACATTTGAAATGCATTAGACCAAAAATGCAAGGACATAAAGGTTTAATTTGATGCATCAAATTTAACCTAGGTCCACTTACTAATGTGTATGTTTAGCTAAACCATTATGGTGATTACTATATGGAAAAAGATAATTTTACACTTTTTTTTAAAGGTGTATTACTATTTACACAATTTTTTATGGATGTGATTGAATGAGAAAAAGTGATAGAAAAAAATATGTATAATGAATGGTATTAGATGAAGTGTGAAAATAGATATATGTACTGTTTGATGTAAGAATATAATGGTTGTTACTATATGATAGTGTTTGTCGATGATTTATGCCATGATTTTGATAAAATTCTTTAATTTGCCAAATGCACCGCAAACATTTGAAATAACAGTTGATTTTTTAAAAATAAATCTGAATCGAGCATTTTTAGAACTTTTTATTTAAATAATGCATTTATTATTATTATTTCTCATACTTCCACAGTTCAAAATACACTTTTAATTTTAAGGTTGAGAAGTTGGTTTATAGAAAACCGATTTTTTAACATGAAATTTTATTTTATTTTTAACATAAAGTTAATGTTATGGTTTTTTTAGAAAAAGAAAATTGTTGAAAGTTGATTTTTAGAAAATTGACTTCTCAATAGTGTTTTTCTTTTTTTAACCCTTGATTAAACGTTTTAGTTAAAAAATTTAAGGTTTTTATATTAATTAATGATTTAAGATGGAAAAAATTGTATAGCATTTTTTTTTATAAAAAAACTAAGTTTTATAAAAAAAGTTTAAGACAATTAAAATAAAATTTAATAGTATTTACATAATGATGTGCAAACATGTAATTAAGAAGCATCATATTAATATGATTCATTTAATTACTTTAATAATTTCTTAAACAAGTTAAATTTAAAGGATTCATAATTCAAAATTTCATTATTGATAATTGGTTAGTTGATAATACAAATATAATTTATAATAAATTTATTTCCATAAAGGATGAGTCCCACATGCTGGAGGTTGCCTTATACGTGGTGGTTGGACATGTTCGGGTGTAGCAGCTTTACGGCATCCTCGTTCTCATCTTTGCCTTTCACCTATGCTTAAAGCCAACTCTTCTTGTTGTTCAATAGCTTCTTCCAAATTGAGGATGATGGGACGATATGACTCCACACTACTTGAAGGGCCTGCATTAGATGTAGCAATTTATAGACATAAACTACTAGAAAGACCTACACTAGGTGTCCTTAAAATTAATTAAGGGAGTGACAAATGAGTAAAGATTTTTCTTATATAAACTAGTAGACTGTGGGGTCCTTACGTTCGCATAGAACATATTAGAGAAATTCATCCCCCGTTGCAATAAATGAATGGCGGTCACTTACATTAAGCGGATGACGACACTCTCAAGGACGAAGGGAGCCCATGGCTCCCTAAACCTGTTATGTTTTGTTTGTATGTTTGTTTTTATTTTTTTTTTGCTTTTGAAAAATAGTACATATATATGTTCTTAATTGGCCATCATAAAAAAGAAATGATCATTTTATTAGCGTTGATGTAAAAATAATGAATGAGCAATTTAAAATTAGTGGTTGTCATTAATTCTTCTTGTTTGATCATGGACTTAAAGCATTCGGATTAACATTCCTCTTTCTTGATTGTAGGTTTTTAATAATTTTTACTATCTTTCACTTTGTATTAAAACTTAATAAAATTAAATTTAACAATTTTTCGCTTGGAGTTTTGATTAGCATAAATTGTATAGATAGTGATTTCATGATTTTTATTATGAAAACTTTGTTGTTATAATTTTTTTTTTGGCATTTATTGTATTTTATTTATTTGTAATTTCATAATTGAAAGTACAAATTTTATATTGTTTTATGCTAATTGTCTTTTTATAACATTTTTTCTTTTCAATAACGAAATTTTAAAATTTAGAATATGTTAGTCCTTGGCCCCCATAACATAATATTTCTGGCTCCGCCCCAAACCACTCTTATGCTATAGTGGAAGATGACTGAATGACATTCGAGGTAGTTTGGGAGATTCGTGCTCTAAGTTATCCTCCTCAACCTGTAGCATTGATTGGGTCATCCTTCGATGGGCTGCACGTTGGCTCGATATAGGAAAATCAATTTCTTGTATAACATTCATTGAATTTGAAATATTAAGAAATGACATATTTTTGGGGTTTTCTAAATCATAAGGTTGTGACACATATGACCATGAATAGTTCATAAACCAAGTCATATATTCTATGTTTGGCAATAGTCGACCCTTAGTGCTTGGCCATTCGAGAACATAATATTGACAATTTGTCCAATGTGGCAGCCATTTTTTATACTTCTCAGCCCAATTAGTGTAGTGGTTTCCACACATGTCAATCATATGCTCATCATTAAGATTAGCTAGGGGCTACGGAATACCTTGCGGCAACCCATACTTCTGCCTGACACTGTTTGTTTGATGCCACTCAATAACTAGGAAGCATATTAACACGGTGCAAGCATTCCACATATTTGCACCTTGGATGACATTCATTGGGAGGCAAGCTTAAATATTCGCGGCCATGTATGGCTTCCATACAAACTACAAAAGATCAAATTTGTTAAGTGTACATGGCACATTATGTGTAATTAAATAGACATTAATTATAACTCATAATATTTAGGGAAAATTCACTCACCTCTCCTAAGGTTAGCGATAATTACACACAATACTCCTCTTGTTTGCATCATGACACCAGCTTCCCTTATGAATAACAGTGGCTAACACCATTTGAGTTATATTTGAAGTATCAAAATACACCCTCTATTAAAAAACATAATTCGTGTGTGGATGGCTTTCCCCTTCTTCCT
Organism: Ormosia semicastrata; assembly: GCA_029884595.1. Classification (NCBI taxonomy): domain Eukaryota; kingdom Viridiplantae; phylum Streptophyta; class Magnoliopsida; order Fabales; family Fabaceae; genus Ormosia; species Ormosia semicastrata. The sequence continues at coordinate 8,320,232 of JAQQTO010000021.1, read as the reverse complement.
TTTCCCCTATCCGCTTCCAACCCACAACCACCTCTGTTCATGTTTTTACCCATTTGTCCTCAACCATAACCATCTCACTTCCCAGGCAGAGACCCACAACCCCACAATTCGTTCTTGCCTAAGCAAACTATGCCACCTCAAGCCAATCTCGTCCCTACTTGGATGCTGGTGCGTGCAATGCTAGTTTGATGGGTCTTAGTTGGGTTGCGGTGGTGATGGGTGGCTTTTAGGTGAAGGTGCAATAGTGTTTTGAGTTAGAGGACTAGGAGCTTGGTTCCAATTTGGGTGCCAAAGTAGCAAGGGCATTGGCTATGGTGCTTTCAACCATGGCTAGCTCCACCTTTTCTTTCCCTTGTAGCATATCTCAACCTCTCACACAAGCCACTTCTATTTATCTTTATGCTTTCCTTTAGAAACCCCTCTATTTTCACTCTAAACATGCTTCCAAAGAAATTCAGGAAACCTAATGAACTTAGAAAATCCCCTACTCAGTTCTACCATGTTCAAGCTATTGTACAACCATTAGTACCTACAACACGAGTGTTCAAGAGCTTTCTTTTTAGTGGATTTCTAGTATTTTGACTCTTTACTTTGTTGTTGTGAGAAACTCCAATTTTAGTAGATATGTGAGGTTCAATACAATGCAAGCCATCATCCTTGATGTGCTTTTGATATTCCCTCACCTCTTGGAAAGAAGCTTTGATCCCAAAGGTGCATTTGGAACACTTTGATTGGTGGGTATATTCAAAATAATTGTCATACACTATTAAATTGGGCAAATTTGTCATTTTCTTATTCAAGAAGTTGCAAAATTTATGACTAAGCCATTACTTTAACGAGTTAGTCACGTGCCCTTAAATCCTTTAGTCTATTTGACAGGATCGTCAACTGGAGGGAACAAAATGTAATACACATATAATTTAAGGGAACATAGTGTATTTTCTAGAGCAAGAATGGTATTGTGTGTAATTACCGTTAACCTTAGGGAGGTGAGTGTAATGCTACCAACACATTCTTTTACACATTTTCTTTTTAACACACTATCTCTTATAAGACCACATCAGACACTTCTTTTAAAATGTAACCTATTTTCCAGTTCTACAATTTTACCCATTCATGAGTTATGATAATGGATTTGGGTTGGGTCATGTTTAAGGGTTAAAAAAAAATCACATTTTGGTTCATCATTTTCCCTTGTACCGTGTCCTGTTACTCCTCTGGATTAGGCTTGTATCACCTCTACACATTCATTCTCTACTATGAGAAAAATAGAGATTCAAAGCCAAATGCATCCCTGAAATGCTGCAAGTGCCTCAATCATTTTTGCTTAAAGACCTGATGGCAGTCCCCAAATTGTCGAAGCCAGTATGTTCCCTTTTGCATCCCGTATCACAGCTTACCTGTCGTGGGAACAGTCACATCAATGTCTAACTTGAAGCTATATTTGCTCCACCAATATTTTTTTACTGCACCACCCAATCCCTATTTTTTTTATCACCACCACAAAGTTGCAAACCACACAAACTTTTTCCTCTTTGTTCTGCACCACAAAACACACAAATTCGTTTCAGACAAATTTTCCTCTCTATATGCTTTTAGGAATTTTACACAATTTCTTTGGATTTTATTTTTCATTAATAATCTTGTTGTTGCAACTAGTTCAACCATTGACAATGTCGTCGAAGACGAACTTGTTAGAAGACAAATTTTATTATTTCACTCCCAGTTGCTCTTCTTGTTGAGTGAGTTCCTCTGCCAATGTCATTAGTTTCCACCCAAAGCTCTAGCCGGCTCCATGTGGAAGTTCGTCATCCAAAAGGCATGGATATTGGATATGTGTCATTCATTTGAATTATTGATTAAACAATCTGTTTCGTTTTTAATCAGTTAAGTGCACCCAAAAAAATAATGGTCTCTTGCTTTTTTACAAGTCTAACAATCTGACAATAAAAGAGAATGGGTGACATAGTCCTATTAAAGAGAGTATATTAAAAATAGTGTGTAAAAAAAAATATGTTAACAACATTTCTCTTTCTCATTATATTTACCACAAAATTCTCACTCCATCCACATTCAAAGCAAATAAGTTAATACTAATTTGACTTGAATAATTATTTGCAGCAAAGTTATAAATATATTAATTTACCTATGCAGGGGGAAATATTGATTGATGGTTACCTATGATGCAATGAAAGGTAGACTGTACTACACCTAAGATTGTAAAAGCCATAAGCAATTAAGCATCAACCTATAGCATGTGTATCATAATCTGAAACGCTGCACAATTCTCGATAAAATATAGTTAAAAATGTTGATTTCCTACTGTCTTGTGTTAAAACGTTGGTGGATTGTTAATCGGGATCTTTATTCTATGGGCCTTCCAGTTCTATGTACAATCCATCTCCATATGGATATGTATCAGCCAACCTTCCCCTTCTCCATCTTTCCCATTTGTTATTGTACACCATGGTCTAAACATGGTTGATGTTTCTTTTTGTTCACAATGGCGACAATTCAAGTAGGTTGAGAGTAAAGCAAATGTAAGATTTTTCAAAATTGATTTTTTTTGCTTTGAAGGGAGTAGGTTCTAATATTAGAATCTAGCATCACGTGATTTTCATGTTTTGCACCCAAAACCAGTAGTAAGCCAAATAGATAATTTGGATAAAAGTATAAAACAATAATGAGAGAAGGATCGGGAGGATGGAGAGAGATAACCGATTGAAGGTTTACAGAAGTTTGCTTTATGCAGTCCAGAAAACTTGAATTCGAAAATATTGGTCTGCTGCGTGTTCTTGATAATTTTTAGGGGAGATTTTGGAGAGATCAATCTTTAAGAATTGACGAAGGTGAAAATTACTGAAATAGGGCTCATCTTTTAAGTTGAGTTAAAAAATGAAGATAAAAGTAGCTTTTTCAAAACATTAAAAAAATTGTTTTGATTATAACATTATTCTCTTATATTTTAATTTAGAATCTTGAATTGGGCTTATTCCCTTAATATTTATTGAATATTGGGCTCAGACACGACTTCATGAAAATAAATTGGGCCAAGTTCCGGACTAGATTGGCGTAACCTATGGCTTTTTTCTCCCCCTATGGGAATCCAGCTCCTAGTCTGGTTGTGTGTGTGAGTGTTCTCTTTCTTTTTTTTCTTTTTTTTTACAATTCTGGTTATGTTTATTCATAGTAGGCAATGGCAAATCTTGAGAAATACTTTGGGGTGGCCATACAATGTTTTGATAATGTAAATGAGGGTGGTATTTGTAATTTTTTTAAGTATTTATATGAGGTTTTCAAAATTTTTGGAGTGGTCATGACTCACTCTAATCTTATAATGATTCGTCCTGGTAGTGAGTTTTAATTAAGCAACCACATAATAAGTTTTACTTACAAATAGAAGAGCTAGATAGTTTTACACAACAAATTTTTATATTTGGATTTATATTACTCGAATTTTATTTTCTTCTTTAAAAAAAAAATAGGCCATCACATGACATTTTGAACAGGAAATATGTCTAAATTACTAAATTACCTTTTTTTGGTGATAATGTTAATGATTTTCAGAAAAGTGTTATTAATGAGAATAATTCATTTTATATATCAAACATCATGTAGGATATATATCAAATTATCAGTTTGTTTGGTACGTCAATGAAATATATATATATATATGAGACATATTTAATGAGAGAAATTTTTATTGTGAGATGGTAAAAGGAGTAAATCTTGATCATACAATCATATACGGATGATCAATATTAAAAGTTACTTGAAGGTCATGTGACCACTTAAAAAAGTCACATGCATTTATGTTCAAATCTTGATCATTCATGAAAGATTCAATAGTCAAGATTCACTCCTCTCACTTCTCACAATAAGTACTTCTCTCCCCTGAATAAGATCCTATATATGTAAATGATCTTACTCAGGTGAGAGGGGTGCTTATTGTGAAAGGTGAGAAGAATGAATATTGATCATTAGATCTTTTATGAATGGTCAAGATTAGAATATAAATGCATGTAACTTTTTTAAGTAGTCACATGACATTCAAGTAACTTTTAATCTTGATCATTTATATATAGTTGTATAGTTAAAATTTACTCCTCTCACTAAATATATCCCCCATATATATATATATATATATAAACTAGCTATATGGGTAAGCAACTTACATATATGGAATCAGCCCATAAAGTTAGTTGAAGACCAGTACCATTAAGGAGCTGCTTATAATAATAACAGAAAGCAAAGCACCATCGTTAGAATCAGGAAAAGCTGCCAACCAAAAAATTATTAGTAAAGGTTCAACTTCAGCTTCATCCAAACCAAACCTTCCTGCGGCTTTTTATAGGAGACGTTTTACATACTTTAATTAAATTTTGGAGTATCCATCCTCCATTAATTGATCACCGTTGATTTTGTATTAAAATATTTCAATGGTTGGATTGTATTACTTTTAACTTAGATAACATGTCTATATACTAATTACAAGTTCTGCCTCAGAAACATGACAAATTATTTAATACCACACCTTTAGAACGTGAGTTACGTGACCGTGGAGGAGTCATCGCCAAACAAACCCACACTCAAACGAGTCTGATTCTTTAAGACACTTGTCCCTGTCACAGTTGTTGCATCACCCTGCAACTTGGGTGCTAACGGTTACTTTATTTGTCATTGCCTGAACCATAAAGCTTACATTTTGACCAACAAGGTCTTGTTCTTCCTGCTATCAACTTTAAGGTTTATGATATTTCAAGTGTTCTTTCACTTTCTTCTTTCAAGTGGGGTGTGAAAAAGAAAATGGGCTTTGCATTGTGAAATAAGGAATGGGTGCTAACGGTTACTTTATTTGTCATTGCCTGAACCATAAAGCTTACATTTTGACCAACAAGGTCTTGTTCTTCCTGCTATCAACTTTAATCCTGTGTTTGGATGTTTTTTCATTAACGGAACGGAACGGAATAGATAAGAATAGAATAGAAAGGAAATGAATGGAATGAAATATAGTTTCTATTCTCTTTGTTTGGAAGTTTCATTAACGGAACGGAATTATCCATGTGTTCCTTCCATTCCCCCTCAATTTTGAGGTTTGAGAGGAACAAAAGTTGAGTATTTGAAGGAAAGAGGGGGGAAATGATTCCCCATGTGTTCCGTTTCGTTCCTATGTATTTTAAAACTCCCAAACAAGGAAAGTTATTTCCGTTCCCCCCATTCCCTTTCTGTTTCCTTCATTACCTATCATCCAAACATAGTGTAAGGTTTATGATATTTCAAGTGTTCTTTCACTTTCTTCTTTCAAGTGGGGTATGAAAAAGAAAATGGGCTTTGCATTGTGAAATAAGGAATGGGGGTATCAAAATAGAGTCTTTTCAAAGCGTTTTGGTTGAAAGCTTGGTGAATGGACGTAATATGATAAAGACGGGGGCCCGGGGGGGGGGGTGGTTCATTCCTCAATGAAAAAAGGGTGCTGTCGCGATCATTGATCGGGATGAAATAGTAACTTAAATTAATAAAAATTAATTAATTAATGGAGTCGTCATCAATTTTATTTTTAATTAAAAAAATTAAAAAAATCAAGAAAAATAGTCTTTGAAATGAGATTGAATTCGAAAATTGGATATGTGTAGGGAAGGGTAAAAACTTAATCCCACAGCACCCCTAAGACATCAGTCCTAAGACGGTACCTTAAATTAATTATGCAAATTTTAAAAAATCCTTGAAAATATTTGTTTTACCCCTTTTATAAAAAAAATGAAATAAACAAATAAATTATAAAATTTTAATTTTTGGCTTGACAGAATAGAAATTCTGCTTCTACGTATCCCCAGGTGCAATGAGGAGCTCAAAATCACGTAGTTCTCTAGAAAATAATTGTGGGTTGGTTGATTTTAATTAAAATAATTTTAAAAATTTGAATTAACAATGATCATACTCGATTATTCAAATTAAGGATTGAATAGGGAAAACTCGCGTCGCGTTAGAGACGTCACCCATGATTATCAATTTGTTACAAAATTTTTATTTAAAATTTATCTAGGAAAAAAAATTAGTTGATTTTATTATTATTATTATTATTATTATTATTATTATTATTATTATTATTATTTTATTTTATTTTTTAAAAGAAACAACTTATTATTTTTAAAAATTTGAATTAATAAGTCATCGCGACTCAGTTATTCAAATTAAAGATTGAATAGGTAAAGTTCGCGTACACGCTTGTAGACGTCACCCATTGCTTCATTAAGTTTGTTACTGAAAACTTTTATTTTTATTTTAAAAAAAAATGAACCTTTATCAATTAACGTTTATTTTATAAAAGTTTGAAGATAAAATAATAATTTAAATTATAATAATTTGAATCATCAATTGTCGCAACTCGAGATGATTACAAATGTTACAAGGGTTAGCAATTTATTACAGAACTCAGGTAACCCATATTATTCTTTTTAAAAAATATTTAATTATCTTATTTTTATATTTTATATTTATCATTTTTTTGTTTTTTTATTTTTTTAGCTCATTAAGTTAAAGTCTACTACTCAAAACCATTTCTTTAAAAAAATATAACAAAAAATACAAGAAATTTTTAAAAAAAATTGTAGTAACTTTATGAAAGAAAAAAAGAGAGAGAAGTTAGCAACTTTACGAAAAAGAAGAAAAAAAAAGACAAGTTAACAACTTTACAAAAAAAAGTCTGCTTTCTTTTCTTCTCTTTAATTAAACTAAATAAAAAAATAAACAAAGTAAATAATAAATAAATAAAAGAAAGAGAAAACAGATAAAGCAAAAAAAATAATAAAAAGAATAACAGAATCAAAATAAGCAAAAGAAAACAGAATTGGCTTACTGGCTTACAAAAAGAATGAAAAAAATCAAAAGGGGGTCTGTTTCTTTTCTTCTTGATGTTTGTGGAAAGAACAGAGGAAGAAGATGAAGACAGATTAGGCGGCGGCGGCCAAGTAGGTAGTGGCTCGGATGGAAGTGAGTGGACGGTGGCTTGCTGTTAATGGGATGAAGGAGTTGTTGTATTGTTGGTGATAGGCTAACGTGAATGCAATTTTGGCAGAGGTGGTTATTGTGTTATGAGAAGTTTGAACGTCTGCCAGAGGTGATGATGGGATGGTGAGGAGTTTGGTTGAAGATGGAAGATGAAGGCTATGTAAGTGAGAAAATATGGTTGTAGTGTTGGTAACCGTGTAGGCAAAAGTCTGTGTGTATGAAGGCTGAAGTAAGTGAGTTTCTGAGTGTCTTTTCTGTGTATGGGTTATGTGGCTTTATAGGAGGAGATTAGGTTGAAGAATTTGAGTTAAAATGTGATTAGGAGTTTGTTTAGGATAAGTGATGGGGTTTGTTTAGGATAAGTGATGCAGTCTATTGAAGATGAGTTATGGTTGGTTTAGGATAGTTAGGATAAGTGTTTAGGAATTAGGATGATTGATGGAGTTTGTTTAGGATAAGTGCTTAAGAGTTAGGATAACTGATGGGATTTGTTTAGGATAAGTGCTGGCATATAGGTTGTGGGTTAATGAGTTGGATCATGGATTATGGGTTAATGGATTGGTTTAGGGGTTAATGGGTCAATGAATTGAAAGATGAGTCTTTTTATTTTTTTTACAAATTGTCCCGGACAAAATTGGGTGTTCACAGTTGCCCCTCTTTATTTGTTTTTTACTAGATAAAAAGAATAATCGTAGTTTTTCATTTTATCACTGTAAGGAACGAGTAAAGACATGAACTCGAATTTTGTTCAGGAGCAAAAAGAAACAAAACAAAGCAAAAAGCGATGCGCTCAATGACAGAAACTCAAATGATAGGGAGCCGATGCACTCAAACGTAAAAAGACAGGAACCGATGCGCTCAAAAACGAAAGACGAGAGCTGATGCACTCAAAAATAAATGCCAAGAAACTAAAATGCATGAAGCTGGTGCACTAACAAAAATGACAAGAATTTAAAATGCATGGTGCTAATGTGTTCAAAAAAAATTAAAAGATAATGTGCAACTAAGTCCCGAAATTTAAATGACAATGGGCAACTAACTCCCGAAATTTAAAAGACAATGGGCAACTGAGTCCTAAAATTTAAATAACAATGGGCAACTGAGTCCCGAAATTAAAAGACAATGGGCAACTGAGTCCTAAAATTTAAAAGACAATGGGCAACAGAGTCCTAAAATTTAAAAGATAATGGGCAACAGAGTCCTGAAATTTAAAAAAATAATAGGCAACTGAGTCCCGAAATTTAAATGACAATGGACAACTGAGTCCTGAAATTTAAATGACAATTAGCAACAGAGTCCTGAAATTTAAATGACAATGGGCAACTGAGTCCCAAAATTAAAAGATAATGGGCAACTGAGTCCCGAAATTTAAAAGACAATAGGCAACTGAGTCCCAAAATTTAAAAGATAATGGGCAACAGAGTCCCGAAATTTAAAAAAAATAATAGACAACTGAGTCCCAAAATTTAAATGATAATGGGCAACTGAGTCCCGAAACTTAAAAGACAACGGGCAACTGAGTCCCAAAATTTAAATGACAATGAGCAACTGAGTCCCAAAATTTAAATGACAATAGACAACTGAGTTCCGAAATTTAAATGATAATGGGCAACTGAGTCCCGAAATTTAAAAGACAATAAGCAACTGAGTCTCAAAATTTAAATGACAATGGGCAACTGAGTCCTGAAATTTAAATGACAATGGGCAACTGAGTCCCAAAATTAAAAGACAATGGGTAACTGAGTCTCAAAATTTAAATGACAATGGGCAACTGAGTCTTGTAATTTAAATGACAACGGGCAAATGAGTCCCAGAATTTAAAAGACAATGAACAATTGAGTCCCAGAATTTAAAAGACAATGGACAACTGAGTCTCGAAATTAAAATGACAATGGGCAACTGAATCCCGAAATATAAATGACAATGGGCAACTGAGTCCTGAAATTAAAAGACAATGAGTAACTGAGTCCCAAAATTTAAAAGATAATGGGCAACAAAGTCCTGAAATTAAAATGACAATGGGCAACTGAGTCCCGAAATTAAAAGACAATGGGCAATTGAGTCCTGAAATTAAAAAAATAATGGGCAACTGAGTCCCAAAATTTAAATAACAATGGACAACTGAATCCCGGAATTTAAATGACAATGGACAACTGCGGCCCGAAAAGATCTTCTTTTTCTTTTATTATTTTTTCTCTCTCTTTTCTCTTTTTTCTTTTCCTTTCTTTTTTTCTTCTCTTTTTTTCCTCTCTTTTTTATTTTTCCTTTCTCTTTTTTTTCTTTTTTTCTCTCTTTTTTATTTTCTCTCTCTTTTCTCTCCCTTTTTTCTTTCTCTTTCCTTTTTCTTTCTTTTTTTCTTTTTCTTATTTTTTAAATTTTATTTAAAATAATCATTTGAACTAAGGACGACTTTGAAAAGTTTTGACCAATCAAACCACTCGTTCACGTGCTTTAGCCCGTTGGACTTGATAACTTCGGTCCTCATTCTTTCTTTCCTTTTTCTTCTTCTTTCTCTTTCCTTGTTTGCCACTCTCAACTCTCCTTTTAAGAAATGAAATAATCATCTCTTGTCATGAACCCTTGCTTGGTTGAGTCCTTGAGAGAAAATTTTACTCCAGTATTTAACTTTGTCCCTTATCCAATTGATTCCCTGTAACTGCTTGATTACTCATATCTTCTCTTTAATCCTTCAAAAATTTGCCCCAGTGTGGCCAATTGAACAAAATTGCCCAAGTTTGGTGAACTTTTCAAGGGGCTTCAGGCCTTCTTCCTATTTATTTGCCCCAGCTTTTGATTAAACCGCCCTTTCGGGTTTTCAGTCTAACGGGCACTTTTCCCTTTTTGCTTAGGTACTTCTTATTTATAGATTATCCCTTGAGACATCATTTTTCCCTTTAATTAGAACTTCTAAGTTCTTTTCGATCTGAATTGTTCATCAGTGGATTGACATCAGATGGTCAAATCATAATGTTGTACTCATGTTCACCTTACCTGAAGCATTACGTAATAGATAGACATGGATTCAAAAATACAACAGAACAAGAATTGACTAAGTGAACAACTTCCAGATTGGCCTTGGAAGTTTGACAACACAAAAGGGTACATATGGAATGTCGCGACCGAATTTAATCGCGGCGAAATAGCAACTTAAACTAAAATATTATTAATTAGGAGTCGCCACCAATTTTATTTTTATTAGGAAAAATTGGAAAACCCAAGAAAAATAGTCTTTGAAACCAGATTGAATTCGGGAGTCGGTTATGTGTAAGGAAGGGTGGAAAATTAATCCCACAGCACCCCTAACACACCCGTCCTAAGACGGTACCTTAAATTAATTATGTAAATTCTTAATAATCCTTGAAAATATTTGTTTTACCCCTTTTGTAAAAAATATGAAATAAATAAATAAATTATAAAAATTTAATTTTTGGCTTGACAGAATATGAGTCCCGCTCCTACGTATCCTCAGGTGCAATGAGGAATTCAAAGTCACGTAGTTCTTTATAAAATACTTGTGGGTTGGTTGATTTTATTAAAAACTTTAAAAATTTGAATCAACAAGCCGTCACGACTCAGTTATTCAAATTAAGGATTAAATAGGTGAATCTCGTGTCACGCAAGAGATGTCACCCATTGATTATCAAGTTTGTTACAAAATTTTTATTTAAAATTATCAATTAGCGATTTAACTTAAAAAGATTAAAAACAAGATAATAATTTAAATATAATAATAATAATAATAATAATAATAATAATAATAATAATAATAATAATAATAATAATAATAGTATAATAATAATAATGTAAACCATCAAGTCACCGCAGTAACTCGGATGTTTACAAAATACAAGAGTTAGCAAGTCATCGTCAACTCGGGTAACCCATTTTTATTATTACTATTATTATTATTATTTACTATAAAAAATTATTCTTATATTTTTATTTTTTTATCCTTTCCTTCTTCCAATTCACTATCCTTTTCTTCTTCCCGGTTTTTTTTTATTTTTTTTATTTTTTTACCTTTCTATTGGCCCAACGAGCCCACTTCGTTTAAAGCAAAAAAAAAAATCAAAAGAAACGTAGAATGCTCACGGTTCAGCAGAGGAGAAGGTTCCTGTCTCTGCTATTTTTCAGAAAACAATCAAAGAACTAGGGGGGCAACAGACAGCTGGTGGTGACCAAGGCAGAGGCACGACGACGGTACCGGGTGGTGCGCGGAGTTTCGTGAATGGCGGCAAGGTGATGGTGGTCTGGTTCGTGCAGGGCGCGATGTGCGGTGCCGTGATTGACGGAATGGAGCCTATTCTGGGCTTTTTGGTTCGGCCATGGCTTCGGGCGACGGCAGCGTTCGCAGGGAGCTCCGATCTGATAACGGGTGGGGGTGTGGATGTCGCTTGCTCCGAGGATAGTGTTATCAGGTGATGGAATAGCAGGTTCGAGGTCGCCGGCGGTTGACTGGAGCAGGACCCGTGGTTCGCCGGATCTGGGGTGGTTCGCGAGTGGGTGCCGGCAGTTGGATCTGTTTGGCCAGTGTGGACTCCAGACGACGGTGGGGTGAGTGGTTGATGTAGTTGGAAGATGACGTGAATGAAGGTGATTGAAGAGGCGGGTTGATGAAGTTTGGTGGTGGTGTTTGGTTATGGGTGCTCGGTGATGATTGTGATGGCGTTAATGGTGAGGAAGATGGAGTGGAAAGCGGGTGGTGTGTTATGGCGAGAAGGTGTTTGGCAAATTGCTGCAAGGATTTTGCAACGTGTGAGGCTAGGTGAGTGTATTTTCTTGTATCGTTGTGTGTAGGTTAAGTGTTTTATAGGAGAGGATTAGGTGAGGTGTTTGAGTTAGAATGTGATTAGGAGTTTGTTTAGGATAAGTGATGGGAGGTTTAGGATAAATTTGTTTAGGATGAGTTTGAGTTAGGATGGGTTTATGATAGGATAAGTTTGTGTTAAGATGGGTTTGATGATAACCGCCAAGGTTGGTTTAGGATAAGTTTGTGGTAGGATGATTTATGGTTAGTTTAGGATAGGTTTGTTTGGGATGGTTAGGATAAGTGCTTAGGGATTAGGATAACGATGGGTTGTGGGTTAATGGGTTATGGGTTAACGGGTTGGTTTTTGGGTTACGGATTATTTTTTTTATTTTTTTATTTTTTATTTATTCACAAAACGCCCCGGACAAAATTAGGTGTTCACAGTTGCCCCTCTTTTCTTGTTTCTTACTAGATAAAAAGAATAACCGTAATTCTTCATTTTATCATGGTAAGGAACGAGTAAAGACATGAACTCGAATTTTGTTCGGGAGCGAAACGAAACAAAACAATGCAAAGAGCGATGCGCTCAATGACAGAAACTTAAAAGATAAAAGCCGATGCGCTCAAAAGCAAAAGCCAAGAAACCAATTGCGCTCAAGAATAAGAGACAGGAGCCGAAGTGCTCAAAAGTAAAAGACAGAAATTAAAAGACAGGGAGTCGATGCACTCAAGAGTAACAGACAGGAGTCGATGCGCTCAGGAATTAAAAGACAGGGAGCCGATGCTCTCAAAAGTAAAAGACAAGAATTAAAAGACAGGGAGCCGATGCACTCAAAAAGTAAAAGACAGAAATTAAAAGACAGGGAGCCGATCGCTCAAAAGTAAAGGACAGAATTAAAGACAGGGAGCCGATGCGCTCAAAAAGTAAAAGACAGAAGCCGATGCGCTCAGAAACTAAAAGACAGGGAGCCGATGCGCTCAAAAGTAAAAGACAAGAATTAAAAGACAGGGAGCCGATGCGCTCAAAAAGTAAAAGACAGAAATTAAAAGACAGGGAGCCGATGCGCTCAAAAGTAAAGGACAGGAATTAAAGACAGGGAGCCGATGTGCTCAAAAAGTAAAAGACAGGAGCCGATGCGCTCAGGAATTAAAAGACAAATGCATGGAGCCGATACGCTCAAAAACTTAAAATGCAAATGCATGGAGCCGATGCACTCAAAAAACTTAAAATGCAAATGCATAGAGCCGATGCGCTGCAATGGAAACATTCATGACAGTTAGACAATGCCTTAAAATCTCTTTTTTCTTCTCTCTTTTTCTCTCTTTTTCTTTTATATTTATTCTCTCTTTCTTTCTTTCCTTCTTTTTTCTTTCTTTTAATCATTCGAACCAGCGGCGGCTTTGGAAAGCTTTGACCAATCAAACCCTTGTTCACCGGCTTTTCTTCATCAGACCCTTTGGCTATCTCAGAATCCTTTTAACCTTTTTTCTTCTTCATTCTTTTTTTTTTTCAACTCTTCCTTTCTTTCTTGGCAACAAATCACTTCGTCCAAATGTCACATTGCCAACTATACTTTGAGCTACTGAGATCTTTCAATCTAGCTCAATCATTGAAGGATTGCTGTAGAAATGTCAGAATCAAGCTGTTGATCTTGAATTTATGTTATTTGAGACTTAACTTAATGAGTTAAACATGCATTCATGTATGGATAGAAATTTGTTAAATGAACAAACTTCTTTTCATTACTTTGGTAATATGATGAATATCTGGTAAGACACATGCTTAAGATGAAAACATAGAAACAAAAGAAAATTGCAAGGGAAAGAAAATTTGCCCCGGTTTTGGTTCCTTTCCTCCTCATTCAATTGATTCCCTGCAACCGTTTGATAATCCAACTATTGTCTCTGTTGCTACTTTTTTCAACACATCTTTCCTTTAATCTTTCAAATATTTTCCCCAGTATGGCCAATTGAACGCAGAATAAAAATTCCCCCAGTTTGGAGTTTCAGACCTCCTTCCTTTGAGATTTTGCCTATTTGTCCTAACTTTTGCTTAAGCCGCCTTTTTGGGTTTTCGACCTAACAGACCTCTTTTTTTTTTTTTATACTCTAACTTTTGCTTAAGCCGCCCTTTCAGGTTTTCAACCTAACGAGCTTCCTCTTTTTTTTCTTTTTTTTTAGGCATAGAATCTCTTGACAACATCAGTATTTACTGGCCTTGGCAATTCTTCTCCATCCATATTCTCGCAAAATTAAAGCCCTCCGAAAATGCTTGCTTAACGATGTAAGGACCCTCATAACTCGAGCCCATTTTCCTCTAGCATCCTCTTGATTAGGGAGAATCTTCTTCAATACTAAATCTCCCGAATGCAGAATTCTCTAGGACGGACTTTTTATTAAAGGCTCGCCATTCTGCTTTGATACAACTGTCCATGACAAATAGCTGCCTCTTTCTCTTCTATCATATTCAATTGCTCATATCGAGTCTTCACCCATTCAGATTCTTCCAACTCTGCTTCCATCAATACTCTTAGAGAAGGAATTTCAATTTCTATGGGAGAGACAGCTTCCATCCCATACACCAAGGAGAAAGGCGTTGTCCCAGTGCTTGATCGTATATTGGTACGATACGCGTGCAAAGCATAACTCCCCCAAACTTAAGCTTTTGCTTGTCCTCAAGTAAAAGAAAATCAAAATAAAAACAAAACTAAAACTCAAAGCAGACTCAAAAAGGCAATACCGGGTATTAAAGATCATTCATATCCTCAAAAACTAATTCAAAATCTAATTCCAAAGTATCACACATGAACAATCCAATTATCACATCGTCTCTCACATGCAACTTTTATGCACAAATGACTTCCCAAAAACATGAATGAAAGACTCAATCTCCTCATAGAGTACAAGCCCAAATGAGTTTATAAAACAAACAAATGCACATCAAACCCACATCCATAAGGTTATTTTTCATCTCTCTCTCCACTAATGTAAACAACTCACAACCAAGGATCAAAAGGGACTTTATAAGCTTGTAATGTAAAGCTAAGGGTATGGATTAAGAAAGAAGAGGTAGGAAAATGAAAACAAAAGTTGAGATACAAAATCATGCAAATTTCAAAATTCAAGCCTCAAAATATAAGACAAGTGCAAAACGGAGCAAAAGAATCAACACAACATTCACTTTATTTTTTTTTTCTCTTTCTTTTCTTTTTCTTTTTCAACAATCTCCACCCCCAAACTTATTTCTTTGCAATACTTTGGGTGAACTTTCTTTCTTTTTCTTCTTCTTTTTTTTTTTTTTGAAATTTTTCAGCTCCACAAAACTTCATGCACAAAAATAACAAAGACTTGAATAATAAAATAATACAAAATATGCACTCAACAGAGGTTATGTAAGAGAATTTTTTTTTTTGTGGGTATGGGAAAAAGGAAAATGTGAGTAAAGAAAAGAAACAGAGGCCAAACAATAACAAAGCTGCAAAAGGGAACTAAGGATAAACTGTGTATACAGGTTGGCTTGAAAGGCTCAAACGGTCCAAAGAAGGCCCTTATCATTTCCTTAATCATGCACTTTGCCTAGAATTTCGCCTCGAGAGAGAATCAAACAACTTCTAGATGCAAATCATCCACACACATGCAATCCCATAAACTTTCTCTAAGCTTGACATGCAATTAAATTCCAAAGTCTATCAATCATAAAGATGGGAAGAACATTCATACACATTGAAACAATAGAAATAAATGCAACTCATAAATTCTCATGTGCTATCCCAAGAAATCAAATCAATCAATAATTCAAACAATCATTGGATATTCAATTCAACACACCGGCATGCCCAATTTTAAAACAAAGACTCAAAACCCAAAAGGGTGACGATGACAAAATAAAAACAAAAAGAACAAATAACTAAATGAAATAAATGCAAGAAAGAAAAGAAAAACTCTTTTTGGCGGCCGACAACTATATACATCCCCCTACAAAGGCTCCGAACTCAGGGAGGCACCTAAGCCGACTCAACATTAGCAAACTTCAAAACAGAAAAATGTTAGTCAATGAAATAAGAAAATAACAAAATAAAAACAAAAACAAAAATAAAAATAAAAGAGAAAAGGAGAAAATTCGGGTTGCCTCCCAAAAAGCGCTTGTTTAACGTCATTAGCTCGACGTTGCCTTTATAACTAGTCATGGTGGCTTGAAGCAAGAGAAGTAGGATGACATTTTTCTCTTATCAGCTCTTTGCCTCCACACACTGTCACTGCCTCTGGAATCAATCTTCAATAAATCAGTGGAAGCTGGAGGATCTTTTTCAATTGCAGCACTTTGAGAAAGAGGAGGTCCTTTCTCCTTTTCGTCAACCATCTTGGGAGTAGAAAAATCAGCATTGACTGATGATGAAGGACTCTTATTAGCTAAATCTTGTAGAGGCTTGTCTTGAATGCATTTGACAGGGCATAGAGATCTGATGTCAGTGCAGATTTATCAAAAACATTAATAGTCACCTGATCACCATCTACCCTCAAAATAAGCTCTCCTCTAGGTACATCAATCAATGCTCCTGAAGTAGCCAAGAATGGTCTTCCAAGAATCAGAGGAATATCAGCATCCTCATCCATATCCAAAATCACAAAATCAGCTGAGAAAATAAACTTGTCAACCTTCACTAGCAAATCTTCCACTATACCATATGGATGTTTAATTGACCGATCAGCTAGTTGAAGAGACATTGTAGTTGGCTTCACTTTATCAATCCCAAGCTTGCGGAGAATTGACAATGGCATTAAATTGATGCTAGCTCCTAAATCACAAAGAGCTTTCTCAATAGTCAGTTTGCCAATGGTGCAAGAAATAGAGAAACTACCTGGATCTTTCAATTTAGGTGGCAGTTTCCTCTGAATTATAGCACTGCACTCCTCAGAAAGTGCCACAGTTTCATCTTCTTTCAACTTCCTTTTCTTCAAGAGCAAATCTTTCATGAACCTTGCATAAGAGGGCATCTGCTCAAGTGCCTCAGCAAAAGGAATGTTTATCTGTAGCTTCTTAAAGACTTCTAAGAACTTGGAGAATTGCTTTTCTTGAATCTCCTTCTTGAATCTTTGAGGATAAGGAAGTTTAGCATACAATGAAGGATCAACTATTTTCTTCTCACATTCCTTCTTCTTTCTCTGCCACTTTGGTTGCTCCTCTTTAGCTTCTTTATTACAAGTCTTGAGATGGGACATCTGCAACAAGAACATCAATTTCCTTAAGCTTCTTGCCGCTTCTCGGTGTAATTGCATGACATTGCTCCTTTGGATTGACAACAGTATCACTCGGGAAGGTGCCTGGAGGTCTCTCTTGAAGCTGTTTTGCTATTTGCCCCACTTGATTCTCTAAACTTCTAATTGCCGCCTCATGATTCTTAAAATTGGCCCTCGACTCTTCCATAAAATTTGAAGTACATTTGCATAAAAAAATGCGGGTCTCGCAAAGAAAGTTTCTCCACCGTAATCTCAAGAGGAGACTTACGTTACGGTTGAGGATTCAATGGCACTTGTTTGATTGCTCCAAGAAAAATTGGGATGATTCCTCCACCCTGGATTATATGTATTTGAAAATGGAACACCCTGAGGTCTGGAAAGATTACCCATATAATTTACTTGCTCTTGAGAACTAAAACCAGAATTGCTTACTTCACATCCACCATTAGCATGATTACCTCCACAGAAGTCACAAATTAACCTTTGATGGTTCACAGAATTTACTGCATGCTCTCCACTTGCTTAGTTAGGTTGGCCAACTGTTGTTGAGAAATACTTTTGTTTTGAGCAAGTAAGGCATCTAAAGTACCAAGCTCCATCACTCCTTGTCCGACTCATTTAAATGCTTTCTCCCACTAGGCAACGATATTCATTAGTGGCCATAACCTCAAATAATTCTGAGCCTCTTCGGAGTCTTAGTGTTTAAAGACCCACCTGCAGACGCATCCACCATAAGTCTTGTGGAATGATTTAACCCATTATAAAATATCTGCACCTGCTGCCAAACCTCAAATGCATGGTGAGGACATCTCCTTAATAGCTCCTTGAATCTCTCCCATGCTTCATAGAGATTTCTCCGATTCTGAGTAAAGCAAGCAATCTCACTCCTTATCTTCACAAACATTGATGGAGGAAAGTATCGAGTCAAAAATTTGTTAACCAAATCCTCCCAAGTAGAGATGCTCCCTTGTGGCTGGGCTTGTAGCCAGCTCTTTGCTTTATCTCTGAGCGAAAATGGGAACAATCGTAATCTAATGGCATCATCAGTAACGCCATTATACTTAAAAGTATCACAGTACTGCAAAAATTCACAATATGCAAGTTTGGATCTTCCTTCTTCGCATGGCCTCCCCAATGATTCTCTTGCACTAGGTGTAGAAGTCTTTGGTTTAATCTCAAAATTATTAGCTTTGAATAGCGGACGCACAATCTTGGTAGAAATATTCTCAAATAGATGGGTAGCATAGTCACCAATGTACGTCTTTGCTCTACAATTACAACAATTACTGCCATCTTTTGCTCAACTTCTTCAAGTCTCTTCCTCTCTCTAGGCTCTTTCTGTTTCGCTCTAGCGATTCTCTCTATCTCTGGATCAAAAAGTAATTCTTCGATTCCAAAGAACCTTGCATAAACACAAACAAGCAAACCAGAGTGAAGTAAAGAAAGAAAATAAAAATAAAAATTAAATTAAATTAAATTAAATGACTAAAAAAAATTATCTATAAATAAAATAAAATTAAAAAAATAAATTAAAATTAAAAAGAAACAATTAAAAATAAAATTAAACAATAAAAAAAAATACTTAAATTAGTGCTCTTTTAACTACTAATTGATATTAGCAATTAATAATCCCGAATGCGGCGCCAAAAACTTGATGTTGAAAATCGGCAAGTGCAAAAGTCTTAGAATCGCAAAAAGTAATAAAGTAGTGAAAAGAGAATCGTCCCACGAGGATTATATTGCCAATTACCAAATTCGTTAAATTAACACTATTTAAGTCAATCAATCAAAGATGGAAGTTGGAAAAGTGAAAATAAAGATAATTAAAAGAAAGTAATTAAAACTAAACAAAGTAAAATCAAACAATTTAACAAGAGATTAAATCAATAATAAGAAAGTGTTAGGGATCAGACTTCACTTGAACTCTTTCAAATGCAATTCTAAATATTAGTTTAAAACATGTTCTATTTCAATGATTTATGGTCAATTCCCAACATTAATTAATACCCAATCCCTTGGTATATTAATCCTCTTACGCTGATTGAAATTAACTAATCCCTTAGTCTAACTCCAATTAGAAAGGCATTATCAAGCACGAGGGAATTAAAAGAAAGACCACATAACCCACAACGTCTATCCCTAGCGATTGTAGAAATTATGGTGTTTATCACAAGTTCTAAGTTCATGCAAATTTTTCCAAATCATACATAAACCCAATTTATCATTCCCAAATTGATCAGGTTTAGAAAAGCATTAAGAACAGAGATAAATACGTAAATCATGAGATAAAAACATGCATTAAACCCATAAAAGAAATTACATCATCAAAGTATCAAGATCCATCGTCCCCCTAACGAGGGGAAGTTAGTTACACATAGGAAAAGAACAAAACAAAAAATAGAAGATGACAAACTCCATTGATAATTAGTGGCAAGATTGAAGAGAATCCCTAATCTTCAAGTCTTGATGCGCCCACACGAAATTAGGATTTGAGTTGTCTTGACGGCCGCTTCATGAGTGTCTAAGAGTATATAAAAAGAAAAGTGTGAAAAGATGTGTTCAATTTGGCAAAACTTTCTTTTTATAAGAATTTCCGCTCTTGTTATCAGCGCTCGGGCGCTCAATTTGCGGCGCTTAGGCGCTCCGTCACTAAAGTAACGTTGTAGAATTCGCAACCGGCGCTCAAGCGCCCACCGCCAAGCACTCGAAGCACTAGGATAGCGCTCAGGGCGGTGGAACTCAGCCTTCAGCGCCCACCGAAATCCCGACTTGATTTTTCGGCTTTTCTTCATCATTCAAGTGTCCAGTTTTTCATATGCAAATACCTAACAAAAAACACATAAAATCACAAAATTAAAATAAAATTTAGAATAACTATAAACAAAAGAAATTTGAGAACAAACTCAATCAAAAAGATTAAAAGAGAATGAAAACCCAAGATTTTGAACCGTAAAAATATGAATTTTTGCAGGTTCATCAGTAACATTTCGTGCCAGTCCTTGTAGTTAACAACCATCTTAGCCACAATTTTCTTGACATTCTTATTTGCAGCTTCAACTGCACCATTCATCTGAGGCCTGTAGGGAGCCGAATTATGATGTTTGATCTTGAAATTTTCACAGAATTTCTTAATCTCGGCACCATTGAGATTAGCAGCATTATCTGTAATTATCCTCTCTGGGATTCCGTATCTGCAGACAATATCCCTCTTGGGGAATTTCAAAAATACCTTTTGAGTAATATTGGCATAAGAGCAAGCTTCTACCCACTTGGTGAAATAGTCGATTGCTACTAAAATGAAACGATGATCGTTGGAAGCTTTGGGGTTAATCGGCCCAATGACATCTATTCCCCACATTGAGAAAGGCCATGGAGATACCATATTGTGCAAGGGGAATGGAGGTGCATTGATTCGATCTGCATATATCTGGCATTTATGGCACTTTCGAACATATTCTATACAGTCCGCTTCCATGGTGGACCAATAATAATCGCTCCTTAAAATTTTTCGTGCCATCATATGACCATTAGCATGAGTCCTACAAATTCCTTCATGGACTTCAGTCATGATTAAACGAGCTTCCCGAGCATCCACACATCTGAGTAAGGTGCCATCATGACTTCTCTTGTATAGAACTTTCCCATTCAAGAAAAAGGTCATTGCCAACTGGTGAATAGTCTTCTTATTCACTTCACTTGCCCCAGTTGGGTATTCTCTATGCTGGATATACTGCTTGATATCATGATACCAAGGTTTACCATCTGACTTACCCTCCACATTGGCACAATACGCGGGCTCACTATGTACTTTTACTTGGATGAGTTGGACATTATTGTGGATATCCAACTTAGTCATTACGGCCAAAGTGGCCAAAGCATCTGCAAACTGATTCATGTCTCGAGCCATATGGGAAAAGGTCACTTCTTTAAACTTCTCAGTCAACTTGGTCAAATACTTTTGATAGGACACCAACTTTGGGTCTTTAGTTTGCCATTCACCATTCACTTGATAAATGATAAGTGCCGAATCTCTGAATACTTTTAATTGCTTGATCCCTAAGTCAATTGCTACTTGTAAACCACAAGCACAGGCCTCGTATTACGTAACATTATTAGTGCACTCAAAATCCAACTTAATAGCAACTGGATATTGTTTTCCGTCTGGCGAGACAACAACAGCTCCTATGCCACTGCCATACATATTGACTGCTCCATCAAAATACATCTTCCACGCAGACTCCTCTTTTCCTTCCTCTCCTTCTGCCATCAAAATTTCTCCATCGGGGAACTCAGATGTCATTAGTTGTCCACCCTCAAGAGGATTTTCAGCTAAATGATCCGCAATTGCACTCCCTTTGACGGATTTCTGAGTCATGTACTTGATATCAAACTCTGATAATATCACTTGCCATTTTGAAACCCTTAATGAGACATGAGGGCTTTCAAATATGTACTTCGAGAGGTCCATTCGGAGATCACCAAGTGGTGTAATAGAGCATGTACTGCCGTAACCATTTTGAGGTCCATACTAGAGCACAACAAGTCTTCTCAATAGCCGTGTAACGGGCTTCACAGTCATTAAACTTCTTACTCAGGTAATAAATCGCGCTTCTTTTTTCCTCCGATTCATCGTGTCTTTGCCCCAAAGATTGCCCCCATTGAGGTTGACAGTACAGTTAGGTATAATATCAAAGGACGACCCAATGTAGGGGGTACCAACACAGGAGGATTCATCAAATAAGCCTTTATCTTACCAAAAGCTTCTTGACATTCTTCATCCCATTTTCCTGGCTGATGCTTCTTCAACAACTTGAATATAGGCTCACAAGTGCTGGTCAGGTTAGCAATGAATCTAGCGATGTAATTAAGTCTCCCAAGAAAACTTCTCACTTCTTGCTCTGTCTTAGGAGGAGGCATCTCTTGTATTGCCTTTGCCTTATCCGGATCCACCTTTATCCCTTCTCTGCTAACGATGAATCCAAGTAATTTTCCAGTGGATGCTCCGAAAACGCATTTATTAGGATTGAGCCTCAACTTATACTTCCTGAGTCTTTCAAATAATCTCCGTAAGACTGTTACATGACTTTCTTTTTCTTTGGATTTGGCTACCATATCATCTACATAAACCTCAATTTCTTTATGCATCATATCATGAAATAATGCAACCATAGCACGTTGATAGGTAGCCCCGGCATTCTTCAATCCAAAAGACATTGCTGTGTAACAAAAGGTTCCCCAAGGTGTAATAAAAGTCGTCTTTTCTTTGTCATCAACATCCATGGGGATCTGATTATACCCAGAATATCCGTCCATAAATGAGAACCTATGATTTCCTGCTGTATTGTCAACAAGAACATCAATATGGGGGAGCGGGAAATCATCTTTTGGACTGGCTTTATTTAGATCTCTATAATCCACGCACATCCTGACCTTCCCATCCTTCTTTGGTACTGGCACAATATTTGCTACCCATTGCGGGTGTCTTGACACCTCTATAAATCCAGCTTCTAATTGCTTAGTCACTTCTTCTTTGATCTTTAGTGACATATCAGGGTGCATTCTTCTCAACTTCTGCCTTTTTGGTTCTACATCTGGATATAATGGAATTTTATGTGACGCTATTTCAGGGTCTAATCCAGGCATATCTCTGTAGGACCATGCGAACACATCAAGGAACTCCCTCAATAGTGCCACCATTTCTATACGCTCAGGATTATCTACTATTCTCAACTCTTTCTTATCTTCTTCCGTTCCCATATTAATTACTTCTATTACCTCATTGCCCACATCAAACTTCCTCTCTGAGTATTCCAGCAATTTTTCAAATTCTTCAACAATCTCTTTCTCTTCACCAAATCCTGGATCCTCTTCATCAAACATTGCAGGAGAATCAATTGACAAGTTTTCAAGGTCCCTCTCATGAGACGAACTCTCTACAAGACTCACATCCCTGGAAAGTAATTTATGGGGAGTTGGAAAGATAAAATAGAGTAGAAATGATAAAGCAAGAGAAGGAAGTCTTTTTTTTTAAGAGAAACGCAAGAAAGGAAACTAATAAATGTAAAAATAAGATAAGCAAAGAGAGTGACACAGAGGAATACTGAATAAACATACAACTTTATTTAGTTAATTGTCTCAAATAACATAAATATAAGATAAAAACATAGCTAGACATAAATATCTGCTTGTTACAGCATGACTAGACAATTACTTGGAAGCAATAACATCAATCATTGATTCAGATTGCCAGTTCTTCAATGGCTCCTCTTCAGTGAAAGGCCGGATTGCTTTGTACTCTTCAAGGCATTCTTCATGCAATGCATTGATAGTAAGATGGTATTGGGGACGAATGACTTCTTCAGGCATGATTACTTTGGTTGGTGCCGGGAATGTTTCCCTCAGGTGAGGAATATGCTTTATTTCGCCCTTATCACTCCTTTTCCCTAAAGTCATATTCTCCATTCTCTCTTCCAGAGCTGCTTAGTACCCCAATCCGAACTTGTCTAGCTTTTTTGGAAGTGAAATCGGTGTCCGAGTTCCTTGCAATTTTGAGCCAAGGCCTTTTCCTTTCTGGTACCCATTATTAGTCATAATTCGGGCCACCACCTGATTCACAGTTTGCATCAAGGGCTCACCCCCACTGAGTTCAGTTTCAACTACCTCAAAGCTATGCCACATATTCTCCTCATCTTTCTCTGCACTTTCCACATACGGCACTGAAACCGGTTTTGACACCATGATTTCTTCTTCTCCGTGTATAGTAATAACCGACCCATTCTAGATGTATTTAATACTCTGGTGTAGTGTAGAAGGAACAACGCCAGCAGCATGGATCCATGGTCTCCCCAGGAGCATAGTGTAACCAGGCTCAATGTTCATAACTTGGAACAATACTCGAAAATTACTTGGACCAATCTCTAATGGCAACGTCACCTCTCCTAAAATGCCTCTCCTATTTCCATCAAAGGCTCGCACTACCATTTCTCGAGGTGTCAGTTCATCCTCACTTATCAACAATGAGGTTAGAGTCGACTTCGGTAATATATTTAGTGCAGACCCCCCATCAATCAAAACCTTTGCAACTATATACCATTTGCATTTAAAGGTTATGTATAAGGCCCATGGGTTTTTCTCAGACCGAGAGGTGATCTCTTCATCCATAAATGTGATCATGTTGACATGCTTTACCGGGTTCACCATGCTGACAACATTCTTAGGGGTAACATCAGGTTTGACATAAGCCTCATTCAATAATCTTAGCAACGCTTTTCGATGTAACTCAGATGTCAAAACGAGTGACAAAAGGGATATTCTTGCTAGAGTCTTCTTCAGCTATTCCATCACATCGTATTCACTCTGTTTCATGATCTTCAAAAATTCTTCCTCCTCTTCTTTCCCTCTCTCATCTTCTCTTGCATTTTCCTCCTTACCCCATTCTTTAACATTCTTCTTCTTCTCTACTTCTACTGGGTCATAACATCGCCCACTCCTTGTAACTATATTAGTCACATACCCTTCATCCTGGAGTATTTCAGCAACTCGGGGCTTTGAAGTCTCTTCCCCGACTCTTTTCGTTTCCACCCTAGCTTCATAATTCCATGGTACCGAGTGGGTATCATCATAAGCAAATGGCATTGGCTTCTTGACTGTAACAACTACTTTCCCTGGCACCGGGGCTTGGTTGAGAGGTGGCACCTTCAGCACAAAGCGTTCTACCATACTAACTTCTTCAGAGGAAGCTACCCCTTGTCCAGCTTATATTATTCCCAAAGTGAGTAAATCCTGGACCCGAACCTTAAAGTCCCAACAGTTCTCAATATCGTGTCCTGTTCCCCCACAATGGTAAACACATCTTGATTCTTCATCGTACTTCTCCTCTTCTTTTACTGATGAAGCTGGTGCCGTGATATCATAACCTACTCTTTTCAACCCCTCAAATATTTGAGTCATCGGCGTACGCAGGCTCATGGCATTCCTTATTAGAGGTCCTTCCATCTCTAAAGCATTTACCACATTCCTTTCACCATGATTAGGAATCGGATTGCTGACAATACTAGGTCCAACCTCTTCTTGAATGTCCAGTTTTCCACAAGCAATAAGCTTTCTTATCGCCATCTTGAAAGACTCACAGTCCTCGATTGAGTGCCCCGAAATATCCATATGGTACTTGCAAGTTAAATTGGGGTTGTACCATGCTGGAAATGGTGGTTGTAGGGGACGTACAGGGTTCCCTGAGATGAGGTGAGCATCAAACAGCCTTTAGAATAGATCTGCGTTTGAGATGGACAGTTTTGGTAAAGGGGGTAGGTTTTGGGTACGAAAACGGCCTTGATTTTGAAAGTTTGGTCAAGGTTGTAGGTAGTTTTGGAAATTTTACGGAGGCCGAGATGGGTACTGAGTATAGATTGGGCGAGTTGGTGCATATGGCTGAGGTACCGGGATATTGTTGATTTGGAATGGCTGTGTTTGAGGTATATTTACGGGAGGAGCAGTTGGGCCAGGTAGATGGGACGGTGCAGGTGTCTGATAGGAAGGGTAAATGCTTGGGTTGTATGGGGGTGGTCGGTATGTAGGGTAGGATGGCGAATATCGTGGTCGTAAAGGCTGCAGATTCTGCACGTAACTCACTTCCGGCTCCTTTTTCTTAGGGGGGAACCCCTTCTTGAAACTACTTTCATTATTACCAGCTGGCAATTTTCCAGCCTTTACCAAAATTTCAATTCTTTCTCCAAAGAAGAATCAAATCAAGAAAATCTCTATAAGCGGCGCCGCCATTGTCCCAATATAAGGAGCTCCTAAAGTTCCCAAGAAGTATGAGCACATCTCAGTCAAAGTTAACGGCGGTTGCACTTGGGCTGCAAGAGTTCTCCACCTCTGGGCATATTGTTTGAATGTCTCCTCATTTTTCTTCTGCAATGTTCCCAACTACTCTCGAGTTGGGGCTGTATCCAGATTAAACCGATACTGACCCATAAATAAATTTGCCCAGTCATCCCAAGAGGAGATTTTTGAGAGGTCCTGTTGGATACACCACTCCAAAGCAGGCCCAGTCAAACTTTCATGAAAGAAATTGATGAGGAACTTCCAATCCCTTGACCAAATGGACAATTTGGTAATATAAGTTTTTAGGTGGAAAAAGGGATTGGTGCTCCCATCATACTTGACAAATTCTGGGACTTTGAAATCCTTGGGGATGACGATGTTAGCAGTAGGGCACAATTCTTCTGTCCCAAGGGGACCGTAGGTGCTAGGACCCTTGATCGCCTTAATTTGCTCTTCCATCTTTTCCATCCACTCTTCTTTCATCTTGTCATTCTGAACAGTTGCATGTCCAAGATCCGGTAGGAAATCCAGTTGTCATCATATGTGGTTGTTCCCACGTGAACTCAGTATTACCATGGACCTCATTGCGAGTACCTTCTAATGAATGATATCCTTCTCCAATAGGAATCACTATTGATGCAAAGTTTGAGGTTCCCCCACATAAGGTACCTCGGAGCGACTCCGTGGGTTTGTCCTCATGGAAGTGGTATTCGGTGGGTGCGAGTGTGCACCGGTTACTCCTATACCTCCAACCGCCCCATCAAGGTGAGGGTCTCCTCATGGCCGACAACATTTCCTCAATTCTTCTTTAGATTCTGTCACCTCATTCACCCTTCCTTTCACTTCATCTACTTCCAAACTTAGGTTCCTACCTTCGTTCTCGGCCGCCATTGCTTTGCAAAGCAACCTTGTTCGAGCCCTTGTGTTGTGAACACGGGTTTAATTGGTGTCTTCTTTCCTTGGTCGCGCAATGGTTTTAAATTTTCTCGTGAACAATCAAAGTAAAATTTGTTAAAACAACCATGATTATTATTGATTTGTTAAAGGACCATTGTTAATTTGTGCCGGGCGGATTTGAGTGAGTATCTTTAATCTTTGCTTTGGTCATGATGTTTCTTAGAACGTCTCGTTCAAAAGTTTGTCATGACCATTACTCGAACGTCTCGTTCAAATGTAATGGATCTTCAGTGCAACATAGGATCAGAAGAACAAAAAGGCATACTTTATTCAATTGAAAAAGAATCATCAACATTGTTTAAGAGGAATACATCATTTCCACTCTACTTGAAATACATCATTGTCTAGTCTAATTCCTCCTTCTCAAATGATCGCACTCATCATCTGCTTCATTTGCCCAATAAGATTCTTGTAATACTCAATGAAGTCATTAATCTCTGCCGGAGTCTTAAGAGGATCGACCATCTTATCCGCCACCTTTAAGTAATATGGAATGTCTGCGATTGCCGTGTTGGCTAGGCATGCCAGCTTCGAGAATTGGTCTCTCCAAAAATGAACTTCTTCTTTCCATCCATTAATGTCCTCGTCTTGTTGTCTTGCATGATCTATCATTTTCTGCAAGTCCTCCTGTCCTTGTCGCAATGCTGCTTCATACCCTGCAATCTCCTCGACAGTGCGCAACCTCTCAATTCTGATCATGTCTTCATATCTGGTTGACATTGTCTTCACTTGTTGCCTTATACTATCTGCTTGCTGAAGAGCCTTATTCTGTGCTGCTTTGGCAATTACGAGTAGCTCCTTAAGTTATTGATTTTCTGTCAGAGCCTTATCTCTTTCCTGCCCTCGGAGCCTTAGTTCCTTATTTGCAGCTTCCAAACATTTTCTGATTTTTGACATACTATCTTGCTCTGTCCGTTGCCTTTTGTTTGCTTTTTTGAGAGCATTGTTTTTCTCAGCATTTTCACGCCTTAAAACTGCACATGCCTGGCGAACCTTTTCCAACTCTGCCTCTAATTTTCTTTTTTCTTTGTTGGTTTCAGCTAACTTTTCTCTTATTTCTTCATCTTCTATTGAAGTCAGAGGTAGAGACTTACTGACTGTAGAGGTTACTGGGATTTTAAAGGGTAACTTAACTTCCTGCGCCCTGTTCTTGACCCACTGCCTGTAACTTTCTTTAACTCCACAGCTTCTGACTCTCAGCTCTTTACTCTTTCTAATAACTTTCTTCCAAGCGTCTCGCACTCTCCTAAGTGTCTCAGTACACTCCATTTGCATATCACAGACAAAAGGAGCGGTTTCCAATTTTGATGGTGGCCCCATCATGGGATAGCCTAGTTGTCGCAATGCCAGGGCAGGATTATAGTTAATGCATCCCCGAGTACCCATGAGAGGAACATTAGGAAAACCTTCACACTGATAGACCACCGTTTGCCCTTTTTTACGCTGTGGGTACCATACAATTTTCTTTTCCTCAAGTTTGGCCAATTTTTCGGCCCATTCGCGGCCGTTCCTAGTTTTCAAATGGAGCATCTTGAGACTTGTAATGGGACATGCATCCTTGTAGCCCTTCTTGAACATGTGACTTGTGAGCCATATGAATAACATCGGTAGACAACATAAGATCCGCTTACCTTTCTTTTCATGGCAGAAATTTAGAGTATAATAAACATCAGCAAGAAGGGCTGGGACAAGATTAGCGGCATTATTCCTTCGAGCGAGAAACACATCTATTGCTGCAAAATCTATCAAGTCTTCATTACTCGGGAATAGGATGCTGCCATAAATAGTTAGGGCTAACACATCCATAAAGGTATTCCAGTCTTCAACCTTGGCTAGGTGGCGCATGTGCTTTTCTAAGTATTTCCTTGGGAATCCCTCTGTTCCTTTCCTATTTTGCTTTGCTTTTTACAGATCCTTCACATGAATCTTTAAGATGTCTGCTATGGTTGGCATGGATGCATGGTGGCCTATATAGAGGTATGGCTCTTCCTTTTCCAACGGTAAGCCCAAGATCTGCTCAAACTCTTCTAAGGTGGGGGCCAACTGACAATCTTGAAACGTGAAACAACGCAATGGTGGGTCGTAGAATTGGGCTAACGCGGTAATAGCTTCTACCTGTACATCCACCACTAACAGATTCAAAATCTTCCCATATCTTGCAGTGAAGGTCAGGCGTTGTGTCTTCTTCAACATTCGGCCCAAACTCAACAGGCTTTCTGTGTCAACTTCATTGGCCTTAAGTCGTAAAGTCTTTTTCAAAACAACCTCATTGTGATATGATCCCATGGCATGTTCCATTATTAATCAAAGATACTCACTGTTAATCCTTAGGCACTTAGTTTCAACAGTCCCTCAACAAACCTGGATTTACCACATAAGAACTGTCAATGCATGGTTTTTGGAGAAAACATGATGCGAAGAATGATGACTTGTGATGCAATTATGAGTGAGTGAGTCGTTGGTCTTTTAATAATGACTCATCTCCTCTTTTTGGAAAAGAAAATTTTAAGAGGGACGCAAGTATAGTTTGTCACATTAAAAGACTGAACAACTCACAAGATATGGATAAATCTAAAGGTAATGAAAGGTGTGCTCCCTTTGTGTCCTAATGGGGTTACCTTAAACTTGGGAATTATATCCTAAAGATCTAAGAGTCTTTCTGGTTCGTGAGAACTTCCATAGGGTAGTTTTTCTATCTTAAAGGTCTCTAGAGCCAAGTCCTATTTCAGAATGTTGACCACGAAATAGTGGGTAAACCAACTAGGTGTGGGACATTTATGAAAAAGGCACACTCTAGATGAGGCTTTCGCGATAACCAAACAGGAAGTACATCCAAAATGGCTACCACTACGCAACCTCTACTTAACTTAGGCTTCACTCAGACCCGGGTATAGGGCCCCACTCGAATGTGTATGCTTTTAAGTGTAGGTGTAGTGGGTGCTGGGAGCGTACAAACCTTCACAATCCTAAAGACTACCCACATCCTGCAAAACAAAACAAATACAAAACAAATTCCAAAAGTTTTCTACCCTAAAGTTTAAATAGTAAAACAACTAACACTAAAAATAATACAATAAAACATCAAATAATAAAAAGAAAAAAGGGTAAAACAAACACATAAAAATCACTAAAAATTTTGCATAACCAACTTTTGTAGGCTTGACTCTCAAGTATCCCCAGCGGAATCGCCATCTGTCACGACCAAATTTAATCGCAGTGAAATAGCAACTTAAACTAAAATATTATTAATTAGGAGTCGCCACCAATTTTATTTTTATTAGGAAAAATTGGAAAACCCAAGAAAAATAGTCTTTGAAACCAGATTGAATTCGGGAGTCGGTTATGTGTAGGGAAGGGTGGAAAATTAATCCCACAGCACCCCTAACACACCCGTCCTAAGACGGTACCTTAAATTAATTACGTAAATTCTTAATAATCTTTGAAAATATTTGTTTTACCCCTTTTGTAAAAAATATGAAATAAACAAATAAATTATGAAAATTTAATTTTTGGCTTGACAGAATATGAGTCCCGCTCCTACGTATCCTCAGGTGCAATGAGGAATTCAAAGTCACGTAGTTCTTTATAAAATACTTGTGGGTTGGTTGATTTTATTAAAAACTTTAAAAATTTGAATCAACAAGCCGTCGCGGCTCAGTTATTCAAATTAAGGATTAAATAGGTGAAGCTCGCGTCACGCTAGAGACGTCACCCATTGATTATCAAGTTTGTTACAAAATTTTTATTTAAAATTATCAATTAGCGATTTAACTTAAAAAAAATTGAAAACAAGATAATAATTTAAATATAATAATAATAATAATAATAATAATAATAATAATAATAAATAATAATAATAATAATAATAATAATAATAATAATAATAATAATAATAATAATAATAATAATAATAATAATAATAATAATAATAATAATAATAATAATAATAATAATAATAATAATAATAATAATAATAATAATAATAATAATAATAATAATAATAATAATAATAATAAATAATAATAATAATAATAATAATAATAATAATAATAATAATAATAATAATAATAATAATAATAATAATAATAATAATAATAATAATACAATAATAATAATATAATAATAATAATAATAATAATAATAATAATAATAATAATAATAATAATAATATAATAATATAATAATAATAATAATACATAATAATAATAATAATAATAATAATATAATAATAATAATAATAATAATAATAATAATAATAATAATAATAATAATAATAATAATAATAATAATAATAATAATACACATAATAATACAATAAATAATAATAATAATATAATAATATAATAATAATAATAATAATAATAATAATAATAATAATAATAATAATAATAATAATACAATAATAATAATAATACACAATAATAATATAATAATATAATATATACACAATAATAATAATACACAATACAATAATAATAATAATAATAATAATAATAATAATAATAATAATAATAATAATAATAATAATAATAATAATAATAATAATAATAATAATAATAATAATAATACAATAATAATAATAATAATAATAATAATAATAATAATAATAATAATAATAATAATAATAATAATAATAATAATAATAATAATAATAATAATAATAATAATAATAATAATAATAATAATAATAATAATAATAATAATAATAATAATAATAATAATAATAATAATAATAATAATAATAATAATAATAATAATAATAATAATAATAATAATAATAATAATAATAATAATAATAATAATAATAATAATAATAATAATAATAATAATAATAATAATAATAATAATAATAATAATAATAATAATAATAATAATAATAATAATAATAATAATAATAATAATAATAATAATAATAATAATAATAATAATAATAATAATAATAATAATAATAATAATAATAATAATAATAATAATAATAATAATAATAATAATAATATAATAATAATAATAATAATAATAATAATAATAATAATAATAATAATAATAATAATAATAATAATAATAATAATAATAATAATAATAATAATAATAATAATAATAATAATAATAATAATAATAATAATAATAATAATAATATGATGTAAACCATCAATTCGTCATGCGTAACTCGAATGTTTACAAAATACAAGGGTTAGCAAGTCTTGCATGAACTCGGGTAACCCATTTTTATTATTACTATTATTATTATTATTTACTATAAAAAATTATTCTTATATTTTTATTTTTTTTATCCTTTCCTTCTTCCAATTCACTATCCTTTTCTTCTTCCCGGTTTTTTTATTTTTTTTTTATTTTTTACCTTTCTATTGGCCCAACGAGCCCACTTCATTTAAAGCAAAAAAAAAAAAAATCAAAAGAAACGTAGAATGCTCACGGTTCAGCAGAGGAGAAGGTTCCTGTCTCTGCTATTTTTCAGAAAACAATCAAAGAACAAGGGGGCAACAGACGGCTGGTGGTGACCAAGGCAGAGGCACGACGACGGTACCGGGTGGTGCGCGGAGTTTCGTGAACGGCGGCAAGGTGATGGTGGTCTGGTTCGTGCGGGGCGCGATGTGCGGTGCCGTGATTGACGGAATGGAGCCTATTCTGGGCTTTTTGGTTTGGCCATGGCTTTGGGCGACGGCGGAGTTCGCAGGGAGCTCCGATCTGGTAACGGGTGGGGGTGTGGATGTCGCTTGCTCCGAGGATAGTCTTATCAGGTGACAGAATAGCAGGTTCGAGGTCGCCGGCGGTTGACTGGAGCAGGACCCGTGGTTCACCGGATCTGGGGTGGTTCGCGAGTGGGTGACGGTAGTTGGATCTGTTTGGCCAGTGTGGACTCCAGGCGATGGTGGGGTGAGTGGTTGATGTAGTTGGAAGATGACGTGAATGAAGGTGATTGAAGAGGCGGGTTGATGAAGTTTGGTGGTGGTGTTTGGTTATGGGTGCTCGGTGATGATTGTGATGGGCGTTAATGGTGAGGAAGATGGAGTGGAAACGGGTGGTGTGTTATGGCGAGAGGGTGTTTATCAAATTGCTGCAAGGATTTTGCAACGTGTGAGGCTAGGTGAGTGTATTTTCTTGTATCTGTTCGTGTGTAGGTTAAGTGTTTTATAGGAGAGGATTAGGTGAGGTGTTTGAGTTAGAATGTGATTAGGAGTTTGTTTAGGATAAGTGATGAGAGGTTTAGGATAAGTTTGTTTAGGATGAGTTTAAGTTAAGATGGGTTTATGATAGGATAAGTTTGTGTTAAGATGGGTTTGATGATAACCGCCAAGGTTGGTTTAGGATAAGTTTGTGGTAGGATGAGTTATGGTTAGTTTAGGATAGGTTTGTTTGGGATGGTTAGGATAAGTGCTTAGGGATTAGGATAACGATGATGGGTCAGGTTAATGAGTTATAGGTTAACGGGTTAGTTTATGGGTTACGAATTATTTTTTTTATTTTTTTATTTTTTTTATTATTCACAAAACACCCCGGACAAAATTGGGTATTCACATGGAACAAGACACAAACAATGGTATGAGATTCAAAGAAGAGTTGCCTTGATATGGATTGGTTTGATCCTCATGAAAATGATATTTAGTTGCTCACTAGACATTATGATCAAGGATTTCCCTCTGAACATCTACATCAAGTCAAATTAAACCAAAGAGAAATTTGTCCCAGTTTAGGATTGAATAGAATAAGGCTAACACTCGCTCTAGTGACCGAAAGATTTATCCCAGTGTTGGTCAACCAAACCAAGGAAAAGAAAAATTGTCCCAATTTAGAGTCAAATTGAGCAGGGTAGACACCTATCCTAGTATAAGACCCAAATTAAACCAAAGAGAAATTTGCCCCAGTTTAGGACTGAATTGAATAGAACAGGAACTCGCTCTAGTGACCAAAAGATTTATCCCAGTGTTGGGCCAGCTCGAACATGGTAGAAACTTGTCCTGGTAAAAGTCTTTTTTTCTCCTTTTTTTAAAAGAGCAATGAACTAGGTACTTAGATGAGCATAACCTTTGTCTCAAAATTAAAGTTAACGAAAATGGCAACAACCCTTCATTGACCAGAATGGATTTTTTAAGGCTTGTAACGTGGCCAAGGTTAAAGGTTATGAAAGGAAAGATATAAGGTTCAAATAATTGTTTAGAGGTTGAATGAGACTAATGATCATTGACCAAAATTAAACTTCGTCAACTGCTTTTGCGCTTTCAAGTATACCTTTCTTTTATTATTCTCCATTTCTTCCCTATTTCATTTTATTTTCTTTCTTCTTTCTTTCCCTTCTCTCTTTTTTGTTTTTCCTTTTTTTTTTGGTTTTTTTTACTTTTGGCCCCTTTCACATTTTCTTCCTTTTTCATTATGCTTCAAAATAATCACTATGACAATCAACCTTTGTCTTGTACTATCCCTTAGTGTAGGGGTGATCCTTATCCAAGGTTTATTAAAAAAAATTTCAAGCCCAAAAAGGGGTAATAAGGGATAAAGATAATGAAATTTTGTAAAAGATAGAGAAAAATGGTCAATCTTCATTTCCAAATCATGATTGTTCATTTTCGTTAACTTTAATTTTGAGACAAGAAGATAGCGCACGCCAAGTGATTACTTCTTTGCTCCCTTTTTCCTTTTTGATTCTTTTTTCCCCTTTTTTTTTTCTTTTTGCTCCTTTTTTTTGTAAAAGGCACTTGCAGACACGAACCTTATTGACATATACCAAACTGAGAATTGTCAAGAATTGGCGTTCAATGGGATCCAAATATAAGGAAAACACTTCAAAGAAACGAAAGCGAATAAGAAAGACAACGTGATGAAAATGAAAGGAAACAAGATATCCATGCAAATTCATTACACTAATGCTTCAAGAAAATTAACATAAGTTCAATATCACTGATTATTTTATGGCGATCATTTCAATTGAACACCTCAGATCTCCAATTGGTCAAGGGTTTCGAGTTACTAGAGGGCGAATGACTTCTTCAAAAAAAATCTACCCTTTGTCTAGCTTGTGTTACTCTCAAAGTGAGTAATCCCTGGACTTGAGCCTTGAAGTCCTAACAGTTCTCAATATCATGTCCTATTCCCCCACAATGATAGGCGCAACTTGACTCTTCATCCTACTTCTCTTCTTTCTTCATTGCGGCTAGTGCAGTGATATCATAATTTGCTTTCTTCAACCCCTTGAATATTTGAGCCATTGGCATACGCGAGCTCATGACCTTCCTTATTGGTGGTTCTTCCATCTCTAAAGCATTTACCACATTACTCCCATCATGATTAGTAATCAGGTTGTTAACAATATTGGGTCTAGCTACTTCTTCAATGTCAAGTTTCCCATAAGCAATTAGCTTCCTTACTGCAATCTTGAAGGATTCACAATCTTTAATTGAGTGCCATGGGATGTCCATGTGGTATTTGCAAGTTAAACTTGGGTTATACCATATTGGGAATGGTGGTTACAAGGGACGTACAGGATTCCCAGAAATGAGGTGAACATCAAGCAGCCTTTGGAATAAATATGTGTTTGAAATGGATAGTTTTGGGAAATGGGGTAGGTTTTGGGGATGGGAATGACCTTGATTTTGGAAGTTTGGTCGAGGCTGTGGGTGGTTTGGGAAATTTTGTGAAGCTGCAGGTGGATATTAGGTATAGGTTGGGCGAGTTGGTACATATGGTTGTGGAGTGGGGACATCGTTGATTTGGAATTGTGGAGTTGGGGTGATGTTCATGGGAAGAGTAGTTAGGCCAGGTATATGAGAAGGTGCAAGTGTCTGATAAAAAAGGTAAGGGTTTAGGTTATATGGAGGGGCTTGATAAGTAGGGTAAGACGGTGGATAGTTAGGTTGTGAAGGTTGTTGGTTTTGTACATAGCTCACCTCAGGCTCTTTTTCCCTTTTTCGACTGGAATCCTTTCTCAGGAACGATATCCTCTGTATTGTTATTCAAGGTTCTTCCCACAACAGGCATCTCAGTAGTGATCACGGGGTTTGTCCCCATAGAAGGGATATTTAGTAGGTGCATATGTGTTCCAGTTACTCCTAATCCTCGACTGCCCCAATCAAGGTGAGGGTCTCCCTCATGGCTGACAACATTTCCTCTATTCTTCTCTGATATTCTTCCATTTCGTTCATCCTCTCTTTCATCTCATCTACTTCCACACTCAGATTGCTTTCTTCGTTCCCAACTGTCATCGCTGTAAGCTTTGTTCGGGCCCTTGTGTTGTGAACTCGGGTTTGATTGATGTCTTCTTTCCTTAGTCGCACAATGGTTGTTTAATATAGTAACATCATACAAGGAATTAGATTAATGCATGCATAAGATGAAATGAATGAAATGAAAATATTTTTTTAATGCATGGAATGAAAATGCATGATTTTTTTTATGAGAATGCATGATTTATTTTTTTATTTTTTTAAAAAATGCCAAGGATCCATGAAAATGCATGATTTTTTATTTTTTTTAAGAATACTAAGAATGACTTGAAAATGCAAGATGATTTTTTCTTAAGAATACTAGGAATGCCATGAAAATGCAACATAATGTATTTTTTTTAATGCAAGAATGGATGGCATGAGGAAAGAAGAAGTACGCTGCCTTTGTGTCCTAATGGAATTGCCTTAAAGTTGGGACTTTATATCCTAAAGATCTAAGAGTCCTTCTGATCCGTGCGAATTTTTATTGGATGACTCTTCTGTTCTAAAGGTCTCTAAAGCCAAGTCCTATTTCAGAATGTTGACCACGAAATAGTGGGTAAACCACTAGGTGTGAGACATTCATGAAAAAGACACACTCTAGATGAGGTTTTCGCGATAACCAAACAGGATGTACATCCAAAATGGCTACCACTACACAACCTCTACCTATCCTAAGATTCACTCAGACCCAGGTATAGGGTCCCACTCAGATGTGTATGATAAACGTGTAGGTGCGGTGGGTGTAGGGAGCATACAAACATTTGTAATCCTAAAGACTACCCATATCCTGCAAAACAAAGCAAACACAAAACAAACTCCAAAAGTTTTCTACCCTAAGGTTTAGATAGTAAAACAATTAACACTAAAAATAATAAAAAATCATCAAATAATAAAAAGAAAAAAAGGTAAAACAAACACATAAAGATCACCAAAATTTTTGTATAACCAACTTTTGTAGGCTTGACTCTCAAGTATCCCCAATGGAGTCGCCATCTGTCGCGACCATTGATCGCGATGAAATAGCAACTTAAATTAAT
The DNA here is from genome assembly GCA_029884595.1 of Ormosia semicastrata. Lineage (NCBI taxonomy): Eukaryota > Viridiplantae > Streptophyta > Magnoliopsida > Fabales > Fabaceae > Ormosia > Ormosia semicastrata. The sequence continues at coordinate 8,283,201 of JAQQTO010000021.1, read as the reverse complement.
AAAAATTAATTAATTAATGTAGTCGCCACTAATTTTATTTTTAATTAGGAAAAATTGAAAAATCCAAGAAAAATAGTCTTTGAAATTAGATTGGATTCGGAAGTCGGTTATGTGTAGGGAATGGTGAAAGCTTAATCCTACAGCACCCCTAACACACCAGTCCTAAGACGGTACCTTAAATTAATTATGTAAATTCTTAATAATCCTTGAAAATATTTGTTTTACCCCTTTTGTAAAAAAAAATGAAATAAACGAATAATTTATGAAATTTTAATTTTTGGCTTGACAGAATAGAAATTCTGCTCCTACGTATCCCCAAGTGCAATGAGAAACTCAAAGTCACGTAGTTCTCTAGAAAATAATTGTGAGTTAGTTGATTTTAATTAAAATAATTTTAAAAATTTGAATTAACAAGCCGTCGCGACTCAGTTATTTAAATTAAAGATTGAATAGGTGAAGCTCGCGTCACGCTAGAGACGTCACCCACTGATTATCAAATTTGTTACAAAATTTTTATTTAAAATTTATCTAGGAAAAAATTTAGTTGATTTTATTATTATTATTATTATTATTATTATTATTATTATTATTATTATTATTATTATATTTTTTTAAAAGAAACAACTTAATTCTTTTTAAAAATTTGAATTAACAAATTGTCGCGACTCGATTATTCAAATCAAGGATTGAATAGGTGAAGCTTCAAGCGTCACGCTAGAGATGTCACTCATTGCTCATTAAGTTTGTTACTTAAAAATTTTATTTTTATTTTTTTTTAAAATTGAACCTTTATCAATTAACAGCTTTATTTTATAAAAGTTTGAAGACAAAATAATAATTTAAATTATAATAATTTGAATCATCAAGTTTCATAACTCGGATGATTACAAATGTTACAAGGGTTAGCAAGCTGTCGCAACTCAGGTAACTCATGTTATTTTTTTTTTTAAAATATTTAATTATCTTATTTTTATATTTTATTTTTATCAATTTTTTTGTTTTTTTTATTTTTTTGTTTTTTTAGCTCATTAAGTTAAAGTCCACTACTCAAAACCATTTCTCTCAAAAAAAATTATAACAAAAAATACAAAGACTTTTAAAAAAATTTGTAGTAACTTTATGAAAGAAAAAAAAGAGAAGTTAGAAACTTCACGGAAAAGAAGAAAAAAAAAAAAAGACAAGTTAACAACTTTACTTTAAAAAATTGTTTCTTTTCTTCTCTTTAATTAAACTAAATAAAAAAATAAAGAAAGTAAATAATAAATAAAAAAGAAAGAGAAAACAGATAAAGAAGAAAAACTAATAAAAAGAATAACAGAATCAAAATAAGCAAAAGAAAACAGTGACTTACTCAAGCTTACGAAAAGAATGAAAAAAACAAAACGGGGTTTGTTTCTTTTCTTCTTGATGTTTATGGAAAGAACAGGGGAAAAGATGAAGGCAGATTAGGCAGCAGTGGCCCAAGTAGGTAGTGGCTTGGATGGAAGTGAGTCACGACGGTGGCTTGCGATTAATGGGATGAAGGAGTTGGTGTACTTGTTGGTGATAGGCTAACGTGAATGGCAATTTTGGCAGAGGTGGTTATTGTGTTGTGAGAAGTTTGAATGTATGTCAGAGGTGATGATGGGATGGTGAGGAGTTTGGTTGAAGATAGAAGATGAAGGCTATGTAAGTGAGAAAATATGGTTGTAGTGTTGGTAACCGTGTAGGCAAAAGTCTGTGTGTATAAAGGCTGAAGTAAGTGAGTTTCTGAGTGTCCTTTCTGTGTATGGGTTATGTGGCTTTATAGGAGGAGATTAGGTTGAAGAATTTGAGTTAAAATGTGATTAGGAGTTTGTTTAGGATAAGTGATGGGGTTTGTTTAGGATAAGTGATGCAGTCTATTGAGGATGAGTTATGGTTGGTTTAGGATAGTTAGGATAAGTGTTTAGGAATTAAGATGATTGATGGAGTGTGTTTAGGATAAGTGCTTAAGAGTTAGGGTAACTGATGGGATTTATTTAGGATAAGTGCTGGCATATAGGTTGTGGGTTAATGAATTGGATCATGGATTATGAGTTAATGGATTGGTTTAGGGGTTAATGGGTCAATGGGTTGAAAGATGAGTCTTTTTATTTTTTATTTTTTTATTTTTTTATTTTTTACAAAATGTCCCGGACAAAATTGGGTGTTCACAGGTGTTACGAACTCAAAAATTGAAAAAGCTTTGCGTTTGTGTAGGGAGTGAAAGCGATTCATCAAGGTGGCTATTGATTCTAGATATGCTTTAGGTGCTGCCCACGTTTCTTACATTCAATCTCTTCAAAACATTGGCATTGCTATTTGGCGATGGTGTTAATGGGAATTTTCGGCAATGATGTGGTGAGGGAGTAGGGGTGTCTAGGGGGTTGGGTTGACTCACGAACTCGTGGTTTCGACTCAACCCAACTCATAAATGCAGATTGAGTTGAGTTTGCGGGTTAGATCGAGTTGAAAAATGTTCAACCTACAATGTGTGAGTTGGGTAACGGGTTGAAACACTTCTAACCTGCATAATCTATAACACTCACTCCCATTATTATATTTTTAAAGATTTTTTATGATGCTATTCTTATTTTTTCTAGATCATTGTATGTTACTTCAAATACTTTCTTCCATAAATTATGTGACATTAATAAATTTATAAAGAAGTGGATTGGGTGGAATGATCCAATTTTGAAGAAGATGATCATTTCCATGAAAATGAAGTTAGATAAATATTAGGATGACATTGATGGTCCTCTAAATTACATATTGCTTGTGGCTATTGTCCTTGATCCAAGGTATAAAATGGATTATGTTGAGTTTTGCTTGAAAAAAATGTATGGCTTGGAATTGAGTGTGAAAATTATGAAGAGGTTGGACGATGTTATGAGGACATTGTTTGATCATTATCAACAAATGCATCTTGTTCCTCTTGATGCTAGTGATTCTAGTTGCATGTCATCTGATATTCCTTCCTCTACACATGATGATGATATTGAAGATGATAATGATAGTTATAAATCCGAGTTTAGATTGAAAGTGAAGAAAAAATAACATGCGGTAAAAAAGAATGAGCTTGAGAGGTACAAAGAGGATGATGTGGATGACTTCGATATTCTTACATGGTGGAGAGAAAAGACCAAGAAGTATCATGTTCTTTCACTCATTACTAAGGATATCTTAGCAATTCTTGTTTCTACAGTTTCATCTGAGTCAGCATTTAGTACTAGAGGGCGAGTTCTTGACCCTTTTTGTAGTTCTTTACAACCTACCACTGTTGAGGCATTAATTTGTGCTCAAAATTGGTTGAGGACTCCTAAGAAACCTATAGATTTACGAGTTCAGATGGATGATATTGAGAAGCTTAAAGCTGGTAGTGTGTTATATAGAACTCATTCAATTTGTTTAATGAAATATTAATTGTCTATTACTAATTGTTAATAGTTATTTGGTATGTTAGATATGTCAGCTGTCAGAGAAGAAATTGTGAGTCTTAAACATTGATTCTTTTAGTTGTTTGCGGTTTAATAGTTGACTTTCTAATTCTTATGAACTTATTATTTTATTGTTGAGTTTAAATTTGTATGTAATTTGACAATTGTCTTGTTGATTGTGCAGACAGGGGAGGAAAGGAGGACACGTCGTCGTGCAGAGTTCTATGAGATGTCCATGGATCCTAAATATCTATGGTGGCATTTTATGATGCTTTCTCCTCATTTTTGTGTTGTTCCAATCAAGTTTAAGTGTAGACATTGTGATGTTACTCTCAAAGTGAACAAAGAAAATAAGTTCATAAGACTCTCGATGCATCTAAGTGACCGTTATGTTGAAAAATTAATGGATCGTTTAGATGATAAATAGTATATGGATAAAATAGAGAATGAAATTAATGATTATGTTGTCCATAATTCATATGACATGTGTGATGACACTGACTTTGATTGGTTAGACTAATTTGTTATTTAAGTTATGACTAGCTTTATTCAATTTATTTAAAACTTAGTAAAACTTGTTAGTTGTTAATTTGTTATGCACTTATTGACTTATGATGTTTAGTTTATTTGATATTGAGACTTATGATGTTAATGTGTTAAATTTTGTATTTTGATTTTTTTTCAAGAATTTTTTTTTTAAATGTCGAACCCACGGGTTGGACTTAACCCAACCCACTCTTGAGCGGGTCGGGTTAAGTTGGGTCGAGTGAAGAAAATCTCTTGATTGGGTCAGGTAGAGGAAAAAAATATCTTATGTGAGTCGGGTTCAAAAATGACATTGAACCCACCCAACCCAACCCACGGACACCCTTATGAGAGAGGGATTGGAAGAAGAAGAAGAAAGAAAAATAAAACGTTTTTCTTACGATTAAATATGTCTAAATTTTTTTTGTCATATTATTGTTTGAGAGAGATGTCAAATCAAGTTGTATATGACTGTAACATTTTCGTGGAATACAATATGAATTTGTAAGTGAAATGAAAAAAAAATTAGAGTATTCTTAGTTAACAAATAACACGAGACCTTAAATCATAATATAAGGGTTTAAAAAACAAATCACTTATCATACGAGGGTTATCAAATAAATAATAAAAAGGTAATAATAACCTTGAATAGTAAGTAATTTTGATAGAGTACCCATACTTTGAAGATATTGTGGAGTATAACAAACACTTCCTTATTTATACAGTAGAAATTAAGACTTTTCGAAACATCCACACGTAGCCTGCAATTGGGACATAGGCAAAAGGCATTGGCTCGAGCCCGAGGGCTACTTGAAAATCAACGAACTCCCCCCTTGAACTACACGAACCATGCAAGAGCTAGACATTGGAGAAATATTTATATAAACTTAATTCTTTTAAGTTGAGTGTATTACATCAATTATATTATTAATTAATATATAATTATTATAATTAATTAATAAATAATATTAATTAATTATCATAATTAATGATATAATTAACCATTAAATTTATGTAAATATTTTTCAATATGAAAAATAAATTAACAAAATAATTAATATGATTGGAATGTGAAAACATTAGTATTTCTTGAGATCTGAATAACCGTAAAGCCACAAAAGATATAAATTAAAAGGTGAAGGCATAGATTTTGAAAACCCAAGCGAGATCTTTATATCTGAAGCTAGAAGTTTATATATAAGTTTTACTAAATCTTAGGTTACTCTAATTTTTTTCTCTCTTTCTATTTTCCCCTGTCGTTGGTTTGTAAAAAAGCATATAACTTCGAGATAAGACCAACAATTATATTTTTATTCTTAAAAACCTTAAAATAAACCTAAATAAAGAACTTATTTAAACAATAATAATAATTGGTACTTCATAAAGTTAGGTTTAATTTAAACCATGGCAAAACAAAAATCCTCAAACTAGTATTTCTCATTTCTTAAATTTAGTTTTTATGTATAGATTTCTATATGATGTGGTATCAAATGTTTTTTTTTTGTTTTTGTACAATATCGGTAGGAAAGTTGGGCATATGACCTCGACCTCTTACACACTGCTCAAGAAATTCCTCCTCATTTTGCCACTGTTAATGATGAGATTCTCGGCAATCTAAACCCTGATTTTCTGGAGTATGAACAACAAGACCAGCTTCTACTTTCATGGTTGCTATATTCTCTATCGGAGCACATACTTACACGATTCGTCAGTTGCTCATAATCTTGAGAGCTTTGGGAGCAAATCCATGTGTATTTCAATGCTCAAAATCGTGCGAAGACTTGTCAATACAGATCTGAACTTCACAATACGAAGAAAGGTACCAAATCTATCAGTTAGTATTTGTCGCGTATCAAAGCTTTGTTGAGATCATCCTTGATGGATTGCCAGAGGAATATGACTCTTTTGTTATCTCGATTTCTAATCACAAGAAATCGTACACTTGCAAAAATTGAATCATTGCTGTTTGGATCAAGAAGCTCCATTAGAAAAGCATGTCAGGATTCGGTTCCTGATTCCTTCTCTACCAATGTTGCACACTTGCCACTGAAAGAGGCACCACCTCAATCTGCAATTTCTCAGAAAGATTCTTCTGAGTCTTTTGAGTTTGCTCCACCAGGTTTTGGTGAATTTGATGCATAAACAAGACTTCGCTGGTGAAGAGAAGCTCCTAATGGGCAATGACCAAGGTTTGCCCATTTCTCACATTGGTTCTTCCTTTGTTCAATCTCCTTTTAATTCTTCCATCACACATTCTCTCTATAAGTTATTGCATGTTCCAGCCATTACTAGAAATCTCATTAGTGTTAGTCGATATGCTAAGGATTATCATGTTTATTTTGAGTTCCATCCTACTTACTACTATGTGAAATCGCAAGCCACACGAGATTCTCTTGGAAGGCACTCTGGGTGCACTCTGGTACTTTTAATTCATGCATCTATTGCTACTTCCACTAATACTGATACATTACATATGCCTTCTTCTATTGATTCTGTTAATAAAACTGTTGTTGCTGCTAATTCTGGTATTGTTAATGATTCCATGTTATCTATTGCATATGCTTCAGTTGTTAATTCTGTTTCTACTCTTGTGCATACAACTCCTCAGCCTAGTGCATCAGATAGGCATTTTCATCTATGGCACTGTCGCTTAGGTCATTGCTTAGGTCATTCTCATTCTCTAGTGGTTAAGAAAGTATTAGAGTCTTGTATGCTTCCTATTTCTACAAAAAGTTCTACTTTAGAATTCTGCTCAGCATGTTGTTATGGCAAACTTCATAAACTCCATCCCTTTCCCTCACTTACTTTCATAGATGCACATTCCTGGTTTACTTGGTTGTATCTGCTGAAAAAGAAATCTGATGCTCTTGCAGCATTTATTCAGTTTTAGAAAATGGTAAAATTGCTACTAGATCATAAAGTCAAGTCTATTCAAATTAACTGGGGAAGGGAATATAGGTCATTTTCTAACTATCTTGCATCCCAAGGGATAACTCATTTGCCGTCACACACACCACCAAAATGGTGTAGTTAAGAGAAAACACAAGCATATCACTAAAATGCGGTTAACTTTACTAGCTCAAGCTCACTTAACTCTAAAAGACTAGGATCATGGTTTTCATATCTCAGTTTATCTTATCAACTACTTACCCTCCTCCTTTCTGGCTTATGCAATTCCCTATTCAACCTTATTTCACTCCTCTCCAAATTTCTCATTCTTGAATATGTTTGGTTGTGCTTGTTTTCCTTACCTCAAACCATATCATAATCACAAGTTTGATTACAAAACTGAGTTATGTACCTTTTTTGGGTTACTCATCCTGTCATAAAGGGTATAAATATCTCTCTTCCATTGGTAGGGTCTTTATATCTAAGGATGTAGTCTTTGATGAAACCTCTTTTGCTTTCTCCTCTATCCCTATAACTCATAAACCTCTATCTTTACCTTCCTTTCTTGACTTTCCTTCTGCTACACCTCCCTGCATTTCTCCCTCTTCTACTCAGCTTCCTGTTTCCCTCTCTTGATATTACTTCTTCCCAATCTCCCAACTCTATTATTCACTGTTCTGCCACAAATCAAAATGATCAAAATGGTTTACTACTTCAGCAGCTGATCAAAATATTCGAAGCACTTCAGGTTCTGTTACTGATCCACCTGCTTCAGCAGCATTTTCTACTTCTGTCCCTCCAAAAGTTGCCATTGTTCCAAAGTCTACTTCTGGTGCTGTTCCCCTTTCTTTACTATCCACTCATCCTATGGTTACTAGATCCAAATTTGGGGTTTTCAAACCAAAAGTCTATCTGGCTGAAACTAAACCAGCCATTCTTCAGCAAGTTTTGGCTGATCCCAACTAGAAAACAACTATGCAAGAGGAATATACTGCATTAATTCGCAACCAGACTTGGCAACTTGTTCCTCTCCTATCCAATAGAATAACCAAGGTTTCAAATCTCGGACCGCATCACGTGATGCAGCCGCGACAAAACGGTCTCCGCGGCCGCCGAGACTGCAACAGGCCGCAATTGCGGCCGCATTTTGCCGCACCAGCCGCAACGCGACGGCGACGCGACCGCAACCGAGATTTAAAATCCTGAGAATAACCAATGGCTGTAAATGGGTGTACAAGGTTAATATGGGACAGTACAAAAATACAAAGCTAGATTAGTTGCTAAGGGATTTCATCTGCAGCCCGGATTTGACTATACTGAGATATTCTCATAAGTAGTTAAACCCACTATTATCCGTTTGATTTTGATCCTAACTCTTACTTCCAATTGGCAGATCAGACAAATAGATGTCAATAATGCATTCCTCAATGAAGCACTCTAGGAAGTTTATATGTCTCAACCTGAGAGTTTTGTTATTGGTGATCCCTCTCATGTGTAAACTCAAAAAGGCTCTCTATGGCCTTAAGCTGGCTCCTAAAGCCTGGTTTGAAAAGCTAGGATCCACTATGCAATCTCTTGGGTTTCATCCTAGCAAGTGTGACCCTATGTATTCTCTTTATTCAAGTCTCAGCAAAGTCCTGTTTATATGTCTTGATATATGTTGATGACATCATCATAACGGGCAGCAATCCAACACTGATTCTGAATCTCATCTCTAGCCTCAACAAGGCCTTTGCATTGAAAGACTTGGGAAATTTATCATATTTTCCTGGTTTAGAGGTTCATACACTTGTTGACGGGTCTTTGCATCTTTCTCAAGGCAAATATATCAAAGATATCCTTCAAAAGGCTAAAATGCTAGAAGCAAAAGGCATTGCTACCCTAATGTCGTTAGGACTCGAGCTAATTAAGCATGGATCAAATTGTATGGTAAATCCTTCTCTCTATAGGGCAGTGGTAGGTGCTCTGCAGTATGCCACAATTACTAGACCTGAAATCTCCTATATTGTTATCAAGGTGTGCCAGTTTATGAGTCAACCTTTACATGAGCACCGGAAGTCAATAAAGAGGATCCTGAGGTATCTCAAGGAACCTTGACCTATGGTCTTTACCTACAGCCAGCTAAGAATTTAGTTCTCTATGAGCATTGTGATGCAGACTGGGCTAGTGACCCATATGATAGAAAGTCCATCTCAGGGTCCTGCATCTACCTTAGTCCAAACCTGATTTCTTGGTGGTCTAAAACAAGAAGTTGTTGCTAGGAGCAATAGAGGCAAAATATAGGAGCTTGAAACATATTGCAACTGAGACGATCAGGGATCCAGTCCTTAATGAAGGAATTGAATATACCTATTCTAGCTCCACCTGTGATTTTCTATGAAAATCAGAGTACAGTACTCTTGTCTCACAATCCTATCTTACATTCGAAGCACATGGAGTTAGATATTTTCTTTGTTCGAGAAAGGGTGATACAAAAACAGTTTGCTGCTCAACACATTCCTTCACAAGATGATCAATTACCAGATGTCTCAACAAAACCATTGGCCTTAGCTAGATTTTGTGAACTCAGACATCGACTCACTGTAAGAGACAAGTTTTCTACATCACCTATTTCGGTTTGAGGGGAGCATGTTGGAGTGTATATATCAGTGCTGTTCAGTATGCTGAGTCAGCAAATAATGAGCTGTCGTTGCAGGTAGTTAGTTAAAAAAATTTAAAAGTATAGGGACTCTTTTAATGTGGCACATATTTTGCCTTAATAATTAAGCTTTTAAACTTGACCGAAAAGTACTTCAATGGAAATGAAAACTTCAATACTAAAAAATCTTTTAAATTTAGTGATAAAAGTTAAGCACCGAATTTGTAATTTTAAGCTCTACTATTATATTGACCTGAGCTATAGCTTATATTTTCTATACACCGGTGGTGGACTTAAAAAGTTTTACACAATTGCGAGTTTTAATTATTTTTATTAATTATTTAAATAATACTTTAATGGTCATCTACTCAATTTAAAATAGTATTTTTATGGTTTACTAGGAATTAAAAAAAAAAGAGTAAAACTCTTTTTAGTTCCTGAAAAATATACTCGTTATTAATTAAATTTTTTAGGGATTAGTTTTATTAACTTAGTTCTTCAAAGTTCAAATTTCTAACAATTTAATCTCTCCATCCATTTCGGTCTAACACATTTAATTGATATAACGTCACAATAATTTGAATATCAAATTTTGATATTTAAATTTTAATGTAAACTTCCACTACTAGAAATCCCGCCGACAGCGACAAAAAGGTAAGCACGGGTTAAAATTTTTTGGAGATAGCGACAGAAAATTGTCGTTGCTAAATTATTTATGACAAATTCTGTAATTAAATTTATTTAAAAAATATATTTTAGTGTATGAAATATATAAAAAAATATATATTGTCTTTATGTTTTGAAATTAAAAAATATATCAGATATTTAATATTAAGTATTATAGCATGGACGAGATCTGTTTATGGCCCTAATCTATTTACCTAAAATTTTGCGTTAATAAATTATAAAGATAGTGACGGAATGTGTGCCGTTACTATTACAAAATATAAAAATTCAAACCTTGTGACAGGTTCACGTCATGAGATAACCTTTAGTTGGACTATTAGAAAAAAATTTAATAAAACAATGAATTATTCATATATATTAATAAAATTCCATTGAAAAGTAATTAACTATTAACTATCAAACGTAGGATTATTTTTAAAAATTAGTTAATTGTACTATTTACTATCTCTTTTTTTAAAATAAACAATATTTTTGGTTAATAATAGCAATTCAAATTCATTATTAATAAAGTCATAATTAATCAAATCATAAAATAAAAGGAGTAAAAATTATATTTTATGTGATATATGTCAATATAAATTAAAATGTTTTTTATTTATTTTTTTACTTTCTTTGCACAACTCAATTACATGCATCCAAATATTATCGAAAAAAAATTCATTCATATATTTTTTAGTACAAACACCCATTTTATTCCCCAGGAGGTTACAAGTTCAATATTATCCTGTAAAAAAAATTATATTAATTTAGTTCATTAGTCATAAAAAATAATATCAATTTGGTCATACACAAAAATGATATATTTAGTATCTCAATTATAGAAAATAGCATTAATTTATATCCTTTATATAAAAATTGACATCTAAGTAGTCTCTCATTAATAGAAAATTACACCAATTTAGTCCCTCAATGCCGCATATAGAAGGACGGTTTTGAAATTACTTTTAATTATTGAGGAAGTAAATTATTATGAACCTTTTTATAAAATTAAATTGATGTCACTTGTATAATTGTGAAATATAAGATGTGTGTTTACTTTAATTCTTAATTTTTTATTACATTAATATTACTCACACTCACTTACATATGCATGACATCACATTTCACTTTTGTACAGTTTTATATCATATGATTTTAAATGGTCTTTTTTTATTTTCTGCACACTTATACTTTATTTCTACCTCATTACACATATATAAGTAATGTGCATTTTAGTACTTGTTTAAATGTGATTATTTTGATAAAAAAATATTTTTTAAAAAAATTCATTTTACATTTTTCATTATGTGATATATTTTTTTCTAACTAGAGTTTGGTACTTCTCTAAAAAGGATTTTTTATTATATAAAAAATTGTTCAAACATTGAAAAAAAAAATCTTTTTCATATATTACATTTAAACATAGAATAACGTTCACTCTTTTTAAAATATCATTTTAAAAAATATCACATAAAAAAGATTTTTTTCATAAGCCGTCCACAGGAACCATAAGTGATTTGCACCAAGCATATCAAAAGCTATGTTTAATTTATTTTTTTCGCTGTAAGGGCAATTTTAATTTTAACATTTCCCCTTCTTTCACTCTTTCCCCCTTTCTCTGCGTGTCCTAACCCCCTTCTCCCCCTTGCTTTTCTTATCCATTCTCTTTTCCCTCCACCCCAAGCCTCCTGTGAGCACTGCTGGAAGTTCCACCTACTATTCACCACAAAGTTACACTACACGAAGGTATTTTGTCTTCCTCTTTCTCTATATTTATGAGTCTTTGTGGGATGAAAAATGAGTGTGAGTGTGTGCGTTCGTGTCTGGGTTGAAAAGGGAGTTGTGGGTCTGTGTGTGTGATGTGGTCTGCGTGTGGGTAGTGGCTTTTATAGCTGTTAAGTTACAGGTAGTGTGGTAATATATTTTCTTAGCAAATAAAGACAAATCCAATGACCATGAGTTCAGAGGTGTGAATGGCCAATCCATGGGGACATTGTATTGTAGATTATTCAAGTTGGTATCATGTGGTCCCATTGCCTTTTTATTTTTTTTAATCAAAGCTGTTTGTTTGGAACCATTCTTGAGAACTCAATGCAAAGTAAATTGGGACCACTAAATTGTGACCCATTCTTTTGTCCTTATTTGTTCTCTGTATTTTGTGGTAATTGGAGGTTGGAATATCAAAATGTAATTGAATGATAAGATGAAAGGATAAGCAAATTATTAAGTCATTTCCATTAGTGTTTAAGAATCTAATTGATAGGGAGAAATAATAGTATTCGGTCATGGTGGAAAAGTAAGTTGGTTTTTGTCTTCTTTTTTATAATTCTCCCTATATAACATCTCTATCGTACACTTTCCTTGGTTTGGGTCTTCGTTGGAGTAGACCTTACTTTTGCTTATTTTGTGCACTGTCATTACTTTTATTCATTATTATCTTATTTCTAATTGGTTTAAATTTATTTGGCTTTAAATTCTATCATATACTATTTCATTTTCTCTTTCTCTAATATATGCCATAATATTGTTTTTTTTTCTTTTAAAAATAACAATTATCTGGAATCCAGAGCCATGTCAATAGTTAAAAATCACATTGTTATGTTAATTTTTAATTCTAGAAGTAGAAAATTAAAAAAAAAAGTGTGATACTTGCTTTCATTTATAATGTGTGCATCTACTAATGTGATTTTCTTTGTGTTATTATGCTTGTTTATGAATTTCTTTTAAGTTTCTATTTTTAGGTGCATGACTGGGAATTCAAACATTTTTTTATTAGCTTATTTATGTATCTAAGTTTGTATTATTATGTTTGTTTGTGAATTTCTCTAAATTTGTACTTTTAGGTGCATGATTGTGAATTTCTTTAAATTTAGTTGCTTTAGTACACATATTGATTTTCTTAATTACTTTAAACAAACTTAATTGTATTATATTTCTTTATCACATTTACATAGATGGTAGATCACCATACAAGTAAAGGTAGAGGTAGAGGTACCTCTTAGGCATCTCACACATTTGGCTTACCTATCTCATCTCCACATTCTCCTACATCTGACTTACCTGTCCCACTTGCACATCCTCTCACATCTGACTTACCTGCCTCACCTCCACATCCTCCTACATATGGCTCACCTGCCCCAGCTCCACATCCTCCAACATCTAACTCCCCATGCTCCTACCCACACGTTGGCTTTGCCTACTCTGTCTCCATGTGGCCAGACATCTACTGGACATACTGCACCTAGCTCTTCTTCAAGTCCCATGGATTTTCCTTTATTCTGCCACAGGTTCCACTTTCGAGGACCATAGATCTAGATGGTCTCATGTGGATTAGGCCAGGACCAAGAATGATGTAAGTACTTGTGACTTGTGCGCACACACTCTCTTACTTTATGACTTTTTTTGTTATAGGTTTGAACCTGAAGTTGGACACACTCTTACTTTATGACTTTTTTTTGTTATAGGTTTGAACCTGAAGTGGGACCACATGAGTTGGAAGAGTTGGAGAGGCAATGACGAGAAAATCCTAAATGGTTGGAGAAGAAGAGAAAGAACACTCAGAACAGAAAATCTGATGAGGGACTCTCAAAACACATCAGAAGCTCAATTCCTGCAATAATGTCTAAGAAGAGATTAGTGAGTAACTTCCAACAAAGTTGTGATTCATGCTAATTAAGTTCGTCTTCATAGAATATTATTTCTCCTTAAATATTTTTAGGAACAACAATTAAAGAGGAATCCACGGTACTAGGAGCTATTCACACGACTTCACATGCGTAAAAAGAAGTGGATCTCTACCAAAGCGAAAAATATTGTTGTAAGTATAAATGCTATAATTAAATTTTAATATTTAGTTAAGTCAACTTGCAAGCTTAAATATTTATTAACAATTGCATTTGTCAAGATGAGTACTAGAAACGTGTGAATGAGAGGGACTCACAGCTACCACTGGGGAGGAAATTATTGACATTCACTCTAACAACAACATCTTCTTGTATATTGTTAGAGGCATTAGCAAGAAGAAACACATCTATGACTTGGGATCTGATGTTGTTTGTCATGCATCATCTTCCTCTACATCTGCTGAGGGTTGTTCCCAATCAGATACGGAAGTCATAAGGAGTTTGGTAGCATGTCTCTATACGTAGGTGATGGAATAGTGAGACTTAATAAATACAATTCCATAGCTCTTGGACGTATCTACTAGTGGCTTACAGGTTACAAGTAGTGGTCAAGAGGATGAGCCACTTGGTGATGGTGTTCGTGATGGTGATGGTGTTCATGATGGGGATGAGGATGATATAAATGAGGATGACTACGATCTTTTTTCTCATGATGTTTAATATGTTTAATATATTGTCTTCATGTTTGTTTTGATAAGTAATTTATATAACTTAATTTATATTTAGCTTGACCTTTTGAAATAATGTAGTATGATTTGGTATGCAATTATGATAATGACATTTTTAAATTTTAGAAATTTAATGCTAGATTTTGGATTGGATTATTATATTGTTGTGTTGTATATAAGTTTAAATTGTATAATGAGATTGTTTTAACATTAAAAAATATATATTTAAAAAAATTTAGGTCATCAGAGACAAAAATCATCCATCATTACAGGCAACATATTATACTTTCATTTTAGCAATGAAACATTTTTGGTTGCTAAAACCATTACTAAATAATAATATCTTAATAATTAAGAAATTTTGGTTATGGATGTGGTGTAACAATAGTGATGGAATATTTTTTAATATTGATGAAAAACTTCATCTCTATTTAGTCACAAAACTTTATTTTCTATCTCTAGACAATTAGTTACCAAAAATTATGTGACGTTCACTTTTTTGTAATAGATTTTATCGCTAATTATTATAGCAATGAAATTTAATGAATCAATGCAAAAAATTTCCATTGCTATCCACAAAATTTTTTGTAGTATCCAAATAATTAAATATTATATCTCTCCCATATATAAAATTAACGACCTCGTAATATTCAAATATTAGACTCCAATACACACAAGTAATATATATTTACAAATATAGAGTCGCGATATTTAAATATTTAAAGTTTACATTATAATACTCAAATAGCAACCTTTAATATTCAAATAATATGATGCTATATTAGTTTTCCATTAACAATGTTGGATTGATATTTAAAAAATTAAACTTTAAGAAATTAAACCGATAAAGCTAATCCCAAAAAAATTTGATGATGAAAGTAATTTTTTTTTTGTTTGTGGTGGATGATTAATGTATCTTTAAAGAACTGAAACATGCTTTATTCAAAATAATATAAAGTAGTTAAAATAAGAGTACACTTTACAATCAATTGTGACCGATAGCCAATATAAAATAAAATAATTTTGATATTTTTATCATAAATAATATATATATATATATTTTACATATTTTTAATATTATTTATTATATTTTTTTATTTTACCACACTTATTCAAAATAAATATAAAAAAATAATAATGTATGAACATTTTTCAAAAATAAAAGTACTCTTTTCAGCTTGTGTTATTTATTTTCCACCTTTTGTGCATGCCATAAAAAGTCATAAAAACCAAAATGAAGCTTAATATTCCAGCAATACCTTACCGACAGAATTCCACGGTTGGTGGAATGCTACTGCCAAGTTAAAACAACAGTTGACATCACCATCTACCACTCAGTTTCTATTTCAATTTCAATGAATAGTGAAATTAAACTGCTCAGTTCAGTATCTTGGTATAGGTTTTTTTTTTCCCCCTAATTTAGGCTAAAAATACGTTACCATTGGAAAAGTGAGATTTAGAGGCAAAAAAATTCCGTAACTAAAATTTTAAATTTTTATTTTTAAAAGAATAAGAGACAAACTCAGTTTTGTAATAAAAAATGATATCTTAATTATTTAGAGATAAATTTTTTGTTTTCATCTCTAATTAGAGATGAAATTTTTTTGCCTTTAAATTTTAAAATCTTGTCTCTATTTAATTACTAAAATTTGTCTCTAATTCTTTCATTAGAGATAGAAAATTTTTATCTCTATTATCGTCTTTAAATTAGAGAGATTTTTTGTCTCTAAAATTTTAAAAAATATAAAAAAATTACATGTCTAACTATGGTTTGTCACAACTAAACACCTTCATTTAATATATATATATATATATATATATATATATATATATATATATATATATATATATATATATATATATTCCTAGGTGCATAATTATCTAAAACCAAAATTTACAAAAATCACAATAAATGATAAATCATTATAATTATACAACTAACTATAAAAGATATCAAGATAGTTAAAAGTATATGATGAAGTATTACAAATATCATATGCACATAATTAATTGTTATTACATTTTACAAGTAAACTTCTATGTAACTTTTACAATTACAAGTAATGCAATTTAAAGCAAAATATGAGCTAAATTGCTAATACTTTGGCATGTCCTAAACTAATGATGGGTACAACTTATTCACGTAATTATAGTTGATGTCTTGATGATACATTGCCCGAATATGATCTTTCACATGGTGAAAGACCATAACCCACCTATGATAAAATATAAAGGAGACAAGAGGTTAGCGAAATATCTAACAATAATGATAAACATGACAATTTAGCAAAAGAAAGAATTTCAAATATATTCTTCTTCAACATTAATTGCATATTTGTATTCATACTCTTAAAGAAAACCTACCATACCAAAAAGATTAAGCACTATGAAATTTGGAGATATTTTGTTGTTCACACTTTTAAAGATGTACCGTATAGACATCTGAAATTTTAAGTCCCTAAAAAACCGTGTTAATAACTTGGTGGTTGGTACAAATGAAAACACTACTAGTTGTGTTCAAGTTGCTGAAGTAAATCCCTCCATTCGATAATCAACCATTAGTGGTCCAAGCTTCAATTAAAGAGGTTAGATATGACTAATTTTGGAACTAAAATTAAATAAGGTCTGCTAAGATATTACAATGATCCAGTTGATATTACAAGAGGTTACAAATTGAATTTCTTTGGAAGTTTGGTAAACAAGATGGTCCACAACAAGTATGATTATTATTGACCATAAGATAGGAAATTCTCTTACCTATGAAAGAAGCTTGGATGAATTTTAGATTCATGAGTTTTATAGAGACAGATAAATTTGAAATAATCAATGCAAAGACTCTTAATGGTAATATATTAAGGATTCTGCAATTTGTAGACAACTCATTGAGGACTAGGTATTCAAATTACAATTGTATGAGTTATTATGTTCCCAAAGTAGTTGTTGTTGTTTACCCTCCTATATGCAGCTTATAATTCACTATTAATAGATTCATGCTAGAACACCGACTATAAGAGTAATTGCCAATAAAAAATAGTAAATATTAATGAATCAAAAAGCAACTAGACAAACTGAATCACAATAACATCATGACTAGTTGTATTAAGCAATACACACTACAGCCAAGCCACCGTCAAATGCCAAATCCCAAAATAATTTTTAAAAAATTATGCTCACAGTGGCGTCATGACGAGTTTGCTACCGCCGTGGCATCGTGCTCTTCTGCTCGAGGTGCTGCGGTGGCGTCGCTCAAGCTGCTCGTGGTGGCTGATAAAGTGAGGCGATAAGAAGGAGCTGAGAGGGTAAGTGTGAGGTAAAGAGATGAAGAGCAAAAGAAAAGCTAGCTAAGGCTGTTGTTTTTGCCCACCAAATTACTTTGAGACCCATGACTCAATAATTTAAATTTAAAAGTGAGAAAAAACATTCCCAAAAAAAAGAAAAAGTTAAACATGAAGTCTATATAGTATTTACAGTAACTTGTATTGTCTTAAAAAAAGTTTGTATTTTTTATTTGTGTCATTAATAATTTTATAATTGTGTCCAGGCATCACAGGAGTTATTATTTATTGAATTATTATATTTATTGCATGGATTATTTTTAACTAACTTTGTTGAGATTTTTAATTTATTTTTGAAATTCTTTTTTATTTAGATAGTATAGTAATTTTATAGTTGATATATTTTCTAATTTTTCAAGATCATTAAATTAATTTATTTTCTAATTTTTTATAGAGATTGAGTTGTTAATTATCATTTTACTAATTTAATTATTATTTAGACAAAGATTTGATTCAAAAAGAGTTTAAAGGAAAATAAGTAATAAAAGAAAAAGTAAAATAAGGTAAAAACATTAAATTAAAAATAATAAAGAGAGCACGATAACAAATTTAAGTATAAACAAGTAATGGTAAAGATGTTAAGAATTCATTTTACTTAGTTTTTCTAACTAGTATTTAGGATTCTAACCTAATTAAGTTATAATTAATCAATTGATGGGAGATTCCTTAATTTAACTAATACTCAATTCCTTGTTATATCAATCTTTTTTAATTCTAAAAACCTAATTAATTAATCCCCTAATTGAATTCCAAAATATTAAAGGCTTTACACGATTTATAGAATTTCTAGCAAAACTCACACAATTAATAACTTCTATTCCTAGATAGTCAAGATTATGACATTTATCATATGGTCTAAATCATGCATAATTTTTTTAATTTCCTACATAACTCACAAGATCAATTTATGAGTAGCCATTCACAAAAACATTAAGAACAATGATAAACACTCAATTGAATAAAAAAAACTTATATTAAATTAATGAATCCAAATACATCATCATCATAACCAAGTTACATCTTCACCCCAGCAAGAAAAAAGTTTAGCCACTCATGACAAAAAAAAACACAAAACAAATAAATGAGTAGAAAAATATAATAAAGAAAAACATAGAAAAAAAATCTTAGAAGTCTTCAATAATAAACTCCTCTCAACACCCAAAGTGAACTCTTTGTCTTTGTTGCCACTGCCCAAATCCTCTTACCTCTATTTATAATAATTCAAAGAATTTAGGGTAAATTCGGTGAAGCTTTGCTTTGCTATTACTTGGGCCAGAAGTTTCACATTAATGACAGTTTAATTAAGGAAAGTTGTCAACATGAGATTTGTAAATTTCTCTCTTACCTTTCAAATGCCACCAGAATTAGGTAAATTGCATACTTGTAGATAAAATTATGCCTAATTTACTAAGACATGTTTGACAACGATACTTAATAAATGTTGACCGAATCTCTTGTTTTTTATTTTCTTTTTGTTGAATTCATATAAATTAGGAAATAAATATCTCACTCAAATTATAAAATTTCTTGAGATCCTTGCATTAAACACAGAGATACTTGGTCATTAAGCAAAGATTACTTGCACTCCAATTAAGAATCTAGCTTGATCCTTAAAATTTATGAATGCTAGTTGACTTGGTTAAACTTCATCAGCCATTATGCACACAAATTTTCACCTTCGTAATGAATGAACTGGGCCTCAATGTCTTAATGAAAGTTGTAGGAATTTTTCTCATCTTTCCATAGACACCAAGATTAGCTCAATCTAAGGTTTGTAACAAAAGTTATACTCAAAACACTGTAACAATATTCTTATGCTCTTCATCAGGATTTTGGTAATCATGCCTAAAATATCATAAAAGTTTTTAAATTCGTACAAAACACAATAAAAATATATTTAATTTAGTGGATCTAGAATTTATTTAATATCATAAATAAATGACATAATTCTTATCTCAAATAACTCATATTCATGTTTAAACAAACATAAAATATGTGAATTTTACACACATATCACATGCATGTCCATTCAATACTGCAACCTTAAGTTTGAATAATCATGCCTTATATGAGTATGGAAAAGCACAATAGAAGGAGGAATGATGAACTGCATACTATTGTTGCACTTGGTAAGGAAATAATGAAGATTTGAGTCGTTTAGAGAAAAAAAATTAAGTAAAGTTTATGCATTATTTATATCATGAAGCATCTATCACAAATGCTTGAGCTGTCAGGTGAATGCGTATGAATAATTTTATGTATTTAACACACCCCCTCGCGCAAAAGTCCTTTGGACTTGAAACGTGGACAATGCACAAGTCTATTTACCTTGTGCTGAAATTCAACTTTTTATTTGAGGGATAGGGGTGGCAAGAATCAAACCCTAGGCCATTTGGTTAGAGAGACTTTAATATAATGTCATAAATTATTTTTTCTAAAAGTTTAAGTTGTTAGGTGAAAGCATATTAATGGTTTTATATATATAACAATTTAGTGTTATAAAAGTTGAGAAGCATATGAAAAAGGAGAAGATATTAAAAAAGAACAAATCAGAAAGGAAGTTAAAATGAGAAGGATAAAGAAATGGTAAATTTTTTTTTCTCTAAAGTAAGTTTGAGTGTAAAGTGAATAAGTAAGAGTATATTTACTTTTGATTTAATCTAAAGTACATCATTAATCTTAACTCACTAATTGATTTAAGATGGAATATACCTTACTTGTTCACGTTATACACAATCTCACTTAAGAGTTAGGATGATCATGGATTCGAGTAAACTTGTGAACCCAGTCGACTTGACCCGAGATTGCATAGCTGGTTTGGTTCAATTTCATAGGTCACTTTGGATTGAAAAAAACAAGAACTTGATGTACTTTGGGTCGAATCTCGAGTTAAGAAATTTTAGAACCAAGCAACACGACCCGACCCGAATACATATGAAACTTTTTTAAAAAATGGCACTCAAAAATGGTGTGTTGCATTCAATTTGGGAGGAAACTAAACCCGCGAATCCGACTCGAATCAACTCGTAATTTTTTCCCTTATTTTTGTTCTATTTTTCTATTTTTTAAAATTTTTATGAATTTTACCCAAAACTCCAAACTTGTGAACTCGACCCGAACCAATCCATATCTCATCAGGTTGGTTCAATTCATGTCGGAAAAAACATCCCTAAACCCAAACTAACTCAACACAATCTTATTTCTTCGATTTGGATATAAATACTCTTATAATTCGACTTTCCAGATATGTGATCATCCCTACTTTAAAGGAGCCTTGTCCAAAGAAATGGAGGAAGGAAAAGAAGGGCTACTGTCAATTGTCCCGGCCTGGCCCCATCTGAGTGTCTCTACTAGTGGTTTCAAAAGAAAAGAAAAAAAACTTGTAAAAAATGTGTGAGAAATTTATTTGTTTAAACTTTAAATAACATTATTCTAGAAGATCCATGTAATTGATCCTGCTTATTAATAGAGTAATAAGACTTGGTTATTCTGGTAACTTGCACATCACCGAATGAGAAAAGCAAAACCTGACCACCATAATCAGCTAAACAGCTCAAAAAATAGTGAAAATAGGTGCATAAATATGGTTGCGGGTTGCCTAACTAATCAATTGAACGTGGAATAATTTGAAGATAACATTTGCTAGTTTCTTATAATCATTATAATCATAGAATTCCTGTGGAACAACTTTCCTTTTTATGATGTATTATATGTCTTTTTCATCTAGTTACGTGTATGACAATGCAAGCTGTCAAAGCAGTATATGTATCCACATGGTGCACTAAATGCAGAATGAGTTGGGGTCTGAAGGTCATGCTCGGGAGGCACATGATTCTGTCGTTAGGAAGTTAGCTCCGGCGGCAACTTGATAAAAGTGCTCAAAATTTTCTTTAGATTTAATACTTCTTTTCTCTTCTTTTTCTTTTAATACCAGGGATAAGTAGGTGTACATATTCTAATACATGGTGCAAAGGATACATAGCATGTGTAGGAAACACCTAATCCCTTAATGGTCAAAACCAATAATGCAAGGACTTTATTATGTTGCAGGATGCCATATCTCCAATTTAAAGTCCAAATCATTTTAGTGGGACCTCATGTAAGTTAATTTGGTATTCAGTTAAGGGTTATGTTATTTGTATACTACATTCTTACATTATTTTTTTAGAAAAAAGAAAGAGAAAGAGAGTATGTATTAAAATGTATATTTTTGTTTTGTTTTATTTGAAAAAAGTAATATATATACATATATATATATATATATATAGTAGTAAAAAATAGTGTACAAATATAATTATTGATTCAGCTAATATCATCTGCAATAGAAACCTACCTAACTATTTTTATATAACTATAGTAACCTAAGATGACCGAAATAATGGCACTCATTGATGTTTAAATATGAGGAACTTTCTTTTCATTTTACTTGGTAATACACTAATACTTAGCACAAGCTCTTTTTCATAAACCCTAGCCTCGGCATCATAGGGTAGGAAGACAGGGTTGATCAAAGAAGGTTTAATAGTGAAATGGTCCCACGTAAGAAAAGTTGACAGATTCCCTTTTTTTTCCTTCCATAATGGTACACATGAGCCTTGAGGGGGCTTAAGGTTTTTCCCATCCCTTTACAGTATGGTTGAATAACTTGCAATGCCAGAATAATACTATAAAACAACCTGAAAAAACAAGTGAGAGAGAAAATGCACCACATGAGCATTTATGGCCAATCAGTTCTTACAGTTGCTTTCTGTTTTAGATCGTGATCCGATATCATGTCTCATAGATTAACCCGACTCGTAGTATATTAGAGTCCATTGTTGATACCTTAGCAGAGATTTGCTTAGGGCACAGGCGGGATCTCGGAGTATGGATAGCGGAGTACGACATTGAGTAGCAACAATATTATGATATTTGCGCAATAGATAAATCTTAAGATTATTTATTATTTTCAATCATGATCTTGCATAATAATAACACTCATAATCACCTCTAATTGTCCATAATTATAATATTTAAGTTATGATATTATAGGAATCCTTTGTAACTATTACAGGAGCAGATCTCACTATCTAACTTCTATAAATATCAAGTTTATTCACCTTCACATGTAACTTATCATTCTTATACATAAACTCTAGTTGTGTACAGTTTGACTTGAGCGTTAGAGTGTATTTGCAAGTACCAACCCCCCTGTTTCAATGCACTCTGTTATTATTGCTGCACAAAGAAAAAGTCACCATAACGTATCTATCTTATATACACCTCTGAATCCACTTCAGAATACTATCCATTAGAATGAGTGGGAGAGGGAAAGGGGAGCAAAGGGATCCAAGATTATCTTTTGATGTTATATTTTTACTTCTTCTTTTCCAATTTTATGATAGATACGTCGTGAAGTTCTTACAGTTGATAAAAGTTTATTTTATGAGATTACTAGCTGTATATAGGAGAGAGCATGTATGATGAAAACAACATAGAAGAATGATTGGGAAAAAAAATCACTTTTGTTTGGTTTTATTTTTTTCCCCTCTTTTAATCAAAAGCCAGTCCAAAATCTAAGAGCTATATAATATTAAAGAAAATCTCTTGTCAAGAAGAGTACCCATTTTTGCTTGAAATTGAAAAGGATTTATATTGATTAAACCAAACTCGAGTGCAAGCCATTCATTAGGTTTTTCTTTCCCCTTCTTTACAAAAATTTGAACTGCATGACAGGAATGTGTATATAATTTTCTTAATTGAATTATGCCACGCTTATCTCACTATACTTGGTATACAATTAAGTTTCCCCTTTGAAAACAACTCATTAACCCATTTACTTTAATTATTAAGACATTTTTACTTTTACAGAGGTTTGTTGGCATAAATGGGATTCCAATTTGTGTCGCAATATCTTGTGATGTTCAATAATATATATCTATATATATATATATATTAAAAATTATTTTTTTATTATTAGTAACATTAAATTTTAGAGATATGAATTTAATAATTTAAACAATTATTTTATCAATTTAGAATTCGAACATTATTTTATTAATATGAATGATGTTAGTGAATAATATTATAATAATGAGTGTTAAATTAATAAATAAATAAAATAAAGAATTAATGGTTATAATATTATTAATAAAAAATTATTATAAAAGTAATTTAAATATATTTTATATTACTACTCAAACAATGATCGAAATATATTTGATAACGTACAAAAAAGCGTGCAGGTCGTTGTTCACGAGCTACCTAAAGGTCAGGGTTCTATGTAACTTTGAAATTTTTTTAAATAAAAAGAACTAGTTTATCAATTGATTGATTATTGTAATTTTTTAGAATCATATATTCAATCAATAAATTATTTCTGTACTCTTTAATTGTGTTTTTTTAGATTACGAGATATATTTACACATTTAATTTATTTAAATTGTTTATAAGATTAATTCTGATTTAACTGTGAAAGCATGATAATTATACAAAATTTCCACAAAAATTACTTTCTTGAGATTTCATCCTAAAGATTTGAGGTTGTTTACCACAAGGCTTGGGGTTCTAATTGTGTTTTATCTGCTACCCTTTGATGTTTTATTTGTGTAAAACAAATACAATTCCTAACACTTCTAAGTAACATTAATTATGTATTCCTTCCACATGATAATTAAGTCATGTAGGTTAGAATCTAAGAAGCACTGAACTGAATTGCTTTTGCAACCGTGTCCGATATATATAGATACACGTAACGTATTACTGGCCACTTATCCTTCTATTTTGATAATGGATGGTGCTGTTAAACCCCGAGTTTTTGTGTCGTGAATTTATTTATTTGTTCTGTTTGTTTTAACATTTTAGAAGCAAATGGAATGCACATAAATTTAACTTTTAGCCAACACCATCCATTTAGAAAAACAAATATATGGGTGAAACATTATATTTTAGAAAACCAGAATATTTTTATACATGTTTAATATTAACTGAGTCATGTTAAAAATATACTTATCCCTAAAAATATATCTTTACATTATTTAATGTTAAATGAAATGTTTATGATAAACAATACTTGCTTAAGAATTTCTCTTTTGAAAAATATAAAAATAAGGTAGAACTAGTTGAACCACATAAAATAAATTAGAAAATGTCTTTGAATATACTTAAGGATATAATTTTAATCCACGATTAGTGTAGAATTTCTTTACACTATTGCATCTAATAATAGATTGTTAAAAAGTTAGATGACCTGATGATTGTTAAATATATTTATCTTTTGAGTTTATTTATTAGTATTTTTAATTGATTTTTATTTAGTTTTATTTATTTTTAAATAATTATCTCTTCACTAATCATATTTAAATTTTCAGGATAAATCATTAGATTTTGTACAAAAAGAAGAAATTCCTGAAGATAAATATGTGAAAGATTCTTATCCTATTCTTAGATGCTAATTAGAGTTCTAATTGGATACAAAATCTTAGATTGGACATTGGATAAGGATTCTCAAATAGATTTGATTTGGAGCAAAATTCGGATTCCCGCACTATCCTAATCATTCCTCATTAGTTGAGTCATATTTTGAGCTACAGAGATGAGATCGACTCGCTGTTTGCGGTGTTGGAAATCTAACAGAAAATTCTACAACTTCTCTGTTGAGATCAAGGGCAAAATCGGTCATCTAAAGGGTGAGAAAAGTCATGCAAGTTAGATACGAAAATTTGTCAGCTTTTCTATAAAAAGGAGAAAACGAGTTTAGCAAGAGAATTCTCTTTAATTGAGCACATTACACAGGAAATCTCTAATCCTGAGAGAGTTAATTTGCGGTAGCAAACCTTAGAGGACGACTTGAAGGAAGAATTGATTCTTGAAGATTTAGAGATCATAATATCCAAAAAATGGGTTTTGATTTCTCTTTCTTTTTAGTTTCTTTTTTTCTTTGGGTTTTCTATCAATGGATTTTGTATTCTGATATAAGTTTGTTTTTATTGAACATGAGTAGCTAAATTCATAGCTAGGGCTATGAGGGATATTGTTTTCCTTATTATTTGGATTTGATTTCTAATTTGATTATGGTAATTTCTTTTTGGGTTTATCATATTGCTTATATTCTTGTCAGAATTTAATCACTTTTGGCATGTGTTAATTCATTGTTTTACCGGTGACCATCCGCATTCAATGAGTGGATCTATATGGTAAGCTTATGATTAGATTGGTGAATGATCAAACATTGATTTATCCTACCAATAGAATTGACGGTATGTTAGTTCATATATTGAATTGAAACTTAATACATTCTTGATTAATTCAACTAAATGACCAAATAGGTGAATTAAATTAGGAATATAATATTGTTTTATCCATGACCATTGGGATTTAATAGCAAATAAGAGAATATTGGTAAAAAATTACCTTAATCATAATTGAAAGAAAATCTGAATAATTGGATTCAAGTGAATCTTGCGCCTTAGTCTTTCTTTCATTGATTATCTTTTCTTTGTTTAATTGTTCATTATTTTTCTTTAATTGTTTATTTTGATTTTTATTTTGAATTTCTTTATATACTTTCGATTGTCTAGATAACAAAAGGTTTTGAAAATCTAGTAATTACCATTTATTCCTCGAGGGATCGATAACTGGGACTCAAGTCTTATATTACTTGACGATGGAGTGCACTTGCTCTTAGTGTATTTTACGCGCATCAAGTTTTTAGCGCCGTTGTTGGGGAATAAGTTTGGTAATATTAGAAGCTAAAAGTTCTAGTTAATTTAGACGTCCTTTTCTTTTATTCCTTATTTTATTTTTATTTTAATTTTTTTTTTAGTTTTTTTATTTTTATTTCTATTTTTTATTCTTATTCTTATTTTATATTTTATTTTTAATTATTTTTCACTTCTTATTTTATTATTTATTTTATTTTTATTTCTTATTTTATTATTTATTTTATTTTTATTTCTTATTTTATTTTATTTTATTTTTAATTAATTTTTCCCTATTTCTTGTTTATGCTTACTCGATCTCAGTTTTTGATTTGGCTTTTGATCTAGAAATTGAGAAAACAGCTCGTAAGTTAAAGAAACAGTCTTTTATTGCAGCTGTGACAGAAGACATAAACAGGATGGAGAGGCAACCAGTTATTGAGGCCAATCGTGAAGAAAGAGTTATCCCAGCAGAGCGGACCATGCTTGAGTACTCTATGCCCACTGCTGAAGGGTATGGAGGAAGTATAATAAGACCAGTTGTGGCGGCTAATAATTTTGAGATAAAACCAACACTGATATCCATGATTCAAAATTCAGTTCAGTTTGGTGGATTGCCTTCGGATGATCCTAATCAGCATTTGGTCAGGTTCTTGCAGTTGTGTGATACTATCAAGTACAATGGGGTGACAGATGATGTGATCCGATTGTGACTTTTTCCATTCTCTCTTAGGGACAGAGCAAGTCAGTGGTTAACGTCACTTCCAAGGGGTTCCATTACTACATGAGATCAATTGACACAACAGTTTTTGGCTAAATATTTTCCTCCTTCTAAATCTGCTAAGTTAAGGAATGATATATCTTCTTTTGTGCAGTTTGAAATGAACACTCTTCATGAAGCTTGGGAAGGCTTTCAGGAGTTGTTGAGGAGATGTCCACATTATGGATTTCCTGTATGGCAGCAGGTTCAGACTTTTTACAATGGTTTGTCACCTGCAAACCGTTCACTTATTGATGCTGCTGCAGGAGGTACTTTATAGAGGAAAGCATCTACTGAGAGCCAAGCTTTGATTGAAGAAATGGCGCTGAACAGTTATCAGTGGCAAAATGAGCGCCAGACTCCTAAGAAACAAGCAGGTGTAGATGCTGTTGATTCCTCTATTGCCATTCTAAGTCAGTTGGAAGCTTTGACGAAGAATGTAGAGACTTTGATGGTGACAAATAGTGTAGCCCCACCTATCATTTGTGAGGTATGTGGAGGACAGGGTCATACAAGTGCAAATTGTCAAATTGGTAATCCTTTTGCCCCCGAGCCTGAAGGAGTAAATTTTGTTAGTAATTCCAACCGGCAGCAGTACAATCCGTATTCAAATACGTATAATCCTGGTTGGATGGATTACCCAAATTTCAAATAGCGAAATCAGCAAGGCTATTAGCAAAATTAGCAAGGCTATTAGAAAAATCAGCAGAGAGTTCTACCACCACCTCTTGGTTTCCAAGCACCTGCAGAGAAGCCAAGTTTTGAAGATCTGTTAATGAAGTATATGCAGAATTCAGATGCCAGAATGACGAACATGGAGACTCAGATCAGTCAGCTGACTACATTGATGACAGCAAGGGCATCAAGGACATTGCCTAGCACTACTGAGGCTAATCCAAGGGAACAGGCTCATGCAATTTTCCTTAGAAGTGGTAAGGAACTTGAGAAGTCCTCTCAAAAGAAGGAAATACTAGAGCTTGGAGATACTCTTATTAAGTCTGTGCATGATGAAGAGAAGGAAACTAAAGATGTCCTTATTGAAGATGTCAACCAAGAAAGAGAGGTTGAGAAGAAAGCACCAAAATAGCAGAGAGCGAAGAAGGATCGTGAGCAAGTGCAGTTTATGAACCATCCCCATATGCCAAGATCCCATTTTCTCAGAGGCTCAAGAACAATCAGCCAGATTAGAAATTTACCAAATTCTTAAAAATATTCAAGAAATTACAAATTAATATTTCGTTTATTGAAGTCATCTCTCAAATGCCCAAGTATGCAAAGTTTCTGAAGGAAATACCTACAAAGAAATGCAAGCTTGAGGAATTTGAGACTGTATGTCTTACTGAGGAGTGTTCTGTCATTCTTTTAAAGAAGTTACCCCCAAAATTGAAAGATCCAGGGAGTTTTACTATTCATTACACTATTGGTAACTCTTATTTTGATAAGGCATTATGTGATTTGGGTGCTAGTATTAATTTGATGCATTTCTCTATGTTTAAGAAATTGGGAATGCAGGAACCGAAGCCCACCAACATTTCACTACAGTTGGCTGATAGATCCTTCGCTTACCCGCGTGATGTGGTGGAGGATGTTTTGGTGAAGGTGGATAAATTCATATTCCCAGTTAATTTTGTGGTGCTCGATATGGAAGAGGATGCTGATATTCTTCTTATTCTTGGAAGACTGTTTTTGGACACTTCTAGAGCTGTGATTGATGTACCTCGGGGTGAGCTCATCTTGAGAGTGGATGGAAATCATGTGATCATTAATGTCTTTAGGAAGGCTAAATCTTCCCCAATGTCAAATCTCCATGCTCATATCAATTTTGTTCAAGTTAAGAAGCAGGAAACCTTAGCTATCAAGGACCCCCCACCATCATACAGTGTTGATGTTGATCTTTTGGAAAGTCAAGCTGCTGAGATAGATAAAGGTCCTCCTAAGATTCATGCTTCTTCACAAACTGGTCCTTTAACTGTTGATCGAGTGCGACCACCATGGCCTAGTGGAGTTAAGGCGCAATTGGGACAGTCAAGCTCTTGTTAAGTTCACAATTCTGTTGGAAGTAGTCCCAAAGCCAATGTCGAAGGGAGGAAGAACTATTTTGAAAAAAAGAAGACGTCCTCCTATTTCTCTTACTTTAAGCCACCTTGATTCATCTTAAAAAGGCAACATCGAGTTAAGGAAATTAAACAAGCGCTTCACAGGAGGCAACCTGTGTTTCTTCTTTCTTTATTTTATTTTAGTTGTTTTTGTTATTTTTGTTTTTCTTTTAAATGCTGCTCATGTGTTTTGGGATTTTATTTTTCAGATTTTGTTGCTGTGCTGACTCTTGTACTTCTCCTTTGCCTGGCATTGTGTCATTTTTCATCAAGTTGTGTTGTTCTTTTTTTATCCCTTTATTTCTTTTTCTTCCATATTGAGGACAATGTTTATCTTAAGTGTGGGGGGATACTTTTACAATTTTTATGCAAAATTTTTTTTTTTTATGAACACTTGAGTATTGCTGGTAATTAAGTTAGAATTGTGTGTTAATGTCTTGATTTATTCTGAGCTGATAGAGATATATTTTTAAGGGGATTCCATTACTCATAAGCTGATAATGTGTAAAGCAATCTTTTTCAATGAACCAAAATGAATTTAACATCTTATTTGGAAATTAGCCATGTCTGCTTGCTTTTGTTCTCTTTATTAACTCTAGCCAGAAAGTGAGTTTTGAGCCTTAATAATTGGATTTTGATTTTGGAGTGAGTTTTCTCTTGATTTATGTGCGCTAGAACTTGCTTTGATATCTTGTTGAGGCTTTAATGATTTACATACAAATTTGAACATGATTAAGGCAATTAGGTTTAATTCTTTCTTAACTTCCAGAGTTGCATTGATTAAATAACCCCTTAGTTGCCCCATTTGAGCCTGAAATTAATTTCTTTGAATACCCAATTGAATAATAAAGTTGAATTCTTTGGAGCAATTGATGTGTTGATTGAAAAGTCTTGAAAGGTTACTTTTATCTTCAAGGGTTAAAATGAAAAAAAAAAGAAAAAAAGTTTGGAAAAAAAGGAAAAAAATGAAAAAGAAGAAAGAAAAGAATTGTTGGTGAAGAATAATGAAAATATTAGGTTGAAAATAAGAAGTTGTTATATTCTTGTGCATCATGCTCTATCTGTCATCTTTTCAGTCTGATTCTGCTTTGTATTGATTTATTCATGAGCATTCTTTACCCTATTTATCCTTTCTTCCTACCTTCCATTATACCCTTGGCCCTATTATAACCAAAGGAAAATCCTTTTGATTCTTGTGTTGTATGTGAACTTGGAAGTGTAGATGAGATTGATAAGTAAGCCTATGGTATGACATTTTTCAAGAGAAATTTGAATGATCTCTTTGTCCTTTAAACACTTGAGCAATGGAAAGTTGAGTGACCTCAATTGTTTGGTAAAAAGAAAGTTGCAAGCTAGACTCAAGCCTCTAATTGTTTAAGTGGTAAATGATCTTATTTGATTAAATTTGATTGCTGAACTTGAATTTTTAAATTATGAAATTTCTCTTGATTCATGTTTTTAGATGCTGAGTTTAATATTGTTTTTAATTCTTATTTTTTGCTTGAGGACAAATAATTGTTCAAGTTTGGGGATATTTGATGAGTGTTAAATACACTCATCTTTTGAGTTTATTTATTAGCATTTTTAATTGATTTTTATTTAGTTTTGTTTATTTTTAAATAATTATCTCTTCACCTAATCATATTTGAATTTTCAGGATAAATTATTAGATTTTGTACAAAAAGAAGAAATTCCTGAAGATAAATATGTGAAGGATTCTTATCCTATTCTTGGATGCTAATTAGAGTTCTAATTGGATACAAAATCTTATATTGGACATTGGATAAGGATTCTCAAAGAGATTTGATTTGGAGCAAAATTCGGATTCCCGCACTATCCCGACCATTCCTCATTAATTGAGTCATATCTTGAGTTACAGAGATGAGATCGACTTGCCGTTTGCGGTGTTGGAGAGTTAACAAAAAATCCTACAACTTCTCTGTGGAGATCAAGGGCAAAATCGGTCATCTAAAGGGTGAGAAAATTCATGTAAGTCAGGTACAAAAATCTATCAACTTTTCTATAAAAGGGGGAAAACGAGTTTAGCAAGGGAACTCTCTTTGATTGAGCACATTACACAGGAAATCCCTAATCCTGAGAGAGTTGATTTGCGGTAGCAAACCTTGGAGGACGGCTTGAAGGAGGAATGGATTCTTGAAGACTTAAAGATCATAATCTCCAAAAAAAGGGTTTTGATTTCTCTTTCTATTTAGTTTTTCTTTTTCTTTGAGTTTTCTATCTATAAGTTTGTATTCTGATATGAGTTTGCTTTTATTGAACATGAGTAGCTAAATCCATAGCTAGGGCTATGGGAGATCTTGTTTTCGTTATTATTTGGATTTAATTTCTAATTTGGTTATGGTAATTTCTTTTTGGGTTTATCATATTGCCATATTCTTGTCAAATTTGATCACTTTTGCGTGTTAATTCATTATTTGACGACCTACGTGATCATGCATTCAATGAGTGGATCTATATGGTAAGCTTAGAATTAGATTGGTGAATGGCCAAACATTGATTTATCCTACCAATGGAATTGACGGTATGTTAGTTCACCTCTTGAATTGAAACTTAATGCATTCTTGATTAATTCAACTAAATGACCAAATATGTGAATTAAATTAGGAATAGGATGTTTCATCCATGACCATTAGGATTCAATAGCAAATAAGAGAATATTGACAAAAGAATTATCTTAATCATAATTGAAAGAAAAACTGAATAATTGAATTCAAATGCACCTTGCGCTCTAATCTCTCTTTCATTAATTATCTTTTCTTTATTTAATTGTTCATTGTTTTTCTTTAATTTTTTATTTTTATTTTTATTTTAAATTTTTTTATATACTTTCGATTGTCTGGATAATAAAGGGTTTTGAGAATCTAGTAATTATTATTTATTCCTCGAGGGATCGATAACTGGGACTCAAGTCTTATATTACTTGACAATAGAGTGCAATTGCTCTTAGTGTATTTTACGTGTAACATGACCATAACCATTACTTATTTAGAAAATCTAAGTCTTTTAGTGAAGTGCTAAAATTTCATTGAATAATATAGTATAGAAAACTTTATACCGATAATAAATCAAATTTAATCTCTATATTAAAACTTAACAACATGCTTTTAAAAAAAAATGAAAGAAAAAGCTCTAAATAGCACTCCTTATGAGTTTATTAATCCCTTATTTCTGGTACACTATCATAACATAAATCGAACCAAGAAAAATTAATAAAAACTGGAATGTTTAACCAAATTAAAAACACAAATGAGCGCATGCAAAGTTCAACCAAATTCTAAAATTAGCATATAAAAGTTTAAGGCGTGGCCTTGGCTCAGTCGTCGTATATCTAGTTTGGTACATGATGCAAGTTCTATAAAATTAAAAAACTATCCAAGTCTCTTACCGTTAGTTTATCTTTCTTGCTTAAGAGAAAGAGATTACGAGAAAAATATACTAACCATTTATTTTTTTGGGATATATATCAGATAAAAACTAATATTTGGTTAAATTCTATTTTCAAGTTTGGATTATTAGGCTTATTGGTCACTTGCCATCAAGCTTCACTTATTAAGGGAGTGGCCATAGAGATAAAAACTCATTTGCAAAATAATAATGCACACACACACAATACTTAAATTAGGTATTAATCAACTGAAAGTCTGAAACTTCAAATCCTGACCAGCAAAATGAAACGACCAACTCAAAAAGAAAAATTTCATAGCACTGAACTTGTTATGAGAGAAACAAATTTTCGAGTGAGGCACCTAATTGTGGTATGATGATATAATAATGTTAAATATTGAAATATACACTTGCAGCCCCAAAGGGTTGAGATTCAATCAGATTTAAGTCCTCCAACTGACAAAACGGCAAAGTTCCATAGTCCCAAATGTCACAAATTGAACCAAATCTAAAATATAGTGGCATCAGCAGAAGATGTAATATCACTGCAGCTAATTTTCTCTTGACAACCAGCATCATCTAGAAGCCATTTCTCAAGCAAAGAGAAGGGCATTTCAGCACCAGTATCCGGCTTGCTCTCATCCTGGAAAAGAGTGGCCTCAGGGGACAAAGACGGGGAGAATTCAGAATTTGAAGAATCCAAAGACTCATAACCAAACAAGGATTCAAAAGTCTCAGACAACTCAACACTGTTTCCCTTTGCCCCACTTGGAGTTCCTTCACTAGAAGCAGTGTCAGTTCCAGCACCACAAGTCAAGTTGTTGAAGGAATTTTGAGTCAAACTTGAGTTAGCACGTGAAGCCTTTGGTGGATTCTTCATCCATCCCTTCAGCAAACGAGCTATGTTGTCAGCACTTGAAGCATAGCTCGAAGATGATGTTGGTTTATTGGGATTGGAATAGAAGGAGGAAACATCATTATTAGAGAGGTTTGATTCAGGTAAGAAAGATGTCTTGTCTAGTGAGAGAGCCTCACTCAGTGCTTTCTTGGCCATGTGGATGTCAGTTTGAAGCCTTCTTTCCCACTGACCACGAGGCATTGGCTTTGAAGCTGAAAATCCATGTCCCAAATTTCCTTCAGGACCTGTTTCCAATTTCTTGAGCCTCTTTTTCAAGTAGGTATTCCAATAGTTTTTTATGTCATTGTCTGTTCTCTGTGGAAGGTACGAGGCAATGGCAGCCCATCTGCAGCATTAATCAATGTGCTCCAGTTTAGCATGTGAGTCCAAGAGGAAGGAACTTAATTCCCAAACAAAGTATTCAAAACAGTAAAAAAAAAAAAAGTAAAAGGGTAAAATTTACATTAAGTATATGCAACCAAATTCAATAAGTAGGTGCTTGTGGTAAAAAGAGGTTGAAGATGAATTAATTTACCTGTTCCCTAAAAGAGCTTGAAGGTGGATTATCATCTTCTCCTCTTGTTCTGTGAAGTTACCCCGTTTGATTCCTGGCCTCAGGTAATTTGTCCATCTAAGTCTGCAACTCTTACTGCACCTTGACAACCCTGAATGAAAACCCCAAAAGACCATTTCAGATCACAGGACTACTAAAAAGAATTAGAATTTTCCTAATGAGATGACCTAATACAAGACCCAAAAAAAAAAACTATATACTATAAAATCACCAAGGATCAGAGTGGGAGATATATTAACCAGTATTGGTTGGAACAGCCCTCCAATTGCCAGGACCATGTTCCTGTATATAAGAGACCAATATGATATCTTCTTCAGGAGTCCAAGGTCCTTTCTTGACACCATCTTTATCACAACAAGGTGGTCTTCCCATCTTTCCCTTGTATCTTTCTCTTATTTCACTCTACTTTTTTTTTTGGGTGTAAAATTCACTATACTTTATATATATGCTCCAGAAATTTAATATAGCTCCTTTTTCTCCCTCTCTTCTCTCTGTGGTTTCTTCTCCTTTTTTCCTCGTTTTCCTCTTACTTGCTAGTTGCTTGGTGTGTATAAATAGCCTAAAAAAGGAAGGGTGAAGGGATGGGGAGGGTGTGAAGGAACGCTGACTGAATCAATGGAGAGGAAGGCAAATAGTCAAAAGTTGACAGCAAGAGCATTAACTCTAAGGAGTATGACGGCAAAAGTCAGCTCAGCTAGAGTAATGCCTCTCTCTCTTTGTGCCACTCAAAACCGCGTGGTGCATTCAATATAGCTGCACTGGGAAAGCTCTATTATCTGTTTTTTAAAGTCGCTAAATCCCAGCATCCATTAATGTTAATGCCATAAAGCTGATGACTCTAGCAAACCCAAAGCTTTCGTTCACATACCATTGTGCCTTCTTTGTGTGCTTGTGAATAGTTGTGATCTCAATGGACCAGCCCTTTCTTTTTCAAGTCATCCATAAGGTCATTAATTAGATGTATTGATACATTGACTATTTGATAATTTTGATAGTGACCATATATAAGTCACGAACGTGATCTATTATATGCATTTAAATAATTATTATTGATATATAAAAAATTGTGATAATTATATAAAAGTATCAAATTTTAAAATTACATTTATATATGTTAAATAATAATTTAAGTAATTATAAAATGACATAATAGACAATATTTAATTAAGAATTTTTGTATATAACTTAGTCTCTTGCTTCTTTGGAAAGGGATAAAGAGATCACTATTATCATTATGAATTATCTCTCTGTGATCGTGCTTATGTAGAATAATAATTTTGAAGTTTATTAAACGGGATGATTTTGCTTGGACAATAATATTTTTTTGTTTATTACGTGCTGTATGTTTACCATTGTTCATGGAATTAATTCATTTGAATTAAGAAATTTTCTTGATGCACAATTTTCAAATTGCAAAGCCTGTAAGTTCATTTATTATGATTACTGTTAGAAATATATTAAATAGTAATAGTTTATGATCAATCAACCACTTTGTGTAAGGGAGGTACTCAAGAGTCAAGATCGAGTTGGTGCATGGTCAATCAAGAGGCTGATCTGACCTTTTCGTGGATCCAGACCATGAATATAATGCATGGCATGGTCGAGAAATTATTACATATTTTTTTTTTTGGAATATCAATAAATATATGTTTTAAGAGGATCTTAATCATTCATTTAACATATTTTCTTTAAAATTTATTTGAATGTACGGCGATAGTAAACAATTATGAGTCAAGCAATTTCGTGATGGAAACTAAATCCGCCTCAAACTGTTTTCACTTTGACAAATTCATAATAAATTCCATGAATGACATTTGTAAGTGCAGGCACCCATACGAAGGCCCACTGCCTTTGAATGTTTTATAGTTGTTGTTCATTTATACGAACAGTTACGATATTCTTAGGATTAATAATATATACATTTTTTTAATTTTTTTAATATTATTTATCATATTTTTTTATAATTTTTTTCACTAAATCTGATATTTTTAAAAAATATGTCAATAATATATATACTTTTAAAAAAGTATACGATTGATCTTTTTATATTTATATATATATATATGAGAGTGCATGGACACATAGGTGGGAGTACAGCTAACCCGCTGGCCTAATTAACCAAGCTGCTGGAAGACATGCAGCAATGAATTTTCTTGACTTATTCAGCTAATTTCGAAGAATATCATGCTAATAGTATAGTTTGTTAGTCCCTGAAGAATATATCCATTATTATTTATTAGTTCAATCCCTTACATATCAATTTTATCAATTTAATTCCTTAAACTATCAACTGTACCCAAAAAAAAACTTCCTTAAACTATCATTTTTGGTTTATTTATAAGTTTCATATTGGCTATTTATAAGCGATAAATGATATTTTATCTAAACAACAATTCCAAAATGAAGATATATGGCCGGTTTAAAGTACAATGTATAGAAAGAGTGTAGCGCGCTATTGGAATGGATATTTTCATGAGTTTTTATATGCATATTCAGATAAATAGAGAGATAAATATAAAAATTTTAAATAGGACTCCATAAATTTTAACAAAATTCCACCGATAAAACTTTATTTAAAATTTTTATATTTATATTTCTCTTCACATAATTATATTATGTAAAATACTAATTTGAAAGGATACATTCCGGATATGCTATTACCCTCCACATCCAATTTGAAATTCGGTTGGTTCTGAGGGTAAAATATCAACTCTTCAAAAATCACTTAGGTTTTATTCACTAGGTACCACATTAATTGAAATGGTTCAGCAATGAGTGATTTAGAAATAATAACATTTATAAATGACTGTGCCCTCTGATCATCTGTTGTGATTATAATTCAATTTGAGATTAATATATTTTGATTTATTTCACTTAATCCCTTCCATGTAGAGCTATCAAAGTAGGTTCTAACCCGTAAGCTAACCCGTTTAACTCATGCAAAATAGTAGGTTAAGTTGTTAAAAAATCAACCCACAAGAACCCATCGGACTGACTTGACCCTACTCACTTAACCCGACTCACTTAAACGAGTTCGAGCTGAGCTGGCTCATGGGTTTCAAGATTTAAAAAAAAAAACATAAAAGGGGAAGAAAAAGACATACACGAGTCAATACCTATAGCTAACCCACTCCTCACTTTTACTTTTGAGATTGGAATTAGAAAGTGGATCCCTAGCAGCCACCAAGAGCCAACCCACCACCACCACCCATTCACCTCTCACTTTGCTTTGCATCCTTTAGTCGCCAGCCACCATCGCACCAGTGAGGGCGACGAGCACGAGCTCCACAAATGCTCTGTACCAGGACCACCACAAACGCTCCACCATCAGAGTCCAGATCCAAAACTAGTCTAGGCAAATCCATCACAATCCACCTCTGCACCAGGACTACCCCTTTTTTATTTTTGTTTTATCTTTTTTAGGGGGTTTTTTATGATTTTTTTTAAATTTAGGTGGGCTAAACTCGTTTAACCCACTAACCCACCAGGATTAAGTTAAGTTGACCAAAATTTGGCACGCCACTTAACTGGGGCAACCCGGCCTAGCTCACTTTGTGAACAACCCGTGGTGAGCTAACCCAAGAGGGCCAACTTTGCCTACCAGGATTAACCTGTTTTGACAGCTCTACTTCCATGCCAAATTCATGAAAAGTAAAATATGATCTAGCAAAGACTAAAGAAATAATGGAAATAATAATTTTTAAAAAAAAAGTCCAACATTGGTTTTGCAAATTGGCATAATTTCTTTATTGTTTTTTTTTTTTGTATTACGGTCAGGTGATATTTAGACCAGTTTACATAGATCTTGACTAATCCACCTTCCCAATCCAGTTGAAGGCGTGCCATATCTATGTCGGGATTATAAGTTTCACAAGAATATTTCTTGCAACCTATCCCTAATAAATTGGCGCAATTGAGATTTAAACAAGTCATTATACACTTACTCACACATCACATATTTGTCTACAATTAGGCTAACTCTTTGAATTTTTTATTGTGATTAAAGTTATACTACTAGTTTCACGTACTATGAAGAAAAAAATCATAGAGCTATTGAAATGGGTTAGCACTAATTTAACATGTTTAATTTGAATATCAGTTTGTTTAATGTGTTATGTGTTTTACAAATATTTATTAAATATTTAATTAAGTAGAATAACCTGCATGTCGAGTGTGAGACTACTAAACTAGCTAGTTAGTCAATTTAACTCATGAGTAAATAGTTGGAATAAAAAAGAAACGGACTATTAATATTAATTTGGTTCTTTAATCTATCCTAACTAGGCGGCTGATTTTGACAACTTTAAACTTCCAAGTGTTATCAAAACGTAAAAGATGTTAGACATGCTCCGTACTCCCATAATTTGGAGAATTACTTGTGTAGGTGTTATATATATAAGTTATATAAATTAAACTAATCAATAATTGATATATATCATTACTTTAAATGTAAAATAATTGTGTGCCATAATATTTTATGTATTTATTCAAATGTTAATTAGTTTAATTTATACAATTATATAGATAAGATCTACACAAGTATTTTTCTATAATTTAAGTAATACTTCTTGCACAATACTTTTTTATTTCATATTTTTTATATTTATTGATATGATAAAATTAAAATATAAGTATATAAAAACAAGATGAAATTAACTATAAGAAAATTGCATATATAAGATAATGTATATATAAGTATTTATGAGTAGCTTTAAAAAATATCAATATAAGAGTACAAATAAGGGAATGATAAATGTAATTTCACTAATTCTCAAGAGATATTATAATATTTTCCCCTACTATTTATTGATGGCGGCCTTGAGATCCAAGCTCTTAAAGCAGAGGTCTAATCACGGTAAGAATTATGATCGTATTGGACTAATCAAGTTTATGGTCTTCATTAAGGACAACTTAACAATGGTCAAGGAATATAAAACAGCTGTGAGGCAAAGTAGGAATATTAATGAGTATAGTCTAACAATTGATACGCAGGTTGTCTGCAACTTTTGTTGAGAGAAACTTCTTCAAATGCCGTCTCGTTCGGTTACCTTATTTGGTGGTAATTAATGTTATGTTTGTATATTTAGTAATTGATGGAATGGAATAGAAAGAGATGGGAAAAAATGTAATGAAATGAGATAAAAGTACTATTCAATTATTTAGATATTTTAGGATGAAATAGAGTAAAATTATTACTATATTATTTGGGAAGTTGATGATTTTTAATGGAATGAGATGGAAATTTAAACACAATAATAATAAAAAAGATGATTTTATCTCATACCTTTCAAATTGAGGGAAAATTTGATAGTTTTTGGTGGGATGAGATGGAATTCATCCTACCTACTTCCATCATATTCTATCATTTTTTAACATACTCAAATAATGGAACATATTTCTATTTCATTTCATTCCCCTCCATTCTACTCAATCTCACCAATTAATCCAAACATATCCTAAAGTGTGTAGGAGACTGGTTTGACTTTACCCAAACTCAATCCGAAAGTTTAATCAAGTTATTATTTTATATCTAAATTTGATCAGGTCATGATTTGATAATGATTGAATGGAATCAGGCTAATATTCGATATATAGATATAATGTATAAATTTGAACATTATACATAATTAAGTTATAAAAAATGATAAAGTAGTAGAAAAGTAAAAGTAAGATATATTTTATAATAAATATTTCAAAATAAAAATATTGATACAAATATATTATCATGTTTTGCAAAAATTATTAACTTAAGTTGAGAATTTTTATTATTTACAACTAATTATAAAAAAAGTATAAATTTTAAAATAATATAGGATAGTGGGTCATATTGAGACGACTTGAAGCATAACCCGAACTTAATCCGAAAACACATTAAATCTAAATTTTTGAACTTTAACTCGTCCCAATTAATTTCAAGTTGAGATGAATTAATAAGAAGAGTTAATAGGACAGGTAATAAGTCTTGAACATGTTTAGTGATCATTTTCTCCTTAAAGAGGTTTTTTGGTTTCCTAGGATTATATGTGCGATGAATTCTCTCATGTGTGAATTTTTTATATAATAAAGTAATATGAAGAGAGAAATAAACTAAAAAAAAATTCTAATCAAAATTTGTAAAGTCCTATTTAGAGTCTTTATGTTTATTTATTTTTTTACATGATTTTGTCATGTGAATAACTTACATGACAAGATTCATTTATCGTTCATATTGAGAAATCCTTTAAGTGAGTTTCTTAAAAGTAATATTTTGGATGCACCTCTACCTAAAAGTACTTCTATTTGGTGATATCATATTAATAATAGAATTCATATCAAAGTAAAAACAATATCATGGTTGTGTAAATAAATATGTTAGGAAAAAGAAAATTTCTCAATGGTTATTACATAATCTTATCTTCTTGAGCCAAGATTGATTGCTCAATTAATTCAGTTTGGGGACAAATATTAAATAGTGTTGTTAATTCATCAGCCTTTATCGTAAAAATATGATTGGAGAATGGAGATATAAAGTCAAGGTAGAGAAGAGAAATGGTTAATTTCTCAAAAAGGTGAACGATAATCATGTTTTCCTATAGCTGAAAGCTTAAAAGCAGAGAGATTCTTATATAGAATTAGTCTATCTAAATTGTGTTGATTAAGTTAATAAATAATAGAAATATCATCATTTTACACTAAATACTTACATAAATATTTGTCATAAACAATTATTTTATATCTAAAATGTTAAAGTTGGCTGTACACAGCTGGTGTAGATTAAGCGTATAGTATAATAATTCATCAATTTGTAAGGACATGGCATTAATTATTTGATTAAGAACTTACAGAACTAGTGACAAGAAAGTTCAACAACCAATAGGTTATTTCGGAAACTCCTAGCTTTCAATAGGTTAAAGTTTGATGCTCAATAGCAACAAGATTCTTGACAATATAAAGGCTTCAAAGTATATTAGCTTTTTATCAAAAGATTGCATTAATACTCAAGAAAACATCAATATACAAATAAATGTAACGTTGACATAATGTGGAAGATTAAATAAATTAATGAAAAGCTCGGCAAATATGAGCACGATATTACTTAAATCAAAGCATAAAGAAGTTTTATGGTTAGTTGATAACTCACAAATTATAAATCTATTTAATTGGTTGGAATTGAATTTAAAGTGGTAAATATTGTCGGTGTTAATTTGATTTAAAATTGATACGTACATAACTTGATCATCCTTGTCAATAAGTTGAAGTTCAGTGTCAAAATTTATAGTCGAAAAAATAATATGTTTTAACAGTTATGCTATTCACACATCAAAATTTACACACCATTTTTACACAATAATCAACATGTAAATAAATAGTGACTAACATATATTATGTGGTGATTGAAATATTAATAAGTGATCACCAGTGATATACATATATATATATATCACTAATATATATATATATATATATATAAATAATCTATTCTATTCAAGTAGCATTTGAAAGAGATCTATTTTAGTTATTATACTTATTTATTGAGTTTTGCTAATTCCCTACATTAGTCAACTTTTAAGTTGTTAGGTTTACTTCGCTATATAAAAAAACATTAGAGCAATGTATACTATACAGTTGCTATCAGATTTTAATTTGAGAATTAATTAGTTAGGTAAATTCATGAATTTTTCAATGAATTTAATTTAAGGCATAATTTTGGTACTCATTTTCTTTTCTTTTCTGAGTTGGATATCCAAAAGAAAATGTCAAACATTCATGAGTTGGATATTCAAACATTTCATTCAGAGCTACCGATAATTTAATTAAGGGGAAGTTTGGTTCAGGATTTAATTTTACATTCTCGATAATCTTAAAGTAAGGAATGTTTTGTTCACAATGTTTGATAAGCGATATTAAAAAGAATAATTTTAAATCTTTTTAAACAATCATCTTATTAATTTTATTAATTATTAAATAAAAAAATATTAAATATTTTTTATGTTTTTAATATATTAAATACATTTATTTTTTTATTAAATATTTTTTTATTTAATATTAGAAAAATTATTATGAAAAACTTTTAAAAATATATAACAAAACTCTATTAAAAAATATTCTCATCTATGCCTCATTTTCAAAAATATTTTATTGACCTTTACTCCCACCAAATCATTCTCAATGGGGAGGGAGAAATTATTGCATGCTCCGAGCACATTTAATGCATGTTCTAGGAAAGATGTTTACCATTGATTTTAAATAAACTTATATGAGTCTCATATTGGTAGCTCAGTTAGTTGGAAGTAGAGACATGCAAGAAGAGTAGCGGAGTTTGATTTTCGTAATTGCCCTTCAACTCAATTTCACTTTTGTCATTGATTTTAAATATACTCTCCATTTATTTTTATCTGTTGTTTAAGGAAATGATACTAATATTAAAAAAATAATTTATATTCTTGATTTTAGGAAAAAATTAATTATAAAAAATAATATTATCCTTTGAAAAAAAAGAGTATGATTGACTAATAAAAGAAGTGATGAGAGAGTGGAAGAAGTTGAATAAGTAAATATTAAAAAATTTCAAGAATTAAATAATTAATAGAGTAAAAATATAAAGGTAAAATTAATATAAAATAATTAATTTTGTGTTAAAATTTTAAAATATATCTAATATGAATCCAAAAAATTTCTAAAGCAACGGATAAAAAGAAATAAAGAGAATACCATTCTTTAAAATGCTATTCTCAATAGTACAATTCTTAATAATAAAAAATTAACTCGAACTACATAATGTCTCCTAATAGATTTTTAAACATTTATTATAAAATTATTAGCTAATAAATACTTGATAACTTAATATAAGTTTAATACTCATAAGAATACCATAGCAACTTGCACAATGTTAAGAAAATTAAATTGATTGTTTAATGTCGTTTCAAAGTGCCGTTGAATGAAACCGCAACTTTGATCATCTTTGACAAATTTTAACCCACAATTATATGCAATTAACGTAAACACCATTATCAAATGATGAGTGAGAAAAAAGAGTAATGCTATACAATAAAAAAAATCAAAATGTTGATAAATTTTAAGAATTATTGTTTGATAGAATAAAGTAATAAAAATTACTCACTCATTCAAAAGTTAAAAATCATACCAAGTGATATAGATAAAAAAAATTTGACAGAAATTTTAATTTTCTAACATCTTTCAAGAAAAAAAAAAGAAAATATATATAAGTACACAGGACATAAATTATGAATTTGACTTTGTCATGTGCAACAGGAATGCCCTTGGCAAGTTGAGATATCACAGTCATGCGTGCTGCCAACAACGAGAAGAAATTAATTGAATAGTAATTAGAGGTTCAGCTGGGCATATTTTTTAGTTATTTGTTGCCCCTCAATCCCCACTGTTCCCCTCTCAGCTCACTTTGGGCGTTGGGACTTTTCAATGTATCTGTCTACTGTCACTATTTTTTTTTGTCATTTAAGAAAATGATATTAATATTAAAAAAAATAATTTAATGATCTTGATTTTAAAGAAAAACTTTAAAAAATAGTACTACCTTTTAAAACAAAATATGATTGACTAAAAAAAAAGGTGATAAGAGAGAGAAAATTAGATGAATAAATATTGAAATTTTTAAAAATTAAATAATTAATAGAGTAAAAAATAAGAGTAAAACTAGTATAAAATAATTAATTTTGTGTTAAAATTTTAAAACGATATTTAATATGAAATATTAAAAAAAATTAAAAATGATGGATAACAAATAATAGAGGGAATATTTTTTTTGGTGCAACTGAAAATATATAATAGTAGTAATAGAGGGAATATAATTTAATAAGTTATCCACTAAAACTCTGTAGATCTCATCAAACTTATTTGAGTTTGCATTAAAGCTTTTATCGACAACTTGTTGGTGATATTAATCTATAAGTTCTGATTCCTTGTATCAAAAGTCAAGTTGTACAACTGTGGTTTCTTTTTGTATTCTAGAAAGCTAGCTAGAGCGTTAAAACGGCCAGCCACGTTGCATTGGATCATTTTTGGGCAAATTGGGCCACATAAGTTTTGGAATAGGAAAATATTAATCAAGTTTAACTTATTGTGGGCTATAAGTTGGGCAGATCGGTGGGATTTTTTAATAAAAAGTTTATTTTTTTAAATTAAATAAAAAAATAAAAAATTTAGACAATTTAGTTTTGGATTATAGAAAATAAATTAGAGAGTTAACCAAATTACCAATTAGGTTTTAATTTGTCAAACGAATATAGTAATATGTTCTTAGGTAATAAATTATTGAATTAAAAAATGAATTAAATTTGAACCAATTGATCTCTAGTAAAATTAAACCAAGTTAAGATAAGTCAAATTAAATTGAGTTCAGATTTGTATTTTACTAGCGAAATTCACCCATTTCTTTAGTT
This sequence comes from Ormosia semicastrata, assembly GCA_029884595.1. Classification (NCBI taxonomy): domain Eukaryota; kingdom Viridiplantae; phylum Streptophyta; class Magnoliopsida; order Fabales; family Fabaceae; genus Ormosia; species Ormosia semicastrata. The sequence goes on along the minus strand of JAQQTO010000021.1, from coordinate 8,238,549 downwards.
TATTCGACTCAACTTATTTTGACAACTCTAAACTTAATTTCTCTATTTTCAAAATTCAATACTAAAGTTTGAATCTTTTAAATCCAAGATTGGTGAGTTTTGAGTTCACTAGAATAAGAAATCACAATTTTTCTATACAATAGAAGTAGTAACTACTCCATCCGGTCCATTTTTTTCTGTCTTTTAATGTTATTGTACAAAAATTAAAAAATTTATTAAATAGCATTTATTAAAACAAAATAATTTTAATTGACTGAATTATCCTTTATTAAAATAATCAAAATATTATTATTAATATACTAATGTTTTTCTCACTTATTAATACGAGTGATAAAGTTAAAAAATATTAATAACTCATTGATTATCTAAAAGAACAGATAAAATGGGATAAAAAATGGGCTGATAAAAGTGAATAGAGAGGGTAATAGAAGTCCCAACATCTTGTTCTTGATGTTTGACGTATTTTTGCGCATTCAATTCTCAATGGATATTGTCAAAAAGAGTGATGCTATTCATTACAGAAGAGTTTTGTACGAAACTCTACAAAAGGCGAAATACAGGGTGCCCATTGTTGTAATAACCATAGTTTTGAAAATCAAAATGGACTGGCCAATTTGGTCGTGGCTCTAAAATCACTCTGGTGAAAACCAGAATTTAAACTGGTAAATTGATCCTAAACCAGTCAAAATGTGTGAACGGGCCACAGTTTGACAGGCTGGAGCAGGTGAAGGAAATTGACACAAAATCTCGTGAAATGTTGGATTTTGATCAGATTAAATAAAATTTACTATTTTTGTTGAATTTACTTATATACTTAACATAAATGTTATATTTTTTTTATACATTATCATATACTTTAAAAATATACAAGGTATAGCACAAAACCTTAGTTCGGCCTCGTTTCGACTCTGGTCTAACTTCAAAACTTTAAACACTTTTCTTTACCAGTTGGAGAACCAGTCCAGCTCTAAAAACATTTGTAATAACTACAATATCATAATGCAAACAATAATAATCACACAAAAAAACAAGCTATTTACCCCATATTGTGTTTTGTCCTTCGTTCTACGGAAAAAAAATCGTAAGATTTAGCATTTTTGTTGTCAAAAAACGCAACAACAACTGTTTCTAATAAAATCAGAGTCATAAGGATGTGGTTACAAAAAGGATACTCACGTTGAATGGTAAAAAATTTCTAATATATGCTTATTTTGGCATCAAAACATGGAAGGAATAAAAAAAATTCCAGATTAAAAAAAACATTAACTAAAATTTTTTTATTTAATTGTTATGAAGTGAGCAAACAATACGAGGGAGGGACTGATACTCTTGATTAGATAAAAAAGTAAAAGAAATTTTAATATATAAAATGAATCAAAATTAAACCCTTTATTGATCATAAATTCATAATATTTGTAAATGTATCATTAGGCTTTGGCATGGCATTACTTGGATAGATGAATATCAAACTGGGCCTTAGGCCGCCTAATTAATGGGTCCAATTATTTTGGCAGCCCTTCAATTTGTCGCCTGATATCTATCTATCAGCCCATTGCGTATAAAGTATAAACCAAGCCCATGAAAGTATTCGGCCCAAATTATGATATCTTGTACTTTATACTAAATTAATAATATATTACAATTACAGATCCAAAGAATAAAGTAATAAAGTATACCAATAGGATATTAGTGAATGTTTTATTAATTATTGAAAAGGTTTTAAAACTTATTAAAAGATGTTGTGTGGCTCACATACTCATGTTGAGCTACTCGTTAAAAATAAAACTTGTTATACATAATGTAAAGAATACTATAATTTTGAGGGTGAATAATGAATCTGTTGATTCCTTGGGTAAAATGCTCCCAATAATATGCATGGTAATATATAAAGATGATAAATTTTTAAAATACAACTTATGACTTAAATAATAAACAAATATTGTAAATAACTTAACAGAGCATAATAGGTAAAATGTAATTTGACCCATCCTTAAAGTATTGAACCTACAAGACAAGAAGAAAACACTCAAAAATATAGAGATAAATTTCAATTAGATATTTGACATGACACTAGGTTGGAGTATGAATGTCTCACTTTCTTTAAAACAATTCATGTCCCCACACATTTTCTCTACCAAAAGATTATACACACAATATAATAATATACATATAATTTTCACATAAAAAAATTATATGTTTCTTCACTTCAATATATATATATATATATATATATATATATATATATATATATATATATATATATAAACCCTAAATCCTAAAAGAGAGAGAGGATTGGAAGCTGCCTTTGGTTTACTATCCGTTATTAACATTATAACACATATGCATGCCATAAAAAACCACATAATGGTCATAAAATATTCTTAACCGTAGGTCATCTAATGGGCTTTAATTAGCTTTGGTTTCATGGCCATTTACAATTCTTTTAAAAGAAGCTTTAATTCTTGTAACCGTTAGACATTTAAATTTGGGAAACATTATCATATATTATTATTAAAAAGATGTATATCTTTATAAAAATATTCCAACAAAATCTTTTATTATCTATTTTAATTTCTACAAATCAACACATATGGGTGAGATTTCTTTTTTTTTTTTACATGATTTCTTTTTCTTTACTTGAATGACTTATCCAGGATTTTGGCTCCATGTGTTGGACTTGGAAATCCAAAGTAGTTAGATGATTTTGAACCTGTGACTAGAGAGTGGCATGCCTTGATCGAGCAATTGACTTTAAATGTGATGCAGATAAACCATAACTAGGAAACATGGGTGTAACGTACTATCAAATTTGGTAGAGATGGTGGTGTTGGGTTAATTGGTGTAATAGTTACTCTACAAGAGCACACGAAAACCAGAAACAAAACAAACGAAATTTTTGTACAAAAAAAAAAGAAATGAAACTCCAGGCATCAAATAGTCATGGACACGCGTGCTATCACCCCCCCCCCCCCCCAAAAAAAAAAAAAAAACCCAACAACAACAACAAACTCTAAACTTAGGAATTGTGGGACATGCGATCCTGTCTCCTCAGCCTATCTACTAAATTCTTTATAGCACAACGAGGCTAGAGTCGTTCTCGTGCTGTCCGTCTCTCTCTATCAGAAGCTAATTAACAATTAAATACTAATGAAGCACAAAAATAAAATGGAATTTTTTGAAGCTCAAAGGTGACAAAGTTTGACCCATAAGACAGATAGACACATAAACACGTATATATTGAGTAATTTGTTTATTATAATAAGAAGAAAAGGAACCCACATGAGAGCTCCAACTTTGTTACAATTTCTTCGAGGGCAGGTTCTATAATTGGCTTTGAAGTGACATGCTGATTTTCCAGAGAGGAACATCCATATGTAGAGCCAACAAGTCATGGAACAAGGTTTCAAGTTGGGCTGCCTAAATATTATTCTTAATTATGTTGGCCGGACAAGATGTGGATTTTGTTTTAATTAATGTTTTGCAGAATAACGAGACCAAATTGGAACTTGAAGGAGACATACTAAGATACTTACCAACACAATAACGTTTCTATGTACAGTAAACTCCTCGTATTGTATGACGGTAGATGGTAGTTTCAGTTAGTTATACTAGCTGTAGTAGTTACACGCGGACTATTATTGGTTGAGTATATTATTAGTTGATTAGTTGTAGTTTAATCTCTCATTAGTGTGTTTATATCTATGAAGTACGAACAATTCATTTTAGTGGCGTGTCTGAGTGTCTAACACAGGTACATATCAGACACACGATAAGCGTGTTGAACGTGATTGTAAGTGGTTGATTAAAAAAATATTTTTTTAATTTGAACACGTTGGGGAAATTGCATAACAAGACTAATTAAAAATTAAAAAAATAATTACCATTTAAAATAAAAAAATTCAAAAACAATGATATACTCAATTACCAATTACCTATTACCCAAATCTAATTACTTATTACTTATCCTAGTCAGACTATAATGTTTTTCAATGTAAGGTCACCCTCTCTTATCTAATCATCTACCTCAATTTGCGACTATGCTATCGTGCCACCATCGCGCCGATGATTGAGAGCAAAATGGAGTTAATCTTTCGATACTTACTTTAATTTTTTTTTGTACGTGTATTTGTACATAACTAATTCTATTAGGACAAGTTGATTTATGAAATTTTTTAAAAGATGTCAATAGAAATAATACTTTATGTTTTTTTAGGAGGAACTTACTAAGTAACAAATATTGTCATATATGACATATATCAAAATATTATAAATCTTGAAGCTTATATATATATATATATGTGTGTGTGTGTGTGTGTGTGTGTGTGTTCGTGTCCTACAATTTTTAGATTTTGGTGTGTCCTCTTATTTATATCTGTGTCATGTTCTGTGTCCACGTATATATCTTATAAGTTGTTCCGGAATAGAGACTTGGGCCCAAAAGGGATTAAGCCCAACCAAGGAATGGAGCACGCCACCTTAGCAAAGGTAGATGTCACCATTGTTATTTAATTAAGGAATTTTCTCCCATAAATGCCAATGATTGGCTAGCACACCAAAAAAGAAAATGTCCTAGAACCTTCCTAAGATATTTTGCAGGGCAAAGGGAAAGACTATCCTATCCCTATAGCTACTCGTTCCCCAAGTTATTCTACACTATATATAAAAGGAATGACATTCAAGGTATGGATATTCTCCTTTACATTCTATCTCCTTGTACATTCACTAACTTGAGCGTTGAAGTGCTTGTCAAGTACACTACCTCTCACACCATTGCATCAAGGAGGCGTAATTGTGAACCACCATCAATATGAGGCAAAGAGCCACACCCTCATCTTGGCACAAAACATAAGCCATCACAAAGATTGGCTCTATAACTTAATATTCATTCAATGAACTAATTCCATTTCTTTATAATTCCAATATGGTATTAGAGCTCTTTTAGAGAGCTTTGTTACGCACTATGATTTTTCATTTGTTTCCCAATTCATGGTGGTCTATCAATGGCGAATGCCGCCAATCCAATGGTTTATCCAATCAGCCCCTTCTTCTTACACCCAAATAAGAATCTTCTTGCACCTGAATGAGAATCCATCATTGGTATTGATAACTACTTTGCTTTCAAAATTCAACTAGCACTTGTGGTCATAATGGCCCTTCAATCCAAGAACAAGATGGGTTTTATGGATGGTAGCTTCTCCAAGTCAAAAGTGGCAAATCCCTGTACATATCCTTTCGAAAGGAGCAATATTAGTGTGTGTCATGGATTGTTTGATCTTTGTCTCAAAGAATAGCTCAAAGTGTGTTATGGAAAGATAAGGCTTCAAAAGTTTAGGATAATCTAAAACAAAGAGTATCACAGGGTGATACATCTTGAATTGCATAATTACAAGAAGAGATGTATTTTCCCTCAAACAAGTTCCCTGCATGCGTAGAACCTACAAACAACAAGACTATGTTATCAGGTTCTTGAAAGACATAACTAAACAACTCTCCAATAAGAGATCTCAAATCAAGTTTTTAGATATACTTCCACCAATTAACTGGGTGCTTTTGCTTGTAGTTTAACAAGAGAGCGATGTCTATGGTGGTTTTTCATCAAAGGTAATGACTACTCTTTTGATTCAACATCAAATATTTGAGAGCAAATTGACTCCTTTTAGGACTCTCAAGTTTCTGGTGATTGGTAGAATTCTAACGTCAATGGGTTAAATAATTGTCGATCAGTCAAGCATAAGTAAAACGGTGTGTCAAAACATAGATTGACATTAGATATGAACATGAATAAATGAAAAGTAAGTTAAAATAAAGATTGCATCGAAATAAACTTACTTAAAGTAAATTGACATAATGCAAATGTAGAAATTAAACATACTAAAGGTAAACTTGATAGAAATGTAAATGACAATATAAAGTAAATGTCGAAAGTGAACTTCCTGGAAAGTAAACTGACAGAATGCAAATGACATAAAGTAATAACTAGAAGGTAAATACCAAAAATGTCAATGTCGATGCAACATGTTGACAAAAATATTTTCAGAATGCTGTGTGCGTTTAAGTGAAGATTAAAGCATGAAAATAATACAAAAAATGCATGAACATGTAAGAACACAAAGAACAACATAATCACAGAAAATAAATGCAAAAAAACCTAAATTTGCACTAAATTAGAAAAAGACTAAAGAGAAATTGTGTAAAAGCAAAGTAGAAAGCATTCAACCTTAAATGCGAATCAATAACAACATGGAACAAGAAATTAAAGAATAAGCAAGTAACAACTTGAAAGAACATACAAAAACTTGAAACAACTAGAATTACATTGACTAAAATGTAAATGATACATGAAACTATAAAAGTACATAAATATAGAGAGCCATGTGAATTGAAAGTCGCGGCCATACTTGACTATTAGCCCCTCAATCCATCAATCCGCGAGCGTCACACTGGGACTTAGGAATTATGGGAACTATAAGGTGTTTGCAAGCATATGGACCAACATGTTGTTCTTCATTCTAACACCAATTTACAAGCAACCAGACTCTCCCTTTGGCACCTAATTTTTGAATATTATAGCTCATAAGATACTGCTACTTGGCAGTCATACAGAATTTCAACATATGCTTCATTTTTTATGTGGCTTTCCCATGTAGCAACTACTTCAAGTAGTGGGTGGTTCTTTCATCTTTGTAACTTCTTATTTTATCCATAAAGCCACATTGTTTGTGCATTCCCAGCTTCTACTTGATAAGTACCCACGTTTAATGACGGGGCCCATCACGAACTTGCGTTTAGCTTGCCAACCACTTTTTATTGAACATAGGCTTCAATGTCAACAGACCTTCACTTGCATGGTTTCAACAATAGCTTGAGACTTTGGTTCTGAAGCTTCATAATTTGGTTAAGTGTACCTCCTTTTTCAAATTCAATTGGCAGCTTACTTAAGCATAACTCCTTGACACTTGGCTTCTATCGATTCCTTATTACTTTCGACATAGTCTTCTTTATCACTTATGATCTTAGCTGAACTGGTTGTCAGGATATTACTAATGTCGGTTGATTGCTTCATCGATCATTGTCTTTGACATATTCTTGAAACTCAGTCTTTTTTGCGGCTTATTATTGCCTACTTATTACTTATGTCGAAATGACTAATTTTGACCCTTGACAAGCATCTACAAAAAGTCATGTGAAGATTTAAATATCCTTGTTAATATAAGCGTTAATATGTAAACAATTACAAAGGCTACAAAAGGCAAGGTCAGTAGACGAAAAGGACAATCATCTAGTGCTAGCAAGATATTTAACCATTGTGGAAAACCTAGACACACGATTGATGTGTGCTGCAGGAAGCATGGCTTACCTCTAGAACTCAAGGCATGAAATCCTAATATTGCTATAAATAATCTCAACATTGAAGAGTGATGACACTAATAGCCTTGAGAAGTCTTATGAGAATTAAGAGGCTCCAAGTCCTATTCTCAGTCCAGAGAAATATCATAACCTCTTGCCTCTACTACAACAAACATATAAGTATATTCCAAAAATCAGATGACTATACAAACCTCACCTGAATTAGTATCCACAAATACAACAGGTAATCATGCTATTCTTACTTATAATTTCAAGCCATATTAGTGGATCTTGGACATAGGAGCAATAGATCATGTCTGTTGCTCACTGGGCCAGAATACATCCTACAAAAGCATTAGACCAATCTTAGTAAGACTCCCTGATGGGAGCCATGTCCTTGCAAAATACTTTGGAACAATTTATCTAATTCTTTCCTCTTAACTAATGTTTTGTTCTTACCTCAATTTACCTTCAACTTAATTTCAATTACAAAATTTACCTCATCATTACATTGTAAACTCATTTTCCAAGATAATTCATGCCTTATATAGGACACCAACACCTTGAAGATGGTTAGGTCAGTTGAGACTAGAAATGGACTTTATGTGCTTTTATCGCTTTTTAAATTCATCACAATTCTTAATACTTATATAAATGTCATTTCTATTTCAAATTTAATTTATATACTTGGCATTATTGATTAGGCTACCTTTCTTCTTAGAAATTGCATGTAATGCTTAAACAATTTCCTTATCACACATTCATTCTATTATCTTTGTTGTGGAAATCCAATTTTACGACAAAGTGAAGTGTATTAGGTTTAACAATGGCTCATAATTAATTTTTCTTCCCCCAATTCTACACCACCAAGGGTATCATACAACAAACATATTATGTGAAAACCCCACAATAGAATGGGATGGTTGAGAGGAAGCATCAACACATCATGAATATGCACCCAACTCTACTTTAGGCAGAGCTTCCTCTAGGGCCATTAGCCTCTAGCCTTTTCTCAGTCGAATCTTGACCTGTTCCCTCCCTCCGCCTTCACTCGTTGTTCTTTCCTGTACCCCTTCACGTTTTACAAGGACACCTCCATCTCTGTCATGTAACGCTGTGTCTCTAGCTCCTTGCAACTGCCAACCACTGTCTGCTATGGTGGTTTCTTTGTTCACATCCAGGCCATTTTGTTCTGTAGCAACTGCTCCATTGCTTTGTCCTCTTGATTGTTGCAGGACATTGGTGTGCTACTGCTCCTATCTTCGTTTGGTACTATCGCAAGAGACTCTCAAATCTACACAGATCCACAACCATGGCTCCCTCCAATACTCTAATTAGGTCGAATTTGGGTGATGACGGCAATAATGACAATGATGACAATGTCATATACCCCAATGAAAAAAAATGGGAGGAAGAACTCGATGTAACAAAGACTAGCCTTGACGACACGTTTTGCACCAACAAGAGTTAGATCCACATTATCGTAATTTAGTGCGACTTGCAATTTAGGTAAATAGGAAAAATTTTGTCCTAAAATTTTGTGCTATCATGAGATTTATCTTAGGGAAGGTATTTGTACTTAGGTCAAAAAAAGAATTTTGTGTTTGTTGGTTATGTGCACAACACATTTTCTTTTATCAATGACACGTAAGAGGGACCTTAAACCATTCTTCTAAGGTTTTTGAAAGTAATTTGACATATGCTCATTTCTTCTATATTTGAATCTATTATATTTGAGATTTTGATTTCGTTTTCATTTTTTAGCAAAGAATTAACTATCTTTAGGGGGGGAAAATCGTAAATTAGAAACCCCTACCACCTCACAATTTCCAATAAACCAAAATATGATATGATATTCCAACCCATGTCTTTTCACCCTTAGAATTCCCCGTTATTTTGTGTCATTTTATAGTTTGAAAGGTAACGAAAACTAGCACCGATAATTAACTCTCTCTCTTTAATTAAGCTTTTGTCTTCTTTTTGGTTGGAACTTGGAAGTTTCTTTTGGTTGTGGTATGCAGGCCGAAGGAAAAACCAAATTCCTAAATTCCACACCCACACGGAGGGAAAAAACGGATCTCTCTAGGACCTAGCCAATCCACTCTGGTCAATGCATGTTGAGCATTAGATTATCTCACACTAGAAATTGAAACTGAATAATATTTCTTAAAAAATCAAAAACCATTTCGGTCAAGTACAAAAATTAATAAAACCGTCTGGAAAAAGAAAGTTATGTTGTCATTGTTATATTAATTTCCTTTCCATCCATTACTAATTATTTCCAATTACCAATGATCTAATCACTAATCTATGCTTGTGGGGAGTTCCTTCTAACTGCATCAATCCATCTATGGGCTTAATGCTCATTTCCCTAAAATAGAAAATGATAAAAGGCAAGAAATAAAATCCACATACTATTTATATTTTATTCTTTTTTAAAAAAAATAAATTTGTGACAAAATAAAAGCATTGCAATTAGCATGAGTCTAATTCATGTCAGTTATTTGGTCCTTTCCCAATCGATGTTGGGTTGAATTGTTTCTCCCAACCAATCAATTTCACACTGACACAACATAAGAGGTCTCAACAATGAACTTTCCTGCCTTACAATTCACAAATGTATGTAACATATAATATGAAGCATTTAAAAGAGAATGCTTGATAGACCCCTCAACTGATGGAAATTCCATGGCTCTAAGCAACCCAAGATAGGCTCAAAGTCAAAACCAAGTAGCTAACATGTTCTTTTCTTCCCTTAATTTTTGCTCCCATTTGAATCTCACTTGATTCTCCATGTGAAAATCTTGAGTTTTTACGCACATCCTAGTCTTTACAGTTACAAGGTCCATTCTTTTCATGAAAATTTCAAAGTACAAATCAGGGTTTGCATGACCTGCTCTGCTTTTTCCTTCCTATGTTTTGCTTCAAAAGGAATAAACTGATTCATGACTTGTTTATTTGGAAAAAAGCATAAATAAGATTTTCGTGAAAAACCCACTTCTTTTTCAATGATCATGGGTTTTCCCAATTGGTTTTTGGACCAAAGGATGGATCTCTATTCTGGGTATTTTTGGATTTTCCTCTCAAAGTTTGTACAAACTATGTTCTGGGTTTTCACCAGAATCTTTATGAGGTATTGAATTTTCCATCATCACCAGTTTAACTTTTAGTCCAAACATCTATTAGTCACTTCTTTCATTATTTCATTTTTCATTCAGGTTTTTTTTTTGGCAGATACTGCAGTCATGAAGCAATCAATTCAGCTTGTTCTTGGAATCTTTGCTATGAAAACTATGCAACCAACTCTAATAACTCTCAGCCAAAAACTGAGGCTGAAGCAGGTTATTCTAAATATTCTAATGAGACAGAGTTGAAGTCTGAAACATTTGGGGAAGGTACTAATGGTGGTGAACCAGAAGCACAGTCCAAGGAGGATTGTTCTGAAACTGTTAACTATGCTGGAAATCTTGGCCTTGAAGAAGAGGAGACAACAAAGTTGGTTTTTAAATTCCAATATCAAAATTGGAACTGTAGAGAAGAATTCAAGGGAGGCTACAGTGAAAGTTTTGATTTTGTGAACACTGATAAGGATTCTGCAAGCACCAACAAGTATGAATTCATCTCGGGCAAGAGTTTCAGCCACTTCTTGGAGGAACCAGAAGCTTCAAATTTTATTGTCAAGGAACTATATTTTTATTCAAAAGATTGTTCATTGGAAAATGATTCTTGTATCTTATCTGAAAGAAACTTCATGCCAGAAAATTGTGAAAGAGGATGTGTTGATGCAGCAGAGAAGCTCAAGGCTGTGCCATCTATAGAACAACCTGATCCTTGGGAAGATAAAGTGGAGAATCTGAATAACAATATGTTTGTTGAAGAAAATTCATCTGCAGATAATTATTTCCTTTCTGAATCTGAAGATGATGTCATTTGTTTAAGCTCTGAATTAGATTCTTTGAGTTCTATAGGAGATGGGTTTTTGTCAGACAGAGACTTTGGAACCACTACTGAGCTTGACACTTTGGGAAACCATGATGAAGAAAATGAAGGGTTAACAGAAGAAGATTTGAATTTTGGTGGGGAGGGGAAAAACTCAGAGAATTTAGATGATGAAGATAGAGATATAATGGAAGAGCTTAGAAAAATAGAAGAAGAGTCTAGGCTGCAGAATTCAGATATGAACAACATGGAGAAGTTTAAAGGTCATTGTTTTCAAGATATGCATAACATCAATTCCAAACCTGAAGAATCTGTGAAACATAATTCAGATAGTTTAACAGGATTGGATCTTGAGGATTCCAATCGGTTTGATACACTGTGGGAACAACAATATTTAATAGAACAGCTCAAGATGGAGCTGAACAAGGTCAGAGCTTCTGGTCTGCCTACCATCCTTGAGAATTTTGAGTCTCCAAGGATAATGGAAGACTTGAAGTCATGGAAAATTGAGGAAAAATTCCAGAGTGGTAGTACTATAGATGAGCTTCCAAAATTCTACAGGAGTTACACAGAACGAATACGAAAACTTGATATCTTAAATTACCAAAAGATGTTTGCTATAGGTCAGTAGCTTATAACCATTACCTTTTTATTTTACTTTCTTCAGCAGTTTTCAATTTTTTTCTTCTCTCTTCTCTATTTTTTTTTCCTTCCTTGTTTCACTGTAAATATTTCATATGTAGTTTGCTAAGAGAGTTTGTGCTCAATTGATTAACAGTTTTATTCAATTTATATTATCATCAATATCTACCTTATCTAAATCTGATTAGTTGGGCACTGGTAAAGCATGAATTCTCCAAACACCTGGCAGTAGAGTGAATTATGACACAACAATTCTTTTCTTTCTGTTTTTGGTTTTGGGGGAGCTATGGTATTGTTATAAACATGCAATTCATTTTTATTAGTTTATCATTACGAGGAAGAGAGGTTGGATACTTGGATTAGGGGTGAGCAATTTTTTCTGCCACATGCTTGGGTTTGAAGTTGCAGACATAAATGTGAGTCCTCTATAGCAGAATTCCATGAACCATAACTTTTTTTTTGGCCTATATTTCTCTAGGACAGCCATTTGAGTGTGAGGACTCTTGTTAAGGTACCATCATAATTCATAAGTATTAAACAAGCAGATTTGTATTCACATGAAGTTGCCCACTTTCTGCTTTATATTCAGTTAAATGATCATATCTTAAAGACTATTCAATAAATTTGTACTACCAATTTTTCTACGGACTAACATTAGGACACTTTCTTATTGTAGCTAATATTTGCCTAATAATCTACACTGATTGTAATTCCACCCCCAATCTTTCTATGACCTTATCTTCTTTTTTTTTCTTTCTTTTTCTTTTTCTCTCTTTGGGTCTAAAAACTACTCTTACCATGCCAGCCAAGTTAGGAAAGATGTTCTCATGAAAAGTTATGATTATAGAATCCAAGTGGTCATTGCATTATGCTTAATTAGTGGTTAAGAATCCAATCATAATATCCTACTTTTAAATTTGATGGCAAATTATAGGTTCCCTGCAGTCAAAGGACCCGCTGAAATCTTTTTCAAGCCGCGAGAACTCTTATCCAGCTGTCACATCCTTTCTTCCACATAGCTTTCGCCTTTGTAGACGTAAAAAATCTGAACCTGACCCAATGAAGAAGTTCTTAAGAGAATTTTACAGTGACTTGGAAATGGTATATGTGGGACAGTTGTGCCTTTCTTGGGAATTCCTTCAGTGGGAGTATGAGAAGGCCTTGGAGTTATGGGAATGTGACCAATACGGATTGCAAAGGTACAATGAAGTAGCAGGGGAGTTCCAACAATTTCAAGTGCTGCTGCAAAGATTTATAGAGAATGAACCTTTCCAAGGTCCACGGGTTGAAAACTATGCCAGGAATCGTTGTGTTATGTGCAATCTTCTTCAAGTTCCAGTTATAAGAGGTGAGAACTTTTAAAATACTGTAAATTTTGTTAGTTATATTCTAAATGGAATTTAGTGGTTCCTTTGATTAGTACCACTTTAAGGGAATGTTTATTATCACTCTTATTTGTTTATTGTCACTCCTGTCTAATTAATTTTTTTTATTGCTTTTTTAAAAATGGTCTTTATTAGTTAATAAATGTGTTAGATTCAACTATCTATTTAATAAAGAGTATTTTATTAAAATGCAAAAAATATTAGTTAAAGAGAAATTGCAATAGACAAATAAGAGTGAGAATAGACGTTCTTTCACTTTTCATAGTGTCCTTTTGAGCTATGTGGAGGACCATATAAAAATCCATATATGAAACAAACGGTTTCTCATGGTTATAGAACCTTAATTGGCTGCAGAGGACAACATCAATGATAAAAAGAAATTCAGAGAAAGAGACGCAGATAAAGATGCCATCACAATTGACATGCTAGTAGAGATTTTGGAAGAATCAATAAGAACAATTTGGTGTTTCATTAGAGCTGATAAAGATGCATCTAGCTTGACTCATAAAGGTCCAAGAGAAACTCAAGTAGAGCTCGCAGATCCTGTAGATTCAGAACTTGTAGTGGAGATTCGAGCAGAACTTCAAAAGGTAATTAAGGCTTCTAAAATCACTTCTTTTTCATTTTCAATATTAAAAAAAACTTTATTCTTTGCTTCTGTGAAAAAGAGTTTTGTTATGCTTCATCTTTTGTAAAATAAATGTTTATTATTTGGATTTGCAGAAGGAAAAGAAACTTACTGAGTTTTTGAAGAGCAGAAGTAGTATACTGAAGAAGTTCCAAAAACATGAGGAAGATGGGACGGATCATTTCCTTTACTTCTTCTCTCAAGTGGATATGAAATTAGTTTGGAGAGTGTTGAACATGTCCAGAATAACGAGGGATCAACTAGCATGGTGTCGTAATAAACTAAACAAGATTAATTTTGTAAACAAAAGGATAATTATAGAACCATCATTCTTACTTTTTCCTTGTTAATTGTTAATTGCTAGCTTTGTACATGAGCTGCTCAATACTTAGAAGTTTATTATGGAAATAGTGAATAATTTTTTTTTTTACAAGTTACAACTATGAACTTGATGGCCTAATCTCTACCACCCCCATTTTTGTAACTATCCCACGACAGGCATGGGATCAAAATCAACAAGCAAGGATGTAGGTAAAGTTCGATTTTAAGGATAGATTAGAGTCAGAGTAAACTCTGATTTATAAATAAATGAGAAAAAAATCGATCTTCAAGTTTGGAGAAAGTGTGATAACAGTTAGTAAAAATAAAAGAGGTATTAATGTTGTATAGCCTATTCCCAATTTTCTTAATTCGTGTGCTAGTGTGTTAAGATTCTAATTGGAGTTACATGTTGTTTGTTATAACTTATTAAAACTTTAAACACTGTTTGTTATATGTATATATAGGAGACATATAAGTAAGGGTAATGTCTTATTATAAGAGTGAGGGGCCCTGCACTTGAAACTAACAAGTTTAGTAGGTAAGGATTGAATTACTTCCTTTGTTGAAATATGTGATAGAGTATGTTGAACTTGATTTGAAATTGATTTTAGGATCTCAAATATGCTTTTCAACAAGATAAGATGCATCACTTGCTGAATTTCTCACAAAAGTATCGACTTGCATAATATAAGATTATCTAAGTTAAACCGTTAGATTAAATATTAATAATTTAAAACATACTTTTCATGAATGCAAAGACGCGTAAAGTTTTTTTTTTAATATATATATATATAATTAAGGAAACCCCTATTGGAATATAAGGGGAATGGAAAAATCACATGCAGGGAGTCGAACCTCCGCCAACAGCATCCTCCTGATCTTAAAGATTAGGGGAACATGTGAGTTAAGGTTCACGGGTGTTTAAAGAGTTTCATTTAAGAAAAAGTTTAAATTATACTTGTCAACTTTGTCACATGTGCATTTTGATATTTTAATTTTTAAAATATGCAATAAGATCTTTAAACTTTTAAAAGTGTGCAAAGTAATTTAAAATCATGACAGAAGTTATTATTTTAGATGATTAATATTAATTTTTAATAAAAAAATTAAATTACATCATTTAACTTTCGTCTCATGTGCACTTTTATTTTTCAACTTTTAAAAATGTGTAATAAAATCCTTACTGTGTGTTTGGATAGAGTATTTTAAGGAGGAAATGTTTTATATAGAGGATTTAAAATGATTTGTGATAAAATAATTTGTTTGGATATTACACCAGGGAATTTGAAATTGCTTGGTATTTTCAACGGGTATTTTGTTTAACAGAAATCGAAGAATTCGAAATACTGCCTAAGGAGACAAAATTTCTAAAACCCCTCGTCATTCTATCATCTTTCTTGAACTCAATCGACTTCAGACTTTGAACACCACAGCCTACCATCTTCTGCTAGAATCTCGCCACTAACACCATGAACGGAGAGATGAGACTTGGGCGAGCAAGCTCTTGCGCTAGAGCTCCATCGCAAGGTTTAGATCTAGCAACGTTCTCATTCTCTGATGGCATCTAAAATTGGAGCCTATTCGAGATCTATGGGTGAAAACCAGATCTATGGTTCTGTGAAAGAGATCAAATTTTCAGAGGTTGTGCTATATCAAATTGATGATGCCCACTTGATCATCAAAGAGGGGATGTCGGCAAAGTCTCTGACGAGGGAGAGGAGTTTAGCGAAGTTGTAAAAGCTTTGGAGGAAGAACGTTCTTCTCTAACGAGGAAGAACGTGTTTTTTAGTTTTTGATTTTTTATTGATTAATTAATTTATTTTTAATTTTTATTTATGTTAAAATTATAATATTCCTGACATACACAGAGAATGGATGTCATACCGTGTTTTCAATCTCCTAGCATTTAAAATGAAGGAATTTAATTATTTTATCTAAACAAAAAATTTAAAATATTAAAAATTTTAATTATTTCATCTAAATAAAATATTTTTTAAATAAAAAAATTTAAATGAAATAATTAAATTCTCTTAAATTTTAAAATACTACATCCCAAAAGATGCACAGATTTTGAGTTTGTGTACACAAATTAATTCTCAAGTGATTTTTCAATTAAGCATGAATTTGGTCGAAATTATTATGTCAAGCCAAAATTATTTTTCGTTCTCGTGTTATCTGATATTTATTTTGTTTTGTATAATTTTGTATTGAAATCCTAATTTTACAAAAATATCTTAAAAAGAGATTTTACAAAAGTTTGCAATTAAATTGCTTTATCCAAATAAGAATTTTGAAATTTAAAGAAATTTAATTGCTTTATTCAAACAAAATATTTTACAAATAAAGAGGATTAAATTGATGCAATTAAAATTCTTTGAATTTCAAATACCTTGAAATTTTAAAATACTTTATCTAAATACAACCTTAAACTACTAAAAGAGTGTAAAGTGATCTAAAATCATAACAAAACAAGTGATACTTTCGGTCTAAAAATTAATGTTTGTCACAATTTTAAACCACTTTACACACTTTTAGAAGTTTAGAGACCTTGTTGCACATTTTAAAAATTGAAAGACGAAAGTTCACATAAGACAATGTTAAAGAGTGTAATTTAGACTTTTCCATTTTATTTATAAGCAGCTTGTTAAACTAAATGCTTGAGATTATGAGCTTTTATCTATATATATTATATAAAAGATGAATAATGCAAGTTTCAACAATGACACATGGTACTTATTGGTAAACTTTTTTT
Source organism: Ormosia semicastrata (assembly GCA_029884595.1). Taxonomy (NCBI): domain Eukaryota; kingdom Viridiplantae; phylum Streptophyta; class Magnoliopsida; order Fabales; family Fabaceae; genus Ormosia; species Ormosia semicastrata. The sequence continues at coordinate 8,221,535 of JAQQTO010000021.1, read as the reverse complement.
TCTCTCCATTCCACACTCTATTTTAATAGAGTTTTAAATTATCTAAATAAATAAATAACTATCATTTTAAATTAATTATTACTCAAATTTTGAAACTTTGATGGAGATTTAATAGCAAAATTACATTTTTTAATTACATATATTTTTAATTACTTAGTTAATCGATTGTAGAAACTTTGATAGAACTTTTTAAAATTTAAATTTAACTAATAAAATGAACTCTGTTAGCTAAAACTCCTCAAATTTAAGTAGATGAGATCCTAACTATGCTTGAAGTTTGTTTTTAGCAGATTTTTTAAAATTTAAATCAGCCTTCAGATTTTTTAATTACGTAGATGAGATCCTAGATTTTATAATTAAGAGAAACTAAATAAAATTTTTATTAAAATATTACATAATCTTTATGCAAGATTCAGTATTGTGAAATAATATGTCATTGTTAAAGACAAGCAAACAAAGACCTTAAATTTTATATTTTTATGTCAATTATTTTAATTTTTTTGACATCTTGAGAGATTATTAATATGTCAAATACTTTATAATAAAGTTAATTTTTATGAGTTATATGATTTTTTCTTGAGATCAATAAATTAAAAATGATTAATCTATTTTTTATATTGTTAAATTATAATAAATTAGAAGTTTTTATTTAAAAATTATTCACATCAATAAAAATATTTTACTTTTAAAATCCCAGGTTTTCCCGGCTTGCTTGGCTTTAAAAGTGGCTGTAACTTTTCCTAGTGGTTGGATAATTTCTGCAATGGTGGAAATATATTTTCATGAATAGAACGAAAATAACGAATTGAAATGAATTTTAGCTGACTTTGAGCTTGGAAAAGAGTTTGGAAGATCTTATTGGATAAGTCAACTGGCATGATTAAGGTACAGTTCACCAGGTCGTCAATTTTTAATGAAGGATGGGTTCATTAAGAGAAGAGAATGAGGTAATTATAAAATATGTCATAATTACAATTTTATAAAAAAAAAATTAATGTATACATAGAATTCAAAAAGTCAAATTAAAGTTTTGATAGCGATACTTTATACTCATATATAATTCAATTCATATATATATTTTTAAAATATTAATTACACTTATAAAAAATTTTAAAATATTTTTCAACTCATTATCAACTTTTCTTATAACATTATTATAACACCATTAGTTAACTAATAAAATAATTTTTTTGTAAAACATTAAATAAGTATTCTTTTGTTTTAGTAAATATTTATTTCTTCTAAGTATTTTTTTATCTAATAGGTGTTTTTTTTTTAATTTTTTTTACTTTGTAAAATATCTAGTATCAAATAAATTAATAGTGTTAGAAAGAAAATTAATAACATAAACTATTTTGAAAATTTTTATGAGTATGAAGATTGATTTAAAAAAATATAAAGACTAAATTAAAAATAAGTATAAATTATAAGGGATGAAGATTTTAATTTAACCAATTTAAAATCTTGTTAGGATTAATGGAGCCCTAGGTAGCCTAATGAGCCAGATATTAGAATTTTCGAATTCATCTATCAATGATAAAGTCTAATGCTTAAGCATGAACCCGTTAATTGAGTCTAAATAGCTTGATCCATCGAGCTTATTTTGTTGAACTTTTTGGTTACATTAAAAGTGGGAGAGTATATGATTTTCTATATAAACTTGCTTAAGCTTGGAAAAGAAAGCAAGAACTTTTTATCAATAATGATCAAGTCATAAAGTTAAGTCAAATTTTTGGATTCAGAAAAATGATGATGCCAACATGTTAAAGAGGCCAATTTTTTATGTATGTATCGTATGTTTGATTTGAGGGGCAGTTCAGGTAATCAGTGTCGTAGGGGAAAATGATCATAAGAATAACATTGTCAAGAATGGGATTCGAACCCATGCCCTTTCGGACCAGTACCTGAAAGTGGCGCCTTAGACCAACTCGGCCATCTTGACGATGCTGCAGGTTAGGCTGTATAGGCTTTACAAGTTAATATCATTAAGTTGGTAGGGCTAAATGGCCGCTCTGGTCAATATAATATTTCGGGAAAATATAATTCAATTACCTTAAATTTTCACTCAATTATAAACAGTTATAATAAACTTTAAAATTTTTCAATTTATTCCTTAAACTATTCTAATTGTTGTAATTAATCCTTTGTATAATCTCAATCAACTAACTAATGAAATATTGTATTACGTATAAGCATGTGAGTTATTAATTGACGTAACAAATAGATTATTAATGACTCACATACTTGCATGTGATGCATTAAAAATTCTTATTACATTACTTTGTTCAAATTATAACACGTAATACTTATGATATATATTTCTTTGAATCATAAAATAAAATATTATTAAATTAAATATGTACAATTACAAATCTTATTAGAATATATACTCTAAGAGTATTTTAAAATTTCTTGTGATACAGTAGTTCATTAGTCAACTAACTTAGATTACACATACTACGAAAAACTAATTATAAGAATAGTATAATTTGAGGATTAAATTAAAAATTTTAAAAATTTAAAGTGACTTAATGTTATTTTCTCTCATTGTTCATCTCATAGTGTTTAGCGTGTCTATATCTATATGTATTTAGTATATTATATACACCATGCAGCTTTAGTTTTCACTCATATATTGAGAATGAGAAGGAAGATTTCCATACGTGTGAGTTTTCTTCAATGCTCCATAGAAATGACCTACAATAACATGTCATTACCGGTTTTATGATTTTTATAATTTAATCCCAAATATTTTGGCTTATTACATTGCATTCCTACCATTCAATAGCTCACTTTCTTTAAGCTACATCTGCAGTTGCACAGCATTTCAATAGCTACTTTCTCTTCTTTCCCAGCACAAGAGCTAACGTCGATGATTGGACCAATGGAACGAAGTTCAATAGTTACTTTCTCTTCTCTCCCACCACCACATTAGCAATAACACCACCACTGCATTTTCTCCCTTTCTTACTCGTCCTCCCACACACTCAATTTCTCTCTCTTCTCTCCCATATGTAAACGCAGTCTCATAGTATCGGGTGCACTTTCTCTTCAACATCACAGAAGCAAACCTTACGGAATCGCCCAAGCTCAAAGTTTATTGCAACAACAATGTACAATTTCCACAAGAAAATAAAATTCATTAGTAAATAACAATCCTCTAAATCTGCCGCGCTCACAGATCCAAAAAGAATAATCCTGGATAAAATCGCGGAAAAACAACCAGCGTCAACAAGATCTAACACTACACGAAGAAAATGACGGAGAACATGAAAAGCAAAAAGAACAACACCAGAACTCTATAATTGAGGGAGAGAAAGCTGTTAAAAATAAGGAAAGAAATGGTGAGAAATTGTGATCTTGAGAAACCCGGAAAGCAAATTCTTGGCGAAAACCCCATTTCCCCAATAGGGGTGAGGAGTTATGTGCAAATAACTTAAAATAGAGACAAAGTTTGTAATTTTCAATTATTTATCTTTACCTCCTTACTAAGTTAGAGGTTAGTCATCTCAACCCTTCATTTTTGGAATTATTAAATCAACGAATATTTCAACAATCCCTTACAAAGTATTTTTCCATATACACTCTCCAAGTACATGTAATTAAATTTTTTTTTTAAATTTCATCATCAATTTTCTTTATCTCCCTCTTTTGTCATTAATAAAAAAGATTAGGGAGGAGAATAGACTATCATAAAGTCCTAAGATTATTAGGAATCAGAGGGTGTAGAGTGACCAGAAGATAATGAAAGAAGAAGTAAATCACGAATAATGATATGTGGAGGATAAGGGTAGTGTTCCTTCCTAATTTTTCAAGGATAACTTGGTTCTCCATCTTGTGCACCATACATTCCTCAAACATGAGAAATTTGTCCATGAGAGCATGCAGGGTTGAATGCATTTCCTTTTGACCAGCATTCAACTTCCTAACCCACCTTTTCAGCTTCTTGTAATCAACCTTTAGCTTTCTAATCTCTTCTTTGGCTGATCGGTATGTCCTTCTCACAGCAGGTTTGGAAGGATTTGGTTATGCCTAAGTGGATCCATGGTGAGTTTCACTCTCCTTCATCCTGATTCCCTGCGAAGGATCAACCTTGCTGCCCCCTTGTTCTTTAGCGAGCACATTTAGATAAGATCGAAGGGATACCAATCTACCTAAGGAGTCTAAAGTTTCAACTGGTGCAATATGGAGAACAAGTGTTTTTAGCCTTGATTCCCTTTCCACTCTTGGAGCAGTGGCATCGTAGATAGAAGATAGAAATTATGGTGAAACATAGCCAATAGGTGAATAACTTTTCAACTTGAGACACTGCTTCATCATTCTCTTGTTGAGAGGGTTGAGGGGATGGAAGCTTATCTTCTTCTTGGACAACTTCTTTCTTTTTTCTCATTCTTCTCTTCTATTCTTCCTTTTCTTCTTCTTCATGTCCCTTTTCTTATCTAGGAAAGATTAGAGGCCCTTTAGAATCTAGATTACCTTCTCTGGATAATTGGGTGAGGATGCGTGCAATTGTGACCCAAGGATCCATAGTAGAGTATTGTTGGACATAATCTTTTATTGGTTTCTCTATACTAACAGCTTCATGCTCAGGTTACTTTTTTGTTGGTGAAATACCTTTGGTTTAGGTTGATCTTCAATGAAAGGTTCCTTTTCATAGACATGAGAAGGTTCCTCCATGCCTTGAGAGGGTTCAACCTCAGGGTGAGAAGGTTCAGTTTTTGCAACCTTCTCGGAAACATTCTCATCATCTTTCTCAATCTTAATAGTAACTTTCTTCTTTTTCTTCTCTTTCTCTTCAGTTTTCTTCTTTTTTTTCTTTCCTCTTCTTCCTCTCTTTATCTTTTTCTCTTCTCCTTCTTGCTCACAATTTTCTCAATAATGGTTTCTTTTGAATCTTTCTCAAATTTAGCTTTCACAAGCATGGCTTCAGCAACTTTCTTAGCTTCCTTTATTGGATTCTTAACCTTGGATGGATGATTATGCCTCATCTTGTTTCTAAGATCCTTTGTCTTCAACTCCCCTCTTTTCCAGGTGCATTTGCCTTAGGTTCTTCTTGGAGAAAACTGGTCCTTCCTTCTTAGCCTTCTCCTTAGATAAATCAATATTGAAGTGCTTGAATACCTTAGTCAGCAACATCTTATAGGACAGGCTTGCTATCATGTTGGTGTTTTCTATTACTGAGATCATGTACTTCAAGATTATGAAGTGCAGATTCAGAAGCTTCTGCTCCTTTATGTGGTACATCACTACCTTGATAGCCTCGTGGATCTTCTCAGTACTACCAATCCTTGGCATGATAAAATGGCAAGACAAGGAATGGAGGAATTTGGCAAGAGAGTTCAATTTGCTGGCCTATTTGGACTCTTCAACATTAAGGAACAAGGTCTCTACCACTTCCTCGTAGGTACCATAGTCTATAAGTCATCCCCATTGATCATAGACTTCTAATCTCTTTTTGGCAACCCCAGTGATTTTAATGAGGGTGTCTATATCAAGGTTGGATTGGGACACTTTTTTACAGTAGAGATCAGGGAAGGGGGGTCATTCATAACCAAGGCCACAATATATAATTTCTAGCATAGAGAGGGGTATACCTTTTAAAAAATGCTGAAGAAGTTATCCCATTCGAGCATGAGCATATCAGGCCTGAAGTATCTTCTTTAGCCATTGATGTGAATTAAAAGTTATAAATCCAAGTGCAGGTTATCTCAAGTAATAAAATCTTAAGAGTCTGAAGTCGATTTACAGGGAATTGATGAAGAAAATTTCTTTGAGGTAAGAAAAAGATTTTGTCATAACAATAAAGGTAATAAAATTTAATCACAAAAAAAAAGGATTTACTTAGATTAGGAGATCCACTCTTGATAAATAAATTAAGGACAAGAATAAATTTTTTATAACTCAATTAGAATTCACACATAATGGAGGTTCCAATTGAAAAATACAACATTCAAAGTTCATTTAAGATTATATACATAATTATATTATGATTCTTTTAATCATCTATTAACATCACTACTTATAAATGGACTCAAGCATTCATTGTGTCAACATTCAAAGGGAATTGATGAAGAAAAATTCTTTGAGGTAAGAAAAAGATTTTGTCATAACAATAAAGGTAATAAAATTTAATCACAAAAAAAAAGGATTTACTTAGATTAGGAGATCCACTCTTGATAAATAAATTAAGGACAAGAATAATTTTTTTATAACTCAATTAGAATTCACACATAATGGAGGTTCCAATTGAAAAATACAACATTCAAAGTTCATTTAAGATTATATACATAATTATATTATGATTCTTTTAATCATCTATTAACATCACTACTTATAAATGGACTCAAGCATTCATTGTGTCAATATATTGTCTACAATAAATCAAGATCTCCACTTTACAATGAAGGTTTTTAAATTGATTGGAAACAAAATACAATACATATAATGATCACTTGATGATATATTATTTAAGCACAAGAAAGAGATTAATCTAATTTTATTTCATTACCAAAAGCTTCACCCTTTCACCCAAGTAAAATGAAAATTAGTTACTCATAGACAAGAAGAAAGGAAGAGAGAAAAAGAAAAAGAAAAAGAACATAACTTCAATTTAGAACAAAAGAAAACTACAACAAGATAAACAAACAACACAATAACATGATCTTGATCTCTAACACCAAGATTATTAAATGATCAGCCAATGGTACTTTTTATAGAGGATTAGGGATACAAAATGATAAGGGGACTGATTCATAAGTGAGTGGATAAGTGAAAAATGAGTGAAAAATGCCAAATGACTTTTGATAAATAGAAAATTATTGAGATTCTTTGTCTTTAAAATCATGCAGTGTTGAACTCATTGCATTCATCATTTTATCACTAAGTGGTCTCATAAAAGTTGTAGGCTTTTGTCTTAACTTTCAAATGCCGTCAGTTTCAGCCCAAAAGCATTCCTATAACTCAAGATACGGTCTAATCATTACACACTGTTCAGACCCAGCTACACCTCCTCTGTTTTGACTTACAAGCCCAATATGACCTCTAAGCAATCCGAAGTGGGTCTTGTGTTCTTCATAAAAGTTGTAGATAAGAGTCTTAACTTGTAGATGCCAAAATTTCAGTCCAATTAACTTCTTACAGTCCGAGTTATGCTCTGATTACTGCACACTATTCAAGTTCCAATCGCAAAACCGGTGTTCTGACTTCCAAACCCAATTAGTTCCACTAAATGTCCGAGTTTGACCTAAAACTCTCATGAAAGTTGTAGAACTATCTCTTATCTTTTCTATAAGGTAAAATACATAATTATTAGACATCTAAAACTCAAAATATAACCGAAATACAAAAATAGTGTAACAGTGTTCCTCGAGATGGGAGAGAGAAGAGGTGAGAAAGTTTCTACTCCCCTTAAAATTTTGCCTTTCTTCTCTTTGTCAACCAAACACACTCTTTTTCCGGAAAATTTACTCTTTTAAAATTTGTTCCCGTTTTATCTCCTAACCAAATGTAGCCTAAGAGTAAAGAAGATAACCTGGCAAGGCGGGATTTGGAACTGGAACAACGGAACTAGAAGACGCAGAGGCATGAACAATCCCTTCAACAATAATGGCAGGAATGGTGTCAACAATAAGAGCATTTGATGGTGCTCTAGAAGAAGCTGGCAAACCAAGGACTAGAGGTACTATAATTGAAGTCTGGGCCACGGGAGTCTTAGGAACAATTCTAGGGAAGGCGACTCGACCTTCCCCATGGCTGTGTCCATGACAAATTCTTATTGAGCTACGGGGTCCGCGTGAACAACTGCAAAAAAAAAAAAAAAATGGGAAGCTCAAGTCATTATAAAATATTTAGTAATTGATGTAATTAAACTTGATGAAATAAAATGAAATGGAATTTGATAAAATTATTTTTTTATTGTTTGGACATTTAAAATTATTTAAATATTTTAAAATAAAATAAAATAAAATTATCACTGTTCTATTATTTAAAAAGTAAATATTTTTTAAAAAATTAATAAATTTTTATAAAATAAGAATTACTTTTATTCTTTTTAACATACACAAATAATAAAATATATTTTTATTTTATTTCATTCCATTATATTTCACTTAATCCTAACCATCCAAAGATAGAATAAGAAATCGAGGCAGAAGAAAAAAAAAAAAAAAGGAAAAAGCGTCGTACCATCAAGGTTAAGAAAATCTCGAATGGATAAGGAGGCTCTTTTGCTGGTGAAATGTCACCTGGCACGCCTTCTGAGTGTGGAAGGGGTTCGCTAGGCGAAGATTCATAAGCAGAAAGATAGCCCTCATAAGGGGGCGAAGGCAAGAGTTAGTCACCAGGAGAAATATGAGCAGAAGGGGAGCTTTCCCGAGAAGGCGAAGAAAGAACTTGATCACCGGGGAGAAGTGAAGCAGAAGCGCCCACACCAGAAACATTTTGGGAAATAATAGCTCCTTGCGAAGCTGTCTTAGGCGATGTACTACGAATGAGTTAGATGAATTTTCTCCCTCTTCCCCTTCAATGGGCAAACTAGGAGAAACATTTGTCTTGGGGGGCAAAGCTTTAAGAAGCTGCGATGAATGGTGGGGAGCAAGAGGAGGTGCTTTATTTGGAGGAGGCGCGGGCTTACTAACAGGCTTGTTAACAGACTTCTTCACCAGCTTGCATGTAGGTTTCTTGTCAGGCGGCTCTTGGACAAACACTAAAGCAAAAGCAGCCCCTTCCCTCTCTATCCTATTTGCAAGAGCTTGTTGAGCTGAAGATAATTTACGTTTTTTGAGCTTCACATCTAAAGGCCTTACGATAAAAAAGGAATCTAGTAGAACAAATTGAGAAAGGAAAAGACGAGACTAACCTTGTTTCTCAACTTCGTTTGAAAGCCAAGTACCATAGTAAGGGTCTTTATGCTTGATGTGCACCTCAGAAGGAGGCTGATTACTCTTTTTTGTCTCAAAGCGTTGAATGGAATTTTGTAAGGCGTAATGACCAGCCAACCAGCTTTACGTTTACGGGAAGGAGGAACAAAAAGAGACAAGTTTACAAGAGCCTAGGTGTTCGGAGTCAGGAAGGTAACATATTGCATAGCCTGCTCTACATCAGAAAACCCAAAATATATAGAACAAGGCGGTTGGTCAACACCAAATTGACGGCAAACGCAATCAGGACGATATACATATGGCCAAAAGGCACCCTGAAAGGCGTTGTAGGTGTTAGTCAACTTAAAATAAGCCTCAGACTTGAATGTTTTCCAGAGGGTGCATTTCTAAAGCTTCATTCAAGAAAAGCTGGGCTACAAGGTGCTAAATCGCCACAGCACCAAAGCTTCATTTTTAGGATTTGATTTTTGTAGTCTTTTCATCAAATTTCTATTCAAGGAGGCGAACTATTTCCAATTCTATCCTACTAATTGTCCTTTTCTATTAAGACCAAATTTTAGTTTAAAACCACTAAGCTACATCACTGTTTCTATAATTTTAACGAGATAGAAGTAAACAAGCTTAGTTGAGTAAGCAAGGCTCAAGTGACTCTGCTCATAAGCCTTTGTTCATATTAGCTCAGAAACACAATCATCCATATCAATAAACCTAAATGCTACACGTACAGTGTTTAATATGGGAAGTTCATCACTTTAGAACCCATAAAACGCTGGTGATTGAAAAATTATTAGCAGTACAAGAGGCAAGCAGTTTAGTTTGCAGGGAACTCCAGGTTTGCTATCAGATTGGTGACACAAAATAATGACTTCCAGTAAGCCTCATCTACATAAAAGAACCTGCATTTGTATTAGTTGAATTAGACCTCAAAATTTCTACACCTGTAGTGCAAAAGAACGGTAAACTTGCATTTCGGGATGAGAATCCTTGTAATCTTCAGATATAAGGCATTATCCATAATACCATTTGGCTTTAGAATATTATACTAGTATAAACCTTACAAGCACCTTAGTAATCAAGGTATACCTGCAAATTCAAGACTTCAATCAGTTTCAACTGTCTCTTAGACCGGAGAAGAAACATAAAGTCAAAAAGTAGATGAGATGATGCAAGCTACTTCAACCCCACAGCACAAGCATCTCTATTTATGCTCTAAGGGTTGTCTCCTTCCACATCAGGTTCAGCATGCATGTTTCTATTATAACTCTCATATGCGTAATCATCATCAAGATTCTCCATAGTTTTCCCAAAAGCAAATGACTTCGTGCCCATTGTTGTAAAGGGCATCAAGCCAAAAGCTCGGGCAGTTTTAATCTCCCTGGCTACCTTCCTTTGAGCCTTTGCACTAATGCCTGTCTACTCAATGAACAAGAAGAAACAGTTGAAAAGATCCCACATTTTAAAATAAGTTCATAATATGCTTGGTAGGAGGGGGAAAAGGACAATAGGAGAGGAAGGGAGAATGAGTACACAGTACTAATTCTTAAACATTCATCCTTTATTTTCCTCCATACTCCATCATCCCTACCCAATCTACTTCCCAGCAGTGCATTAAAATTTACCTTGCTTCTCTTAATAATTATTCCAGCCTCTGTTATGAAGTTTGCCAGGAATCTTACATTCTGCATAAAAACATTAAACTACTAAGAGCCATTCCAAAAATAGCATTAATGGGAAGATTTTGTTTACTATCTGGGGAAATATGCAATCATAGCCTCACTAGCAAGAATGAAGCAAAAGCTACTATGGCTAAACAGAGTTGTCACAAATATTTTCCTCACCTTCATCTGCCTTCACACTATAAAAACTGAATTACCCGTAAATCAATGATGACTTTAGTATAACAACATAACAAGAAGCATGCAAAAAATTTAGGTATGAGTTGCATATGAAAAATTAACCTGAATTTTTCACACTTAATTTTAAAGGGATACCAAACTGGCTCTAAAGATTTAAAGAAGTAATGCACTCTATTTAGAGTTCATTTCACGGATCAATGCAATAGAAAGGACAACTCTTGACCTAGTTCAAATGAATCTGCTATCTACACAAGCCATCTTTGTCATAATACTAATACATATGGGAGAGGCTGAGATGGTACTGAGTTAAGGCAGACTCATTCATACAACAATTCCAACATTCCCAAAATGATAAGATGGTGAGCACTTTACAGAACAAACAACCTAACTATCTACACAAGATATTTTGACAATTGTCACATCCAGTTTTTATTCATTACCGCTTTACCTCTGTCCGATAACTCTGCAACAAATCACACACAAATTAACAAAACTTCTTATTTTTATTTTATTATGTCATAACAGTTATATACAAAAACAAAAAAATTCATGCAAGTGACAATTTTCACTTTACCACAGCAGTCAGAAGTACATAGTAATTACATCAATGATATATAATAAACATACAGACTCGTTATTATAAAGGAACTACTCCAACTGAATTCATAAGTGCTAACCCTGAAATCTGCTTGACTAAGAACTTCTTTGGTGGTTACTTTGAATTCATTCCTTATGGCAGGTTTACGTACACCAGGTTTTGTAAGATCAAGATCCTGTATGAAGAAGGATATTGCACGGATCAGAAAACTATTATGATACACTTGATACAAAAAGAAACACAAATAGAGAAAAGGTCGTGAATACCAAGCAATGAATAGGATACATAAGCATAGCAATTGTTTACAGCAGAAAGAATGAAACTGAGGATAGGCTCAAAAGCATTTAACAACATTATTGGTTAACCATACCATTGATTGAATCTGAATAATAAAATATGTATATGTTATTTCATGAAATTTAAATCCTTCAATGCAATAGACTGAAATTATCAATATTATCACCAGAATTTGAAAAGGAAGAGAGAAAGAGAAAGAGAAAGTATCACTAGTATCAGTAATTCTGTCTAGCCACACAAAATTCTAGAAAAGCCACTGCAAAACACAGATTATTTCTTTTGTAAGAAATATCAGCAGAAAAGGTTCGATTTGCATGTCAAGTCCCCACCAAAATGTAGATCGAAGTCAGAGGGTTATAGATTTGAAGATTGCACAAGATGAAACACACCCATTCAGAATTTGTCCAGTGCCTATTATGGCTTTTTCTTGTAGAAAAGAAGTCTCCCCTCCTTTTTCAATTGATGCACTCAGTGCAGATACCTCCGATGGTCCCAGATTCTGCCTCTATCAGGGGGTGATAGCCCCCACCTCCACATAAGAGGTTGACCTGATTTCAGAATAGTCCACTCTCTTCTTAAATATTTTTAAGGTATATGCTGTGTATAGAATATAGATGTTATAGTTCCATTTATTTTGGGCTTGATCTACTCTTCGAAAAGATTTTTTCTTAATGAATATTACAGCCACTCAGGAAATTGTTTCTAGTATTGGGTTGGTTATTCGAGTGTTTGCAGTGGCTATGGTGGATTTGGTGTGCTATTGTTGCAGCCGAACCAGTAGGAGGAGATACACTGTTGCACTTTTAAAAGGGAAGTTGCAATTGGCAGTAAGGATTTTTTTAAAAGGTGTTATTAAGGATGTGTTATTCATGTAGCCTGTGATCTGAGGGAAGATGCAACACTTTACTTGCGGATATGATCTTGATGGCCCAAGTTTCCAGTTGAGGATTTGTTATTTTGGACTTTGCTAAGATGTGATCTTTTTTATTTGCAACTTGTGTAAGAGGTTTGCTATTAGTTGCGTTCAACCAGTTGAGTCATGATAGTTGAGGGCAAGGTGACAGGTTGCACGTCATAAGATTTTCTGCGGGTGTTGTCACATGGCTTAGTTGACTTGAAAAGGGCTAGTTGGCTGGGATAGATCAAACTCTGAATTATTCTGGTACTTTGTTCTAGTCCTATTGCTGAACTCTCTGGGGACAGAAATGTTCTACAGTTTTGTTTACCTGGTACATGGATAATTTTTGCTGGAATACAGAATTTCTGTATCTACTTTGAAGATACTGCATGCAGATTTCTAGGCTGTAGAGTGTTACATATTCTGGCTTTTTGGCTTGGAGATTGATGCTTGATTTTTGGAGTTTGTGTTTTCAGGAATGTTGGCTGACAGTGCATTGTGGTAGTTTAATAGTTTGAATGGAATTAGGATGTACAGTAGGGACTGCGGTCCTTCGAGATTTTTGCTGTCGTGTTTTGTTTCAGTATTTGATAGTATTTATGGTAGTTTGGTGTTATTGAGATTGTTTCAGTAGGAGATGAAATCAAGACTTTTTTTTCAGTTTGTGAGTCAGTCATGCTTTACAGTTGAAGGAGCGACTTCATGAATTTCAGGGCAGGGAGGTTGTGCAACAGGAGGAGTCACAACCTTAGCTTGTAGTTGCAGACTATAGATTGTTTTATCAGAAAATGACCTAGAGGCTAGTGAATTGTAGTCTGAGAAGGTATGGTGCAACAAAGGGAACTGTGTTTTGGCCCAAGAGGACGGCTTTGACTTGCTGTTAGGAGAAGTGTGGTTGGAAGACTTGGCATTAGTATGGGAATTGTGTTTGCTGCTGGGTGATGAGAGAATCGGGTTAAGAGAACCAGCTGGTAAAGGGTTAAGAGAACCAGCTGGTAAAAGGTTGAGGGGGATACTAAGCGGAAAAGGATCAAAGACTTCTAGGAGCTGTCATATGTTTGAGACATGCACGTTTTCCTAAGAGAAGCTGACACTAGGTCCCGGGTACTACCAAGGAGAAAGGTCAAAGACCATCAGGAGCTGTTTACCATGGATGTTGCCAACAATTTTGTTATTCAGGGGGTGCTAGTTGCCTATGTTCTTTGGTTCACGGATTGTGTTTTTATCTTTGTTTAATTTTAAGTTGGGTTTCCCTTTCTTTAACATGCTAAACCCCTAGTAAGCTTCCAGTTTGAGGGGGAGTGTTTTAAGGATATAGAATTGTAATAAGAACATTGCCTGAGGTTTAAGTAATTAGTAACTTATGCACCCAGAGTGAAGGATACAGAGTCATTATGCAGTCTCATAATTAGTATAAATATAGGTATAGATCTGCTATGCGTTGAACTATTCTGAGTAGTGAAATATTCTGTTCTTTCTCAGTCAAAGATCTGTTTTCACTTTCTCTCTCTCCCTAAACTCTAGTTTTTCAATAGAAGAGAACAGGGAACTTCCTTTAGGAAAGGCTTCCTTGAAAACATCACCACATTCATATGTCCAAGGTGACCTAGAGTATAATAATGAATGCTTTTTTTTGGATGAAAAATAATGAATGCATAAATGAAAAGTAAAGTTTATGTTTTGCATTCTTTTCAGAAGTTCATACAAACATATAAAAATATTTCAGAAAACACTTTTCACTATATTTCATGAAATACTTCCCATCAAACATCTACGTATAATTTATCACTACATCAAAGATCAGTTCAGATTTCAGACATAAACTATATGATGCCCTCATGCCCAAGACAAAATAAAAAAGATCAGTAAGAAATTAAATCTATACTGAACATCTAAAATTAAAGTAAAATATAAAAACAGTGATAACCAGGGAAATGAGTCATTGCTATTCAACATACCTTTATATCATATGTCGAACCAGGCCAAAAAGTGGTATCATATCGAAAAGAATAATCTTCTTTTTGGATTTCATCATGGATCAAATTCCCTAATTATGTAGCAGCCCTTATTCTTCAGTTTTCCATCCATTCCATCAGATAATGTGTCAAAATCTTTCTTCTAGATCACGCATCACCTGGGAGCTTCCACTATCTACTGAACTAAATCTATCACGAGCCTTTTCCTTCTCGATTAAGCTTTTCAAAAATATCTCATCAATTTTGGAATTGCTCCCAACAAATAAGGTCTCCAGTTTCACCAAATATCCGCTTTTTCATATACTCGAATTCCTCAGTAGACTCTGACTTATTAGTCTGCTGATTAACAGTTCCATTATCTGCTCAAACATTGGACAATAAATTCATAAGAATTAAGAAGTAAATTCACCATCTGAAAGAAAGAGACAAAAAGAACAAATTTTGAAACATCCTAACCATAGAAAGACTAAGCCCATTATAACAGAAAACATGAAATTCTCACCTGAGTAAATTAAAACTGAAATTCCCAGAGGTTTAATTTAATTAAGCTTCCTTTCCTTCTTATTTCAGAAATAACGTTGACCTCCCTTGTTTTAAATATTTACCAGAAATATCTTCCTTTATTTTTTGCCTAGACACGAGAACTCATTCCAATTTTGACCACCTATCAAAAAAAAGAACATACCTGATGAAAAAAGTGAAAGAATAAGAAAAATTTGATTTTAATTAATTAAGGGACTCAGTCCATTTCATTTTTTTTAGCCTTTGTGCATCCTTATCTGTAAGCCTGCTTAAAAAAAAAAAGGGCCCCAAGAAGGGATGGTCTTTGTCACGTATTGTTTAGAGCATAATCAACGGTTACTTCCCCATTTTTTTTCATATCATTATATCAGCAAAATGAAACTCAATCTTGGTTGTAATGTAACTAAAATCATGTCAACCTTGTTTCTCTTAATCTCATTCTTTTGTAAGCTGGGGCAAACTCAAGGCTCACATTAATAGGACAAAAATGGTAAGTTATGATCCACCTCCCTTTTTGGAGATAATTTCTGAACAAACACCCCAGTAGAGTTGAGAACTGGGTCTCCTCTGTTTCTGTATTCATCACATCACAAGGTTGATACTGCTTCAAATTCATGGTTTTGGCCAAACTAGGATCCCCTTTATGAAAATGGAAACTCCTACATAGCCAACCAAGCCATTCCCAAAGGACCCTAAGTTCTCCCGTTACATTTTTCTCCTAAAAGATCACTTGCAAACTCCCTGAGTTGGTTTCCTCTTTCCATCTCCCAATCTTACACGGTAAGAAGAAGTAGGTTTACAAGAAACCTCTGCACTAAAGAGAAAAAATTGGGGGGATTTTTTCAATTTGGACCAAGAGAGGTATATTTGCAATTTCATGAGAGGGGGATCATACCACCAGCAGACACATGGACGATCCATCCATCTCCATTGCCAAGCGATCCTCAACCTCATCTTCTGACTCAATTCTGGAGATTTCTCCATTACACTTCACCTCCCATCACCACCTCCAACCTCACCATTCCATCACCTTCAATTGCAGTCAACTCAATGCCACTCATCCCTATTCATCTTCTTCTTCCTCCAAGCCACCCATTCCCAACTAAAGCCATAACCACCCTCACCAAATCCACTCCCAAGACATAGTGACCACCTTGCAACCCAAAATAGAACCATCCCTTCATCCCATCAACCTCCCCACGCGTGAAACAACCCTCCTCCCCTTCATCACCTTCACCCAAATAGCTCCAAACCCCCTCATTTCGAGTCACCACCATATAACCCACACGAGACCTTCAAACCACCTCCAGGTCTTACTTGGCTTTGGACCGCAACCCCACCAAGAAATAACCCAATAATCCTCAGGTCGGGTGCGAGCCCCAAAAGTTCTTGCACATAATCCTCGACGGCGGCTCGTGCGTCCAACCTCTGTTGCCGCAAATCGTCCAAGATCCTCCACTCCGGCGCGGTTCACACCCAACACCTTGGATCCGGCCCTCCACCAACGACCTCGCCATCGACCCCAAGTTTTAACGTTTGCACCTCGCTTCCCGCCCTTGCTATCCAACCCATGGGGTCTCCACCCTTTCTTCGTCCAAGATCCGTTTCCGCTCCTCTCCGCACGAACGAATCCCGCCTTGGCGCCACCCCTTGAACCGTGACTCACCACGCCTTCTTTGCCATCTCCACCGAACTCCTTTATGAATTCCATATCATTTTTCAACTCGTCGTCCTCCCATTCCTTGCTCGCAAATCTCCAATGTTCAAGCTCCATAGTAATATCCCCTTCCTTTTCTCTAATTTTGTTTCTCACTCGAGCTCAAAGTAATGACTCTCAAAGAAAAAGAGAAGACTTGTTTTATTTTTTGTAAGTAACTTAAATGATTTCTATCCAAGCATAAAACTGGGGGGAATCTGTTTCCCCTACGAGATTCAAAACAAAAGATGCTTTTTTTTAGTTTTTACTTTTTCCCCATTTTTATTCCTTACTTTTCTGGGCTTTGTATTGGTTTAAAATTGGGTGGGTAGGAGAGTTTGATTTTAGTATGATGATTTCAATTAGGATATTTATTTTATTTTTCAAGTTTTATAATTTTGGATTAATTAAGTTTTAAGTATAAATATGTATCTTTATGTAACTCACAAAGGTTAGAAAAAGAAAAAATAATAAAAAATTTGTTTTGTATTTGTTTCTGCACCCAAAGTGAATCTATTTTTCATATTGTATTTACTTAACTCATAGTATGACAATGTGTGAAATATTCTGTTTATGTGATTATTTATTTGTCTTTGTGTATGCTTTAAAATAAAACAGGGAAAAAAAGGCTTCCTTGAAAAATCTTTTAATCAATGTCGATGACCTAATGATGTTGATTGAATAAAAAATGTTATCTTGAAAAGCAAACTTTATGTCATTCGTTTGGATCATACAAGGGTTTATTAAAAATATTTCAGAAAACACTTTTCACTATATTTCATGAACCTTCCCATCAATAATGATTTTGTTTTCAAAGAAAATTTCGAGACTTTTTGCCCTCATAAAAAAATAAAAAAGATCAGTAATCAACCCAAACTTATTTTAAAATATAAAAACTACCAGTGACATTTATTCAACATACCTTTATATCATACGTCGAACCAGGCCATAAAGTGGTATCATATCGAAAAGAATAATTTCATTTCATCCGGATCAAATTCCAAAATTAAATTTTCATAATTTTGTGGTTTCTTTTTTTCATAATTAGTTAAATGTTTTGTAAGAGGGAAAATAAATATTTTCAAGGATTGTTAAGAATCTGCATCAATTAATTTAAGGTATCGTTTTAGAAATATCCGCTGTGTTCCTCAGTAGACTCTGTTATTAGTCTGCTGATTAAGTTCCATTATCTTCCATTGGACAATCCATAAGAATTCCCGAATCCAATCTGAAAGAAAGAGACAAAGACCATTTTCAAACCATAGAAAGGTTTTCCAATTTTTCCTAATTTAAATAAAATTGGAGGTTTAATTTTATTAAGCTCCATTTCCATTTATATAAAATCCGTTGAGTTCCTATTTTTAATATTTACCAGCTTCCTTTATCTTTGCCTAGACACATACCCCTTCATACAGTGAAAAATAAAAATATTCAAAAGGTAAGTGTAGTTAACTCTTCTCTTCTTGTTACTGGACAAAATGAACATGAACAAGTACCCAAGAACATGAAGAGAAGCAAATTGGTATAAGCAATCAATACATCATCCTAAGTGTTGTTTCCAGCAATGCTAGGACTGTACCTCACCCAGAAACAAACAGATGATGGTTATTGATCACCTCAATAAAACCAGGTCTGCAATGCCAATGAGCTTGTAGCTCAACTGGCACCTACCCAAGTTGATTTCAGAGGTTTGATCCTCCATTAGGCCACCTATTCCCCTCCCCTACCCAGGTGCTTGCATCTCCTATGTACCAAAAAAAAATGTCAAGTCTGCTGGTGTCCAGTTTGTGTCTTCTCACAATTGGTCCCAATACCAAATAAATGAAGTTTAGTAAGTTGGCAGCCAACAGAAAACCCTGTCAAACCATAATCTACATGAAGAAAATGAGTTCGTGATACTTCAAGATCCAAGGAGTTTACAATTAAGCTTTAATGTAGGATTCTTATAGCAAATATCATATATTATGATTTCTTATGGCAAAGATCATATATTAAGGATTCATGCTAGGAACTTTGCAGTTTTCATATGGCTGCTAGGAACTTTGCAGTTTTCATATGGCTGCACTTCTTGCTTAAGAATACAAGAGAAGACTTAGAACTTGGTCAGCAGTTGTAGAGCTTTCAAAGATTTCTTGTAAGGTTTAATGACAAGTGGGTCTGACAATAATCACTTTGACTCTGACATCAAGACAGTAGAAGAGCTTCTCCTGCCGATAATTAAGTGGATTGGAAAATGTAAAAGGAGGATGATGCCTATTCTATTTTTAAATTGGAGGATAGCTTCTAAATGAAATAATAAATATAGGCTGATGGCTGCCTAATAAACTATTAGATCACACGGTACCTATAATAGAGGATAAAACAATACTTTTACTCCTCATTCAATGATAGTTATTAATAGTAAATAGAACATAGCACAGCGCACACTATTTTGAAAATTGAACACATTATATTAAATATATTTAATACTTTAATTCAAAATGAAAACAATATGCAATATACAAATAAAACCACTATTGTATATGGAAAACTAAACTCACATTGAAAATACAATTCATACAACTGAGTAACTTTACAAAGTCCAATTAACTGTAAACACTTAAACATAAAGGTGTCAATGTTTATGAGCTGGCTTGAAATGCATAGCGTCAGTACTTCCAGGTAGGGTCTGAGCTTTTGTTAGAACTCATTTTGCAAGCAAGTGAGGAACATAAATAACAGAAAAGTGGATGAAAAAAAAGAGAAGAGAAGAGAGAAAAACGAACCAGAGAGTGTAGAAAAGAAACATAACTCAAAGAAACAGGGTGTATGAGATCTTTGTCAAAGACCAAAGCCTCCGCCAAGCAGCAATGACAAGTATGAGGCACGGGCACCACTGGGCTGATGGAAATTGTGAATGATAAGAGAAAAGAAAAGAGAGGGAATAAAAACTCAGGGTTTGAATGGATGAGAAGAGAAATTCAACCTGCAGGCTAGCCTTTGGGCTGCTGGAGAAGTCTCGGTCTCAGAGTATGCCAGCAAATTAAGAGGATACCCAATTACCCATATCATCAGATGAGAAGCATTGCACAAAAAAAGATATAGATTTAGGGTCATGCATACTTCAGGATCTTTAGGAATTTTGAGTTTTTTCTTTTCTTTTTTGGATAGAAAAAGAAATTTTATTATGGAAGAAGAGAAGAGTAAATATAAAGAGGATAAGATATCCTCACAAGAAACAGCAAAAACCAAAAAAACCTATGAGATTGAGTCATGTAGCATAGCACGCTAATCTCTCTACATATCTAACAAAGAGACACCTCTAAAGAGGCCACGAGCAGAACTCCAAAGGGAAGCTAAAAAAAAAACTCTATCCAAAATGAAGTCCAGGCTTGAAAAGGTGCTGTTGAATATACTAGCATTCCTTTCCAGCCATAAGCACCAGAGAACAGCAAAAACAGAACACTGCTACACAGCATATGATCTGATACAGAGCAGATACTGTGTGCTATAGCCATACTATTTGGGAATCACAAGCTACACCTGTAGCATATAGCACAACCAGTCCTTGCAAGCACTAATGCACTACAACTCACTATTAATAACTGTGTTCAATAAAAAACTATCATTGTTAGGGTTAAACTTGGGCATAAAATAATAGCTAACAAGACATTCATGCATGTAAAAAATATGTTCAACTGAAGGATCTTCAATGTATGAATGCATATCCATGGAAATATAATCGTAATATTTGTCCACAACACTAAATTTGTTTATCATCATTTACAGTTACACACTTGCCAGATTCCAAAACAAGGACTTTCACTTGGTTAAACTACTAGAGTTGAAACATTACACAAAATTATATCACATTCATACCTATGAACCAAAACGTTGCCACTTTCAACAATGGTAAGAGGCATTTAGCACACAGACTTCATTATCCCTTTCAGTTCACTGACAAACTTTTAATCACAAAGAGGAATAAAGCATAAAACAGATCCAGAAACTCAAACTTCTTGGAAAACCCAACATGTAAACATCCAAATAATCAAAATCATACAATGCTGACAGGCAGGGCATTGCTGAAAAGTGAAAATAGAAACACTGAAACAAAACTAAGTACCTGAAATAGTCCATGAGGAAAGACTTCTGAGCAAATGGGTCTGATGAAACTGATGTGACAAACAGCCATTTAATGACCTAAATGCAACTGAAACAATCTTCATTTTTTTCTGCTTTAAACAAAAAGTTTGAAGCTGTTAATTTACAAGCTCTACCCACTAGATTTTGCGCCAGCTAAAAACTCAACAAATAACACAATAATTACAAAAGGAAAACAATCTCACTTCTGATACCCTGAAAATTGCAAAATTTTCCATTTAAGCCTGCAGAAATTTTTCAAATATTTCCCTATCCATGAAAATTGTATTGCAAAATCTAAAATATAAATAAATAATAGCTTTCGGTTACAAGTCCATTCATCATGTAGAGAAAACCACTAACACTTCTTCAAAATTTATTGTATTAAATTATAGAATTGAAACACCTCAAGTGGATGTAATTGTCAAATTGGCAGAATCATGGATGAAGAATATTTCTAGTTCACAATATAGGGTATAAGATTGAAATGCAAGTTATACCAACTGTCACAAACATACAATATGCGTGAGATGCGTGACCGTGAGAGCCAAGACTGTGACCGAGGCAAGCTGCGCAGCTATTAGAGCTGTCAAAAAGGCCCAGCCCCCACCCCAAAAGCCCATAGGCCCCAAAAGCCCACAAGACAAAAAAGCTCACAGGGACAAAAGCCCACAGGGCCAACTGAGCAAGGGCTAACCCATGGGCTGGCCCACAATAAAAAAAATTAATTTGGCCCACTTATTTAAAGGGATAGCATTAGCACACTCCATGGGTTGGCCCTCGACCACCCCATCGGTTGGCCCACTAAAAAGAACTTGACCCATGTATTTAATGGGCTGGCCCACTAAAAAAACTTAACCTGTGTATTTAATGGGCTGGCCAACTAAAAAAAAACTTGATCCACTTATTTTAATTTCAATTGGCATGTGTAAAGACATTAATTTTTCATTAGTTTTATTCTTTTTAAAAACTTGAAAGTAAATTACACAAAATTTGAAGTTTGAAAAATCTTTACAATTTATTTGTTAGCTAAAGAAATAGACCAAAGCATGAACCAAATGAACCAAAAATGGACACAGCAACAACATAACTAAATCAAATCACCCCATACACTATTACTCAAATTTTGACCATAAGAACAATATATCATGCAAGTAGCTGACCCAGCACAAAAAACAAGTGAGCAAGGCCAAGACTAAAGCATACCTAGCATTCAAAAAAATATCAGCTTACGATCATCACAAATCAGATACATCATTCCATAATATGTTTTACTGGTATAGCCGTGAGATTTACAAGTTTAACAAAGCGGTGACACACTTCTTTTTAGTAGCTACTGGCTAAGATGCTTCAATTGAATTGACTGACCCACAGGGAGAAGAATTATAATGCATGCCATTTTTTTAGACTAATCAATGCTTCATAACTAAACCAAAAGGAGAATTGTAAATGTCATGGTAAAAACATAGTTCAAAACAGAGAGCCCTTTGAGTTGCAAAATAATTTGGTACAACTAATGTGTTCCTTTGAAATATATTTTGGTTAAAACATTTAGAGGTATATATAATATATAATATAATACATTTTAGTAGTTGATTCAATCAGAATGGTTAAGCTACTGAGACCCCTTTGAGTAGTAAAATAATTTTCCAATTTGTTCAATTAGGTAGAGGCTAGTGCTTACTAAAAATATATGATCCTGCATACCTTTATCAAACAGCATATTTGAAATCTCTTTAGCAGCCATATTTGTTTAGCAAATTGACTGAAAGTTTATCAGACTAAAAAATTGAAATGGATCTTCCAAACATGAACATTATGTTTGGATGAAAAGTAATGAGGGGAAGGGAAAGAAAATGAAAGGAAGGGAAATAACTTTCATTGTTTGGGAGTTTTAAAATACATGGGAAGTGGAAAGAATACATGGAGAACCATTTCCCCTCTCTTCCCCTCAAAGGCCCAACTTTTATTTCCCCCAAAATTAAGGTGGAATGGGGAGAACAAATAATTTTGTTCCCATCTTAATGAAGTTTTGTCCCGTTCTCTTATTAATCTTCCAAACAAAGAGAAAGGTAACTATGTTCCATTCCTTCCCTTCCCATTCCCATCCATCCCCATCTATTTTGTTCCGTTCCATTAATGAAAAAACATCCAAACACAGTGAAAATTTCAGTTTTTTATATTTGAAAAGCAACCCAACATGAGATACAAAGTCATGGTAAAGCTGAGAAATGAAGCAAATCAACATCTAATTAAGAAGAGTTTGAAAAACATGTGACATAGTAAAGTTTAGATATGAAGCAAATTAACTTCAAATGAAACAAAAGGAAACAAACAGACTTAACTAGTTTAATTAACTAACAAACAGTAGACTCAAAACTAGCAAGAAGTGTGTACCTGAATTTTCATCATGTCTTGTTTACTCATCTTTGTAGTTAATTTTTCTAAAACAAGTCTGATTTGCTGTAGATACCGAGAGAACTTTGTATGTCCTCTTTTTCTAAAAAATATAATTTAACTCCTACAACTTTTTATTAACCAGAACTTTGTATGTCCTCATGAGATATAAAGTTCTAAACTAGATACCTTAAACTTGAAAGATATAAAAAGTATAACTACATCATTAATTGACTTGAGCAGATTTACTATGCATACCATGCTTATGAAGATACTTTATGATAGTTAAAGTAGAGAAAAAGAAAGCCAAAACAAAAATACAAAAAACAAAAAACAAACCCACAAACTGGTTCATATACAGAACAAAACCTCAGCAAAAGAAAACCACCAAAGAAACATGAAGAATAGATTAACAACAATACAAAATTCCAAATTGACAAAGAAATGAAAGAATAAGCCAAAAGCTTACTTCATCATAATACAATAGCTGCTAGCCATAAAGGAATATAAAACCCACAAAAGAAAAAGCACCACATTCACAGATTTTAAAACATGAAAAGAAAGAACTTGGTTGGTTCAATTCAAACTAAGTCAAAAATCAGTCAAGAGAACAAGGCCTTATTTTTTCAAGCCCATTATTATACTTCCTACAATTACATATATGTTATAATTTCATTTGTACAGTAAATTAATCTGATATTACCCCCCTGAAACCAAAAGTATAAAACCTGTTTTCACAAGTAGTGGCACCCACAATTTTCTTTCTTCTGAATTTCAGGTTTGTTTCAAACATTATTTGCATGTCACATGCACAAATCCATTAACAATTTAAACGGAATAGTAACAAATGGTGTGATTTACAAATCTTACAAGTTTATGGGGGTTGATTGCATCAATTGGAAGCACAAGGGGTAAGTTGCGCAACCATAAGTTGAAGGGGTCTTGTGTTATTTAGCACTTAAATAAAAATACACACAATATACTACAGGAAAGAGTACTAACCACCAAACACTTCTAGAGTGTGGAGATTTTTTTTCTATCAAACCCCATGATATTCTAAGACTTAACAGATAACACAGCCATTAGGATTCTCTACCACAGTTCTGTAATAGTAATATGGATATTAAGATGCCATTAGGAATTTTAAAATGCCAAATCCTCTTAAAAATTCTCTTATTAACATCCTGCCTAGGTTCAGCACATAAACCATAGGCTGAACGGACCATAAACTCTCCGGATGAATTCAGAAGCCAAGCAATAGAGTTATTAATAGTTGAAAACCTTGTGAACTACAAAAAGGGACACTTATGTAACTAGGGGCACGTACGTGATCCAAATGAGCTAGTATTATCAGAGGGAAGAAAAAGACCACTGATTAATATTCAAATTAATCTGAATCCCCAACAGCACCCGAACAAAAAATAGAACAGAACCAGTGAAAGTCCAGAACCAATCCAAAATAAAAAATTAGAATCCAAAATAAAAAAATAAATAAATCAACTTACACTAATCTGAATCAAAATAAATGCTACTGCAAATAGGGGTGTGCAAAATCAATGAAGCATGAAAATCGATGAACACAGATCAGGGGTTCTCACCAAACAAGTTGAAGAAGAGTGAAGAGTGAAGACATAACCGTGAGCGACGTAGCTTTACGAACTCGAACTCGAACTCGAACTCAAACGTGAAGAGTGAAACTCAAACTCGGAATGTTTGAACTCGGACTCACAAACAAATTCACCAAACCATGAACTCGAACTTGAACTCAAAATTTGCAAACGAATTCACCAAGTGCTTGTACAAACTTTAACCTTCTTCAAAACAGATCTGAGAAGACGAAGCGGAGTGAGGGACGTTGAGGGGCCGAACGAGGAGGAGGAGCGAACCTGAAGGAGGACGAGTGTGGCGGCGTGGAGAGGAGATTATCCGGCGAAAAGGACGGTGGGTTCTTCATAGATGGCAGAAAGGGACTAGGGTTCTTCGTTGATGTGAATTTGCGAATTTGAGAATTTGGGCATTTGAGATTAAGACCTGATTTTGTGCAATGAGATTTTAATTCAGTTTGGTTTTTTCAAGTTAACTGCACTGGATTTGATATCAGTGAATCATATGCTTAAAATATTGAAAATGGGTTAGTTATAAGAATCGGTTCTCCTAAAATGGATTTAAGTGGTTTGGTTTGATTTGGTTTAGTTAATGAAGTGGTTCACTTCTTTTAGATTTTATGCCTACCCCTACCTACGATGGTGTCCTAAACCATTCTTTGAGTTTAGTTTGGGATCTGTGGAGGGATTTAGAATAATGATCTTTCTGAAATTTAACAAGGGAAGAACACAATGAAATACGTATCAGTGTAAGCTCATTGAATTATAATCCTATTATTAAGAACAAGCTATTGTCTTTATATTCAACACAATCTATGTATATGCTTGTGTTGGAAATGAATACGATAAAATATTTCAAGAATAAAACAACGGTAATTAGAGGCATAACTTTGTGTGAGAGGAACTTGCCTTTGTTTGACTGGTGAGAAAATATACATGTACGGAAAGAAAATGATGGAAAATTTACCTGAATGTGAAGATGGCAAACAATGTAAAGATTGTGACACAACCCTAGTTCGAGTAGGAGCTGTGAAGATTGCGAACAATGCGAAGACGCGAACAAGGTGAAGATGGCAATGGAAGCTCGAGCACTGTGACACACTATAGTATTGCCAGGGCTCGAAGAACGCGGTGGACAACAATTCAAGGTGGTGGAGAACGATCGAATCTGCAATGGAAGCTCGAAAAATGCGATGAAGAACGATTGAATGTGTTTTGTGTGATCGAATCTACTATTGAAATTGGGATTTAGGGTTTAAAATAAAGGGCTATGGTTCAAAATTGAAGTAAATGTTTCTCATTTCTGTGTTTATGCTTTGACGGGTTGGCTGACCCATGGGCAAATAATACCCTAACCCACATAACTAGGAGGCTGTGGGTTAAGGCCAAATGGTCCAATCATTAAGAATGTGTTTAAAATGTAAAAAAATAAGAAATAATTTAATTTATAAATTAAATTTAATTGAATATTGTGTTTAAAATATTAAAAAATAAAAAATAATTTAATTTTTAAAATTTTATGAATTTCAATCCTTTTATTTTAAAAATTTCATTAAATTTGATAGGATTTGATAAGATTTGATTTGATTTAAAATGAATAGACTAATTTATCCTTAGTAACTACTTTTAACCACCTCTCATGAGAGTTAAAATGTAAAATAATAAAACTAAATCAAATCAATTCTCATTTTAATGAATTCCAAATACAAAATTTGATTTATAAATCAATTTCATTCTTATTTTTTTTTAAATTTCAAACATAAAATTTAATTTCTAAATCAAATCAATTCAAATCAAATCATTTCTCATTTTAATTCATTCCAAACACAACTTAAGGCTATGTTTGGGAGGGAGGGTTAGAAGGGAAAGGGAAGGAAGGGATGGGTTTGAAGTTGAGAAAATCTTGTTTGAGAGTTTTGGAAATAGGAGGGAAGGGAAAGTGAAATTTTTGGAGACCCTCCAAAATCCCTCCGTTTCAGTTCCCTCAATTTAGGGGATTTTAATACAAAATTACCAATTTATCATTATTGCTTCATCTCCAACCCACCCTACCTCACCAGCCTGACCCTCACCCAACTCCTCCCCTCCCTCGTCAAATCCGCCTAGACAGAGACAAATACATAAGGAGAGCTTTCAATTTTAGTGTATGCTCCCCTCACCCGTCTCTGGTTTCATCTTCTGTAAGCTGGTTTTGGTTTTTGGCTCGGTTGCCCACCCATCTCCAACTTTCCCATCGCTGCCGTCGGCGTTGGTCCCTCCAGCCGAATCTTCGTTTACGTCAACCTGGAGTTCCCTGGCCTCCCTTTCCACCACACTGTCCACGTAGAGCAGTTCCTGGTCACCAACCTATCCCTTAATGCGGAGCCTGACCTCCACTCCTTCGCCGTCTCCACCGCCCCTTGCAACCACTACCGCCAGTTCCTCCAAGAACTCTTTTTCGCCCTCGACATCAACATCCTCATCACCTCTCACCAACACCCCTATTTCACCCCCCCTTTCCCACTTCCTCTCCCACAATTTTGGCCCCCATGACCTTCTCCCCAATCCGCCCAAGGAGAAACGAGATCATCAATGGGTTTGGTTTCTGGGTTTGAAGGGAGATTAGAATTTTTGGGAGATGGGGGACCCATGGGATTCCTCATTGCAACAGAGAGAGAGATTGGAGAGTGAAAATGATATTGAAGATGATATCCTGAGGCACACAATAAATTTAGACAAAGTTTTTTTTTAATTTTTTATATTAATATTTTTATAAAATATTAATTATGTTATTTTTTTAATAAATGATAAAATGGTAAAAATATATCTTAAACCCTCAATTTTCTTTCCCTCATATATTTCACACTTCCAAACAAGGATAAGGGTAAACCTCTCATTTTCCTTCCTTTCCTTCTCCTTTAAACTCTTCCCTTTCATTTCCCTCCAAACTCCCAAACATAGCCTAAGTGGGCCAATAAAAAATAAGGTCACGAATAAGGTCGGGGGGGTTGTTAGGTGAGTTTTAGTCCATATTGACAACTCTAGCAGCTAGACTTGATAATAGAAAGGGTTTTTTCTGACCCCGAACACCTAATGGTAAGATTAGGATTCTCTTAATTTTTTTTATTTCAAGTAGTTAATTATAGAAGAAAAAAATAAAAAGTTATAAACAAAATTTTGCAAGTTTTAATTAGGTCTCATTAATATTTTTTTATATGTTTCTCTTTCCTACAATTAACTATTTAAGAAAAAAATTGAGAAAATTTTAATCTTCTAAAGATATGTTTAGATTGAAGACGTTGGAAGGAAAGGCAAAAGATGAGTAATTTTTTATTTTTAAATTAATAAAATTATAAAATTTGTATAAAAATAAATCAAAAATGATTAGATAATGTGAACATTGTATTTTGTTTTAGACTTTTTATTTTATTTTATTTTATTTTTATATTTTATTGTATCTTATTTTATTTTATTTTATTTTACTATTTTATTAGTCCTCGGCGTATACATTTTGAAGGCCCATTCATCATGAAGCCCAAGCTTACTCTTAATTTTCTTAAACTTAATCTATTATGCAAAACTCAAACACATCTGTGATTTATAATCTATAATTTATTTATATAATTTATATAAAACAAATTTTTTTTCTTCGCATCTTTTAAGAATCTTTTTCAAATTATCAAGACACTTTTCAAAAGAATTTTCAAAAACTGTTAGGTCGTCCATGAAAACCTCTAAATAATGCTCAATTATGTCACTAAAAATACTTAGTATGCATATTTGAAAAGTTGTCAGAGCATTACAAAAACCAAAATGCATTCTTCTATATGCAAAAAGTGTCAAATGGCACGTAAAAATGATTTTTTCTTGATCCTTCAATGCAATTGGTATTTAATTATATCCTAAATAACCATAAAGAAAATAATAGTAGGGATGTCCTACTACTCTTTTCATAATCTAATCAAGAAATGACAAAGAGAAATGTTCTTTCCTAGTGACTGCATTCAATTTTCTAAAATTAATACACATACGCCAACTAGATGAGATTCGAGTAGGTATTAATTCACTTTTTTCATTTTAAACCATTGTTATTCTAGATTTCTTAGACACAACTTGTGTAGGGCTTACCCATTGGCTATCAGAGATAGGATAGATAATTCCAACATCAAGTAATTTAAGAACTTTAGCTCCAACTACTTCTTTCATGTGTGGATTTAATCTTCTTTGAGGTTGTTGAGATGTTTTAGCATTATCCTCTAAATGTATTATATATGTACAGATTAATGGGTTAATGCTTTTTATGTCCTTTAATGTCCATCCAATTGCACTTTTATGCCTTTTAAGTACTTCTATCAACATACCTTCTTGTTCTTTGATCAGAGATGATGAAATTATCACTGGAAAGCTTTGTGCATCTCCCAAAAATGTGTATTTCAACTCAGCAGGTAATGACTTTAGTTCCACTATAAGTACTTCTTCATGGGTATCATCATTTATGAGTTTTAACTTTTCGAATCTCGACTTCCATCATTTGTATTCCATTACCTGTGTACAGTCAAGCAAAGAGCATATTTTTAAAAATATCATCATCTAATTGTGTAGCTGAATCAAATGAATTAATTAAATAAATTTCTAATGGGTCAGAAGAACTCCTGTTTTTTGAAGATGATCATCTATAATAGCCTCAATCCCTTCAATTTCTTCATTTCCATCATAAACTTCTTGTGGTTGCTTGCACATGTTGAAAACATTAAGTTTCAGTGTCATATTTCTAAATATTAATTTCACCACTCCATTTCTGTAATTTATCAAAGCATTAGATGTTACTAAAAATGGTTGACCTAAAATAACAAGAATTGACTTGTTACAATTTTCCATAGTTTCAGTTTTCAAGACAATAAAATTCACAGGATATATGAATTTATCAACTTGAACCAACACATCTTTCACTATTTCTTTTGAAATTTTAATTGATCTATCAATAAGTAGAAAAGTTATAAAAGTCAAATTTAACTTACCCAGGTTGAATTGCTGATAAACTGAATATGGAAGTAAATTAACATTAGCACCAATATCAAGTAAAGCTCGTTCAATTTTATGTTCTCCAATAATACATGAAACTGTAGGACAATCAGGGTCTTTATATTTCAATGCATTATTGTTTTGAATAATAGAGCTTACCTGTTCAATCAAAAAGACATTCTTTTTCACATTATGATTCATTTTAACAGTGCACAAGTCCTTCAAAAATTTGGCATAACAATAAATCTGTTTGATAGCATCTAACAGGGAAATATTGACTTTCACTTGTTTAAGGATATAAAAAATGTCACTGTTATGATTCACTTTACTTGAATTGTTTAATGCTTGAGGATATGAGAGTGAAGGCGAGAGTTTGGTCTCCTTTTGGTCAAATGGTTTATCAACTTCTTCCTTATCTTTGAGAATTGACTCATCATCTTTCTCACAAGGTTCAGCAATTTATTTTTCAACAACATTTTCGCTCCTAAGAGCTATCACCGACTTGACTTGATCTATTTATTGGCTTTTTGAACTACCCTCATTTAGGCTGTACTGACCCTTAAGATTTGGTTGAGGTTGAGAAGGAAATTTTCCTTTCTCGTGAATGGTGAGTGCAGAAGAAAGTTTAGCAAAAATGTCTTTTATGTCAATCATGGCTTGAGTATTTTGGTTATTGATGGCCTCTTATTTTTCCATGAATGCATACAATGTTCCTTCAATGTTTTTCCTATATGGTGGGATATAATGTGCATATCCTTGAGAATTTTGTGAGTCTTGTTGTGCCTGAAGAGGTGGTAGTTGCATAAATTGTGCCTGATTGTTAGTCTTCCGACTAAAGTTCGGGTGATTTCTCCATCTCAAATTGTATGTATCTGAAAAAGAAGAAGTGAATGACTTTTTAAAATTGTTCATTGCATTTACTTGCTCATGCACAACTTATTTAAAAACAAAAATTTTTGGACATTCATTTGTTGAGTGTCCTAATTCATCACAAATGCTACAAATTTCTTCATTTTGCACATATTTGATTTCTTTTACTTTTCCTGATTTCATAGCTTCAACTTTTCTAGCCAAACTAGCAAACCTAGTATTTAGATCTTCTTCTTGACTAAGATGATATTTTTCTTTACTAGCATTTGCAAGATTATATCTAATTGAATTTTCAGAAGGATTAGTATCATGACAAGATTGAGAATTTTCAGCTAAATGGTCTAAATAGCCTAAAACTTCTTTAGGTTCTTTATCAAGCAACTCACCATTGCACATTATTTTCACAAATTATTTGGTTTCAGGTGTTAACCCTTCATAAAAGAAGCTTATAGTGCACCATTTTTCAAAACCATAATGTGGGCAAGAATTCAACAAATCTTTAAAACGTTCCCAACTTTAAAAATATGTTTCATTTGAATTTTGGGAAAAAATTTGGATTTGTCTTTTCAAAGCATTGGTTTTATGTGTTGAAAAAAATTTCTTTAAAAATTCACATTGCATTTATTGGCATGTGCCAATTGATCTTGGTTTCAAACTGTTAAGTCAAGTTTTTGTTTTATCTTTCAAAGAAAATGAAAACAATTTAAGCTTAACAATATCTTCAACGCAAGTTTGATAATTAAAAGTAGTACATACTTCCTCAAATTCTTTTAGAAGTAAATATGAACTTTCAGATTCTAAACCATGGAAATTAGGAAGTAATGAAATCATACTCGGTTTAAATCTAAAATTGTTAGCATTGAGTGGAAAGATAAAACATGATGGTATTAATGATAATAATAAATATAAATATATTATGATAATAATAAATGCTATATATATAAGTATTTATGATAATAATAAATATAAATATATTATGATTAACTCTATGTATTTAATGATAATAATAAAATAATCATGATAAATAATAGCATTATTAAATTTCAGATAAAAAATTAATAATTACATTAGATGAAAGTGTCAATAAAAAAAATTTAATACATAAAAGTGATAATAGATAGAAATATTGAAATTCATTTTTAACAAGAGGGAAGATTAATTTAC
The DNA here is from genome assembly GCA_029884595.1 of Ormosia semicastrata. Lineage (NCBI taxonomy): Eukaryota > Viridiplantae > Streptophyta > Magnoliopsida > Fabales > Fabaceae > Ormosia > Ormosia semicastrata. The sequence continues at coordinate 8,189,655 of JAQQTO010000021.1, read as the reverse complement.
ATCAGATAAATCTTTTTTTTTTATACTTATTTTTAATCGTTAGTTATATTTTCATCTAATGATTATTTTTAATGAAATAATCTCAATCATTAGATGAAAATGAAACTAACAATTAAAAATTAGTATAAGAGAAAAAAGACTTACTCTGATGTAAGTTAATCCCTTCTTTTTTAACATTGTATTTATCTAAATTTAAAGAAAATTTAATTCATTTAAAATAATAATTGAATAAAACAACTTTATCGATGCAAATTATAAATATAAAATATGAAATAACCCGTCCGTATTTTGAGTAAGATAACTAGTTATATATGTAATCTTTCCTATATGGAGGCTCTTATTAATGAATTTCCACTTTGGTTTAAAAAATAATAATAAATTGTTACATTGGAATTGGTTGCCAGTAAAGATAGAATTAGGAGGTTTTTAAAAGATTTTCATTGTTCTTTTTTTTTTTCGGAGTAGTACGAGATTCTAACTTAATTAAGATGTGATGGGGCAAAATTACAAATCATAGATTTTTCAGGAATGTTCTTATTGAATTTTACATTACCCTGATAATTAGTTTTTCCGGTCATTACTGATAGAGAATTTTATTAAATCAGTTTGTTAATAATATTAACTCAATACATACATCATACATCAACAATTCTCCATTTTAATATAAAATATGAGAAAAACATCAGAGAACTATGAAAAAAATCATATAAAGTTAGGAAAATGGGGCCAATAGATTGAAGATAGCAACAAGCAAGGGTGCTCATATTATGCAAATGGTTTCTTAACACCGGTTTTGCTTTATATAAATTATATAAATAAATTATAGATTTTAAATTACAGATGTGTTTGAGTTTTACATATTAGGCTCAAGAAAATTGAGCGTAAACTTGGGATTGGTGATGAATGAGCTTTCAAAATGTACAGTTGAGGGTTTATAAAATAATAAAATAAAATAAAAAGCCTAAAACAAAATCCAGTGTTCATTTTATCTAATCATTTCTGATTTATTTTTATACAAATTTTATAATTTTATCAATTAATGAAAAATTACCCGTCTTGCCTTTCCTTCCAAATTTCCATTGTCGTCCTTCTAAACATACCATTAGGTGTTCGGGATAAAAAACAAACCCTTCCCATTGTCAAGTCTAGCTGCTAGAGTTGTCTATCTGGGCCAAAACCCACCAAACAGCCCCACCCGACCTTATCCGTGACCTTATTTTTTATTGGCCCACTTAATGATTTAATAATTTGGCTCTAACCCACAAGCTCCCTAATTATGTTGGTTAGGGTAGGATTTGCCCATGGGTCAGCCAACCCTTCAAAGCACAAACACAGAAATGGGAAGCATTTACTTCAATTTTGAACCCTAACCCTATTCGATCATACAAAACACATTCAATCGTGCTTCACCGCATTTTTCGAGCTTCCATCGCAGATTCGATCGTTCTCAACCACCTTGAATCGATCTCCACCGCGTTCTTCGAGCTCTGGCAATACTAAAGTGCGTCACAGTGCTCGAGCTTCCATTGCCATCTTCCTTTGAGCCTTTGCACTAATGCATGTCTACTCAATGAACAAGAAGAAACAGTTGGAAAGATCCCACAATTTAAAATAAGTTCATAATTTGCTTGGTAGGAGGGGGAAAAGGACAATAGGAGAAGAAGGAAGAATGAGTACACAGTACTAATTCTTAAACATCCATCCTTTATTTTTCCTCCATACTCCATCATCCTTACCCAATCTACTTCCCAGCAGTGCATTAAAATTTACTTTGCTTCTCTTAATAATTATTCCAGCCTCTGTTATGAAGTTTGCCAGGAATCTTACATTCTGCATAAAAACATAAAACTACTAAGAGCCATTCCAAAAATAGCTTTAATGGGAAGATTTTGTTTACTATCTGGGGAAATATGCAATCATAGCCTCACTAGCAAGAATGAAGCAAAAGCTACTATGGCTAAACAGAGTTGTCACAAATATTTTCCTCACCTTCATCTGCCTTCACACTATAAAAACTGAATTACCCGTAAATCAACGATGACGTTAGTATAACAACATAACAAGAAGCATGCAAAAAATTTAGGTATGAGTTGCATATGAAAAATTAACCTGAATTTTTCACACTTAATTTTACAGGGATACCAAACTGGCTCTAAAGATTTAAAGAAGTAATGCACTCTATTTAGAGTGGAGTTCATTCTCATCTACACAAGATCATAATACAACAGAATGGGGACAATTACTGAGTTAAGACCTTCAGTTCGAATGAATCTGCAATTTGTGGATGACAATTGTCACATCCAGTTTTTATTCATTACCGCTTTACCTCTGTCCAATAACTCTGCAACAAGTCACACACAAATTAACAAAACTTTTTATTTTTATTTTATTATGTCATAACAGTTTTATAGAAAAACGAAAAAATTCATGCAAGTGACAATTTTCACTTTACCACAGCAGTCAGAAGTACATAGTAATTACATCAATGATGTATAATAAACATACAGACTCGTTATTATAAAGGAACTACTCCAATTGAATTTATAAGTGCTAACCCTGAAATCTGCTTGACTAAGAACTTCTTTGGTGGTTACTTTGAATTCATTCCTTATGGCAGGTTTACGTACACCAGGTTTTGTAAGATCAAGATCCTGTATGAAGAAGGATATTGCACGGATCAGAAAACTATTATGATACACTTGATACAAAAAGAAACACAAATAGAGAATAGGTCGTGAATACCAAGCAATGAATAGGATACATAAGCATAGCAATTGTTTACAGCAGACAGAATGAAACTGAGGATAGGCTCAAAAGCATTTAACAACATTATTGGTTAACCATACCATTGATTGAATCTGAATAATAAAATATGTATATGTTATTTCATGAAATTTAAATCCTTCAATGCAATAGACTGAAATTATCAATATTATCACCAGAATTTGAAAAGGAAGAGAGAAAGAGAAAGAGAAAGTATCACTAGTATCAGTAATTCTGTCTAGCCACACAAAATTCCAGAAAAGCCACTGCAAAACACAGATTTTTTCTTTTGTAAGAAATATCAGCAGAAAAGGTTCGATTTGCTTGTCAAGTCCCCACCAAAATGTAGAACGAAGTCAGAGGGTTATAGATTTGAAGATTGCACAAGATGAAACACACCCATTCAGAATTTGTCCAGTGCCTATTATGGCTTTTTCTTGTAGAAAAGAAGTCTCCCCTCCTTTTTCAATTGATGCACTCAGTGCAGATACCTCCGATGGTCCCAGATTCTGCCTCTATCAGGGGGTGACAGCCCCCACCTCCACATAAGAGGTTGACCTGATTTCAGAATAGTCCACTCTCTTCTCTAAATATTTTAAAGGTATATGCTGTGTATAGAATATAGATGTTATAGTTCCATTTATTTTGGGCTTGATCTACTCTTCGAAAAGTTTTTTTCTTAATGAATATTACAGCCACTCAGGAAATTGTTTCTAGTATTGGGTTGGTTATTCGAGTGTTTGCAGCGGCTGGCTATGGTGGATTTGGTGTGCTATTGTTGCAGCCAAACCAGTAGGAGGAGATACACTGTTGCACTTTTAAAAGGGAAGTCGCAATTGGCAGTGAGGATTTTGCGGTGTTATTCGTGAGTAGCCTGTGATCTGAGGGATGATACAACACTTTACTTGCGGATATGATCTTGATGGCCCAAGTTTCTAGTTGAGGATTTGTTATTTTGGACTCTGCTAAGATGTGATCTTTTTTATTTGCAACTTGTGTAAGAGGTTTGCTGTTAGTTGCGTTCAACCAGTTGAGTCATGATAGTTGAGGGCAAGGTGACAGGTTGCACGTCATAAGATTTTCTGCGGGTGTTGTCACATGGCTTAGTTGACTTGAAAAGGGCTAGTTGGCTGGGATAGATCAAACTCTGAATTATTCTGGTACTTTGTTCAAGTCCTATTGCTGAACTCTCTGGGGACAGAAGTGTTCTTTGTTTACCTGGTGCATGGATAATTTTCGCTGGAATACAGAATTTCAGTATCTACTTTGAAGATACTGCATGCAGATTTCTAGGCTGTAGAGTGTTACATATTCTGGCTTTTTGGCTTGGAGATTGATGCTTGATTGTTGGAGCTTATGTGTGTTTTCAGGAATGTTGGCTGACAGTGCATTGTGGTAGTTTAATAGTTTGAATGGAATTAGGATGTACAGTAGGGACTGCGGTCCTTGGAGATTTTTGCTGTCATGTGTTTGTTTCAGTATTTGATAGTATTTATGGTAGTTTAGTGTTATTGAGATTGTTTCAGTAGGAGATGAAATCAAGACTTCTTTTTTAGTTTGTGAGTCAGTCATACTTTACAGTTGAAGGAGCGACTCCATGAGTCTCAGGGCAGGGAGGTTGTGCAACAGGAGGAGTCACAACCTTAGCTTGTAGTTGCAGACTATAGTTTGCTTTATCAGAAAATGACCTAGAGGCTAGTGAATTGTAGTCTGAGAAGGTATGGTGCAACGAAGGGAACTGTGTTTTGGCCCAAGAGGATGGCTTTGACTTGCTGTAAGGAGAATTGTGGTTTGAAGACTTGGCATTAGTATGGGAATTGTGTTTGCTGCTGGGTGATGAGAGAATCGGGTTAAGAGAACCAACTGGTAAAAGGTTGAGGGGGATATTAAGCGGAAAAGGATCAAAGACTTCTAGGAGCTGTCATATGTTTGAGACATGCACGTTTTCCTAAGAGAAGCTGCACTAGGTCCCGGGGACTACCAAGGAGAAAGGTCAAAGACTATCAGGAGCTGTTTACCATGGATGTTGCCAACAATTTTGTTAGTCAGGGGGTGCTAGTTGCTTATGTTCTTTGGTTCACGGATTGTGTTTTTATCTTTGTTTAATTTTAAGTTGGGTTTCCCTTTCTTTAACATGCTAAACCCTTAGTAAGCTTCCAGTTTGAGGGGGAGTGTTTTAAGGATATAGAATTGTAATAAGAACATTGCCTGAGGTTTAAGTAATTAGTAACTTATGCACCCAAAGTGAAGGATACAGAGTCATTATGCAGTCTCATAATTAGTATAAATATAGGTATAGTTTGCTATGCGTTGAATTATTCTGAGTAGTGAAATATTCTGTTCTTTCTCAGTCAAAGATCTGTTTTCACTTTCTCTCTCTCCCTAAACTCTAGTTTTTCAATAGAAGAGAACAGGGAACTTCCCTTAGAAAAGGCTTCCTTGAAAACATCACCACATTCATATGTCCAACGTGACCTAGAGTATAATAATGAACGCTTTTTTTTGGATAAAAAATAATGAATGCATAAATGAAAAGCAAACTTTATGTTTTGCATTCTTTTCAGAAGTTCATACAAGAAGCTCAATGTCCTCCTTAAGAAACATATAAAAATATTTCAGAAAACACTTTTCACTATATTTCATGAAATACTTCCCATCAAACATCTACGTATAATTTATCACTACATCAAAGATCAGTTCAGATTTCAGACATAAACTATATGATGCCCTCATGCCCAAGACAAAATAAAAAAGATCAGTAAGAAATTAAATCTATACAGAACATCTAAAATTAAAGTAAAATATAAAAACAGTGATAACCAGGGAAATGAGTCATCGCTATTCAACATACCTTTATATCATACGTCGAACCAGGCCAAAAAGTGGTATCATATCGAAAAGAATAATCTTCTTTTTGGATTTCATCCGGATCAAATTCGAAGTATGTGGCAGCATTCTTCAATTTTCCATCCATTCCATCAGATAATGTGTCAAAACTTTCTTCTAGATCACGCATCACCTGGGAACTTCCACTATCTACTGAACTAAATCTATCACGAGCCTTTCCCTGTCGATTAAGCTTTTCAAAAAAGGCATCAATTTTGGAATTGCTCCCAGGAGTTTCACCAAATATCCGCTGCTCGAATTCCTCAGTAGACTCTGACTTATTAGTCTGCTGATTAACAGTTCCATTATCTGCTCAAACATTGGACAATAAATTCATAAGAATTAAGAAGTAAATCCACCATCTGAAAGAAAGAGACAAAAAGAACAAATTTTGAAACATCCTAACCATAGAAAGACTAAGCCCATTATAACAGAAAACATGAAATTCTCACCTGAGTAAATTAAAACTGAAATTCCCAGAGGTTTAATTTAATTAAGCTTCCTTTCCTTCTTATTTCAGAAATAACGTTGACCTCCCTTGTTTTTAATATTTACCAGAAATATCTTCCTTTATTTTTTGCCTAGACACATACCCCTTCATACAGTGAAAAATAAAAATATTCAGAAGGTAAGTGTAGTTAACTCTTCTCTTCTTGTTACTGGACAAAATGAACATGAACAAGTACCCAAGACCATGAAGAGAAGCAAATTGGTATAAGCGATCAATACATCATCCTACGTGTTGTTTCCAGCAATGCTAGGACTGTACCTCACCCAGAAACAAACAGATGATGGTTATTGATCAGCCTCAATAAAATCAGATCTGCAAGGCCAATGAGCTTGTAGCTCAACTGGCACCGACCCAAGTTGATTTCAGAGGTTTGATCCTCCACTAGGCCACCTATTCCCCTCCCTTACCCAGGTGCTTGCATCTACTTATTTTAATTAATTTAGTCTTATTATTTAATAATTTTTTTTAAATCAATAAAAAGTGATGAAATTGAGAAATTCTAGAAGATGAATAGAAAGCTCTTAAATTAATTCGAGAACAAAAGTTTTACTATAGACCGTCTAAGTTTGAGTCTATAGATGGACCCTGAAGTGACAGCAAGTTTTCGTATTTGTGAAATGCTCATTACATATATAAATATGTGGCTTTTGCGTATTTACATGGGAAGTCCTTAACTAATTATTTTGCACTATATCCCGGCGACTCATTATCCTCTTCTGGGCTGTGGATAATATCGCAAAAATTGTTGTCTTCCTCAAATTTATGAAGAGGCCAAATTGCTCAAGTAATCATGTCTGCCCAGTTGAAGTTCGTCACAAAAGTATGCTGACTTATTTGTTCTTACATTGGTGGGGTGCTTCAAGATGTAAGGGAACAACTAGAGGAATCCCTTCCTAGAACAGGAGGGGGCCAAAATCCCTTCTTGTGAAATTTCTCCTTTTGCTACCGTTCTGTGCTTTACTCTTCTGCTGCTATCCTTCATTTCTAAAGGTCAGCTATCATGGATTGAAATTATTTTCCATTCTCGAAGCATTAAGCAAATAGGGCTTCACGTAAGTCTCAGAATTCTGTAGAATCAAGGGTACTTTGGTTCTTTTTTAGAATCTCACTAAGTGATCATGTCAGACACCCTAAAACCTTCATCTGCTCGTGGCACTACAATCCTCCACTCTGTCCTTCGATTCCTTTCAAACCCCCTACTGCTACGGTGATGGGTGCAATTTCCTCTAGCCACAGTCAACCATTCAATGATGGATCTCGTCTCTAAATAGATTTTAAGTTTAGGGGTGAGCTTGCTTCAGTGGTCCGCCTGTACATTGGGCCTTTTACGCAATTAACTCTAAATTAATTATGACTTTTTTCATGTACTACTTTGGAGTGTAACTTTTCAGTCACTGTAATGCGTCATTAGGTTGCAGGTAACAGATCCAACCGGTCCATCTCATATACACGATGTCCAATACCAATACTTTCCAACGGCTGGAGTATGAGGTGCTCATGAGGAGAGAAAAGGGGAAGAGAGAAAATAGAGAAGATAGAAAATAGAGAGAAAATTGCATTTTCTCTCCTATTGTTTGGATCAAGAGAAAATGGAAAGAAAGAAAATAAAAATTTTTCTTTCTTTTGTTTGGTTGAGAAGAAAAGTACACGATATCCAATACTTTTCAACGGCTGGAGTATGAGGTGCATGCAAAGAAATGAAGGAAGAGATTAAAAGTCATATGGGCCCATGTAAAACAAAAGACGGAGAAGTCGGACCTCTTAAAAAGAGGGTTTAAGAGGTCATGGACTATGGCTTTTCGTTGATTAATTTATTATTAAAGTAATTCAATGATTTAAATTAAAAGATAAAATTTAATTAATAAAATTTAAATTTATATAACAATTTAATTAAATTATTTTTTCATACAAATAATTATACATATAAATAATTTATAAATTTTAATTATTAACTTTTTTATATATCTAAATTTGTATATAAATACTGTTAAATTTAAAAAAAATTATTAATAAATCCAAACATTTTAGATTCGTGCTAGAAGTCTCCACAAAAGACAATGTTTTAATATGTGAGGGCTTGTTATTGAAATTTGAATGCGTGAGGCGGTGAAAGATTTAGATGGGAGCAACGCTATTTGAGTGAACAGAGGCTGAATTATGAAGACAGAGAGAGAATTGGGGAGCGCCCGAGAGCCACGGCAGAGCAAGGAAGAAGAAGTGTGATAATTGGGATTTGATTTGATTTTCTTCTTCTGTTGTCTAGGATGAAAATGATTAAATTTTTATGCTAATATTTAATTTTATCATGAAATAAATTTTTTTAGGAGTTTTTCATATAACTTAAATTTGTTAATATTTTTATTTATTGAATTAGTTTTTTTATTTATGTAAGAGTTTGTTATTGTTCATAATTTGTTTTGATATGTATCTTAAAATTATATTAGAAGAAATTTTTTTAATTTGACATAAGTAATAAATTTTATAAGTATATAATCAAAAGAGAAGTTAAGATTTGCCTCGTAAAAGATTGAGTTAGTTAATTATAAATTTTAATGAGTTAATTAATACTTATTATTGTTATTAAAAAATAAATAGTATGTATTTTTTAATATATTTAATATTATTTAAAATAAAATATTAAATAATTTAATATTATTATCCCTTATATAAAATGATTAAAATTAAATTATCAATTAATTAAGTTAAATAAAATTAATTCAAGTAGAATTAAAACATCTTATTTTAATTAATATTACTTACTTCTCGACTCAGTTAAATTTACTTTATTAGTTTTAATATTCTTTAATTTTAATTTAATTAAAATTTATTTTAACAATTTAAATAATAGTAAACTTATTATAATTTTAATAATTAATAAATATTTTTATAAAAAAATTTATTTACTACTTTATTATTACATATTCACGGCCTTTCACCTCTAAAAAGTCACTGCCGGCCAGATTTTTTTAATTTGGAGATTGAAAACGATTTGATATTGTTTATGGAAAAAAAATTATCCTCTGTGCCGAAAGTTGTCTGCAAACCATTTTCTTTAATACATCACTTTCCAGGAAAGGCGTAGTGGCGTTTACGCGTTTTCCACGGGTTTTGGTTTTTTTAATGTTACGAGGATACCGACACATTTTGAGGGTCATACCGAAGGTGCCCTTCCCTACAAATGTTTTCCGATTACCTCAAATTCTTATATTGCAGAACCTATTAACTGCTGACTTCAGGCTTGTTAATCACTTAAGCCACCCATTCTGCTCATTATAACCTCTTTGCAGGAAAATAGCTGTTCTTCGTAGTTCTGCCTGATTTACTTACTGGTTTGTGCTTTTGCTCTGCCACCCAAGAACTGTCCAAGTACGAGCAATTTATTTATATATGTAACTTTCCTTTCTTTAGGCATTCATCGTATATGATCGATATCCTAAAAATGATTTTTTTCCCTGCTAAACACTAACGAGGGGATCCGGCTTCTCTCTATGGATCGTTTATTTTTCATTCAATAATTAGTATTTTTTTTTTACTTTTTAATATTAAAAAAATATTGACTATTGGATGAGCTGCTGGACAGTCGTGTTGGAGAGAATCCGGATTCCTAACGAGGCTGAAAAAGTGAAAATCTTTATCTTACAATATCAAGAGAGGCACATGTAGTGTAATATATGCACAAGGATTTGGACCGTCTTGGTTTTAAAAGAACTACAGGAGTTGTTGATCCAATAGTTTAGATTTATTAAATTTATATTTTCAATTTTTATCTTGTTACCGAGGAAACTATTTTTTAAGGTTGAGATCTCCTATATGTTTTCTCAAAACTGTTGAGGATGTCAATCCTGTGCACAAATAATGGAACTTGATCTTCTGTGTTTAGGTGTTGATCATGGGTAGGCCCAAGGATGAGCACTACTGGAATCAAGTTAGCAAACTAGAAGATGGTGCTTTGCAGTGCAAGCAGTGTGGACATAAGTTTAAGGGAGGTGTTTCAAGAATTAAAGCTCATGTTGATCGGAAACAAGGGCAAGGCATTGCTGCATGCCCCATTGTTCCTGGCAGTGTTCCTGATAATGAAGGAGTTGATAACAATATTGCTGCCGGTTCAAGTAATCCACAAGAAGTTGTAAATGCAATGAATTCATTAGAAGGTACACATTTATTTATATATATCCATTATGTATTATATATATATATATTTTTGTTATAATAGAATATGCTGATAAGGTTGCAGTCTGTATTTTGAGCAATTTATGTTGCATGAGAAATTAAATTGCCATAAGGTTTTTCAAAGTATGTACTTTTAAGCTTGTTGTTAGAAATATTGAATCTTAATGAACCACTCTGAGGAACAAGACAAAAGAGTTTTAGAGATAAGAGAAATAAGATATGTTAACTAATTAATTCTTGTAAGTCTACAACATATTTTAAATTATGATATATCTAATTCTAAGTCTTTATATATCTGAAAACTTCATAGCTCAGGTCAAATAAAATAAAAAGCAGATAACTTCATAGCACCTTCATTTTTTTTTTCTAATAACATTTCTATGATGGGAGTAAGAAGTAGTTTTTAATGAGGATTCTTTAATCTCTTGAAATGCACAACGTGAAATTTAAAAGAACTAGCTTGTCCCTCACATACGAATTTAGTCCCAAATACTATCATGCCTTAGTTTTGCTAGTTGCTATACATATCATTCGAAAGGTTTTCTATTGTATCGTTTTTATTACAAGTATTCTATTGTATCTCTCAAGTAATATGTTTGCCACTTGCTGCTTTAATTTTTTTTTGTTTAAAATATGGTGATTAGATTATTAACTTTGATGCACTTTTAATGTAAAACTGTTATACCTTATGTTTAAAGAATTTTGCTATCTTATCATAGTCATGTACTGTACAATATTAGTCCAAAGTTGTTCTAATACAAAAAGTATTCTATCGTGACTTTAAGGTAATACGTTCACCATTATTGATTTATTTTTTCCCGATTTCTTTTGGAGTTCAATAATGGTGACTAGATTTTTCTTTATACTATATGTTGCACTAAAGTGGCAGGAGGTCATGAAATGATTGTCAGTTCAAGTAGTGATCAAAATAATACTGAACATAATTTATTGGAAGGTACGTACCCTAACTATCAATTCGTTGTTATCACCAACAAGATTTTTTTTCCTCCATTTTATACATGTTCTTTTATGTTTTTTAGGTGATACAATGTGATTTTTTTTGTAACTTTTTATCATCAGAGTTTTATTTTATCACTAATTGTACACTATAGTCTCATTTAAAAAATTAGTATGATTTATGTATAGATTAATCTATCATTAAAACATATTAGATATATTTACAGGTTACCTTATTGGTTTGTTATAAAAACATTTTGAAATATTAGGCGATGCAATGTGACTTTATTTCTAATCTTTTTTATCATCAGAGTTATATTTTATCACTAATTGTACACTATAGTCTCATTTAAAAAATTAGTATGATTTATATATAGATTAACCTATCATTAAAACATATAAGATGTATTTACAGTTTACATTATTGGTTTGTTATAAAAACATTTTGAAATATGGTGATTAGATTATTTTATGAGTTTAGCTTGATGCACTTTTAGTGTAAAATTGTTATACCTTATGTTTAAGGAATTTTGCTATCTTATCATAGTCTTGTATTGTACAATGTAAGTCCAAAGTTGTTCTCTTACCAGAAGTATTCTATTATAACTTTTAAGGTAATATGATCACCATTATAAGTTTATTTTTTCCCGGTTTCTTATGGAGTTCAATAATGCTGACTAGATTTTTCTCTACCATATGTTGCACTAAAGTGGCAGGAGGTCATTCAAGTAGTCATCAATATAATACTGAACATATTTTATTGGAAGGTACGTACCCTAGCTATCAATTCATTGTTATCAGCAACAAGATTTTTTTGTCCTTCATTTTATACATGTTCTTTTATGTTTTTTAGGTGATGCAATGTGGCTTTATTTCTAATTTTTAATCATCAGATTTTTATTTTATCACTAATTGTGCACTATAGTCTCATTTAAAAAATTAGTATGATTTATATATAGATTAACCTATCATTAAAACATATTAGATGTATTTACAGTTTACTTTATTGGTTTGTTATAAAAACATTTTGAAATATTAGGTGATGCAATGTGGCTTTATTTCTAATTTTTTATCATCAGAGTTTTATTTTATCACTAATTGTGCACTATATTCTCATTTAAAAAATTAGTATGATTTATATATAGGTTAACCTATCATTAAAACATATTAGATGTACAGTTTACATTTTTGGTTTGTTATAAAAACATTTTGAAATATGATGATTAGATTATATTATGAGTTTAACTTTGATGCACTTTAGTACAAAACTGTTATACCTTATGTTTAAGGAATTTTGCTATCTTATCATAGTCTTGTATTGTACAATGTAAGTCCAAAGTTGTTCTTTTACCAAAAGTATTTTCTATTATAACTTTAAGGTAATATGATCACCATTATTTTTTATTATTTCTGGTTTCTTTTGGAGTTCAATGATGGTGACTAGATTTTCCTCTACCATTTGTTGCACTAAAGTGGCAGAAGGTCATGAAATGATTTTCGGTTCAAGTAGTCATCAATATAATACTGAACATAATTTATTGGAAGGTACGTACCCTAACTATCAATTCATTGTTATCACCAATAAGATTTTTCCCCCTCCCATTTATACATGTTCATTTATATTTTTTAGGTGATGCAATGTGACTTTATTTCTAATTTTTTATCATCAGAGTTTTATTTTATCACTAATTGTACACCATAGTCTCATTTAAAAAATTAGTATGATTTATATATGGATTAACCTATCTTTGAAACATATTAGATGCATTTACAGTTCACATTATTGGTTTGTTATGAAAACATTTTGAAATATTTATTGCAAACTAAACTTTAACCAATAAAATATAGATCTGAATTTTAGAATAAAAGAATTTTAAAATTTCAATTTTAAACTAAACCAATATGGTTTGTTTATTTATTTTTAAATCTCGTACAACTAGCATGGAGAAGCAAATTAATCACACGACAAATAACAAAAAAAATAAATGGATAATGAAACAGGTCGGGCACCAGAGGAAACTTTCAACGGAAATTTTGAAAGTGAGATTAGTCAAATAAAAGAATTGGTTCATAATTTAACCTGTGAGGAAGACGACGTGAAGAGACAATTACAGTGGGTGGAGTCTCGAGGCAAGAAGCGCAAGAGACAAGATGACGATTGGTTAAAGGGAATAGGAGACTTGAGAAAAAGAGCTACTGATATGAATAACTTGGTGGATCAGTTTGGACCAACAGACCTCATACGACTACAGCAATTGACTGAAGAAGTGCGGAAGCATAAGGAACAAAAGCCTTTGGTGTTGTCAAATGAATTGGTTGGTAAAGGTTTTGAGACAAATATTGGAAAGATTTGGGAACTTCTAAAGGATGACCAAGTCTTTATAGTTGGCATACATGGAATGGGAGGCGTGGGGAAAACATGCCTAGTAACTCATATCAAGAACGAAATAACAAAGAATGACACTTTCAAGCATGTCTTTTGGGTCAATGTATCTCAAAAATTTAGCATTTTGAAATTGCAAGATGACATTGCGAAAAGAATAGGTGTAAAGCTTGATGAAGATGATGAGAGAATAAGAGCAGAAATCTTGTCATTAGCGTTGGAGGGAAAAGAAAAATCCGTGCTTATTTTGGATGATGTTTGGAGTTATATTGATCTGCAGAAGGTGGGAATTCCTCTTAGAGTGAATGGACTTAAATTGATTCTGACAAGTCGTTTGAAACATGTGTGTCAACAGATGGATTGCTATATAATAAGAATGGAACTTCTCTCTTATCATGAAGCTTGGGAATTATTTTTGCTAAAACTTGGATCCCATGGAACACCTGCAACACTTCCTAATGAAGTATTAGATATTGCAAGATCTGTTGCAGACGAATGCCATGGTTTACCTCTTGGAATCAGTGTAGTGGCTAGAACGGTGAAAGGGATAGATGACATTCGTGGATGGAAACATGCTTTGAATAAACTTCGAAATCGGGCAACGGGAGAAGAAATGGAAGAAGAGTTCTTTAAGGTATTAAAACTCAGCTATGATAATTTAATGGACAAGAACATTCAGAATTGTTTTTTACACTCTGCATTATACAACCATATTTCAGCAGAAGAATTGATTATGAATCTTGTCGAGGAAGGATTAATAAATGAAAAAAGGAGTTTGGAGGAAATATTTTTTGAGGGGCGTATCATATTGGATAAATTCAAAGGCCATTCTTTGCTACTGGAAGAATATTATAATTTATGGGTGCATGATCTGGTGAGGGACATGGCGTGCCATATCCTGAAAGAGAGTCACAAATACATGGTGAAATGTAATGAAAGATTGACAAAGATACCTCACTTGGTAGAATGGACGGCTGATTTGGAGAAGGTATCCCTGATGCAGAACTACATAGAAAAAATCCCAGCGGACACATCACCTTGGTGTCCCCGGTTGTCCACCTTGATTCTTAGTGATAATTGCTTCAGTCGTATTCCAGATTATTTTTTCAGCTACATGAATGCTCTAGCCATACTCGATCTATCTCATAATCACTATTTAACATGTTTGCCGAATTCGGTGTCTAACTTGAGGTCCCTTAAATCTTTGCTACTCGATGGATGTTCGTCATTGGAATATGTGCCTCCTTTGGGACAGCTAAATGCATTGTCAAGATTGGTCATTTCAGGTGCTTTAATTGAGGAAGTACCACAAGGCTTGGAAATGCTAATCAACTTGAAATGGCTTGATCTGTCTGGGAATGACAATTTGAAGCTAATACCAGGGTCCGTGCTACCTGGATTGACCAAAATGCAATACCTCGATCTCCGCTGTCATATGGGTTCAACAAAACTAAAAGTAGAAGACGTACAAGGTATGAGTATGCTGGAATGTTTTGCAGGCAGCTTTCAGGACGGCCAGAACTTCAGTGATTATGTGCGAAATACCCTGGAAGGAGGTTGTGGACCCAAAACTTATTTTCTCCATTCGGGAACTCATCCTGGATGGATGAATTTTTTTGAATATTATCATCCTATCATTGAAGATAGGAAAACTGTAAATATTGGAGATTGTGAAGAATTCGCCCATTTTCTGCCACCAGAACTTGCGGAACTGTGCATAGCAGAGAATAAGCAATGGACCAGATGCTTATGTGATACTCTGTCATTCAATGGTTCTTCTTCTTTGAGGTACATTCGCATTCAAGATTGCCCCGAACTGAAGAGCTTGTTTTGTTTATCTCGTTCTTGTTCCTTTTGCACTCATATCCAAGACCTTGAATCTTTGTTGCTTATTAATTTGGAAAGAGTAGCTGTCATTTGGAACGAAAATAATAAAGGCATAACAAAATTTTTGCGGGGCAGCATGTTCTCTCATCTCAAAAGGCTTGAGATCCAGCAATGCTACAATATGGAGAAGTTGCTGACACCAGGGTCACTGCGACATCTTCGAAACTTGGAGGAGATAGTTGTGTTGAGTTGTAATTCAATGACGGAGATATTTGCAGTGAGTAATAGTAATGATGATGATTCCAGCATTACACTCCCCAAGTTAAGGAGATTGGAGATGATAAATCTAC
The DNA here is from genome assembly GCA_029884595.1 of Ormosia semicastrata. Classification (NCBI taxonomy): domain Eukaryota; kingdom Viridiplantae; phylum Streptophyta; class Magnoliopsida; order Fabales; family Fabaceae; genus Ormosia; species Ormosia semicastrata. Next base: position 8,173,808 of record JAQQTO010000021.1, on the reverse strand, counting down.
CGCAATTGAAGATCGTGTGCAGAGGGATTATAGTCTGTGGATCTTCTGATGTGCTCGTAGTCAGTGATTGTCCCAATCTACAAAGGCTTCCTACAGTACAAGTCTTTTCTGAATCTGATTCCCGATTTTGATTTTGATTCTTAAGAGGACTATTAATTATAAAGTTTTGCCGTCGGTTTACACTGTTGTAAAACTTATATTAAAATTATATTATTTAAGTACATGTATGGAGAATTATACACTGTTTTATTAAAAAAAATATCATCTTATATTTTTTAAAATAAATGTAAGTATTATTCATATTCTTTTTAAGAAATATGATTGAATGAAAAAAAAATGTATAATAAATAATATTAAACGAAATATAAAAATAAATATATATATTATTTAATATAAGAATATAATAATTGTATTAAAAATTCAGTGGGTTGAAAAAATGAGATGCGAGGGGATGGAAATTCCCACACCTTGAACATCACAATAACCAGAGATGTCACTAGGCTACAAGGCCATTGGCATGGCCTTTAAAAGGTAGGTTTTTGGTCATTCTACATTTCTGGGAAGCTGAGTCAATCATTTCAAAACAAGATAATGGGATACATCTGTCGAGAGATACCTATCACAGATTTTAGGTGTTAGTCGTCTTATTCTTTACCATTGAGTTAGTGTAGTTATCCGTGTGATATACGAGTTAATTAAATATTTAGAATATAATTTTTTATAATTATGTTAGTAATTAATTTAATAATAAGATAAAATATACATATATACATAATAAATAATAATGTTTTGTTGTTAATTATTTATTATTGTTACATGAAAAGAAGTAATATTACCAATTAATATTTAGGAGAATGAAAAAAAAAAATTGTAAAGCGAATATAAAGGCAATTCAATTAAATTGAGAATATGTATAATTTTTAAAAAAAATTGTGTTAAGAATATGATACCATATAATATTTTTTATTAATACATTATCTATATTTTATATAATATAATGTATTAGTATCATTATTAATCATCAATTTAATAATAATAATAATAATTAATATAATATGAAAAAAGAAGATATATATTTTAAAATTTTGTCATGTATCATCCATGTCAATTAGTAAATGTATTATACTTTTAATATGTGACAAATGTAACATCTTATTTTTCATAAGATATTTTGTAAAAAATAAAATTTTAATTTCTTCAATTTGAATATTCTATTTAATTTTACAATAGTTGTTACTTATAAAAAGTAATTAAAAAAATTAATAGAGATATTTATAAACAAATATTTATAAAAAGATAAAAGATATTTATGAATTAATTATTATTTTAATATAAAAATCTACTAATCATTATTACTAAAGATAAAAATTTAAAAAATAATCATTATTTAAAAAAATGGTGCTATGTTGCACCAGGAGAATGGGTGCAAGACACTCATTAACGTCATCTTTCCATTTGGCTATAAAAAGGGGATGGGGGTAGAAATAGAAGTGCAGAGAAATAAGGGTAGAAATAGAGGTGCAAAGAAATAGAGAGAAAAGAAAGTTTGACGGTGTGAAATTGAGAGAGAGAGAAAAGGAAGAAAAAAGAGAGGAAGGAGTGTATGTGGTACCGTGAAACAGCGAGAAAGAGAGAAAGAAAGATGGGAAAAGGGAGAGAAAGATGGGAAAAGAAGGAGAGAAAGAAAAAGAGAAGAAAAAGAAAGTTTTTATGAGGTAGAATCTAAATTTTTTAAAAAAAATAAAATCATGACTTTCAGTATATTTATATATTTTATTAGTTAATTTATTATTTTAATATTTTATGCATATTATTATTATTATTAAATTTATTATGCACATGTAATGTTATGAAATTTGATATTTGCTTAACTTTGAAATACTTATGATATTTTTAAAATTATAATTATTATAATTTAAATATTGACTCTTTCATGAGACTAATATAATGAATTAAAATATTACTTAAGGCTTAAGTTAAATAAATATTTTGATTATATTGAGTAATAAATATATGTACTTGATTTACATGAATTTTCTTATATTTACCTTGGTTTGAGAGTAATTTTATGACATTTATTCTGACTTATATTTACCTTGGTTTGGGAGCAATTTTATGACATTTATTCTGACCTTTGTAATAAAAGAATTTTAGTGTAATGAATGCACTATCAAGACTAAGACAAACTATGGACCATAATGATGACTTGACAATTATGGACTATGATGAGGATTGAACAACTATGGACTGTGATGAAACCTTTTAAAAGAATTATTAAATTAATTTTAAAACATAGTTGGTCCCTTGAAGAATTGATATTTAAATTTAATGATTATAAATTTTGTGAGTTTTATTTAATTGCCATGATTTTATTTATATGATGAATTTATTTGTAATATATTGGTGTTTTGTATTGCTTATGCTTGTGTGTGATGACAAGCAAGTGATTCATGGAAAAGTTTGCACCTAACCGTTGAGAGGCAGAGGGATGAATTTTTTTTGTTACTTGTCTGGTTAGTGTGAGTATGTCTGGCTTTGTTGTCATGATGTCTAAGTAACACCAGAGATAGGGTGAATTCCCTATAGAAGTGAAGGCCTTCAAGTAAAATGTGAGACAAGCAGACATAGAAAAAAAAAAGTAAATGGTGGATACCTTGTGATGAGGAACTTGCTTGCTGATGTTTGCATATATTTGTAGATATTCGATACTTGTTTGATGATATATGATGAACTTGTTGATGTTAATATATAAAGCTGTATTGCGTGATTTATTTAGCATGTATTTTGTTATGCGGGAATTATGTTGTTCTTGTCATACTTTAGCTGTCATGTGATTTTTTGTGCATTTTACACAGCTGAAATTTACCATGTATTTTTTAATATTTTTATAATTGTTCATTTTCTACTGAGGATTTTCAATTCTCACTCTATTCATGGTGCTTTCAAACTAGTACAAGATGTATTATGGTCATCACCATTCAGATTAATTAAACATAGATTCTTATTCCAAAAGAGGATGATGTAATTATTAGAAATATGTGTATATGTACTTTTGAGTAAACATTATGACTGGTGTGAGATTTTAGTTTACAAAGTTATAGGTGTATATTATAACTTTGTGTTGTTCTGTATCAATACTTATTTCCTTTTTTTGATATATTGTTATTTCGATTTTAATTTATGTCTTTAAATTTTCATGGAGTAAATTCACTGTTAATATTATTATGGATATGTTTAGAGCTATTATTTTAGTAATGGAGTTACATTTTTGGTATCATAGCGTCTATTGCTGGCACTAGAAAATTATATCTATGCATTGAATTTTTGCCTATGTTGAATTTCTGCTTGATGATTGTTCTTATTATTTTATACATGCCATATAGAATTATAATTACATTAACCTTGCAATATTGAGATTGATCATCTCAATATTGAATTGTTCATGACTATGTAGGACTATATGGCATCGGAACACTCGAAAGTACAAAGTTCCTAAAATGATACTCTGACAGAGATATTAGGAGTCATGAAAGGATTGGCTGACGTTGTCAGGGCCCAAACAGAGTCAACCAACCCGGTTTTACAACGCATGCAGGAAACTCAAGATAGGAACAATAATCACAAAAATAATCATCCTGGTGAGGGTAGTGGAAATTCTACCGGGGAAACTTCTGTGACCAACCTAAATTATCAAGGTCTTTCAGAATTTAGGAAAGTCAAACTACCATCTTTCCATGGAGATTATGACCCAGTTTTAGCTGAAAAATAGGTCATACAACTAGAAAAGATTTTTACAGCAATGGGAAGCACAAATGCACAAAAGGTAATCTTTGCCACTTACATGCTAGAAGGGGAGGCAGAACATTGGTGGAAAGGTGCTAGGCACTTATTAGAGTCTAGAGGAACTGAAATTACCAAAGAGATATTTTTAGCCACATTCTTTGATAAGTACTTTCTTGATAATGTAAAAAATGAAAAGGAGACAGAATTCATACAATTTAGACAGGAAAACATGACCATAGGACAATATGTGGCCAAATTTGAAGAGCTTTCCAAATTTTCTTCCTACTTGAAAAACAATCCTGATGGCCATTGGAAAGCCACAAAATTTGAGTGGGGTTTGAGGTTTGAGATAAGGGAAAAGGTGTCAACCTTAGAAATAGAAGATTATGCCACTCTAGTGAACAAATGTAGGATAGCAGAGAAAAGCTATCTAGAGATGGAATTTGAAAAAGAACGTTAGAAATTTTTAAAAAGAAAAAAGGTGGCAGAAGCTTAAAAGAAAAATAATTTTAAAAACAGAGTAAACTATGGAAAAGATAAGCAAGTGAAGACTGGCGGACCTCCACCTGTGTGCAATAAGTGTGGGAAATCTCATGGCTCTAGACCTTGCTATGTGTGTTTCCGATGTGGAAAACCATGACATTTTGCCAAGGATTGTATCACCGAGAAGATGGTGAACAACCCTGTACCCAGACCACAAACTAAAGGAAGAGTATTCACTCTAAGTGGAGAAGAGGCAAATCAATCCCCCAACATGATTCAAGGTAAATGTTTTCTTAAAAACACTCTCTTAATTGCATTATTTGATTTAGGAGCTACACACTCTTTTATATCTATTGATTGTGTGAAGAAATTAAATTTGTCTATAACTTCTTTGTCTTATAATCTGTTAGTTTCAACTCTCACAGGGGGAAAAGTTTATACTTCTCTTTAAACTGTCCTATTTTAATTGAAGGAAAAGCTTACACTCTGAACCTTATTTTTTTTAACTTTGATTGGTATTGATATCATAATCGAAATGGACTAGTTGTCTACCCATGATATTATCTTAAACTGTTCCAAAAAATTTGCTTATTTTCCCAATGATCCACGCAAGGAACCAAAATATGCTAATACCCTATTCTTTAATGTCACTCAAGCAAAGAAGTGTCTCTTTGAAGGAGATCAAAGGTTTCTTCTTTTGTTTTCTTCAAACAAGAAATAAACAACATACCTAAAGTAAAAGAATTTTCAAAAGTGTTTCCTAGAGAGATAGTGAACCTACCACCTGAAAGGGAAGTTGAATTTTCCATTGACCTAGTTCTGGGAACAGGACCTTTATATTTTGCACCTTATAGAATGTATCCTTTGGAGCTAAGTGAACTCAAGAAACAAATAGAAGAACTGTTAGCCAAAGGATTTATCAGGCCTAGTATGTCACCGTGGGGTGCACCTATTTTATTAGTTAAGAAGAAAGATGAGAGCATAAGGTTATGTGTAGATTATAGGCAATTGAACAAAGTCACAATTAAAAATAAGTATCTACTCCCTAGGATAGATGACTTGTTGGCTCAATTGTTGGGAGCCACCGTCTTCTCAAAGATAGACTTAAGATCATGGTATCATCAGATAAGAGTAAAACCAAAAAATATATGTAAAACAGCCTTGAGGACTACATATGAACATTATGAATACCTTGTGATGCCCTTTGGATTTACTAATGCTCCTGCAATATTCATGGGTTACATGAATAGAATTTTTAGACCTTACCTTGACTAGTTTGTAATAGTCTTTATAGATGACATACTCATCTATTCTGAGACTAAGAAGGAGAATGAATAACACCTTAGAATAGTGCTACAAATCCTAAAGGAGAAGCAATTGTATGCCAAGTTAGAAAAGTGTGAATTCTGGTTGAGTGAAGTAAATTTTTTAGGTCATGTGATTACTCAAGGAGTAGTAACTGTGGATTCTAGTAAAGTTAAGATAATAGTTCACTGGAAAAGGCCAAAGACAATTACTGAGATTAAGAGTTTTTTGGGATTGGCCGGATATTATAGAAGATTCATTAAGGGATTCTCCCAATTAGTTTTACCTCTGACCAGATTAACTAGAAAGAATAACCTTTTTGAGTGGGATTTAGCTTGTGAAGCAAGTTTTAAGGATTTAAAGAACAAACTTACCTCCACACTAATCTTAATAATTCCTTATCCTAGACAAAACTTTGTAGTGTATTATGATGCATCTAAGAAGGGTTTGGGATGTGTTTTGATGCAACACGGTAGAGTTGTAGCCTATGCATTCAAACAACTTAGACCGTATGAAGAACATTACCCAACCCATGATTTAGAATTAGCAGTAGTAGTCTTTACTTTGAAAATTTGGAGGCATTATTGTCGCAACCGGGATCGCGACGGGACGACCGAAAAAATTATCAAAATCAATGGAGTCGCCACCAATGTTTATTTGAATTGGGAAAACATTAGAAAAACCCTTTAATTAGGAAACTGGTCTTTTAGAAAATGAGTTTGAGTCCGGGAGTCGATTACAGGTAGGGAATGTATTAGCACCTTACACTGCCCGTTCCATGAACGGTACCTTATGTTAGTTGTGCAAAATTTAATAATATCAAATATATTTATTTTAACCCTCTAAACAAAAGACTTTGTAATTATTTATTATTTTTCATTTTTTATTTTTGAAAAGAAATAAAAGAAACAACCAAATTATGAAAATTTATTTTTTTGGCTTGACAGAATAGAGATTCTGCTTCTACGTATCCTCGGGTGCAATGAGGAACTCAAAGTCACGTAGTTCTTTATAAAATGATCTTACTTATTACATTTTTATTTTTTTTTATTTTTTATATACCTGGTATGCGACTGGGCAGCAGGGATGGAGGCTGGGCCTGGTTCGACGGTCGGTATGGAAGAATTTAGTTTCTGAAATTCGACGGTCGGATGCGGAGAAAGATCTGGTGAGATCCGATGGTCGAGTGCGGAGAGGGATCTGGAAGTTCGACGGTCGAGTGCGGAGAGGGAGCTGGAGGTTCGACGGTCGAGTGCGGAGAAGGAGCTGAAAGTTCGACGGTCGAGTGCGGAGGAGGAGCTGGAAGTTCGACGGTCGAATGCGGAGAAGGATCTGGAATTTCGACGGTCGAGTACGAATAAGGATCTGGCTTCTTGGATTTCGACGGTCGGTGAGGGTATCGGTGTGATGGTCGGTGAGATGATGGTAACTGGTGTTGGTGAGGTTCGACGGTCGGTTTAGGGAGATTGGGTGGTTGGACAGTCAGATATGATGGAATTTGGGATTCGACGGTCGGTTGGGAGGGACCTGAGGTTCGATTGTCGGTTAAAGGGATCTGGGGTTCGTCTGTCGGTTGAGGGGATCTAGTTGGGCTCGAGAGGTTGAAGGTAGGCGAAGGTCACAGTGGTGTGGTTCGACGGTCGGTTGGGAAGGATTTGGGGTTCGACGGCCGGTGAGGGGATGGTGAAGGTGTCGGTGAGGTTGGTCGGTGATGGTGTCGGTGAAGTTGGTCGGTGAAGGTCACAGTGGTGTGGTTCGACGGTCGGTTGGGAGGGACCCGAGGTTTGGTGAGGTTGGTCGGTGAGGAGTGGAACTCACGGTTCGACGGTCGGTTCGATTGGGGTTCGATAGTGTTTGGAGAGGTTATGAAAATTGCTTGGGTAATGGGGATTATGGAGGCTTTGAAGATAGTGAGTGTTTTGGAGGTGAAAGGGAAGTGATCGGGTTTGAGGTTCGACGGTCGGGTATAAGTTGGTTTTTTGGAGGTGATTTCGCGTAATGGATGGTTGAAGGATGGTGGTGTGGGTTCACAAGTAATAGTGAGAGGGATGCTGAAGGTTGATATATGGGGATTCGACGGTCGGTGAAGGTATGATGGTTATTGGTTCGACGGTCGGTGCAGAGGGATTCAGGGGTGTCGGTGAGAGGATGGTAACTGGTGTTGGTGAGGTTCGACGGTCGGTTTAGGGGATTGGATAGTTCGACGGTCTGGTTTCTGGTCCGACGGTCGGTTCTGGTTCTTGGTCCGACGGTCGATTCTGGTTCCTGGTCCGACGGTTGGTTCTGGTTCCTGGTCCGACGGTCGGTTCTGATTAGGTTCGGAGGTTTTTGGGAGAGGTTATGGAGGCACTTTTATTAGATTTTGGCTAGTGTGGGTGGGTCACGGTTGAGGCTTGGAACTTGGAGGAAAAATGGTGAAGAGACCGTGGGGTAGAGGTGAAGGGTGATGACAGTTTTGGGGATGAAGAATGGAGTGTGGTGAAGGGTCGTGAATGAAGACGAACGTTATGGAGGTGAGGACGCCGCTTGGGTTTACAAAGTTTTTTGGTTTAAGTGGGGGAGTAGTGATGGTTTTGGGTGAGGATTGAGAATTAGCTTGAGCAATTGGTTCCCTCGCCGCCCCCGGGGAGTGAGTGCTGATCATGAATATATACCCGGGGAATGGGGTTACTTGGAATAATAAATAAAAAAATGGTTGGGCGATAGAAGCGGCAATAGGGTGGTGATGAGGAGCTGATTCACAATGGTATGGTTAGGGAATAAAGAAAAAAAAAGTTGTGTGGGTGGAGGAAGGAGTGGGTGTGTCTTTGCATGTGAGGAAGGAGTAGGTGTGTGCTGCATGTGAGGAAGAAGTGGAGTGTGTGCTGTGAGTGAGGGTGAATGGGAAACAAAAGCTGCACCTTGCGTAAGGTGCAGTGTGCAAGAGAATAAAATGTAGAATAAGGAAGAAGGTGGAAAATCAAGCATGCTACGGATTTTGTTGTATTTTTTCTATTTTTATGTTTTATATATTTTTTTATTTTTTTTATTTTTCATAAAAAAAGGTACAAAGCAAAGCAATTAAACATCAATCAACAAACATAAAAAGAAAATTTCACGGACAAAATTGGGTATCAATAATTATCTATATGGAGTCAAATTTGAGGTATATAGTGATCATAATAGTTTAGAATATCTTTTTGACCAAAAGGAGTTAAATATGAGGCAACGTAGATGAATTGAGTTCTTAAAGGATTATGATTTTGAATTAAAATATAATGTTGGTAAAGCCAATGTAGTGGTCGATGCTTTGAGCAAGAAATCCTTGCACATGTCCTCAATGAAGATATGGGAACACAAGTTGTTAGAAAATTTCAGGGACTTGAAGATTTCAGTATCCTTGCAACCTCACTGCTTGTATGCTAGTGAATGAAGAATAGAGTGTGATTTAAGAGACCAGGTAAGATAAGCCCAAGAAAATGATGAGTTTTTGCAGTCTCTTAAAAGAAGAAGTTTCATAGAACAGCTTGAACATTTTAGGGTTGATGCGATGTACGAAGGAAGGTTATGTGTGCCTAATGATGAAGAATTGAGAAAGAATATTTTATCTGAGGCACATTGCAGTAAGTACACTATGCATCCTGGTACAACCAAAATGTATCAGGATCTCAGAAAATTATTTTGGTGGAATGGGATGAAAAGAGACATAGCTAGTTTTGTAGCTAAATGTCTAGTTTGCCAAAAGGTTAAAATAGAACACCAAAATCTTGCTGGATTACTATAGCCTTTGAATATCCTTGAATGGAAATGAGACAGTATATCAATGGATTTTATGTTAGGATTACCTAGAACTCCATCAAGTTATGATGCAACATAGGTAATTATTGATAGGTTAACTAAGTCTGCTCACATTTTTCCTATTACATTATGAAGAAATATACTTTTTTATACCAACATTGAACCCCATCTCTCGTTAACACCTCTGCAAGAACCTCCAGTACCTTACTTTCTTCTAAAAGCATTTGATATTGACTCTCCAATAATCATATCTAGCCAAATGCATCAACAAAATTATGCAGAGGGTGTCCTTGGCTTTTGTTTTTGGCCTTTTGTTATTGTTTTGCCAACAACACTCTCAAGCCTGAACTTAAGTGTACCAAAAAAAATAAAAGTCTAAACTTGATTGTTCAGAATTAATGCCATTATCGTCCCGCAAGGTTGCTTCAAATTTAGTAGTATTTTGATGAATTTCTCCCTCTAGTTTTTTTGCTAAATCAACTATGATTATTATTATGTTAGTAAAGTTGAACACGTTAAACTTTCTCATCTTCTCTATTTCCTAAAAGATGATATGCAGCATCTATCGTCATATAATGGGTGCTCAAAATTAAATTAATCCAATTAAAAGAAAACTGAGTCGAAAAACCAAAAATTGAATAAACTGAAAAATCAAAAAATAGAAATAAAAAAATTAATTAAATTGGATTAGATTTTAAATTTGAATTTGAAAACTGATATGAAATCTCATCTAATTCAAACCAAACTAAAATCTTATCTACATTTTTTAAAATAATATTTTATCTAGAAAATTCTTATATAACTTATATTTATTTTGAACTTTTATACTATTTCATAAATTTAATTTAATTATCTCTCTTGAATTTAGATATTTATTGTAGGTTAACAATTAATTTGGACTTCTATTTATAATTTATATTTATATTTTGATGAATTAGTTTGAGTTTATATTTGTTGTACTTTGATGAAATAGTTTAGGCTTATATTTGTTTTATTTTAATGAATTTAAATTTTCATATTTTAATGAACTTGACGAAGCTATATATAAAAAAATTATAACAAAAATTGAAAAATCGATCTAATCTAAACTAATTTAGATTGGATTGGACCGGATCAAATTAACATTTTGAACCAAACCGATCATATAATAAAATAATAAAATTGATTAGATTAGATCAAATGACTTTTTCTCTCAAAATCGATCTAATTTAATCCGCACATACCACTAACCATACTCTCTTTGGCACCCATTTTCAACAACCAACCCATCAACCCTAGCTAGCACCAACTACACTTCTATTTGTGCAATGGGCTTCATCCCTATAGCAATGATTCAAGGGATTTTTGACCCAAGATTTCTTACTCCACCTTACTTCCTTTGATTTTTTGTAGTTATTCTACTTGCTCTGTTCTGGTCATGGAATCAACTGGTTCTTTACAGCGATCTATAACTAAGCTTATGGATTAAAATGCAAAAAATAATAGTTAAGAGTTTATGAAATAAATAACACCAAATGAGAGAGGGGTTCTTTAAAACGGATTTGTCTAATATGGACATAAAAATATATAGTCCATTGATGGACCAATAATAATAAATAAATAATTTATTAATTAAAAAAATCAACAGCTCAAATTGATTATTTAAAATTTTATAAATTTTAATTAATATCATTCGGATCGTCTACAAAATTTAATTAGATTTTTTTATAAATAATTGTATATATAAAAAATTTATAAATTTTAACGATAATATTTATATATACTCAAATCTACACATAGATCTTATCAAATAAAATAAAAAAGTAATATATTTATGAACCCAACATAATAGGTTTATAATAACGAGCTCCTTTAAAACATGTTAAAACTGGTTATGATAAGTTAAATTGTTCGAGCATTTATACACCTAAACTTTTTAGGTTCATTGTAGAAAGCTCCCTTTTTAATCATGGTGCATTTTTTTAGGTGCTTTGAAGACGTTGCCGTCTTAACTGTTTCATCGGAGGATTTGATGATGCACCATCATAGTTTTGATGAATTAAAGGAACAGAACAACACACACACAAAAATCTCATTGAAGCCAATTTCACATCCCAACTCAAAATCTTGCAATGCCAGAACCAACCTCGAACCACCTCGCGCCCCCCCTCGTCTCCGCAACTCGACCCAGTAGCCCTCAAAGCCGCGCTCCTCTGTGCCCTCACCGCCGTTCATCCCTCTGTTCAAGCCATCACCTGCAACCGCCCCGCGCCAGCCCCTCTGTCGCCGGCCTTCTCCTCTGCCACTGCTAACTGCTCCGAGCTGGCGCCGTCGATGCCGGATCGTCACCTGCACTGAACCGCCGCGTTCCTCTGCTCCACCGTCTGAAATAGACCAGCAAATTCTGACCAGCCACCACGCCGTCGTCAGCCACGGCGTACCACCCATTCCGCCGCGAACCACCGTTGATAAACTCGTCTGAGACGCCGCACATGAGCTCGTGTCACCACTTGTCGGGGTTGGATGTTGGTGGTTGAGTGGTGGCCATGGATGTTGGACGGTGCGTGGGGTTGTTGATAACCTTTACCAGTTCAAAAGGTTACCAGTGATTGATCCCATTCTTTGATTGTTTTATTAATTATTAATAAATCAATGAATTAAAATTATTGGTACATTGATGCACCTCAAATTTAATGGTGCATCTTAGACGTTTCCCTGTTTCATCCTAAACCCATTCCAATTAACAAATACTATTTATTTCACGTCCCCTCATGCAGAATATCTTATTGACCATATCTCTGAAATTTCACTAGAGCCCCTTGTATGAGATTTTGCACCCTCGTGTGAAAGTGAACAAACTGTCCCGTTTCACTTGTCTGCAGTGTTAAATTCATTCTTAGACGGAACATTTCTCCACTCTCCAGATGTTCATGTGCTAATGGTATTTATCTAAAACAGTGAAAGCTAAATTTTATTTATTTTTTATTATCAAGTGTATTATATAGCCAAAATATAAGTCTATATTCTCTGAATAGCAATCTTATTGTGCTTTTTTTTTTGGGTACATTATCTTATTGTTTTCGGCTATACTCCAAATAACGAAGAAAATTCCAAGAACCTCTTTCTATTTTGTTAGAACTTTTCTGCTTTTTTTTTTTCTTTCCTTTTTACCTTTCAAACTTTCTACCTGAATATTTTCTGTATGTTTCTCACATCTTTAAAGTAGATAAGATCCTTGTTATTAGATTGAAAAAAGGAAAAGGAAAAAAAGAAGAAAGAAAAAAGATAAATAAATCATTAAATAAAAAATAAGAAATCAAATTTTTAAAACTGTGTGGATATATGAAACTATGTACAACTAGGCAAATAAATCAAGCACCTGAGAGATAAGCTACAAACCAAACCTCCCGGGAACAGGAAAGCAACTTCCATCTCCCGGTTTATATGTGGCTCTTTTCTATGTTCTGAGTGGTACTGGCTTTTAGGTACATATTATATGAACAAAAAAACTGTAACAGTTGTACATTTACCAGTAAAATCAATACCATTAGATACTGATTTTTACTAGTAAATATACTAATTGTAGAAATGGTAACTACTAACTAGCCTGCTATTGCCAGAATCTGATCATCCCATGAATGATAACCCCAAATTTAATTTAAGTGTAACATTTATTAGTGGAATAGCTAGTGGACATCTCACTGGGGCAAGGGTGTGAGTCCCATGGAAGAGTAGGCTTCCAAGCATCATTTGGAGGCAAATTGAATGGAAACCCAATTGTTCTTCCTGTTTCCCATTGGTTAAGCTGCACTGGACCTGGGTTCTTCCTCCACCCTTGTTCTTCTACTACTCCTGTTTCTGTGCCCATGTTTGCTTGCATATCCTGAGGTAGACTAATTGAGAAGCCACTATTATACTGCTGGTTTGGCGCTTCAAAACCTATACAGTCAGGGTTGGAAAGCATGAAGCTGGCATCAACTGTGCACTTGGTGGGCCCTGTGGCTTCAAGTGTGTAGAAGATGATATTGTCAGCAAGGTCTCCATCTGAACAGGAATTTGTGAGGACTTGGAAACTGTGCTGTGATTGATTGGTTTATATGAGGGAAAATCTGAAGCTGACAAGTTGGTGGTGTACTGGCGTTGGCATTAGAGACTTGGTGTAACTCCTGCTTGTTGCCACAAAATTGAATGGCTGATGATCCTATTTCTGTTGTGCAAGAGATATTCTCTGAACTGAACTGATTGCAGTTTGCACCCTGTGTGAGTATATCAGATACCATGCTTCCTGGTAACTGAGAGATCCAAGGGTGAGATAAAGCTTTCTGTGCCATGGACATTGAGTTGGTTTTTTTGAATATCCTACAGATTGCCCATGAATCCTGAAAACCCACAAACCACTTAGTCCAGTACATGACTAATCAGAATTGGAATATATTGAAATAGGATTTATTTTTTATACACTCCCGGTGTAAAACTTCTTTGAATAAGCCAGAATTATTTGCTAGAATTTATCAAAATTCAAAGATAGTAGTTAGATGAGTCAAAATTAGTGGAAACTACATATCAATTCAAAGGTTAAAAATAATACCAAATGATCGTGGAAAAAATTCTTTCAGGACAGTTCTGGTTATTTAGTACGGAAAAGTCTACTTGCATATTTTTTTCACACATCATTTATGCATTTAGTAATTTACACGCAAATAATTAGTGATAGTAATATATTATGTGATAATTGGAAATATTAATCAATATGTAAATAATTAGTTATTGAGTCATTATATAATACACATCAATCATTAATTATTTACATATTAATTACTAATTAAGTATATATAAATTAATATTTTTTATTTATCACATAATATACGCTAATCACTAATTATTTATACATAAATTACTAAGTGTGTTTAGATGGTTATCATATACTTATGATTATACTTTACTAAACTTGTTATGTGCCCTCACGTGCTTTATATATATATATATATATATATATATATATATTATACTTTTAAATTTAACAATTTTATTAGTCTTATACTTATTTTAATTAATTTAGTCTTATTATTTAATAATTTTTTATAAATCAATAAAAAGTGATGAAATTGAGAAATTCTAGAAGATGAATCGAAAGCTCTTAAATTAATTTGAGAACAAAAGTCATTGCATGCTCTAAAGAAGGTGATTTTTACTATAGACCGTCTAAGTTTGAGTCTATGGATGGACCCTGAAATGACCTACAATAGCAAGTTTTTCGTATTTGTGAAATGCTCTTTACATATATAAATATGTGGCTTTTGCGTATTTACATGAGAAGTCCTTAACTAATTATTTTGCACTATATCCCAGCAACTCATTATCCTCTTCTGGTCTGTTAATAATATCGCAAAAATTGTTGTCTTCCTCAAATTTATGAAGAGGCCAAATTGATTAAGTAATCATGTCTGCCCAGTTGAAGTTCGTCACAAAAGTATGCTGAGTTGCTGACTTATTTGTTCTTACATTGATGGGGTGCTTCAGGATGTAAGGGAACAGCTAGAGGAATCCCTTTTTAGAACAGGAGGGGCCCAAAACCATTCTCTGCTTTACTCTTATGCTGCTATCCTTCATTTCTAAAGGTCAGCTATCATGGATTGAAATTATTTTCCAATCTCCAAGCATTAAGCAAATACGGCTTCACGTAAGTCTCAGAATATTGTATTTTCTTCAAACCATTTTCTTTGAATCACTTTCCAGTAAAGGCGTAGTGGCGTTTACGCGTTTTTCATGGGTTTAGGTATACCGACACATTTTGGGTGTCATACCGAAGGTGCCCTTCCCTACAAATGTTTTCCGATTACCTCAAATTCTTATATTGCAGAACCTATTAACTGCTGAAATCAGGCTTGTTAATTACTTAAGCCACCCACTGTGCTCATTATAATTTATACGAGTTCTTAATAGTGCAGTACTTTAACTTTATGGAGTAGTCCAGCACAATAACCTCTTTGCAGGAAAATAGCTGTTCTTCGTAGTTCTGCCCGATTTACTTACTGGTTTGTGCTTTTCCTCTGCCACCCAAGAACTGTCCAAGTACGAGCAATTTATTTATATATGTAACTTTCCATTCTTTAGGCATTCGTTATATATGATCGATATCCTAAAAATGATTTTTTTCTCTGCTAAACAATAACGAGGCAGAAAAATTGAAAATCTTTATCTTACAATATCAAGAGTGGCACATTTAGTGTAATATGTGCACAAGGATTTGGACCGTCTGAGTTTTAAAAGAACTGCAGGAGTTGTTGATCCAATGGTTTATATTTATTAAATTATATTTACAATTTTTATCTTGTTACAGAGGAAACCATTTTTTAAGGTTGAGATCTCCTATTTTTTTTTTAAAAAAAAAAACTGTTGAGGATATCAATCCTGTGCACAAATAATGGAACTTGATCTTCTGTGTCTAGGTGTTGATCATGGGTAGGCCCAATGATGAGCACTACTGGAATCAAGTTAGGAAACTTGGGGCCCGTTTGGTATGCAGGATAGGATAAGATCTGATTGTATTAGACCTGATAGTATAAGACCTGATAGTATAAGGCCTGATAAAATTTTAATACTATCCAGTGTTTAGTGCAGGATTGTATAAGATATTGTGTTGTATAAGATAATACTATCATATGTTTGTTGATGTACTGTATAATGCTGGATATGGTAAAATATTAACACTTTTTGACAAAAATACCCTTTAATAAAAAATGTACTAAATTCATCTAAATTTATTATGTTATACTAATTTTTGGAGAAATAAAAGTCTAAAAAACCTATAAAAAAATCATGACCGCTATGTATATTAAATAAAAAACAACTCATGCCTTCACAACAAAAGTTAGCAAAAATTTAAAAAATGTCTACATCGAGTAGTCATTTTTGTCTTTATTTTGGTAAAGTCCATCTTAATAGTAAAAATTCACAAAAATTTATATGACTATTTGGTTTCTAAATGCAAAATATAATATGAAAAATAATTTAGGTGCATACATAATTTCATAAATAGTAACCATCAAGTTTTAATAGCAAGTACCATAAAACACCATCAAATTAAAAATAACATCAAGTTTTAATAGCAAGTACCATCAAATCCTTACAAGTACTACCAAATGTAGTCTATTACATATTTTATTTCTAACTTTGAAACACTAACACCATTAGTTATCATCAAGTAAATCTTTCACAAATTAAACTTTGTGTACACCTTGAAACCCCCAAAACAAATGCACAAAGGGAAGGTTTTGCATAAGCAAACGACTAGCCTTGTTGCGTTCTCTAGGTGTGAGGTCTTCTAATTTCATCAATTCATCAGCAATAGCCCTTGAATCATCATAGAAGTCTTTCACAACCTTCATACCTTTAGATATTACCTTGACACTTTCTACCATGGCACTTATCCTATCAGCAGATTTTCCAACAACTTCTACAAGTGAATTAGCAAACTTTAAGCAACCAAAATATAAAAGTACATCATAACTTTAAGCAACCAAAATATAAAAGTACATCATAACTTCAAAGACAAGAACAAGAAGCCTTCATTTAGCCTGAATGAGCAACCCAATCATCATACATTTCATTTGCCAGTGTTTCTCTCCATGCAGTCCACGTTTCACTTGTTTCAATGGTTTCTATGTTATCATGTAATTCCACCTCCTTTTCTTCGTTAATTGACATGTTACCAAAACTCTATTTCTAATGGATCTACCAACATCTCCCTTCTAATCAAATTGTGCAATAAGCAATGCTCAGGTACTGGATCCGGTGCAATAAGCAATGCAAAAGTTTAAAAGGAACATTTGATATCACTAATATAGTTCATACCTTAAATCATTTCCACCTATCATCAGTGCAATCCTTAGGTACTAGATCCAGTGCCCTAAGTAAATTTCCTTGCAACCTCAACATAGAGTTCAACACTAAATTGAAGTATCTACTAACAGTTTCCCCCGAACGTTGGAATTTAAACTTGATGACATGATTTTTTGCATGGTGAGCCAATATGTGTAAAAACATAGCAACTTGTTCTTCTATTGGAACTAACTCATCTTCCTTTAGCCTACCCTCAACACGTAGAAGAGAACACAATACTTGAAATGTATAAGTATCCATTGGAAGTTGTTCCACACATGCAACATCATCATTTATTAGTCTCCTTATGAATGCTACCCTTGATTCTTCCCTTACCCTTGGTATTACCCGTCGCCTTAATGATAATCTCTCGTGTTGTCTTTGGGCTACACGACATACATGTAGGTATGACATAACACATACAATCATCATCTCCAAAAAAGCTTGTTCCATAATCAAGCACATTAACATGACATTAAGGAGCTCACTTATATCATTAAGCCATCCATTTGAGTCATTTAGCCATCGATTTGGGTCAAGTTTTTTATTTGGATCCATATCACGTAAAAATTTAAAACTACTCATTAAAAGATTCATATACACCAAATAAACTATAAAAGTAAAAATTATAAATTGAATAAAAGGCTATCTACAAGAAGTATGTAGAAAAGACTAGAGATAAAATATTGTATAAAATACATTCACTGCCATTGTTAGGCGGTGGAACTAAGCCTACAATTAGGTTATAGCCTTGTAAGTTGAAGCTAAGTCATCAGGTAGCCATATACAGGCCATCCACCAAGAGTCCAACGAAGTGGCATAGTAATAAGCCACCATATAATGTAATAATATCACATCTAATAAAAGAAATTCTTTCCATACAACCAAATCCAGCCTCCTTGTCTATAACTACCAACTAATCACAACTTCTCCCACAAAACCAGCAGTGGTATCAAAGTTCCGTTCGGTCATATATATTTTGGGCATGAGCGTGAGGTTCATTCACCAAATTCTATTTTTCAAGTACCACATATTCATATCTTCATTCTAAACCCATGACCACATCTACAGTTAACTTCTTAGTAGTCCCTCTACCAATTTTTATTAAAGAGAACTATGATTTTTGGAGCTTGACATTAAAGAAATATTTTATCTGTGAGATATTGTCAAAATGGGATAATTATCCCAATAGATATTTCAACTTTGCTTGAGAGAGAACGTAAAATTTTAGAAGACAAACAATAGAAGGATGCACAAGCACTATTTGTCATCCAGCAAGTCATGGCAGACACAATTTTCGCAAGAATTACAGATCATGATATAACAAAAAAGGCATAGGATATTCCAGAGGAGGAGAATTTCACGAGACTGACAAGGTATGCTTCATCAAGCTTCAATATTCAAGAAGAGAATTTGAAATTTTGAAAATGAAAGATTATGAGACCATAACAGAATATTATGCTAGAATCAAATAAGTACTTAATCAGATGAAATTGTATGGAGAAAGTGTAACTGACAAAAAAGTAGTAGATAAACTACTTATCACAATCACAGAAAAATATGATCTCATACTAGCAGTCATTGAGTAGGCTAAGGATTTATCATCTTTGTCGATAATTTTCATTGAAACATTTTATCAAATAGTTTATCAGCAACCAATAAAAGCTGAAATTCATACAAGGAATAGTTGA
Source organism: Ormosia semicastrata (assembly GCA_029884595.1). Classification (NCBI taxonomy): domain Eukaryota; kingdom Viridiplantae; phylum Streptophyta; class Magnoliopsida; order Fabales; family Fabaceae; genus Ormosia; species Ormosia semicastrata. The sequence continues at coordinate 8,154,909 of JAQQTO010000021.1, read as the reverse complement.
TAACCAAAGAAATTCCCTAGCATCTGAACGTCGTATACAAGAAACATTTCATGACTTATTTGTAAATTGAAGTTTTAGATTACCATCCACACAAGTAAGAATCAGTTATACATATATCAATTCAAAAACAGAAAAAATGAGACTCAAACAGAGAGTTCGCAGAGCACCAACTTGCATAGTTGATGACTTGATGGTAATTAAAACAGAGTACAAGAAAATGGGTGTAACAAAATTAGTGAGCGACTCCAAATTCACGAATTCTATAAAATAATTTGAAGTAACAACAAAGTATAAAGAAAGCAACGAGAGGAGGGGAGATTGAGAGCTAACCTTGCAATGGGAGAGAGTGACAGTGAGATGGAGCCTTGCCTTCTGATTGTAGCTACCACCCGCAGCAACTACCAGAGAAGAGCTGGTCACGAGAGGAAGGGAAAGGTTAGTATTGAGAAGGCAGATGAGAGATATCGGGTTCATTGGGTTGGAATGGGAAAATTTGTAATAATACTTATACATCAAATCCTAATCAGGCCTAATCCTACCCCCCAATGCCTGATTAAATTATACATCATTTTAATATATAAGAAGAATTTACTGGATAAGCTTATACAATACTATAGTTTCACCAAACAACTGATAAAGTCATAATGTATTGTATAAACTTATCCTATCAGGTCTAATCCATTGTGCCAAATGCGCCCTAGAAGAAATAAGTTAGGTTCTGATTTGCAGTGCAAGCATTGTGGACATAAGTTTAAGGGAGGTGTTTCAAGAATTAAAGCTCATGTTGATCGGAAACAAGGGCAAGGCATTGCAGCATGCCCCATTGCTCCTGGTAGTGTTCCTGATAATGAAGGAGTTGATAACAATATTTGCTGCCGGTTCAAGTAATCCACAAGAAGTTACAAATGCAATGAATTTATCATAAGGTACAAATTGACCTATATATACTCACAGAAATACTTGCCTAAACTTGGAGCACTACCAATGCACCAGGTCAATCAGTACTTAATATTTTCATACATCTTTGTGAAATTAATTATGTAACACAAAGATCTATGAAAATACCAAGTTTTATTAGTCTGGTGCACTCAATTGGGTGTTTCAGATTTAGGCAAAAATATGCTGATAAGGTTGAAGCCTGTATTTTGAGCAATGCATGTTGTATGGCAAATTAAATTTCCCTAAGATTATTCGAAGTACTTTTAGGTTTGCTGTTAGAAATATTAAACCTTGATGAACCACTCTGAGGAACAGGATAGAGGAGTTTCTGATATGAGAGAATTAAGATATGTTAACTAATTAATTCTTGTGAGTCTACAACATATTTTAAATTATGATATATCTAGTTCCAAGTCCTTATATATCTGAAAATTTCATAGGTCAGGTCAAATAAAAAAAAAAGCAAAAAACTTCATAGCACCTTCATTTCTTTTTTTCTAATAACATTTTTATGATGGGAGTGAGTAGTAGTTTTTAATTAGGCTTCTTAAACCCTTGAAATACACAACGTGGAATTTAAAAGAACTAACTTGTCCCTCTCATACTAATTTAGTCCCAAATACTATCATGCCATAATATTGCTAGTTGCTATACAATTTCATTCCAAAGTTTTTCTATTGTATCGTTTTTATTACAAGTATTCTATTGTATCTCTCAGATAATAAGTTTGTCACTTACTGCTTTAATTTTTTTCTGTTTAAAATATGGTGATTAGATTATTTTATGAGTTTAACTATGATGCAGTTTTAGTGTAAAACTGTTATAACTTACGTTTATGGAATTTTGCTATCTTATCATAGTCTTGTATTGTAAAATGTAAGTCCAAAGTTGTTCTATTACAAAAAGTATTCTATCATAACTTTAAGGTAATATGTTTACCATTACTGCTTTATATTTTCCCGGTTTCTTTTGGAGTTCAATAATGGTGGCTAGATTTTTCTCTACCATATGTTGCACTAAAGTGGCAGGAGGTTATGAAATGATTGTCGGTTCAATTAGTCATCAAAATAATACTGAACATAATGTATTGGAAGGTACGTACCCTAGCTATCAATTCATTGTTATCACCAAGAAGATTTTTTTCCTCCATTTTATACTTGTTCTTTTATGTTTTTTAGGTGATGCAATGTGGCTTTATTTCTATTTTTTTTATCATCAGAGTTTTATTTTATCACTAATTGTACACCATAGTCTCATTTAAAAATTTAGTATGATTTGTATAGATTAACCTATCATTAAAACATATTAGATGTATTTACAGTTTACACTATTGGTTTGTTATAAAAACATTTTTGAAATATTTATTGCAAACTAAACTTTAACCAATAAAATATGGATCTGAATTTTAGAATAAAAGAATTTTAAAATTTCAAGTTGAGGAAGGATTAATAAATGTAAAATGGAGTTTGGAGGAAATATTTTTTGAGGGGCGTTTCATATTGGATAAATTCAAAGGCCATTCTTTGCTACAGGAAGAAGATTCTGATTTATGGGTGCATGATCTGGTGAGGGACATGGCGTGCCATATCCTAAAGGAGAGTCACAGATACATGTTGAAATGTGATGAATGATTGACAAAGATACCTCACTTGCTAGAATGGAAGGCTGATTTGGAGAAGGTATCCCTGATGGACAACTACATAGAAAAAAATCCCAGTTGGCACATCACCTTGGTGTCCCCGGTTGTCCACCTTGATTTTTAGTCGTAATTTCTTCAGGTGTATTTCAGATTGGTTTTTCAGCCACATTAATGCTCTTGCCATACTCGATCTATCTCATAATCGACTTTTAACATGTTTGCCGAATTCGGTGTCTAATTTGAGGTCCCTTAAATCTTTGCTAGTCAGAAGATCTTGGTCATTGAGATATGTGCCTTTGTTAAAATTAGCTTTAACATGAATAACTGCCTTTTGTATTTTACGAGCATGCTTAGCAAATCAATACGTCCATTTTTAAGCGAATCAATTTTTGGTATAAGTTTTGTCATATTTTATTATATTTTTATTATTTTATAAATATGAGTCTGAGATATATATGGATATATTCATTTTATGTCAAAAACAGATCATTTACTATTTTATTTTTTAACTAGAATTAATATTTTATTTTTCTATAAATTAATATTTTATTTTTTTATATTAATTGTACTATTTCTTTCTATTAATATATTAATATAGAATATTCTTTTTCTTCTTCTTCTTCTTCTTCTTTCTTATTGTCTAAGAGTAATTAATTTTATTGTATTTTATTTTCAATAATTTTAGAAACCTTTCTTGTAAAGTGGAGATCTTAATTTATTGTAAACAAGATATCGACACAATGAATACTTGAACCTGTTTATAAGTAGTGGTGTTAATAGATAATTAAAGGAATCATAATATAATTACATATATAATCTTAAATAAACTTTAAATGCTGTATTTTTTTATTAAAATTTCCGTTATGCGTGAATTCTAATTTAGTTATAAAAAAATTAATTTTGTCCTTATTTTACTTACCAAGAGTGGATCTCCTAATCCAAGTAAATTTTTTTTATTTGTGACTAAGTTTTATCACATTTATTGTTATGACAAATCTTTTCTTTACCTTAAATAATTTTTCTTCATCAACTCCCTATGAATCGACTTTGGACTCTGAGAATTTATTACTTGAAACAATCTGCACTTGGATTTACAACTTATAATTAGCATCATCTACCATTTGTTGTGTTTGAAGTCTTATTTGAATGAATCATTTGCTAAGTTTGAATGAATTCCATTTAGTTTCAAGTTGTGTAAAATCTGGACAATGCTTAGTGGATGTTATGATATTGTTGCACAAATTGGATTAGAATGTATGGATATGCTTAGTGTATGCATTCAGTCCATACTAAGTGTGCATAATGCATGGACATTCAACTAGTGAAGGCTGTGAATTAGCTAAGTTTTGTGTACATATTTTTCTATTGAATTAGCTTAGTTCATGTCTATCACAATCTTCTAATTTTTCTAGCAAACCTCCCACTCCTAAAGAGTCTAAGAACTTCTCTTACACTGAATATGTTATTAGGTACTAAGTAATATGATGCGGATTAAAAGTTGTAAATCCAAGTGCAGGTTGTTTCAAGTAATAAATTCTCGGGAGTCCGAGGTCGATGCACATGGAATTGATGAAAAAAAAATCTTTGACGTAAAGTAAATATTTTGTCACAATAATAAAAATGATAAAACTTAGTCACAAATAAAAAAGACTTATTTAGGTTAGGAGATCTACTCTTGATAAATAAAATAAGGATAAGATTAATTTTTTTTATAACTCGATTAGAATCCACGCATAATGAAGGTTCCAATCGAAAAATACAACATTCAAAGTTCAATTAAATTTATATACATAATTATATTGTGGTTCCTTGAATTATTTATTAACACCACACTTGTAAATGAGCTCAAGCATTTATTGTGTCAACCTCTTGTCTACAATGAATCAAGATCTCCACTTTACAAGGAGGGTTTCTAAATTGATTAGAAACAAAATACAACACGTATAATGATTACTTGAAAATATATCATTTAAGCACAAGAAAGAAATGAATCTAGTATTATTTCATTACCAAGAGCTTCACTCTTTTACCCAAGTAAAATGAAACTTAGTTACTCATAGACAAGAAGAAAGAAAGAGAGAAGAAGAAGAAGAAGAAGAAGAAGAACATGACTTCAATTTAGAACAAAAGAAAACTACTACAAGAAAAATAAGTAACAAAATAATATCATTTTGCTCTCTAACACCTAGATCCTTCAATGATCAGCCAAGACTCCCTTTTATAGAGGATTAGGGATACAAAATGATAAAGGGGGCTGATTCATGGTGAGTGAATGAGTGGAAAATGTCAAATGACTTTTGATGAGTGGAAAATTATAGAGATTCCTTGTGTTAGAAATCATTCAGTTCTGAAGTCATTGCATTCGTCAGATTCTCACCAAGTGGTCTTTATGAAAGTTGTAGGTCTAGATCTTAACCTTCAAATGCCGCTAGAATCACCTCAAAAGGCCACCTACAGCTCGAGATATGACCCAATTATTGCATAGTATTTAGGCCTAGTTACAGCTCCTCTGTTCTGACTTCCAAGCCCAATATGACCTCCAAAGAGACCGATTTGAGTCTTGTGCTCTCATCAAAGTTGTAGATATGAGTCTTAACTTTCAGATATCAAATTGTCAACCCAATTTAGATCTTATAACCCGAGTTATGCTCTGATGACTGCACACTATTCAGGTTCTAATTACAAAACTCGTATTCTGACTTCCAAGCTCAATTAGTTCCACTAGATGTATGATTTTGACATAGAGCTCTTCATGAAAGTTGTAGAGCTCTCTCTTATCTTTCCAACAAAGTAAAATATATAATGGTTAGACATCTAGAACTCAAGATATGGCTAAAATACAGAAACAGTGTAAGACATAAATCATGCTAAAAAAATCAATTAAGTCCAATTTGAGTCCAAACTTACAAGACATAACCAAACTCAATCAATTTAGTACATGGAGAGTAGGGGTGTAAATTGGTTCGGATAATTGACCAACCCGATTAATCTAAACCGAACCAATTAAATTAGTTCGGTTTGGTTTGGATATATTGATTGGTTCGGGTAAAATCCAAACCAATTAAAGTTTAATTGGTTCGGTTCTCGGATTTAAAATTTCAAAACCGAACCAACCCGAACCAAACCAAATCATATATTTATATATTTTATTTTTAAAAAAAAAATTATGCTATAATATTTTTTGACTACTACTTGTTTTATTTTTATTTTTTGTAATACTTTCTCAAATTTTCAACTCCTAAAACGTCGTTTTCGCTCAACATAGAAGGCTAGAAAACTCCTTTGCCAAAATGTTCTGGCTTCTACTCACCCGCACTCGTAGTTCCGCCGTACATATGCTATCGTGTTATTCTAAAAACTCTTAGAGATGTGAGAGACTTGAAAACTTTGGATCTTTCCTTCAACCAACTCTCTGGATCCATTCTTATTGAACTTCAAAATTTACATGTCATTCAACTTTTGAACCTCTCTTATAATGATTTAGAAGGAACCATTTTTAATGGTGGAACTTTCCAAAAGCTTTCTGCTGTCCATTTAGAAGGTAATAAAAAATTTTGCTTGTATTTTGCATGTGAGCCTCATGGCCATGTTAGAAGGCATATGTCGACATTACATCATTAGAGCCACAAAGTAACACTCGATATTATGTCTAACAATTTGCTTGCTACTATACATAAAGAACGTAAAAGTGAAAGTAATAAAGAACAACATCATCTAAACTTGAAAGCTTGGAAACAATGAATTGATTTTAAATGTTCTAGTATTGACTTTAAAAAAATGAATTTCTGCTCTAGTTTATGAGTACTTAAGTAATGGGAGCTTGGAAGATTGGATTAAGGGGAAGAGAAAGCGCAAATGAAAATGAGTTGAACCTTATGGAGAGACCGAATATAGATATTGATGCTTTGCTTGTGGTTTGGATTACCCGCACAATGATAGTGAAGTTCCTATTGTGCATTGTGATTTGAAGCCTAACAACATTCTCTTGGATGAAAATATGGTCAAAGGTTGGAGACTTTGGATTCGCTAGGTTCATTGATTCAAAGTTTAACTAATCAAGTCTTCATTAGTTTCACTGTCATTAGGGGGTTTAATTGGTTACATATATACCTCCAGGTTAGTAGTCTCACAACTTTCTCTTAATTAAATAGTAGTAGTATACAACTTGTCCAGTTAAATCTATCTTGAAATTTTTTTTAACTTATTCAAATATAATTTCTTAATACAAATATCAATATGTTTCTTTGTTTCCTCTTTATGAACCTTTTAATACACATTCTAAAATATGAAATAATTATTAGTGTTCAAAGTAATAAGATTGATTCTATTTTTAGAAATTTTTTCATTAGTTTATTTTGTATTTTTTTTAATGAAAAACTAATTATTTAGTTAATTTTTGTATTAAAAAAGTGGCCAACCCGATCACCCGAACCAAACCAATCCATAGATGTTCGGTTTGGTTTGGTTCGGATTTGGCTATCAAAACCAAACCAATTGATTTTGATTGGTTCGGATTTATTTTCTCTCAAAAACCAAACCAAACCACTCACTTACACCCCTAATGGAGAGTGTAAATGACTAAATGAAGGCTTATTAATGTATAAAATATGTGATCATCATAATACCAAGCAAATATCAGCTATATCAATATATTACCAAAGCAAGAAAAAAAACATGATTTTTACATAATGATGAGACGATTACATCAGTTTGTTCCACAAAAACAAATTTCTTACAAAAAATAAATCAATCCAAACCTAGAACCTTCACTTCAGTACAATTGCAAAAAGCATTAAAAAACCAAACACCAACCCTAGAACCTTCACTTGAGTACAATTGCAATAAACACTAGAAAACCAAACACAAAATGAACAACAATTGAACCCAACACCAGCAACTTCAGTGATCTCATTGAGGTTTGAATCATTATCATTTGCTTCTTTAACTTGTATAGCTCTTTCTCAATGTCACTCTTTTACCTTGATGTAATTGTTCTCATTTTTTGCACTTCTTCACTATGCACATGATCAAAGTTGGGAGCACTAGCAGGTCCCATGTGAACAGCATAGAGGGTGCACCAGTATCGCACTTATCTCTGCATGTGTAGAACAATTTGTGTGGATTATTTTGAGTGTTTGAAACTTTGATATCACAAATTCTCCCACTAATGTAGCTATTGTTGCTGTATTTGAGGACTAACCCCTCACTTGCACTTGATGCCATTGTAATATGCACTTAAAACACTAGAAGAACTAGTGAAGGCTATCGCTTTGGCATTTTAGCAAACAGGTGTTGTGCATAATGCAAAACATTGTGCCCTACAACAAACAATACGGGGAAGAGGGAGATAGGGTTTCAATTTGTAATTCGAGTTCATACCTATACTCATATTCGAGCTTTAATCCCGCCTTGAGTTGTTTGAATTTCTCGATGCTTCACTTTGATTTCAGCTCTAACGGGGAAGAGAAGAAGAAACTTCAATGATGGGGTTTCAAATATGATGGAAGGGGGAGCTTAATAATTTTGACACAATGGTAGGAACAGTTGAGTCATTTCCATCACTATTAGAGTTTAAAATTTACAACAATGCCACTATAAATCACGTACAACACACATGGTGTTAAATCTGGTAATTTCCTTAATGGCTCACTAACATAGGGTAGTAAGTATAATGAGCTCATGAACTTCAAGGGAGGTAAGAATAATTTTTGAAACACCGGATGTCGGGTATAATTAGATCAAACCCCGTAATTAATATAATTTTCCCTTCTCTTTAATACATCACTTTCAAGTAAAGGCGTAGTCTTTACTTAGAGGGAATGGATAAAAAGAACTTAAAAATAAACTTGGTAGGTATTGGAGGTAGATTTTCAAAGAGTGTTCCGTCTTTCTTCCATGATCATGATCATACTGAAAGCAAGTTTGAACGGTGGTTGGGCCTATAACTCTATATGCCATGGGACTGGTAGTTGATGGAGGGGGGATGAAATGAACGAGTTTGCCTGTTAAAGTTACGTGCTTTTCTTTTCAAGCAACACACACACAAAGAGATCACTCTGTGGTGTACTGAAAGCAAGTTTGAACGGTGGTTGGGCCTATAACTCTATATGCCATGGGACTAGTAGTTGATGGAGGGGAGATGAAATGAACGAGTTTGCTTGTTGAAGTTACGTGCTTTTCTTTTCAAGCAATACACACACAAAGAGATCACTCTGTTGCGTTACCTTCTTACTCTGATTTGCTTGCCGCTGTTTCAGTTATCTCTTTGTTCTGTCTGACCCTGCTCAGGTGGGTGACTCAACACTCAAGTTCTTCCTCATTTTATTGTATTTATTATATCATGCAAGTGTATGTCACAATTATGGTCCCGTTTTAGTTGCTTAGATAGAACAGGACGGAATTTTTTTTTTCAATAAAGAACAAAAATTGATACCATACTTAAAATACATAGTCAGCTAAGTATGTGTGTATTCGGGTAATTACCTCAATTTCACTGTTATCAATGAAATTGTCAGTTGATGCCAGTTTTACTAGTTAATCCTTGTTGTTTGACACTAATTATTTATTAAATGGAGGCTTAAGTTTTTTGGATAGTTGCTATATGATATGGGAATCTCTTCTTCTAAGTGGTCAATAGTTTGATCCTTAGTTTGATCCTTATTGAATCCATTTTGTTAAAATTTGTTTGTTTCTTTGCTAGTCTTCAAGCCCAAAGGAGTTTCGACTTATGATATGTGGTAATGATAAAATTAAGTCTTGGGCGACAATAATGATTGGTATAGCAGTGAATGGGTAAGTATATGTGAATATGCACACAATTAGTGAGTCACAAGTTTGAATTTTACTTGTGCAGTCTATATTAATTAGTTGAACTTAAACTGTAATGAATATTTTTATAAATTTTTTAGTATCGACTTGAATGACTTGTTTTTTATTATATTAAAAAATAAATTAATTGAGATATATACAAATTGATTTATAAACCATGTGAATATATTTTTTTTCTAAAAAAGTCTTCGGGTTCCACCTAAGAACTTAAATAGCTTTAAATTTATGGGAATGGGATAGTTGGTACTTTGTCATAATTAATCTACCGAAAAAAGAATGAAAATAAATTACGTTTATAGAAACAAACTTCCTCTCTAGCCACAAATTGCATGTTTCTTGCAAATTGAAAAAATAAAATGCCATATAATAAGTTATAGCTGTGATTGATTTCTGAGAATAATAGTGCAGTGCAGTACTTTAACTTTCTGGAGCAGGGCAGCACATTAACCTCTTTGCAGGAAAATAGCAGTTCTTCGTAGTTCTGCCTGATTTACTTACTGGTTTGTGCTTTTGCTCTGCCACCCAAGAACTGCCAAGTATGAGCAATTTATTTATATAATGTAACTTTCCATTCTTTAGGCATTCATTGTATATGATCGATATCCTAAAAATGATTTTTTTTCCTTTCTAAACACTAACGAGGCTGAAAAAGTGAAAATCTTTATCTTACAATATCAAGAGAGGCACATTTAGTGTAATATATGCATAAGGATTTGGACCGTCTGAGTTTTAAAATAACTACAGGAGTTGTTGATCCAATAGTTTAGATTTATTAAATTTATATTTACAATTTTTATCTTGTTACAGAGGGAACCATTTTTTAAGGTTGAGATCTCCTATATTTTTTTCCAAAACTGTTGAGGATATAAATCCTGTGCACAAATAATGGAACTTGATCTTCTGTGTTTAGGTGTTGATCATGGGCAGGCCCAAGGCTGAAAACTACTGGAACCAAGTTAGGAAACTAGAAAATGGTGTTTTGCAGTGCAAGCGTTGTGGACATAAGTTTAAGGGAGGTGTTTCAAGAATTAAAGCTCATGTTGATCGGAAACAAGGGCAAGGCATTGCTGCATGCCCCATTGCTCCTGGCAGTGTTCCTGATAATGAAGGAGTTGATAACAATATTGCTGCCGGTTCAAGTAATCCACAAGAAGTTGTAACTGCAATGAATTCATCAGAAGGTACACATTGACCTATATATACTCATTATGTATTACATATATATTTTGTTAGAATATGCTGATAAGGTTGAAGTTTGTATTTTGAGCAATGCATGTTGTATTGGGAAATTAAATTGCCCTAAGATTATTCAAAGTACTTTTAGGTTTGTTGTTAGAAATATTGAATTTTGATGAACCACTCTGAAGAACAAAACAGAGGAGTTTCAGAGATGAGAGACGTAAATATGTTAACTAATTAATTCTTGTGAGTCTACAACATATTTTAAGTTATGATATATCTAGTTCTGAGCCTTATATATCTGAAAACTTAATAGCTCAGATCAAATAAAAAAAAAGCAGAAAACTTCATAGCACCTTCATTTTGTTTTTCTAATAACATTTTTAGGATGGGAGTGAGAAGTAATTTTTAATGAGGCTTCTTAAACCTCTTGAGATACACAATATGAAATTTAAAAGAACGACCTCGTTATTCGTCTAACTCAAATACTTCAACTTTTTTTCAATTCATTCACGAACTCATATTATATCCCGCAGGAATATTACAGTTACATATAATTTGATTTGACATTTCTCTTGTTAACAAATTGATATATGAAAAGAAGAAGAAGGGTTTCATTGATAGAGAAAGTTGAAGATACAAAACTTAGGGTTTTAAGGTAAACATAACAAGGCTATATATAGCCAAACAAAGTAAGTAATAAAAAACTATTCTACCCTTAAAGAATAAACATAATATTCCTTAACATCCTCACTCAAACTCATGATGCTGCTGCAACAAGCATCGAGAGTTTACTAACTAGAAAGCGAAAACGAGAAATAAAATGCGACTTAGTAAAGAAATCTGCAATCTGTAAAGTAGAAGGAACAAATGGCAATGTAATGGTGTCGTGCTTGAGGTGATGATGAATAAGATGACAATCAATCTCGATGTGCTTTGTTCGCTCATGAAACACAGAGTTGTGAGCAATCTAAATAGAACTCTGGTTGTCATAATATATAGGAGTAGGATGAGATAAAGAAACTCATATATCTGCAAGTAACCAACGAAGCCAAACAATCTCTTTGGTAGTAGACGCCATGAAAGATTGAGAAACAACAGATTGTTTCTTGCTCTTCCAAGAAATGAGAGAATCACCCAAAAAGATACAAAAATCAGTAATAGACTTACGATCGGTGAGGTCACTACCATGATCAGCATCAGAGTAGGCACGCAACTCCAAGGATGAGGTGGACGAAAATAAGAGACTCTAAAAGACTGTGCCTCGAAGATACCTCAAGATACGAAGAATAGCTACTCAATGAACTGTAGTGGGAGAGGCAACAAACTGGCTAACAATATGAACAACATATGCAATATCCGGACAAGTGATAGTGAGATAAACCAAGCTGCCAACAATAGTGCGATACAAGGTAGGATCGGATAAAGGGATACCATCAGAAGAAGAGTATTTTGCATTAAGTTCAATTGGAGTATCAACGGTCTTATTATCAGTAAGTCTTGCTCGCTCAAGAATATCTTCTACATATTTTGACTGAGAGAGAAGATAACCTCTAGGTGAGTGAGCCACCTTAATACCCAAGAAATAATGTGAGGAACCCAAGTCCTTCATTTCAAATCATCTGGCTAATTCTATTTTCAAAGCTGCAATGCCATCAATATCATCACTAGTAATAAGTATATCATCAACATATAAAGAAAGAATGATACTACCTGCAGCAGTACACTTAACAAAGAGAGCAGAATCATGACTACTAGAGGCAAATCCAAGGGAACAAATTACATTAGAAAACTTCTCAAACCAAGCTCGAGGTGTTTGTTTGAGACCATATAATGCTTTCTTGAGCTTGCAAACATACCCAAACCCATGAGAAACACCAGGAGGAGGTTTCATATAAACCTCTTCTTGAAGGTCCCCATTCAGGAATGCATTTTTAACATCCAATTGAGACATATGCCACTGATGAACTGAAGCTACTGCAATAAGGGTACGAATAGTAATCTTTTTTGATACAGGAGCAAAAGTCTCCTCATAATCCATACCATATTGTTGAGAAAAGCCTTGTGCAACCAACCTAGCTTTGTATCGCTCAACAGACCCATCAGACTTTGTTTTGATTTTATACACCCAGCGACAACCAATCACACTCTTACTAGGAGGTCGAGAAACCAAATCCCAAGTACCTGTCTTATGCAAAGTAGAAAGTTCCTCATCCATAGCTTGCTGCCAAATGGGGTTAAGAATTGCCTCGTGATATGAAGAGGGCTCAGAGAGACAATGAATAGAAGTAAAAAAGGATGTAAAAGATTGAGAATAGCAAGAATAAACAAAATCAGGTAACTTTGTGAACTTACGTGTGCAAAGGGATTGACGAGGAGGAGGATCCAGAATCTTATAGGGTGCTTGGGAAACCACAGGAGGATAAGGAGCTTCATGTGTGCGAGAGAGCAAAGTGTCAGTAGCTGTAGAATTATCAGTGCAAATATTTCGAGTATCATGAGATGACAAATTATCAGAGTCTTCACAGAAAGGATCCACATGAATAAGATCAGTTTTAGTGAGGGTATGGGTAGTGGAGGGAATAGAAAAGAAATGTATATGCTTAAGAAACACAACATGGTGAGACACATAAAGTTTTTGTGTAACAGGATCAAAACAACGATACCCTTTTCTTACCTTCCCCATAACCAAGAAAAACACACATAGCAGAACGAGAGGATAACTTGTTATGTTCTACATAAGGACGAAGAACAAAACAAGTACAACCAAAGACCCAAAAGAAAGAATAATCAAGAGCAAAATCATATAACTTTTCAAAAGGTGACAAACCTAAGATATGAGAAGAAGGAATAGTATTTATCAAACTCACAACAGTGAGAACATCTTCACCCCAGAACTCACTAGGAACTGTACCAGACAACAGGAGAGAACGAGCAGTTTCAACAATATGTCTATGTTTTCTCTCTGCAACACCATTTTGCTTAGGAGTGTTTAGTACAAGAAGTCTGATGAAAAGTTCCATCTAAGGCAAGCAACTCACAAAATCTATGAGAAGTATATTCCCCACCCAAATCACACCTAAAGCACTTAATAACAGCAGAATGTTGAGTTTTAACAAGTGCTCGAAAAGCCTTATAAATCTCAAAGAATTCATAACGATGTTTCATTAAGTAAACCCAACAATAACAAGTATAATCATCCACAAAAGAAACATAATATCGGGACCCTCCTTTTGTAACAATAAGGGAAGGTCCCCATACATCAGAATGAATCAAATCAAAAAAGAGAATAAAAAGTAGAATTACTTCGATTAAAGGGTAAAGCAAAAAATTTTGTCAGTTTACATCCACTACAATTAGAAATATCATGAGTTCGTAAATTTTCCAAAGCCTCTGTGAAAGCCAAAAACCTCAAATGAGAGGCTGACACATGTCCCAAACGAGAATGCCATAAATAAAAACTAGAAGAATATGGACTCAAACGAAAAGAAGACAAATCAAGACTGGTAGTTGCAGCAACTGGCACTTTTAGCTCATCCAAAATATATAATCCCCCCTTCCTATGGCCTGTCCCAATCAGCTTTTGAGATTGTAGATCCTGCACATAACGAGAAGAGGAGGAAAAAGTGACTAAGTTACCAGAATCACATAACTGACCAACAGAAGCAAGATTAAGATAAGTTTCGGAATATGATAAACATTAGATAAAGACAAATTAGGTGTTACAACAGAATCAACACCTGCTAGAGGCATAGGAGTGCCATCAGCAGTCAAGACAGAAACAGAAGACGAAGGACAAACAGAAGCAAATGATGAAGAATCTGGAGACATGATGTGAAGCTCCAGAATCTAAAACCCAAACAGAAGGTGACATACCTGACGAATTTTGAGACAACTGGCCTACAGAAGAGGAGGCAGACATAGTTTGCGGCTGTAAAGAGAGAAACTTCTGGAATTGCTCAGCCAGAGTACTTGGATCAGCAAAAGGACCTGGGGAAGCGACAGCTGCAGTGTTAGACTATGTTGGTCTGAATTCGTGTGGTGGTTTGGAATCCTGTGGTGGTCTTTGAGCATTAGATTGCAGTTGGTTGCCATTTCTCTATCTCAACTTAGGACACTGAGCCTTCCAATGACCTTTTTGCTTGCTAAAACTACACTCATTGAAACCAACCCTTATGAGGGGCTTATTCTGATTATCAAAGTGAGGCTTAGAATGTGCTGCTAAAATAGACGGAGTGGGACCAATAATTCCCTTCTCAGAGTAAGACTTAAGACGTATCTCTTCAGCCAAGAGCTCACTGACAACAGAGTCAACAGATGGAAGTGGAGAACGATGCAAAATAGAACCTCTGAGTCCTTCAAAGTCACTACGAAGTGCGGTTAAGAACTGTACTAATCGCTGCTGTTCTCTACGAGCGATATACGGAGCAAAGGCCTTCAAATCTGCTGATTCTGTAAGAGCCAACTGATCCCAAAGATCTGACATGGCAGAATAAAAAGCTTGAACACTCATATCTCCCTGTTGGAGAGCTCGTATGTCATTCTCCAACTGAAACTGTTTGACAAAATTTGACTGTGTGAAGAGCCTTTGCAAATGATCCTAAACCTCTTTTGCTATTTCATATTTTGCCAATTGTGTACCTATGGAATGCTCAACAGAATTGTTAACCCATGTGATAATCTTTGCATTATTTGCTTCCCAAACATCCAATAAATTTTGATAATCCTGAACTATTTGCACAAGTTTCACAGAAGTATCACTAACATATCCCCACATCTTTTTACCCTTAAGAAAATTTCGCATTACATAACTCCAATACGAGTAATTTTTTTCCATCCAATCTCACACTCACAGATTGAAGTGAATCGTCACCAGCCATGATTAAACAACAGAGGAAGAATAATAGAAAAGAAACAACAAAATACTAGATACACAAGCAGCTAAATGCTAATAGAAGGTCAACCAGAATGCTAACAAAATGCCAATCAAATATCTAGAATACCATATGTGCAGCAAAATGCCCAGATTATAGAGCCAAAAAGAAAGCCAATGAAAAAGCCCAATCAACGTGCAATGAAAAATCAGATTATAGAGAGAATACAACAGAAAATAGTAGAAAATCATTCATACGGTCACCCAAAATAGAGAAATACCAACGTGCAATAGAAAACAAAAACATAAGAAGTGCAGCGGAAACAGAGGAATACCAACCACGGATGGTGATTTGCTAGACGAAATGTGAATGACAGCGAAGAGACAATCGGAGAACGTCCAAAAAAAAATTTTCTCGGGGCGGAGGGGTTGCGCTGCCCCCTGCAACCCCCAGCCAACTCACCGCAAAGTTGGATCCGCGAAAGCTGTAGTTAGGATTAAACTCTCTCCATTACAAATCTGCTCTGCTACCATGTTAACATATTGATATATGAGAAGAAGAAGAAGAGTTTCATTGATAGAGAAAGCTGAAGATACAAAACTTAGGGTTTTAAGCTAAACATAATAAGGCTATATATAGCCAAACAAAACAAGTAATAAAAGACTATTTTACCTTTAAAGAATAAACATGATATTTCTTAACATCTTTCATATAAATATATAGTGTAAATACGATATGCGTATTTTGAGTAGACAAAAAACATTTTTCTTAAAAGAACTAGCTTGTCCTTCACATACTAATTTAGTACTAAATACTATCATGCCATAGTATTGCTAGTTGCTATACAATATCATTCTAGTTTTTCTATTGTATCATTTTTATTGCAACTATTCTATTTATATCTCTCAGGTAATGTGTTTGTCACTTACTACTTTAATTTTTTTTCTGTTTAAAATATGGTGATTAGATTTCTTTATGAGTTTAACTTTGATGTATTTTCAGTGTAGAACTGTTATACCTTATGTTTGAGGAATTTTGCTATCTTATCATAGTCTTATATTGTACAATGTAAGTCCAAAATTTTTCTATTAAAAAAAGTATTTTGTCATAACTTTAACATGTTCACCATTACTGCTTTATTTTTTCCCGGTTTCTTTTGAAGTTCAATAATGGTGACTAGATTTTTCTCTACCATATGTTACACTAAAGTGGCAGGAGGTCATGAAATGATTGTCGATTCAAGTAATCATCAAAATAATACAGAACATAATGTGTTGGAAGGTACGTACCCTAGCTATCAATTCATTGTTATCCCCAAGAAGATTTTTTTCCCTCCATTTTATACATGTTCTTTTATGTTTTTTAGGTGATGCAATGTGACTTTATTTCTAATTTTTTATCATCAGAGTTTTATTTTATCACTAATTGTACACTATAGTCTCATTTAAAAAATTAGTATGATTTATATATAGATTAACCTATCATTAAAACATATTAGATGTATTTACAATTTACATTATTGGTTTGTTATAAAAACATTTTGAAATATTAGGTGATGCAATGTGGCTTTATTTCTAATTTTTTATCATCAGATTTTTATTTTATCACTAATTATACACTATAGTCTCCTTTAAAAAATTAGTATGATTTATATATAGATTAACCTATCATTAAAACATATTAGATGTATTTACAGTTTACACTATTGGTTTGTTATAAAAATATTTTGAAATATTTATTGCAAACTAAACTTTAACCAATAAAATATGGATCTGAATTTTACAATAAAAGAATTTTAAAATTTCAATTTTAAACTAAACTAATATGATTTATTTATTTATTTTTTAAATCTCGTACAACTAGCATGGAGAAGCAAATTAATCACACGACAAATAACAAAAAAAAATGGATAATGAAACAGGTTGGGCACCAGAAGAAGCTTTCAACGGAAATTTTGAAAGTGGGATTAGTCAAATAAAAGAATTGGTTCATAATTTAACCTGTGAGGAAGACGACGTGAAGAGACAATTACAGTGGGTGGAGTCTCGAGGCAAGAAGCGCCAGAGACAAGATGACGATTGGTTAAAGGGAATAGGAGACTTGAGAAAAAGAGCTACTGATATGAATAACTTGGTGGATCAGTTTGGACCAACAGACCTCATACGACTACAGCAATTGACTGAAGAAGTGCGGAAGCATAAGGAACAAAAGCCTTTGGTGTTGTCAAATGAATTGGTTGGTAAAGGTTTTGAGACAAATATTGGAAAGATTTGGGAACTTCTAAAGGATGACCAAGTATTTATAGTTGGCATACATGGAATGGGAGGCGTGGGGAAAACATGCCTAGTAACTCATATCAAGAACGAAATAACAAAGAATGACACTTTCAAGCATGTCTTTTGGGTCAATGTATCCCAAAAATTTAGCATTTTGAAATTGCAAGATGACATTGCGAAAAGAATAGGTGTAAAGCTTGATGAAGATGATGAGAGAATAAGAGCAGAAATCTTGTCATTGGCGTTGGAGGGAAAAGAAAAATCCGTGCTTATTTTGGATGATGTTTGGGGTTATATTGATCTGCAGAAGGTGGGAATTCCTCTTAGAGTGAATGGACTTAAATTGATTCTGACAAGTCGTTTGAAACATGTGTGTCAACAGATGGATTGCTATATAATAAGAATGGAACTTCTCTCTTATCATGAAGCTTGGGAATTATTTTTGCTAAAACTTGGATCCCATGGAACACCTGCAACACTTCCTAATGAAGTATTAGATATTGCAAGATCTGTTGCAGACGAATGCCATGGTTTACCTCTTGGAATCAGTGTAGTGGCTAGAACGGTGAAAGGGATAGATGACATTCGTGGATGGAAACATGCTTTGAATAAACTTCGAAATCGGGCAACGGGAGAAGAAATGGAAGAAGAGTTCTTTAAGGTATTAAAACTCAGCTATGATAATTTAATGGACAAGAACATTCAGAATTGTTTTTTACACTCTGCATTATACAACCATATTTCAGCAGAAGAATTGATTATGAATCTTGTCGAGGAAGGATTAATAAATGAAAAAAGGAGTTTGGAGGAAATATTTTTTGAGGGGCGTATCATATTGGATAAATTCAAAGGCCATTCTTTGCTGGAAGAAGATTATAATTTATGGGTGCATGATCTGGTGAGGGACATGGCGTGCCATATCCTGAAAGAGAGTCACAAATACATGGTGAAATGTAATGAAAGATTGACAAAGATACCTCACTTGGTAGAATGGACGGCTGATTTGGAGAAGGTATCCCTGATGCAGAACTACATAGAAAAAATCCCAGCGGACACATCACCTTGGTGTCCCCGGTTGTCCACCTTGATTCTTAGTGATAATTGCTTCAGTCGTATTCCAGATTATTTTTTCAGCTACATGAATGCTCTAGCCATACTCGATCTATCTCATAATCACTATTTAACATGTTTGCCGAATTCGGTGTCTAACTTGAGGTCCCTTAAATCTTTGCTACTCGATGGATGTTCTTCATTGGAATATGTGCCTCCTTTGGGACAGCTAAATGCATTGTCAAGATTGGTCATTTCAGGTGCTTTAATTGAGGAAGTACCACAAGGCTTGGAAATGCTAATCAACTTGAAATGGCTTGATCTATCTGGGAATGACAATTTGAAGCTAATACCAGGGTCCGTGCTACCTGGATTGACCAAAATGCAATACCTTGATCTCCGCTGTCATATGGGTTCAACAAAACTAAAAGTAGAAGACGTACAAGGTATGAGTATGTGATAATCACATATGTTATTTATTAAGAAACCTTTATGTTTAGTCATTTACACTCTTCATATTCTTAATTGATTGAGTTTGGTATGATTTTGTGAGTTTGAGCTCAAATTGGTCCTAATTGAATATTTTCAGCATTATTGAGATTTTACACTGTTTTTGTATTTTGGTCATAACTTGAGTTCCTGATATCTGATAATCGTGAATTTTATCTTGTAGGAAAGTTAAGAGGAAGCTCTACAACTTTGATGAAGAGCTCGAAGTCCTAAATAGATGTCTAAGGGACCTAAGTTTACATGGAAGTCAGAATACGAGTTTTGTCATTAGAATCCGAACGGTGTGCACTCATAAAATCATATCTCAAGCTGTAATAATGGACATGGGCTGAAATTTGGATAGTTGATAATCAAGACCCAAATAAACAACTTTCATGAAGAACACATTTTGGAAAAATGAAGTCTAATGGGTCAGTTTGGGCTTGCAAGTCGGAACAGATGTGCTGAAGTTGAGTTTGAACAACCTGTGGTATTTGGGTCATATCTTGGGCTGTAGGAAGCCAAATTGGACGATCCAGATATGCATGTTATAGTCAAGACAAAGATCTACAACTTTCATGAAGAGTACTTTTCATGAATCTGAAGTATAGTCGGTCGTTTTTGGCTTCCAAGTCAGACCAAGAAATTTTCGCACTCAACCACTCCACTCCACTTAACCAAATCACTCCACTCATCCACTCAACTACTCATCCACTAAATCAAACCACTCACCCACTCAACCAACCCACTCACTCACTCCACTCATCCACTCAACTACTCATCCACTAAATCAATCTACTCAACCAACTCACTCACTCTACTCATCCACTCAACTACTCAACCACTCCACTCCACTCAACCAAATCACTCCACTCAACTACTCATCCACTAAATCAAACCACTCACTCACTCAACCAACCCACTCACTCCACTCATCCACTAAATCAATCCACTCAACTACTCATCCACTCAACCACTCCACTCATCCACTCAACCACTCCACTCATCCACTCAACTAACCCACTCAACCAATCCACTCAACCACTCCACTCCACTAACCCACTCATCCATCCACTCCCTTTGTCATTTTGTTACCCTAGACTTCTATAAAAGGCATCATTGGTTATCATGAAAGGAGTTGGAATCTCCTTCATTTCTCTCATAGTTTCTTCTTGTTTCTTCATAGTTTTTCTTGTGATTCTAGTGGTTTCATCACTCCCTTAACCAAGGGAGGTTTAGTTACACATAACTAGAAGGAAATCACAAGAAAAACTATGAAGAAACAAGAAGAAACTATGAGAGAAATGAAGGAGATTCCAACTCCTTTCATGATAACCAATGGTGCTTTATAGAGTTTCAGCAAACAAAATGACAAAGGAGTGATGCTGATGGATGAGTGGGGTTAGTGGAGTGGAGTGGTTGAATGGATTGGTTGAGTGGAGTGGTTGTGTTGAGTAGTTGAGTGGATTGATTTAGTGGATGAGTGGAGTGAGTGGGTTGGTTGAGTGGGTGAGTGGTTTGATTTAGTGGATGAGTAGTTGAGTGGATGAGTGGAGTGATTTGGTTGAGTAGATGAGTGGATGAGTAGAAGAGAGTGGGTTGGTTGAGATTGATTTAGTGGATGAGTAGTTGAGTGGATGAGTGGAGTGAGTGAGTTGGTTGAGTGGGTGAGTGGTTTGATTTAGTGGATGAGTAGTTGAGTGGATGAGTGGAGTGATTTGGTTAAGTGGAGGTTGAGTGCGAAAATTTCTTGATCTGATTTGAAAGCCAAAAACGACCGACTATACTTCAGATTCATGAAAAGTACTTTCTTCATGAAAGTTGTAGATCTTTGTCTTGGCTATAACATGCATATCCTGATCGTCCAATTTGGCTTCCTACAGCCCAAGATATGACCCAAATACCACAGGTTGTTCAAACCCAACTTCAAGACATCTGTTCCGACTTGCAAGTTCTCAAACGACCCATTAGACTTCATTTTTTCAAAATGTGTTTCTTCATGAAAGTTGTTTATTTGGGTCTTGACTATCAACTATCCAAATTTCAGCCCATCTCCATTATTACAGCTTGAGATATGATTTTATGAGTGCACATTTCGTCGGATTCTGTGTGACAGAACCCGTATTCTGACTTCCATGTAAACTTAGGTCCCTTAGACATCTGTTTGACTTCGAGCTCTTCATCAAAGTTGTAGAGCTTCCTCTTAGCTTTCCTACAAGATAAAATTCATGATTATCGATATCGTGAACTCAAGTTATGGCCAAAATACGTAAACAGTAAAAATCTCAATAATGCTTGAAAATATTCAATTAGACCAATTTGAGTTCAAACTCACAAAATCATACCAAACTCAATCAATTAAGAATATGGAGAGTGTAAATGACTAAACATAAGAGTTTCTTAATAAATAAAATATGTGATTATCAGTCTGGAATGTTTTGCAGGCAGCTTTCAGGACGGCCAGAACTTCAGTGATTATGTGCGAAATACCCTGGAAGGAGGTTGTGGACCCAAAACTTATTTTCTCCATTCGGGAACTCATCCTGGATGGATGAATTTTTTTGAATATTATCATCCTATCATTGAAGATAGGAAAACTGTAAATATTGGAGATTGTGAAGAATTCGCCCATTTTCTGCCACCAGAACTTGCGGAACTGTGCATAGCAGAGAATAAGCAATGGACCAGATGCTTATGTGATACTCTGTCATTCAATGGTTCTTCTTCTTTGAGGTACATTCGCATTCAAGATTGCCCCGAACTGAAGAGCTTGTTTTGTTTATCTCGTTCTTGTTCCTTTTGCACTCATATCCAAGACCTTGAATCTTTGTTGCTTATTAATTTGGAAAGAGTAGGTGTCATTTGGAACGAAAATAATAAAGGCATAACAAAATTTTTGCGGGGCGGCATGTTCTCTCATCTCAAAAGGCTTGAGATCCAGCAATGCTACAATATGGAGAAGTTGCTGACACCAGGGTCACTGCGACATCTTCGAAACTTGGAGGAGATAGTTGTGTTGAGTTGTAATTCAATGACGGAGATATTTGCAGTGAGTAATAGTAATGATGATGATTCCAGCATTACACTCCCCAAGTTAAGGAGATTGGAGATGATAAATCTACCGCAATTGAAGATCGTGTGCAGAGGGATTATAGTCTGTGGATCTTCTGATGTGCTCGTAGTCAGTGATTGTCCCAATCTACAAAGGCTTCCTACAGTACAAGTCTTTTCTGAATCTGATTCCCGATTTTGATTTTGATTCTTAAGAGGACTATTAGTTATAAAGTTTTGCCGTCGGTTTACACTGTTGTAAAACTTATATTAAAATTATATTATTTAAGTACATGTATGGAGAATTATACACTGTTTTATTAAAAAAATATCATCTTATATTTTTTAAAATAAATGTAAGTATTATTCATATTTTTTTAAAAAATGTGATTGAATGAAAAATAAATAAATAAAAATATGTATAATAAATAATATTAAATAAAATATAAAAATAAATATATATATTATTTGATGTAAGAATATAATAATTATATTAAAAATTCAGTGGGTTGAAAGAATGAGATGCGAGGGGATGGAAATTCCCACACCTTGACCATCACAATAACCAGAGATGTCACTAGGCTACAAGGCCATTGGCATGGTCTTTAAAAAGTAGGTTTTTGGTCGTTCCTCGATGTCAATTTCTGGGAAGCTGAGTCAATCATTTCAAAACAATATAATGGGGTACATCTGCCGAGAGATGCCTATCACAGATTTTAGGTGTTAGTTGTCCTATTCTTTACCATTTAGTTAGTGTAGTTATCCGTGTGATATACGAGTTAATTAAATATTTAGAATATAAATTTTTATAATTATGTTAGTAATTAATTTAATAATAAGATAAAATATACATATATACTTAATAAATAATAATGTTTTGTTGTTAATTCTTTATTATTGTTACATGAAAAGAAGTAATATTACCAATTAATATTTAGGATAATGAAAAAAATTGTAAAGCGAATATAAAGGCAATTTAAATTGAGGATATGTATAATTTTTTTTTAAATTGTGTTAAGAATATGATACCATATAATATTTTTTATTAATACATTATCTATATTTTATATAATATAATGTATTAGTATCATTATTAATCATCAATTTAATAATAATAATAATAATAATAATAATAATAATAATAATTAATATAATATAAAAAAAGAATGTATATATTTTAAAATTTTGTCATGTGTCATTTATGTCAATTAATAAATGCATTATACTTTTAATATGTGACAAATGTAACATCTTATTTTTCATAAAATATTTTTCAAGAATAAAATTTTAATTTCTTCAACTTGAATATTCTATTTAATTTTACAATAATTGTTACTTATAAGAAGTAATTAAGAAAAATTTAATAGATATATTTATAAACAAATATTTATAAAATGATAAAAGATATTTATGAATTAATTATTATTTTAATATAAAAATTCACTAATCATTATTACTAAAGATAAAAATTTTAAAAATAATCATTATTAAATAAAAAAGAGGTGCTATGTTGCACCTTGAGAATGGGTGCAAGACACTCATTAACATCATCTTTCCATTTGGCTATAAAAAAGGGGATGAGGGTAGAAATAGACGTGCATAGAAATAAGGGTAGAAATAGAGGTGCAAAGAAATAGAGAGAAAAAGAAAGTTTGACGCTGTGAAATTGAGAGAAAGAGAAAGGAAGAAAAAAGAGAAAGGAGTGTATCTGGTACCGCGAAACAGCGAGAAAAAGAGAAAGAGAAGAAAAGAAGAAGAGGAAGAAAAAAAGAGAAGAAAAAGAAAGTTTTTACAAGGTAGAATCTAATTTTTTTAAAAAAAAATAATGACTTTTAGTATATTTATATATTTTATTAGTTAATTTATTATTTTAATATTTTATGCATATTATTATTATTGTTAAATTTATTATGCACATATAATATGAAATTTGATATTTGCTTAACTTTAAAATACTTATGATATTTTCCAAAATTATAATTATTATAATTTAAATATTAACTCTTTTATGGGACCAATATAATAAATTAAAATATTACTCAAGGCTTGAGTTAAATAAATATTTTGATTATATTGAGTAATAAATATATGTATTTAATTTACATGAATTTTCTTATATTTACCTTGGTTTTAGAGTAATTTTATGACATTTATTTTGACTTATATTTAGCTTAACTTGGGAACAATTTTATGACATTTATTCTGACCTTTGCTATAAAAGAACTTTAGTGCAATGAATGCACTATCAAGATCAGGACAAACTATGGATCATAATGATAACTTGACAATTATGGACTATAATGAGGATTGAACAACTATGGACTGTGACGCAGACTTTTAAAAGAATTATTAAATTAATTTTAAAACATATTTGATCCCTTGAAGAATTGATATTTAAATTTAATGATTATAAATTTTGTGAGTTTTATTTAACTGGCATGATTTTATTTATATGATGAATTTATTTGTGATATATTGGTGGTTTGTATTGCTTATGCTTGTGTGTGATGACAAGCAAGTGATTCATGGAAGAGTTTGCACCTAACAGTTGAGAGGCAGAGAGATGAATTTTTTTTGTTACTTGCCTGGTTAGTGTGGGTATGTCTGGTTTTGTTGTTATGATGTTCAAGTAACACCAGAGATAAGATGGATTCCCTATAGAAGTAAAGACCTTCAAGTAAAATGTGAGACAAACAGACATAAAAAGAAAAAGAAAAGTAAAGGGTGGATACCTTGTGATGAGGAATTTGCTTGCTGATGTTTGTATATATTTACAGATATTCGATACTTGTTTGATGATATATGATGAACTTGTTGATGTTAATATATAAGGTTGTATTGCGTGATCTATTTAGCATGCTTTTCGTTATGCGAGAATTATGTTGTTCTTGTCATACTTTGGTTGTCATATTATTTTCTGTGTATTTTATACAGTTGAAATTCACCATGTGTTTTTCAATATTTTTATAACGGTTCATTTCCTATTGAGGATTTTTAATTCTCACTCTATTCATGGTGCTTTCAGACTAGCACAGGATGTATTATGGTCATCACCATTCAGATTAACTAAGCATAGATTCTTATTCCAAAGGAAGAAATATAATTATTAGAAATATGTGTATATGTACTTATGAGTAAACATTATGACTGGTGTGAGATTCTAGTTTACAAAGTTATAGGTGTATATTATAACTTTGTGTTGTTCTGTATCAATACTTATTTTCTTTTTTATATATTGTTATTTTGATTTTAATTTATGTCTTTAAATTTTCATGGAGTAAATTCACTGTTAATATTATTATGGATATGTTTAGAGCTATTATTTTAGTAAAGGGGTTACATTTTTTTGTATCAAAGCATTAATTGCTGGCACTAGAAAATTATATCTATGCATTGAATTTTTGCCTATGTTGAGTTTCTGCATGATGATTGTTCTTATTATTTTATACATGCGATATAGAATTATAATTACATTAACCTTGCAATATTGAGACTGATTGCCTCAATATTGAATTATTCATGACTGTGTAGGACTATATGGCATCGGAACACTCGAAAGTACAAAGTTCCCAAAATGATACTCTGACAGAGATATCGGGAGTCATGAAAGGATTGGCTGACGTTGTTAGGGTCCAGACAGAGTCAACCAACCTAGTTTTACAACGCATGCAAGAAACTCAAGATAAGAACAATAATCACAAAAATAATGATCCTGGTGAGGGTAGTGGAAATTCTACCGAGGAAACTTTTGTGACCAACCTAAATTATTAAGGTCTTTCAGAATTTAGGAAAGTCAAACCGCCATCTTTCCATGGAGATTATAACCTAGTTTTAGCTGAAAAATGGGTCATACAACTAGAAAAGATTTTTACAGCAATGGAAAGCACAAATGCACAAAATGTAGTCTTTGCCACTTACATGCTAGAAAGGCAGGCAGAACACTGCTAGGCACTTATTAGAGTCTAGAGGAACTGAAATTACTTGAGAGATATTTTTAGCCATATTCTTTGATAAGTACTTCCCTGATAATGTAAAAAATGAAAAGGAGGCAGAATTCATACAATTTAGACAAGGAAACATGACTATAGGACAATATGTGGCCAAATTTGAAGAGCTTTCCAAATTTTCTTTCTACTTGAAAAACAATTCTGATGGCCATTGGAAAGCCACAAAATTTGAGTGGGGTTTGAGGCTTGAGATAAGGGAAAATGTGTCAACCTTAGAAATAGAAGATTATGCCACTCTAGTGAACAAATGTAGGATAGTAGATAAAAGCTATCTAGAGATGGAATTTGAAAAAGAACGTTAGAACTTTTTAAAAAGAAAAAAGGTAGCAAAAGCTTAAAAGAAAAATAATTTTAAGAACGGAGTAAATTATGGAAAAGATAAGCAAGTGAAGACTGGCGGATCTCCACCTATGTGCAATAAGTGTAGGAAATCTCATGGCTCTAGACCTTGCTATGTGTGTTTCCGATGCGAAAAACGTAACCAAGACATTTTGCCAAGGATTGTACCACCGAGAAGATTATGAACAACCTTGTACCCAGACCACAGACTAAAGGAAGAGTATTCGCTCTAAGTGGAGAAGAGGCAAATCAATCCCCCAACATGATTCAAGGTAAATGTTTTCTTAAAAACACTCTCTTAATTGCATTATTTGATTCAGAAGCTACACACTTTGTTATATCTATTGATTGTGTGAAGAAATTGAATTTGCCTATAACTTCCTTGTCTTATAATCTGTTAGTTTCAACTCCCACAGGGGAAAAATTTTATACTTCTCAAGCTTGTTTAAACTGTCCTATTTTAATTGAAGGAAAAGCTTACACTCTGAACTTATTTGTTTACCTTTGATTGGTATTGATATCATAATCGAAATGGACTAGTTGTCTACCCATTATATTATCTTAGACTGTTCCAAAAAAATTTCCTATTTTCCCAATAATCCACCCAAGGAACCAAAATATGCTAATACCCTATTCCTTAATGCCACTCAAGCAGAGAAGTGTCTCAAATTTGAAGGAGATCAAAGGTTTTTTCTTTTGTTTTCTTTAAATTTAGAGGTTGAGCAGGAAATAAATAACATACATATAGTAAAAGAATTTTCAAAAATGTTTCCCAAAGAGATAGTGAACCTACCACCTGAAAGGGAAGTTGAATTTTCCATTGACCTAGTTCTGGGAACAGGACCTTTATATTTTACACCTTATAGAATGTATCCTTTGGAGCTAAGTGAACTCGAGAAACAAATAGAAGAACTATTAGTCAAAGGATTTATCGGGCCTAGTGTGTCACTGTGGGGTGCACTTATTTTATTAGTTAAGAAGAAAGATGGGAGCATGAAGATATGTGTAGATTATAGGCAATTGAACAAAGTCATAATTAAAAATAAGTATCTACTCCCTAGGATAGATAACTTGTTGGCTGATGAACCGTCAATATGTCTTATTTTTACAGTTCAATTCCTTAGTTTTTCATATTCTTTTTATTTATTTTTAATGAATTTTATTTGTTAGTTTTGTTATATTTTTAGTTTTGTTTAATTGTGTTTTTATTAAGTATTTTGTGTGTTTTTGTTAGGTAATTGTACAAAAAGAAGAAATTCATGAAGATAAATATATGAAAGATTCTTATCCTATTCTTAGATGCTAATTAGAGTTCTAATTGGATACAAAATCTTAGAATGGAGATTCGATAAGGATTCTCAAAGAGATTTGATTTGGAGTGAAATTTGGATTCTCACACCATCCTGACCATTCCTCATTAATTAAGCCATATCTTGAGCTACAGAGAACAGATCGACGCGCCGTTTGAGGTGTTGGAAAGCTAACAGAAAATCCTACAACTTCTCTGTTGAGATCAAGGGCAAAATCGATCATCTAAATGGTGAGAAAAATCATACAAGTGAGATACGAAAATCTGTCAGCTTTTCTATAAAAAGGGAAAAACGAGTTTAGCAAGAAACTCTCTAGCATTGAGCACAATGCACAGAAAATCCCTAATCTTGAGAGAGTTATTTTGCGGTAGCAGACCTTGGAGGGCGAATTCAAAAGAGGATTCTTGAAGGCTTAAAGATCTTAATCTCCATTAAAGGGGTTTTAATTTCTCTTTCTTTTTAGTTTTCCTTTTTCTTTGGGTTTTCTTTCCATGGGTTTGTATTCTGATATGAGTTTGTTTTTTATTAAATATGAGTAACTAAACCCATAGCTATGACTATGGGGGATCTTGTTTTCTTAATTATTTGGGTTTGATTTCTAATTTAATTATGGTAATTTCTTTTTGAGTTTATCATATTACTTATATTCTTGTCAGAATTTGATCACTTTTGGTATGTGTTAATTCATTGTTTGACCGGTGACCATCCGCTTTCAATGAGTGGATCTATATGGTAAGCCTAGGATTAGATTGGTGAATGATCAAACATCAATTTATCCTACCAATGGAATTGACGGTATGTTAGTTCATCTCTTGAATTGAAGCTTAATGCATTCTTGATTAATTCAACTACATGACCAAATAGGTGAATTAAATTAGGAGTAGAATATTATTTCATCCATGACCATTGGGATTCAATAGCAAATAAGAGAATGTTGGCAAAAGAATTACCTTAATCATAATTGAAAGAAAATCTGAATAATTGGATTCAAGTGAACCTTGCGCCCTAGTCTATTTCTCATTAATTATATTTTCTTTGTTTAATTGTTCATTGTTTTTCTTTATTTATTTATTTTGATTTTATTTTGAATTTCTTCATACACTTTTGATTGTCTAAATAACAAAGGGATTTTACGAATCTAGTAATTATTATTTATTTCTCGTGAGATCGATAACTAGGACTCAAGTCCTATATTACTTGGCGATAGAGTGCACTTGCTCTTAGTGTATTTTACGCTACACTAAGTTTTTGGCGCCGCGGTTTGAGTAGTAAGTTTGGTAATATTAGAAGCGAAAAACTCTAGTTAATTTAGACGCTTTTTCTTTTATTACTTATTTTATTTTATTTTTATTTTTTATTTTATTTTATTTTTTATTTTTTTATTCTTATTTTTTTAAATTTAGTTTTCACTTCTTATTTTATTATTTTTTTATTTTTAATTTCTTATTTTATTTTATTTTATTTTAAATTAATTTTTTATTTTTTTATTTTTGTTTATATCTCATTTTAATTTTTATTTCTTCTTTTATTTTTATTTTTATTTAATTTTTCTTCTTATTTTTTGTTTATGCTCACTCGATCTCAGTATACTGATTTGACTTTTAATCCTGAAATTGAGAAAACAGCTCGCAGGTTAAAAAAGTAGATTTTTATTGCAGTTATGACAGAAGATATTAACAGGATGGAGAGGCAACTGGTTATTGAGGCCAACTGTGAAGAAAGAGATATCCCAGCAGAGCGGACCATGCTTGAGTACTCTATGCCCACTGCTGAAGGGTATGGAGGAAGTATAATAAGACCAGCTGTGGCGGCTAATAATTTTGAGTTCAAACCTGCATTGATCTCTATGATTCAGAATTCAGTTCAGTTTAATGGATTGCCTTCAGATTATCCTAATCAGCATTTGGCCAGGTTTCTTGCAATTGTGTGATACTATCAAGTACAACGGGGTGACAGATGATGCAATCCGATTGCGACTCTTTCCTTTCTCTCTTAGGGACAGAGCAAGCCAATGGTTAACGTCACTTCCGAGGGGTTCCATCACTACTTGGGATCAACTGACACAACAGCTTTACGGCTAAGTATTTTCCTCCTTCTAAATCTGCTAAGTTAAGAAATGACATATCTTCTTTTGTGCAGTTTGAGATGGACACTCTTTATGAAGCTTGGGAGCGCTTTCAGGAGTTGTTGAGGAGATGTCCACATCATGGATTTCCTGTATGGTAGCAGGTACAGACTTTTTATAATGGTTTGTTGCCTGCAAACCGTTCACTTATTGATGCTGCTGCGGGAGGTACTATATGGTGGAAAACACCTACTGAGAGCGAAACTTTGATTGAAGAAATAGCGCTGAACAGTTATCAGTGGCAGAATGAGCGTCAGGCTCCTAAGAAACAAGCAGGTGTACATGCTATTGATTCCTCTACTGCTATTTTGAGTCAGTTGGAAGCTTTGACCAAGAAGGTGGAGAATTTGATGGTGACAAATAGTGCAGCCTCACCTATCATCTGTGAAGCATGTGGAGGACAGGGTCATTCTAGTGCAAATTGTCAAGTTGGTAGTCATTTTGCTCCTGAGCCTAAAGTAGTAAATTTTGTTGGTAATTCCAACCGACAACAATACAATCCATATTCGAATACGTATAATCCTGGTTGGAGGGACCACCCAAATTTTAAATGGGGAAATCAGCAAGGCTATCAGCAGAATCAACAGAGAGTTTCACCACCACCTCCTAATTTCCAAGCACCTGCAGAGAAGCCGAGTTTTGAAGATCTGGTCATGAAGTACATGCAAAATTTTGATGCCAGAATGAAGAACATGGAGACTCAGATTAGTCAGCTGACTGCATTGATGATAGCGAGGGCACCAGGGACATTACCTAACACTACTGAGACTAATCCTAGGGAACAGACCCATGCAATTTTTCTTAGAAGTGGTAAGGAACATGAGGAGTCCTCTCAAAAGAAGGAAATGCTAGAGCTTAGAGATTCTCTTATTCAGTCTATGCATGATGAAGAGAAGGCAACTGAAGATGTCCTTACTGAAGATGTCAACCAAGAGAGAGAAGTTGAGAAGAAAGCACCAAAGTGGTAGAGAGTAAAGAAGGATCGTGAGCAAAGTGCAGTTTATGAACCATCCCCATATGCCAAGATCCCATTCCCTCAGAGGCTCAAGAGCAATCAGCTAGATCAGCAATTTACCAAATTCTTGGAGATATTCAAGAAATTGCAAATTAACATACCATTTGTTGAAGTCAACTCTCAAATGCCCATGTATGCGAAGTTTCTGAAGGAAATACTTACAAAGAAACGCAAGCTTGAGGAATTTGAGACTGTATGTCTTACTGAGGAGTGTTCTGCCATTCTTTTAAAGAAGTTACCCCCGAAATTAAAGGATCCAGGGAGTTTTACTATTCCTTGCACTATTGGTAACTCTTATTTTGATAAGGCATTATGTGATTTGGGTGTTAGTATTAATTTGATGCCTTTTTCTGTGTTTAGAAAATTGGGAATGCAGGAGCCAAAGCCCACCAACATTTCACTACAGTTGGCTGATAGATCCTTCGCTTACCCGCGCGGTGTGGTGGAGGATGTTTTAGTGAATATGGATAAATTTATTTTCCCAGTAGATTTTGTGGTGCTATATATGGAAGAGGATGCTGATATTCTTCTCATTCTTGGAAGACCGTTTTTGGCCACTTCTGGAGCTGTGATTGATGTACCTCGGGGTAAGCTCATCTTGAGAGTAGATGGAGATCATGTGACCATCAATGTCTTTAAAGAAGCTAAATTTTCTCCAATGTCAAATCTCCATGCCCCGATTAATTTTGTTCAAGCTAAGAAGCAGGAAATCTTAGCTATCAAGGACCCCCCGCCATCATACAGTGTTGATGTTGATCTTTTGGAAAGTCAAGCTGCTGAGACAGATAAAGGTCCTCCTAAGATCCATGCTTCTTCACAGATTGGTCCTTCATCTATTGATCGAGTGCAACCACCTTGGCCTAGTGGAATTAAGGCACAATTGGGACAGTCAAGCCCTTTTCTAGTTCAAAATTTTGTTGGAAGCAGTCCCAAGGCCATTGTTGAAGGAAGGAAGAATTGTTTTGCAAAGAAAAAGACGTATTCCTATTTTTCTTGCTTTAAGCCACCTTGATGTATCTGAAAAGGTAACGTCGAGCTAATGACGTTAAACAAGCATTTAACATGAGGCAACTGTGTTTCTTCTTTCTTTATTTTATTTTAGTTATTTTTGTTATTTTTTATTTTTCTTTTAGATTCTACTCATGTGTTTGGGATTTTATTTTTCGATTGTGTTCTTCGCGCTAACTCTTGTGCTTCTCCTTTGCCTGACATTAAGTCTTTGTCTATCAGGTTGTGTTGTTCTTTTCTTTCCCCCTTTTGTTTCTTTTTCTTCCACATTGGGGACAATGTGTATCTTAAGTGTGGGGGGTACTTTTACATTTTTTGTCAAAATTTTTTTTTTTTGAAGCACTTGAGTATTGCTGGTAATTAAGCTGAAATTGTGTGTTGATTTCTTGATTTATTCTGAGCTGATGGAGATATGTTTTGAAAGAGATTCCTTTGATCATGAGCTGATAATGTGTGAAGCGATCTTTTTCAATGAAGTAAAGTAAAATTTAGCATCTTATTTAGAAATTAACTATGTCTGCTTGCTGTTGTTCTCTTTACTAACTTAGCCAGAAAGTGAGTTTTGAGCTTTAATGATTGAATTATTTCTTCTGGAGTGAGTCTTCTCTTGATTGATGTGCGCTAGAACTTGCTTTGATATCTTGTTGAGACTTTAATGATTCACATGCATACTTGAATATGATTAAGGCAATTAAACTTAATTCTTTCTTGACTTCCAGAGTTGTATTGATTAAATAACCCCTTAGTTGCCCCATTTGAGCCTAAAATTGATTTTTTTAATACCCAATTGAATAATTAGGTTGAATTCTTTGGAGTAATTGATGTGTTGATTGAAAAGTCTTGAAATGTTGCTTTTGTCTTCAAGGGTTAAAAAAAAAAAGAAAGTTTGAAAAAAAATGAAAAAAAATGAAAAAAAGAAAGAAAAGAAAAGAATTGATGGTGAAGAATAATGAAAATATTGGGTTGAAAGTGAGAAGTTGTTATATTCTTATGCATCATGCTCTATCTGTCATCTTTTCAGCCTGATTATGCTTTGTATTGATTTATTCATGAGCATTTTTTACTCTATTTTATCCTTTCTTCCTACCTTCCATTTTACCCTTGGTCCCGTTACAACCAAAGGAAAGTCATTTTGATTCTTGTATTGTATGTGAACTCGACAGTGGAGATGGGACTGATAAGCAAGCTTATGGTATTACATTTTTTAAAAGAAATTTGAGTGATCTCTTTGTCCTTTAAACACTTGAGCGATGGAAAGTTGAGTGATCTCAGATGTTTGATAAAGAGAATAGTTGCAAGCTAGACTCAAACCTTTAATTGTTTAAGTGCTAAAAGATCTTGCTTGATTGGATTTGATTGCTGAACTTGAATTTCTTTTAATTGTGAAAATTTCCTTTGATTCATATTTCTTGATGTTGAGTTTGATTTTGTTGTTGATTCCTATTCTTTGCTTGAGGACAAGCAAAGCTCAAGTGTGGGGGAGTTGATGAACCGTCAATATATCCTATTTTTATGGTTCAATTCCTTAGTTTTCATATTCTTTTTATTTATTTTTAATGAATTTTATTTGTTAGTTTTGCTATATTTTTAGTTTTGTTTAATTATATTTTTATTAAGTATTTTGTGTGTTTTTGTTAGGTAATTGTACAAAAAGAAGAAATTCCTGAAGATAAATATGTGAAGGATTCTTATCCTATTCTTAGATACTAATTAGAGTTCTAATTGGATACAAAATCTTAGAATGGAGATTGGATAAGGATTCTCAAAGAGATTTGAGTTGGAGTAAAATTCGGATTCCCACACTATCCTGACAATTCCTCATTAATTAAGTCATATATTGAGTTACACAGAACAGATCGACGCGCCATTTGTGGTGTTGGAAAGCTAACAGAAAATCCTACAACTTCTCTGTTGAGATCAAGGACAAAATCGGCCATCTAAAGGGTGAGAAAAAACATGCAAGTGAGATACGAAAATCTGTCAGTTTTTCTATAAAAAGGGGAAAACGAGTTTAGCAAGAAACTCTCTAACATTGAGCACATTGCACAGAAAATTCCTAATCCTGAGAGAGTTATTTTGCGGTAGCAGACCTTGGAGGGCGAATTTAAAGGAGGATTCTTGAAGGCTTGAAGATCTTAATCTCCATTAAAGGGGTTTTGATTTCTCTTTTTTTTTAGTTTCCTCTTTTCTTTGGGTTTTCTTTATATGGGTTTGTATTCTGATATGAGTTTGTTTTTATTGAATATGAGTAACTAAACCCATAGCTAGGGCTATGGAGGATCTTGTTTTCTTAATTATTTGGGTTTGATTTCTAATTTGATTATGGTAATTTCTTTTTGAGTTTATCATATTATTTATATTCTTGTCAGAATTTGATCACTTTTGGTATGTGTTAATTCATTGTTTGACCGGTGACCATCCGCATTCAATGGGTGGATCTATATGGTAAGCCTAGGATTAGATTGGTGAATGATCAAACATCGATTTATTCTACCAATGGAATTGACGGTATGTTAGTTAATCTCTTGAATTGAAGCTTAATGCATTCTTGATTAATTCAACTACATGACCAAATAGGTGAATTAAATTAGGAGTAGAATATTGTTTCATTCATGACCATTGGGATTCAATAGTAAATAAGAGAATGTTGGCAAAAGAATTACCTTAATCATAATTGAAAGAAAATCTGAATAATTGGATTCAAGTGAACCTTGCGCTCTAGTCTCTTTTTCATTGATTATATTTTCTTTATTTAATTGTTCATTATTTTTCTTCATTTATTTATTTTGATTTTATTTTGAATTTCTTCATACACTTTTGATTGTCTAAATAAAAAAAAAGTTTTACGAATCTAGTAATTACTATTTATTCCACGTGGGATCGATAATTGAGACTCAAGTCCTATATTACTTGGTGATAGAGTGCATTTACTCTTAGTGTATTTTACGCGCACCATTGGCTTAATTGTTGGGAGCCACGGTCTTCTCAAAGATAGACTTAAGATCAGGGTATCATCAAATAAGAGTAAAACAAAAAAATGTACCTAAAATAGCCTTGAAGCCTAGATATGGACATTATGAATGCCTTGTGATGCCCTTTGGACTTACTAATGTTCTTGCAATATTCATGGATTACATGAATAGAATTTTTAGACCTTACCTTGACCAGTTTGTAGTAGTCTTTATAGATGACATACTCATCTATTCTAAGACTAAGAAGGAGAATGAATAACACCTTAGAATAATGCTACAAATCCTAAAGGAGAAGCAATTGTATGTCAAGTTAGAAAAGTGTGAATTTTGGTTGAGTAAAGTAAAGTTATTAGGTCATGTGATTACTCAAGGAGAAGTAACTGTGAATTCTAGTAAAGTTAAGATAATAGTTCACTGGAAAAGGCCAAAAACAATTACTGATATTAGGAGTTTTTTAGGATTGGCCAGATATTATAGAAGATTCATTAAGGGATTCTCCCAGTTAGTTTTACCTCTGACCAGATTAACTAGAAAGAATCACCTTTTTGAGTGGGATTTAGCTTGTGAAGCAAGTTTTAAGGAGTTAAAGAACATACTTACCTCCACACTAATCTTAATAATTCCTTATCCTGGACAAAACTTTGTAGTGTATTGCGATGCATCTAAGAAGAGTTTGGGATGTGTTTTGATGCAACATGGTAGAGTTGTAGCCTATGCATTCAGATAATTTAGACAGTATGAAGAAAATTACCCAACCCATGATTTAGATTAGCAGTAGTAGTCTTTGCTTTGAAAATTTGGAGGCATTATCTATATGGAGTCAAATTTGAGGTATATAGTGATCATAATAGTTTAAAATATCTTTTTGACCAAAAGGAGTTAAATATGAGGCAACATAGATGGATTGAGTTCTTAAAGGATTATGATTTTGAATTAAAATATAATGCTGGTAAAGCTAATGTAGTGGCCGATGCTTTGAGCAGGAAATCCTTGCACATGTCCTCGATGATGATATGGGAACACAAGTTGTTAGAAAATTTCAAGGACTTGAAGATTTCAGTATCCTTGCAACCTCACTGTTTGTATGCTAGTGAACTAAGAATAGAGTGTGATTTAAGAGACCAAGTAAGACAAGCCTAAGAAAATGATGAGTTTTTGCAGTCTCTTAAAAGAAGAATTCTCGTAGAACAGCTTGAACATTTTAAGGTTGATGCGATGTACGAAGGAAGGTTATGTGTGCCTAATGATGAAGAATTGAGAAAGAAGATTTTATCTGAGGCACAATTAGGGCTTGTTTGGCATGCCGTATTAGGCATGATAGGATAAGCTAATACAATACATTATGACTTTATCAGTTATTTGGTATAAACATTGTATTGTATAAGTTTATCCATCAAACTCCTCTTATACATTAAAATGATGGATAACTTAATCAAGCCTTGGAAGGAGGGATTAAACTTGATAGGGTTTTGATAAATAAACTCTTATAAATACTTTTTCATTACAATTCTAAACATTTCGATATCCTCAACCCTTACATATTAGGCTTTATATTATTAGGTCTTATACTATCAGACCTTATACTATTAGGTCTAATATTATCAGGCCTTATCATATCATTCGTACCAAACGAGTCCTATGGACTATGATGAAGACTGAACAACTATGGATTGTGATGAGAACTTTTAAAAGAATTATTAAATTAATTTTAAAATATATTTGGCCCCTTGAAGAATTGATATTTAAATTTAATGATTCTAAGTTTTGTGAGTTTTATTTAATTGCCATGATTTTATTTATATGATGAATTTATTTGTGATATATTGGTAGTTTGTATTGCTTATGCTTGCGTGTGATGATAAGCAAGTGATTCATAGAAGAGTTTACACCTAATCGTTGAGAGTCAGATGGATGGATTTTTTTTTTGTTATCTGTCTGATTAGTGTGGGTATGTCTGACTTTGTTATCACGATGTTTAAGTAACACCAGAGATAGGGTGGATTCCTTATAGAAGTAAAGGACTTCAAGTAAAATGTGAGATAAGCAGACATAGAAAAAGGAAAGTGAAGGGTGGATACCCTGTGATAAGAAACTTGCTTGCTGATGTTTGCATATACTTGCAGATATTCGATACTTGTTTGATGTTAATATATAAGGCTATATTGCGTGATTTATTTACCATCCATTCTGTTATGTGAGAATTATGTTGTTCTTGTCATACTTTGGTTGCTATGTAGTTTTTGTATATTTTACACAGCTAAAATTCATCATGTGTTTTTAATATTTTTATAATTGTTCATTTTCAACTAAAGATTTTTAATTCTCACTTTATTCATGATATTTTTATATTAGCACAAGATGTGTTATGGTCATCGCTATTTAGATCAATTAAGCACATATTCTTATTCCAACGGAGGAGGATGTAATTATTAGAAATATATGTATATATACTTTTGAGTAAACATTATGACTGGTGTAAGATTCTAGTTTACAAAGTTATAAATGTATATTATAACTTTATGTTGTTCTCAGTATCAATACTTATTTCTTTTTATATATATTGTTATTTCAATTTTAATTTATGTCTTTAAATTTTCATGGAGTAAATTCACTGTTAATATTATTATGGATATATCTAGAGCTATTATTTTTTGGTGATGCAATGTGGCTTTATTTCTAATTTTTTATCATAAGAGTTTTATTTTATCACTAATTGTACACTATAGTCTCATTTAAAAAATTAGTATGATTTATATAGATTAACCTATCATTAAAACATATTAGATGTATTTACAGTTTACACTATTGGTTTGTTTGTAAAAACATTTTGAAATATTTATTGCAAACTAAACTTTAACCAATAAAATATGGATCAGAATTTTAGAATAAAAGAATTTTAAAATTTCAATTTTAAGCTAAACTAATATGATTTATTTATTTATTTTTTAAATCTCGTACAACTAGCATGGAGAAGCAAATTAATCACACAACTATGATTTTTTTTACCATAAATAATACACACATCTCTTTTCACACTTATTTTTATATCATTCATTATATTTATTTTTTTCTATCACTTTTTTTCATTTAATCACACACACTCATCTAAGATGAGTGTAAAAATGGGTGTGGGATAGAAAATGATGTAAGAACATCATTTTGTGAATCATTTTCCTTAATCACACGACAAATAACAAAAATAAAAATAAAAAAAGGATGATGAAACAGGTCGGGCACCAGAGGAAGCTTTCAACGGAAATTTTAAAAGTGAGATTAGTCAAATAAAAGAATTGGTTGATAATTCAACCTGTGAGGAAGACGACATGAAGGGACAATTACAGTGGCCGAAGTCCCGTGGCAAGAAGCGCAACAGGCAAGTTGACGATTGGTTAAAGGGAAAAGGAGACTTGAGAAAAAGAGCTAATGACTTGACTGAAGAAGTGTGGAAGCATATGAAACAAAAGCCTTTGGTGTTGTTGTGAAATGAATTGGTTGATGAAGGTTTTGATAAAAAAATATTGGAAAGATTTGGGAACTTCTAGAGGATGACCAAGTCTTTGTAGTTGGCATACATGGAATGGGAGGCGTGGGGA
Source organism: Ormosia semicastrata (assembly GCA_029884595.1). Taxonomy (NCBI): domain Eukaryota; kingdom Viridiplantae; phylum Streptophyta; class Magnoliopsida; order Fabales; family Fabaceae; genus Ormosia; species Ormosia semicastrata. Next base: position 8,116,215 of record JAQQTO010000021.1, on the reverse strand, counting down.
AAACATGCCTAGTAACTCATATCAAGAACAAAATAACAAGGAACGACACTTTCAAGCATGTCTTTTGGGTCAATGTATACCAAAAATTTAGCATTTTGAAATTGCAAGATGACATTGCGAAAAGAATAGGTGTAAAGCTTGATGAAGATGATGAGAGAATAAGAGCAGAAATCTTGTCATTGGCGTTGGAGGGAAAAGAAAAATCCGTGCTTATTTTGGATGATGTTTGGAGTTATATTGATCTGCAGAAGGTGAAAATTCCTCTTAGAGTGAATGGACTTAAATTGATTCTGATAAGTCGTTTGGAACATGTGTGTTAACAGATGGATTGCTATATAATAAGAATGGAACTTCTCTCTGACGATGATGCTTGGGAATTATTTTTGCTAAAACTTGGATCCCATGGAACACCTGCAACACTTCCTCATGATTTATTAGATATTGCAAAATCTGTTGCAAAGAAATGCCGTGGTTTACCTCTTGGAATCAGTGTAGTGGCTAGAACCATGAAAGGGATAAAAGACTTTTGTGGATGGAAACATGTTTTGAATAAACTTGGAAATCGAGCAATGGGAGAATAGATGGAAGAAGAGGTCTTTAAGGTATTAAAACTCAGCTATGATAATTTAATGGACAAGAACATTCAGAATTGTTTCTTACACTCTGTATTGTACAACCATATTTCAGCAAAAGAGTTGATTATGAATCTTGCCGAGGAAGTATTAATAAATGAAATAAGGAGTTTGGAGGAAATATTTTGAGGGGCGTATCATATTGGATGAATTCAAAGGCCATTCTTTGCTACTGGAAGAAGATTCTTATTTATGGGTGCACGGTCTGGCGAGGGACATGGCGTGCCATATTCTAAAAGAGAGTCACAGATACGTGATGAAATGTAATGAAGGATTGACAGAGATACCTCACTTACTAGAATGGAAGGCTGATTTGGAGAAGGTATCCCTGATGGACAACTACATTAAAAAAATCCGAGAGGGCACATCACCTTGGTGTCCCCGGTTGTCCACCTTGATTTTTAGTGAAAATCTGTTCAGTAGTATTCCAGATTGTTTTTTCAGCCACATGAATGCTCTAGCCGTACTCGATCTATCTGATAATGAAGATTTAACATGTTTGCCGAATTCGGTGTCTAACTTGAGGTCGCTTAAATCTTTGCTACTCAGAAGATGTTGGTCTTTGAGATATGTGCCTCCTTTGAGACAGCTAAATGCATTGTCAAGATTGGTCATTACAGTTGCTTCAATTGAGGAAGTACCACAAGGCTTGGAAATGCTAATCAACTTGAAATGGCTTGATCTATCTCGGAATAACAATTTGAAGCTGATACCAGGGTCCGTGCTACCCGGCTTGACCAAAATGCAATACCCCGATCTCCGCTGTTATATGGGTTCAACAAAACTAAAAGTAGATGTACAAGGTCTGAGTATACTGGAATTTCTTGCAGGCAGCTTTCAGGACGGCGAGAACTTCAATGATTATGTGCGAAAAACCCTGGGAAGAGGTTGTGGACCCAAAACTTATTTTCTCAATTTGGAACTGATCCTGAACGGGAAGGTGTTGATGAATATTATAATCCTATCATTGAAAAATGGAAAATTGCAAATATTGGAGATTGTGAAGAATTCGCCCATTTTCTGCTACCAGACCTTTTACTACTGTGCATAGCAGAGAATAAGCAATGGACCAGATGCTTATGTGATACTCTGTCATTCAATGGTTCTTCTTCTTTGAGGGACATTTGCATTGAAGTTTGCCCAGAACTGAAGAGCTTGTTTTGTTTATCTGGTTCTTGTTCCTTTTGCACTCATATCCAAGACGTTCAATGTTTGTTTCTATATAATTTGGAAAGGGTAGCTGTCATTTGGAAGGAAAATGATGAAGGCATGTTGTCTCATCTCAATATGCTTAAGATCCAGGAATGCCACAATATGGAGACGTTGCTGACACCAGGGTCACTGCCACAACTTCAAAACTTGGAGGATATAGAAGTGTATAGTTGTAATTCAATGACGGAGATATTTGCAGTGAGTAATAGTAATGATGATGATTCCAGCATTACACTCCCCAAGTTAAGGAGATTGAAGATAAAAAATCTACCGCGATTGATGATCGTGTGCAGAGGGATTATAGTCTCTGGATCTTTTGATTTGTTCAGAATCAGTGGATGTCCCAATCTACAAAGGCTTCCTACAGTACAGGTCTTTTCTGAATCTGATTCCCCATTTTGATTTTGATTCTTAAGAGGACTATTCATTATAAAGTTTTGCCGTCGGTTTACACTGTTGTAAAACTCATATCAAAATTATATTATTAAATTACATGTATGGAGAATTATACACTGCTTTATTAAAAAGTATATTGACTTTCATAGTGAGTTGAAAAAATGAGATACGAGGGAATGGAAATTCCCACACCTTGAACATCACAATAACCAGAGGAGATGCCACTAGGCTACAAGGCCATTGGCATGGTCTTTAAAAAGTAGTTTTTGGTCGTCCTTAGATGTCAATTTCTGGGCAGTTAAGTCAATCATTTCAAAATATGATAAAGAGGTATATCTGCGAAAGATATCGATCACAGATTTTAGGTTTTAGTGGCGTTACTCTTTACCATTTAACTAGTGTAGCTATTTGTGTGATGTACGAATTAATTACATATTTAAAATATAAAATTTTATAATTAAGTTAATAATTAATTTAATAATAAGAGAAAATATAGATATATACATATTAATTAATAATGTTTTATTGTTAATTCTTCATTATTGTTACATGAAAAGAAGTAATATTACCAATTAATATTTAAAATAATGAAAAGAAAAATCGTAAAACGAATATAAAGAAAATTCAATTAAATTGAGAATATGTATAACTTTTTTAAAAAAACTGAGTTAAGAATATAATATCACATAGCATTTTTTATTAATACATCACCTGTATTTTATATAATACAATATATTAGTATCAATATAATCAATTAATAAATATAATCAATTGTCATACATGGCTTAAAATTATACATCAATATAATTAATTAATCAATCAATATAATTAATCAATAAATATAATCAATTAATCAATATAATTAATAATAATTATCATTAATATATAAAAAAAAACATGGCTTAAAATTTTGTTATACTTTATCCAAGTCAATTAATAAATATATTACGATTTTGACATATGACAAATATATTACTTAATTTTTTACCATATGTCATTTGATATAGCAACTAAAAAATATTGACACACGAAAAAAAAGTTGCCACATATACATAAAAAGAAAAAATAAAGAAAAAAATTAGAAAGATAAAGAAAGAACAAAAATTACAAAAAAATGCATTAACAAAAGCCAAAGAACCTAATAAGTCAAATATAAAATGATTAACTTAATTAATGTGTTATTTCTATTTAGTCTTTAAATTGTATGGACTAAATGTATAAATTAGAGAGTGTTAAAAAATTAGAATGCATTAAATATTATTTGACAATATTATTATAGAATATTGTAATTTTTTACAAATATTTTTTTTAATTATCACTGCAATATTCGTCAACCTAGGAAATTTTTTTGGATATAATTTAGCATTAATGGTTAGTTTGATATAATCTTGATAACGAAAGTGAAAAATTAAGAATTTAGTTTGCAATATAATTTTATATGAAAATATCATTAATGAATTTTTTTAGATATTTAATATTTAATAGTATTCAATAATCAATCGATCAATCAATATAATGATAAATATAATATAATATACTATAATATAGAAATAAAAAATACATGACTTAAAATTTTGAAATATGTCAAATATATTACCTAATTTTCTATCATGTGTTATCGATGTAATAACTTGAAAGGAATATTGACACATAAAAAAAATTGTCACATATACATCAATATAATCAATCAATCAATATAATCAAGTGATTAATATAATTAATAATAATTAAAATTAAAATTAAAATATAAAAATAAAATACATGGCCTAAAATTATATTATACTTTGTCCAAGTCAATTAGTAAATGCATTAAACTTTTGACATATCACAAATACATTATCCAATTTTTTATCATGTGTCACCCGATGTAGTAACTTAAAAGAAATATTGACACGTATAAAAAAATTGTTATATATACATAAAAAGAAAAAATAAAAAAATAAAAAAATTACAAAGAGAAAGAAAGAATAGGAATTAAAAAAATGAATTAAAAAAGTTAAAGAACCTAAAAAGTCAAATGTCAAATGATTGATTTAATTAATGTATTATTTTTATTTAGTCTACTTAAATTGTATGAACTAAATGCATATGTTAGAGAGCTAGTATTAAGGAATTAGAATGCATTGAATATTATTTGACAATGTTGTTATAAACTGTTATAATTTTTTTACAGATATATATATATATATATATATATATATATATATATTTTAATTGTCACTTTGTAATAACTATCAACCTAATAATTTTTTTATAGAATTTGACATTAGTGGTTAATTTGATATAACTTTGATAATGAAGTGAAAAATTAAGGATTTGATTTGTAATATAATTTTATATGAAAATTTTATTAATGAACTTTTCTCTAAATATTTAATATTTAATAGTATTCAATAATAATTACAAAAGAAGATAAATTTTTTGCATTAAGACTTAGTTTGGTATACTTTTTAAAAACAGGGTGAAAAGATAAAAAAAAATCAATATAATTTCATTTATATTTCATCAATGAATCTTTTTATCTGACGATATACTAAAATGACTATAAATCATAATATAATTTTTATATTATGGATCATTGTAGTATAATCATAAGAAAAGAGTTTCAATTTTACTACTTAGAAATATTAATCAAGCAACATAATTATATAATGAGATAAATTAATTGTAAATAAACGGATGACCAATGTGATAGGAGCAAGAATAATAACATGAAAACATGTTGGTGATAAGGTTTATATTCCTAGATTGGATTTAATATCATCAAATCTTGATAATTATAACAATTAATTTTTTATAAAAAATATAGATCAATACCTTGACGAAGAGAATCTATAGCAATAAAAACTCAAATGAGTTAAAAAATATAAGGATTAATACCTTAACAAAGATAGACTAAAATCTAAATAAGTGATAAAAAAATTCAAATGAGTAAAAATATAGTAAATAATATAAAAATATAAAAAAATACAGAGTCTAAAATTAAAATTAGCTAAAACTATATAAACAAATTTATTTTAAATTTTTCTCTAATTATCTCAAGTGTTGCACAAGTACAAAATATTAATAATATAGAAAAAGAAAATACATATTTTAAAAAATTATCATGTGTTTTTTATTTCAGTAAGTAAATATATCACTTACTTAACATATAGTGTAATATCTCTAAAAATATTAATAATAATAATAGATAAAAAATATTTACGTGAAATATTAAAAAATAATATATAATTATGATGTATTATAATACCAATGTAATGTATTATCTTAAAAATATATCCTTAGGAAAAATGAAATGAAGATAATCACGTTTCACAAGGAGAAAATATCTCCATAAAACAATGATTACAAAGATAAAAAATCTATTTGTTGAAATCAACTTGCTGAGTTAAGCCCAACAAGTGTCAACAAATTGATTAAGCCAAATACGTGAGGAGAAAGAAGGAGATTTTTTGAAGAAAACTTATCCGCAGCAAACCCATTTTCTGCATTATAAATGCCCCTTTTCTCTTCATTTCCTCATCAAAAAAGAAACTATCCACTTCTAACTTCCTATTTCTCACAGCATTTCTAACTTCCGTTCTTTTTTTTTTCTATCAATAAACAATTGCCCTATCCACAGCATCCACTTGCCCATTTCTAACTTCCTGTTTCTCACAGCACTTCTAACTTCCGTTTTTTCTGCTATCAATAAACAATTCGCTTATCCACAGCACCCCAATTTTAACTTGAAGAAAACTTAGGTAAAATTTTTTATGTATTTGTGGTGTTTGTTTCTAATAAAAATATGATATGTATTTTATTTTTTAGTTATTTAATTATTATTTTCAAAATTTTTATTAATAAATTATAGAAAAATATACACATATTATATTTTTATTAGAGACAAGTACCATAAATACCTAAAGAACTTTACCTAAATTTTATATTTTTAACTTTTCATTTTCACTTAAATTGCGATATGACAAAAAGGTAGGTAGTGCAAAAGCCACTCTTTTCTTCTTCCTTTCTTCTATTCATGTCTTTCAGTCCAACCTTTCTCTTAGTTCCTACCTTTCTTTTAATCTTGATGATTTTTGAAAATCTTTCAAATCTTTCTTTTTCAATTTTCTAGTTCTTGATTAGAAGATAGGCGGGTGCTACTATGCTAGCACCCTGTCAAGTTTAGATTTATCATATATCTAAATTTTTATCTATAATAGTAAATTTTTTTTTTTACAAGTTGCATTTTTTCAAGACTATTATTTTTTAGCCGCTAGACACTACCCTGAGGTCTACCGTCGGTTATCAAATAACTATACATATTAAAATTTTTTTTACAACTATTACTTGTTAAAAAATCTTATAAATTTTAACTAATAATATTTATATAGTTATACAACTTAAAAAAACTAAAATTGTGTAAATAATACAAGTAAAAATAATACCAATTAAAATTATACTAATCATTATATTTTTTATAAATAATCAGTGTATACTTGAAAATTTTACAAATTTTAACGGTAATATTTACACACAATAAAATCTGTAGAATTTTTAATATACACAATTATTTATGAAAAAATATAAAGACTAGTATAATTTTAACTGATATTATTTTAACGATAATTTTTTACACAATTATGTAACTTAAAAATAAAATAATAATTACATAAACAGTAACTCCGTATATGAACAGTAATTTTTTCGACATGAATAATATTTTTTGGTGATGAACAGTATTTTTTTCGGTGTAAACAGTAATTTTTCTGGCAGAACAGTAATTTTCTGGCATGAACAATAATTTTTCTATGGGAATAGTATTTTTTCGGTGTACACAATATTTTCAGTGGGCGGTGAACAGTGGCGATAAATAGTATAACAAATTATAGGTCGTTAATCATAACTGTTGATGTATTTTTTAACACAATTAATAATTAAGATGAGCTTAATGTATCATACACCCTCCTTCTGAGGGTGTATATTAGAAATGCCCTAGAAGATAAAATAAAAGCTGCATGAGTGGCAAAAACACAAAGCCATAAATTTTGACTTTTCCCTTCTTGAAAATAGAATTATGCTTGACCTTTAAGTAACTTTTAATCTTGACCATACATGTATGGTTGTATGGTCAAGATTTACTCTCTCACCCAAATACAATAAAAACTCATCTCACTAAATATGTCCCCTATATATATATATATATATATATATATATAAGAGTTAGTTAATTTAAAATAGTATATTACAGGATGGCTATATTTGTCGTAACTTTTAAATAGTTTAATTAAATGATGAATGATTTTTCATTCTTTGAATGATCAAGATAAAAAAATGGTTGTTTTGTGATAATTATTTCTTTTCTATGGAGTAAACACTCTTGAAATGTCATCTCATGAAAATAAGTGAATCAATGTGTCAAAAGATTATTATGATCTTGATTATAAATTATTGAGAGATGTCTCGATTAGAGATTATTAAAGAAATTTTTCATGATTAGAGATGAATTTGCATAATTGGTTGAGAATAATGAAATGGAATGAGAAGAAAATATTGAGTTATTTATTCTCTTAATTAATCTTTTGGAACAAAATTAAAAAGAATTATTATGTTAGACTTTTAGATATAGTTTTAGAAACAGAATTAAAAATAGTGGAAAATGTTTCTTGTACCTATAATGATTGGAGTATCATTAGTTCTAATTTATCATTGTTTTGTTTTTTTTTATTGAGATTTTTATCTCACTTATTTTGGCATGATATTTTAGATAATGTTGATTATTAGAGTGATGATAGAATTTCGAGTTCAACAAGTTTATATGTCAGATCTTGGGGACTATGTCTTCATTGTCACGTTGGGGGATTTGTTCTTAATAATTTTACTCTTTGATGAATTAGTTAAAATAATTAACATAGGTAAATATGTATATAGTAGTAGCACCTTGAAAGTTTTTGTAAGCCTTATTTTGGGAAGACAGGTGCCTAACTTAACTAATGCATGTACTTATAACTAATCCGTGAAGGATGTATTCCCCAAAAATTTATGAAAAATATTGTACTTAAAAGCTAATGATAATATCAGAAGTACTTTTGTAACGTCTAGTTCTAAATTATGTAACATCTTCTTTAACATGTTAGACTTGTAAACAGTTACAAAGGTAACTTAATATTTGCTTAGTATGTCTGTTTAATTTCGTCACAATCTGAGTTAGTTTAGACACTTTGCTGCAAGCCGAAAGGTGAAAAGTAGCTTAAAATGACTCATATATTAGTTTAAATGAATTAGCTAATGGAAATAAATGTGGATAATTTGTTTCTAAGTCACAAATGTGTATTTTGTGATGTGATTAAAGTTTGAGAATAATCGAGGTCCGTTTGGTATTTTTAGGCATACTGGTTGTGTGTTTTAATACTGGATTGACTAGTCACAGATATAAAAAATTATGATACTGGTGAAATGACTTTTTCAATGAATCTTAGTATTTATTTTAAAGTTGTTAGAACTCGAAAAACTTGATTTAGCTAAAGTTAAGTATTTTTAGCAGATCGAGAAATATCAGTGTTATAATGCTTTACTTTTAGTCTCTTATTTCTCACTTCATTCTTTTCTCTTCACGGATGGAGAAAACAAAAGCAAAAGTAGCAAAAGAGAAAGTAGAAAAAGAGAGAAAACAAGAGGAAGAAGAAGAAAGGAAGAAGAGGACATCAAAAGGAAAAGGAAAACTTGAGGATTTGTGATCATCTTCATCACCACCACCATCTTTGCTACTCAAGGTAGGGGGTTTCTATCTATCTTTTCTCTTTTGTTCATTTTAATGAAACTAGGGTTCTTGGATAGGGAAAATTTGGTTTGGTGAGTCAAAAACTATGTTCTTAACTTGGTTCTTGATCTCAAGAGTTAAGTTAAAGTGTTTTTAGCTCATTAGAATCCATGGTAGCTTGATTTGGTTTGGTAGATGTCCATAACCTCTTTGTTGAGCCTTTAGGTCATGGATGTTTTCTTGGCTTGATTGAGTTTGAATCCATGTTTGATGAGTTGAGTTAGTGTTTATTGATTCTAATATGTTAGAGAGCATGATTAAAGTTAAAAAACACTTAAAAATCCAAGTTTGTATGTTTGAGAGTGAATTTGAAGCTAATGGAATAGTGGTGGAGTTTCAAGTGTTGGGCACTTAGTCGCCTAGTTTTTGGCCGCTTGATCAGTGAAGGCCAGAGAGTTTTTGTATTGGGGGCGCTTAGTCACTCAATTTGTGTGCGCTTAATCGCCCAATGACAGATAAAACAAGGTGATGTTTCTACTATGGAGCGCTTAATCGCTGGAAAAATGGGCGCTTAATCGCTCAGACACAGAAACTCCCAGAGTGTTTCTCTTGGGAAATTGAGGTTCCTTACTTGTTGGAATCCTTCTTTTAGGTGCTTTTAAGTGTATTGAGACACTAATAGGGGTATTTTATTGGGAAATATCTACCTAGTATATATGGGAAGTTGAGAAACCCTTGAGCATCCATATGAGTTGGAATACCTTAGGGTGGTACCTAGGCCTTTGTTCAGCTTGAGGCTGACTCTATTTTCACTTGTGAAGTGATGATGCGAGGTTCTAGATACGAGGGTACTAGTGACATGATTCTTGCTTCTTTGTTGGATAAGTGGGGCTTGAATTTACATGTACTAGTATTACCTTTTGAATTAGATTATAAGGATCTGGTGTTTGTTTTCAATTGTGAATTGAGAATGCTCTTAATTTTGGTTTTCAAACTTGACATTTACTATTTTCCTATGTATTATTACCTTAAATGGTGAGTACAACCATATGACTTGAGAATGAGGTGTTGGATCCAAATTCTCCTTGTGGGGTTACTTGTATGGTCAGGGTTACCGGTGTATGAAGTTAGTGTCGTTACTCTTACTTTTGTAAGGGAAACCAGTCCATACATCACCAGGTAGTGTTAGGGTATGATGCCTATCCTACTTAGTATATACAAGGAACGCGGTTCTTGAGGGAAAATAAGTAAATAACTTGTGTTTTCAATTTAAAAATCTGTATTGACATTGCACATCCATCATACGTGGACTTTGTTTGAGCATAATCATACTTCATAACATAAAGCATTGCATGGTTGACACTTGTATGGGCATTTGTCATGGCTTAATCGATTAATTGTTTGGTTGCTTGTTTGATAATACCTTAGGATTGTATGGGCGATTCTTTGATGTTATTGATTATCGGATATTCTTTTACATTTGAAAATATTTATGAGTTCAGTTGAATTATTTGTTGTAAACGATTAACTGCTAGTATTAGTATGCTTATACTAAAAAATTATAATTTCTCACCCCTGTGTGTTCCATGTAAATCCAGATAAAGTCCCTAAAAAGGATAAGGACAAAGAAAAGAAGAAGCAGAAAGCTTAGACTAGTATTTTATTTTCTTTGAGAACCAGTTTGTATATGTGTATATTTCTGGTTGTTTAGAAAAGCTTATGTATACTTTTTAGCATGTTAGCCAGTGACTGTTGTACATATGATTTTTTTATCATTTGTGGCTCTCTATAATGGCTGTGTACGTTATTATGAATTTTTATTTTTTGCATTATTAGAAGTGACATGTCTAATGCCACTTATTTTGGGATATTTTGTTTATTTTACAATAATTCATATTAGGGTGTTACATTATGGTATCAGAGCAGTTTATCCTGTTGAGCTGGGGTGTGGACTGACTATGCTTAGGCATGTTTAGGAGTTTCTTCTTGTGTTGTGCATTTCTTTTATCTCTTGTGTGAGATATGTGGTGGAATTGTTTGACTGCCTTGTTTGATTATTTTAGCTATTGTGGCATGTTACATGATATTGAGATTAGCTACCTCAACATGTGATGTTTTGTGTTTATAGGAAACTATGGCAGCAAGAAGGCGAAAGCGATCGCGTGGAAGTAGTAACGGGAACTCTGGGAATGAAGGCACTGATGTGGCAGTCGCTATATGGCAATGGCTAATGCCATGACCCAACAAACAGAGCAGGCAGCTATAACTGCCAATGCAATGAAAGAACAGGTAGTATTAACTACTAGAGTACTTGAGAAGTTGGGAAATCAGCAACTAGTACCACCTACACCTCCACCATACTACCAGGGGCAACCACACCAAGAGGTAGCTGAAAGAAATCAGACTTTCCAGGACCTCTCGGAATTCAGGAAATCAAATCTGTCTTCCTTTAACGAAGAGTATGACCCGATCAAAGCTAAGGGTTAGCTCAAGAAAATGGAGAAGATCTTTATTGTTATAGCTTGCTCAAATGAATAGAAGGTGCTTTTTGCTGCTTATATGCTGGAATGTGAGGCAGAGGAGTGGTGGGTGGATACGAAGAGGGCTCTCAAGGCATTAAGAACTCATGTGACGTGAGGAATTTTTAAAAGCTCATTCATGAGAAAGTTCTTTCCACAGACTCTTCAGAATACTAAAGAGATAGAGTTTCTAAAGCTGGAACTGGGGGACATGTCTATTGGCCAGTATATGGTCAAATTCATTGAAATATCTAAATTCTCTTCTTGCATCAGATTTAACCCTGATGAATCTTGGAAGTGTGTTAAATTTGAGGAAGGATTGAGAATAGACATTCAGAATGTTGTTTGGCCATTTGAAATTTGGGACATTGAAACTCTGGTTAATAAGTGTTAAATAGTTGAGAAACAATTTAAGAAAATTTCTTTGGAGCCTAAGTCACAGGATCTTCAGAAGAAGAAGAGAGGTGATGATAAGTTCAAGAAGAAGTCTTCTAAATCAAGCTTTACTCAGGTAAGGGTAAGCAAGTTCAAAAGGAGTTTTTGTAACCAAAGGGATCCAAATGTCGGAGACTGCATGGAGACCGGCCCTGCCCGGTGTGCTTTGTGTGTGGACAAATTGGTCATTTTGCAAATAAGTGTCTATCAAAGAAGGAAACTGCGCCTACTCAAAAACCACAAGCCAGAGGGAGAGTTTATACTCTAGGTGGTGAAGAGGTGACTCAGTCTTCCGATCTCATCGAAGATAAATGCATTATTCACAATCGTCTTTTAACTGTGTTGTATGATTCGGGAGCATCCCACTCCTTTATTTTGAATGATTATATGAATGAGGTAGATTTATTTGTGTCTGAACTTTCATATGACTTATCTGTATCTACATCTACTGGTAAGCCAGTTACGACATCTAGAGTGTGTCTTGATTGTTGTGTAAAGGTAGAAGATAGGATTTTCAGTGTAAACCTTATCTGTTTGCCTCTCGTAGATATTGATGTCATTCTTGGCATGGATTGATTATCCGCCAATCATGTAGTTTTGAACTGTTCAGAAAAATCCCTGGTTTTCTTGTCAGATATACCTACTAGAGTTATTCCATCTGAGTCTGTGTATCTAAATGCGAATCAGGTCAATCTCTATTTAAAATAGGGATCTCAAGGATATGTACTCTTGTTTTCACTAAGCGCTGGGGTTGAATAAAGCTTAGGTGAAATACTTGTAGTGAGAGAATATCCTAAAGTTTTTCTTAGGGACATAGTGGAGTTACCACTCAAGCGAGAAATAGAGTTTTCTATAGATCTAGTTCCTAGGACAGAACCTATCTCTATAGCACCCTATCATATGGCGCTACTAGAGTTAGTAGAACGCAAAAAGCAAATAGAGGATTTGTTGGATAAATAATTCATTAGGCCGGGTGTTTCTCTGTGGGGAGCACCTGTGCTATTAATGAAGAAAAAGGATGGTACCATGAGACTCTATATGGATTATAGACAGTTGAATAAGGTGACCATTAAAAATAAATATTTGTTGCCTAGGATAGACGATCTAATGGATCAGTTGAGAGGAGCTGTAGTTTTCTCAAAGATTGATCTTAGGTCTGGATATCATCGGATAAGGGTTAGGGAAGAGGATATCCCTAAGACAGCTTTTAGAACTAGGTATGAGTATTATGAGTACCTCGTGATGTCCTTTGGGTTGACGAATGCATCGGCAATGTTTATGGATTACATGAACCAAATCTTTAGACCCTACATGGATCAATTTGTTGTGGTTTTTATTGATGATATTTGGATTTATTCTAAGATGATGGAGGAGCATGAACAATATTTAAGGATAGTGTTAGAGACTCTTAAGGAGAATAAGTTATTTGTTAAACTATCTAAATGTGACTTCTGGCTTTCACAAGTACAATTTTTGGAACATGTAATATCTCAAGGTGAGATTCTTGTGGACCCAAGCAAGGTTGATGCAGTGTTGTAGTGGGAGAGACCCACCACTGTGACTAAGATCAGAAGTTTCTTAGGCCTAGTAGGGTACTATAGAAAGTTTATAAATGGTTTTTCTCAGTTAGCGCTACCATTAACTAGATTAACTAGGAAAGATAGTTCTTTCGAATGGACTCAGGCTTGCGAGGATAGTTTCCAAGAGCTTAAAGTGAGGTTGACTACTACACTGGTTTTGGTAATTCCTGATCCTTTGGAGAACTTTGAGGTATATTGTGATGCTTCAAATATGGGTTTGGGTTGTGTTTTGATGCAACATAGGAGAGTTGTTACCTATGCATCAAGGCAATTGAGACCTCATAAGGAGAACTACAATACTCATGATCTGGAGTTAGCTGCAGTAGTTTTTGCCTTAAAGACTTGGAGACATTACTTGTATGAAATTCAGTTTGAGGTGTTCAGTGATCATAAGAGTTTGAAATACTTATTTGATCAAAAAGAGTTGAACATGAGACAACGTAGATGAATGGAGTTTTTGAAAGACTACAATTTTGAATTAAAAGTACCATCCGAGTAAAGATAATGTGGTGGCTGATGCACTAAGTAGGAAATCCCTACATGTGTCCTGTATGATGATCCAAGAGAGTGAACTTCTTGAGAGTTTTAGAGATATGAGTTTTTCAATAGCTGTGTTACTGCATAGTCTCAGTGTGAGTTGAGTGTACATAGTGAGTAACTTTAGGACTCAGATCTTGGAAGCTCAGAGGGAAGATGAAACTCTTAGGGATGTGAGTGAGCATATCTTTTTAGGTAATCCTAGTGAGTTTGATATGTAGGATGAAGGGATGATCAAGTTTAAAGGTAGACTTTGCATTCCTCGTGAATTTGACATCAAAGATAGGATCCTTGAAGAAGCTCATTGTAGTTAGTACACTATCCATCCTGGGGCCACTAAGATGTATCAAGACTTGAGGAAGTTGTTTTGGTGGTCTAGTATAAGGAAGGACATAGCCGAGTTTGTGTCTAGGTGTCTAACTTGTCATAAAGTCAAGATAGAACACCAGAAACCCTCTGGACCTCTTTAATCTTTGGCAGTCCCTGAGTGAAAGTGGGATTGCATTGCAATGGATATTGTGATGGGTTTGCCTAGAACTCAGTTAGGATTCGACGCAATATAGGTTGTAGTGGATAGACTAACAAAATCTGCCCATTTCATACCTATTAGAGCTAACTACTCTATGGATAAACTTACTCAGTTATACTTTAAGGAGATAGTTAGGATGCACGGTGTACCCCTTAGTATAGTTTCTGATAAAGACCTTAAATTTACATCTAGATTTTGGGGAGTCTTGCAGAAAGCTTTCGGAACAAAGCTTAGTTTGAGTACAGCATACCATCCACAGACTAACAGTCAATCGAAAAGGACTATTCAAACCCTTGAGGATATGCCGAGAGCATGCATGCTAGAGCAGAAAGGGAGTTGGGATAAGTTCTTACCCTTAATGAAATTTAGCTATAATAATAATTTTCATACTAGCATAGGTATAGCACTGTACGAAGCACTTTATGGTAGAAAGTGTAGGTCACCTTTATGTTGGGGAGAAAATCATTCTAGGTCCTGAGTTGGTTCAGTAGACCATAGATCAAATCAAAATGATTCAGGATAGATTGGTTAGGGCTCAGAGTAGGAAAAAGAGCTATGCTGATAAGAGGAGAAAACCTCTAGAGTTTAGTGAGGGAGATCATGTATTCTTGAGAGTCACTCTGACAACAAGGATTGATAGAGCATTGAGAACACGTAAATTGAATCCTCGTTTCATTAGTCCCTACCAAATCCTAAAGAGAATTGGACCCATAGCCTACCAAATTGTACTTCCACCCAGTTTGTCAAACCTCACGATGTATTCCATATGTCACAGCTTGGGAAGTATAATTCAGGTCCTTCATACATTATAAAAAATGAATTTGTGCAGTTAAGAGAGGATTTGTCTTATGCTATGCGGCTGATGAGGATCGTGGACAGAGGAGTCAAATAGCTTAAGGGTAAGTGGATTCCTTTGGTGAAGGTTCTTTGGGATGGTGTTAGCTTCGAGGAGGTAACTTGAGAGTTGGAGTCCCACATGCAACAAGATTACCCATAGTTGTTTATATAAGGTAAGCAATTTTAGGGATAATTTTTTTTTTAAAAAAGGAAAGAAATGTAACATCCTTTTCAATATGTTAGACTTGTAAATGGTTATAGAGGTAGTGTAATACTTGCTTAGCATACCTGTTTAATTTTGTGACAATCTGAGTTAGTTTAGGCACTTTGCTGCAAGCTAAAATGTGAAAAGTAGCTTAAAATAACCCAGATATTAGCTTAAATGGCTTAGCTAATGGAAATAAATGTGGATAATTTATTTCTAAGTCACAAATGTGTATTCTGTGATGTGGTTAAAGTTTAGGAATAATCGGAGTCTGTTTGATATTTTTAGGCATACTGATTGGGTGTTTTAATACCGGATTGACTAGTCACAGATATAAAAAATTATGATACTGGTGAAATGACTTTTTCAATGAATCTTAGTATTTATTTTAAAGTGATTGGAACTTGAAAAACTTGATTTAGCTAAAGTTAAATATTTTTAGTAGATCAAGAAATATCAGTGTTATAATGCTTGGCTTTTAGTCTCTTATTTATCACTTCATTCTTTTCTCTTCATGGCTGGAGAAAATAGAAGCAAAAGCAGCAAAAGAGAAAGTAGAAAAAAAAAACAAGAGGAAGAAGAAGAAAGGAAGAAGAGGAGATCAAAAGGAAAAGGAAAACTTGAGGATTTATGATCATGTTCATCATCACCACTATATTTGCTACTCAAGGTAAGAGGTTTCTATCCATCTTTTCTCTTTTGTTCATTTTAATGAAACTAGGGTTCTTGGATAGAGAAAATTTGGTTTGGTGAGTCAAAAACTATGTTCTTAACTTGGTTCTTGATCTCAAGAGTTGAGTTAAAGTGTTTTTAGCTTATTAGAATCCATGGTAGCTTGATTTGGTTTGGTAGATGTTCATAGCCTCTTTGTTGAGCTTTTAGGTCATGGATGTTTTCTTGGCTTAATTGAGTTTGAATCCATGTTTGATGAGTTGAGTTAGTGTTTACTGATTCTAATATGTTAGAGAACACGATTAGAGTTAGAAAACACTTAAAAATCCAAGTTTGTATGTTTGAGAATGAATTTGAAGTTAATGGAATAGTGGCGGAGTTCCAGGTGTTAGGCGCTTAGTCACCCAGTTTATGGCCACTTAATCGGTGAAGGCTAGAGAGTTTTTGTGTAGGGGGCGCTTAGTCACCCAGTTTGTAAGCGCTTAATCGCCCAATGACAGATAAAACAGGGTGATGTTTCTGCTATGGGGCGTGATATGAATTATAAGTTACAAACCCAAGTACAGGTTGTTTCAAGTAATAAATTCTCTAGAGTCCGATGTCGATCCACAAGGAATTGATGAAGAAAAATTCTTTGACGTAAAGTAAATATTTTGGCACAACAATAAAAGTGATAAAACTTGGTCACAAATAAAAAAAATTACTTAAGTTAGGAGATCCACTCTTGGTAAATAAATTAAGGACAATATTAATTCTTTTTATAACTCAATTAGAATCCACACATAATGGAAGTTCCAATCAGAAAATAAAACATTCAAAGTTCATTAAAAATTATATACGTAATTATATTATGATTCCTTTAATCATCTATTAATACCACCACTTATAAATGGGCTCAAGCATTCATTGTCTCAATATCTTGTCTACAACAAATCAAGATCTTCACTTTACAAGGAGGGTTTCTAAATTGATTGGAAACAAAATATAACACGTATAATGATCACTTGAAAATATATCATTTAAGCACAAGAAAGAAATGAATCTAACCTTATTTCATTACCAAGATCTTTACCATTTCACCCAAATAAAATGAAACTTAGTTACTCATAGATAAGAAGAAAGGAAGAGAGAAGAAGAAGAAGAAGAACATGACTTCAATTTAGAACACAAGGAAAACTATAACAAGATAAACAAACAATACAATAACTTGATCTTGATCTCTAGGACCAAGACTCTTCAAATGATCAGCCAAGGCTCCCTTTTATAGAGGATTAAGGATACAAAATGACAAGGGGGTGATTCATGAGTGAGTGGTTGAGTGAAAAATGAGTGAAAAATGCCAAATGAGTTTTGATGAGTGAAAAATTATAGAGATTTTTTATCTCTAAAATCATTCAGTTCTGAAGTCATTGAATGCATCAGAATATTGAAATATGGTCTTCATGAAATTTTTAGGCTTTTATCTTATCTTTCAAATGGCACCAGAATCACCTCAAAAGACCACCTACAGCCTGAGATATGGCTCAATTACTACACAGTGTTTAGGCCCAGTTACAACTCATCTGTTCTGATTTCCAAGCCCAATATGACCTCCAAGGAGTAATTGAGTCTTGTGTTCTTCATGAAAGTTGTAGATATGGGTCTTAACTTGTAGATACCAAAATTTTAGCCTAATCCATATCTTATAACCCGAGTTATGCTCTGATTACTGCACACTGTTCAAGTTCCAATCACAAAACTCATATTCTAACTTTCAAGCCTAATTAGTTCTACTAGATATCCGACTTTGGCCTAGAGCTCTCATGAAAGTTGTAGAGTTCTCTCTTATCTTTCCAACAAGGTAAAATGTATAATTAGTAAACATCTAGAACTCAAGATATAGCCAAAATACAGAAATAATATAAGATGTAAATCATGCTGAAAAAATTAATTAAGTCCAATTTGAGTCCAAACTTACAAAACATAACCAAGCTCAATCAATTAAGTACATGGAGAGTGTAAATGACTAAAAATGAGGGCTTATTAATGTATCAAATATGTGATTATCAAATTCCTCCACACTTAACTTTTTGTACTATTGGGTAAAACACAGAAGACCAAAAATAGGGAACAAGGAAAAACAACACAAACTCAAAAGCTAAATATTCTAAAAGACTCAATTTCTAATAATATTTAAGAATGAAGAGTAACAAATCATTCAAGGGATCAAAACATTTATGAAATAATGTTTCTTCATATCTCAAACCAACAAACAAGGAAACTTCAATTGAAAATCATGAGTCAAGAATGATAGATCTTCATAAGATTCACTCTCAATCCCTTAAGTATTTAAAAGGTAGGTATTTCACTCAATTCAACCCATGAAAATTGCACTACCATAAGCTTGCTTATCTTCTACTTCTCCACTACTCAGAACACATGCACACACAAATCATGAGGACTTTATTCAAGGTTGTAATGGAGTCAAGGTAAAGGAGAAGGTAATATGGATATGACAAGTTAAATGCCAAAGAGAATAAAAGAGCATGAAAGCTGAGTTCAATTAACAAGCATGAAAGTTCATCCTAACTCCACCTAATATAAATTTCCTTTACATATTCTTTTCTTTTCCTTTATTGCCTTGTTGGCCTTTATTTACACATTTTTTTTATTTTATATATTTTTTTCTTTTTGATTTGTTTTAAGAAGAAGAATATAATATACACATTTTTTTAAGTAAACATTTTTTTAACCATTCTGCACACACACCCCCACACTTATTCAAGAACTCATCCAATGACAAAGCTAATGTTCTCTTATTCCCTAAGGCCGGGTAAGAACATGATTTTTCATTTAAGGCACATAATGAGTTCGAAACAAAGAATGATCAACTAAACTCAAAAGGGTTAAGCTAGGGGAAATAAACCATTTTCAATGCTTTACGTTGGCAGGAATAAGAGAATTTTCAAGAAGCCATAAGAGTGCTTGATATCATATTGAGACAATATGCTGCTGAGCAAGACTGCCTATTTGTGCGCTAGTCATTCTTGGCTATTTGGTTAAAGTAGTTATTTCAAGAAAAATGTCTCAATCATGTTTATGTATGCATGTGAAAATGTAGTCTCAAAAAGAATCAAAGCAAGTTTTAGAGTAACAATTTCATGAGTGAAAATCACACAAGAAATAAGAGAATGGTACAAATATTCAATCCATTCATCAATAGGCTCAAAATCTCACAAGGTATATTTCTATCATTCTCAGTTCACTAATTCAACATCCATAACCAAGCATGAGATTTTTAAGAAAGAAGATAATTTACTCAATCATGTAAATTCCCTGAATTTGAATTACTACTTCCACACAACATAGTTGTCTACCTAATTACTCTTTACTTTGCCACCAATTTTGATGTGTCTCAAGAATAAATAATTTACTTCTTACTCTGTCATCCTTAATTAGTTTTGTTGTTAGTAAGTTACTGACAAACATATAAACACAACAAACATATTAATATACACACTTCCTAAAATTTTTTTAGGTTTTTTTTAGACAACTATCTTTCCCCCCAACCAAATCACAACATTGTCCGCAATGTTAAAATATAGATGAGTAAATGATAGAAGACATTACCTATTGTAGCAATTGCTGAAAAGAGAGACCTAACACAAATTTAAATAGAAACAAAATACAATAAATAAAACCAAAGCTTATAATTATTTAAATAGTTAGAGTGTATGATCTGACTTGTTTTTCATACTGCTTCCCTCATCGCTTCCTTCTGACCAATCTATCTGAGTTGTTACTGGATCAGGTTCATAAACAAAAGCTTCTAATTTATCAATCAACTTATCAACAATGGAAGCAGAAATAAGGAGTCATCTTGTCGAATGTGTCATAATTTTTTGTTCCACAGCATGGTCAAGAAAAAATAACAAAAGATCAAAAAAATTATTAGCATTCAACAAACCTATAGGTTTATGGTGGATGTTCAGTTGGGCCCAAGAGACAATTTGAAAAACTTCTTCCAAAGTACCAAAACCACCTGGTATGACTATGAATGCATTAGAGTTTGCAAGCATTGTCCTCATTCGTTCATGCATAGATAATACTTGAAGCTCTTCCCCAATTATTTTTTCAGTGATGTTCTTTCGAGTTAAAGGTCCAGGAATGATACCTAAAACCTAACTACCTCTTATATGTGTAGAGAGTGATATAGCCCCTATTAACCCAATACTACGTCCCCCATATACTATATGAATTTTCTTTGCAGCAAGTGTTAGACCAAGAGTACTTGCTGCATTTACATACTCTAAATCCTTCTAATAACTTGACCCACAAAATATACAAATATTTGTAAGTCTACGACCAGAAGAAGAAGATCCCTCCATTTCTACACTCACACTCCCTTTGAATGATTATAAGTTAGAGGAAACTAAAGAAAATAGAGTGTTTAAATAGGGAAGAGAATGGAAAAAGTAATGATAGCACCTATACGAGCAGGTTGGTTGCTGTCAGAAAAGTTTGAATTTAAGAAATTTTTTTATTTTTTTATTTTTTTTAGACTTCAAGAAAACCATCAGTGTAAAAAAGTCTAGAAACCCCTGAAGGACCCCACCCAAAGGATCTTCTGTCCAAAACTAAAATATAACAAAATCATACAAAGATAAAATAATAATAACAAATGTTGATATACCTTTATGTACAGGTTTCACGACGTATCTTTATACTGCGCGTCATGAGTACAATAGTCTTCACAATCTTACTGTCCCTTGAAAGAGACATCAAATTCCCTTAAGGAATTTCAGACTTAAGGCACTCCTCTCGCTTGTGGGATATCCCAGCCTATGCATTGTCCTTCTAGTTAAAAAGAGAAAATCTGAATACGACGACCAGTGACCACAGCCAGTGGAGCTACGCTCAGGAACCCAATAAATCAATACCAGGAATTGAGCTCAGAGGCATTGTCATGCGTGAATACAAACACAAGATGCTTCTATTTGTCCATCAGCAAGTAGAGCCTACGGTTAAAACCTGGGAATGCTTGCGCAGTTCTCTATAGAGCATGACACATGAATCTTATTTACGGACCAGCGTGCAAAGGTCCACCCGAGTCAATAGTAAGACGGGTATCTATCCGGGACTCTTAATCTAATTAAAGACTAAGTACAACCGAAGTTTCGTCCTTTTTTTATTTATTTTTTATCTTTTTTTGTCTTTTTTTTCCTTTTTTTAGGAGATGTACAAGATAATATATACATGTTGTTGTGATTGTGGCTCACATCTTCCTCTAGTTTTACGTCCAGTAACGTCTTAAATGCCTTCTATGAGTAAGCTTCCCATCCAATTTTCTAATAAATTGGCAAACAGGATCTTTTTGAGTCAGATTCCCAAGACTGTATTGCTCTTGCTCATCCTTGAAGAGATTCCACAAATTAATAAGTTCATGATGCACAACTCCACAAAAATGCGTCTCAAGAATCAATAAGATATCATCTAATGACTCTTTACTCAGTCCATTCTTAATGAAAAATATTTTATCTTCTCTATTTATGAAAACCATCCCCAAAGAATGACATCACGTGTTATAAGAAAATTAACAATATTAGCAAACCAAGGCATGAAATTGACATAAATTAAAATTCATCGAGAAAATAATCATTGATAGGTGTGATATCAAAAGGTGAGCCTATTGTAAGTATGGACAAATGATCTGCAATAACATTTTTGGTTTCTTTTTTATCTTTTATTGTGATGTTGAATTCTTGAAGTAATAAAATCTACTGTATCAATTTAGGTTTACAAAAACTTATTGAGAAAATTGACAAGTGTACCGAATTGTCAAAGTAATAAAGTTGACGATTAAGAGGGAAAAAAAACTAAAACACACAAAATTAAGCGAAAAAAGAGAGAACAAAGCACATGAATGCAAAACACATTAAGGATGTAAATACATGAAATTAAAACACTAGAGATTTGACTTCACTTGATTCAATAATCTATCATAGACAATAGAGTAGCTTTAGGACCTTCATTCTAATTAATTTTTAATCATTCAATTGATGGGAAGAATCTAGTAATTAATTAAAACTCAATTCCTTGGTCTAAACCTTAACTCTTAAAGGCATGATATTTACTCTATGGATTCTCATGGAAAATACCATAATTCTCCCACACAACCTATAACCTTCATTCCTAGATGATTATAAATCATGACACTTATTATTTATGGTCTAATTCATATGCAAACCTTCCGATTCTACATACACCTCACTAGATCAATTTATGAGTGGTCAATTCATAAAAGCATTAAGAATCATAATAAGCACTCAAGTTAAATAAAAAATTAATTAATTAAAATTTCAATTTTAATACATGTTGATTGAATTAAGTTACGTCTTCACCCTAGAAACACACAGATTTAACTACGCATGACAAAAGAGAAGAATAAATAAGAAGAATAAAATAAAAATATATACAAAACTCAACCTTCCAAAAAAAAACTTTAATAGGTAGGTGGTAAACCTGTCATGATAAAAAAATAATAATATTATTATTAACAAGTAGGCAGTAAACCTGCCATTAAATATTAACAAGGATACAATATAAACTAACCACCAAATAAATATTACAAGAGTGTGGTATAAACCGACTACCAAATATATATTCACAAGGGCGTGGTATAAACCAACCACCAAATAAGTTAATAAACTAATAAATTAAAAAGTTTGTAAGCTGATAATTTAAAAAATTTGTAACAAGTAAATTAAAATATTAGAAGCAAATAAATTAAACTGTTAGAAGTAAGTAAATTAAAATGTTAGAAGCGTGTAAAGTAAAATGTTAGAAAGTTAGAAGGTTAAAAAGTTAGTAAGAGAGTTAGATAGTTAGTAAGCAAGAAAATTAAAAGGTTAGTAGGTTAGTAAGTTAGAAAGTTAAAAATAAAATACGAGAAAGTAAAATACAGAAAATAAAGTATAAAAATAAAGTACGAATATAAAGTACAGAAAATAAAGTGCAAAAAGTAAATTACGTAAAATAAAGTGCAGAAAGTAATAAAACATGAAAACCGAGAGAATCGACAAGCGAGTTTTTACTCGGCGAGAGAAGAAGAGAGAAGAAAGATTATTTCATAATGATTAAAGATTACGAGGGATAAGAGAGAGTTTTTCCTACTAAGTTAGTACGTTTGTAAGTACAAAAAAAATTAAAAGAGTAGAAATATATATATATATATATATATATATATATACACACACACACATACAAGATCCACAGGAAAAAAATATAAATATATATACAAAATATTTACACTATAAATTTGTTCTTCAATTCAAGTTCCCCAGCAATGGCGCCAAACACTTGATGCAGATTAAATGTTGCAAACCCAAGTGCAAGTTGTTTCAAGTAATAAATTCTCAGGAGTCTAAGGTCGATTCATAGGAAATTGATGAAGAAAAATTCTTTGACATAAAGTAAATATTTTGTCACAACAATAAAAGTGATAAAATTTAGTCACAAATAAAAAAAAACTTACTTGTGTTAGGAGATCCACTCTTGGTAAATAAATTAAGGATAAGATTAATTCTTTTTATAACTCAATTAGAATCCACACATAATGGAGGTTCCAATCGGAAAATAAAACATGCAAAGTTCATTAAAAATTATATACATAATTATATTATGATTATTTTAATCATCTCTTAACACCACCACTTATAAATGAGCTCAAGCATTCATTATGCCAATATCTTGTCTACAACAAATCAAGATCTCCACTTTACAAAAAAGGTTTCTAAATTAATTGGAAACAAAATACAACACGTATAATGACCACTTGAAAATATATCATTTAAGCACAAGAAAGAAATGAATCTAACCTTATTTTATTATCAAGAGCTTCGCCATTTCATCCAAGTAAAATGAAACTTAGTTACTCATAGACAAGAAGAAAGGATGAGAGAAGAAGAAGAAGAAGAAGAAGAAGAAGAACATGACTTCAATTTAGAACACAAGCAAAACTACAACAATATAAACAAATAACACAATAGCATAATCTTGATATCTAGGACCAAGACTCTTCAAACGATCAGCCAAGGCTCCCTTTTATAAAGGATTGGGGATATAAAATGACAAGGGGTCTGATTCATGAGTGAGTGGATGAGTGGAAAATGAGTGAAAAATGTCAAATGACTTTTGATGAGTGGAAAATTATGGAGATTCTTTGTCTCCAAAATCATTCAGTTCTGAAGTCATTGAATGTGTCAAAATATTAAAATATGGTCTTCATGAAAGTTGTAGGCTTTTGTCTTAGCTTTCAAATGCAGTCAAAATCACCTCAAAAGGCCACCTACAACCGGAGATATGGCCCAATCACTACATAGTATTCAGGCCCAATTATAGCTCATATGTTCTAATTTTCAAGCCCAATATGTCCTCCAAGGAGTCCAAACTGAGTCTTGTGTTCTTCATAAAAGTTATAAATATGGGTCTTAACTTGCAGATACCAAAATTTCAGCTCAATCCAGATCTTACAGCCAGAGTTATGCTCTGATTACTGCACACTATTCAGGTTCCAATCATAAAATCTGTATTCTGACTTCCAAGCCCAATTAGTTCCACTAGATGTCCGACTTTGGCCTAGAGCTCCATGAAAGTTGTAGAGCTCTCTCTTATTTTTTCAACAAGGTAAAATGTATAATTAGTAGACATCTAAAACTCAAGATATAGCCAAAATACAGAAACAATGTAAGACATAAATCATGCTGAAAAAATCAATTATGTCCAATTTGAGCCCAAACTTACAAAACATAACCAAATTCAATCAATTAAGTACATGGAGAGTGTAAATGACTAAAAATGAGGGCTTGTTAATGTATCAAATATATGATTATCAGGGCGCTTAATCACTGGAAAAATGGGCGCTTAATGGCCTAGACACAGAAACTCCCAGAGTGTTTCTATTGGGAAATTAGAGTTCCTTACTTGTTGGAATCCTTCTTTTAGGAGCCTTTATGTGTATTGAGACACTAATAAGGGGCATTTTATGTGGGAAATATCTACCTAGCATATATGGGAAGTTGAGAAACCCTTGAGCATCTATGTGGGTTGGAATGCCTTAGGGTGGTACCTAGGCTTTTGTTCAGCTTAAGGCTGACTCTGTTTTCACTTGTGAAGTGATGATGTGAGGTTCTAGATACGAGGGTACTAGTAACATGATTTTTGCTTCTTTATTGGATAAGTGGGACTAGAATTTATATGTACTAGTATTGCCTTTTGAATTAGATTATGAGGATCTGGTGTTTGTTTTCAATTGTGAATTGAGAATGCTCTTAATTTTGGTTTTCAAACTTGACATTTACTATTTTCTAATGTATTGTAACCTTAAATGATGAGCACAACCATATGACTTGAGAATGAGATATTAGATCCAAATTATCCTTGCGGGGTTACTTGTATGGTCAGGGTTATCAGTGTATGGAGTTAGTGTCGTTACTCTTACTTTTGTAAGGGAAACCTTTCCACACATCACTAGATAGTGTTAGGGTAGGATGCCTATTCTACTTAGTATATACAAGAAACGCGATTTCTGGGGAAAAATAAGTAAATAACTTTTGTTTTCAATTTAAAAATCTGCATTGGCATTGCACATCCATAATACGTGGACTTTGTTTGAGCATAATCATACTTCATAACATAAAGCATTGCATGGTTGACACTTGTATGAGCATTTTTCATGGCTTAATCGATTAATCTTTTGGTTGCTTGTTCGATAATACCTTAGGATTGTATGAGCGATTCTTTGATGTTATTAATTGTCAGATATTCTTTTACATTTGAAAATGTTTATGAGTTTAGTTGAATTATTTGTTGTAAACGATTAACTGTTGGTATTAGTATGCTTATACTGAGAAATTGTAATTTATCACTTCTGTGTGTTCCATGTAAATCCAGGTAAAGTCCCTGAAAAGGATAAGGGCAAAGAAAAGAAAAAGCAGAAAGCTCAAACTAGTATTTTGTTTTCTTTGAGCACCAGTTTGTATATGTGTATATTTCTGGTTGTCTAAAAAAGCTTATGTATACTTTTTGGTGTGTTAGTCAGTGACTGTTGTACATATGACTTTTTGGTCATTTGTGGCTCTCTATAATAGTTGTGTAAGTTATCATGAATTTTTATTTTTCGTATTATTAGAAGTGACATGTCTAATGCGACTTATTTTGGGATATTTTGTTTATTTTACGATAATTCGTATAAGGGTGTTATAAATTACACATAAAATATGGAAATAAAATAATTAAAACCTTAAATTAGAAGTAGGACGTTACATATGGCATTTAGAGTACTTAACATTTTGTCACATGTAATCTTATGTGGCAATTTCGTGCCACATATGATCTAATGTAGCAACATGAAACATGTAGGAAAAAATGCTACATGTAAAAAAATTATTTAATAAATAAATTAAAGAAATACAATACACTAAAAACATAAATAAAAAGAAAAAAAACAATTACATTTTTTTGGTCTAGAAAATTGATCCATTGAGAATCAATATAATTACACTTTTTGCCTAGACAATACCTATGCATTGAGAATTGATGCTTAATAACGATGGTCATTGAGGTTGTAGGTGCCTTTTTGGGTCGACACAAAAGACAATGATGACAAGCTTCAAGATCCAGCGAGCTTGGAAAGAGAATGATGGGAAGCTGTCATAGGGGTTCCACCATGGTCATTGCTAAATTCCTGTGCTCCAAGGAGATTCTATCATAGACTTACATTAATATCAAAAAGAAGGAAGAACAACATCAATGAACATAATTCAAATGCAAAATTTCCTCCTAATTGAATAACATTTTATGTATAATTAACTAATAAATTGCCTCAATTAATTAATATATTAATTATTATTCATTATCTTTTATAGATCTCTATCAAAATTATCTTCCTATGAATAATATTACTATTCGAATTCAAATAATTTAAATAATAATATAATTAAAACTTTTAAATTTTGAAACTCACCCTTAATTTATGTCATTTATTTACTATTAAACAATTTATATATAATTAATTAGTTACCTAAACTAATTAATTTGTTAGTTTTTCACTGTCTTCCACTCAAAAGATTTACATTCAAATAAAGAACCCAAATAATTAAAAAATTAAAAAAAAAACAAAAAATTGAATTTTCCTCCTAATTGAATGTCATATTTATATACATTTAATTAATCACATCAACCAATTAATATATTAATTATTCATTATCTTCTATGAATAATAGTACCATTCAAGTAATTTATGCGAGGGAAAAAGGCAGCTGAATTTTTGCTTGATCTTGAGATTGTGAAAACAAAAAAAGAAAATAGGAAACAAGCAAAGAAAGCAAAGCAACAGAAAATAACTCAAGAAAAACAAAAATCATCTCCTTCTTCTAATACTCTCACAGTAGAGGTCATGGCTGCACAACCACCACCTAGGCAGACTTTGGGAGATTTTGGCCGGAGAAATAACCATCAGAGGTTGGCTATTGAGTATCAACCAGTGGAGGCTAATGCATTTGAGATCAGAACTTTTTTATTGAATGTTCTCAAGTAAAATCAATTTTCTGGAGCAGATAATGAAGATCCTAACCAGCACTTGGTGAATTTCTTTGAGATTTGTGGTACTTTGAAGTTGAATGGTGTTTCTGAAGAAGCTAAGAGGATGAGATTGTTCCCTTTTACTTTGAGAGACAGGGCAAATGATTGGTTGCAAACACTTCCTCAATGGAGTATTACTACTTGGAATTAGTTGGAGGACAAATTTATGGACCGATTCTTCCCTACCTCCAAATTCATCAAAAGAAGGGCTGAAATCACCAATTTTGAGCAAAAAGATGGAGAAAATCTTTATGAAACATGGGAACGGTTCAAAGGGCTTTTGAAAAGGTGTCCCGATCATGGCTATGATGACTTAATACAAATGCAAACATTTTTCCATAGGTTGAGACCAAATACAAAGATGATGTTAGATGCTTCAGCAGGGGGTACAATGAATAACAAGACAGCTGAAGAAGCAAGAGAGTTAGTGGAAGCGATGACTTCAAATGAGTATCTCATTCATCATGATAGAGGAGTGCAATCAAGGAGGGGTGTTTTAGAGCTAGATGCACATAATGCTCTATTAGCCCAAAACAAATTGGTTTCTCAACAATTGGAGGTTCTCACCAAACAGCTTCAAGCTTTACAAATAGATTCCTCTCAATCTCATCATTCCAAGGCTGTGATGCAATGAATGAGGTGTGATTTTTGTGGGGGAGGACATGAGAATGGTAATTATGAAGCTCAAAGTGATTCAAATAAGCAAGCTAACTATATGGGAAATTTTCAGGGGCAAAGAGGAAATCCTTATTCTAACACCTATAATGCAGGGTGGAGGAATCATCCTAACTTTTCTTGGCAACAACATGAAGCTCCTCAATTAAGCAAACTTCCTCAACCACAGCAACCTAAAGAGAAGCTTTCTGCTTTAGAAGAAGCATTGACTTAATTCATGCATATGACCCAAACCAATTTCCAAAATCATGAGGCTCATTTCAAAAACCAAGATGCATCCATCAAGAACCTTGAAAACCAAATTGGACAGCTCTCAAAGCAACTTGCTGAACAATCCAGAGGATAATTTTTTGAAAATACAGTGGATAATCCCAAGAATGAGACGTGCAAAGCCATAACTTTAAGAAGTGGAAAAATTATCACACCAGCCGTGGTGGAGCCATTAGTTTCAGGATCTGCTGAGACAAATGTGAGGGAGATCTTGGATGAAGACTCAAATAAAAAAGAGTAACATTGTGAACATAGAAGAAAATGAAAAAGAAGAAAAAGAAGTGGAGGTTGAAAATCAGAAAAAGAAGGATAAAAAGAGTTCTAACTTAGTAGATGAAGACTCCATCTCGAGGAGAACAAAGCGTCAGATTTTGCAAGATGGGGATACGCCTTAAGTGATTCCACCATATGTGAAGTTATCATATCCTCACTTGGAACTTGAGCAAGAAAAAGGAGAAAGAGGAGCAGTTTGCAAGGTTCTTGGACATTTTCAAACGCCTCCAAATCAACATTCCTTTTGCAGAGGCATTGGAGCAAATGCCTACATATGCTAAATTTATGAATGAATTATTGACTAAGAAGAGGAAGTTCAAAGAAGATGAAACAGTCGCATTGACAGAAGAGTGCAGTGCAATACTTCAAAGGAAGCTTCCCCCAAAATTGAAAGATCCGGGGAGTTTTACAATTCCACGCACTATTAGCAATATGACCATTAGTAAAGCTCTCTGTGACTTGGGAGCAAGCATAAATTTGATGCCATTGTCTATGCTTAAGAAGCTTGGGAGAGGTGAGGTCAAGTAAACAAGAATGGCTTTGCAACTGGCAGATAGGTCAATTAAGCACCCGTATGGAGTCATAGAGGATGTGCTAGTGAAAGTCGATAAATTTATATTTCCAGCTAATTTTGTCGTATTGGACATGGATGAGGACGCAGAGATACCTCTGATTCTTGGAAGACCATTTTTAGCTACCGGGAGAGCCCTCATTGATGTCCAGCAAGGGCAGTTAATGTTGCGAGTGAAGGATAAGAAAGTCAACTTTAATGTTTTTGAGGCAATGCAACACCCAGATGATAAAGAAACTTCTTATAGGGTGGATTTGATTGATACTACAATTGAGGAATCTTTTCAGCAAAATACTCCAACTGCACCTCTTAAAAAAGTGATTGTGAATTCAGTTAAAGAACATGAAGAGGTGGATGATGAAGTCATTGGAGAGTGTTTGCAATATCTAGTAGCACATCCAACAGAAAACGCTGTTAATAAGGTGAAAGAAGAGTTGAGTAATGACAAGGTGGAGGAAAAAGCAAAACTAAAGTTGAAACCCTTGCCATCTCACTTGAAATATGCCTTTCTTAGCAATCAAGATGTAAATCCAGTGATAATCAACAGTTTTTTTTATCAAAACCTAAAGAAGAGAAGCTTGTAAGGGTCCTCCGAGAACATCAAACTGCAATTGGATTGACTATCTCTGATTTAAATAGGATTAGTCCAGTTTTCTGTATGCACAAGATCAAACTTGAGGAAGAATTCAAGCCAGTGGTTCAGCCACAAAGAAGATTAAATCCCACAATGAAAGAAGTAGTGAAAAAGGAGGTGTTAAAACTCTTTGAAGCCAGAATGATTTACCATATTTTGAATAGTGCTTGGGTGATCCGGTTTAGGGTACTCCTAAAAAGATGACGATCTACCACAACAAGTACATTTCACACAAAAAATTTTATCTGGGACAACAGGTGTTATTATTTAATTCACGGCTGAAGTTTTTTCTGAGAAAATTGAAGTCTAAATGGTCAGGCCATTCATAGTCAAAGAAGTGACACCCTATGGAGTAGTAGAAGTGGAGGATCCAACTTTAAAAAGGATTTTCAAAGTCAATGGCCAAAAGCTGAAACCTTATCTTGGTGGGGTGATAGAAACAGCAAAAGTTGCTCTTGTTTTGCATAAGCCATAAAAATCATAAGGTGTCGAGCTAACGACATTAAACTAGCGCTTCTTGGGAGGCAACCCAAGCAATTTTTCTTTCTTAACCATTTTTTGCATTCATTTTGAGTAGCGATTTTCTTTGTTTTCTTTTTGTCAAAATAAAATGCTAGTTTTGATCCGATTTAATACTTGTTGCTGCAGGGATAATGTTGCAATTGTGTTATTTTTAAGCAAGGAACGAAGTGTTGGGAGCTAGAGTTAAAATATGGAGAAGTCAAGCTCCTCACCAGGCGAATGTGTTTTCTCGCCTAGCGAAATCAATATTTCAGCCTTCATCGTGAGGCGATGGCTCATCATTGCGAGGAGATTTGCAAGAAAGAGCTTACTAACTTTCATCGCGAGGCGATGGAAAGCACTCGCCAGGCGACAGATCGTGAACCATCTTTTCTTCTTGCCAGAATGTTATGTCGCAGAGCGACATGTTGTTGTCGCCAGGCAATGGGTCGCATTTTATAAACAGTTGGCCTATTTGAAGTGATTTCCTATGAACTTCTTCCAAAAGCTCTGCTTGGGTTTTTCTCTCAACCCCTCACCTAATATTCATTTCTTCCATTTCTCTCATTCTAACCCCTTCTATACACTCAATTTATCTACAATCCATTCTCAGGTATGTCTTCTCTCTCTATCTTCACTCTAAGGATCATAGTAAATCATTCTTTTCCTTAATGCTACCATGTTGCGACCACGAGTTGTGCTTGATAACAAGAGAATTTAGGAGTGTTTTGTGGTTGAAATAAATTGTGGACTTGTGATTTTGGTTCAAGTTGTGGATTTGTGGAATGGTAATTTACAAGCATTTTTGTTCTTAAATTCAATCATTTCATGTACTTCACCCACCACATGTTTGTTAAAAATTCATAATGATTATGCACCCCCTTGTAAGCTCATTGCACGTTCAATTCTCTTGAATGTTGTGTCTGCATTGAATTCATTCCTTGCTTAAATTTCAAATCTTGCACACATTGTGAACTTGACACCTCGTTTTGCATGAGTTGTGTAATTAAGGAGCTGAAATTTTGCTTTAGTATGTACCTTTTCAGCAGCTCACTGTAACTTTATTCAAAGTGAAATTGATTGTAACATGTCTTTCCTCACTCTCACACACACTTGTGAGTATTTGGGCCTAAACACTATCATTTCATTCATGTGTGTTTCCATTGCATGTGGCATTTTTTAGAACTTGACTTTGTTCTTAGTTGTTTTTGCTTACTTGTTCAGACACACTGAGACATTTTTCTTGTTCTTAACTAGAGCCTAAATAAACCACCTGTATAGTTTGATCCTTTGCTGCCCCCTTGAGCTTTTAGCCTTTCTTTGATCTTACCCCTCATTACAAGCTCATAACTGGAAAACCATTGTCCCTACTTAATTGGAGTTAGGTATGGGTCATTTCATGATATGTCTTGGTACATTCTTAAGTTTGGGGTTGCTTGAGGGCAAGCAATGTTTTAAGTTTGGGGTAGTTGTGGACTTTTCCTTGTCCAATTTAGATATAAAAAAAAAAGAAGAAAAAATATATAAAAAATAAAAAATTTATAAAAGAAAAAAAAAAAAAAAAAAAAGAAAAAAAAGTTTTGATTAAAAAAAAATAAAAACAAAAACAAAAAGAGAGAAAATAAAATATATAAAAAAAGAAGAAAAAAATTTATTGTTTCTCATTTCATTTATTTTGAAGAATTGTTTTGGAGAATTTGGTACTGAATAAATTGAAGGATGGCTTATGAGTGTCATGAAATGACTTGTGTCTAATTTCAAGAACAAAAAGTCTCTTGTCCAAATGATTTCCTACCTTTACCTAAGCCCCATTACAACCCAAAAAGACCTCTTTGTGTGTGTGTGTGCATTGCATTGCATTAACTTCTGTAGAACTTTGTCAAGCTTATGGTAAGGTGCTGCTTGTGATGTGAATTGAGTGTAATTTACACCTCTAAACACTTGAGTTGAGTGAAACACTTTTTCTGGAGAGGAGTAGTAAGGATTGATATGTTGCTCTTAGTGGATCAATGATTATGGTTACCTAAAGCTGTGATGATTGGGAAACACAAATGCAAAAGAGTAAGTGAATTGATTGTGCAATGATTGATGAAACTTTGGTGGATTGTTCAATCTTCTGACCCTTGTTTGAAATT
Source organism: Ormosia semicastrata (assembly GCA_029884595.1). Taxonomy (NCBI): domain Eukaryota; kingdom Viridiplantae; phylum Streptophyta; class Magnoliopsida; order Fabales; family Fabaceae; genus Ormosia; species Ormosia semicastrata. The sequence continues at coordinate 8,083,244 of JAQQTO010000021.1, read as the reverse complement.
GTTGTTTGCTTGAGGACAAGCAAAACTCTAAGTTTGGGGTTGTGTTGAATCTCTAGCACAAGTAAGTTTTTGGGTCAAATTAGTTTTAGAATTAAAGAATTTAGGTAGAATTTAGATAAGTTTTCGTTATTTTTTAGTATGATAGGTTTTTGTGTCACTGACTAATGAGATTTAAATCTTTGATTGAAGCAGTTTTGGATTTAACTTAGAAGAAAGGAAAAAAGTTGCTTACTCAGTTCGTCGCCTGACGATGAATCAGTGTCGCAAGGCGAAGCTTCCAGTCGCTCCATCGCGAGGCAACAGTTCTCCATCGCGAGGCGAGAAGATGAATGAAAGGATTATAGGCTTCGTTCCAGTCGCGCCATCGCGAGGTGATAGTCTTCCATCGCGAGGCGATAATGCGAGTCATCGCGAGGCGAGGAACATCCATCGCAAGGCGAGCTGCTGGATGAAAGGACTTGTGAAGCTGCTGTGAGTCTTGCTGTCGCACGGGTCATCGCGAGGCGATTCCAGCCAATTTTAAATAGCTAGATGAAACATTTGTTACAGATCTTTTCTTTTTGTTCTTTTTCTGGACTCGGAAATATTGGGGTTTTACCCAGAGCTCTGCTAGGGTTTCATCTTCTTCCATCTCCATTGATTGTTCAAGATTGGGAACAAGATTTTGAAGGATCAATGGCTTCTTCCTCTTCCTTTTGTTTGATTTCTCTCATCTCTTCTTCTTCTATCATGAGTAGCTAGATCTTTTTGAGTTAGGGTTAGATGAACATTGTGGATACTCTTATGTAATCTATTTTACTATTTCTTTGCAAGTTAATTTCATGTATTTGAATACTCTACTCTTTGCTTAATGCTAATCAATACTTGATCATTATTGGTTTGAATTTGGGTATTTCTTCTAATTGGAAAATTGGTTGTAATGCTGGAACTGAGTTGGGTTGGCATGATTATGATTGAATATAGGAATATATCATTGTAATTATGTGTTCCATGAAATCATTACTATTAATGCTTAATCTGAATTAACAATTATCTAAGGAATTGAGAATTGTATTTTGGGTTAAAGGGGCTTTGAATCAAGGAATTGATCTAAGTCTAATTTGTTGATTGAAACTTCAAATGCATGATTATCACTTGTATTGAGAGTAAATCAGTAGCATAAGAGGGTAAACAATGGGATTCAGACTCTAGCCGCTTTTCTCGATAGATTTTCTTCTCCTTAAAAATCTAAAAATATTCTTTAATTTGTTAATTGTTCTGTTTTTAATTCATTCCACTTATACTTGTTTAAAACTAATATATTCCAAGTTACCAAAAGTTTATTTTCAGTTCAAGTAGAACACCATTTTTCTTTTGTGTTGATAAAACAATTACAATCCTTGTGGAGATGATATCTCTTTTCTCATCATTATATTACTTGTTGCGATTCGGTGCACTTGCCGAATTTGTTTTGATTTTCAATAACCCTCATCTGGATGTTCTTCATGTGCATTAAATCCCTCACCTTCACCATTTGCACCTTCAAGTAGATATATAACCTGCAGAGGTTGTTCCCATAGCACCTCTACATTTTTAGGTTCTTTCTTGACCACCCTGCTATAGTTCTACCCCAACACAGTCTCTCTCTGGTGGTGGATTCCTTATCACACATTTATCAAAATAAATCTCTACTTTGTTTGCCTATAAACAGTGTTTTATTAACTCTAAGGAATCATTATCATTGTTTAATGACTTTAAGCCATCTCTCAAAGACAACCCAAGAACAACCCAAAAACACTGTTCATACAATGCCTCGAGACCAAAGTAATGCTGTTTAAACAGGGAGTCTATAACAGGAATTGAAAAATAATCTAAGTCAAAATGTTTCCATACATTAACTTCTCCACTAATATACTTATTTTTTCTTCTATTAAACTGACCCCCTAGGTGTAAAACTAGGTCCACCTCGTCTACCATTATGCTCTGCATCCAAATAAACAAACAAAACAAAAAGATAAACCCAAAATCACTATTTTATAAACATTCAATACTTTAATCACACCAAACCTCATCAATACTACGAAGGGACCACAGGAAATAATATAACTAATAACCAAAACAAAATAAACAAGGAGAGGGACCACTTTCATTGACCATGCAAAGTGTCCACACATGGAGAATTTTCGGGGGAAAACACATTCTGAGTTTGTACCTGAGCAAGGTAGCAACAACTTCAAGATTCTCGCCTCAAAAGCTCCAATCAATGGTCTTGATTCTCACACCCCACCATGATGATTTTGATCAGAATATTTGTGAAATCAAATTAGTGTCTTTTGAGGGTTAATTCCGTAGCATTTGGGAGGAAGGGCACTACTTCTTCCCTTTCTGCTCATACGGTGCATTTTGTAGGGTTTTGTGCTGAAAACAATATTTTGACAGGTGGAATCCTATTTGACATTTAACAATACAAATAAGGAATTCTGTTAACATCTCATATGAGCGGTTAACAGAATGATTAATGTAATAAGATTAGAAAACTTTCAAGGACTAATGTGTGTGTTAAATTTTTTTAAGGACTAAAGTGTTATATCACGAATAAATTAGGGACAAAAGTGTATATATACTTTTAAATTTTTATATCAATATTTAATTTTATTATAAACTAAATTTTTTAAGAGTTTATGATGTAGCTTAAATCTATTAATATTTTTATTTATATATTGAATTAGTTTTTTTTCATCTATGTAAGAGTTTGTCATTATTCATAATTTGTTTTGATATGTTTCTTACATCAGAAAAAACTCCTTAATTTGACATAAGTAATAAATTCTATAAATATATAATTGAACATAAGTTAACATTTGCCTTGTGGGAGATTGAGTTAGTTAATCATAAATCTTAATGAGTTAATTCATGCTTATTATTGTTATTGAAAAATAGGTAATAGTTGTTCTTCAATATATTTATTATTACTTAGAAGAGAATATTAAATAATTTAATATTACTACCTTTGCATGAGATGATTAAAATTAAATTTTCAATCAATTAAGTTAAATAAGATTAATTTAAGTAAAATTAAAATATCATGCTTTAATTGATATTGCTTAATTCTTAACTAAGTTGAATTTAATTTATTAGTTTTATTTTTTCAATTTTAATTTAATTAAATTTTTTAACAATTTAAATAATAATAAAATTATTATAATTTTAGTAATTAATAAATATTTTTTATAAAAATAATATTTTATTTATTACTTTATTATTTCATCGATTTCGTATATTTGTAAATTTTCTTTTCACGCCCTTTCACCTCTAAAAAGCCACTCCGCCCAGATTTTTTAATTTGGAGATTGAAAACGATTTGATATTGTTTATTGGAATAAAAAAATTTCACGCCCTTTGATCACTAAAAAGCCACTGCCGCCCATACTTTTTTTAATTTGAAATTTTGAAAACGATTTGATATTACGGAAAAGGAAAATGTTCATCTTACCGCACACAGTACCCACACCGTTTTTAACACCTGGTACTGTTCATGGGTGGGTGAATGCCTCATATATTACGGAAAATGAAAATGTTCAAACTTACTTCTGGTTTTGAATGCTTTCTGTTTTTGCGTTTTTGATATCTATATATGTGATATGTATGATTCTGCGAAAATGATTTTGAATGCTTTCTGTTTCTGCATTTTTCTGTATGAATGCGATATACACAGCAGCGCGACACAAGGTTTTGGAAACCTTGTTTCCGTTTTGCGACGGCTATGAAGCTTCCTCGTGACATGAAGTGTTCATGTCTTCACGAATTCTGGAAACCCTGTTTCTGGATAGGTGATGGCGGCTGAGAGTTGCCCCTGCGGCACATGAAGCGTTCATGTGTTTGCGGGCCTTAGGGTTCAAATGTTGTTGCCCTAGCCGTCATGGAGGCAGAAGGGGTCCAACTCGAATTTTTCTCCAAGAAACCTGTTGGGAATTTTTGCGGGTATAACACGCAGCGGAAAACAGGGATTCCCACCGAGGATCCATGCGAAAAGCCATAATCCGAGTTTTTAAATGATTTACCTCTTGAAGCGTGAATCACTAACACCGTAATAGAAACGATGTCTCTGCGGTATCCACACGAACAGACTCACGAACGTCCAACGTTCTCCAAGAGGAGCCTCACGTCTCTCACACAGTGCTAGCTGCGAAGAGAAGAGAAGAAACCTGTCGCTCTCTCACTCACTTTTCTGTAGGTGCGGCTAGGGTTCGAATTGTGTTACTTAGCGGCCCCTTAGCGGTACTATTTATAATAGTGACGCCTTAAGTGAGTGTGAGCAGCAGCAAGGTAAGCTGTGCAACCCTAGACCCATCTGTTATGAGTCTGGCCCATATTTGAATCCGAGTCCAACTTGGATCCATTGCTCCAATTTAGTCTGTTCTAAGTGTGCGACCCTGCAGGTTCTCATGACGTTGGTAGTAATATTAAAATCTCATTTTAATATTACAAACAAGATGTGATATCTAGCAACACATCACTGCTACCCAAGTAATGAGAATGTCAGTGATTTGACATAACCTATCCGTGATCAATGTTTCCGTGTCGTTTAGTCCCTTTGTCAAGATATCTAAATTGAACACAAGGCATAGATTGTGTCACCCTTGTATAATCCAATCATTCGTTTCCTGATACTTGAGTAGACTTTGTAACAAATGATATCAATATCTCATATTGACTCATTTTGAGCATGGCCATGCATTTCACAGTCTCACTCAATCAGGGGGCCCGAAGATATCGCTCCTGTTATGTAGGAGTGACAAATTCCATCTAGGTCACTCACATCCCTCTGCATGATTTACGGTATGTCCAATAACCAACTTTATAATCACCTTGTTACAGATGACGTTTGATGGCATTAAAACACACAACTCCTCATGTAGGAATCGTAGTGATTTCAGGTCAAAGGACCACAAACACCATTGTCACTATGAGAATCGCTTATGACACTCACGTAACGATCCATGTAGCGTTCTCATGGTGGGTCAATCCAGTACATCATTACTCTAATATGTACCCATGTGAAGACTTGATATCTCATATCCATGACCCGTGAGATGTGGTCATCAGTCTCTGCACATACTAGTCTCAATGTATTATTGTTGTCCTAATTAACAATAATACTTGACTAGGGACATTTAAGAATAGTGTTGTAACCAAAAGGATCTCACGATCAAGTCATCCACTTGATGTCCTATGGCATCAAACTTACTATTCTAAGGACTTTATTATGTTTATCAAAAAGAATATAATAAATGAAATGCCTCATATATAAAATAGCATAATAGAATGTATGTAAATATAGAAAATGTATTGGCCTCTAGGGCATACACCAACAATCTGGTATCAGCATTTTAGAAAATGTATGGGACCCATGAACAGTACCAAATCAGCTTCCTATTTTTTTTTTTTTTTTGGTATACGTCGTCCATTAACCAACTTCTCTACGTCGTTAACCACTTTTTTGTTCTTCGTTAACCAACTTATTTCACGAGCATAGAAATCATGTGATAAAATCTTATATCATTAACCAACTTCTATACGTAATTAACCACTTTTTTGTTCTTCATTAACTAACTTTTATTTCTATAAAAGTTGGTTAATGAAGAACAAAAAAGTGGTTAATTACGTACAGAAGTTGGTTAATGATATAAGATTTTACCACATGGTTTTTATGCTCGTGAAATAAGTTGGTTAACGAAGAACAAAAAAGTGGTTAACGACGTAGGTGTTTCTAAGTTAATTGACGACGATATCTTAAAAAAAAACAAACGAAGCTGATTTGGTACTGTTCATAGGTGGGCCCCATGAACAGTACCCGGTGTTGAAACGGGTGTGGATACTGTGCGCGGTAAGATTATCGGGATTGTACGGAAAAACGATTTATTAGTTTTTGTTTTTTTAATGTTACGAGGTATACCCACACCTTTTAGGTGTCATACCGAAGTCCGAAGGTGCCCTTCCCTACAAATGTTTTCCGATTACCTCAAATTCTTATATTGCAGAACCTATTAACTCCTGACTTCAGGCTTGTTAATCACTTAACCCACCCATTGTGCTCATTATAACCTCTTTGCAGGAAAATAGCTGTTCTTCGTAGTTCTGCCTGATTTACTTACTGGTTTGTGCTTTTGCTCTGCCACCCAAGAACTGTCCAAGTACGAGCAATTTATTTATATATGTAACTTTCCATTCTTTAGGCATTCATTGTATATGATCGATATCCTAAAAATGATTTTTTTTCGTTGCTAAACAGTAACGAGGCTGAAAAAGTGAAAATCTTCATCTTACAATATCAAGAGAGGCACATTTAGTGTAATATATGCACAAGGATTTGGACCGTCTGAGTATTAAAAGAACTACAGGAGTTGTTGATCCAATATTTTAGATTTATTAAATTTATATTTTCAATTTTTATCTTGATACCGAGGAAACCATTTTTTAAGGTTGAGATCTCCTATATTTCTCTCTCAAAACTGTTGAGGATATCAATCCTGTGCACAAATAATGGAACCTGATCTTCTGTGTAGGTGTTGATCATGGGTAGGCCAAGGATGAGCACTACTGGAATCAAGTTAGGAAACTAGAAGATGGTGCTTTGCAGTGCAAGCAGTGATGACATATGTTTAAGGGAGGTGTTTCAAGAATTAAAGCTCATGTTGATCGGAAACAAGGGCAAGGCATTGCTGCATGCCCCATTGCTTCTGGCAGTGTTCCTGATAATGAAGGAGTTGATAACAATATTGCTGCCGCTTCAATTAATCCACAAGAAGCAATGAATTCATCAGATGGTACACATTTACTTATTTATACCCATTATGTATTACATATATATTTTGTTATAATAGAATATGCTGATAAGCTTGAAGTCTGTATTTTGAGCAATTCATGTTGTATGAGAAATTAATTTGTCCTAAGGTTATTCTGAGTACGTACTTTTAAGTTTATTATTAGAAATATTGAACCTTAATGAATCACTCTGAAGAACAAGATAGAAGAGTTTCAGAGATAAGAGAAGTAAAATATGTTAACTAATTAATTCTTGTGAGTCTACAACATATTTTAAATTATGATATTTCTAATTCTAAGTCTTTATATATCAGAAAACTTCATAGCTCAGGTCAAATAAATAAATAAAAAACAGAAAACTTCATAGCACCTTCATTTTTTTTTTCTAATAACATTTCTATGATGGGAGTGAGAAGTAGTTTTTAATGAGGATTCTTAAATCTCTTGAAATACACAACGTGAAATTTAAAAGAACTAGCTTGTCTCTCACATACTAATTTAGTCCCAAATACTATCATGCCTTAGTCTTGCTAGTTGCTATACAATATCATTCGAAAGTTTTTCTATTGTATCGCTTTTATTACAAGTATTCTATTGTATCTCTCAAGTAATATGTTTGTCACTTGCTGCTTTAATTTTTTTTTTTGTTTAAAATATGGTGATTAGATTATTTTATTAGTTTAACTTTGATGCACTTTTAATGTAAAACTGTTATACCTTATGTTTAAAGAATTTTGCTATCTTATCATAGTCTTGTACTGTACAATGTTATTTTTTTCCGATTTCTTTTGGAGTTCAATAACGGTGACTAGATTTTTCTTTACCATATGTTGCACTAAAGTGGCAGGAGGTCATGAAATGATTGTCAGTTCAAGTAGCCATCAAATTAATACTGAACATAATTTATTGGAAGGTACGTCGCTGTTATCACCAAGAAGATTTTTTTTCCTCCATTTTATACATGTTCTTTTATGTTTTTTAGGTGATGCAATGTGACTTTATTTCTAACTTTTTGTCATCAGAGTTTTATTTTATCACTAATTATACACTATAGTCTCATTTAAAAAATTAGTATGATTTATATATAGATTAACCTATCATTAAAACATATTAGATGTATTTACAGTTTACATTATTGGTTTGTTATAAAAACATTTTGAAATATTAGGTGATGCAATGTGGCTTTATTTCTAATTTTTAATTTTTATCATCAGAGTTTTATTATATAACTAATTGTACACTATAGTCTCATTTAAAAAATTAGTATGATTTATATATGGATTAACCTATCATTAAAACTTATTAGATGTAATTACAGTTTACACTATTGGTTTGTTATAAAAACATTTTGAAATATTTATTGCAAACTAAACTTTAACCAATAAAATATGGATCTGAATTTTAGCATAAAAGAATTTTAAAATTTCAATTTTAAACTAAACCAATATGATTTTTTATTATTATTATTTTAAATCTCGTACAACTAGTATGGAGAAGCAAATTAATCAGACGACAAATAACCAAAAAAAAAAAAAATGGATAATGAAACAGGTCGGGCACCAGAGGAAGATTTGATCAGAATTTTTCAAAATGGGATTAGTCAAATAAAAGAATTGGTTCATAATTTAACCTGTGAGGAAGACAACATGAAGAGACAATTACAGTGGCTGGAGTCCCGTGGCAAGAAGCGCAAGAGACAAGTTGACCATTGGTTAAAGGGAATAGGAGACTTGAGAAAAAGAGCTACTGATATGAATAACTTGGTGGATCAGTTTGGATCAACAGACTACACGCCAATATACCAATTGACTGAGGACCTGCTGAAGCATAAGGAACAAAAGCCTTTGGTGTTGTCAAATGAATTGGTTGGTAAAGGTTTTGAGACAAATATTGGAAGTATTTGGAAACTTCTAAAGGATGACCAAGTCTTTATAGTTGGCATACATGGAATGGGAGGCGTGGGAAAAACATGCCTAGTAACTCATATCAAGAACGAAATAACAAGGAATCACACTTTCAAGCATGTCTTTTGGGTCAATGTATCCCAAAAATTTAGCATTTTGAAATTGCAAGATGACATTGCGAAAAGAATAGGTGTAAAGCTTGATGAAGATGATGAGAGAATAAGAGCAGAAATCTTGTCATTGGCGTTGGAGGGAAAAGAAAAATCCGTGCTTATTTTGGATGATGTTTGGAGTTATATTGATTTGCAGAAGGTGGGAATTCCTCTTGGAGTGAATGGACTTAAATTGATTTTGACAAGTCGTTTGGAACATGTGTGTCAACAGATGGATTGCAATATAATAAGAATGAAACCTCTCTCTTTTTGTAATGGAGAAGCTTGGGAATTATTTTTTCTAAAACTTGGTTCCCGTGGAACACCTGCAACACTTCCTCATGAAGTATTAGATATTGCAAGATCTGTTGCAAAGGAATGCGATGGTTTACCTCTTGGAATCAGTGTAGTGGCTAGAACCATGAAAGGGATAGATGACATTCGTAGATGGAAACATGCTTTGAATAAACTTCGAAATCGGGCAATGGGAGAAGAAATGGAAGAAGAGGTCTTTAAGGTATTAAAACTCAGCTATGATAATTTAATGGACAAGAACATTCAGAATTGTTTCTTACACACTGCATTATACAGCTATGGTTCAGCAGAAGAGTTGATTATGAATCTTGTCGAGGAAGGATTAATAAATGAAAAAAGGAGTTTGGAGGAAATATTTTTTGAGGGGCGTATCATATTGGATAAATTAAAAGGCCATTCTTTGCTAATGGGAGGATATACTTATTTCTGGATGCATGGTCTGGTGAGGGACATAGCGTGCCATATCCTAAAAGAGAGTCACAGATACATGGTGAAATGTGATGAAGGATTGACAAAGATACCTCACTTGCTAGAATGGACGGCTGATTTGGAGAAGGTATACCTGATGCGGAACAACATAGAAAAAATCTCAGAGGACACGTCACCTCGGTGTCCCCAGTTGTCCACCTTGATTTTTAGTCGTAATCGCTTCAGTAGTATTCCAGATTGTTTTTTCAGCCACATGAATGCTCTAGCCATACTCGATCTATCTGATAATCCAAAGTTAACATGTTTGCCGAATTCGGTGTCTAACTTGAGGTCCCTTAAATCTTTGCTACTCAGAAGATGTTGGTCATTGAGATATGTGCCTCCTTTGGGACAGCTAAATGCATTGTCAAGATTGGTCATTACATTTGCTTCAATTGAGGAAGTACCACAAGGCTTGGAAATGCTAATCAACTTGAAATGGCTTGATCTGTCTGGGAATGAGAATTTGAAGCTAATACCAGGGTCCGTGCTACCCGGATTGACCAAAATGCAATACCTCGATCTCCGCTGTCATTTGGGTTCAACAAAACTAAAAGTAGAAGATGTACAAGGTATGAGTATGCTGGAATGTTTTGCAGGCAGCTTTCAGGACGGCCAGAACTTCAATGATTATGTGCGAAAAACCCTGGAAAGAGGTTGTGGACCCAAAACTTATTTTCTCCTGTCGGGAACTCATCCTAGAAGGGACTATCGTGATGAATATTATGTTCCTATCATTGAAGAAAGGAAAACTGTAAGTATTGGAGATTGTGAAGAATTCGCCTATTTTCTGCCACCAGACCTTGCCGCACTGTACTTAGCAGCTAATTGGCAATGGACCAGATGCTTATGTGATGCTCTGTCATTCAATGGTTCTTCTTCTTTGAGGTACATTCGCATTGAAGATTGCCCCGAACTGAAGAGCTTGTTTTGTTTATCTGGTTCTTGTTCCTTTTGCACTCATATCCAATGCCTTGAATCTTTGTTGCTCTTTAATTTGGAAAGAGTAGCTGTCATTTGGAAGGAAAATGATTTGCCTACGGGCGGCATGTTCTCTCATCTCAAAAGGCTTGAGATCTGGTTTTGCCACAATATGGAGAAGTTGCTGACACCAGGGTCACTGCGACGTCTTCGAAACTTGGAGGAGATAGTAGTGTATAGTTGTAATTCAATGACGGAGATATTTGCAGTGAGTAATAGTAATGATGATGATTCCAGCATTACACTCCCCAAGTTAAGGAGTTTGAAGATAAGAAATCTACCGCAATTGAAGATCGTGTGCAGAGGGATTATAGTCTGTGGATCTTCTGATATGTTGTCATACAGTGGATGTCCCAATCTACAAAGGCTTCCTACAATACAAGTCTTTTCTGAATCTGATTCTCGATTTTGATTTTGATTTTGATTCTTATGAGGACTATTCATTATAAAGTTTTGCCGTCGGTTTACACTGTTGTAAAACTTATATCAAAATTATATTATTAAATTACATGTATGGAGAATTATACACTGCTTTATTAAAAAGTATATTGACTTTCACAGTGACTTGAAAAAATGAAATGCGAGGGGATGGAAATTCCCACACCTTCAACATCACAATAACCAGAGGAGATGCCACTATGCTACAAGGCCATTGGCATGGTCTTTAAAAAGTAGTTTTTGGTCGTCCCTAGATGTCAATTTCTGGGAATGAAGCTGAGTCAGTCATTTCAAATCAAGATAAAGGGATATATCTACGAGAGATATCTATCACAGATTTTAGGTGTTAGTATTGTTACTCTTTTACCATTTAACTAGTGTAGTCGGTGTGATATACGAGTTAGTTAAATATTTAGAATTTAAATTTTTTATAATTAAGTTAGTAATTAACTTAATAATAAGAGAAGATATAGATATATACATATTAATTAATAATATTTTATTGTTAATTCTTCATTATCGTTACATGAAAAGAAGTAATATTACCAATTAATATTTAGAATAATGAAAAGAAAAATCGTAAAAGGAATATAAAGGAAATTCAATTAAATTGAGAATATGTATAACTTTTTAAAAAAATAACTGAGTTAAGAATATGATATCACATAGTATTTTTCATTAACACATCACCAGTATTTTATATAATACAATGTATTAGTATCAATATAATCAATTTAATCAATTAATAAATATAATCAATATAATCAATTGTCATACATGGCTTAAAATTATACATCAATATAATTAATTAATCTATCAATATAATTGATTAATAAATATAATCAATTAATCAATATAATTAATTATTATTATCATTAATATATAAAAAATACATGACTTAAAAATTTGTTATACTTTATCCAAGTTAATTAATAAATGTAATACGATTTTAACATATGACAAATATATTACCTAATTTTTTTACTATATGTCATTTGATGTAGCAACTAAAAAACATTTTGACACGTGAAAAAATTGTCAAATATACATAATAAAAAATAAAAAAAATTACAAAGATAAAGAAAGAACAAAAATTACAAAAAAATGTATTAAAAAAAGGCAAATAACCTAATAAGTCAAATATTAAATGATTGACTTAATTAATCTGTTATTTTCATTTAGTCTTAAATTGTATGAATTAAATGTATAGATTAGAAAGTGTTAAGAAATTAAAATACATCAAATATTATTTGATAATATTATTATAGGCTATTGTAATTTTTGACAAATATATTTTTTAATTATCACTGTAATATTCTTTAACCTAAGAAAATTTTTTGGGATAGAATTTAGCATTAATGGTTAGTTTGATATAATCTTGATAACGAAAAGTAAAAAATTAAGGATTTAGTTTGCAATATAATTTTATATGAAAATATTATTAATGAACTTTTCTCAAGATATTTAATATTTAATAGTGCTTAATATTCAATCGATCAATCAATATAATGATAAATATAATATAATACAATATAATATAGAAATGAAAAATACATGACTTAAAATTTTGTCATGTGTCATTCAAGTCAATTAGTAAATATATTAAGCTTTTGACATGTGTCAATTATATTGCCTAATTTTCTATCATGTGTCATCGATGTAATAATTTGAAAAGAATATTGACACATAAAAAAATTATCACATATACATTAATATAATCAAGTTATCAATATAATTAATAATTATTATAATTATAATTATAATTATAATTAATATATAAAAAATACATGACCTAAAACTATATCATACTTCATCAAAGTCAATTAGTAAATGTATTAAGCTTTTGATATATGGTAAATATATTACCTAATTTTTTATCATGTGTCATCGATATAACAACTTAAAAGAAATATTGACAAGTGTAAAAAAAATTGTCATATATACATAAAAATAAAAATAAAAACAAAAATTGACAAAGAGAAAGAAAGAATAGAAATTACAAAAAAAAATGAATTTAAAAAAGTCAAAGAACCTAAAAAGTCGCATGTCAAATAATTAATTTAATTAATATTTTATTTTTATTTAACCTACTTAAATTATATGAACCAAATGCATCGGTTGGAGAGTGTCAAGAAATTAAATACATTGAGTATTATTTGGTAATTTTGTTATAGACTATTGTAATTTTTGACAGGTATATATCTTTTAATTATCACTGAAATATCTATTAATCTAAATTTTTTTTAATAGAATTTGACATTAGTGGTTAGTTTGATATAACTTTGATAATGTAGTGAAAAATTAAAGTTTTAATTTGTAATATAATTTTATATAAAAATGTCATTAATGAATTTTTCTCTAGATATTTAATATTTAATAGTATTCAATAATAATTATAAAAGAAGATAAATATTTTGCATTAAGACTTAGTTTGTTATACTTTTTAAAAATAAGAGTGAAAAGTTAAGAGAAGAATTTCAATATAATTTCATTTGTATTTCATCTATAAATCTTTTTATTTTACGATACACTAAAATGACTATAAATGATAATATAATTTTCACATTATAAATTATTTTCGTATAATCTTAAGAAAGGAATTCTAATTGTACTACTTAGAAATATTAATCAAGCAAGTAAGATTGTATAATGTGATAAATTAATTGTAGATAAATGAAACACCAATGTGATAAGAACAAAAATAGTAACATGGAAACATGTTGTAACAAGATTTATATTCTTAGATTGGATTTAATAACACCAAATCTTAAAAACTATAACAATAATTCTTTCATAGAAAATATGGATCAAGACCTTGATGAAGAGAATCTATAGCAATAAAAACTCAAATGAATAAAAAATATAAGGATTGATACATTAATAGTATAGATTAAAATCCAAATAAGTAATCCAAAAAAAATCTAAATGAGTAAAAATATAGTAAATGATATAAAAAATTATAAAAAACTATAGAGTCCAAAATTAAAATTAGATGAAACTATATAAACAAGTTATTTATTTAAAATTTTTCTCTAATTATCTCGAGTGTTGCACGAGTACAAAATACTAATAATATAGAAAAGAAAGATACATGCCTTAAAATTGTCATGTGTCTTCATTGTCAGCAAGTAAATGCATCACTTACTTGACATGTGGCATCTAGAGTACCTAACACTTTGTCACATGTAATCTTATGAGACAATTTCCTGCCACATATGATTTTGATATGACAACATGAGACATGTAGGAAAAAAAATGTTACATGTAAAAAAATTATTTAATAAATAAATTAAAGAAATACGATACACCAAAAACACAAATAAAAAATAATAATTTCATTTTTTTGTCTAGAGAATTGATGCGTTGAGAATCGATATAATTACATTTTTTATCTAGACACTACCTATGCGTTGAGAATCGATATTTAATGACGATGATCGTTGAGGTTGCAAGTGCCTTTTTGAGTTGACACAAAAAACGATGATGACAAGTTCAAGATCCAATTACTTGGATAGAGAAGGACGCGAAGCTGCCATATGGGTTTTACCATGGTCATTGCCAAATTCCTGTGCTCGAGAGAGATTCCACCATGAATGTACATCAACGTCAAAAAGAAGGATAAGAATAACAACATCAATGAGCATACTTCAAATTCAAATTTTCATCCTAATTGAATAGCATTTATATACAGATATAACTAATTAATTATATCAACTAAATAATATATTAATTATTATTCGTTATCTTTTATAAATTTATACCAAAATTATCTTCTGCCAATAATATTACTTTTCAAATTCAAATAATTTAAATAAATATAATTAAAAACTTTTAAATTTTGAAACTCACCCTTAATTAATGTCATTTATTTACTATTAAATAATTTATATATAATTAATTAGTTGCCTTAATTTGTTATTTTTTCACTATCTTCCACTCATAAAATTTACTTTCAAATAAAGAAAACAAATAATAAAATAAATAAAAAATTAAAATTTGAGTTTTTCTCCTAATTGAATGTCATTTAGGTACATGTAATTAATTACATCAATGATAATATAATTAAAACTAAGATAAAAAAATATACTTAAAATTTTTAAATGAGTGTAACTTCATAATTAACATAAAAGACTAGCTTCCAAAATTTCCTTATTGCAATATGACAATATTACTATTCAAACTATTTTGCTATAGGTAAAATTAAAAAGCAAAGTTAGAGTATCTTAGTAAATAACTAAAAAAAGAAACAAATGGTTGATTTAATGTAGCTCTATGTGTTGCCGAATTCGGTGTCTAACTTGAGGTCCCTTAAATCTTTGCTACTCAGAAGATGTTGGTCATTGAGATATGTGCCTCCTTTGGGACAGCTAAATGCATTGTCAAGATTGGTCATTACATTTGCTTCAATTGAGGAAGTACCACAAGGCTTGGAAATGCTAATCAACTTGAAATGGCTTGATCTGTCTGGGAATGACAAATTAAAGCTAATACCAGGGTCCGTGCTACCCAGATTGACCAAAATGCAATACCTCGATCTCCGCTGTCGTTTGGGTTCAACAAAATTAAAAGTAGAAGATGTACAAGGTATGAGTACGCTGGAATGTTTTGCAGGCAGCTTTCAGGACGGCGAGAACTTCAATGATTATGTGCGAAAAACCCTGGAAAGAGGTTGTGGACCCAAAACTTATTTTCTCCTGTCGGGAACTCATCCTAGAAGGGACTATCGTGATGAATATTATGTTCCTATCATTGAAGAAAGGAAAACTGTAAGTCTTGGAGATTGTGAAGAATTCGCCTATTTTCTGCCACCAGACCTTGCCGCACTGTACTTAGCAGCTAATTGGCAATGGACCAGATGCTTATGTGATGCTCTGTCATTCAATGGTTCTTCTTCTTTGAGGTACATTCGCATTGAAGATTGCCCCGAACTGAAGAGCTTGTTTTGTTTATCTGGTTCTTGTTCCTTTTGCACTCATATCCAATGCCTTGAATCTTTGTTGCTCTTTAATTTGGAAAGAGTAGCTGTCATTTGGAAGGAAAATGATTTGCCTACGGGCGGCATGTTCTCTCATCTCAAAAGGCTTGAGATCTGGTTTTGCCACAATATGGAGAAGTTGCTGACACCAGGGTCACTGCGACGTCTTCGAAACTTGGAGGAGATAGTAGTGTATAGTTGTAATTCAATGACGGAGATATTTGCAGTGAGTAATAGTAATGATGATGATTCCAGGATTACACTCCCCAATGATTTGCCTACGGGCAGCAGCATGTTCTCTTATCTCAATCTCAAAAGGCTTAAGATCAAGGAATGCGACAATATGGAGAAGTTGCTGACAGCAGGGTCACTGCCACTACTTCCAAACTTGGAGGAGATAGAAGTGGAGAGTTGTGATTCAATGACGGAGATATTTGCAGTGAGTAATAGTAATGATGATGATTCCAGAATTACACTCCCCAAGTTAAGGAGATTGCAGATAATAGATCTACCGCAATTGAAGATCGTGTGCAGAGGGATTCTAGTCTGTGGATCTTCTGATGCGATCTCAACACCCTTTAATTGTCCCAATCTACAAAGGCTTCCTACAGTACGAGTCTCTTCTTGATCTGAATCTGATTCCGATTTTGATATTGATTCTTACACTATGCCTGATTCTTCATCATAAAGTTTTGCCGTCGGTTTACACTGTTGTGAAACTCATATCAAAATTATATTATTAAATTACATGTATGGACAATTATACACTGCTTTATTAAAAAGTATATTGACTTTCATAGTGAGTTGAAAACATGAGATGCGAGGGGATGGAAATTCCCACACCTTCAACATCACAATAACCAGAAGATGCCACTTGTAACGTCTTACTTTAATTTTACTTGTAAAAATCTTTATAAAGTCCTATTATTTACATATTTACAAACATTATTTATTATAACTACTCATCAAACAGTAAAATTATCATGAACAAGTCTCCAAAGTGACGATAAAAACAGTCTCCTAATTTTGACATATATGTTTACTGCACACGAAAATCAACGAGTTACATTTTTTGAAATATCATGTCAAAATAAGTGAGATAAAAATTTTAGTAAGAAAGAATAAAATTAATAATAAGTTTGAACTAATGATATTTTAATTATCACAAATATGAAAAACATTTACTACTCTTTACAGTTTTTTCTTTCTTAAATCATACCAAAGAGTCTAACATATAAATTTATGCCAAAAAATTCTTAATAATCATAGGAATAGATAACTTGGAAGAAGATATAAGTAACTCCACAAATAAAAATGAAAGAGTAAATAATAAATAACTTCATATTAGAAAGAGTAAGTAGCTGAATATTTTCTCTTCATCTTTTTTCAAAATTTTCTTTTTATCATCTCATCATCTTCTCATTTCAATATTCTTAATCAAATGTGCGTAATCTCTTCATTCCCCAATACTCTTATTATGATCATAATAATTTTGATTAAGGCGTCCTTTAATCTTCTCATCATGACCACAATTATTTTAAGGCATCTTTTAATCCTTTAATCATGGTCACAATAATATTTATCAAGGCATCCATTAATCCTCTCATCATAGTCACAATAATAATCTCTAATTGAAGCATCCTTCAATTTTCTTATCATGGCCACAATAATATCTTTTTGTACATTAATTTATTTTTATCCATGAGATGATATTTCTTAAATACTCTCTTCATAAAAAACTTTAACAAAAATTTGTATTAATAATAGATGTCATTAGAGTATAAATAATGCAAAAATAAAAGTACTATTAAAGAACTTTAATAAAACAATGAGATAATCCAACTAAATCAACAATCATAAAAAAAAGTGGTGAAAAGAATTTAAAAGAATAATGTATAAAAATGATAAAGAAAATAAGAAATCTCACTTTTTGCCATTTAGAATGAATTTTATTAAACTGACCCCCTAGGTGTAAAACTAGGTCCACCTTGTCTACCATTATACTCTGTATCCAAATAAACAAACACAAACAAAAAAGATAAACCCAAAATCATTATTTTATAAACATTCAATACTTTAATCACACCAAACCTCATCAGTACTACGAAGGGACCACAGGAAATAATACAACTAATAACCAAAACAAAATAAACAAGGAGAGAGACCACTTCCATTGACCATGCAAAGTGTCCACAGATGGAGAATTTTTGGGGGAAAACATGTTCTGAGTTTGTACCTGAGCAAGGCAGCAACAACTTCAAGATTCTCGCCTTAAAAGCTCCAATCAATGGTCTTGATTCTCACACCCCACCATGATGATTTTGATCAAAATATTTGTGAAATCAAATTAGGGTTTTTTGAGAGTTAATTCTGTAGCATTTGGGAGGAAGGGCGCTACTTCTTTCCTTTCTACTCATACGGTGCATTTTGGTAGGGTTTTGTGCTGAAAAAAAATATTTTGATAGGTGGAATCCTATTTGGCATGTAACAATACAGATAAGGAATTTCGTTAATATCTCACATGAGTGGTTAATAGAAGGATTAATGTGATAAGATTGAAAAACTTTCAAGGACTAACGTTTATGCTAAATTTTTTTAGGGACTAAAGTATTATATCATGAATAATTTAGAGACTAAAGTGTATATATACTTTTAAATTTTTTATATTAATATTTAATTTTATTATGAACTAATTTTTTTTGGAGTTTCTGATGTAGCTTAAATCTATTAATATTTTTATTTATATATTGAATTATTTTTTATCTATGCAAGAGTTTGTTATTCTTCATAATTTGTTTTGATATGTGTTGTAAAATTACATAAAAAAACTCCTTAATTTGACATAAGTAATAAATTCTATAAGTATATAATCGAACATAAGTTAAGATTTGCCTTGTGGGTGATTGAGTTAGTTAATCATAGATCTTGATGAGTTAATTAATGCTTGTTATTGTTATTGGAAAATAGGTAATATTCTGGACCGTGGTCTAGGATCCTATTTAGAAGGATCAACCCGGCACACGCTTCATCGGACTCCGCCATTAACACCCCAAAAAGGTCTGTAAGACCTCGAACTACGACATTGGGCCATATGACGTAGATCACTAAGTCAGTGCAAATTCTCATAACTGCCAATTAGAATCTTACGAGATTATAGGCTTCATAACTGCCCTTAACAATGAATAACCGCAATATCTGCATTCTGATAATATAGAGATCCTTATCATCAGGGAGGAAATCCCTATCAAGATTCGAATGCTGAGTACCTGCACTCAAGACAGATGGCATCACGACTCTACTCACGCTCTATAAATACCAGACTAAGTTAACCTAATTAGGTATTTGTTATGATATAGCAAAACATCCTACTTGTGCGCGGCCTAACTTTAGCGTTGGAGTCTCTTTACAGGTACCATCTCCCCTTTTGATTAACACGCTTGGCAGCGACTGCGCAAGGAGGAAACCACCACATATGTGCCTATCTCAGGTACTCTCTGAATCTACTTCAGAACAGGTAATATGTGTTATTTAATATATTTAGTATTACTTAGAAGAGAATATTAAATAATTTAAGATTACTACATTTGTATGAGATGATTAAAATTAAATTATCAATCAATTAACTTAAATAAGATTAATTCAAGTAAAAATAAAATACCACGCTTTAATTGATATTGCTTAATTCTTAACTTAGTTGAATTTAACTTATTAGTTTTATTTTTTAACAATTTAAATAATAATAAAATTATTATAATTTTAGTAATTAATAAATATTTTTTATAAAAATAATAGTTTATTTATTACTTTATTATTTCATCGATTTTGTATATTTGTAAATTTTCTTTTCACGCCCTTTCACCTCTAGAAAGCATCTGCCGCCCCGATTTTTTTAATTTGGGGATTGAAAACGATT
Organism: Ormosia semicastrata; assembly: GCA_029884595.1. Taxonomy (NCBI): domain Eukaryota; kingdom Viridiplantae; phylum Streptophyta; class Magnoliopsida; order Fabales; family Fabaceae; genus Ormosia; species Ormosia semicastrata. The sequence continues at coordinate 8,063,294 of JAQQTO010000021.1, read as the reverse complement.
TGATATTATGGAGAGAAAAAATAATCTTCTTGCCGTAAGTTGTCTTCAAACCATTTTCTTTAATACATCACTTTCCAGTAAAGGCGTAGTGACGTTTACGCGTTTTATACGGGTTTTTGTTTTTTTAATGTTAGGAGGTATACCCACACATTTTAAGTGTCATACCGAAGGTGCCCTTCCCTACAAATGTTTTCCGATTACCTCAAATTCTTATATTGCAGAACCTATTAACTGCTGACATCAGGCTTGTTAATTACTTAAGCCACCCATTGTGTTCATTATAATTTATACGAGTTCTTAATAGTGCAGTGCAGTACCTTAACTTTATGGAGAAGTGCAGCACAATAACCTCTTTGCAGGAAAATAGCTGTTCTTCGTAGTTCTGCCTGATTTACTTACTGGTTGGTGCTTTTGCTCTGCCACCCAAGAACTGTCCAAGTACGAGCAATTTATTTATATATGCAACTTTCCATTCTTTAGGCATTCATTGTATATGGTCGATATCCGAAATTTTTTTTTTCCTGCTAAACACTAACGAGGCTGAAAAGGTGAAAATCTTTTTCTTACAATATCAAGAGAGGCACATTTAGTGTAATATATGCACAAGGATTTGGACCGTCGGAGTATTAAAAGAACTACAAGAGTTGTTGATCCAATAGTTTAGATTTATTAAATTTATATTTTCAATTTTTATCTTGTTACAGAGGAAACCATTTTTTAAGGTTGAGATCTCCTATATTTTTTTTTCAAAACTGTTGAGGATATCAATCCTGTGCACAAATAATGGAACTTGATCTTCTGTGTTTAGGTGTTGATCATGGGTAGGCCCCATGATAAGCACTACTGGAATCAAGTTACGAAACTAGAAGATGGTGCTTGGCAGTGCAACCGTTGTGGACGTAAGTTTAAGGGAGGTGTTTCAAGAATTAAAGCTCATGTTGATCGGAAACAAGGGCAAGGCATTGCTGCATGCCCCATTGCTCCTGGCAGTGTTCCTGATAATGAAGGAGTTGATAACAATATTGCTGCCGGTTCAAGTAACCCACAAGAAGTTATAAATGCATTGAATTTATCAGAAGGTACAAATTGACCTATATATACTCAGAGAAATATTTGCCTTAACTTGGAGCACCACATTTAGATGCATAAGGTCAATCAACACTTAATATTTTTATAGATCTTTGTGAAATTAATTATGTAATACAAAAATTTCATAAAAATATTAAGTTTTGATTGATCTAATACACTCAATTGGTGATTCAAGTTTAGGCAAGAATATGCTGATAAAGTTAAAGTCTGAATTTTGAGCAATGCATGTTGTATGGCAAATTAAATTTCCCTAAGATTTTTCAAAGTACTTTTAAGTTTGCTATTAGAAATATTAAACCTTGATGAACCACTCTAAGGAACAGGACAGAGGAGTTTTTTGAGATGAGAGAAGTAAGATATGTTAACTAATTAATTCTTATGAGTATATAGCATATTTTAAATTATGATATATCTAGTTCCAAGTCCTTATATATCTGAAAATTTCATAGCTCAGGTCAAATAAAAAAAAAGCAGAAATCTTCATAGCACCTTCATTTTTTTTTTCTAATAACATTTTTATGATGGGAGGGAGTAGTAATTTTTAATTAGGCTTCTTAAAACCTTCTTAAAACCCTTGAAATACACAACGTGGAATTTAAAAGAACTAACTTGTCCCTCTCATACTAATTTAGTCCCAAATACTGTCATGCCATAATATTGCTTGTTGCTATACAATATCATTCAAAAGTTTTTCTATTGTATCATTTTTATTACAAGTATTCTATTGTATCTCTCAGGTAATAAGTTTGTCACTTACTGCTTTAATGTTTTTCTGTTTAAAATATGGTGATTAGATTATTTTATGAGTTCAACTATGATGCAAATTCAGTGTAAAACTGATATACCTTATGTTTAAGGAATTTTGCTATCTTATCATAGTCTTGTATTGTACAATGTTAAGTCCAAAGTTGTTCTATTACAAAAAGTATTCTATCATAACTTGGTAATATGTTCACCATTACTGCTTTATATTTTTCCGGTTTCTTTTGGAGTTTAATAATGGTGACTAAAATTTTCTCTACCATATGTTGCACTAAAGTGGCAGGAGGTCATGAAATGATTGTCGGTTCAAGTAGTCATCAAAATAATACTGAACACAATGTATTGGAAGGTACGTACCCTAGCTATCAATTCATTGTTATCACCAACAAGATTTTTTTCCCTCCATTTTATACATGTTCATTTATGTTTTTTTGGTGATGTAATGTGGCTTTATTTCTAATTTTTTATCATCAGAGTTTTATTTTATCACTAATTGTACACCATAGTCTCATTTAAAAAATTAGTATGATTTATATAGATTAACCTATCATTAAAACATATTAGATGTATTTACAGTTTACACTATTGGTTTGTTATAAAAACATTTTGAAATATTTATTGCAAACTAAACTTCAACCAATAAAATATGGATCTGAATTTTAGAATACAAGAATTTTAAAATTTCAATTTTATACTAAACCAATATGATTTATTTTATTTTATTTTTTAAATCTCGTACAACTAGCATTAATTAAGAAGCAAATTAATCACACGACAAATAACAAAAGCAAAATGGATAATGAAACAGGTTGGGCACCAGACGAAGATTTCATCGGAAATTTTGAAAGTGAGATTAATCAAGTAAAAGAATTGGTTCATAATTTAACCTGTGAGGAAGACGACATGAAGGGACAATTACAGTGGCTGGAGTCCCGTGGCAAGAAGCGCAAGAGACAAGTTGACGATTGGTTAAAGGGAATAAGAGACTTGAGAAAAAGAGCTACTGATATGAATAACTCGGTGGATCAGTTTGGACCAGCAGAAGTCATACCACTACAGCAATTGACTGAAGAAGTGCGGAAGCATAAGGAACAAAAGCCTTTGGTGTTGTCAAATGAATTGGTTGGTAAAGGTTTTGAGACAAATATTGGAAAGATTTGGGAACTTCTAAAGGATGACCAAGTCTTTATAGTTGGCATACATGGAATGGGAGGCGTGGGGAAAACATGCCTAGTGACTCATATCAAGAACGAAATATCAAGGAATGGCACTTTCAAGCATGTCTTTTGGGTCAATGTATCCCAAAAATTTAGCATTTTGAAATTGCTATTAGACTTGTAATTGAGAGAGAATTCTGAATTGATGAATTCACTGAAAACTGAAAATGTACAAGTCTGAGATTAAACTCAGAGTTGCAAGGATATATATAAGATAGATTAGCTACTATAATTAGCTAACTAAAGAGAACTACTCTTAACTAACTATCTTAACAAACGCTAACTGCCTAATAGCGCCTAACTAACTTCTCTAACTGTAATACTCTCCCTCAAGTTTGGAGCATAGATGTCTAATGCACCTAACTTGGAAAGTAAAACTGAAAATTTACAATGCGGGAGAGCTTTAGTAAAAACATCAACTAATTGCTGCTGAGTTGGGAGATAAACCAAGTTCAGAAAACCAGAATTGACATATTGTCGTATAAAGTGGCAGTCAATGTCGATGTGTTTCGATCTCTCATTTGAAGTGGGATTAGCAGCAAGCTGGATTGCTGACTTATTGTCACACATGACCATGATAGATGAAACATCAATCTGGAATGCTCTAAGTAGTTGTTGTAACCAAAGGAGCTCACTGGTGAGACATGCCAGTGCTCTATATTCTGCTTCTGCAGAAGATCTTGCAACTGTAGGTTGCTTTTTTGATTTCAAGAGATCGAGAGGACCCCAGATAAACACAGAAACTGTGGTTGATCTTCTAGTAACACTGCAATTGCCCCAGTCAGAATCAACATATGCAGTGACCTTGGTGTTTGGCTGAGCAGAGAAGAAAATTCCTTGACCTGGTGAAGTTTTGAGATACTGTAAGATATGATGCAAGGCCTTGAGATGAGGTGTCCGAGGCTTGGACATGAATTGACTCAGTTTGTTGACTGAGAAGATGATATCAGGCCTTGAAATAGTTAAGTACATAAGCCTGCCAAGGAGTCTGCTATACAAAGAAGGATCAGAAAGAAGATCACCATTTGTGTCATTGAGCTGCAGGTTTGCTTCCATAGGAATGTTCGCAGGTTTTGAATCACTGAATCCAGTGTCTTCAAGTAGCTCCAGAGTATATTTCCTCTGACTCAAGTGAATTCCCTTTGATGACTTGGCAATTTCTAAGCCCAAAAAATACTGCAAATTACCAAGAACTTTCAGTTTAAACTGAAGTTGCAAATCTGTGATGGCTCTGTCAACAAGAGACTTAGTTGGACTGGCAATTATGATATCATCCACATAAACAAGGAGGATGATGAGGGAGTCATTGGATCCTTTATGGAACAAGGAATAGTCAGCAGTGGACTGGTGGAAGCCAATATGAGTGATTGCTGCAGAGAATTTATGGAACCATTGTCTTGAGGCTTGCCTTAATCCATAAAGAGACTTATGCAATTTGCATACTGAATGTGCTCCTTGTTTTGGATATCCTAGAGGCAAATCCATGTACACTTCTTCAAAAAGATCACCATTTAAGAAAGCATTGTTGATGTCTAATTGAGCCAAGTGCCAGTTCCTTTGTGCTGCCACAGCAAGTAAGACTCTGACTGTGGTTAACTTAGCCACAGGTGAGAAAGTCTCCAAAAAATCTATTCCCATTTGTTGTGTGAAACCTCTAGCAACTAATCGGGCCTTGTGTCTTTCCACTGAGCCATCTGACTTGAATTTTGTCTTGTAGATCCATATACAACCAATGGATTGCTTGCCTGGAGGTAGAGGAACCACAGACCATGTTTTATTGGCTTCTAGAGCCTCAATTTCATCTGCCATTACTGCTCTCCATTGAGGAAACTTCACTGCTTGATGGTAAAATTGTGGCTCATATTGAGAGTCAACATTGGAAATGAATGTATGATATGGTTGGGAAAGGTTTGTGTAGGTAATATGGTTGGTTAAGGGATATTTGGTATGATGAACATAATCCTGTAAATACTGAGGTGGATTATGAGCACGGCTAGATCTTCTGGGTTGGTTTGGTGCAAGGTCTATATGACCAGGTTCAGGTGCAGGGATGTCTTGAACAGGTTCAAGAAAATTTGGTTCAATTTCAGGGATGTTTGGTTCATGTTCATTATCTGTTTCAGGTGTAGGATCAAGGTTTGGTGTTTGTGGGGCATGATCAAATTCAGGTAGGATAGGTAAGGGGGTGATTTGGCACAATGTCCTTAACAGGAACAGGAAGAACAGTGGATTGGAAAGGGTCAGGAGCAGTGTGTAACTTTTCTGTTTCAAAAGAAAATTTATCCTCAAAGAAGGTAACATCTCTGGACACCACAAACTTCCTAGTGGACAGATCATAAACTCTGTAACCCTTGTATCCAGGTGGATATCCCATGAAAACAGCAGGGAATGTCCTTGGTGAGAACTTGTTTCTCTGTGAAACTGGAACAGCAGCAAAACATAAGCATCCAAAAACTCTGAATGAAGTATAACTAGGTAATTTGTTATACAGCAGTTCATAAGGAGAACAGTTCTTCAGAGAAGGTGAAGGAACCCTATTTATCAGGAAGGTGGCAGCATTGACACACTCTCCCCAAAAGGTGATAGGAACCTTGGATTGAAATAACAATGCTCTTGCAACATTCAGTAAGTGCTGATGCTTCCTCTCAACCACAGCATTCTGCTCAGGCCTGTAAGGACAGCTAAACTGATGCACAGTGCCATGTTCTTGAAGGAAATCAGTCATCTGAAGTTCCTTAGCATTATCAGATCTAAGTTGTTTATTAGTCCTGCCAAAATTAGTCTTGACATAGCTAAAGAATTTTTTAATCATCACAGGTGCCTCAGATTTATATTGTAATAGGTATAACCAGGTAAACCTAGTACAATCATCAACAATAGTTAAAAAAAACCTTTTGCCATCATAAGTAGATTGATGATAAGGGCCCCATATGTCTACATGAACAAGATCAAAAGGATTCTCAGAGTAATTGTTGTTTGAAATGAAGGACAAACGCCTAAACTTGGACAAGGGACATATCAAGCATTTATTACATGAATTGAATTGCAATTGCAAATCAAGTTTATTACAGAAAAGTTTTAAGACTTTTTCAGATACATGACCTAAACGTGCATGCCAAAGAATACAATCAGATGAACTAGACCTATGTGTAACATTGTAAATGGGTGAAACAGAATGGGATTTATTGCCTAACGGTTTACTGCTAACAGAATGAGAATGAAGAACATAGAGGCCTTGGTGGAGATCACCCCTGCCAATCGTCTTCTGGTGCAATGTGTCCTGAATGATAAAAGAAGATTTGGTAAAAGAGACATGAAAAGAAATATTAGAAAGTAAACTACTGACAGAGAGTAGATTAACATGAAAGGAGGGTATGAAAAGCACATCATATATGACTAACTGAGAATTAAGTTGAACTGAACCAATTCCTACAACTTTAACCAAAGACTTATTTGGTAAAGTGACAAACCTATTATGTAATTCTCGAAAGGTAAGGAAAACATGTTTATGACAGGTTATATGGGAAGTAGCCCCAGAGTCAAGAATCCAACAATTTGAACTCTTAAATGGAGAATTTAGGATAGACAGGGAGATACCTAGAGATGACTCACCTACAAAAGAATCATTTTGATCTTGAGCAGTAGCCACAGGGACTCTTGCCAGCCGAGCTTGTAACTGGGCAAGAAATTGCTGACACTGCTGAGTTGACCAGTTTGTATCTTCAGTGCCATCAGTGATTGCCAGAACCTGATTGACAGAAGTAGAAGCTTGATGCTTCTTGTGACCAGGAGGATACCCATGCAACTTGAAGCATTTGTCTTTGGTATGCCCTGTTATGCCACAGTGAGCACAGATTGGCCTATCTTTCTTCTGATTCTTGTTCTTGCCTGGCTGAACAGCATATGCTGCTTCAGTTACTGGGACAATTTGAAGTCCAACTTCTCTTTGAGTCTCATCTTGAAGAAGCATTGAGAAAACTTGAGAAATTGGGGGAATAGGATTCATCATTAGGATTTGTCCTCTAGCATGAGAGAAAGACTCATTGAGTCCCATCAGGAAATTCATAACAAACTCATCCTGGAGGAAATCGATCAAAGGTTGAACACCTCCACAATTACAATTGTGCACAGGCCTATACTCACCAAGTTCTTCCCACAACGATTTGAAACGAGTGAAATAGGCACTGATGGAACTAGAATCTTGAGTACAATGAAGTAAAGCCTTCTTCAATTGAAAAATTCGAGGTCCATTTTTCTGCTTGAAACGATCTTCAAGATCTTTCCAAATTGCTGAAGAAGAGGTGCCATAAATCACACTTGTGCTGATTTCCTTGATGATTGAGTTCAAGAGCCAAGAAGCAACAATGCTATCGTTGCGTTTCCACAATCGAAAATTCAGATCATTGGCAAGGGGTTGAGGAACAGAGCCATCAACGAACCCTAGCTTGTTCTTCCCATCGAGAGCCAGCATCATTGAACGACGCCATGTGAGATAATTTGTACCATCAAGTGGCTGGGAAACAAGAACTAGGCCAGGCAAATCCGAAGAGTGAATGAAGAGAGGATTCTGTTCTTCCATTGTTTAGAATCACAAGTTTCAGCAAGAACAAGAAATGCAGAAAGGAAGAGAGAAAGGATCGAAGAAGAAAAGAGAAATCAGAGAGCGAAAGCTTCAAAAACAACTGATACCATATTAGACTTGTAATTGAGAGAGAATTATGAATTGATGAATTCACTGAAAACTGAAAATGTACAAGTCTGAGATTAAACTCAGAGTTACAAGGATATATATAAGATAGATTAGCTACTATAATTAGCTAACTAAAGAGAACTACTCTTAACTAACTATCTTAACAAACGCTAACTGCCTAACTGCCTAACTAACTTCTCTAACCGTAATAATTGCAAGATGACATTGCGAAAAGAATAGGTGTAAAGCTTGATGAAGATGATGAGAGAATAAGAGCAGAAATCTTGTCATTGGCGTTGGAGGGAAAAGAAAAATCCGTGCTTATTTTGGATGATGTTTGGAGTTATATTGATCTGCAGAAGGTGGGAATTTCTCTTAGAGTGAATGGACTTAAATTGATTCTGACAAGTCGTTTGAAACATGTGTGTCAACAGATGGATTGCTCTATAATAAGAATGGAACTTCTCTCTGATGATGAAGCTTGGGAATTATTTTTGCCAAAACTTGGATCCCATGGAACACCTGCAACACTTCCTCATGAAGTATTAGATATTGCAAAATCTGTTGCAAAGAAATGCCATGATTTACCTCTTGGAATCAGTGTACTGGCTAGAACCATGAAAGGTATAGATGACATTCGTGGATGGAAACATGCTTTGAATAAACTTCAAAATCGAGCAATGGGAGAAGAGATGGAAGAAGAGGTCTTTAAGGTATTAAAACTCAGCTATGAATATTTAATGGACAAGAACATTCAGAATTGTTTCTTACACTGTGCATTATACAACTATATTTTAGCAGAAGAGTTAATTATGAATCTTGTTGATGAAGGATTAATAAATGAAAAATGGAGTTTGGAGGAAATATTTTTTGAGGGGCGTTTCATATTGGATAAATTCAAAGGCCATTCTTTGCTACAGGAAGAAGAAGATGAAGAAGATGAAGAAAAATATTATTTATTGATGCATGGTCTGGTGAGGGACATGGCGTGCCATATCCTAAAAGAGAGTCACAGATACATGGTGAAATGTGATGAAGGATTGACAAAGATACCTCACTTGCTAGAATGGACGGCTGATTTGGAGAAGGTATCCCTGATGGGCAACGACATGAAAAAAATCCCAGAGGACACATCACCTCGGTGTCCCCGGTTGTCCACCTTGATTTTTAGTCGTAATCTCTTCAGTAGTATTCCAGATTGTTTTTTCAGCCACATGAATGCTCTAGCCATACTCGATCTATCTGATAATCCAATTTTAACATGTTTGCCGAATTCGGTGTCTAACTTGAGGTCCCTTAAATCTTTGCTACTCAAAAGATGTTCGTCTTTGAAATATGTGCCTCCTTTGGGACAGCTAAATGCATTGTCAAGATTGGTCATTACATATGCTTCAATTGAGGAAGTACCACAAGGCTTGGAAATGCTAATCAACTTGAAATGGCTTGAGCTGTCTCGGAATGACGAATTGAAGCTGATACCAGGGTCCGTGCTACCCGGATTGACCAAAATGCAATACCTCGATCTCCGCTGTAATATGGGTTCAACAAAACTAAAAGTAGAAGATGTACAAGGTATGAGTATGCTGGAATGTTTTGCATTCAGCTTTCAGGACGGCGAGAACTTCAATGATTATGTGCTAAAGACCCTGGAAAGAGGTTGTGGACCCAAAACTTATTTTCTCCATTCGGGAACTCGTACTACATGGGACTATTTTGATGAATATTATGCTCCTATCATTGAAGAAAGGAATACTGTAAGTATTGGAGATTGTGAAGAATTCGCCTATTTTCTGCCACCAGACCTTGCCGAACTGTACTTAGCAGAGAATAAGCAATGGACCAGATGCTTATGTGATGCTCTGTCATTCAATGGTTCTTCTTCTTTGAGGTACATTTACATTGACGATTGCCCAGAACTGAAGAGCTTGTTTTGTTTATCTGGCTCTTGTTCCTTTTGCACTCATATCCAAGACCTTGAATCTTTGTTGCTTATTAATTTGAAAAGAGTAGCTGTCATTTGGAAGGAAAATGATTTGCCTAGGGGCGGCGTGTTCTCTCATCTCAAAAGGCTTGAGATCCAGTATTGCCACAACATGGAGAAGTTGCTGACACCAGGGTCACTGCGACATCTTCGAAACTTGGAGGAGATAGAAGTGAAGAGTTGTAATTCAATGACGGAGATATTTGCAGTGAGTAATAGTAATGATGATGATTCTATCATTACACTCCCCAAGTTAAGGAGATTGCAGATAATAAATCTACCGGAATTGAAGATCGTGTGCAGAGGGATTATATTCTGTGGATCTTCTGATATGTTGTTATGCTGGGGATGTCCCAATCTACAAGGGCTTCCTACCGTACAAGTCTTTTCTGAATCTGATTCCGATTTTGATTTTGAATCTTAAGAGGACTATTCATTATAAAGTTTTGCTGTCGTTTTACACTATTGTAAAAGGATAAAGATGATCTTATACTTATACATTTTTTAAGGGTGTATAATTGAGAAAAAAAAAGTAAAAAAAATAAGTATGATGAATAATATTAGATGAAATGTAAAAAATAATATATGTATTGTTTGTGATAAGAATATTAAATTGATTGTAAAACTTATATCAAAATTTATATTATTAAATTACATGTATAGAGAATTTAATTTTTATATTCTTATCATTAATAGTACATATATTTTTTTATATTTTTTATAATATTATTTATTATATTTATTTTTTTATCATTTTTTTCACTTAATCAATACCATTTAAAATAATATTAATAGTCTTATATCCTTAAAAAAGGGTGTAAAATGATCTTTATTCATGGAGAATTTTACACTGCTTTATTAAGAAGTATATTGACTTTCATAGTGAGTTGAAAAAATGAGATGAGAGGCAATGGAAATTCCCACACCTTAACATCACAGTAACCAGAGGAGTTGCCACTATGCTACAAGGCCATTGTCTTTAAAAAGTAGTTTTTGGTCGTCCCTAGATGTCAATTTCTGGGAATGAAGCTGAGTCAGTCATTTCTAAACAAGATAAAGGAGTATATCTACGAGAGATATCTATCACAGAGTTTAGGTGTTAGTGGTGTTACTCTTTTACCATTTAACTAGTGTAGTTGGTGTGATATACGGGTTAGTTAAATATTTAGAATATAATTTTTTTATAATTAAGTTAGTAATTAACTTAATAATAAGAGAAGATACAGATATATACATATTAATTAATAATATTTTATTGTTAATTCTTCATTATTGTTACATGAAAAGAAGCAATATTACCAATCAATATTTAGAATAATGAAAAGAAAAATTGTAAAACGAATATAAAGGAAATTCAATTAAATTGAGAATATGTATAACTTTTTAAAAAGAAAACTGACTTAAGAATATGATACCACATAGCATTTTTCATTAACACATCACCAGTATTTTATATAATACAATGTATTAGTATCAATATAATCAGTATAATCAATTAATAAATATAATCAATATAATCAATTGTCATACATGGCTTAAAATTATACATCAATACAATCAATTAATCAATAAATATAATCAATATAATTAATAATTATTATCATTAATATATAAAAAATACATGACTTAAAAATTTGTTATACTTTATCCAAGTCAATTAATAAATATATTATGATTTTAACATATGGCAAATATATTATTTAATTTTTTGCCATATGTCATTTGATGTAACAACTAAAAAAACATTGACACGTAAAAAAAAATTGTCACATACATAAAAAGAAAAAATAAAAAATAATAAAAATAAAGAAAGAACAAAAATTACAAAAAAAAAAGGTATTAAAAAGCCAAAGAACCTAATAAGTCAAGTGTTAACTTAATTAATGTGTTATTTTCATATAGTTTGTTTAAATTGTATGAATTAAATGTATAGATTAGAGAGTGTTAAGAAATTAAAATGCATTAAATATTATTTGATAATATTGTTATAGACTATTGTAATTTTTGACAAATATTTTTTTTAATTATCACTTTGCAATATTCATTAACCTAAGAAAATTTTTTTGGATAGAATTTAGCATTAATGGTCAGTTTCATATAATCTTGATGATGAAAGTGAAAAATTAAGGATTTAGTTTGCAATATAATTTTATATGAAAATGTCATTAATGAACTTTTCTCTAGATATTTAATATTTAATAGTACTCAATAATCCATCGATCTATCAATATAATGATATATATAATATAGAAATGAAAATACATGATTTAAAAATTTGTCATGTGTCATCCAAATCAATTATTAAATGTATTAAGTTTTTGACATATATCAAATATATTACCTAATTTTCTACCATGTGTCATCTGATGTAATAACTTAAAAGGAATATTGACACATAAAAAAATCATCATATATACATCAATATAATCAATCAATCAATATAATCAAGTGATCAATATAATTAATAATAATTATAATTATAATTATAATTAATACATAAAAAAATACATGGCCTAAAATTACATATACTTCATCCAAGTCAATTAATAAATACATTAAGCTTTTGATATATGACAAATACATTACCTAATTTTTTATCATGTGTCATATGATATAACAACTTAAAAGAAATATTGACAAGTGTAAAAAAATTGTCACATATACATAAAAATAAAAAATAAAAAATAAAACAAAAATGACAAAGAAAGAAAGAATAGAAATTACAAAAAAAAAATGAATTTAAAAAAGTTAAAGAAACTAAAATGTCACATGTCAAATGATTAATTTAATTAATGTGTTATTTTTATTTAGCCTACTTAAATTATATGAATAAAATGCATAGGTTAGAGAGTGTCAAGGAATTAAATGCATTGAGTATTATTTGCAATTTTGTTATAAACTATTGTAATTTTTGACAGATATATATCTTTTAATCATCAACTTGAAATATCTATAAACCTAACATGTTTTTTAATAGAATTTGACATTAGTGATTAGTTTGATATAGATTGATAACAGAAGTGAACAATTAAAGATTTAATTTATAATATAATTTTATATAAAAATGTCATTAATGAATTTTTCTCTATATATTTAATATTTAATAGTATTCAATAATAATTATAAAAGAAGATAAATATTTTTGCATTAAGACTTAGTTTGTTATACTTTTTAAAAATAAGGGTCAAAAGTTATGAGAAGAATTTCAATATAATTTCATTTGTAGTTCATCTATAAATCTTTTTATTTTATGATATACTAAAATGACTATAAATGATAATATAATTTTTACATTATAAATTATTTTGGTATAACCTTAAGAAAGGAATTTCGATTGTACTACTTAGAAATATTAATCAAGCAATAGGATTGTATAATGAAATAAATTAATTGTTGAAAAACAAAAGATCAGTGTGATAAGAACAAAAATAGTAACATGAAAACATGTTAGTAACAAAATTTATATTCCTAAATCGGATTTAATACCATCAAATCTTGAAAATTATAACAATTATTCTTTCATGAAAAACATGGACCAATACTTTGAAGAAGAGAATCTCTAGTAATAAAAACTCAAATGAATAAAAAATATAAGGATTGATGCAATAATAGTATAGATTAAAATCCAAATAAGTAGTCCAAAAAAATCCAAATGAGTAAAAATATAGTTAATGATATAAAAAATTATAAAAAAACTATAGAGTCCAAAATTAAAATTAGATGAAACTATATAAACAAGTTATTTATTTTAAATTTTTCTCTAATTATCTCGGGCGTTGCATGAGTACAAAATAATAGTAATATAGAAAAGAAAGATACATGCCTTGAAAAATTATCTCATGTGTCTTCCTTGTCAGTAAGTAAATGCATCACTTGCTTGACATGTGGCATCTAAAGTACCTAATACTTTGTCACATGTAATCTTATGTGACAATTTCCTGCCACATATGATTTTGATATGACAACATGAGACATGTAGGAAAAAATGCTACATGTAAAAATATATTTAATAAATAAATTAAAGAAATACGATACACCAAAAACACAAATAAAAAATAATAATTTCATTTTTTTGTCTAGAGAATTGATTAAAATAAGACAATTAGCAACTTGTCATACTAACCCAACCCCTAAGATTTCAGTTTCATGCAATGATTATTGAACCATTAAAATAAGATAAAGAAGTTCAAACCAAATCAGTTTGAGAATGGTCTAAACCAGCAAGTTACGGGCCTTAATTCTGCAGTGTTTTACTCACATAACATGCTAAAACAACTTTCTTTTGTATCAACCTAGATTTACTCTTCTTGAAAAAAGTACATAGATGAAAATCCTACAAAGAGAAACAGAATGAGCGAAGCTGTAATAATGGATCCAAAATAACTATTTACAGAAATATACATCATGCCAATTTACTGAGAGGAAATGCACACCAGACATTGTCAAGCAGAAAACATCAATAGAAAACATCTACAGATAGCATCAAGTTCATCGTTATTACTAAAAAGAAAATACAATTAGGTTGTGTGACTGTCTGAGCACGTTTAAGCACTTTGCTATAACACTATGTGTGAAATATAACTGTTATTTACTCTGGAAGTGACTTAAATTACTTAGTTAATAAAAATAAATGTGAAAATTTTGTTTCTAGGTCACAAATGTGGAAACTGTGCTATAGTTAAAGTTTGAGGTTAATTGGAGTTAGTTTAGCATTTTTAAGCATACCGATTGTGTGTTTTAATGCTGGATTGACTACCAGCAGATATGAAAAAATATGAAAATGGTGAGACAATATTTTTAATGAATCTTAAGATTTATTTTGAATCTGTTGGAAGCTAGGAAATCAGATTAGGTGAAATCTGAGTGTTCTTAGTAGATCAGAGTTTTAGTACTTATTTGAGAAAAGCCAAATGTGACTTATTTTTTTTAAATATCTCACTGCAGCAGGAAAAGAGAGAGAAAAATAGAGGAAAGAAAAGAGAAAAGAAAGAAGGGAACCAAAGGAAGAAAAGAAAGAAGAAAGAGAAGAATACCAAAGAGGAGGATCAATCATCAAGGAAGAGGAATCAAGTGGATGTTGACTTCATCTTCAAGACCTTGAGGTAGGGGAAAACCTTGTTCTTAAACTCATTTTCCTACTCTCTTCATCTTGTTCTTAAGTGATGACTTGATGTGTGATTTTAGGTTTTGAGTTGTTATTGGTTGTTTGGGCTTGAATCTTGTTGTAGAACTTGATGATGACTTATTTATAAGTTGTTAGGTGTATGAAAATGGATTTCCAACCCTTGTATGTCTTTAATCCCATTTGTGTTGAGATTTGGGGTTTTAGGTTTTGAAATGGATGATTATCCATGATCTTTGGTTTTGAGTGAAATCAAAGTGGTTTAAAAGTTGTTATGTGTAGTTGAACCTTGTGGAAAGTTGAAAATCACTTGGATGTGAAGTTTGAGTGATTGGAAGAGGTGAAAGAACTAATGAAACAGTTCCACAGTTTTGCAGAAGCTGCTGTAATGCTTCTGGTTGAGCGACACGGGGTGGGCTGTGTCCTTCTCTACCAGGGAAATGTTGTGAACAATGTTCACAGAGCAGGATACGGGGTAGGCCGTGTAACAAGACGCGGAGGAGACTGTGTTGTGAGACATGGCCTGTGTCTGAGGACAGAATCTTTCAAAATGTCATTTTTTATGTTTTCCAAGTTCTTAATTAGACGGGATCATTGGTATATGTTTCTTGAAGTGTGTTGAGACTCTAATGGGAGTATTTAATGAAGTGAATATATGGTGAATGTAAATCAATTGGTATGTTAATTATTATAGTATTTAACATCATTGTATTTCATGTTAGTAGTTAGGAATATAAATCAATTGACATGCTATTTATTGTAGTAATTGGCATTATTGTTGTTCCGTAGCTATGTTGATGAGGTTGAGCCTTCATTGTTGACGATCATAATGTGATTTTGAATGAGAAGGTAACCACTCATTCCTATCATAGTGATTGTTATAGATGATCTAATGTGATTTTGAATGTGAAGGTAATCAATCCTTCCTATCACAAAGGCCATTGTTGTGATTAAATATGATTTTGAATGAGTAGGTAACCAATCATTCCTATCATAATGATTGTTGTTGAAGATCGTGTAGTTGATGAGATTTCACTACCAGAGATGGTGATCATACATGATTGTAAGTAAAGAGGTAACATACCTTCCCGATCATAGTGATGAGTTGAGCATGGTCTTTCCCTCACACCTCGTGGTTTAACTGGAATTGGGTTTTCAGTGCTTGTTCAAAGCTTATGGAACCGGGTTCCTTTGTTTTGATCAAGGTTCATGCATTCATGACATTGTCATGGAACTGAGTTCTTGTAAATGGTATCATACATTATGCATTTCATATTTAGGTTATTGCATAGGCATGCACACTAGATATAAATTGGCATAGCATGGCGATTGTATGAGCGATTGCTATCATGACATAAAAACCATGATATTGTAATTGTATGGGCAGTTGTGTATCTTTGAGATGGAGATGTTGTGTTTGTTTCTCTGAGATGGAGATGTTGTGTTTGTATCTCTGAGATGGAAATATTGTGTTTATATCTCTGATATGAAGATATTGTTATTGTGTCTCTACAATGGAGACGATGCTTTGGTGTCTCAAGGATAGAGATGATGTTTTTGTGGGTGTGGTAATTTCTAGAAAACTGTTTGTAATAAATGAGTTTTTATACAAACTTGTAAAATGAGAATCTATTTCGAGAAGAAAAAGGACTTGGTTTTAGCTTTTGCCACCTTTCTAACTTGCTATGTATGAGGTTTAAGTTTACAAACGTGTTTTTCTCTGAAATGGGTGGAATGATTGTGATGACATGGTATATGTATTTTATCTACCGAGAATGTGTGATTCTCACCCCTTATGTGCGTTTCCATGATGATTCCAAGAAGGAAGTCTAATGGAAAGTGAAGACAAGCAGGAGCTTAAAGTGCTTAGCTTGGTGTAGCTGAGTAGTTTCTTTTGAAATGATGTACGTATTGTATTTATAAGAAATATTGTCGTTGTGTAATGAATATATTCATTCGAAGCTCATATTTTCTCTATATACATGACTTTATTATATTGGAAATTACATAGTTGTAGAAGTAGCATGGCCAATGTTGTGTTATTCTTTTATATGACGATATATCTGAATAGCAAATATTGGGATGTTACATTGAGAATCGATATTATTACATTTTTTGTCTAAACACCACCTATGCGTTAAGAATTTATGCTTAATGATGATGGTCGTTGAAGTTGCAAGTGCCTTTTTGAGTCGACATAAAAGACGATTATGACAAGCTCAAGATCCTGTAACTTGGACAGAGAAGGACCCGAAGCTGCCATATGGGTTTCACCATGGTCGTTGCCAAATTCCTGTGCTCGAGAGTGATTCCACCATGAATGTACATCAACGTCAAATAGAATGATAAGAAGAACAACATCAATGAGCATAATTCAAATTCAAATTTTCATCCTAATTGAATAGCATTTATGTACAGCTAACTAATTAATTGTCTCAACTAATTAATATATTAATTATTTTTCATTATCTTCTATAAATTTATACCAAAATTATCTTATGTGAATAATATTACTTTTCAAATTCAAATAATTTATATAAATATAATTAAAACTGTTTAAATTTTGAAACTCACCCCTTAATTAATGTCATTTATTTACTATTAAACAATTTATATATAATTAATTAGTTGTGTAACCTAATTAATTTTTTATTTTTTCACTATATTCCACTCATAAAATTTACTTTCAAATAAAGAACACAAATAATAAAAGAAATAAAAAATTAAAATTTGAGTTTTTCTCTTAATTGAATGCCATTTATGTACATTTAATTAATTACATCAATGAATTAATATATCAATTATTCATTATCTTCTACGAATAATAATATCATTCAAGTAATTTAAATAACAATAATAATATAATTTAAACTAAGATAAAAAATATATTTAAAATTTTTAAATGAGTGTAACTTCATAATTAACATAAAAGACCAACTTCCAAATTTTCATTATTGCAATATGTCAATATTACTATTCAAACCATTTTGCTATAGGTAAAATTAGAAAGACAAAGTGCGGGTATCTTAGTAAATAACTAAAAAAAGAAACAAATGGTTGATTTAATGTAGCTCTATGAGCTGTCATCATCTCCTTAGGTTATTTAATTTGCAAATGTTTGTGATAATCACTATTCTCTCCTCTTCTTGCGTCTCTCTGTTCGTCTAATTATAATTTTCTCATTTTCTATCACACGTTGTTATCTTCACCCCATGTTCGTGTCAATTTTTAATTGGTTATTATTTCAAGGTTTTTTTGTCCAATATTTGATGGTTATTACTTGCTATCATTGCAAGTTCAATAATCACTATTAAGAAGATGGATGGAAAGGAGAATGACGTGACAAAGAGTTTGATTATTAGAATTGTAAGGCTTAACACTTTTTGGCACCTAACGCATTATTGCTACTTGCTACAAGGATAAAACTTGTTTTATTTTTTATTTTTTTTAAAAAATGTGTAATTATTTATTTGTTTCAAGCTTCATAATAGAATGTAACAATATTCTTTACACATTTTATAATTGTATAAGAATGCTCTACAGTACATGTTGCCTTTAGATTAAAGTCTTCAAGAATAATTAGAAGAGTATTTTGACAATATTAAAGTAGCAATGTCGTTGCCATTTCACATTAAAGAATGAGAGAAGGTCAATTCTTTTGTTGTTGACCTAACTAATTTTTCGTTGTTTGTGTTTTTTATTATTTAATTGGATAGCTTGATGACTTACTTAAAACATAAAACTATTATACAATTGCGTATGACGTACTTTGAAGTTTTGAACAACATTTTCATGACAACACACAGCTTGGAATTGATTTGACAATCACCGTCAAGTGTGGACATACAAATCAATAGTTTATATTGGTTGAATTGTTGAATAATTCCAAACAATATCATTACTAAAATTGTCGCAACCGGAATCGCGATGGGACAATCAAAATAAAAAATTAAAAAAAAAAAGAGTTGTCACCGATATTTATTTAAATTAAAAAAACTTTTTAATTAGAAAAATTAGTCTTTTAAAAAATAAATTTAGATTTAAGAGTCGATTCTGAGTAAAGAATATATTAACACCTTACATTGCCCATTCTAAGAATGATACTTTAAGTTAATTGTGTAAATTTCAATAATCTCAAATATATTTATTTTACTATTTTTAAAAACTTTGTAACTATATATAAAAGAAAAAAATAACCAAATTATGAAAATTAATTGACTTGACAAAAATAAATTCTTGCTCTTACGTATCTCTTAGTGCAATAAGAAACTTAAAATCACGTCATTCTTTAGAAAAACGATTATAAGTTGATTGTTTTTAATTTTGAAAAGATTTTTGTTTTAAAAATTCATTTTATTTTTTTTATGTTAAAAAAACGAATCATCAAATTATGACAATTTAGATGATTCTAAAAGTTACAAGGAATGAAATAAAAACAAATCATCAAATTCTCAACAAAGTTCAAATTTTTTTTAACAAAAGTAAAAGGAATGAAAAAAAACAAAAGCCATAAATATAAACATGTGAAAACAAAGAAGCAAAGCAGAGATTTGGCATTAAAAAAAAAAAGACTAAGTTAACATACATGGTCTCATGTGAACATTACATGTAAAGTCCTACATGAATCCCTTATTTTTATATTCCTATTATTATCAGATATTAACCTTTTCGATTGTGCTTATTTCCTTTTTGGCTTTTCATCATTATTTCATTTGGCTCTTAGTGAAATGACTTCTTTCCCCTTTATTTATACATTTTCAAAGTAAGAAATGCAAAAAAAAAAAAAAAGCTAGGAGACCAGATCATATAACCACACTATCATTCATATCTGCAGATTTCATTCCCACATGATCAACACATCAGGTACAAATGTAAAGCACGGATACTTCCTACAATAGCAGCAAATTGTCGAATTACAAAAATCACAACTACCAACTAACATAGACCGTGAATGGAGAAAATGAAGATCTAAAGCATCCCAAATAATTCAAAACAAAGAAACAACTTTGACAAGACTTCAATGAATCCAAGCACATTATCAAGCAGAAATCATTTTCATCTATTAGCTAGTGCGCAATTAGCAACTCGTTCACTAACCTAACCCCTAAGATTTCAGTTTCATGCAATGATTATTGAACCATTAAAATAAGACAAAGAAGTTCAAACCAAATCAGTTTGAGAATGGTCTAAACCAGCAAGTTACGGGCTTTAATTCTGCAGTGTTTTACTCACATAACATGCTAAAACGACTTTCTTTTCTATCAACCTAGATTTACTCTTCTTGAACAAAGTACATAGATGAAAATCCAACAAAGAGAAACAGAATGAGAGAAGCTGTAATAATGGATCCAAAACAACTATTTACAGAAATATACATCATGTCAATTTTACTGAGAGGAAATGCACATCAGACATTGTCAAGCAGAAAACATCTACAGATAGCATCAAGTTCATCATTATTACTAAAAAGAAAATACAATTAGGCAGCCATATTGATCAATGAGATCACTTACTTCAAAAGCACACAAGCCAGACTCAAATTTCAAACCACCAATGACCTTTGTAAAGAACATAGCACAAACTTATACATTTTCAGATTACGAACAAGAGACAAGACAAATTGTAATCATGTTCAAACAATTTAATTCACTTAACGAAGAGGAGCATACAAGAACCAAGAATGGCTAAACAATAAAAGTCAACCCAATCATTTTGTTAAGCAAATTGTTCCTATTCCTAGACAAACAAGGCCATCAAATTAGTAGTGTTAACCGATTATAGTCAATACAGTCAGAGCCCTCACCAAATATCAACATCAATTCAATACATAGTCATTCAAACCTTTCATCAAACAGGTAGAGGGCATGTATACAAAGAACTTTTGAAACATTGAGACAATTATAGGACCCTCCAAAAATGATCAGATCAAAGATACAAACCAAATGTTTAATTATAAATTCAACTGAAAACAGAAAAAGACAATGGATTACTCATAAAATCATGTTGGAGAAAAAAAAAACTAACAGAGGAAAAAATGATGCGCACAAGTCCCCAACGAGGCTCTGATTTTGTACTTATTTCAACTTCATTGCTGTTCCAAGGCCTCTGCGTCTCTATTGCTCTGCTCCCTTCGTCCGCAGATCCTTCGCACTGCGTCTCACTCACTGTTGAGCTCTGCCTCACGCCTCTCTGTATTTGCTCTCTGTCTTGCTTTTAATTTTGAGTGTCCTATGCTACCTCTCTGCTTGAGGATTTATAGGGTTGAATCCGCGTCTTCACCATTCAATCCACGCGATTTCCTTTGATACTAATTGAAATCAAAACGAAACAAAGGAAGTTACTCTCACAGCAAGGACCAAAAAAAGAAGGAATTGCGCTTACCTGAACCGTGATTGACGTCTGGGGTTTGACGCGCGACTAGAAAGGAAAGAATCACGCGCTCAGAGTATGATGGAGCCAAGGAAACGTGCACGCATAGAGAAATTGGTTGGGGTTTGGGCGGAGAAATGTGGGCTTTTTTACTAAACTGATACTATTAGTAAAACTATTTATCAAATTGTCATTTTTTTTAATTATTTATTAAATTATCATTTTTTTACTATTTACTAAAATGTTACTCTTTTGAAATTATATACCAAAATATCACCTTTTTGGCCTACGTGACATTTTTTAATATTTTCTGGCCAACCAGGATGCGCCAGCCTACGTGGCGCATCCTAGTTGACCAGAAAATATTAAAAAATGCAACGTAGGCCAAAAAGGTGACATTTTGGTATATAGTTTTAAAAGAGTGGCATTTTGGTAAATAGTTAAAAAAATGACAATTTGGTAAATAGTTAAAAAAATGACAATTTGATAAATAGTTTTACTAACAATGTGATTTAGTAAAAAGTCGAGAAATATGTTTTGCGAGAGAGAGAGAGAGATGTGAGTACGGGGAGAGAGACGAGAGAGTTTTTTTTTTGTTTTTTCCTTTTTTTTCTTTTTATTTATTTATTTTATTCTGAATTAAAAAATTTAATAATTCGACAAAATTAAATGTTCACAAATTAATTAAGCAATAACAATAAAAAAATTATGGATAAAATTGGACACCTACAAGAATTATTATGTCCGATAAAAAATTAAGAGAATATTATTCTTAAATTATGCAATGGTCATGAGAATATGGAATCTAATCTATTTTTTTAGAACTACATTATATACGTGAGAAAGAGTTGATGTAGAGTATTAATTGCATAAGATAGAAAAATGTATACTTTGAGTTTGGTAGGATTTCTATTAATAGGAGGTTATTTAAATGGATAAAACTTCATTTAGAATATGGTTTGAGAAGTCATTAGTGTTTGATAGTTTAATCTAGGTTGAACATTAGAATTATCATTTCTTACATCAAAATGATATTTTTTATTAAGAATATTTACATGATATAACCGGATTGTATCATTGTGGCTATCCTCAAGGAGCATAAGAGAGCACCATCCTAATGATGTTGTTAAGATTATTAATAGAAATAAGAATTTTATAAACTTTCTCAAGGAGGATATATCACATTTAGTATTTCAAAAAATCGAGGAGTGTGAAAAAATGATTTAAAATAGTCTTTGTAGTATTTTAATAATTCTTTATTATTTCATTCACTTTTTTCATCATTATTGTAAATCTAACTACAATTTAAAGTTTTGTGATGCTACACCTTCTTATTCCAATGCTCTTTCTCTTACTTGATGCTAAGTTTAATTTATCATTAGTTTAGAAAATTGTCAATATTTGTCTGAAAAAAAAATTATAGTACAATTTTCTCTTTGAGTAATCATTTCTAATTGACAATATGGCCTATTAGAGTAGTGATGCATTATATTCTGATTTTTATTATTTGTTGAGTTTTTATCATTATTCTTTGACAGCTCCATTAACAAGATTTTTTTAGAGAATTGTCAAGTTCATGTATGATACCAGAAATGAGGTCTTATGTTTCAAGATTAATTTTATAGAAAAATTCAAAATATTTAAGTAATTGAACATTTAAAAATGTATTAATAATTTATTTATCACACTAAGAATGTTGTTTGAATTACATCATTCTTCTACTTTACTGTTAAAAAAAGAGTATAAAAAGTGTTTTAAACTAAACCTTTTTTTAGGGCTCTAATGCAGATGTAAAAGATCTTAGTATTTTGGTTTCAGTTGGTCTTTCAATCAGTAACAATAATAAAGTTTCTTGAAGAAATGTTTCCTTAAAAAAAATCTCCTCAAACTAGCAACATATTTTGTCTCAACATAATTTTATTAATTGAAATGTACACGACTATCGCACAACTTTTTTTTTTGCTCCAAATCCAACATACATGTTTTTATTGCTCTTTAATTAATTATATAATAATAATTTTACAAACAACACATTTTATTATATTGTTTAGCACACGGTCAAGTATAGAATAAAATGCAAAAAAAATTATTTAATGTGCAATTCGATTCTTCCTATTATCTTCATTAGATTCAATATTTGTCAAATTTTATTTGTCAAAGATAGGCCTTTTGATGGTTTTGATTACCAAAACAAAGGCAACTCCTTGTCATAATAGTATTTTTTGTTTAAATGTTTTCTTTTCCAATGACTAATAATGATAATCACATATTTTATACATTAATAAATCTTCATTTTTAGTCATTTACACTATCTATGTACTTAATTGATTGAACTTGATTATGTTTTGTAAGTTTAGACTCAAATTGGACTTAATTAATTTTTTTTCCAGCATTATTGAGAGTTTACACTGTTTCTGTATTTCGATCATATCTTGAGTTCTATATGTCTAAAAATTATGTATCCTACCTTGTAGGAAAGATAAGAAAGAGAGTTCTAAAACTTTCATGAAGACTATTTTACCATTTTCTGGCGACATCCATGAGTTCATCATTGAATCATTTCGGAGACAAGAATCTCAATAATTTTCCACTCATCAAAAGTCATTTGACATTTTTCACTCATCCACCCACTTATCCACTCACTCATTAATCAGCTCCCTTATCATTTTGTATCCCTAATCCTCTATAAAAGGCACCATTGACTGATCATTTAGGAATCTTGGTGTTAGAGATCAAGATCATGTTATTGTGTTACTTGTTTATCTTGTTGTAGTTTTCTTTTGTTCTAAATTGAAGCTATGTTCTTCTTCTTCTTCTTCTTTTCTCTTCCTTTCTTCTTGTCTATGAGTAAATAATTTTTATTTTATTTGGGTGAAAGAGCGAAGCTCTTGGTAATGAAATAATGTTAAATTAATCTATTTCTTGTGCTTAAATGATATTTTTTCAAGTGGTCATTATATGTCTTGTATTTTCTTTCCAATAATTTTAAAAACCCTTCTTGTAAAGTGAAGATCTTGATTTGTTGTAGATAAGATATTGACACAATGAATACTTGAACCCATTTATAAGTGGTGGTATTAATAGATAGTTAAAGGAACCATGATATAATTACATATATAATCTTAAATGAACTTTGATTGTTGTATTTTTCGATTGGAGCCTCCATTATGTGTGGATTCTAATTGAGTTATAAAAAGAATTAATTTTGTCCTCATTTTATTTACCAAGAGTGGATCTCCTAACCCAAATAAATCTTTTTTATTTGTGATCAAGTTTTATCACCTTTATTATTGTGACAAAATATTTTCTTTATCTTAAAAATTTTTTCTTCATCAATTCCCTATGGATCGACCTCGGATTACCGAGAATTTATTACTTGAAACAACCTGCACTTAGGTTTGCAACTTATAATCAGCATCAAGTTTTTGACGCTGTTGTCGAGGACTTTATTTGAAAAACAAATTTATTTTGTATATATTTTGTGTATACACACACACACACACACACACACACACATATATATATATTTCTACTCTTTAATTTTTTTTATTTTGTACATACTAACGTACTAATTTAGTGAGAAAAACTCTCCCTTCTCCTTCTGTAATTTTTAATAATTAATTAAATAATCTTTCTTCTTCTCTTCTCTCTCGCCGAAAGAAAAAAAAATATGCTTGCTGGTTTTCTGGTTTTTACTTTATGTTTTAATAATATATCAATATTGATTCTTCTCTTCTTCCTCCTATGCCGGCTCTGATGGGGCTCTGCCTATCTCTGATTTTCATATTTTAAATTTATTTTCTGCACTTTATTTTTTCTATTTTATTTTCTGTACTTTATTTTCTATATTTTACTTTCTGACTTTCTAACTTACTAACATAATTATTAACTTTCTAACTATCTAACTTTTAAATTTATTAGCTATCTAACTTTTTAATTTATTAGCTTACTAACATTTTACTTTATCAGCTACTAACTTACTACTTGTTAATATTTATCGGTGGCTGGTTTATACCATACACTTGTTAATATTTATTTACTACGTGTTAATTTATATTTGGTGGCTGGTTTATACCATATCTTTATTAATATTTAATGGCCAGATTTATACCGTCAGCTTGTACATTTTCTTTTCTATTTTAAATTACTTATTTATGCTTAATTTGTATCGTGATTTAAATTTTGGTCGTTTGGTTAAAGTTAATTCTGGTACTTTATATATTGATTTGTTTGAATCACAATCACACACATTAAACATAATGGCTGAAAATGAAAGTGTACATGATGAATATGAAAATCAACCGTTGCGAACCATGCGTGAATATTTGCAACCATCTCGAAATTCTAGTCCATCATGTTTTATCTTTCCACTCAATGCTAACAATTTTAAATTTAAGCCAGATATGATTTCTTTACTTCCTAATTTTCATAATTTAGAATCTGAAAATTCATATTTACATCTAAAAGAATTTGAAGAAGTATGTACCGCTTTTAATGAGCAAACTTGCACTGAAGAGATTGTTAAGCTTAAATTGTTTCTTTTTACTTTGAAAGATAAAGCAAAAACTTGGCTTAACGCTTTGAAACCAAGATCAATTGGTACATGGCAAGAAATGCAAGGTGAGTTTTTAAAGAAATTTTTTTCAATACATAAAACCAGTGCTTTAAAAAGACAAATTCAAAATTTTTTCTAAAATTCAAATTAAGCATATTTTCAAAGTTGGGAACGTTTTAAAGATTTGTTAAATTCTTGCCCACATCATGATTTTGAAAAATGACGCATTATAAGCTTCTTTTATGAAGGGTTAACACCTGAAACCAAATAATTTACGAAAATAATGTGCAATTATGAGTTTCTTAATAAAGAACCTGAAGAAGCTTTAGACTATTTAGACCATTTGAAAGAAAATTCTCAATCTTGGCATGGTACAAATCCTTCTGAAAATTCAATTAGATATAACCTTACAAATGCTAGTAAAGAAAAATATCATCTTAGTCAAGAAGAATATCTAAATGTTAGGTTTGCTAGTTTAGTTAGAAAGGTTAAAGTCATGGAATCAGGGAAAGTAAAAGAAATTAAATATGTGTAAAATGAAGAAATTTGTAGCATTTATGATGAATTAGGACACTCAACAAATGAATGTCCAAAAATTCCTATTTTTAAAGAAGTTGTGCATGAGCAAGTAAATGCAATGAATAATTTTAAAAAGTCATTTACTTCTTCATTTTCAGATTCATACAATTCGGAATGGAGAAATCACCTGAACTTTAGTTGGAGGACTAACAATCAGGCACAATTTATGCAACCACCACCTCCTCAGGCACAGCAGGACTCAAAATTCTCAAGAATATGCACCCTATGTCCCACCATATAGGAAAAACCTTGAGGAAACATTGTATGCATTCATGAAAAAGTAAGAGACCATTAATAACCAAAACACTTAAGCCATGATTGACATAAAAGACACTCTTGCTAAACTTTCTACTGCACTTGTCATTCACGAAAAAGAAAAGTTTTCCTCTCAACCTCAACCAAATCCCAAAGGTTAGTACAGCCTAAATGAGGATAGTTTAGAAAGTTAATAAATAGATCAAGTCAAGTCAGTGATAACTCTTAGGAGTGGAAAGGTTGTTGAAAAATAATTTCCTAAATCGTGTGAGAAAGATGATGAATTAAGTCCCAAAGATGAGGAATGAGTTGATAAACCACCTGGCCAAAAGGAGACCAAACCCTCGCCTTCACCCCCATATCCTCAAGCATTAAACAATTCAAGTAAAGTGAACCATAACAATGAAATTTTTAAAATCTTTAAACAAGTGAAGGTCAATATTCTTTTGTTAGATACTATCAAACAGATTCCCTGTTATGTCAAAATTTTGAAGGACTTGTGCACTGTTAAAAGGAAATACAATGTGAAAAAGAATACCTTTTTAACTGAATAGGTAAGCTTCATTCTTCAAAACAATAATGCGTTGAAATATAAAGACCCTGATTGTCCTACAGTTTCATGCATTATTGGTAAACATAAAATTGAACGAGCTTTACTTGATTTTGGTGCTAGTGTTAATTTGTTTCCATATTCAGTTTATCAGCAACTCAACTTAGGTGAGTTAAAACTAACTTCTATAACTTTTCTACTTGTAGATAGATCAATTAAAATTCTAAAAGGAATAGTGGAAGATGTATTGGTACAAGTTGATAAATTCATTTATCCTGTGAATTTTATTATCTTGGAAACTGAACCTATGAAAAATAGTAACAAGTTAATTCATGTTATTTTAGGTCGCTCATTTTGAGCAACATCTAATGCTTTGATAAATTGCAGAAATGGAGTAATGAAGCTAACATTTGAAAATATGACACTAGAGCATAGTATTTTCAACATGTGCAAGCAATCATAGGAAGTCTATGATGAAAAGGAAGCAATTGAAGGGGTTGAGGCCATTATAGATGATCATCTTCAAACCAGGAGTTCTTTTGACCCATTAGAAATTTGTTTAATTAATTCATTTGATTCAGATATGCAATTAGATGATGATATTTCTGAAATATGCTCTTTACTTGACTGTACACAAGTAATGAAATACAAAGGATGGAAGCCAAGATTCGAAGAGTTAAAACCCATGAATGATGATACTCAAAATGTACCCACACTGGAACTAAAGTCATTACCTGTTGGGTTGAAGTACACATTTTTGGGAGAAAAACAAAGCTTTCTAGTAGTAATTTCCTCATCCTTTACCAAAGAATAAAAATGTATGTTGATAGAAGTACTTAAAATGCATAAAAGTGCAATTGGATGGACATTAAAGAACATAAAATGCATTAATCCATTAATTTGTACACATAAAATACATTTAGAGGATAATGCTAAAACATTTCAACAACCTCAAAGAAGATTAAATTCACACATGAAAGAGATAGTTAGAGCTGAAGTTCTCAAATTACTTGATGTTGGAATTATCTACCCCATCACTGATAGCCAGTGGGTAAGCCCTACACAAGTTATGCCTAAGAAATCTAGAATAATAGAGGTTGAAAATGGAAAAGATGAATTAATACCTACCCGAGTCTCATCTAGTTGGCGTATGTGTATTAATTTTAGAAAATTGAATGCAGCCACTAGGAAAGATCATTTCCCTTTGCCATTTCTTAATCAGATTCTGGAAAGAGTAGCAGGACATCCCTACTATTGTTTTCTTGATGGTTATTCACAGTATAATCAAATATCACTTACATTAGAGAATCAAGAAAAGACCACTTTTACGTGCCCCTTTGACACTTTTGCATATAGAAGAATGTCTTTTGGTCTTTGTAATGCTCTGACAACTTTTCAAAGATGCATGTTAAGTATTTTCAATGACATGATTGAGTATTATTCAGAGGTTTTCATGGATAACCTGACAATTTTTAGAAATTCTTTTGAAAATTGTCTTGATAATTTGGAAAAAGTTCTTAAAAGATGCGAAGAAAAATAATTTATGTTAAACTGAGAAAAATGTCATTACATGGTTACATCAGGAATAGTGTTAGGTCATGTGATATCTTCTAATGGAATTGAAGTTGATAAGGCTAAAGTTGAATTAATTACTCATTTGCCTTCCCCAAAAATAGTCAGAGAAGTTTGTTCCTTTTTAGGACATGTAGGATTTCACAGAAAATTCATTAAGAACTTTAGTGTCATATCTAGACCATTATACAATTTTCTGACAAAAGATGTACCATTTGATTGGACCCAAAATTGTCAAAAAAATTTTAAAAAATTAATCGGTCTTTTAACATCTGCTCCTATCATGCAATCCCCTGACTGATTTTTACCTTTTGAGTTGATGTGTGATGCTAGTAATTTTGCTGTTGACGCTGTTTTAGACCAAAGAAAGGAAGGTAAGTTTCATGTAATTTATTACGCAAGTCGAACTTTGAATAGTGCACAAATGAATTACACCACAACTGAAAAAAAATTACTTGCTGTAATTTTTGTATTGGACAAATTTTGAACTTATTTAATTATTTCTTCTATTGTTATTTTCACCAATCATGCTATTGTTAGATATTTAATTTCTAAGCAGGATGCCAAACTTAGGTTGATATGGTGGATCTTGTTGCTTCAAGAATTCAACCATCATAATAAAAGACAAAAAATGAGCTGAAAATGTTGTTGCAGATCATTTGTCTAAACTTACAACAGACTCATCTTTTGATAACACACCTATCAATGATTCTTTTCCCGATAAATTTTTATTTTCTGTCAATTTCATGTCTTGGTTTGCTAACATTGTCAATTTTCTTGTAACAGGAAAGATGCCGCCTCAGTGGACGTACCAAGACAGTAAAAAGTTTTTGATTGAGGTGAAAAATTTCTATTGAGATAACCCATATTTGTTCAAATATTATCCTGATCAAATCTTTTGGAGATGTGTACCCGACAGTGGGGTAGGTAGTGTCATTAAATTTTGTCATTCAGAAGCATGTGGAAGTCATTTTTCTTCAAAGAAAATAGCTGCAAAAATTTTGAAGTGTGGATTTTATTGGCCCATTTTATTTCAGGACAGCTATACTTTTTGTAAAAATTGTGAAAATTGTCATAGATTGGGGTCCATTTCTAAACGTGACATGATGCCTTTGAACCCTATCATTGTCATTGAAATTTTTTATTGTTAGGGAATTGATTTCATGGGTCCATTTTCATCATCATTTGGATTTGTGTATATTTTGATTACAGTTAATTATGTCTCAAAATGGATTAATATGATTCTATGTCGACACAATGATCATAAAATTATTCTTAAATTATTAAAAAAAATGTTTTGAGTCGATTCAGAATCTCTCGAGCTATCATTAGTGATGGGGGAACACATTTTTGTAATAAATCATTTGAATATTTAATGAAGAAATATGACATCATATACAAAATTATCACCCCTTATCACCTTCAGACAAGTGGACAAGTAGAATTAGCAAATAGGGATATTAAACAAATTTTGAAAAAAATGGTTAACCCAAATCGTAAAGATTGGTCTTTAAGATTAAACGATGCACTTTAGGCTTACTGTAATACTTTCAAAACATCTTTAGGCATGTCATCCTATCAGTTAGTCTATGAAAAACCTTGTCATTTGCCTGTAGAATTGAAGCATAAAGTATTTTGGGCCATTAAAGCTTTCAACTTAAATCTTGATGATGCTTGCAAGTTACGTAAATTGCAATTGAATGAACTTGAGAAATTGAGAAATGATGCATATGAAAACTCAAAAATTTATAAAGCTATAACAAAAACTTTTCATAACAAATCAATATTGAGAAAATCTTTTGAAATTGGTCAAAAAATTCTACTTTATAATTCTCGTCTTCACCTATTCCCTGAAAAATTGAGATCTAGGCGGACTAGTCTTTTTATTGTCAAACATGTGTATCCTCATGGGACCATAGACATTGAGAATCCTAAGAATAGTAATGTTTTTAAGGTCAATGGACAAAGACTCAAACCATTTTTGAAAAATCAAGTTATTGAGGTAGAATTCATCTCTCTTTCTAATCCATGTTATGAGTAGAATTTATTTTAATTTTGTTATTTTCTTTTTGCAGTTCTTTGTGTTTCTAGTTAAGTGGCGGATAATGGTACTCCGTGACTCTCAAGTCGGTTTATTTTTCAGTTTCCCATAATAACTGATTCATTCTCCTTTTAAAATAGATGTCATTTTCTCGAATTTAAGAAAGCATTTTCCTTCTCTTCCTCAAAATGCTCTAACAAAAATATATAAAGTTAGGTGTGAAAGACTGAAACTATTAATGCACAAGGGCATCCCAGAAGATATACGCTGGATAATCGAAGCAAAGGTTCGTTTAGCTGGTGAATCTTTAGATTCATTTGTCTCATACATGTCGGGTCTCGGTAAAGGTTTGTATTTAAAAAGGAGAAGAGCAAAAAGAATGCACGTTTGTTACAAATGTGCGCGATGAAATTGTAATACGCGATGTCGTTCTTTGGGAATAGTTTCTACAAACTGAGAAATAAAATATACTTTATTAAGAATGGACTGAGTAAGTAGTCATTAGATGAAATCTTATTGACTCTTGAGATGCATTCTTGTGGAGTTATGCATCGTGAACTTCTTAATTTGTGGAATCTCTTCAGGAACGAGCAAAAGTGTTACAGTCTTGGGAATTTGACTCAAAAAGACCCTGGTTGCCAATTTATAAGAAAATTGCATGGGGAGCTTATCCTCGACTCATAGAAGGCGTTTAAGATGTTACTAGACGTAAAACCAGAGGAAGATGCATAGGCTGGGATATCCCACAAGCAAGAGGAGTACCTTAAGTCTGAAATTCTTTAAGGGAATTCAATGTCTTTTCAATGGCCAGTAAGATTGTGAAGGCTACTGCACTCATGATGCGCAGTATAAAGATATGCCATAAAACCTGTACATAAAGATATGTCATCATTTATTATTATTATTTTATCTTTGTATGATTTTATTGTATTTTGATTTCGGACAGACGATCCTTTGGACAGGGCCTTCAGGGGTTTCTAGACTTCTTTACCCTGATGGTTTTCTTAAAATCTAAAAAAAATAAAAAAATAAATAATAATAATAATTTTATTTCTTAATTTTAAACTTTTCTGACAATAGCCAACCTGCCCATATAGGAGCTATCATTACTTTTTTCCATTCTTTTTCCTATTTAAACACTTCATTTTCTTCACTTTTCTCTAACTAATAATCATTCAAAAGGAGTATGAGTGTAGAAATGGAGGGAGCTTCTTCTTTTGTTCGTAGATTTACTAGTATTTGTGTATTTTGTAGGACAAGTTATGAGAAGGGTTTAAAGTTTGTAAATGCAGCAAGCACTATTGGTAGAACACTTGTTATGAAAAACATTCGTGTAGTATATGGGGGAGGTAGCATTGGGTTAATGGGGGTTGTATCACTTTCTGCACATATAAGAGATGGTCAAGTTTTAGGTATCATTCATGAACCTTTAACTCGAAGGAATATCATTGGAAAGACAATTGGGCTGAAAATTCAAGTATCATCTATGCATGGACGAATGAAGACAATGCTTAAAAACTTTGATGTATTCATTGCCTTACCAGGTAGTTTTGGTACTTTGAAAAAAGTTTTTCAAATTATCTCTTGGGTCCAACTAAACATCCACCATAAACCCATAAGTTTGTTGAATGTTAATAATTTCTTTGATAATTTATTATCTTTTGTTGACCATGCTATGAAACAAAACTTTATCACACCTTCGGCAAGACGACTCCTTATATCTGCTTCAACTGTTAATGAATTAATTGATAAATTATAAACTTTTGTTTATGAACCTGAACCAGTAATTGTTCAAATAGATTGGTCAAAAGGAAGTAGTGAGGGAGGCAGCAAAGAACGTGGGTGTGATTTGGCACTTCATCTATAACTTTCTTTTACCTTTAGTTTTATTCATCTTACTTTGTTTCTGTTTAAATTTGTGTGAGGTTTCTCTTTTCAGTAATTGCAACAATAGGTACTATCTTCTATCTTTTACCTATCTATGTTTTGACATTGAGGACAATGTTATGATCTGGTTAGGGGGAATGATAGTTTAAAAAAAATAAAAAAATTTAATAAAAAATAAAATTAGGAAGTGTGTTTTTTTTACTAACAGCAAAACTAATTAAGGATAGTAGAGTAAGGAGTAAATTATTTAC
Organism: Ormosia semicastrata; assembly: GCA_029884595.1. NCBI lineage: Eukaryota > Viridiplantae > Streptophyta > Magnoliopsida > Fabales > Fabaceae > Ormosia > Ormosia semicastrata. The sequence continues at coordinate 8,030,374 of JAQQTO010000021.1, read as the reverse complement.
TCTTGAGACGCATCAAAATTGGTGGCAGAGTAAGGAGTAATTAGGTAAATACTAGTTTGTGTGGAAGGAGCAATTCAAATTCAGGGAACATATCATGATTGAGTAAATTATCTTTTTTCTTAAAAATCACATGCTTGGTTATAGATGTTGAATTGGTGGACTAAGAATGATAAAATTATGCCTTGTGAAATTTTGAGTTTATTGATGAATGGATTGAATATTTGTATCATTTTCTTCTTTCTTGTGTGATTTTTACTCATGAAATTGTTACTCTAGAACTTGCTTTGATTCTTTTTTAGACTACATTTTCACATGCATATATAAACATGATTGAGACATTTTTCTTGAAATAGTTACTTTAACTAAATAGCCAAGAATGATTGGCGCACAAATAGGCAGCCTTGCTTAGCAGCATATTGTCTCAATATGATATTAAGCACCCTTATGACTTCTTGGAAATTCTCTGATTCCTGCCAACGTAAGGCATTGGAAATGACCTATTTTCCCTTACTTAACCCCTTTGAGCTTATTTGACCATTCTTTGTTTTGGACTCATTATGTGCCTTAAATGAAAAACTATGTTCTTACCCGGCCTTAGGGAATAAGAGAACATTAGTTTTGTCATTGGATGAGTTCTTGAACAAGTGTGGGGGTGTGTGTGCAGAATAGTTTAAAAAATATTTAATTAAAAAAATATATATATTATGTTCATTTTGTAAAAATAAAAAATAAAACAAAAAAAATAACAAATGTGTAAAGAAGAGCCAACAAGGCAATAAAGAAAAAGAAAAGAATATGTAAATGAAATTTATATTAGGCAGAGTTGAGATGAACTTTCATGCTTGTTAATTGAACTCAGCTCTCACGCTCTTTTATTCTCTTTGGTATTTAACTTGTCATATTTATATTACATTCTCCTTTACCTTGACCTCATTATAACCTTGAATAAAGTCCTCATGATTTGTGTGTACATGTGTTCTGAGTAGTGGAGAAGTAGAAGATAAGCAAGCTTATGGTAGTGCAATTTTTATGAGTTGAATTGAGTGAAATACCTACCTTTTAAACAATTAAGGGATTGAGAGTAAATCTTGTGAAGATCTATCATTCTTGACTCATGCTTTTCAATTGAAGTGTCATTGATTGTTGGTTTGAGATGTGAAGAAACGTTATCTCATAAATATTTTGATCCCTTAAATGTTTGGTTACTCTTCATTCTTAAATATTATTAGAAATTGAGTCTTTTAGAATTTCTAACTTTTGAGTTTGTGTTGTTTTTCTTTATTCACTAGTTTTGGTTTTATGTGTTTTGCCCAGGAGTGTAAAAAGTTAAGTGTGGGAGAATTTGATAATCATATATTTTATACATTAATAAATCCTCATTTTTAGTCATTTACACTCTCCATGTACTTAATTGATTGAGCTTGATTATATTTTGTGATAACTCTATAAAATGTAGTTATTTATGCTTCATGGCATGCTTAGTCATTGTTCTTATGCATATTTGGAAGATTTTATGCTTATATTTGTGAAATTCTATTTTGAGATCTTCCTTTATGTTTTTGAGCAATTTGTGCATATTTGTTGATTGATTAAGTAGATTTACAATTATATTTAACTTGCTACTTTCTCTAATGCAGGAAGGACTCAAAAGAGACAAATTGATGCAAGCCAAGGAGGCATTCCAGAGCTCCACGTCGCGGCATAAACACGTGCACGCCTCGGCGTGAGGTCCCAAACAGCGCATACACAGAGAGCAACACGGCCTATCACGTGTTCTCACTAACAGCCTTCCACGCCGCGGCGTGGGAATGTTCACGCCGCGGCGCGTGTCGGCTAATTGAGCCTATTTATTCTATTTTTAACTTTGTTTCTCTCTCTTTCTCTTAGTTTTCTCTCTTAGGTTTTAAGTTTTAGGTAGTTTAGGGTTAGAGGCTGCGGCTGGGTCCTCCATTGGAGGTGGAGATGGAGTTTGAGGAGCTAAGGATGGAAGCCCTCTTTCTCTTGGAGGAGGATCTGAGCTTCAATGGCGAAATCCATAAGCTTTCTCTTTCTTTCTTTTCTCTTTTCTCTACCTCATTTCTTGAACATGTATTTTGTAATTTGTTCTCATGTTCATTGTATAGCTGAGCTTTATTTAGAGATGACTTTGAAACCTTTTATTAATATTAATGATTTGTTTTTCTCTGAGTTTGTGTGGATCTTTGATTTTGTTCAATCATATTGTTCTTAATGCTCTTGAATGTTTGGCCAACATTTAAGTTGATTTGATAAAGTCTAATGAACCTAGACATAGGGATTTGAGTTTGAGATCGTATGTATGATTGATGCATATTCGATTCTATTCCAATGGCGGGATGAGTTAATTCGCTAATGGGATAGAAATATACCTCTTAGCCATGCATATCACGTGTTTGAGAATAGACCTTAAAGAGTAGATTTTGTGTTAGCTCTCAAGGACACTTAGAGAGTTGGGCAATTGAAACCATGGTTAGATGACTTAGACATAAACGTTTAGCTAATGTAGATTCTCAAGCTAACCTAATCATTGCATTCATATTTATTATGAGGATTGCATGTTGTCGGTTGAAGTAAAGGGAGAAGAAGGATTTTCCTAAACTCTAACCGTTTATCTTTACCGCTTTTTAGTTTTCAATTTAATTATTTTCCCCTATTTTTATGTTCTTGAATAGAATTAGGTAAGCTATCGATTAATACTTAGCATTGAAAATAAACTTATTCTCGTGGGAATGATTTCTTACTCTGTATCTGTATTACTTGTGCGACCGGTGCACTTGCGGTTAGCAAATGGGCAAACAAGTTGTTTTGACCCTTAACAAGTTTTTGGCGCCGTTGCCGGGGATAAGACATTATTTTCGTATTGCTAATATTGATAATGAGTTTGCTTAGTTATAATTCAAGTTTTTTATGTTTTGTTGTTGTAAATAGTTTTAAGTCATGTTTTTATGCTTTTGTTTTTGGTTTGTTTAAATAAGTAGTTATAATTTGATTTTGTGTTTTTGTTAAGTTTTTGTTGTACATTCTGTGTTTTAAGTTTTTAGACATGTTTTGGAGGTGCTAAGGGCCAAAATGGAGCACCCGTTTCGACAGAAATTGGTTTGCTGCAGAATTCTGCAGCATGACCTCTCAGACCATGCTGCAACAATGTGCATGCCACGGCGTGCCAGTCTCGGCCATATCAGGAAAAGGCACCAGAGCGCTCAACGCTGTGGCGGACACTTGTCCATGTCGCGGCGTGACCCATTGTTTTGCATTTTTCTTTTATTTTCTCTATGTTTCTTTATTTAATAATGTTCAGTTCTAGTTAGGCTGCTGTTTTGACTTGCTCAAATACCCTATAGACCATAAACACCAAGAACACATATCCACTTTGGTTTGGGGGAGTATCGTTGCATGTTTTTACCCTTAATGCTTAATGTTTACACATGTTTTGATACTTTAAGTATGTGCTAGTGATAGTCAACATGCTTTTATGATTATATCCTGTTTTGGCTATTACTGGTGAGCTGTTGATAAAAGTTTCAATTTTTCAACATTCTCTACATGATGTTATGCATGCTTGAATGGAAAATGATGAATCTTTTGAATACATGATTTGTTGCCATTTGCTAGAGTGTGATGGTTGGCGAATGATATAAATGCTTGCGATTGACCTCAATTCTTTTGTGAAACCATTTGTGATCTTGAAACATGCTTAAGTAATCTTGTTTGTTTTTATGCATGATGTGTTTCTCACTTAGATGCTTGTTTAACTTTGGAAAGATTTGAGTGCTTGTCTAGAGAATGTTTATGGATTGTGCATGTGGATAATTTCTACTATCCTTGAAATTATTTTGTAACTCTCTTGAGGCGAAATCATAGATTATGCATGATTGAGGAAATGATTAAGGCATTGTTTGGACCGGTTGAGCCTTTCAAGCTTACCCTTACATGATTATATCCCTAGGTTCTCTTTTGAAGCTTTCTAAATGTTTGACCTTCTATATTCTTCTTTTACCCTCATATTTCCTACCTTGTAACCATTCTAATGCATGTGAAAACATTGCAATCTTTTCCTTCCCTTTATGTTTGTTGAGTGCATGCTATGTTATTTCTTCACTTGAGTCCATTGTTTAGGGTATTTATGTTGTTCAATACAAGAGTGGCTTAAAAGAACCATTTGTTGTACAAAAAGTTGTTTTTGTTAAAGAAAAAGAAAATACAAAAAGAGAAAAAGAAAAGAAAAGAAAAGAAAAACAAATGAAAGAAAAAAAGTATAAATGAAAAAAAGCATTGAGTGGTTCTGGATAGTTTTATTTGTTTCATTTTGTATACCCTTGTCGTAGTGACTCAAGTCTTAAAATATCATGTTATGTTTCTCAATGTTTGTATGTTTTCCATTCCCCTTTGTTCATCACCCCATCACCTTGACCTTACATTACCAGCTATTAAAGTCCTTCTTGATCCTCATTCATGTGTGGTTTACATTAGTGGAGAAAGAGTTGTACTACAATTTTGTGGAATCTTGATTTGTATCCATGTGTAGGTTCATAAACTTATCCGGATAAACATGATTTGAAAAAGATAAGTTGAGCTTGCATGTTTGTGAGAGATGTCGTGTGCATGATTGGAAGCTTGAGTGATGACATCTTAAGGATTGTGTATGTGTTGAGCTTAACTGTGAGGCATGTGCATTCTTTGAGGGCCATTATAATCATTGTGCATTGATTGTGGTTAAAAGAAAATTAAATTTATCATTGTTGAATGCATGTGGGCATGAATTGTCAAAGTGAGTTTTCTTAGTCATACTTTGTATTACTTGAGGACTAGCAACATCTTAAGTTTGGGGGTATGATAACTCCATGAAATGTAGTTATTTATGTCCCATATATGTGCTTCATGGCATGCTTAGTCCTAGTTCTTATGCATATTTGGAAGGTTTTATGTTTATATTTTTGAAATTTTATCTTGAGATCTTCTTTTATGTTTTTGAGCAATTAGTGCATATTTATTGATTGATTAAGTAGATTTGCAATTATATTTAACTTGGTGCTTTCTCTAATGCAGGAAGGGCTCAAAAGAGACAAATTAATGCAAGCCAAGACCCAACATTAGAGAAAAGAAGCCAAGGAGGCATTCCAGAGCTCCACGCTGCGGTGTAAACACGTGCACGCCTCGACGTGAGGTCCCAAATAGCACATACACAGAAAGCAACACGGCTTATCACGTGTTCTCACCAACGGCCTTCCACGCCATGGCATGGGAATGTTCACGCCGCGGCGCGCGTCGGCGAACTTAGCCTATTTATTCTATTTTTAACGCCCTTTCTCTCTCTCTCTCTCAATTTTCTCCCTTAGGTTTTAGGTTTTAGGTAGTTTAGGGTTAGAGGCTGCGGTTGGGTCCTCCATAGGGATTTGGGTTTGAGATCGTATGTATGATTGATGCATGTTCAATTCTATTCCAATGGCGGGATAAGTTGATTCGCTAATTGTAACACCTCAAATTCTGATTATATGAATGATAATAGCAGAATTACACTGTTTTGGTATTTTCTTTGTGGTATAAAATTAATTTGATTGTTCTGAGATCATACTTGATCATTTTGTGTAATTTACTCCTGGCTAGGAAAAATAATATTTTTTAGGCCGGGAATATTCTGATCTGTCTCATTTGGAGACGGGGGATCTTACTAAACCCGAATCTGAGTGATTCAGAAAAGAATCTTTTAATTTTTAGAATTTATCTATGAAAATAAAGATATTGTATTGATAAATATCCGTGATTGCATTTATAGCAGTTGTTGCTATGAATGTTGGACCCGATAAGTTTTAATTAATAAGAAAAAGTGTTTAGAACATTTCTTGTAAGTAAAATTAAAGTGAACCAATAGGATATAGTCAAAACAAATGGTTGGACTTTTCTAACCAAAGAGAATTGGTCAAGGAAAGAAGTTTAGACTTCTTTGTGGACCATTAGATTAGAAGCTTGACTTAGGAGCTTTGAATCTTCACCATTGATTCAATCAATGGTGCAAAGCAAAGCTTAACAAAACTATCAAGTAATATTCACCATAGATAAGATTAATGGATAAGATTGAGTCAACATTAATTGCTTGACTTTTACTTAGGAAACTAATTAACCTTAATTTAGTTATCCTAATTACCTAATTAAGAAATTAAGTAAACTAACTTAATTAGGGATTAGTTATAACTTAATCCTTACTTTAATATCCTAATTCTAATTAGAAGTGATGATGCATGCTAAATATGTATTAGATGTAAACTAAATATGTTAAACTAAATTAGTTACACACTTAGATGATTTAGTAAAAATGGTTAGGAGATTAAACCCAACCAATTAACTAATTAATCAACTAGTAAATAAGCTTGGATTAGCAACTAATTAAGGACCTAAACTCACCTAAAACACCATGGACAACTTCAGAATTTGGACAGCCCAGCAACACCTAAACATGCCACGGTCCAGCTGAATTGGAGTAGCAAAATTGGAGGCCCAACAGCAGCAGATTTGGATGGCCCAACAAAGAAGACAAACGGCCCAAGAAGTGGCGTAAATTGGACATTCAAGAAGAAGAATACGTCCAGCAGAAACATGCAGCACGGTTCAACAAATTGTGAAGATTTTATGTGATATTTGAATATCACAATGTCATGCAAAGTCAAGTGTGCAACCAATGAGAAGAGAGAGTCCTTGTGCAATTAATGCATGGCTATTTGCTCAAGCAAATGTTCACTCACGTCAATCACCAAGAACACAGCATGGCAGCAGCTGGATGGAGGGGATAATTGCAAGTGAATTTTTTATTTTTATCACCACAATGACTCACGGCTGGCAGTTGTATTATTCACTCAAAATTAGATAATTTTTCAAGTAAAATCATCCACATTTCACGTGTTATCACACGGTGGGCAGCAGCATTCTCACTTCCTCATTATTCACTTTTTACTTCTCAAACATAAGCCAATTGTCTCCCAAAATATCACACGGCCAGCAGCTCTCACGTCCTCATTTTCACTTTTTACTTCTTAAAACATAAGTCCATTTCTCTCCAAAACACCAAGGAAAACTCACGGTTCTCTCTTCCATCTTCTTCTTCCAATCGGTCACCATCTTGAAATCACACCATTCACCCTTTAAAACACTCATCTCTTAGTTTGTTTTGACTCAAAGTCTATTCTAAGCATTTCTTCTTCACAAGGTTTGTCACAAAACCTATCCTACTTTGTTCAAAGCTTCATCAACCTAAGCTTCTTCAACCTTTTCTTAAAAAGGGCTTGTTAGGAGATTAACAAAGTTTCAAGGCAAGGGAGGAAAGCTTACAAAGCTTGTCTTCAAGAGGTAAGAGGGAGACTCAACCTTACCACTCATGTTCTGGTAGTATGAGGATGGTCTGTTCGGTGAAAAATCCTTAAGGATTTATTCACCTATTGTTTGAGGTTAATCACCTATTGTTTGAGGTTCTTGGACTGTATTGATTAGACTGTATTGAGATGTGTCTGCTTGTATTTCTATGTTTGGACTGTATTTGGGATGTGTCTGCTTGTGTTTCTAGGTTCGTATGTGTAATATCTATGAGATATGATTTTATTTCAATGCTTGCCTGTATGCTGAAATGCTTAAGTAACTGATATTATGTATGTATGTGAAATATATACTGTGAGAAAATTTATACTGTAAATTTTATGAGAAAGGGGCTCAATTGTAAATGTTATGGAAATACGGGGCCATTATGTAAATATAAAATTTTGAGGGGCTATAGTGAAAATACTATATTTTGAGGGACGAAAATGTAATTTATGTGTTTTGAAGGACGAAAATATAATTAATCTGTTTTGAGGGACAAAAATGTAATTTATATGTTTTGAGGGACAAGAAAGTAATTATTATATTTTGAGGGACTAAAATGTAATTCATATGATTTTGAAGGGCAATATTGTAATTTTTATTTTTAAAAGGGACCATAATATAAATATGATTTTAGAGGGACAATATTGTAATTATGATTTTTAGAGGGGTAAAATAGTAATTTTCATTTTTAATAGGGTCATATTGTAAATAACAATTTTGAGGGCTTAAAACGTAAATATTATGTTTTGGAGGGACTATCTTGGAAATATGAATTTTATGAAGGACTATTTTGGAATTATGAATTTTATGAAGGACTAGTTTAGAAATATGAATTTTATGAAGGAATACTTTGAAAATATGAATTTTATGAGGGACAATTTCGTAAATATAAATTTTACGAGGGACTGTTTCGTAAAATGTGAATTTTATGAAGGACTGTTGTGAAAATATTATTTAAATGAGAATTATAAAATAAATATTATGTTTTGAGGGGTTATTATGCAAATATAAAAATGAAGTTGAATTTTGGTGTTAAATGAGGAAAATAGTATTTTTGATTTAAAACATATGAAAAATACTTTATATGATTGAGAAACGATAAAAAAAATTGATATGTGATTTGAAAATGTGACAGAACTGTTGTGCGTTTGAGAAAATGTGAAAAATATGATTTCATGGTGTAAATACAGTAATGATAATCTTTGTTGGGCCAATTTTGAGAACCCCGAATATGAGATAAAGAAAATGAATTGAGAATATGAGATAAAGAAAATGAACTGTGAATAGTGCATTTGTATATGCATTGAAAAGGTCCGATGGACCTGGATAAGGCTATTTGCCTAGGAAGGAGAAAATACACCTCCCGAGTGGGTGCGATATGCGTAGTGTAGGTCTTTCGTTGACCTCGGGGCATTGGGGTGCGGGTTGCCTACAATGTGCAGCTGGTTGCTTCTTCCGTACGTGGGTTGACCGATATAACACACCAATGATCCGGACCGAGACACTATCCGTAATCAAGATCTGATAAAGACTATCGAGTATGTGCTAGATGTGCAAAACTAAGCACGTGGTCTGAGGCACCTTTGTACCGATATGATCTTTTCGATCACTTTCTCCGATCTGAGTTGTAGCTCCATGGAGTAGGAAATTGAGTCTATAGGAAATTGAGTCTAGGTGCATATGCTGAGATACTGAGAGTATTATCATGATTATTGTTTATGGAATTTAATTATTGAATAATTGAATGTTGATAGGGACATGATCGTAATTATGGCTTATTGTATGAATTATGATGATAAATGATATTATTGGCATAATTGTAACTATATATGATATGTTGATATGAGATATGATACGTAATAGATAAATGATATCAGTGACATAATTGTAATTATGTATAATATGTTGGCATGAGAATTTGTATGTATTTATCTTCATTGCTACTGCATCTTGGCATTGCATAGGTGATCTCACCTCTTGTATGTATATATTGTATCATGTTTATATGTTGTTAAGATACTTGAGCCGACGTAGAGCGAGAAGTAGAAAAGATCCAGATTCCGTTGAGAATTTCGAATTGATGGCAGTGGAGATCCCTAGCTTCTTGGGTTACATGAGACCGACATTCATTGACGGGGACAATGCATGGATCCGAAGATCTTGATAGGAGAGTATATATTAGGAGATGTAAACATTAGACTAAGTAGGCTACGATCGGGGAACCCATACTTTTCTAAGGTTACTATTTATGTACGCTTAGAGTTCCCTATATCTATCAAAAGACTGGGAGCGTATTATCGCACCCCTAGAGAGAGTAGTGTCGTATCGTCCGCTCTCGGACATTTGTTCCCTGATTTTACGTCGTGTTGGGATTCCCCACCCTGGGAGTCGAGGAGGATCCATCCGAGGGTCCGTTTTCTTACGAGGCTCACTTTGCCTAGTTGTACTTGGGCAAAGATGTCAATATAAATAGTGTTTAAACTTTTGGAGTGACTAGTTTGTAATATTTATAGTATGAGAGTGTTAAATATTTGTATATGTATAACAAGAGACTTGAATATGTATAATGATGTAAATTATTTGTAATGATGCTGTGATGTTTTATTTTCTACTAAGTTTATTTTCTTGTTATTGAGAAATTTTGAAACTCGTATTTTTACCTACAACGTACATTATCTAAATAAGGTTAATTTGGTAATTATGTAACATAAATGTGGCATCCTAAGGTGGGTGTTACACTAATGGGATAGAAATATACCTCTTAGCCATGCATAACACATGTTTAAGAATAGACCTTAAAGAATGGATTTTGTGTTAGCTCTCAAGGACACTTAGAGAGTTGGGCAATTGAAACCATGGTTAGATGACCTAGACATAGGCATTTAGCTAATGTAGATTCTCAAGCTAACCTAATCATTGCATTCATATTTATGATGAGGATTGCATGTTGTTGATTGAAGTAAAAGGTGAAGAAGGATTTCCCTAAACTCTAACCATTTATCTTTACCGCTTTTTAGTCTTTAGTTTAATACTTTTATGTTCTTGAATAGAATTAGTAAGCTATCGGTTCATTGAAAATAAACTTATCCTCGTAGGAACAATCTCTTACTCTGTATCTGTATTACTTGTACGACCAGTGCACTTGCGGTTAGCAAATGGGCAAACAAGTTGTTTTGACCCTTAACATTTTGTAAGTTTGGACTCAAATTGGGCTTAATTAATTTTTTTTAGCATTATTAAGAGCTTACACTGTTTCTATATTTCAGCCATATCTTGAGTTCTATATGTCTAAATATTGTAGGAAAAATAAGAGAGAGTTCTACAACTTTCATGAAGAGCTCTAGGAAAAAATCAGACATCTAGTGGAGCTAATTAGGCTTGGAAGTCAGAATACGAGTTTTGTGATTGGAACCTGAATAGTGTGCTGTAATTAGACTATAACTCGAGTTGTAGAAACTGCCTTGGGTTGAAATTTTGGCATCTGCAATTTAAGACCCATATCTACAATTTTCATGAAGAACACAAGACCTAGTTTGGATTGCTTAGAGGTCATATTGGGCTTGCAAGTCAGAACAGAGGAGTTGTTACTGGGCCTGAACAATATGCAGTAATTAAGGCATATCTCGGGTTGTAGGAACTTGTTGGGGCTGAAATTTTGGCATCTAAAAGTTAAGATCCATATCTACAATTTTTATGAAGACCATTTTGTCATTTTCTGACGGCATCCATGAGTTCATCATTGAATTATTTCAGAGACAAGAATCTCAACAATTTTCCACTCATCAAAAGTCATTTGGCATTTTTCACTCATCCACCCACTCATCCACTCACTCATTAATCAGCCCCCTTTGTCATTTTGTATCACTAATCCTCTATAAAAGGCACCATTGGCTGATCATTTAGGAATCTTGGTGTTAGAGATCAAGATCATGCTATTGTGTTACTTGTTTATCTTGTTGTAGTTTTCTTGTGTTCTAAATTGAAGTTATGTTCTTCTTCTTCTTCTTCTTCTTCTTCTTCTCTTTTCCTTTCTTCTTGTCTATGAGTAACTAATTTTCATTTTACTTGGGTGAAAGAGTGAAGCTCTTGGCAATGAAATAAGATTAAATTAATCTCTTTCTTGTACTTAAATGATATATTTTCAAGTGGTCATTATATGTATTGTATTTTGTTTTCAATAATTTTAGAAACCCTTCTTGTAAAGTGGAGATCTTGATTTGTTATAGATAAGATATTGACACAATGAATGGTTGAACTCATTTATAAGTGATGGTATTAATAGATAGTTAAAGGAATCATGATATAATTACATATATAATCTTAAATGAACTTTGATTATTGTATTTTTTGATTGGAACCTCCATTATGCGTGGATTCTAATTGAGTTATAAAAGGAATTAATTTTGTCCTTATTTTATTGACTAATAGTGGATCTCCTAACCCAAATAAATCTTTTTTATTTGTGACCAAATTTTATCATATTTATTATTGTGACAAAATATTTTTTTTATCTCAAAGAATTTTTCTTCATCAATTCCTTGTGGATCAACCTCGAACTCCTGAGAATTTATTACTTGAAATAACCTAAACTTGGATTTGTAACTTATAATCCGCATCAAATAACTTTATGTAGAATTGAGATTAAAAAAAAGTTCTTTGTAGAATCAGTTTGTTGTTGAAATTCTTATATTTTATATTGTCAAATCAATTATTATCCTAATGTTATTATTATTATTTTTTGGATTAATAATTTTTAAATTTATTTTATCATTTATTTTATTAATTTTATTAATTATATTATCCTGTATGCTTGCATGGGTGTAAATTTAGTATTAAAAAATTTAAAATAAAATAGTTTTTATTATAAAAGAAAGAAGATATAAGAGAAAGAGGAATGAATGGGCATTGGTCAATAAGATGTACTAAAATCTTATAGAGAAATTGAGTTAAAGATATGTGCCACATATCTTTTTCAACTAAGGCATTACATATGTTTTATATAATATAAATATAATATATGAGTACATTAAAAAATGAAAATTAGAATAATTTTTTATTTATAAAAAATAAGATATAAGAGAAAGAGGAGTGAACGTGCATTTGTCATTGAGATGTGCCGAAATTTTGGAAGGAAATTGAGTTAAGGATATGAGATACATACCATTTTCTACTAAGGCATTATTATCTATTAATTATAGAAGAAAAAAGATATAAAATAAAAATGAATGAAAGAAAATTAATAATATTTTATTATTAAAAATAGTTTTTTATTATAGATAATTTGACAAAATTAGAAATTCAACTATGTAAGCCATTTTTATATTTAAAATTAACTAAAATTAGATGTTTCAAATAATAACGTAGAATATCTAAAACAATTTTCCATGATATTGAGTTCAATGTCGATGGTACATTAATAGATAATTGGACATTCTTTATTTTAAAAAAAAAATATTTAAAAGTACCTTATTAATTAAATTAACTAAATTAAGCAAAAATATAAAAATTATTTGGCAGATAATTTTTTACCCATTGTACTAATATATCTCACCAAAAAATAAAACTAATTAAATACCATTATAAAATATGGGAAATATTGAATTCTATCTCAAATTTTACTTCTTTTATTACGTTCACTATTTTTTTTAATTAAACAATGTGCTCATAATATAAACATTCAATGTTGATATATTTAAGTAAACTAATTGATATATGTGGATTTTTCTTTAAACATGAACTAATTATAAACCAAAGCTTCATATTTAAAAGCATTAAACTCGGACAAAATTATTTATTATAAGAAGAATAAATATAGAGAGAGAAAGAAAGAATGTAGAGAAAGAAAGATAAAGAGAATAAAAAGAACGGAAATGTGATGAAGAGAGAAAGCCTTCAGAATGAGTACCTTAAAAGCTAAATATGATAGGTTGGAGTATGTTTTTAAATCAACAACATTGAAATCATCCTATAGCTCTGAATGAGGAAGGTAAATGGTTGTGAAGGAGAAACATAGAAAATTGAAAGAAGAGGTATATTAATGACTACATTAATCAAAAGAGAAAGGATGATGGAAGGGGTTATGGGAATATAAAAAATATTGAGAAAAACAAAACATAATCAGAACATTAATGATCTATTATACAAAAAAAATATAATTAAATTAAAAAATATAAAATTATTATGAAATCTGATTGGTCAAGAATGGTGGATTGAGGTGATAAGCAATCTCGACTCTATGGAGGACACGAGTTCAAATTCTATGGAAGCAACTCTTATGAGGATATCACATAACTCATGTGGTCGAACGAGAATTAGTTTTATAGGCAGTTCAAATGGGTTGAACCTGTGAGAATATCTCATGATCTCACAAAAAAAAAAAAGACAATGATGACCCACAAAACTGATGTGACACAAATTAAATAGTATAAAGCAAGAAATTCCGAGATCATCTAAGAATTCCTTTATAAGTTTTGTTATATTTTCTTAAAAGTCTTTTTACTAATCCTTCTAATACTTAATAAAAAAAATATTAAATAAAAAAGTAATTGCTGTCAATACCTTGTAAATACAAAAAACATTCAATACCTCGTTTATTTAAAAATTTGGAGGAATAGTAGGAGAATTGATTATGAAGATTTATAATTATTCCTTTTTTATATTTATGGAATGTCTGATAAGGTTCTTCAAAAATGAACTTGTCTCTAAAATGAATAAGTAAATATATATTTATCTTTAAATTTTAATAAATTAAAATCATAATACACATTAAATTAAATTAAAAATAAATATACATTTATTAATTCACTTTAAAAACAAACTCACTTTCTAGTAACTTTTTCCTTCTCTCTCAACAGTAAAGCAAGAGATAATGTTGTTTCCCACATCCACATGCAGGCACTTTTCCTATCAGCTTGCCTAATGCCTACTCAGTACTCTACAAGATCCTAGAAGTTATGTATTTTGACCCATTAACAAACACTTGACTTTCATTATTGTTGTTGATTTTGTTTACTTGACCAACCATGGAATCTGAAGCTTGTTATTCTTTTAAGGAAGATTCTAACATGCTTATAGAAAATTCTGGAGTCTGGATGCTCAATGAAAATGACCTCTTATAATAGCTCATCACATTTTTTATTGTATATGAAGTTTTTAGCCTAAATAATTACATTTTGGTTCTTCACTTTTTCAAGTTTCTAACAATTGGTCTGCTATGGAGTTGCATTTCGTCGAACACCAAGCAGATATTGATGCCTTTGCGAACACTAGGTTAGTTGTCATCAGAGATGCTTGAAGCTAGTGAAGAATTAGAGTTGCCCAATGGCCTGCCAAGTGATGCACCGACCATTGGTGAATATAACACATCTTGCATCTCCTTTGCCACAATATAATCGTATTCTGCAAATTCATCCATTCATCAAAAAGGAGGACAACAAAGAGAAATCCATTCCAGTACCCTAGAGAGTTGAAATGAAGTAAAGAAATTAGATTGAAGAGAAAGAGATGTGAGAATAAGTGACCTTGGTGTCTTGGTCGATGGCGGAGATGAGATTGAGGCAAGTCAGTAGAGACTTTAGCAACTCTAGTTACTCTGAACCCCATGGTTATGCATTGCCACCCCCATAGTAGTGACCCTTGTATTCAACCAAAGCACCTTCATGTTTGACGTGCTATCAGCTGCCAATGGTGGGTTTGCCCATCAGAACCATTTGACTTTAGCACCTTCACGTTGGTAAATTTATTTGAAAATAATTTGCTCTTGTTATTGGAACAAAGTTTTTAATTTCTTAAATTTTATGTTGACCTCTCCCTCAAGTTACAGGTAGTTAATCTCAACCTTTCAAATTTTAAAGTAATTTATCAATGGCTTCTGATGGTTGGTGCATCCATGCACCCTAACCTTTTATGAGCATTAAAGACAAGCCCATTAAGAAGACAAACACATCAACGACTAGAAATAATAACCTACAACCTATTGAACAAGTTGTTGTGCAAAGTTTTTAATACATAGTTAGTCCCTCAAAAGAAAGCAAAATATGTATAAGTATTAGCAGAAAAATCCCTAACATGTAACATCTCTTCCTCATTCTCTACATTCTCAGAGAGAATTTCATGCCAGACAAACTTCAAGTTACCTTTGAAGATTATGGTAACAATAATTATGCAAGATATTTGCTTTCCTTTGCAAGATAAGGAATTTGTGCTAGTACATTATGAAGAAATATATATTTTTTATACCAACGTTGAACCCTATCTCTCGTTAACACCTCTGCAAGAACCTCCAGTACCTTGCTTTCTTCTAAAAGCGTTTGATATTGACTCTCTAATAATCATATCTAGCCAAATGCATCAACAAAATTATGCACAGGGTGTCCTTGGCTTTTGTTTTTGGCCTTTTGTTATTGTTTTGCCAACAACACTCTCAAGCCTGAACTTAAGTGTACCCAAAAAAAAAAGTCTCAACTTGATTGTTCAGAATTAATGCCATTATCATCCCACAAGGTTCCTTCAAATTTAGTAGTATTCTGATGAATTTCTCCTTCTAGTTTTTTCGCTAAATCAACTATGATTATTATTATGTTAGTAAAGTTGAATACGTTAAACTTTCCCATCTATCGTCATATCCTGGGTGTTCAAAATTAAACAAATCCAATTTTTTTTTTTTTAAAAAGAGTCGAAAAACCAAAAATTGAATAAACCAAAATATCAAAAAATAAAAACTAATAAAATTAATTAGATTGGATCGGATTTCAGATCTAAATTTGAAAACTGATCAAATCCAAACCAAACTAAAATCTTATCTACATTTTTTAAAATAATATTTTACATAGAAAATTCTTATATAACTTATACTTATTTTAAACTTTTATACTATTTCATAAATCAAATTCAATTATCTCTCTTGAATTTAGATATTTATTATAGGATTAACAATTAATTTAGACTTATATTTATAATTTAGATTTATATTTTGATGAATTAGTTTGAACTTATATTTGTTGTAATTTGATGAAATAGTTTAGGCTTATATTTGTTTTATTTTAATGAATTTGAATTTTCATATTTTGATGAACTTGATGAAGTTATGTATAAAAAAATTATAACAAAAAATCAAAAAATCGATCCAATCTAAACTGATTTAGATTGGATTGGACTAGATCAAATTAATATTTTGAACCAAACTGATCATATAATAAAATAATAAAATCGATTAGATTGAATCAAATGATTTTTTCTCTCAAAATCGATCCAATTTAATCCACACACGCCACTGATCATATTCTCTTTGGCACCCATTTTCGACAACCAACCCATCAACCCTAGCACCAACTACTCTTCTATTTGTGTGATGGGCTTCATCCCTATAGCAATGATTCAAGGGATTTTTTACAAGAAGGATTTCTTACTCGGCCTTACTTCCTTTGATTTTTTGTAGTTATTCTACTTGCTCTGATGTGGTCATGGAATCAACTAGTTCTTCATAGCGATCAATAACTAAGCTTGATGGATTAAAATGCAAAAAATAATAGTTAAGAGTTTATGAAATAAATAACACAAATGAGAGAGGGCTTCTTTAAAATGGATTTGTCTAATATGAACAAAAAAATATATGGTCCATCGATGGACCAACAATAATAAACTATTAATTTATTAATTAAAAAATCAACGAATGAGAATAATTACTTAAAATTTTACAGATTTTAATTAATAATATTTAAATTGCATACAAATTTAGTCAAATTATTATTTTTATGAATAATTATATATATAAAAAATTTATATATTTTAACCGATAATATTTACATATATTTAAATTTATGTATAAATCCTTTCAAATAAAAAAAGTGATACAGCTATGCACTCGAACATAATAAGTCTATAATAGCAAGTTCCCATTAAAACATGTTAAAACTGGTTATGATAAGTTAAATTGTTGGAGCATTTATACACTTAAAAGTTCTTTAGTGCATTGTAGAAAGCTTCCTTTTTAATCATGGTGCATGCATGCACCCAAATTTTTTAGGTGCTTTGAAGACGTTGCCGTCGTAAGTGTTTCATCGGGGGATTTTATGATGCACCATCATAGTTTTGATGCATTAATGCACTAATTTTTTTTACCTAAGATAACCGGTTGGATTTTTTTTTTTTTTAACACAAGTTTTCCACCGTGAGCCCTCACCCTTGTCACAGTGCTGGACTGGTTGTGCTACTTGTGCACTGTTGAACACCATCCTCCTACAATCGAAGGCTCCGCTAAACAAAGAATTTTGGGACTAACCCATTATCAATTCTCAAAAGAAATCATAGTCCAAACCACAATCACTCAAGGAACAGAACAACACACAGAAAAATCTCATTGAAGCCAATTTCACATCCCAACTCAAAATCTGGCAATGCCAGAACCAACCTCGAACCATCAACCACCTCGCGCCACCCCTCGTCTCCGCCGCACAACCTCTGCCAAGCCATTCCTGCAACTCGACCCAGTAGAACTCAACGCCGCGCTCCTCTGCGCCCTCACCGCCGTTCATCCCTCTGTGCGAGCCATCATCTGCAACCGCCCCGAACCAGTCCCTCCGTCATCGGCCTTCTCCTCTGCCACCGCTAAGTGGTCCGAGCTGGCGCCGTCAATGCCGGATCGTCACCTGCGCTGAACCGCCGCGTCCCTCTGCTCCACCGTATGAAATAGACCAGCAAATTCAGACCAGCCACCACGCCGTCGTCAGCCACGGCGTACCACCCATTCCGCCGCGAACCACCGTTAATCAACTCATCTGAGACCCCGCACATGAGCTCGTGTCACCACTTGTCGGGGTTGGATGTTGGTGGTTGAGTGGTGGCCATGGATGTTAGACGGTGGGTGGGGTTGTGGATAACCTTTACCAGTTCAAAAGGTTACCAGTGATTGATCCCATTCTTTGATTTTGCATCCTCGTGTGAAAGTGAACAAAATGTCCCTTTTCACTTGTCTGCAGTGTTAAATTCATTCTTAGACGGAACATTTCTCCACTCTCCAGATGTTCATGTGCTAATGGTATTTATCTAAAACAGTGAAAGCTAAATTTTATTTATTTTTTATTATCAAGTGTATTATATAGCCAAAATATAGGTCTATATTCTCTGAATAGCAATCTTATTGTGCTTTTTTTTTTGGTACATTATCTTATTGTGCTTTGTTTTAACTTTTAAGCCTTCTCGACTATACTCCAAATAATGAAGAAAATTCCAAGAACCTCTTTCTAATTTGTTAGAACTTTTCTGCTTTTTTTTTTCTTTCCTTTTTACCTTTCAAACTTTCTACCTGAATATTTTCTGTATGTTTCTGACATCTTTGAAGTAGATAAGATCCTTGTTATTAGATTGAAACAAGGAAAAGGAAAAAAAAAAAGAAATAAATCAGTAAACAAAAAATAAGAGATCAAATTTTTAAAACTGTATGTGGATATATGAAACTATGTACAACTAGGCAAATAAATCAAGCACCTGAGAGATAAGCTAAAAACCAAACCTCCAGGGAACAGGAAAGCAACTTCCATCTCCCGGTTTATAGAATATGTGGCTCTTTTCTGTGTTCTGAGTGGTACTGGCTTTTAGGTATATATTATATGAACAAAAAAACTGTAACAGTTGTACATTTACCAGTAAAATCGATGCCATTAGATACTGATTTTACTAGTAAATATACTAATTGTAGAAATGGTAACTACTAACTAGCCTGCTATTGCCAGAACCTGATCATCCCATGAATGATAACCCCAAATTTAATTTAAGTGTAACATTTATTAGTGGAATAGCTAGTGGACATCTCACTGGGGCAAGGGTGTGAGTCCCATGGAAGAGTAGGCTTCCAAGCATCATTTGGAGGCAAATTGAATGGAAACCCAATTGTTCTTCCTGTTTCCCAGTGGTTAAGCTGCACTGGACCTGGGTTCTTCCTCCACCCTTGTTCTTCTACTACTCCTGTTTCTGTGCCCATGTTTGCTTGCATATCCTGAGGTAGACTAATTGAGAAGCCACTATTATATATACTGGTTTGGCTCTTCAAAACCTATAGTCAGGGTTGGAAAGCATGGAGCTGGCATCAACTGTGCACTTGGTGGGCCCTGTGGCTTCAAGTTTGTAGAAGATGAAATTGTCGGCAAGGTCTCCATCTGAAACAGGAATTTGTGAGGACTTGGAAACTGTGCTGTGATTGATGGGTTTATATGAGGGAATATCTGAAGCTGAGAAGTTGGTGGTGTATGCATTAGAGACTTGGTGTAACTCCTGCTTGTTGCCACAAATTTGAATGGCTGATGATCCTATTTCTGTTGTGCAAGAGATATTCTCTGAACTGAACTGATTGAAGTTTGCACCCTGTGTGAGTATATCAGATACCATGCTTCCTGGTAACTGAGAGATCCAATGGTGAGATAAAGCTTTCTGTGCCATGGACATTGAGTTGGTTTTCTTGAATATCCTACAGATTGCCCATGAAATCCTGAAAACCCACAAACCACTTAGTCCAGTACATGACTAATCAGAATTGGAATATATTCAAATAGGATTTATTTTTTATACACTCCCGGTGTAAAACTTCTTTGAATAAGTCAGAATTATTTGCTAGAATTTGTCAAAATTCAAAAATAGTAGTTAGATAAGTCAAGAGTAGTGGAAACTACTTATCAATTCAAATGTTAAAAATAATACCAAATCATCGTGGAAAAAATTCTACCACGACAGTTCTGGCTATTTAGTACGGAAAAGTCTACTTGCACATTATACTTTTCAATTTAACAGTTTTATTAGTCTTATACTTATTTTAATTAATTTAGTCTTATTATTTAATAATTTTGTATAAATCAATAAAAAGTGATGAAATTGAGAAATTCTAAAAGATGAATCGAAAGCTCTTGAATTAATTTGAGAACAAAAGTCATCGCCTGCTGTAAAGAAGGTGATTTTTACTATAGACCATCTAAGTTTGAGTGTATGGATGGACCTTGAAAAGACTTGCAATAGTAAGTTTTTCGTATTTGTGAAATGCTCTTTACATATATAAATATGTGGCTTTTGCGTATTTACATGGGAAGTCCTTAACTAATTGTTTTGCACTATATCCCAGCAATTCATTATCCTCTTCTGGTCTGTTAATAATATCGCAAAAATTGTTGTCTTCCTCAAATTTATGATGAGGCCAAATTGCTCAAGTAATCATGTCTGCCCAGTTAAAGTTCGTGACAAAAGTATGCTGACTTATTTGTTCTTACATGCTTCAAGATGTAAGGGAACAACTAGAGGAATCCCTTCCTAGAGCAGGAGGGGGTCAAAATCCTAAAGACAATTTTCCTGTGAATTTTCTCTTTCTGCTACCATTCTGTGCTTTACTCTTCTGCTGCTATCCTTCATTTCTAAAGGTCAGCTATCATGGATTGAAATTATTTTCCAATCTCCAAGCGTTAAGCAAATAGGGCTTTACGTAAGTCTCATAATATTGTATTTTCTGTAGAATCAAGGGTACTTCGGTTCATTTTGTAGAATCTCACTAAGTGATCATGTCAGACACCCTAAAACCTTCATCTGCTCGTGGCACTACAATCCTCCACTCTGTCCTTCGATTCCTTTAGTGGTCTGCTTATACATTGGGCCTTTTCTGCAAAGAAATGAAGTGATTGTGTTTAATGTTAGGTCGTTGTCCTTAAATAAAGCATTATATGGCTTGAGTATAATGTCAAATAAATAATAGCAGTTGTATCGTCGCTTGGGTGTAGTAAAAAATAAGTAAGAGTTTTCATATTTTCGTGAATGAGTGTAAGTAAAGAAACTAATTCACAAGAGTATGATGCATTTTCGAATTTAGAATATAGGCACACTTACAGGTAAATCAATAGAAATAGTTGACACCATGATTAAGTGGAGGATTAATTTTATGTGTCTACAAAAAATTAAGTGGGTTGGAAAAAAGACAAATGAACTTGACACTTCGGGTTTTAAGCTTTGGTACACCGGCAAAGTAAAATCTAGAAATATGATAGGTATAATAGTAGATAAGAATTAGAAGAATAATGTTGTGGATGTGAAAAGCCCTAGAAATAGGATCATAGCTTTGGAGTTTATTGTGAAACAGGAGACTTTTAATGTTGTCAGTGCATATGCACTCCAAGTAGGGTTAGACGAGCACTACATGATAAAATTTTGGGAGGATTTAGAATGTTTACTTCAGGGAATATCATTAGGAGAGAAGATTTTTCTAGGAGGGGACATAAATGATCATGTGGGGAGCGAATCTAGGGAGTATAATGGTTTGCATGGGGGTTATAGTCTAGGAGTAGCTAATGCAGAGGGTAAAGCAATTCTAGATTTTTCGATAGCGTTTGATTTTACAATAGCTAACACTTGTTTTAGAAAGCGGGAAAGGCATCTTATCACATATAGAAGCGGGAGTTCTCGCTCTCAAATTGATATCTTTCTAATAAGAAAATCTGATAGAAAGCTTTGTGTAGATTACAAAGTCATCCCTGGAGAGAGCTTGACTACCCAACACAGGGTTTTGTTTATAGATGTACTGGTTAAGATGAGAGTAAGGAGAAATTGTCGAGACAGAGAGTCAAGGATCAAATGGTGGCAACTAAAAGGAGGAAAACAAATGCTCTTTCAAAGGAGAATTATAGAGGAAGAGATTTGGGAGATACAAGGGAGTGCTAATGATATGTGGGACTAGATGACCAAAGGGATTAAGAAGGTAGCAAAAGAGACACTTGGTGAATATGGGTGGAAACAAGCCAGGTCAGGCTTTGGCTTAAACAGGTCTGACCTGTATCTCAATTATAAGGCACGAGTCTGACCTGTGAGCCTATAATAGGCCAACTTTTAAGGTCTGTCTTGGCCTTTTTAAAAGTCTGGCCTGACCTGAAAGCTTAATTAAAATCCTACTTTGCAATGAGACCTTTAAATAGGCTAACAAACCTACTTTTAAATAGGCAAACAAACCTTTACACAGACTAACATACTTACTTTTAAATAGGTCAACATGTCTTACATAATCTAACAGACCTACCTTTAAATAAGTCAATATGCCTTTACATAGACTAATAGGCCTAAACCTTGAAATAAGCCAACTTGCCTACTCAAAGCCAATAGGTCTTTTTTATAATTTAATACTCACCTTCTAATTTTATAGATGTTCACCACTTTTTTACTCTAGTCTTTGGTCGATGTGGGACTTGGAGATATATACTAAGTTGCTCACTTTCTTACTCTAATCTTTCAAATCCCACATCGTCCAAAGATCAGAGTAAGAAAGTAGTGAGCATCTATAAAAGTAAGAGGTGAGTGTTAACTTATTATTTTCATTCTAATAAATATATTATATTAAATATATTAATAAATATGTTATTTCTATTCTAACTTACTAACTTAAGTTTTAATTATTGACTTTTATTAAAATTTAATTAAAAAATATATTAATATATTATAATAAATTAATAATTATAATTATAATTTATAATTATTATAATAATATATATTATATTATATATAATTAAATAAGTCGTCGGCTCACTTAAGTTTAAAAGGCCTATTAGATGGCCTGAAGCTTGACTTTTTTAGTTAAACAGGTTTTTAAAAAACTCTTGGCCTAACTTGTTTAGTAAACAGGTTAGGTCAGGTCAGGCCTCAGGCAGGCCATGCCATAGGCCCCTAACGGGCAGTCTGACCTATTTCCACCCCAATTAGTGAATCAAGATGTTTTGGTACCAAGGATAAAGAATCTTAGTGGTAGAATATAAGTGTACAAGATAAGATTAAGGTTAAAAAGGAATATCATAAAGTTTGGCACATGTATAAAAATGATGAAAATTATAAAAAATATAAAGTAGTTAAAAAAGTTACTAAGAATGCGGTGAGCGAAGCGAAAGCTAAAGCGTTCAATGGATTATATCAATCATTGGGCACCAAAGACGGAGAAATGAATATCTACAGGCTTGCTAAAAGTAGGAAAAGGAAGACAAGAGATTTGGATCAAGTGAAATGCATTAAGGATGAATAAGGTAAAGTCTTGGTTACGGAACAAGACATCAAGGATCGATGGAAGAGTTTTTTTCACAAGTTATTTAATGAGAAACATGTGACATTAGGGAATTCGAACATTCTAAACACTAGAGAGGAGGACTAAAATAAAAACCTTTTATCATAGAATTTGGGAGTTTGAGGTAAAAGAAGTATTGAAAATGGTGGATAATGGAAAAACAGTCGGTCTGGATAATATACTTATTAAGGTATAGAAGTGCCTAGGAGAGAAAGGTATAAGCTGGCTCACAAAGCTGTTTAACGAGATAATAAGGTCTATGAAAATGCTAAATGAATGGAGGAGAAACATTTTGATCCCTATTTATAAGAACAATGGAGAAATACAAAACTGTACAAATTACAGAGGGATTAAACTCATGAGTCATACCATGAAATTATGGGAAAGAGTAATTGAATGGAGATTAAGACAAGAGACTTATATTTAAGAGA
Organism: Ormosia semicastrata; assembly: GCA_029884595.1. Taxonomy (NCBI): domain Eukaryota; kingdom Viridiplantae; phylum Streptophyta; class Magnoliopsida; order Fabales; family Fabaceae; genus Ormosia; species Ormosia semicastrata. Next base: position 8,006,512 of record JAQQTO010000021.1, on the reverse strand, counting down.
ATCAATTTGGTTTTATGCTTAGTAGGTCAACTATGGAAGCAATCTATCTTCGATGAAAATTAATGGAGAGGTATCGGAGGAAGTAAAAAGACCTATACATGATTTTTATTGATCTGGAAAAAGCCTACGATAGAGTGCCGAGAGAGGTCTTATAGAAGACTTTGGAGAAGAAAGAAGTTCGTATCATCTATATTCGAGCAATCCAAGATATGTATGATGAGGCTAAAACTAGTGTGAGAACACAAGATGAGGTCACAACAGATTTCTCTATAACTATAAGACTGCACCAAGGGTCAACTTTGAGTCCATATCATTTTACCTTGATCTTGGATGTGCTTACTACGCATATCCAAGAGCCGGTACTACAATGCATGTTTTTTGAAGATGATATATTCTTAATTAGAGAGTAGAGAGAGGAAACAAATGGGAAGCTAGAGCTATGGAGACGAGCTTTGAAAGAACATGACTTTCGTCTAAGCAGTAATAAAACTTGTATGGAATGTAAGTTCAGTAAGAGACGTGTTAATGCTAGCTTAGCGGTAAAAATTAGAGATCATACCATATCACAAGTCACACAATTTAAGTATCTTGGATCTATCATACAAAAGGACGGAGAGATAAAGAAAGATGTAAACCATAAGATTCAAGTTGGATGGATGAAATGGAGGAGTGTTTCAAGAGTTATTTGTGATAGAAAAGTGCATATTAAGCTTAAGGGTAAATTTTACTACACAACTATAAAATCCGCAATATTGTATGGCACTGAATATTGGGTAGTAAAAAGTCAACAAGAGCAGAAGATCAGTGTCGTGGAGATGGGGATATTGTGCTAGATGTGTGGCCATACAAGACAAGATAGGATTAGAAATGAATCCATTAGAGAGAAAGTTGGGGTAGGACCTATTATGAAAAAGATGGAAGAATCTCGCCTTTGGTGATTTGGATATGTAAGGAGAAGACCCTTAGAAGCCCCTATAAGAAGAGTAGATCAGGCGAAGAATAGCCCAATAACTAGAAGTAGAGGAAGACTGATGTGACCACGGCAAGTGTACCAGATTGTCAAGTAATAAAAACGGTGAGAAAACTGGATATCGTTCTCAGGGATCAATAACCAATTACTAATTCACGAACTTAGCTATTATTCTAGCAGAACTTTAGTTCAAAGGGAGCTCAATTGTAAACAATTAAGCATGAAAGAAATTAAATTAAAGAAAAAGATTCTTTTTGGTATTTTAGCTTTGACAATTTAACAAACATTTAGAACACAAAAGAGATAGGAATTCAAAGATAAGAAAGAGTTAAGATTAAGTTTCATTTGATTTCATTTGCTGCATATTAACTTGGAGTTAAAACAAATTTCTACTTCTATTTTGTTATCAGATTCTTCAATATATCCAAGTCCTAATTCCTTAGGCATAAGAACCTTAAATCCTAGTTAAAATCCCTAATTCCTTAGGTGATTCTGAAAGGGAAAAAACATTAAGATTAAGAATCCAACAAGATAACAAGCATTCATTGACTATTCTTAGCACAACAAATCACAAGGTTCATAATCTCAAACATAGTTCACACATCAAATTTTCATCCAATGCATAAAACTAAAAAATCATTCTAAGGATGATTAAACCCTAGAAAGCTTTAAGAATAGAGATTATAAACTCAAAATAAAAGTATCCATTAAGCATAACTGAAACCCAAGTTAAATACAAGTAAAATCCATCAAAATCCACTCAATCCCAACAAGGGAGAGTTTAGCTAGACATAGAAACAAAAACAGAAATTAAAATAATAGAGAAGAAGAAGTAAAACTCCATTGAAGATTGAAGAAAATCTGAGCTCTCACTCTTCTTCCCTTCAAGTCCACCTCCAAGTTTTCCAAATTAGGTCTGGTTTTCGTATCCTTCTTCTCCCCTCCTCAAAGACCTCTTCCTTCAGCTAAAAATGCCCTCCTGACGTGAATTGGGCCAAAAGGTAAATGAGCCTGCGTCATACTCATTGCCCAGCGGCCATTTGGCCGCCCGGCGGCCTGGTTCCTGCTTGTTTCGTGGCATTCTAACTCCCCACCGCTCAGCGGCCAGCTGGCCGCTCGGCGGCCTGACTTTTTCTGCACCTTCCTTTTCCTTTGCTTTTCTGAGCTACTGGGGCCCAAATTACATGTATTGCAGTTCAATGACATTGCAAGTTCTTCCATTTGACCCCATTCTTCATAGTTCCGACCTTCATCCTCCTTTAACCTTCACTGTAAATAAGATAACACAAATGAGATCCAAAACATTCCAAAATACAACCAAATTCCATGGGATTCATCAAAGTAATCATCTTATGCCATCATGGTCAAAATAAGATTTAAATGAGGCAAAACAAAGTTAAAAGCTAGATGCAAATGGTTAAAATCAATCAAAAAAACATAAGTAAAAATAGATAATTCACAGGATTATCACCACTCTAAACTTAAAACTTTGCTTGTCCTCAAGCAAAAAAATAGAATCAGAGAAAAGAGAACACAATAGACACCAACTCTGTGCTAACTGATGGAAGGGGAAAAAGTGTGTCCCACAAGACACCAACAAGCAAAACAACCATCCAAGAAGTCCTAGGAGTTTAACCATCAAATGTGCAGCTTGAGGTTCAAAGAAATGAGAAGTTGGAGTCATACCAATAACACACTGATCAATCACAACTTGACAGTTAATGGATTTGGCAACTTATGCATGCAAAGTGATGTGCTTTATTAACCTCTCATTTATGTAGATGTTCACTCATGCTCTCATGCATTTGGGCTTTTGTTTCTCTCAGTCAACACAATTTGAACCCATCTCCCATGAATTTGATTTTCATCTCAAACATACAAGCTCATGATTCACACAATGTAACAATCAGAAGGACATAATTCAAGGTTGCATTGGTGCCAAGGTACAAGGTAGATAAAATGAACATGTAAACTGCTACCTTAAAAAGCAAGTGAGCATTGATACTTCTAACAAAACTTTAACTCACAAACCTCATACCTTTCAAATTCTTTTCTCTTTTTTTTTTTATTTTCCCCAGTAACTTACATGGTCTCAAAGGGGTACCTGATCATTGCGTCAAGTATTTCCCAGTAACCCATCAGTCTTAAAGGGGTGCCACATTAACAATTCAACTACTTTTTTTTTTCATAAAATTCAATTTGAATAATCAAACCATACTAAAAACATCCCACTCCAAACTTAGTTTCTTGTTAACTCCTTAATATCTCAATTCCAATGCTCATCTAGCTCCTTCAGGTGGGTCAGATGTTGCTTATGTAGCTAGGCTCAATTAGAGGGGTTTAACAAAGAAAGGAATCATTAGGCTCAAGGGGCAATGCAAAAGATGTGAACATTGGGTTAGCTTTTGGCTTCTGGCTTAACAAACAAAATGCCTTTATCATGTTCAAACATTGTGTAAATCAAGATGGCATCAGAGAATTAATCAAATTTAGGAAAGTTAAGCCTCAAAAGTGTTCCCTCAGCAATAAAGACATGATGGAGGCTCAATACTCCTTTCCAGGACAATGAATGCTCACTATTCACAAAAGAAATGGTGCCAAATCATTAACAATCAAGCAACAAGATTTATGTATACATGGTATGAACCAATTCTAATGGGCTTCAAACATTAAGATCACACAATTTTCAGGTTCCACACATAAGCATGCAAGTTGATTGATTCCATCACAATCAGGTCTGGGCACTCAAAAGAAAACATACCCCCACAGTCTAGAGCCAAGTTCAAAAATAGGATAACTAAAGAAAAGAAAACACAAGAAAAACTATCATGCAAATTCCTAAATTAATCCTATTTACTAAGTAGAACTAAAAACTCTTAACCTAAAGATAAAATGCAGGAAAACTAATAAAAGCTGGAAATAAGAGAAGGAAAAATATCTGGTGGGTTCTGAGCAGAACCCATAACAAATCTCCTCATAGTCCTTTCTCTTTAAAAGCTAGGATGGGCTAGTCCTCGTCTGACTCCTCCTCCTCTGAGTCATCCTCTCCTTCATCCTCTTCTTCTTCAGTCTCTTCAGTCTCTTCAGCTTCTTCCCTCTCTTCTGTTGCTACCGAACTAGAGGCTCCAAAGGGCCTCCAGTCCACAAACTGTTCCACCTCCTCAGCTGTTCGGCTATTCATGGGAGTGATATTGATATTAAGTCCCTCCCACATCTGTCTTATGATATTCTCTATCCTTTGGTTATCTTCTCTTGAGACTTTCCACATTCTATGTAAAGCCTCTATGTTGTGACGCATGATATCTCTTTCTTGCCCAGCTGTGCTCAAATCCTCTGAGGTTGACCCCTATTTTTGAGCTCGCAGCACTCTTCTAGTTAGTCTAGTCCACGGAGGTCTTCCTCTACCCCTCACAAGCTCGGTGTCCTCCACTAAACAATGAGTGGAAATGAAATGCATGTCAATCTTTGTAGGACTCTTCATTGGTGTCAGGTTAGCCTTCGACACCTTAGCTCTTTCACAGAGTAAAGTGATCAGATGTGGATAAGCTAAGGTTGCTGACGTTGAATTTGCTATACTCTGTATGTTTCCATAAAAGGGTCCTGCCAATATTCAGAGTTTTCCCACTCATGATTGCACATATCATTCCAGCTCGGTCAAACTTCACGTCTGATTTGTTTGTGTTGGGGAGGAGGTTTGAAACGATGTAAGATGCCCAGAATCTGGGGATGGTTTTAAGGTCAACGGAATTGACTTTTCTGGGCTTGTTTCCCTTGGTGAAATCCCAGGCAGCTCCTGGTCGGCATAGTAATCTTAACATTTTATCCAGCTTTTCCTTTGTCATGGATCCAGATCCTCTTTCCTGGAATTCTTCCCAAAGGCTCTTGCCTTCCCAATTGGGTTGAGTGCTCAGGACTTCATTGATTGTGTCAGCATCAAAAGGGACATACCTTCCCCGAACATAACTCATTGCTGTTGGGGCTTCCCTTTTTTGGGATGAAAGCATTGGCAAAAAATTCTTTCACTATTTCGCTGTACCCCTCCTTGGGGTACGAGACTAATGTTTCCCACCTTCTTCTTTGAATCTCCTGCACTACCGGGGGAACTTGAGAAATTTCAGACAATACCACTATTCTTTCTTGAATTATCCCCCTCTTATGCATGGTGTTGTAGTGTTCTTCACATTTTGCAGATCGGAATCGTTGTCTGTCAACTGCGCGTCCACTCGAAGATGAACCATCAGCTTTCCTCTTCATAGGTAGCTTAGATGCCATAGTACTCAACCTTACAAAATGGAAACAATGGAGGAGAGGAAGAGAGCACAAAGATGGAGAAAACGCAGGGAGAGAGAGAATGCGTGAGAAAGACGTGACTAAGGGAAAAGAGGAGAAGAAAAGAGAAAATGGTGAGAGTGAAAGAGAAAGAGACGTGGGGAGCTCTGTTCTGTGTGTGTGAGAGTGAAAAAGAAAAGTGAAGAATGCAAGGAGTGTGTTATGTGTGGTAAAGAAATAGAAAGAGATTCAGGAACTTTTTTTATTTTATAATATCGCCCAGCGGTATCCTGGCCACCTAGCGGCACCAACTCAGAAGCATCACTATTTTTTTTAATCTAACTTAAAGGACCGCCCGACGGTACACATACCGCTCAGTGGTACGAAGTCAGAGAGGACTTCAAATGGCCGCCCAGTGGCACTACGGACCGCCTAGCGGTTCATGGTCAAAAACTTTTTTTTTCTCTTAAAGAACCGCCCAACGGTGTCACATGCCGCCCAGCGGTTTTCAAAAAAGTGTACCGCCCGGCGGTAAACATACTACCTAGCGGTGGTAGTCAGGGGACACGTCTCTCGGCCGCCCAGCGGCACTATGGCTACTTAGCGGCACATAGTCTGTTGCTTTTTTTTTTCTCTTTTTTTTTGATGTACTGCCCAGCGGTCACGTTACCGCCTAGCGATACAAAGTCAGAGAGGGGAGTTTTTCTGGCACACCTACCACCCAGCGGCATATCACGCAGCTTAGTGGCTCGTAAAAAAAATACCGCCCAGTGGCTTAATGTACCACCCAGCGGTACAATCTCAGAAGACCCAATTAAAAACCACGATGCCGCCCAGCAACACTTACACCGCCCGGCGGTGTGTATAATTCCAGGTCGCTTAGTGGCCTAACGGCTGCCCGGCGTTATCAACTCAGAGTAAGCCTTCTTCCATCCTTTTTATCACCGCCCAGCGGCTATTGTGCCGCCCGGCAGAGTGGCTGCTGCAAAATTCTGCAGCTTGACATCCTTTTTTTTTAATTTTTTTTTGAACTCAAAAACATCAATTGGAGAATGCATCTAGCTAAAATTCAAATCATGCATGAAAAGAAAAGAAAAAACAAGACAGAAAAAGTTCACACACTCCAAACTTAAACAACAACACTTATACACAAAATTCTAGAAGTAATCAACACACTAAAGATGCAACAAAGCTAATCAAAATAAAAGAAAGTTTAGAAAAACATAAACAAATGCAAAAGTAAAGTTAGAAAAACTCTCTAGCATGGGTTGCCTCCCATGAAGTGCTTGTTTAACGTCCTTAGCTTTAACGATGCTGCTTCAAGTGGAGATCAAGTTGATGGACTCCTTTCTTCGCTCAACATCTCCCCCAAAATAAAGCTTGAGCCTCTGCCCATTCACCTTAAAGCTTCTCTTAGAAGTTGGGTCTTTCAATTCCACGACTCCATATGGAAATACTTATTTTACTTCAAAAGGTCCTGACCATCGAGATTTGAGTTTTCCTAGAAATAACTTGAGTTTTGAGTTGAATAGCAGTACCATTTGGCTTTCTCAGAATTCTTTATGAACAATCCTCTTGTCATGCCACTTCTTAGTATTCTCCTTGTAAATTTTGGCATTCTCATAGGCCGAGTTCCAGAATTCTTCAAGTTCATGGAGCTGCAAGATCCTTGAATCACCTGCTTTTGTTAAATCAAAGTTCAAGTACTTTGTTGCCCACAGTGCCTTATGCTCCAATTCAAGAGGTAAATGGCATGTCTTGCCATAAACCAATTGGAACGGAGACATACCAATTGGAGTTTTAAAAGTTGTCCTGTATTCCCAAAGAGCATCATCAAGCTTCATTGCCCAGTCTTTTCTAGATGAACTGACTGTTTTCTCCAAAATTTGCTTCAACTAGCGGTTAGACACTTCAACTTGACCACTTGACTGCGGGTGATAGGGAGTGGCTACTCTATGATGGACAATATACTTTTTCAACAACGTCTCCAACTTCCTGTTGCAGAAATGGGTTCCCTCATCACTAATCAACGCTCTAAGCACCCCAAACCTTGAAAATATATTCTTCTTTAAGAAATTGACCACCACTTTTGCATCATTGGTTGAGGTTGCAACTGCTTCCACCTATTTTGAGACGTAGTCAACGGCCACTAAGATATATACCTTAGAAAATGAAGAGGGAAAATGGTCCATGAAGTCGATACCCCATACATCAAATACTTCAATTTCCAAAATGAGATTTTGGGGCATCTCATTCCTCTTTGATATGTTTTCGGTTTGTTGGCACCTATCACATCTCTTGACATAAGCAAATGCATCCTTGAAAAGTGATGGCCAAAATAACCCAGATTGTAGGACCTTTGTTGCTGTCCTATCTCCACTGAAATGTCCACCATACCCGGAATTATGACAATGCCATAGAATTTGTTCTTGCTCTTCCTCGGGCACACATCTTCTCAATAGACCATCAATCTCTTATACAAAAATGGTTCGTCCCACACATAGAACTTGACTTCATGAAAGAGCCTTTTTCGCTGTTGTGAGTTGAAGTCCACGGGAACCACCTTGCCAACCTTGCAGTTGGCTATATCTGCATACCATGGCAAACTCACCATGGCCCATAACTGCTCATCAGAAAATTGATCATTGATTGGTCTTTTCTCCTTATTTTCTTCTGCACTTTCTAACCAAGATAAGTGATCAGTCACTTAATTCTTGGTTCCTTTCTTATCTTTTATCTCCAGATCGAACTATTGAAGCAGTAGAATTCATCGAATAAGCCTTGGTTTCGAATCTTGCTTGGCAAATAGATACCAGACAGCTGCATGGTCCGTATATACAATCACTTTGGAACTTACCAAGTAAGAACGAAACTTATCAAATGCATAAACCACAGCCAATAGTTCCTTTTCAGTAGTAACATAATTAAGATGTGCAGCATTTAAAACATGACTCGCATAATAAATCACATGCAACAACTTATCTTTCCTTTGGCCTAAAACAGCACCTACAGTTGTGTCACTTGCATCACACATGATTTCAAATGGCAAACTCCAATCGGGTGTAGTGACAATTGGTGCAGTGGTCAGTTTATGCTTCAAAGTGTTAAAGGCTAACATACATGCATCATCCAAATTGAATGAAGCATCTTTTACAAGGAGATCACTCAGGAGTTTAGCAATTTTTGAAAAATCTTTTATGAATCTCCTGTAAAAGCCAACATGTCCCAAAAAGCTACGAATGCCGTTTACATTAGTGGGAGGGGGAAGTTTTTCAATAACTTCAACTTTGGCATAATCAACTGCAATCCCTTGGTTAGAGATGCGGTGCCTAAAACGATTCTCTCTCTTACCATGAAATGATATTTTTCCCAATTTAAAACCAAGTTTGTTTCTTCATATCTTTTTAAAACTAAAGACAAGTTATGCAATCATATATCAAATGAAGAACCAAACATAGAAAAATCGTCCATAAACACTTCGATATGTTTTTTAATCATATCAGAAAAAATGAACATCATACACCTTTGGAATGTGGCTGGTGCGTTGCAAAGTCCGAAGGGCATCCTTCTGTAGGCGAACACTCCATAAGGGCATGTAAATGCTGTTTTCTCCTGATCCTCTAGAGCCACAGCAATCTGGTTGTAGTTGGAATATCCATCCAAAAAGTAATAATAGTCATGCCTGGCCAACCTTTCTAACATCTGGTCAATGAAAGGAAGAGGGAAGTGATCCTTCCTTGTTACATCGTTTAGCTTCCGATAGTCAATACATACCCTTCATCTCGTAACAGTCCGAGTGGGTATCAATTCATTATTTTCATTCATAACCACTGTTGTCTCACCCTTTTTGGGCACAACTTGGACGGGACTAACCCAAGGGTTGTCCGAAATAGGGTAAATGAGTCCAGCATCAAAAAGTTTGAAAGCCTCCTTCCAAACCACTTCTTTCACGACCGGATTAAGTCTCCTTTATGGTTGCACTACTGCTTTATGATTTTCTTCCATGAGTATTTTGTGCATGCACAGAGAAGGACTTATCCCTTTTAAATCACCAATTGACCATCCAATGGCCTCCTTATGATCCCGAAGTACCCTCAACAATTTTTCTTCTTCCAATTGGCTCAATCCAGCATTTATGATGACAGGGCAAGAATTGTGCTCACCAAGAAAGGAATATTTTAAATGTGAGGGCAATGGTTTGAGCTCAACTTTTAGCACTTCATCTCTTTTTTGTTGGGTTCCATCTCCTTCTCCCACCAATTCCTCCCATTCTGGTTATTCATTTTTAGGATAGGGGAGTGGGCTTTCCAACAAACTGAGTATTTCTTTACCTAGGATCATCATCTTCATCAACTTCCATCTTTGATCCAGCAAGCACTTTTTCAAGAGGTGAAGAGGGGCTGCCTCCCATATAAGACTTGGAGATCACAGAATCACATACATCAATGCTAAAGCATGCTTCTTTATCTCCCGAGTGCTTCATAGCTTCAAAGACATTAAAAGTGATGGCTTCATCTTGGATCTTCAATGTTAAAGTCCTATCTGCCATATCAATGAGAGCTCTACCGGTTGCAAGGAACGGCCTACCCAAAATCAATGGAATATCCCTCTCTTCTTCCATGTCAAGAACAACGAAGTCCACCTGAAAGATGAATTTGTCTACTTTCACCAACACGTCTTCAATCACCCCATGGGGATGTTCATAGACCTATCCGTAAATTGAAGCGTTACCATAGTGGGCTTTATTTGGCCGATTCCCAATTGCTTGAAAATGGATAGAGACATGAGACTAATGCTTGCACCAAGATCACATAAAGCCTTCCCAAATGTTCTATCACCAATGGTGCACGGAATTGAGAAACTTCCAGGATCCTTAAGCTTAGGAGGAAGCTTCTGTTGTAGAATTGTGCTGTACTCCTCTGTAAGCATAATGGTCTCTTCATTCCCAATCCTTCTCTTCTTGGACAGTAACTCCTTCATGAATTTCACATAGGAGGGCATTTGTTCTAGAGCTTCGGCAAATGGGATGTTGATTTGCAGCTTGTTAAATACCTCCAGAAACTTCCCAAACTATTTTTTATCATGCTCCTTCTTGAGTCGTTGAGGGAATGACAACTTGATAGTTGGTGGTGGCATCTTCACTTCTTGCTCCTTTGGTGACTCCTTTTCATTAGAGTCATTGAGTGAGTCACATTGAGATGTTTCAGCTTCCTTGAGAGGGACTTCTTCACTAAGCTATTCTCCTTTGTCTTCACCATTTTTCTCCTTCCTTGGTAGCAGCTCAATCACCTTCCCACTCCTAGTTGTTATAGCTTTAGCATGCTCCATTCCTCTAGGATTTGGGACTGTGTCACTTGGTAATGAACCTGGAGGTCTCTCCGAAATCTGTTTTGCTAGTTGGCCCACTTGAGATTCCAAATTCTGGATTGATGCCTCTTGATTCCTAAATACACCTCTTGTCTCATCCATGAAATCGGTAGTTTTTTGGACAAAAGAGGAGGTTTGGGAAGCTAGTTTCTCCAAAGCTATTTCCCATGAAGTCTTTTTTTCAATAGGTGGAGGTTGAGATGAAGAGCCTTGATGCGAAGAGTGTTAAGGAGGACCTTGGTATGAAAGTTGTTGTCTCTGAGGAGCTTGGTTGCCTTGATTACCTTGGTTACTCTATGAAAAGTTAGGGTGATTCCTCCACCCCGGATTATAAGTGTTGGAGTAGGGGTTATGTTGTTGCCTTGGAGGGTTATTCATGAAATTGACTTGTTCTTGAGATGGAGATCCAAACATGTTACCCGGACAATTTACATTCTCATGTTTTCCTCCACAAAAATCAAACGACAAGGGTGCATTACTTACTGCATTCACCTTAAGAGTGTCAACCTTCTTCGTGAGATTCTCAAGTTGTTGAGTCAAGATTTTGTTCTGGGCTAAAAGTGCATTCATCGAATCAACCTCCAAGTACCCTTTCTTCCCCACTGCTCTTTCCCCATTTCTTTGGTAGTCATTATTGGTCATCATTTCAAACAGGTCCCAAGCTTCTTCCAGAGTTTTATAGTTCAAGGCCCCACCTGCTGCAGCATCAACCATTGCTCTAGTTTGATGTAGCATGCCATTATAGAAGCTTTGCACTTGGATCCAGAAGTCAAAACAGTGGTGTGGGCATTTCCTCAATATTTCATTGTATCTCTCCCATGCTTCACTGAGAGACTCCCCATCAAGCTGCCTGAATGATGTGATATCACTTCACAACTTTGTAGCCTTGACTGGAGGAAATACCTTGTCAAAAATTTCGCACCAAAATTGCTCGTAGTTATGCTTCCCTTGCCAATGAATCCAACCAGTTCTTAGCCCTGTCCCTCACAGAGAAAGGAAACAATCTTAGACGAATGACATCCTCACTCACTCCATTCAACTTCACAGTATCACAAATTTGAAGGAACCCTTGTATATGTGCATTTGGGTCCTCAGTATCGAATCCCCCAAACTGATTGTTCTGAATCAAATGGAGTAGAGCTGGCTTCAATTCAAAATTGTTTGCTTGAATTGGAGGTCTGGTTATGCTCGCCCCACACCCATTCATGCTAGGAATAGAGTAATCCATGAGAGTCCTAGCAGGTTGATGTGGTGGTGGAGGATCCACATTTTCTCCATTATTTTCTCCATTGGGGGATCTATTTTCCCCATTGTCTGCCATGTCTTCAACAGATATTTGAGTGCTATCCAAATTCTTTCTTTATTCTCTTAATTGCTTCCTCAAAGCTCTTTCAATCCTTCTTATTTCTGGGTCAAAAAGAAGTTGATCCGGATGAACTTTACCTCGCATACAACGAAGACAATGTGTCAAAATAAAGAAAACTCAATAAAATGCAAGAATTTAGATGTAAAATTCTAAACGTACTAAAATAAGTAAAATAAAGAAAACTAAACACAACAATGAATAAATGAAGGAAAAAACAAATGTTTAAACCAGTAGCTGCCTTCGATATTACCGATATTGGTAAAATCGATCCCCGGCAACGGCGCCAAAAACTTGATGTGACCACGGCAAGTGTACCAGATCGTCAAGTAATAAAAACGGTGAGAAAACCAGATATCATTCTCAAGGATCAATAACCAATTACTAATTCACGAACTTAGCTACTATTCAAACAGAACTTTGGTTTAAAGGGAGCTCAATTGTAAATAATTAAGCATGAAAGAAATTAAATTAAAGAAAAAGATTATTTTTGATATTTTAGCTTTGACAATTTAACAAACATTTAGAACACAAAAGAGATAGGAATTCAAAGATAAGAAAGAGTTGATATCAAGTTTCATTTGATTTCATTTGCTGCATATTAACTTGGAGTTAAAACAAATTTCTACTTCTATTTTGTTATCGGATTCTCCAATATATCCAAGTCCTAATTCCTTAGGCCCAAGAACTTTAAATCCTAGTTAAAATCCCTAATTCCTTAGGTGATTCTGAAAGGGGAAAAGCATTAAGATTAAGAATCCAACAAGATAACAAGCATTCATTGACTATTCCTAGCACAACGAATTACAAGGTTCACAATCTCAAGCATAGTTCACACATTAAATTTCCATCCAATGCATAAAACTAAAAAATCATTCTAAGGATGATCAAACCCTAGAAAGCTTTAAGAATAGAGATTATAAACTCAAAATAAAAGTATCCATTAAGCATAACTGAAACTCAAGTTAAATATAAGCAAAATTCATCAAAATCCACTCAATCCCAACAAGGGAGAGTTTAGCTAGACATAGAAACAAAAACAGAAATTAAAACAATAGAGAAGAATAAGTAAAACTTCATTGAAGATTGAAGAAAATCTGAGCTCCCATTCTTCTTCCCTTCAAGTCCACCTCCAAGTTTTCCAAATTAGGTCTAGTTTTCGTATCCCTCTTCTCCCCTCCTCAAAGACCTCTTCCCTCAGCTAAAAATGCCCTCCTGACGTGAATTGGGCCAAAAGGTAAATGGGCCTGCGTCACACTCATCGCCCAGCTGCCATTTGGCCGCCCGGCGGCCTGGTTCTTGCTTGTTTCGTGGCATTCTAACTTCCCACCGCCCAGTGGCTAGCTGGCCGCTGGGCGGCCTGACTTTTTCTGCACCTTCCTTTTCTTTTACTTTTCTGAGCTACTAGGGTCCAAATTGCATGTATTGCAGTTCAATGACATTGCAAGCTCTTCCATTTGACCCCATTCTTCATAGTTCCGACCTTCATCCTCCTTTAACCTTCATTGTAAATAAGATAACACAAATGAGATCCAAAACATTCCAAAATACAACCAAATTCCATGGGATTCATCAAAGTAATCATCTTATGCCATCATGGTCAAAATAAGATTTAAATGAGGCAAAACAAAGTTAAAAGCTAGATGCAAATGGTTAAAATCAATCAAAAAAAATAAGTAAAAACAGATAATTCGCAGGATTATCAAAGACTAAGAAAAATTATAAGTGAAAACGATTAAAAATGATTTAGATTTGAATGACATTTCTGAATACTTTTTATGATAAGGTACAATGGCGTCGTTTGATTTATGTAGCCGACCCCACCTAATAGAAAAAAGCTTAATTGTTGTTGTTGTTATTGTTGTATTGGATTTTTTTTTTTAATGTAAGAGTTTGTTATTGTTCATAATTTGTTTTTTATATATATCTTAAAATTATATTAGAAGACAAATTCCTTAATTGGACATAAATAATACATTCTGTAAGTATATAATCAAAACGCAAGTTAAGATTTACCTTGTAAGAGATTGAGTTGGTTAATCATAAATCTTAATGAGTTAATTAATACTTATTATTGTTATTGAAAAATAAGTAATATGTGTTCTTTAATATATTTAGTATTATTTGAAAGGAAATATTAAATAATTTAATATTACTACTCTTTATATAAGATGATTAAAATTAATTTACAAATCAATTAAGTTAAATAAAATTAATTTAAGTGAAATCAAAACATTTTATTTTAATTAATATTACTTAGTTCTCAACTCAGTTAAATTTAATTTATTAGTTTTAATTTTCTTTAATTTTAATTTAATTAAAATTTATTTTAACAATTTAAATAATAGTAAAATTTTTATAATTTCAATAATTAATAAATATATTTTATAAAAAATATTTTATTTACTACTTTTTTACTTGATTTTGTACACTTACAAATTTTCTTATCCCTTTTACCTCGACAAAGTCATTGCCCAGATTTTTTTAACAACAATAATATTCTTATAACAAATAATACATACACATCTTTTTATACTCATTTTAATTTTATTCATCGTACTTATTTTTTTAATTTTTTTATTATTTTTTCTCATTTAATCACATCTACCTAAAAAAAGTATAGAAAATAGTGTTTCATAACAAATGATGTAAGAACATCATTTTTATTTTTTTAATTTGGAGATTGATAACAATTTGATATTGTTTATGGAAAAAAAAAATTTCACGCCCTTTGGCCAAAAATAAAATTTTCACGCCCTTTGACCTCTAAAATGCCATTGCCGCCTGTATATTTTTAATTTGGAGATTGAAAACGATTTGATAGTATGGAAAAAAAACCATCTTCTGTGCCGTAAGTTTTCTTCAAACCATTTTCTTTAATACATCACTTTCCAGCAGAGGCGTAGTGACGTTTACGCGATTTCTACGGGTTTTTGTTTTTTTGATATTACGAGGTATATCCACACATTTTAATTGTCATACCGAAGGTGCCCTTCCCTACACATGTTTTCCGATTACCTCAAATTCTTATATTGCAGAACCTATTAACTGTTGACTTCAGGCTTGTTAATCACTTAAGACACCCAATATCATCCAGCAGAATCTCTTAAGAACAATTTCTAAGAATCTTTGGTCTCCATGTCTACAATTATATATGCAATCACATAATAAGTATTGTTCCAATCCATACTTACAGCTATTAATAGTTAACCTTCATAATACTTTTTTAGATGACACTCATCTATGTCTATGAGGGGTCTGTAGTCATCCTTAAAACCCTTCTTACAAGCATCCAAGCATGCATAAAACCTTTTGAAGGAAAGCATTTTAGTGAATGGGTATGCAAGGTCCACTAGTAGTTTCAAAGTGGAACCAGGATTAATTCTTATTAACTTATTCACATAATCCCTTATATTTGAGTATTGCTCTTTCTCTGAGCCTTGTACTAATTCTCTTAATATCTTCATGACTCTATGTATTTTGACATCATTACAGTGGACATTGAATCATTCTTTAATGTGATTAAATGCTTCCTTGACAATTAAATGAGGTTTAGTTCTCATCTCTGAAACTATTTTTTTTGTGACCAAGTGCCTATTTGCTTTAGTATTCTTAATGTGGTTGTCACAAAAAGTTTTAATATGAAAACTTCTTGTTTGATTATTCCAAGAACAAAAAAGCTCCCATGGACACCCTTCCCTCACACATCTTGCTCTGACCCTAATTTTATCATTCTTCACAAACTTGTACTCCCTCCCTAGTTCCATATTGTACTCTCTCACAGCTTCCTTAAACATATCTAGACTTTGAAATTTCATGCCCAACTCTAGAGACACTTCTCCAAAACCTGCAAAAACATTAAATTGAGGGTAAACCTCATTGGAGTTGTCTTCCTCATCAGATGAGGATTGGTACATAGATGGACACTCCTCAGAATATCATTTATCTTGTGTACTATCTTGAAATTGTGTATGTGATTTAAACCTATCATTCCTTCTATGCTTGGTTGTCACATTTCCACTGTCCACAAATTTGCCATTTCTCCTATTAGCAGGGTTCACTTCATTACCATTTCTCTTATTAGTAGGGTTCACATCATTACCCTTTTTCTTCTTAACAAAGTTCACATGCTCATGGTCCACCTCATTCTCTGTGGTATCAAAAAATTCAACCCCTGGCTTATATATTTCATCCTCTGCACTATCATAATAGTCACTTTCAGTGGTTTCAACTGCACCCTCATCTAGATGTTTTTCATGTGCATTAAATCCCTTACCTTCACCATTTGCACCTTCAAGTAGATATATGACCTGCATAGGTTGTTCCCGTAGCACCTCTACATTTTTAGGTTCTTTATTGACCACCCTGCTGTAATCCTACCCCAATACACTCTCTCTCTCTAGTGGTGGATTCCTTATCATACATTTGTCAAAATAAATCTCTACTTCTTCTGCTATAAACAGTGTTTTATCAACTCTAAGGAATCATTATCATTGTTTAACGACTTTAAGCCATCTCTCAAAGACAACCCAGGAACAACCCAAAAACACTGTTCATACAATGCCTCGAGACCAAAGTAATGCTGTTTAAACAGGGAGTCTATAACAGGAATTGAAAAATAATCTAAGTCAAAATGTTTCCATACATTAACTTCTCCACTAATATACTTATTTTTTTCTTCTATTAAACTAACCCCCTAGGTGTAAAACTAGGTCCACCTTGTCTACCATTATGCTCTGCATCCAAATAAACAAACAAAAACAAAAAGATAAACCCAAAATCACTATTTTATAAACATTCAATAATTTAATCACATCAAACCTCATCAATACTACGAAGGGACCATAGGAAATAATACAACTAATAACCAAAACAAAATATACAAGGAGAGGGACCACTTTCATTGACCATGCAAAGTGTCCACACATGGAGAATTTTTGGAAAAAAACATTTTCTATGAGTTTGTACCTGAGCAAGGTAGCAACAACTTCAAGATTCTCACCTCAAAAGCTTCAATCAATGGTCTTGATTCTCACACCCCACCATGATGATTTTGATCAGAATATTTGTGAAATCAAATTAGTGTTTTTTGAGGGTTAATTCTGTAGCATTTGGGAGGAAGGGCACTACTTCTTCCTTTTCTGCTCATACGGTGCATTTTGTAGGGTTTTGTGTTGAAAACAATGTTTTGACAGGTGGAATTCTATTTGGCACTTAACAATACAAATAAGGAATTCCGTTAACATCTCATATGAGTGGTTAACAGAAAGATTAATGTAATAAGATTAGAAAACTTTCAAGGACTAATGTGTGTGTTAAATTTTTTTAAGCACTAAAGTGTTATATCACGAATAATTTAAGGACTAAAGTGTATATATACTTTTAAATTTTTTATATCAATATTTAATTTTATTATGAACTAAATTTTTTAGGAGTTTATGATGTAGCTTAAATCTATTAACATTTTTATTTATATATTGAATTAGTTTTTTTTATCTATGCAAGAGTTTGTTATTATTCATAATTTGTTTTGATATGTATCGTACATCAGCAAAAACTCCTTATATTGAAATAAGTAATAAATTCTATAAGTATATAGTTGAACATAAGTTAACATTTGCCTTGTGAGAGATTGAGTTAGTTAATCATAGATCTTAATGATTTAATTCATGCTTATTATTGTTATTGGAAAATAGGTAATAGGGGTTCTTCAATATATTTATTATTACTTAGAAGTAAGATTACTACCTTTGCATGAGATGATTAAAATTAAATTTTCAATCGATTAAGTTAAATAAAATTAATTCAAGTAAAATTAAAATATCATGCTTTAATTGATATTGCTTAATTCTTAACTAAGTTGAATTTAATTTATCAGTTTTATTTTTTCAATTTTAATTTAATTAAATTTTTTAACAATTTAAATAATAATAAAATTATTATAATTTTAGTAATTAATAAATATTTTTTATAAAAATAATATTTTATTTATTACTTTATTATTTCATCGATTTCGTATATTTTTAAATTTTCTTTTCACGCCCTTTCACCTCTAAAAAGCCACTCCGCCCAGATTTTTTAATTTGGAGATTGAAAACGATTTGATATTGTTTATTGGAATAAAAAAATTTCACGCCCTTTGATCACTAAAAAGCCACTGCCGCCCATACTTTTTTTAATTTGGAATTTTGAAAACGATTTGATATTACGGAAAAACGATTTATTAGTTTTTGTTTTTTTAATGTTACGAGGTATACCCACACCTTTTAGGTGTCATACCGAAGTCCGAAGGTGCCCTTCCCTACAAATGTTTTCCGATTACCTCAAATTCTTATATATTGCAGAACCTATTAACTGCTGACTTCAGGCTTGTTAATCACTTAACCCACCCATTCTGCTCATTATAACCTCTTTGCAGGAAAATAGCTGCTCTTCGTAGTTCTGCCTGATTTACTTACTGGTTTGTGCTTTTGCTCTGCCACCCAAGAACTGTCCAAGTACGAGCAATTTATTTATATATGTAACTTTCCATTCTTTAGGCATTCATTGTATATGATCGATATCCTAAAAATGATTTTTTTTTCGTTGCTAAACACTAACGAGGCTGAAAAAGTGAAAATCTTCATCTTACAATATCAAGAGAGGCACATTTAGTGTAATATATGCACAAGGATTTGGACCGTCTGAGTATTAAAAGAACTACAGGAGTTGTTGATCCAATATTTTAGATTTATTAAATTTATATTTTCAATTTTTATCTTGTTACCGAGGAAACCATTTTTTAAGGTTGAGATCTCCTATATTTTTTCTCAAAACTGTTGAGGATATCAATCCTGTGCACAAATAATGGAACCTGATCTTCTGTGTAGGTGTTGATCATGGGTAGGCCAAGGATGAGCACTACTGGAATCAAGTTAGGAAACTAGAAGATGGTGCTTTGCAGTGCAAGCAGTGTGGACATATGTTTAAGGGAGGTGTTTCAAGAATTAAAGCTCATGTTGATCGGAAACAAGGGCAAGGCATTGCTGCATGCCCCATTGCTTCTGGCAGTGTTCCTGATAATGAAGGAGTTGATAACAATATTGCTGCCGCTTCAATTAATCCACAAGAAGCAATGAATTCATCAGAAGGTACACATTTACTTATTTATACCCATTATGTATTACATATATATTTTGTTATAATAGAATATGCTGATAAGGTTGAAGTCTGTATTTTGAGCAATTCATGTTGTATGAGAAATTAATTTGTCCTAAGGTTATTCTGAGTACGTACTTTAAGTTTATTATTAGAAATATTGAACCTTAATGAATCACTCTGAAGAACAAGATAGAAGAGTTTCAGAGATAAGAGAAGTAAAATATGTTAACTAATTAATTCTTGAGAGTCTACAACATATTTTAAATTATGATATTTCTAATTCTAAGTCCTTATATATCAGAAAACTTCATAGCTCAGGTCAAATAAATAAATAAAAAATAGAAAACTTCATAGCACCTTCATTTTTGTTTTCTAATAACATTTCTATGATGGGAGTGAGAAGTAGTTTTTAATGAGGATTCTTAAATCTCTTGAAATACACAACGTGAAATTTAAAAGAACTAGCTTGTCCCTCACATACTAATTTAGTCCCAAATACTATCATGCCTTAGTATTGCTAGTTGCTATACAATATCATTCGAAAGTTTTTCTATTGTATCGTTTTTATTACAAGTATTCTATTGTATCTCTCAAGTAATATGTTTGTCACTTGCTGCTTTAAATTTTTTTTTGTTTAAAATATGGTGATTAGATTATTTTATTAGTTTAACTTTGATGCACTTTTAATGTAAAACTGTTATACCTTATGTATAAAGAATTTTGCTATCTTATCATAGTCTTGTATTGTACAATGTTATTTTTTTCCGATTTCTTTTGGAGTTCAATAACGGTGACTAGATTTTTCTTTACCATATGTTGCACTAAAGTGGCAGGAGGTCATGAAATGATTGTCAGTTCAAGTAGCCATCAAATTAATACTGAACATAATTTATTGGAAGGTACGTCGCTGTTATCACCAACAAGATTTTTTTTTACTCCATTTTATACATGTTCTTTTATGTTTTTTAGGTGATGCAATGTGACTTTAGTTCTAACTTTTTATCATCAGAGTTTTATTTTATCACTAATTGTACACTATAGTCTCATTTAAAAAATTAGTATGATTTATATATAGATTAACCTATCATTAAAACATATTAGATGTATTTACAGTTTACATTATTGGTTTGTTATAAAAACATTTTGAAATATTAGGTGATGCAATGTGGCTTTATTTCTAATTTTTTTATCATCAGAGTTTTATTATATAACTAATTGTACACTATAGTCTCATTTAAAAAATTAGTATGATTTATATATGGATTAACCTATCATTAAAACATATTAGATGTATTTACAGTTTACACTATTGGTTTGTTATAAAAACATTTTGAAATATTTATTGCAAACTAAACTTTAACCAATAAAATATGGATCTGAATTTTAGAATAAAAGAATTTTAAAATTTCAATTTTAAACTAAACCAATATGATTTATTTATTTATTTATTTTTTTAAATCTGGTACAACTAGCATGGAGAAGCAAATTAATCACACGAAAAATAACAAAAAAAATGGATAATGAAACAGGTCGGGCACCAGAGGAAGATTTGATCAGAATTTTTCAAAATGGGATTAGTCAAATAAAAGAATTGGTTCATAATTTAACCTGCGAGGAAGACGACATGAAGAGACAATTACAGTGGCTGGAGTCCCGTGGCAAGAAGCGCAAGAGACAAGTTGACGATTGGTTAAAGGGAATAGGAGACTTGAGAAAAAGAGCTACTGATATGAATAACTTGGTGGATCAGTTTGGACCAACAGGCTTCATACCACTACAGCAATTGACTGAAGAAGTGCGGAAGCATAAGGAACAAAAGCCTTTGGTGTTGTCAAATGAATTGGTTGGTGAAGGTTTTGAGACAAATATTGGAAAGATTTGGAAACTTCTAAAGGATGACCAAGTCTTTATAGTTGGCATACATGGAATGGGTGGCGTGGGGAAAACATGCCTAGTAACTCATATCAAGAACGAAATATCAAGGAATCACACTTTTAAGCATGTCTTTTGGGTCAATGTATCCCAAAAATTTAGCATTTTGAAATTGCAAGATGACATTGCGAAAAGAATAGGTGTAAAGCTTGATGAAGATGATGAGAGAATAAGAGCAGAAATCTTGTCATTGGCGTTGGAGGGAAAAGAAAAATCCGTGCTTATTTTGGATGATGTTTGGAGTTATATTGATCTGCAGAAGGTGGGGATTCCTCTTGAAGTGAATGGACTCAAATTGATTCTGACAAGTCGTTCGAAACGTGTGTGTCAACAGATGGATTGCAATATAATAAGCATGGAACCTCTCTCTTATGGTGAAGCTTGGGAATTGTTTTTGCTAAAACTTGGATCTCGTGGAACACCTGCAACACTTCCTCATGAAGTATTAGATATTGCAAGATCTGTTGCAGAGGAATGCGATGGTTTACCTCTTGGAATCAGTGTAGTGGCTAGAACCATGAAAGGGATAGATGACATTCGTGGATGGAAACCTGCTTTGAAGAAACTTCGAAATCAGGCAATGGGAGAAGAGATGGAAGAAGAGGTCTTTAAGGTATTAAAACTCAGCTATGAATATTTAATGGACAAGAACATTCAGAATTGTTTCTTACACTGTGCATTATACAACTATATTTCAGCAGAAGGGTTGATTATGAATCTTGTCGATGAAGGATTAATAAATGGAAAAAGGTGTTTGGAGAAAATATTTTTTGAGGGGCGTTTCATATTGGATAAATTAAAAGGCCATTCTTTGCTACAGGAAGAAGAAGAAAATTATTATTATTTATGGGTGCATGATCTGGTGAGGGACATGGCGTGCCATATCCTAAAAAAGAGTCACAGATACATGGTGAAATGTAAGGAAGGATTGACAAAGATAGACTTGTTAGAATGGACGGCTGATTTGGAGAAGGTATCCCTGATGGACAACCGCATAGAAAAAATCCCAGCTGGGACATCACCTTGGTGTCCCCGGTTGTCCACCTTGATTTTTAGTCGTAATTATCTCAGTAGTATTCCAGATTGTTTTTTCAGCCACATGAATGCTCTAGCCATACTCGATCTATCTGATAATCGAGATTTAACATGTTTGCCGAATTCGGTGTCTAACTTGAGGTCCCTTAAATCTTTGCTACTCAGAAGATGTTGGTCATTGAGATATGTGCCTCCTTTGGGACAGCTAAATGCATTGTCAAGATTGGTCATTACATTTGCTTTAATTGAGGAAGTACCACAAGGCTTGGAAATGCTAATCAACTTGAAATGGCTTGATCTGTCTCGGAATAACAAATTGAAGCTGATACCAGGGTCCGTGCTACCCGGATTGACCAAAATGCAATACCTCGATCTCCGCTGTCATTGGGCTTCAACAAAACTAAAAGTAGAAGATGTACAAGGTATGAGTATGCTGGAATGTTTTGCAGGCGGCTTTCAGGACGGCCAGAACTTCAATGATTATGTGCGAAAAACCCTGGAAACAGGTTGTGGACCCAAAACTTATTTTCTCCATTCGGGAACTCGTCCTAGATGGGGCTATTGTCCGGAATATTATGTTCCTATCATTGAAGAAAGGAAAACTGTAAGTATTGGAGATTGTGAAGAATTCGCCTATTTTCTGCCACCAGACCTTGCCGAACTGTACATAACAGATAATAAGCAATGGACCAGATGCTTATGTGATGCTCTGTCATTCAATGGTTCTTCTTTGAGGAACATTTGCATTCGAGATTGCCCAGAACTGGAGAGGTTGTTTTGTTTATCTGGTTCTTGTTCCTTTTGCACTCATATCCGATACCTTGAATCTTTGTGGCTATATAATTTGAAAAGCGTAGCTGTCATATGGAAGGAAAATGAGGAAGGCATCACAAATTTTTTTCCTAGGGGCGGCATGTTCTCTCATCTCAAAAGGCTTGAGATCCAGCAATGCCACAATATGGAGAAGTTGCTGACACCAGGGTCACTGCAACATCTTCGAAACTTGGAGGAGATAGAAGTGTATAGTTGTAAATCAATGACGGAGATATTTGCAGTGAGTAATAGTAATGATGATGATTCCAGGATTACACTCCCCAATGATTTGCCTATGGGCAGCAGCACGTTCTCTTATCTCAATCTCAAAAGGCTTAAGATCAAGGAATGCGACAATATGGAGAAGTTGCTGACAGCAGGGTCACTGCCACTACTTCCAAACTTGGAGGAGATAGAAGTGTATAGTTGTAAATCAATGACGGAGATATTTGCAGTGCGTAATAGTAATGATGATGATTCCAGAATTACACTCCCCAAGTTAAGGAGATTGCAGATAATAGATCTACCGCAATTGAAGATCGTGTGCAGAGGGATTCTAGTCTGTGGATCTTCTGATGCGATCTCAACACCCTTTAATTGTCCCAATCTACAAAGGCTTCCTACAGTACGAGTCTTTTCTGAATCTGAATCTGATTCCGATTTTGATATTGATTCCTTACACTATGTCTGATTCTTCATCATAAAGTTTTGCCGTCGGTTTACACTGTTGTGAAACTTATATCAAAATTATATTATTAAATTACATGTATGGACAATTATACACTGCTTTATTAAAAAGTGTATTGACTTTCATAGTGAGTTGAAAACATGAGATGCGAGGGGATGGAAATTCCCACACCTTCAACATCACAATAACCAGAAGATGCCACTTGTAACGTCTTACTTTAATTTTACGATTTTAGTTATTTTTCTTTTATAGATTAAATGTAATTTAGAACTAAAGGTTACAAAAGTACTACTAATATTATTATTAGATGTTATATACAATATTTTACATGGTTTTCTTGAGGATACATCTGACAAAGTTGTACATGCATTATTGAAGTTAGGCACCTATTTTTAAAAAATGAGGCTTATAAAAATCTTTATAAAGTCCTATTATTTACATATTTACAAATATTATTTATTATAACTACTCATCAAACAGCAAAATTATCATGAACAAGTCTCCAAAGTGACGATAAAAACAGTCTCCTAATTTTGACATATATGTTTACTGCACACGAAAATCAACGAGAGTTACATTTTTTGAAATATCATGTCAAAATAAGTGAGATAAAAATTTTAATAAGAAAGAACAAAATTAATAATAAGTTTGAACTAATGATATTCTAATTGTCACAAATATGAAAAACATTTACCACTCTTTACAGTTTTTTCTTTCTTAAATCATACCAAAGAGTCCAATATATAAATTTATGCCAGAAAATTCTTAATAATCATAGGAATAGATAACTTGGAAGAAGATATAAGTAACTCCACAAATAAAAATGAAAGAGTAAGTAATAAATAACTTCATATTAGAAAGAGTAAGTAGCTGAATATTTTCTCTTCATCTTTTTTCAAAATTTTCTTTTTATCATCTCATCATCATCTCATTTCAATATTCTTAATCAAATGTGCGTAATCTCTTCATTCCCCAATACTCTTATTATGATCATAATAATTTTGATTAAGGCGTCCTTTAATCTTCTCATCATAACCACAATTATTTTAAGGCATCTTTTAATCCTTTAATCATGGTCACAATAATATTTATCAAGGCATCCATTAATCCTCTCATCATAGTCACAATAATAATCTCTAATTGAAGCATCCTTCAATTTTCTCATCATGGCCACAATAATCTCTTTTTGTACATTAATTTATTTTTATCCATGAGATGATATTTCTTAAATACTCTCTTCATAAAAACTTTAACAAAAATTTGTATTAATAATAGATGTCATTAGAGTATAAATAATGCAAAAATAAAAGTACTATTAAAGAACTTTAATAAAACAATGAGATAATCCAACTAAATCAACAATCATAAAAAAAAAGTGGTGAAAAGAATTTAAAAGAATAATGTATAAAAATGATAAAGAAAATAAGAAATCTCACTTTTTGCCATTTAGAATGATTTATTATTATTATTAACCACTAGGGCACAATAGGGATGTTACATCACTGGGGTACAAAGCCATTGGCATGGTCGTTAAAGTCAATCATTTCAAAATAAGATAAAGGGGTATATCTACGAGAGATATCCATCACATATTTTAGGGGTTAGAGGTGTTACTCTTTACCATTTAACTAGTGTAGTTATCCGTGTGATGTACGAGATAGTTAAATATTTAGAATATAAATTTTTATAATTAAGTTAGTAATTAATTTAATAATAAGAGAAAATATAGATATATACATATTAGTTAATAATTTTTATTGTTAATTCTTCATTATTGTTACATGAAAAGAAGTAATATTGCCAATCAATATTTAGAATAATGAAAAGAAAAATTTAAAAACAAATATAAAGGCAATTAAATTAAATTTAGATATGTATAAATTTTTAAAAAAAATTGAGTTAAGAATATAATATCACATAACATTTTTTATTAATACATCACCTGTATTTTTTATAATATAACATATTAGTATCATTATCAATCATCAATTTAATAATAATAATAATAATAATATAAAAGAAAGATATATGTTCTAAAATTTTGACATATGACAAATATATTATTTGATTTTGTAATAATTTAAAAGAAATATTGACACATGTAAAAAAAAATTACAACATATACATCAATATAATTAATCAATAATCAATAAATAAAATATATTCAATTAATCAATATAATTAATAATAATTATCATTAATATATAAAGGAAAATACATGACCTAAAATTTTGTCATACTTTATCCAAATCAATTTATAAATGTATTACGATTTTGATATATAATAAATATATTACTTAATTTTCTACCATATGTCATTTGACGTAGCAACTAAAAGAAATATTGGCATGTGAAAAAAATTTCCACATATATGTAAAAAGAAAAAAGAAATAAAAAATAAAATAAAAAATTACAAAGATAAAAAAAGAATAGAAATTACAAAGAAAATAAATTGAAAAAGTCAAAGAACCTAATAAGTCAAATATTAAATGATTGATTTAATTAATATGTTATTTTTATCTAGCCTACTTAAATTGTATGAACTAAATGTATATGTTAGAGAATGTTAAAAATTTAAAATGAATTGCGCATTATTTGGTAATATTATTATAGACTATTGTAATTTTTTACAAATATATTTTTTAATTGTCATTGTAATATTTATCAACTTAAGAAATGTTTTTATTATAGAATTTAACATTAATTGTTAGTTTGATATAATTTTGATAATGGACGTGAAAAGTTAAGTATTAATTTGTAATATAATTTTATATAAAAATATCATTAATAAACTTTTCTCTAGATACTTAATATTTAATAGTATTCAATAATTAATCAATCAATCAATATAATAATAAATATAATATATATAATATAATATAGTAAAGAAAGATATATGGCTTAAAATTTTGTCATGTGTCATCCAAATCAAATAATAAATGCGTTAAACTTTTAACATATGACAAATATATTACTTAATTTTTTATCATGTATCATCTGATGTAACAACTTAAAAAGAATATTGACGCATGTAAAAAATTACCACATATACATCAATATAGTCAATCAATTAATAAATATAATCAATTGATCAATATAATTAATAATAATTATAATTATAATTAATATATAAAAAATACATAGCCTAAAATTCTGTCATATTTCATTCAAATCAATTAGTAAATGCATTAAGTTTTTGATATATGACAAATACATTACCTAATTTTTTACCATGTGTCATCTACGAGTAACAACTTAAAAGAAATATTAATACGTGTAAAAAAAATGTCACATATACATAAAAAATAAAAAATAAAACAAAAAAAGACAAAGAGAAAGAAAGAATAGAAATTACAAAAAATGAATTTAAAAAAGTCAAAGAACCTAAAAAGTCACATGTCAAATGATTAATTTAATTAATGTGTTATTTTTATTTAGCCTACTTAAATTATATGAACCAAATGCATAGGTTAGAGAGTGTCAAGAAATTAAATGTATTGAGTATTATTTGACAATTTTGTTATAGACTATTATAATTTTTTACAGATATATATATTTTAATTATCATTGAATATATCTATCAACCTAATTTTTTTAATAGAATTTGATATTAGTGGTTAGTTTGATATAACTTTGATAATGGAAGTGAAAAATTAAAGATTTAATTTGTAATATAATTTTATATAAAAATTTCATTAATGAACTTTTCTCAGATATTTAATATTTAATAGTATTCGATAATAATTATAAAAGAAGATAAAAATATTTTGTATTAAGATTTAGTCGATATACTTTTTAAAAATAAGGGTGAAAAGTTAAGAGAATAATTTCAATATAATTTCATTTGTATTTCATCTATAAATCTTTTTATTTTACGATGCACTAAAATGACTATAAATGATAATATAATTTTTACATTATAAATCGTTTTGGTATAACCTTGAGAAAGGAATTCTGATTGTACTACTTAGAAATATTAGTCAAGCAGTATGATTGTATAATGAGATAAATTAATTGTAGAAAAACGAAAGACCAATGTGATAAGAATAAAAATAGTATCATGAAAACACGTTAGTAACAAGATTTATATTCCTAAATTGGATTTAATATTATCAAATCTTGAAAATTATAATAATCATTCTTTCATAGAAAATATGGACCAATACCTTGATGAAGAGAATCTATAGTAATAAAAACTCAAATGAATAAAAAATATAAGGATTGATACATTGATAGTATAAATTAAAATCCAAAGAAGTAATCCAAGAAAAAATCCAAATGAGTAAAAATATAGTAAATGGTATAAAAAATTATAAAAAAACTATAGACTCCAAAATTAAAATTAGATGAAACTATATAAACAAGTTATTTACTCGGGCATTACACGAGTACAAAATACTAGTAATATTGGAAAGAAATATACATGCCTTGAAAAATTGTCATGTGCCTTTCTTGTCAGCACGTAAATGCATCACATACTTGACATGTGGTATCTAGAGTACCTAACACTTTGTCACATGTAATCTTATGTAACAATTTCCTGTCACATGATTTTGATATGACAACATGAGACATGTAAGAAAAAATGCTACATGTAAAAAAATCATTTAATAAATTAATTAAAGAAATACGATACACCAAAAACACAAATAAAAAAAGAAAAAAATAATTTCATTTTTTTGTCTAGAGAACTGATGCGTTGAGAATTGATATAATTACATATTTTGTCTAGACACCACCTATGCGTTGAGAATCGATGCTTATGACGATGGTCGTTGAGGTTGCAAGTGCCTTTTTGAGTCAACACAAAAGATGATTATGACAAGCTCAAGATTCAGCGACTTGGACAGAGAAGGACACCAAAACTGCCATATAAGTTTCACCATGGCCGTTGCCAAATTATTGTGCTCGAAGGAGATTCCACCATGAATGTACATCAACGTCAAAAAGAAGGATAAGAAGAACAACATTAATGAGCATAATTCAAATTCAAATTTCTATCCTAATTGAATAGCATTTATGTACAGTTAACTAATTAATTGTCTCAATTAATTAATATATTAATTATTATTTATTATCTTCTATAAATTTATACCAAAATTATCTTATGTGAATAATATTACTTTTCAAATTCAAATAATTTAAATAAATATAATTAAAAAATTTAAATTTCAAAACTCACCCTTAATTAATGTCATTTATTTACTATTAAACAATTTATATATAATTAATTAGTTACCTAAACTAATTAATTTGTTATTTTTCACTACCTTCCACTCATAAAATTTACTTTCAAATAAAGAGCACAAATAATAAAAGAAATAAAAAATTAAAATTTGAGTTTTTCTCTTAATTGAATGTCATTTATGTACATTTAATTAATTACATCAATGAATTAATATATCAATTATTCATTATCTTTTATGAATAATAATATCATTCAAGTAATTTAAATAACAATAATAATATAATTAAAACTAAGATAAAAAATATATTAAAATTTTTTAAATGAGTGTAACTTCATAATTAACATAAAAAACTAGCTTCCAGATTTTCCTTATTGCAATATGTCAATATTACTATTCAAACCATTTTGCTGTAGGTAAGATTAGAAAGACAAAGTGAGGGTATCTTAGTAAATAACTAAAAAAAGAAACAAATGGTTGATTTAATGCAACTCTATGAGCTGCCTTCATCTCCTAAGGATATTTAATTTGCAAATGTTTGAGATAATCACTATTCTCTCCTCCTCTTGCGTCTCTTTGTTCATCTAGCCATAATTTTCTCATTTTCTATCACACGTTGTTATCTTCACCCAATGTTCGTGTCGACTTTTCATTGGTTATTATTTCATGGTTTTTTTGTCCAATATTTGATGGTTATTACTTGCTATCATTGCAAGTTCAATAATCACTATTAAGAAGATGGATGGAAAGGAGAATGGCATGACAAAGAGTATGATTATTAGAATTGTAAGGCTTAACACTTTTTGACACCTAATGCATTATTGCTACTTGCTACAAGGATAAAACTCGTTTTATTTTTTATTTTTTAAAAAATGTGCAGTTATTTATTTGTTTCAAGCTTCATATTAGAATGTAATAATATTCTTTACACATTTTATAATTGTATAAGAATGCTCTACAGTACATGTTACCTTTAGATCAAAGTCTTAAAGAATAATTAGAAGAGTATTTTGACAATATTAAAGTAGCAATGTGGTTGTCATTTCACATTAAAGAAAGAGAGAAGGTCAATTAATTTTGTTGTTGACCTAACTAATTTTTCGTTGTTTGTATTTTTTTTTATTTAATTGGATAGTTTGATGATTTACTTAAAACATAAAACTATTTTACAATTGCGTATTGCATACTTTGAAGTTTTGAAGAACATTTTCGTGACAACACACACAAAGCTTGGAATTGATTTGACAATCACTGTCGAGTGTGGACATACAAATCAGTAGCTTATACTGGATGAATTCATTGAGTAATTCCAAACAATATAATTACCAGAATTTTCGCAACTGGGATTGCGACGGGACAAACAAAATAATTCTTTTAAAAAAAATAGAGGCGTCACCTATGTTTATTTAAATTAGGAAAATATTAAAAAACTTTTTAATTAAGAAAATTAGTCTTTTGAAAAATGAGTTTGGATTCAGAAGTCGATAACAAGTAAGGAAAGTATTAGCAGCCTACATTACCCGTTCTAAGAATGATACCTTAAATTAGTTGTACAAATTTTAATAATATCAAATATGTTTATTTTACCCATTTTAAAAACATTGTAACTATTTATAAATTCTTGAGAAATAAATTATGAAATTATGAAAATTAAAAAAAAGAAACAACTAAATTATGAAAATTAATTGACTTGACAGAAATAAATTCTTACTCTTACGTATCTCCTGGTACAATAAGAAACTTAAGGTCACGTCATTCTTTAGAAAAAACGATTGTGGATTAGTTGTTTTAAATTTTGAAAAGATTTTTGTTTTGAAAATTCATTTTATTTTTTTTAGAGTAAACCCTCACTTTAATCCCTAAAATTGTATGCACCGGTCACATTAGTCCCTAAATTTTTAAAATTGATAACTTAATCCCTGAAACCTCAAAACGTCAGTCATGTTAGTCCCTGCGTCTTTTTTCGTTAGTTAAACTTAACGAACACGCAGGCGTGGCACGTTAAGTGCCAAGTTGGACGTTGACGTGACCTCCTACCTCCCCCAAAACGACGTAGTTTCGCTTGTGTCTCAAAAAACAAAGAGTAAACACTCACTTTAGTCCATGAAATTGTACGCACCGGTCACATTAGTCCCTGAATTTTTAAAACTGACAACTTAGTCCCTGAAACCTCAAAATTTCAGTCACGTTAGTCCTTGCGTCTAAAAGACGCAGTTTCGCTTGTGTCCCAAAAAACAAATATCTCAAGAATGAAACGACACCGTATTGGGGGTTTACTCAAAATTTTTCAAATTCCCCTTAATTGCAACACTGAAATTTATTATGATGATCAACATTCATCAGCTCCAAATCTCAGAGAAAACACCATAGCCCCTGCTACTCCTTACTATTTCAGCACACTCATTTCCAAACCAGGGTTTGATGAATGGTTCTGATGTATCAACAACTTGGTCTTGTGCATGTTGTCCAACAACTTTCGCTGCTAGAATGAGAGCTGGAGTAATTAGGGGGAATCTAGAAAATTTCGAGTAAATATTCACTTTAGTCCCTGAAATTTCGTGAACCGGTCACATTAGCTCCTAAATTTTAAAATCTAAAAAATCAACCATAGGTTTCTGGGTTTGTTCAAATCAACCACAAGTTTCTGGATTTGTTCAAATCAAAGACAGCTTAGCGTGCATATGACTCTAGTACATTTTTTTAGATCCAAAGCTAGTACCTTTTTATAGATCCAAAGGTAGTACCTTTTTTTAATTGGTTTAGCAAACTCATAAGTGAAGGAGAAATAGGGGGAGGAAAGTAGTAGAAGAAGAACAATGCAGTAGAGGGAAGGAACCATAGAGCACTTGGTGAAAGCCATGGTATGGAACCCAGATTTTGCAGAAGTCAACTAAGATGGTCGTAGGGTTCTATGAGACAATTACCCAGATTTTACAAAGCAAACATGGGGAGACGACAAAGTAGGGAAAGAGAGCATAGATGAAACATGACTGATGTTTTGAGGTTTCAGGGACTAAGTTGTCAGTTTTAAAAAGTCAGGGACTAATGTGACTAGTGCATACAATTTCAGGGACTAAAGTGAGGGTTTATCTAACTTCGTGTGAAACTGTGTCATTTTGGGGAGGTAGGAGGCCACGTCAGCGTCCAACTTGGCACTTAATGTGTCACGCGTGCGTGTCCGTTAAGTTTAACTGACGGAAAAGGACGCAAGGACTAACGTGACTGACGTTTTGAGATTTCAGGGATTAAGTTGTCAATTTTAAAAATTCAGGGACTAATGTGACCGGTGCATACAATTTCAGGGATTAAAGTGAGAGTTTACTCTTTTTTTATGTTAAAAAAATAAATCATTAAATTATCACAATTTAGATTATTCTAAAAGTTACAAGGAATGAAATAAAAACAAATCATCAAATTCTCAACAAAGTTCAATTTTTTTTTGAACAAAAGTAAAAGGAATGGAAAAAACAAAAGCCATAAATATAAACATGTCAAAAAAAGAAGAAGCAAAACAGAGATTTGGCATTAAAAAAAAATTTGGCATTAAAAAAAAGACTAAGTTAACATACATGGTCTCATGTGAACATCACGTAAAGTCCTACATGAATCCCTTATTTTTTTATTGCTATTATTATCAGTTATTAACCTTTTCAAATGTGCTTATTTCCTTTTTGGCTTTTCATCATTATTTCATTTGGCTCTTAGTGAGATGACTTCTTTCCCCTTTATTTACACATTTTCAAAGTAAGAAATGCAAAAAAAAAAAAAAAAAACTAGCTAGGAGACCAGATCATATAACCACACTATCATTCATATCTGCAGATTTCATTCCCACATGATCAACACATCAGGTACACATGTAAAGCACGAATACTTCCTACAATAGCAGCAAATTGTCGAATTACAAAAATCACAACTACCAACTAACATTGACCATGAACGGAGAAGATCTGAAGCATCCCAAATAATTCAAAACAAAGAAACAAAGATCTCCTCCTCTTTCGTCTCTCTGTTCATCTGACCATAATTTTCCCATTTTCTATCACACGTTATCTTCACCCAATGTTCGTGTCCACTTTTCATTGGTTATTATTTCATGATTTTTTTTGTCCAATGTTTAATGGTTATTGCTTGCTATCATTGCAAGTTCAATAATCACTATTAAGAAAATGGATGGAAAGGAGAATAGCATGACAAAGAGTTTGAGGCTTAACACTTTTTGACACCTAACACATTATTGATACTTGCTACAAGGATAAAACCTGTTTTATTTTTTATTTTTAAAAAAATGCAATTATTTATTTGTTTCAAGCTTCATATTAGAATGTAATAATATTCTTTACACATTTTATAATTGTATAAGAATGCTCTACATTACTACATGTTACCTTTAGATCAAAGTCTTCAAAGATAATTAAAAGAGTATTTTGACAATATTAAAGTAGCAATGTGATTGCCATTTCACATCAAAGATGGAGAGAAGGTCAATAAATTTTGTTGTTGACCTAACTAATTTGTCATTGTTTATTTTTTTTTATTTAATTGGATAGTTTGATGATTTAATTAAAACATAAAACTATTTTACAATTGCATATTATGCACTTTGAAGTTTTGAAGAACATTTTCGTGACAACACACACAAAGCTTGAAATTGATTTGACAATCATTGTCGAGCGTGAACATACAAATCAGTAGCTTGTATTGGATGATTTCATTGAGTAATTCTAAACATTATCATTACTAAAATTGTCGCAATCAAGTTCACAATGAAACGATCAAAATAAAAAAGGATTTTTTAAAAAAAAAAGTCGTTACTAATGTTTATTTAAATTAAAAAATATTATAATTAAGAAAACTAGTCTTTTAAAAAATGAATTTGAATTCGAGAGTCAATTACAGATAAAAAAAGTATTAACACCCTACATTGTCCGTTCTAGGTATGATACCTTAAGTTAATTATGCAAATTTTAATAATTTCAAATATATTTATTTTACTTTTTTAAAAACATTGTGACTATTTATAAACTAAAAAAAACAACCAAATTATAAAAATTAATTGACTTGATCGAAATAAATTCTTATTCTTACATACTTCCTTGTGCAATGAGAAACTTAAAATTATGTTATTTTTAGAAAAATGATTGTTGATTAATTATTTTTAATTTTGAAAAGATTTTTGTTTTAAATTTTTTTATTTTTTTATGTTTAGAAAAAATAAATCATCAAATTATCACAATTTAGATGATTCTAAACGTTACAAGGAATGAAATAAAAACAAACCATCAAATTCTCAACAAAGTTCAATTATTTTATTTTTTCTTTTGAACAAAAGTAAAATGAATGAAAAAAACAAAAGCCATAAATATAAACATGTAAAAAAGAAGAAGCAATACAGAGATTTGGCATTAAAAAAAAAAAAGAGACTAAGTTAACATACATGGTCTCATGTGAACATTACACGTAAAGTCCTATACGAATCCCTCATTTTTTTATTCCTATTATTATCAGATATTAACCTTCTCAAATTTGCTTATTTCCTTTTTTGCTTTTCATCATTATTTCATTTGGCTCTTAGTGAAATAACTTCTTTCCCTTTTATTTACACATTTTCAAAGTAAGAAATGCAAAAAAAAAAAAAAAAAACAGCTAGGAGACCAGATCATAGAACCACACTATCATTCATATCTGCAGATTTCATTCCCACATGATCAACACATCAGGTACAAATGTAAAGCACGGATACTTCCTACAATAGCAACAAATTGTCGAATTACAAAAATCACAACTACCAACTAACATTGACCATGAATGGAGAAGATCTAAAGCATCCCAAATAATTCAAAACAAAGAAACAACTTTGACAAGACTTCAATGAATCCAAGCACATTATCAAGCAGAAATCATTTTCATCAACTAGGTAGTGCGCAATTAGCAACTCTTCTTATTAACCCAACCCCTAAGATTTCAGTTTCATGCAATGATTATTGAACTATTAAAATAAGACAAAGAAGTTCAAACCAAATTAGTTTGAGAATGGTCTAAACCAACAAGTTACGGGCTTTAAGTCTGCAGTATTTTACACTATATTTGGATGATAGATAATAAGGAGAATGGAAAGAGAATGAGTAGAACGAAAATAACTTCTATTGTTTAGAAGTTTTAAAATACATGAGAAAGAAACGAAATATATGGAGAATCATTTCCCCCCTAAGATTTCAGTTTCATGCAATGATTATTACAACAACAACAACAACTAAGCATTTTTCCACTAGGTGGGGTCGGCTACATGGATCAAACGACGCCATTGTGTCCTATCATAAACCAAGTCTTCAGATATGCTATTCAGATCTAAATCTTTTTTAATCATTTCACCTATAATTTTTCTTGGTCTTCCTCTACTTCTAGTTATTGGGCTATTATCTACCTGATCTACTCTTCTTACAGGGGCTTCTAAAGGTCTTCTCCTTACATGTCCAAACCACCTAAGGCGAGATTCTCCCATCTTTTTCACAATATGTGCTACTCCTACTTTCTCTCTAATGCATTCATTCCTAATCCTATCTAGTCTTGTATGGCCACACATCCAACACAACATCTTTATCTCCTCAACACTGATCTTATGCTCTTGTTGGCTTTTTACCGCCCAACATTCAGTACCATACAACATCGCAGGCCTTATAGCTGTGCGGTAAAATTTACCCTTAAGCTTGAGAGGCACTTTTCTATCACAGATAACTCCTGAAGCACTCCTCCATTTCATCCATCCAGCTTGAATCCTATGATTTACATCTCCCTCTATCTCTCCATCATTTTGTATGATAGATCCAAAGTACCTAAATTGTGTGACTTGTGGTATTGTATGATCTCCAACTTTCACCGCTAAGCTATCATTAACACGCCTCTTACTGAACTTACATTTCATATACTCCGTCTTACTCCTACTTAGACGAAGGCCATATTTTTCCAAAGTTTGTCTCCATAGCTCTAACTTCTCATTTGTTTTCTCTCTTGACTCTCTAACTAAGACTATATCATCTGCAAAAAGCATGCATTGTGGCACCGGCTCTTGGATATGTGCAGTAAGCACATCCAAGACCAAGATAAAAAGATATGGACTCAAAGCTGACCCTTGGTGCAGTCCTATATTTATAGGAAAATCTTCAGTAGCCCCATCCTGTGTTCTCACACTAGTTTTAGCCCCATCATACATATCTTGGATTGCTCGAATATAGGCAATACGAACTCCTTTCTTCTCCAAAGCCTTCCACAAGACCTCTCTCGGTACCCTATCGTAGGCTTTTTCCAGATCAATGAAAATCATGTGTAGGTCTTTTTGCTTCCTCCGATACCTCTCCATTAATCTTCGTAGAAGATAGATTGCTTCCATGGTTGACCTCCCAGGCATAAAACCAAATTGATTCT
The DNA here is from genome assembly GCA_029884595.1 of Ormosia semicastrata. NCBI lineage: Eukaryota > Viridiplantae > Streptophyta > Magnoliopsida > Fabales > Fabaceae > Ormosia > Ormosia semicastrata. Next base: position 7,970,327 of record JAQQTO010000021.1, on the reverse strand, counting down.
CTGAAATATGAGTCTTTTGTCTTAATCTCCATTCAATTACTTTCCCATAACTTCATAGTATGACTCATGAGCTTAATTCCTCTGTAATTTGCACAGTTTTGTATATCTCCCTTATTCTTATAAATAGGGATTAAAGTGCTTCTCCTCTATTCGTTTGGCATTTTCTTAGACCTCATTATCTCGTTAAACAGCTTTGTGATCCAACTTATACCTTTCTCTCCTAGGCACTTCCATACCTCAATAGGTATATTATCCGGTCCGACTGCTTTTCCATTATCCATCCTCTTCAATGCTTCTTTTACCTCAAACTCCCTGATTCTACGATAAAAAATTTTATTTTGGTCCTCCTCTCTAGTGTTTAGAATGTCCAAGTCCCCTAATGTCCCATGTTCCTCATTAAATAACTTGTGAAAATAACCCTTCCATCGATCCTTAATGTCTTGTTCCATAACCAATACTTTACCCTCTTCATCCTTAAGGCATTTCACTTGATCCAAGTCTCTTGTCTTCCTTTCTCTACTTTTAGCAAGCCTGTATATATTCATTTCTCCGTCTTTGGTGCCCAGCGATTGATATAATCCGTTGAACGCTTTAGTTTTCGCCTCGCTCACCGCCTTCTTAGTATCTTTTTTAGCTGCCTTATATTTTTCCCAATTTTCATCATTTTTACATACGTGTCAAGCTTTATAACATTCCCTTTTAACCTTAACTTTATCTTGTACACTTGTGTCCCACCACCAAGATTCTTTATCCTTGAGTCCGAAGCCTCTTGATTCACCGAGTGTCTCTTTTGCTACCTTTCTAATCCCTTCAGCCATCTCGTCCCACATATCATTAGCACTCCCTTGTACTTCCCAAATTTCTTTCTCCATAATCCTCCTCTGAAAGAGCATTTGTTTTTCTCCCTTTAATTGCCACCATTTGATCCTTGGCTCTCTGTCTCGACAATTTTTCTTTACTCTCATCTTGACCCGTTTATTCATAACCAAAACCCTGTGTTGGGTAGTCAAGCTCTCTCCAGGGATGACTTTGCAGTTCATGCAAAGCTTTCTATCAGATTTCCTTATTAAAAAGAAACCAATTTGAGAGCAAGAACTCCCGCTTCTATATGTGATCAGATGTTCTTCCCGCTTCCTAAAACAAGTGTTAGCTATTGTAAAATCAAACGCTACCGAAAAATCTAAAATCGCTTTACCCTCTGCATTAGCTACTCCTAGACCATAACCCTCATGCAAGCCCTCATACCCCTTAGATTCGCTCTCCACATGACCGTTTAGGTCCCCTCCTAGAAAAATCTTCTCTCTTAGAGGTATTCCCTGAACTAAACCTTCTAAATCCTCCCAAAATTTAATCTTATAGTGCTCGTCTAGCCCTACTTGGGGTGCATATGCACTAATAACATTAAAAGTCTCATGTTCCACAACAAACTTCAAAGCTATAATCCTATCTCCGAGCCTTCTCACATCCACAACCATATTCTTCCAATTCTTATCTACTATTATGTCTACCCCGTTTCTAGATTTTACGTTGCCGGTGTACCAAAGCTTAAAATCCGAAGAGTCGAGTTCCTTTGCCTTTTCTCCAACTCACTTAGTTTCTTGTAGGCACATAAAATTAATCCTCCTCCTAATCATGGTGTCAACTATTTCCATAGATTTACCTGTAAGTGTGCCTATATTCTAAGTTCCAAAACGCATCTCACTCTTGTGAACTAGCTTCTTTACCCACACCCGTTCACGATAATGTGGGAACTCTTGCTTATTTTTCACTACACCTAGGCGGCGATGCAGCGGCCCTTGCTCATTTGACACTGTACTCGAGCCATACAGCGCGTTGCTTAGGGGCAACAACCTAGCATTAACACTCATGCAATGATTATTGAACCATTAAAATAAGACAAAGAAGTTCAAACCAAATCAGTTTGAGAATGGTCTAAACCAACAAGTTACGGGCTTTAATTCTGCAGTGTTTTACACTATATTTGGATGATAGGTAATAAGGGGAACGGAAAGGGAATGAGCGGAACGGAAATAACTTCCATTATTTGGGAGTTTTAAAATATATGGGAAGGGAACGAAATACATGGAGAATCATTTCCCTCCTCTTCTCCTCAAATGCTCAACTTTTATTCCTCTCAAAATTGAGGTGGAATTAGGGAAACACATGGGTAATGAAGTTCCGTTCCGTTCTATTAATGAAACTTCCAAATAAAGAGAATGGAAACTATATTTCATTCCTTTCCTTTCCTTTCCGCTTCATTCTCACTTATTTCGTTCTCTTCCATTACATTAATGAAAAAATATCCAAACACAGGGTTACTCACATAACAGGCTAAAACAACTTTTTTTTTGTATCAACCTAGATTCACTCTTCTTGAACAAAGTACATAGATGAAAATCCAACAAAGAGAAACAGAATGAGAGAAGCTGTAATAATGGATCCAAAACAACTATTTACAAAAATATACATCATGTCAATTTAGTGAGAGGAAATGCACACCAGACATTGTCAAGCAAAAAACACCTACAGATAGCATCAAGTCCACTGTTATTACTAAAAAGAAAATACAATTAGGCAGTCATATTGATCAATGAGATCACTTACTTCAAAAGCACAGAAGCCAAACTCAAATTACAAACCACCAATGACCCTTGTAAAGAACATAACACAACTTATACATTTTCAGATTACGAACAAGAGACAAGACAAATTGTAATCATGTTCAAACAATTTAGTTCACTTAGCGAAGACGAGCATACAAGAACCAAGAATGGCTAAACAATAAAAGTCAACCCAATCATTTTTGTCAAGCAAATTGTTCCTATTCCTAGACAAACAAGGCCATCAAATTAATAGTGTTAACCGATTATAGTCAATACAGTCAGAGCCCTCACCAAATATCAACATCAATTCAATACATAGTCACTCAAACCTTTCATCAAACAGGAAGAGGGCATGTATACAAAGCACTTTTAAACTATTGAAACCATTACAGGATCCTCCAAAAATGATCAGATCAAAGATACAAACCAAATGTTTAATTAAAAATTCAATTGAAAACAGAAAAAGACAATGGATTACTCATAAAATCATGTCGGAGAAAAAAAAACTAACAGGAAAAAATGATGCGCACAAGTCCCCAACGCCTCTCTGTATTTGCTCTCTGTCTTGCTTTTAGTTTTGAGTGTCCTATGCTGCCTCTCTTCTTGGGGATTTATAGGGTTGAATCCGCGTCTTCACCATTCAATCCACGCGATTTCCTTTGATACTAATTGAAATCAAAACGAAACCAAAGGAAGTTACTCTCATAGCAAGGACCAAAAAAGGAAGGAATTGCGCTTACCTGAACCGTGATTGACGTCTGAGGTTTGACGCGCGACTAGAAAGGAAAGAATCACGAGCTCAGAGTATGAATCGGATCCGTGGTGACTGCTTGGGTACGAAATTGCCGCATGATTAGGGAAGGGAGTGCGCGGCTAGGGTTTGGCTTTGGTGTACAGTGCAAATGATGGAGCCAAGGAAACGTGCACGCATGGAGAAATTGGGGATGGCTGGTGGTACGAGAAAGAGATGGTGTGGGCGAAAGGTGCTGAGAGTGGTTGGGGTTTCCGTGGAGAAATGTGTTTTACAGAGAGAGAGAGCCGAGCGAGATGTGAGTACGGGGAGAGAGACGAGAGAGTTTTTTTTTATTTTATGTTTTTTCGTTTTTTCCTTTCTTTTTTTTTTTCTTTTTAATTTTATTTATTTATTTATTTTATTCTGAATCAGAAAGTTTTAATAATTTCAGCAAAATTGAATGTTTACATATTGATTAAACAACAAAAATAAAATATTTATGAATAAAATTAGACACTAATAAAAATTATTATGGCCGATAGAAAATTAAGAGGATATTATTTTTAAATTGTATACCAGTCATGGGAGATATGAAATTTAACTTACCTTTTTAGAATTATTTTATATATGTGAGAAAATATTGATTTAGAGTATTAATTACATGAGACGAAAAAATGTATACTTTAAGTTTGGTATGATTTCTATTAATAGGAGGTTATTTTAGTAAATAGAAGTTCATTTTGAATATGGTTTGAGAAGCCATAAAAGTTTGGTGGTTTAACCTAAGTTAAACATTTAAATTATCATTTCTTACCTCAAAATGATATTTTTGTTAAGAATATTTACATGATATAACTGGATTATGTCATTGTTTGATATCCTCAAGGAACATAGGAGAGCATCATCTTAATGATGCTCTTCATCTTAATGATGCTCTTAAGATTATTAATAGAAATAAGAATCTTATAAACTTTCTCAAGAAAGGTATATTACATTTAACATTTTGAAAATCGAGAAATGTGAAAAAATGATTTGAAATAGTCTTTGTAGTATTTCAATAATTCTTTTTATTAATTCATTCACTTTTTTCATCATTGTTGTAAATCTAAATGTAGTTTGAAGTTTTGTGATGTCACGCCTTCTCATTCCAATGCTCTTTCTCTTACTTGATGCTAACTTTAATTTATCATTAGTTTAGAAAATTTCCAATATTTGTCAAAAAAAATTCATAGTACAATTTTTTCTCTAAACAATCATTTCTAATCGACAATATGGTATATTAGAGTAATGATGCATTATATTCTAATTTTTATTATTTGCTGGATTTTGTCATTATTTTTTGGCAGCTCCATTAACAAGATTTTTAGGGAATTGTCAGGTTCATGTATGATAGCATAAATGATGTTTTATGTTTCAAGATTAATTTTATAGAAAAATTCAAAAAAATTAAGTAATTGAACATTTAAAAATTTATTAATAATTTATTTATAAGCTAAGAATGTTGTTTGAATTACATCATTCTTCTACTCTAATGCTACAAAAAGAGTATAAAAAGTATTTTAAACTAAACCTTTTTTTAAGGGATATGATGCAGATGCAAAGATCCTAGTATTTTGGTTTCGTTTGGTCTTCCAATAAGTAACAGTAATAAAGTTTCTTAAAGAAATGTTTTTAAAAAAAAAATCTCCTCAAACTAACAACATATATTTTTTTTTCTCAACACAATTTTATTAATTGAAATGTACACGACTATCATACAACTTTTTTCTTGCTCCAAATCCACCATACATGTTTTTATTGCTCTTAATTAATTATATAATAATAATTTTACAAACAACACATTTTATTATATTATTTAGCACACGGTCAAATATAGAATAAAATGTAAACAAAAATTATTTAATGTGCAATTCGATTCTTCCTATTATCTTCATTAGATTTAATTTTTGTCAAATTTTATTTGTCAAAGATAAGCCTTTTGACGGTTTTGATTACCAAAACAAAGACAATTCCTTATCATAATAGTATTTTTTGTTTAAATGTTTTCTTTTCCAATGACTAATAACTTTATGTAGAATTGAGATTAAAAAAAAGGATTTTTGTAGAATCAGTTTGTTGCTGAAATTCTTATATTTTATATTGCCAATTCAATTATTATCTTAATGTTTATTATTATTATTTTTTGGATTAATAATTTTTAAATTTATTTTATCACTTATTTCATTAATTTTATTAATTATAATATCCTGTGTGTTGTATGGGTGTAAATCTAGTATTAAAAAAATTTCAAAAAGAAATAGTTTTTATTATAAAAGAAAGAAGATACAAGAGAAAGAGGAATGAACGGGCATTGGTCATTAAGATGTACTAAAATGTTGTAGAGAAATTGAGTTAAAGATATGTGTCACATATCTTTTTCAACTAAGGCGTTACATATGTTTTATATAATATATGAGTACATTAAAAAATTAAAATTAGAATAATTTTTTATTTATAAAAAATAAGATATAATAGGAAGAGGAATGAATGTGCATTCGTCATTGAGATGTGCCGAAATTTTGGAAGGAAATTAAGTTAAGGATATGAGATATATACTACTTTTTACTAAGACATCATTTGTATTTTACATAATAGATAATAATATATGAGTATATTAAAATATTAAAATTATTATTTTTTATTATAAATGAAAAAAATTATAAGATTAAGACAAATGAATAGATATTGGTCATTGAGATAAGATAAACTTTTAGAGAGAAATTAAGTTAAGAATATGATGTCACATAACATTTTTCACAAATGCATCACCTGTATTTTATAAAATATAATAAATAAGTACATTAAAAGATTAAAATTAGGATATTTTTTATTACAAAAGAAAGAAGATATAAGAGTGCGACAAATGAACAACATTGGCGACTGAGATAGGTTGAAATTTTGGAGAAAAATTGAGTTAAGAATATAATACCACATACCATTTTCAACTACAGTATCACCAATGTTTTATATAGTATAATAAATGAGTACATCTAAAAAATTAAAGTCAGAATATTTTTTCTATTATAAAAGGAAGAAGATACGAGAAAGAGGAATGCACATGCATTGGTCACTCAGATTAACTGCAAATTTAGAGGGAAATTAATAGTAGAATATGTGTCTAAAACCATTTTCTATTAAAGCATCACTTGTGCTTTATATAATAGATGATTATATTTAAAAAATTAAAATTGGAATAGTTTTTTATTATAAACTAAAGAATATATGATAGTATGGCAAATAGACAGGCATGTCATTAATATAGGCTGAAATTTTAGAATGAAATTGAGTTAACGATATGATGTCTTACACCATTTCTATTAATGCATTATTTGTGTTTTATATAATAAAATAGATTATAGATGAATAAATTTAAAAAATTAAAATTAGAAATAGTTTTTTTTTTAGAAGAAAAAAGATATAAAAGAAAAATGAATGAAGGAAAATTAATAATATTTTATTATTAAAAATAGTTTTTTATTATAGATAATTTGACAAAATTAGAAATTCAACTATGTAAGCCATTTTTATATTTACAATTAACTAAATTTAGATGTTTCAAACAATAACGTAGAGTATCTAAAACAATCGTCCATGATATTGAGTTCAATGCCCATGGTACATTAATAGATAATTGGACATTCTTTATTTAAAAAATATTTAAAAGTAACTTATTAATTAAATTAACTAAATTAAGCGAAAATATAAAAATTATTTAGAAGATAATTTTTAACCCATTGTACTAATATATCTCACCAAAAAATAAAACTAATTAAATACCATTATAAAATATGGGAAATATTGAAGTCTATCTCAATTTTTAATTTTTTTATTACATTCACTATTTTAGTTATTTTTTGACAAATTAAACATTGTGCTTATAATATAAACATTCAATGTTGATATATTAAAAAAACTAAGTAAACTAATTGATATAGGTAGATTTTTCTTTAAACATGAACTAATTATAAACCAAAGCTTCATATTTGAAAACATTAAACTCGAACAAAATTATTTATTATATGAAGAACAAATATAGAAAGAGAAAGAAAGAATGTAGAGAAACAAAGAAAGATAGAGAGAATAAAAAGAATGGAAATGTGATAAAGAGAGAAAGCCTTCAGGATGAGTACTGATAGGTTGGAGTATGTTTTTAAATCAACTACATTGAAATCATCCTATAGCTTTGAATGAGGAAGGTAAATGGTTGTGATGGAGAAAAATAGAAAATTGAAAGAAGAGGTATATTAATGACTACATTAATCAAAAGAGAAAGGATGATGAAAGGGGCTATGGGTATAAAAATATATTGAGAAAAACAAAACATAATCAGAACGCTAATGATCTATTATACAAAGAAAATATAATTAAATAAAAAATATGAAATTATTATGAACTCTGATTGATCAAGAATGGTGGATTGAGGTGATAAGCAATCTCGACTCTATAGAGAACACGAGTTCAAATTCTAGGGAAACAACTCTTGTGGGGAGATCACATAACTCTCGTGTGGTTGAATGAGAATTAGTCTTATAGGTAGTTTAAATGAGTCGAACCTGTGAGAATACTTCGTGATCTCACAAAAAAAAGAGACAATAATGACCCACAAAATTGATGTGATACAAATTAAATAGTACAGAGTAAGAAATTCTGAGATCCTAAGAATTCCTTTATGAGTTTTGTTATATTTTCTTAAAAGTCCTTTTACTAATCATTCTAATATTTAATAAAGAAAGTATTAAATGAAAAAGTAATTGTTGTCAATACCTTGTAAATACAAAAACATTCAATACCTTGTTTATTTAAAAATTAGGAAGAATAGTAGGAGAATTGATTTTGAGGATTTATAATTATTCTTTTTTTATATTTACAAAATGTCTGATAAGGTTTCTCAAAAATGAACTTATCTCTAAAATGAGTAAGTAAAAATATATATATATCTTTAAATTTTAATAAGTTAAGATCATGATACACATTAAGTTAAATAAAAAAATAAATACACATCTATTTATCCACTTTAAAAACAATCTCAGTTTCTAGTAATTTTTTCCTTCCCTCTCAACAGTAAAGTAAGAGATTGTGTTGTTTCCCACATCCGCATGCAGGCACTTTCCCTACCAGCTTGCCTAATGCCTACTCACTACTCTACAAGATCCTAGAAGTTATGTATTTTGACCCATTAACAAACATTTGACTTTCTTTATTGTCCATTGATATTGTTTACTTGACCAACCATGGAATATGAAGCTTGTTATTCTTTTAAGGAAAATTCTAACATGCTTATAAAAAATTCTGCAGCCTAGATGCTCAATGAAAATGACCTCTTATAACAGGTCATTACATTTTTTATTATATGTGAAGTTTTTAGCCTAACTAATTACATTTTGGTTTTTCACTTTTTCAAGTTTCTAACAATTGGTCAGCTATGGAGGTGCATTTCGTCAAATACCAAGCAGATATTGATGCCTTTGTGAACATTGGGTTCGAGTTGTCATTAGAGATGCTTGAAGCTAGTGAAGAATCAGAGTTGCCCAATGGCCAATGCTACTGAATACTGATGCCAAGTGATGCACCGACCATTGGCGAATATAACACATCTTGCTTCTCCTTTGCCACAATATAATCGTGTTCTGCAAAAGCATCCATTCATCAAAAAGGTGGACAACAAAGGGAAATCCATTCTAGTACCCTAGAGAAAGTTGAAGTCAAGTAAAGAAATTAGATTGAAGAGAAAGATATGTGAGAAGGAGTGACCTTGGTGTCTTGTTTGATGGCTGGAGATGAGATCAAAGATGAGATCGAAGCAGGTTAGTAGGAGACTTTAGCAACTCCAGTTACTTTGAACCCCAAGGTCCTGCTTTGCCATCCCCGCAGCAATTACCCTTGGATTCAACCAAAGCACCTTCATGTTTGACGTGTTATCAGTTGCCAATGGTGGGTTTGCCCATCAGAACTGTTTGAATTTAGCACATTCACATTGGTAGGATAGAAGGAATATAGAAAGGAGAAATTTGTTGCAATTTACTGGACAATAATTTGCTCTTGTTACTAGAACAGAGTTTATAGTTTCTCAAATTTTATGTTAACCTCTCCCTTAAGTTGTAGGTAGTTAATCTCAATTGTTCAAATTTTAAAGTAAATTATCAATGGCTTCTGATGGTTAGTGCATCCATGCACCCTAACCTTTTATGAGAATTGAAGACAAGCCCATTAAGAAGACAAATACATCAATGGTTAGAAATAATAACCTACAACTTATTGAACAGGTTGTTGTGCAAAGTTTTTAATACATAGTTAGTCCTTCAAAAAAAAGGAAATTATGTATAAGTATTAGCAGAAAAATCCCTAACATGTAACATCTCTTCCCCATTCTCTACATTCTCAGAGAGAATTCTATGCCAGACAAACTTCGAGTTACCTCTGAAGATTATGGTAACAATAATCATGCAAGATATTTGCTTTCCTTTGCAAGATAAAGAATTTGTGCTAGTACATTATGAAGAAATATATTTTTTTATACCAACGTTGAACCCCATCTCTCGTTAACACCTCTGCAAGAACCTCCAGTACCTTGCTTTCTTTTAAAAGCATTTGATATTGACTCTCCAATAATTATATCTAGCCATATGCATCAACAAAATTATGGAGAGGGTGTCCTTGGCTTTTGTTTTTGGCCTTTTGTTATTGTTTTGCCAACAACACTCTCAAGCCTAAACTTAAGCATACCAAAAAAAAGAAAAGGTCTGAACTTGATTGTTCAGAATTAATGCCATTATCATCCCACAAGGTTCCTTCAAATTTAGTAGTATTCTAATGAATTTCTCCTTCTAGTTTTTTGCTAAATCAAGTATGATTATTATTATGTTAGTAAAGTTCAACACGTTAAACTTTCCCATCTTCTCTATTTCCTAAAAGAAGATATGCAACATCTATCGTCATATTCAGGGTGCTCAAAATTAAACAATGCAATTAAAAAAAAACCGAGTCGAAAAACCAAAAATTGAATAAATAAAAAAATCAAAAAATAAAAACCAAAAAAATTAATTAGATTGGATTAGATTTTAAATTCGAATTTAAAAACTTATATAAAATCTGATCTAATCCAAACTAAACCAAAATCTTATCTACATTTTTTAAAATAATATTTTACCTAAAAAATTCTTATATAATGTATATTTATTTTGAACTTTTATACTATTTCATAAATCGAATTTAATTATATCTATTGAATTTAGATATTTATTGTAAGATTAACAATTAATTTAAACTTATATTTATAATTTAGATTTATATTTTGATGAATTAGTTTGAGCTTATATTTATTGTACTTTGATGAAATAGTTTAGGCTTATATTTGTTTTATTTTAATGAATTTGAATTTTCATATTTTGATGAACTTGATGAAGTTATGTATAAAAAAATTATAACAAAAAATAAACAAAATTGATATTTAGATTAGATTGAACTGGATCAAATTAACATTTTGAATCAAATTGATCATACAATAAAATAGCAAAACTAATTAGACTGTATCAAATGACTTTTTCTCTCAAAATTGATCCAATTTAATCCACACACACTACTAACCATATTCTCTTTGGCACCCATTTTCAACAACCAACCCATCATCCCTATCACCAACTACTCTATTTGTGCGATGGGCTTCATCCCTATAGCAATGATTCAAGGGATTTTTGACAAGAATTTCTTACTCGGCCATACTTCCTTTGATTTTTTTGTAATTATTCTACTTGCTCTGTTGTAGTCATGGAATCAACTGGTTCTTTACAGCAATTTATAACTAAGCTTGATGAATTAAAATGCAAAAAATAATAATTAAGAGTTTATGAAATAAATAACACAAATGAGAGAGGGGTTCTTTAAAACAGATTTATCTAATATGAACCTAAAAATATATGGTCGATTGATGGACTAATAATAATAAACTATTAATTTATTAATTAAAATTTATCAACTGAGATTGATTACTTAAAATTTTACATATTTTAATTAGTATTATTTAGATTTGCATACAAATTTAGTCAATTTTTTTTATAAATAATTGTATATATAAAAAATTTATAAATTTTAACTATTAATATTTATATATACTCAAATATATGTATTGATCCTGTCATATAAAAAAAGTGATACATCTATAAACCCAAACATAATAAATCAATAATGGTAAGCTCCCTTTAAAACATGTTAAAACTGGTTATGATAAGTTAAATTGTTGGAGCATTTATAGTTATACACCTAAAGTTTTTAGGTGCATTGTAGAAAGCTCCCTTTTTAATCATGATGCACCCAATTTTTTTGAATAATGATATTCTTACATTCATAAAAATGAGTGTATTATTATTCACACTTATTTTAAAGATTGTGATTAAATGTTTAAAAAGTGATAAAAAATAAGTATAATAAATAATATTAAAAAAATATAAAAAAATGTGTATGCATTATTGATGGTAAGAATATAATAATTGAATTTTTTTAGGTGCTTTGAAGATGTTGCCGTCTTAACTGTTTCATCGGAGGATTTTATGATGCACCATCATAGTTTTGATGCATTTATGCACTAATTTTGTCACCTAAGATAACCGGTTGGCTTTTCTTTTTTTTTTAACACAAGTTTTCGACCGTGAGCCCTCACCCCTGTCACAGTGCTGGACTGGTTGTGCTGCTTATGCACTGTTGAACACCATCCTCCTACAATCGAAGGCTCCGCTAAACAAAGAATTTTGGGACTAACCCATTATCAATTCTCAAAAGAAATCATGGTCCAAACCACAATCATTCAAGGAACATAACAACAAACACAAAAAAAATCTCATTGAAGCCAATTTCACATCCCAACTCAAAATCTTGCAATGCCAGAACCAACCTCGAACCACCTCGCGCCGCCACTCGTCTCCGCCGCACAACCTCTGCCTAGCCATTCCTGCAACTCGACCCAGTAGCCCTCAACGCCGCGCTCCTCTGCGCCCTCACCGCCGTTCATCCCTCTGCGCGAGTCATCACCTGCAACGGCCCCGCGCCAGTCCCTCCGTCACCGGCCTTCTCCTCTGCCACCTCTAAGTGGTCCGAGCTGGCGCTGTCGATGCCGGATCATCACCTGCGCTGAATCGCCGCGTCCCTCTGCTCCACCGTCTGAAATAGACCAGCAAATTCAAACCAGCCACCACGCCATCGTCAGCCACGGTGTACCACCCATTCCGCCGCGAGCCACCATTGATCAACTCGTCTGAGACGCCGCACATGAGCTCGTGTCACCACTTGTCGGGGTTGGATGTTGGTGGTTGAGTGGGGGCCATGGATGTTGGACGGTGGGTGGGGTTGTGGATAACCTTTACCAGTTCAAAAGGTTACCAGTGATTGATCCCTTCCTTTGATTGTTTTATTAATAAATAAATGACTTAAAATTATTGGTACATTGATGCACCTCAAATTTAACGGTGCATCTTAGACGTTTCCCTGTTTCATCCTAAACCCATTCCAATTAACAAATACTATTTATTTTACGTCCCCTCATGCAGAATGTCTTACTGACCATATCCCTGAAATTTACTAGAGCCCTTGTATGAGATTTTGCACCCTCGTGTGAAAGTGAACAAAACGCCCCTTTTCACTTGTCTGCAGTGTTAAGTTCATTCTTAGACGGAACATTTCTCCACTCTCCAGATGTTCATGTGCTAATGGTATTTATCTAAAACAGTGAAAGCTAAATTTTATTTATTTTTTATTATCAAGTGTATTATATAGCCAAAATCTAAGTCTATATTCTCTGAATAGCAATCTTATTGTGCTTTTTTTTTGGTACATTATCTTATTGCGCTTTGTTTTAACTTTTAAGCCTTTTCGGCTATACTCCAAATAACGAAGAAAATTCCAAGAATCTCTTTCTAATTTGTTAGAACTTTTCTGCTTCTTTTTTTTTTTTTCCTTTCCTTTTTACCTTTCAAACTTTCTACCTGAATATTTTCTGTATGTTTCTAACATCTATAAAGTAGATAAGATCCTTGTTATTAGATTGAAACAAGGAAAAGGAAAAAAAAGAAGAAGAAAGAAAATAGATAAATAAATCAGTAAACAAAAAATAAGAGATCAAATTTTTAAAACTGTATGTGGATATATGAAACTATGTACAACTAGGCAAATAAATCAAGCACCTGAGAGATAAGCTACAAACCAAACCTCCCGGGAACAGGAAAGCAACTTCCATCTCCCGGTTTATAAAATATGTGGCTCTTTTCTGTGTTCTGAGTGGTACTGGCTTTTAGGTACATATTATATGAACAAAAAAACTGTAACAGTTGTACATTTACCAGTAAAATCAATACCATTAGATACTGATTTTACTAGTAAATATACTAATTGTAGAAATGGTAACTACTAACTAGCTTGCTATTGCCAGAACCTGATCACCCCATGAATGATAACCCCAAATTTAATTTAAGTGTAACATTTATTAGTGGAATAGCTAGTGGACATCTCACTGGGGCAAGGGTGTGAGTCCCATGGAAGAGTAGGCTTCCAAGCATCATTTGGAGGCAAATTGAATGGAAACCCAATTGTTCTTCCTGTTTCCCATTGGTTAAGCTGCACTGGACCTGGGTTCTTCCTCCACCCTTGTTCTTCTACTACTCCTGTTTCTGTGCACATGTTTGCTTGCATATCCTGAGGTAGACTAATTGTGAAGCCACTATTATACTGCTGATTTGGCTCCTCAAAACCTATACAGTCAGGGTTGGAAAGCATGGAGCTAGCATCAACTGTGCACTTGGTGGGCCCTGTGGCTTCAAGTGTGTAGAAGATGAAATTGTCAACAAGGTCTCCATCTGAAACAGGAATTTGTGAGGACTTGGAAACTGTGCTGTGATTGATGGGTTTATATGAGGGAATATCTGAAGCTGAGAAGATGGTGGTGTTGGCATTAGAGCCTTGGTGTAACTCCTGCTTGTTGCCACAAAATTGAATGGCTGATGATCCTATTTCTGTTGTGCGAGAGATATTCTCTGAACTGAACTGATTGCAGTTTGCACCCTGTGTGAGTATATCAGATACCATGCTTCCTGGTAACTGAGAGATCCAATGGTGAGATAAAGCTTTCTGTGCCATGGACATTGAGTTGGTTTTCTTGAATATCCTACAGATTGCCCATGAATCCTGAAAACCCACAAAGCACTTAGTTCAGTACATGACTAATCAGAATTGGAATATATTCATATAGGATTCATTTTTTATACACTCCCGGTGTAAAACTTCTTTGAATAATGCTATACAGCCAGAATTATTTGCCAGAATTTGCCAAGATTGAAAGATGGTGGTTAGATAAGTCAAAGTAATGGAGATTACATATCCATTCAAAGGTTAAAAATAATACGAAATCGTTCTGGCAAAAATTCTGGCACAACAATTCTAGCTATTTAATATGGAAAAGTCTACTTGTACATTTTTTTAGCACACCATTTATACACCTAGTGATTAACGTGTAAATAACCAGTGATAGTAGTATATTATGTGATAACTAATAACATTAATTGACATGTAAATAACTAGTAATTGAGTCACCACATAATACAAGCCAATCACTAGTTATTTGCATGTTAATTACTTGTTAATTATACGTAAATTATATTTCCATTCACCATATAATATATGTCGATTACCAATTATTTACATATGAATTACTAAGTATGTAAATAGTGTGCCAAAAAAATGTGCAAATAGCACAACTAATTTAGTATTTTTTAACTTCTTTACACTATTATTCAATTATGTATTGTCAAATTATTATTTAAAAAGTTTGATTGCCATGACCACTATTTTTGAAGTCTAACTTTTTATTGATATACCAATATATCATTGAATGATAATATTAAGAGTACATCCAAATTAAACTCATATATGCAAGGGATAGGAATTGCTGCAATACATACACATGCAGGGAGGCTTTTGTCAGAGAGTTTTTTGGGAGGGGCTGAATCTGAAATACAAGGTAGCCGAAACTCATGCATCATCCAGTCAGTTTTCATCCCTTTGGCCGCTCTGCCTGTGTAGAACACAAGGGACTTCTTCAAACCAATGCATTTTCCTTCTGAGGAGTATATAGGCCTGTCAGTTCCAGTGGCCTTCCAAAACCCAGCTCTTGTGACTCGGTTTGGGCGTGCACTGTTTCTGTATTTTCGGTCCCTTGGACAGTAGAAATACCACTCTTTCTCGCCAGTACTTGCCAGCTCTTCTTGTGTAAAAAAGACAAAAGGAAATGAAATCAAATTTTTTTTATCACTATAAAAGGAGTTGAAGTTTTGAACTTATGATGCTCACTAGAAAAGCAAGAAAAATGGGTTTGATTTTCCTTTTGATCCTAATCAGAAACATAAATGAAAGAGGTAAACTTGGTTGCAAATTAATCTGACCCTAATGTAAGATTTGTCTGTGCCACAAACCAAAACGGCAAAAGAAAAGAAAGCTAGAAAACAGTGAGACATTAGAGTTCTTACTTGGAAGGTCCCATGGATCGTGTTTGTAAATATCCACTTGCTTAATCAGCTCAATAGGAAGAGATTTCTGCTGAATTTTTCTCTTGAGGTAAAAATCAACAAGCTCCTCATCTGTGGGGTGAAACCGAAAACCAGGTAACATCACATCATCAATCTTATCCATGTCATTCCTCTCTTCCATGTCCTCTTTCACCCTTTTTCTCTCTTTGAATTTCTTGTCCAAGAACCAAATGCAAAGATCGAGAGAGACTTCAAGATGTCAATACTTGCTCTTGTATCTGTAAGAAGCTGAGCCTAGTAAGTACTAAATAATAATTAAATATGTGATATTGTCATACATGGCTATCATCTTTTCACACATGGGAATACAAGCATTTTGTAGTTTGCAAATTTTGAAAAACCAAACAAAACCCATCATTAATGTGTTGTTCTCAAATATAATTAATGACAAAGTAGAACTTAAAAGCTGTTAAGCAGTTTCAACTTTCAAGTTGTAATAACTCACAGTGTGTGCAAATTTGCTTAGTCCAAGGTCATTTATATGCCTCCCAAGAAGGTGTCTGCTTCCGAAGCTTCTGCCGCTCTTTCAGGATGGCTCTAATGGAGAGTGTGTAATTTGGACGAAAATCACGATGACTTTGGTGGTAACAAATGATGAGAAGAGGCTGTGGTTATAAGAAGCTCCTTAGTGAACAGCTACCAAGGAAGATGTCACTCAAGTCAAGGGAAAGTAAACCCCTTTCAATGGATCTCTCTCACTTCCACACTTAGCCTAATATATTTGTTCTGTGAAAGACCAAAATAATGATCAGATGATATGAGACTACAGAATTAGTAGTCTTCTGCGGTTTTTATATAGTGATTATTCCCATTTTCACACTTGCTGATGCTCATAAACTTCTCCTTTTATCTTCAACAAATCAAAGACAAGGACAAAATGACAAGGCAAGCTTCCAACGTAATTATTCTTTCATTTTCTTTAATTAAATAATTCAATTTTGAATTATTCTTTGTAAAGTATAGGGTGTACCCAATTCTCAATATAATACTCTTAATGTAGTATTCAATCTGATTGATTCTCTGTCTAATTCTTCTGAGGGCCCCTTTGGGACAATTTTATCATTTTTCTTCTAAATCCTGGGTCCAAAATTCCCTTTTATAACCTCATGTTGTGTGACAAACGAGAACAAGTGACCTGTCATCAGTCTAGGTATTTTTAAAAATTAGTCTAAAAAAAATTCCTCGAATAGATTATTAACTCTGATAATGAGGGCATTCCCACTTAGCCAGTGAACCTGCTTGGAAACAGAGTATTTGAGTAAACAACCATTTGACCCTCTAAAAGGACAACCAGCGGCAGAAGTGATCTAACAACCCACCTCTAGTAAAAGGTTATTGTTAATCAGCATAATCCTTTACATGGCAAAATTCAAGAAACCCCTCGAACAAGGGTCATGTGTAGAACATTTTCTATGTTTTGAATTTCATCATCACAATGTTTTGAACTCACCAAATCATATATTTTGACTCTTTTGGGATTTTTGCACATGTACAAAGGGATCAATATGCATAGTTTGATAGATTTAAAAAGCCGTGTTGATGAATTTCAATATAAATGAATTTTTTTACACATAACTCATAGTTGAAGAGGGTCTTTTGTTAATTCAAAATCAATCATCCTTTACTTTAGAGGCTTGGTACAACATTTTGTGTTATATGGAACTAATCACTCATTTTGTGGTGAAATTTAATTTTTATTTGAAAAAAGAGGATGACAAGGATTAAATTCGTGACACTTGTCATAAAGATTTTGATATTTATAACAAGAATCAATTATCTTTAAAGGCTAAATATTAGGTGAAGACTCATAAATAATTTTATATTTAACATAGTAAAATGATACAATTAAAAAAATATAAGTTCTACAATATGGTCATTTTTGCAGCACTAAATAAGAATTTTTTTTTTTATCTTAATGGGCTAACATTCAAGTTAAAAAAGGTTTAATTAACTATTTTTTTGTCTCTATATTTCTTATAATTAGTTTTTAAAAAGACTATATACTACTTGAGTTATATATTTTGGACTAGTCTTTATATTTTCTGTATTCATTTTAGTCGTTATTTTTTAAT
The DNA here is from genome assembly GCA_029884595.1 of Ormosia semicastrata. Taxonomy (NCBI): domain Eukaryota; kingdom Viridiplantae; phylum Streptophyta; class Magnoliopsida; order Fabales; family Fabaceae; genus Ormosia; species Ormosia semicastrata. The sequence goes on along the minus strand of JAQQTO010000021.1, from coordinate 7,952,317 downwards.
TTGTTTGTTTTATTCATTTAGTTTATCAATTCCTTTCAATGTTGTCCTTAAAATGAATCTCATCCTAAAAGATGATGTGTCACGTTTGAATTCTTTTCCATCTAATACTATCAAATTAACTACAGTTTGACACGTCATCATTTAATACAACAATTTGAAGTTTGTTTAAAAAAATGAATTTCACCACAACATTAGTTATAATTTGTAATCAATTAATTAAACTGAAATAATACAAAATAACTAAAATGAACACAAAGTAATATATATATATATATATAAGAACTAAAAACTTAATTAAGTGAAAAAATACTACTATTAGCCTTATTATGATCCCTTTTTAAACAAAAAGTGACGGTGAGTCAAGCAATTAAGAGAATTTGATTATGAGTTTTATTATGGAAAAGATAATAATTAATAATGAGCCAAAATCATAGAGATGATTTAAAATTGTTTTAAAATTTGAACAAATACATATTTTAGTCTTCTAAAATATAAGTGATATCAATTTAGTCTTTTAAAAAAAGTTGACATCTATTCAATTTCTCAAACATACAAAGTGACATCAATGTAATTCCTTAATCAAATGCCCTATTATCGGTGTTTTCATATTTCGTATATAGAATGATGATTTTTATGTTATTTTTCATTATTGATGAACTAAATCGATGTCAACTTTCATTAAATGATCAAATTGATGTTACGTATATTTTGAGGACTAAAATAAATGTTTATTCTAATCTTTTATTAGTCAATCATGTTATGGGTTTCAAAAAGATTAATACATTGTCTTATTAATGGAAGCCTATATAATGACAAATTTTTAAAAAGTAACGAAATGAAAATTTAACAATTTATTTAATTAAAACAATGTTATATAAGGGAATTTTTAAGTGAAAAAACTCAATATCTAGAAATTAGTTTGATGATCTACGTACGCTAAAAGTTGATCAAGCTTTATAAAACAAATTTTAATTGTATTTTGTATTTAAAAAAAAAAACACTTTTTTCGGAAGCATAAATTTTCCCTTGTATCATGTCAATCACCAACTGTTTTTTGACAATTTATCATGCATATAACTCTGCCATATTATTGTTTTTGTTATTTGTGATAATCTCAAACGAATTGTACACAGAAGTTGACGGCATGTTCAAATCACATGGTTTAACTTGCTAAACCATGTCTATTATATGGCCAAGCAAGTTAAGAGCCTCTACAAAATTGGGAAAGATCAATGGGTGAGACTGCAAGATCCAAACATAGTGAATTTACCAGAGCTTAGACCTCGTTTGAAGCCCTTGTTGTCTGTTTCGTGTCTTAGGGTTTGCAACCCAAGTTGGAAAACTGGTCAAACTCTTAGAACCTCAGTCTCTGTCGGTAGACATCAGCCCCTAAACATAATTATGACTAAAACAATATTGTACATAATATATATTAAATTAATGCCGTGCATTGAGGTGAAACATAGTTTTTTTTGTCCCTTTTCTAAACTAGCACTAACTCGATCAATATGTAGGAAAGTTTTAGGAGAAAAATCTTAATGCATGATTTGTATAACTTATGGCGTTTCACGTATGTTAATTTTTAAGCAAACTTTTTTCTTTCTTTTTTTCAATCTTCCTCGTAGTTCACTTTTACTAGGGTTTCTTTGTTATAATAAGATCAAAGCGAAAGTTGGTTCAACATAAGATACTTTCATTATCAATGGGAGCTATTAATTAACCTTCTCTCTCCTTTTTTTTTTTTACAAAAAAAAAATGGTGAAGGCCGGCCGATCGAGTTCAATTTGAAATTTGAAATTCTTACTAATTGAGTTAATTGACATTTTCCACCCCAAAGCTTTTATATTAACCATTTCCATTCATTTGATACTTCTCCTTTTCTTTTTCCTACACTGGCCTTAGTTAACAAGGATGTGAAAATTGGGAAAATAACATATGTTTAGGTAAGTCAGATTTTTTTTATTTAAAAAAAAACATAAGTTTGGGTAAGGTTCTCTAAGTGAACCTACCTAGTGATGCAGTACAAAAAAAAACTTAATTATTTATTATATATTCAAGGTTTAAGCAAATTAGCAGCTAAAATTTAAAATTATAAAATGTTATTTGTAATTAAAATTAAAAAATAATAATTTAAATCTTAGTCTAAAAGTAACAGCAACTCAATAAAGAAATAAACTCAATTTAAGTTCTTAAATAGAAACAAACTGGACATTAACATTAGGAATGTAATGGGGTCGAGTTGGTTCGGATTTGAGAAATAAAAAAATTCAAATTGATTAAAAGTGATTGATTCAGCGGTTCTGTTCGGGTTTTGTATTTTTGTGTTGAGAAATCCGAATTGAACCAAATCGATGAGAAGCTGGTTGGTTTGGGTCGAGTCTATAGGCTAGAGTATTTTTGTAAAAATGTATAGGGATTTTTTTAAAAATAAAATAAAAAATAATGAAAAAAATGTCGAGTGAGTTAGGTTGGGTTGATTTTGATTCATAAGGAAAAAATAAAAGAAAAAAATGAAAAACTCTAATTGGGTTGATTTAGTTTAGTTCGAGATCCAAATTATGAAAATCGAGAATCAAGTCAATCTTAATTGGTTCATATATGATTTTACCCGATTAGACTCGATTACCCAAATCAAATCGAATCAAATCAAATTAGTTGATTTGATTCAATTTTTCAAGTTCATCTGATCATCTGAACTAATTTACATCCCTAATTAACATGGAACTTTTTAGCATCTTAACTAATTTACATCCCTAATTAACATGGCATTTTTTAGGGCCAATAGTTTTTCACATTTTTCACAATTGACACATTTGGCCCAGTATTTAGCCAAACTTTCAAGGTTTTTATATTTGAAAAGTGACATTCAAGCAGCATATACTCCTAAATTATATTCTGATTCTAACCCTATTTGCTTAACTAATAAGTTATTGCCGTAAATTCAACCCTTATCTGTTACAAGAAGAGTGGTAAAGCAAATTTGACAGCCTCATAAAGCAGTCTATTGTTAATTACCGTGTAAAATTAAGTTTCAATCAGACTTACCATTATCTTTTGCGTTCAAATAACCTAGTCTTTTAACCATAAATAAATATTTCCTGAATGGATCGAGGAACGGAAAACATGGAAAAGATGGCAAATTTCCAATCAACTTGGATTATTGGAAAATTTAATTAAGTAATGCCTTTATGATTGTTTAAATGCTAAAGGGTGAATTCTACTATATATTTCATTTCATGTACCCTTAAAATAATGTAAAATTGATATTATATTTTGTTTGGTGATATTTAATAAATCAATAAAAAAATAACATACACTATAAGAATAAGACTTTAAGTTTAATCTGGTATGAGTCTAAACTTTTTTTATATTATCATACAAATTGACATACTGATAAAAGAATTTGACTTATTAAGTAATTATTATTATTATTTAAACTCTTTTAATGATGTGATAATATATATTTAAATAATAAAGTAAAAATCTTATACATACAACTAATCAAAATTGAATCTAAAAATAATTGATGTAATTTAGAAATTAGTCTTGCTTATATATATACCCTGAAATCGCCGTGTGTTGATTAAAGTGAAAAAGATTTAAGTCTCTTAAGCATATGATTCTAGATTCGATAACAGGATTCACGTGTATGAAAATAATTCCGTTAAGAGAGGTCCTCACCATACTTTAAAAGATTAGCACATCACCTATCAGTGGATATAAATAAAAAATATAACCTTAAACTTTTTGCCTAGAGTATTTTCCATCAGGATTTTTCTTTAGAAATAACCTTTATTAAATAATAAATTAAGAATAATTTCTATCAGGATTTTTCTTTAGAAATAACCTATATTAAATAATAAATTAAGAAGAATATAACATAAGAATTGTTTTTTTGATTGCTGTTAAGTTGATACAGGGAATAATGGAATTCAAACATATCATAAATGAAAAAAAAATGGATCGTAATTAAAAATTGAGTGAAATTATATTGATTTTTATCAATCAATTTGAAGAATTTTTGTGACGTAGTTTACTTGAGGCTCCACTGCTGAGGCTGACTAGATGGCTTATCAGTATTTACATATATTATATATAAGCACAGGAATCCAATTGGGTAGCCCATCCTTATTGATTGGATAGATTTACCTATTAAAATTGTTAATGATATAGATGGAATCTTGGAAAGAAGTGTTGTATTCATATTTCACACGAAATTAATAGCTCCCAAAAATTGTGTATATGCAGTGTTATTTTCTTCTTTCTTCTGTTCTTCATCAATTGGTTCATAGATCATAGATGTCAGGTTTTCATTTATTTCATTCGCCAACACATTTAATTGACAAATTTATTCGTTGTGGCTAGTTTAATAAAAAGAATAAGGGATCATTTGGATAAATTTTTAAAATAAGATTTTTTTTCTGTGATTTTTTTAAAAGGTCGTTTAGAAAAAGTAAAAATTATTTTATATTTAAATTTAACTTTAAAGAAGTATTTTTAATGTTTAAATAACTTTTTTATGTTATAATTTTTTTTTAGAAGCACCAATATTATCTTAAGAAAAAAAGCACAATTTTATGTTTTTTCTAATATTTTTTAAAATTATTTAAACATGTTAAAAATAAACAAAATTACTGGAGAAAACTAACGAGGGTTGAAACACTTGATAGTTAGCTCTTACTTCAATATATATCTTACTCCGTGCCAAATGAGCAGTACCTTTCTCTAAATATATATACTAGTTGGATTTACTAATTTCATGCATAACTAATTAGCATGCTTTAAAAACGTTCTAATTGATGCACATTTTTTCGGTGAATACACATTTTAATAATAGGCGCAAAGATTCAAATAATCGAATTCAAAGATATTATAAATGCATATGCTTTTATAATTTTTTTTTAAATATAGCATTGGTTGATATATATTCACTTTAATATAACAAATTAGAATATCTTCTCTTTTGACTTAATTTCTTAAATTATTTTTTTAAAGAATAATACATGTCATTTTAAACTCTTTTTCTTTTAAATTTTAAATTTAAATTAATTTTTTTAATTAATTATACATATATCTTCTTTATAATCTTAATAATTTTAAATATTCTCTATTTTAATTTATATTTTTTATATTCTATCTAAGTAAATTAATCATGTATATTTTTAGTTGCTCAAAAATTGAATTGACCAATCAATGTTTAAATTTAGTGATGAAAGATGATAGGTGTTCAGGGTACGTTCCTTTGAGTTCTCTGCTAGGGGTAACTCTCGGCCACTAGAAAAACCACCGAATGGAAGAGGAAGAGTGCAACCTCATATTTCTTTCAAGGACAAGGTAACGGGTAACAAGGAGCTGCCTCCACAGCGTATGAAACAGGATCTTCTTCAACAAGGTTTGGTGAAAGTTGAGTTTGAGGGTGACAACAGGTTGTTGCCAAAGGTGCACTTGGATGATAAGGTGTTTGACGATCTTTGCATGCCATGGAAGGACGCTTTAATCATCAAGCTCCTAGGGAAAGACATTGGGTTCAGATTGACGAACGATAGGCTAAAATCCATGTGAAAATTATATGGGGGCTTTGAGATAATGGACGTGGGGAGAGGATTTTTCATGGTGAAGTTTGACTTGGAAGAGGATAAAGAGAATATTTGTTAGTGTAGAAGAATAATAGAAGAGACACTTTATAATTTTATTTATTTATTTCTACTTTACCAAACTCCAAAGTATATAGAATACTTATAAAAGTGAAAGATATCTTATATATTCTATATCTCTCCCTAATTAACAATAGTAATTTTTCTTTAATTCATGAAATAAATCATCCTATAACTACATAACTCTAATGAAATAATTCTCTCTAATGACACATCATAATTCTTCATCACTCATAAAACAACTCTCATAACTCATAATAGCTATCACATCAAAGGTCATATAACCATCAAAATTCTGTTAACTTCAAATTATTATTTTTAATTAACACCCCCCTTAATTTGAAGTCTTCTTCATTCCAAGCCTAACTCGCAATTTTTGAAATTCTTCAAACTTGAAAGGCTTAGTAAAAATATCAACAATTTGATCTTGTGTCTTCACATATTTGGACTCAATCACCTTGTTCTCAACATACTCTATAATAAAATGGAACCTTGTGTGCTTTGATCATGGTACACCGGATTTTTAGCAAGAGATAGTGTGGACTTGTTATTAATACAAATCTTTGTTGCTTCCTCTTGTGGAAAATAAATTTCTTTCAAAAACCTTCTAAGTCATATAACATGACAAGTGTAAGAAGTTGCCGCCACATACTCGGACTCACAAGTTGAAAGTGTGATAATATATTATTTTTTAGAACTCTATGAAATAGCATAATCTCCTCATAAAGAATGCAAAACTGGGAGTGCTCTTTCTATCATCAACATCTCCCGCAAAATCATCACTATCACAATATCTCATAAGCTTGAAATCATTAGAAAATGAATAAAATAGCCCAAAATCAATTGTACCTTTTACGTAACGAAGAATCCTCTGAGCAACTTTCATATGGGTAGAAGTAGGTGATTTCATGTAGCGACTCACTACTCTAACTGTAAAAAGAATGTCGGGTTTTGTCGAAGTCAAGTATCTCAAGCTTATCACAAGACTTTTGAAAATGGTGGGATCTTCTTTCACTCCATCATCAAACTTTGACAATTTAACTCCACATTTTATAGGTGTGTTCAGGGAGTTACAATCAAACATATTGAACTTCTTCAAAATCTTGTTTGCATAGGCTTCTTGAGAAATAAAATTTCATCCTCCTTTTGCTTCACCTCTAGGCCTAAATAGTATGACATGAGCCCAATATCAGTCATCTCAAATTCATGTAACAAAGTCTTCTTGAATCCTTCAAACAAAGTAGGATTAGTTCTGGTGAAAATAAGATAATCAACATAAAGACAAACAAGTAAAATATCTCCATTGTCATATGCTTTAACATAAAGAGCATATTCATGAACACATCAAACAAAGTCATTATCTTCAAAATATGTTTCAATACGACTATTTCATGCTCTTGGTGCTTGCTTTAACCCATATAATGTCTTCTTCAATCTCAAGACTTTATCTTCATGCCCTTCTACCACAAAGTCAATTAGTTGCTCAACATATACCTCCTCTTCTACATAGCCATTAAGGAAAGTGGACTTTACATCGAGTTGATAAACCTTCCACTTCATTTAAGTCGTCAAAGCAATAATTAAACAAATTGTCTCCATGCGAGCAACAGGTGCAAACACTTCTTCATAGTCAACTCTATGCTTTTGCTTGTAGCCATTTACAACGAGCCTTGCTTTATATCTCTCTACATATCCTTTGGCATTCTTCTTTATCTTGAACACTCATTTGACTCCAATTGCCTCATTACCCTTAGGAAGAGATGATAACTCCCAAGTGTTATTCTTTTCAATGACTTTAATTTCCTCTTGTATGGCTTGTCTCTACCTTTTGTCTTTGAAAGCTTCATCAAAGTCTAAAGGTTCACTATCAACAAGAAAACAAAATAAATCAAAAGGCTCAGTTACATCATATAATTCTTCAATATTTCTTATTTTTCTTGACCTTTCACTAGAACTTTCTTCGGAAGATGAGGATGCTTCATGAATAGGAGATAGTGGTGGAGTCTATTCTTGGATAGGCATCATGGTCTCTTGTTCTTCATTTTCAAAGTATGGAAAGAAATCATAACTTTCTTATTCTTGTACTTCCCATCTCCAAGTGGGTTTTTCATCAAACTTCACATCTCAACTCAAAACAATCTTGCCATTGCTTGGGTTGTACAACTTGTAGCCTTTGGAATTGTACAACTTGTAGCCTTTGAAATTTGGATCGTAACCAATAAAAACATGCTTCTTACTTCGACCATTTAGCTTGGATCTCCCTTGGTTGGGTATATGAACATAAGTAACACTTCCAAAAATGCGTAAATGATTGACACTAGGTTTGGTCCCACTCCATGCTTCTTGTGACGTTTGATCCTTCACATTTTTTGTTGGTTGAGCAAATAAACTATACAAGAAACAGCTTCGGCCCAAAATTTCTTAGGCATATTTTTTGCTTTCAATATATATCTAGCCACTCTCTTTTTCTACAAGAGCTTTGAAATTTTTAAAGATTACAAATACTTCATATTTTTGCTTTATAAAATAAACTCAAGTCTTCCTACTATAATCATCAATAAAAAGTAAAAAATATTTATTTTTACTAAATGAGGAAGGATTGATTGGGCCACACACATCGGTATGAACAAGTTGCAATGGCTTGATTGCTCTTGTAGTTGCCTCCTTTGAAAAGCTTTCTCTTGCATGTTTACCAATGAGACATGCTTCACATAATTGATTGGAATGATTAATTGAGGATATTCCTTTCACCATCTTTTTTTCTCCCAAGGCTGAGTGCTTCAAAATTCAAATGTTCAAATCGCATATGCCAACACCATGCTTCATCTTCAACATTAGCATTTAAACAATTTGCTTCAATTGTATTGAGATTCAATATGAACATTCTATTTTTTGTCATAGACACCTTAGCAACCAAGTTAGCATTATGATCTCTAAGTCAAAGATAACGATCTTTCATATGAATTTCATATCCCTTCTCAACAAGTATTTCCAAACTCAAAATATTATTTTTTAATTTAGGTACATAGTAAACATTGATAATTAACTTGTGACCACCATGTTTAAGAGAAATTAAAATGGTACATTTGCCTTGAATTTGGACTTTTGAGGTGTCTCCAAATGAAACATTGCCCTTCACCTTCTCATCAAACTCCACAAATTTTTCTTTGTAGCCACACATATGATTGTTTGCACCATTGTCAAGATACCATGAGCTCTTATCATCCTTTTCATCATCTTTGAGTGCTAACAATAAGGTTGGCTCTTCAACCTCTTCTTTGTCAATAAAGTTAGCCTTTTCTTCAACACCATTATTACCATATAACAACATTCCAATGCATAATGCCTAATTATGACAATTGAAACATTCAATATTAGACTTATCATACATCCTCTCATTTGTTCTAGGATAATTGCCTCTTCCTCTAGTCACTCTTCTTCCACGGCCCCTAATTGAATGATGGCTTGTCTCTTGATTGTTGGAATTGTCACGATTGCCTCTTCCTCTTCCACCTTGGCCACGACCATGCCATCTTCCTCGTCGATGTTCACGTTCTCTTTGACTATTGTCTCCTCCATCATCTTGCAATGAAACATTGGCTTTGAAAACTTGCTCCAAAGGCTTATTTTGCCTTTTTAACAATTTTTCTTCTTCGGCTGGTATAGCCCTAAACAACTCATCAATAATCATGGTATCTAAGTCATTTGAATTCTCAAAAATACAAGTCACATAATTAAACTTTAGAGTCAAAGAGCGAAGGATCTTATCTTTAACACGATCATCTTCAATGTGCCAACACCTTTGAGCTATAATTTGAAAAAGTTTCATATTCCATCATGTGCAAAGCTTCAAATTCACGTCATAAAATTTGAAGACGCACATTCTTCAACTTGTCTGCACCTTGGTGAGACTTTTTTAAAATTCCCCAAGCTTCTTTCGCAGTGTGGACACATTGCTTACCTTTTGTCTGCCTTTGTTAGTCCTTTTTCTTTAACTTTGCTAATGCTTCTTTCTCATTTTGAGATAAAGTGACCTCATTTTGTGGCTTAGTGTAGTCACTCTCTACAACCTCCCAAGCATCTTGTGATCCAAGCAATGCCTTCATACGACGAGACCAAGTTTCATAGTTATCTTTTGTAAAACGAGGAAATTGAAATGGAACCATTCCATTATTTTTCATCACTCAAATCTCACTAACTCTTGATACTAATTTGTTAGTGTAGAAGAATAATAGAAGAAATATTTTGTAATTTTTTTTATTTCTATTTCACCAAACTCTAAAGTACATAGGATATTTATAAAAGTGAAAGATACGTTATACATTCTATAACCTCTTTCTAATTAACAATAGTAATTTTCATTTAATTCATGAAATAAATAATCATATAACTACATAACTCCAATGAAATAATTCTTCCTAATGACACACCATAATTCTTCATTACTCATAGAATAACTCTCATAACTCACAATAGCTACCACATTAAAAGTCACATAACCACCAAAATTCTATTAACTTCAAATTATTATTTTTAATCAACAAAGGCTATAGGAGGAGGCCCATGGATGCTGTTCGACCACTACCTCGCAATGTCCACCATGGTGTGGATTTGTTTCCCTGGTCTAAATATGGTGTAATATGATGAGAGTTTTATTCTAGCCATGGCTTCTGCTGTTGGCAGACCCATAAAGGTAGACTCCCATACGTTAAAGTTGGATGGAGAGCAGTTTGCCAGAATTTGTGTTGAAATTGATCTCAATCGTGCAACCAGTTGTAGGCAAGGTTTGGCTTAGGGGGCCACTGGTACAAGGTGGAATATGAGGGTCTCTATATCATGCTCTAGCTGTGGCTGTTACGAGCATTTGATAAGGGACTGTTCCATCAAAGCTGCCAAGAATTTGTATCATGATGAAAGAGTTTAACTCTTTTTCGATTCTTGCTTGGAATATCAGGGTGCAACTAACTCTTTGAGTAGGAGGCATACTTGTGATCTCGTTAAACGTCTCAGTCCTTCCTTGGTGTTTGGTAACATCTTTTGGTGTAATGTTGTTAGGGATGATGCCATTCAGTTCAATAAATTGGTGTTTGGTAACATCTTTCGGCGTAAGCGTCAGCTAGAGGCTAGGATTAAAGGAGTGCAAGATAGTCTTGAACACTGTAACTCCTTGCAACTCACTAATCTGGAACGTGACTTGCAGAGGGAATATAATGAAGTCTTGAGACTGGAAGAAATTATTTGGTTCCAAAACTCTAGAGAGCGGTAGGTTAAATATGGTGATCGTAATACTTCGTTTTTCCACACTCAAACTATTGTTCGATGGAGGCGTAATAGTATCACTAATATTCTTCAAGAGAATGGTTTGTGGTGCTCTAATGCGGATATTCTCAAGGAGGAGGTAACTAAATTTTATAAAAAGCTCTCTTGTTGCATCGAAGATGTTCAGCCTCTGTTGTTGGATTTTGTTGAGTGTCCTTCCTTATCTCTCGTTGCTCAGGAACTACTTACTCAGCCAATTACTAAAGATGAGGCCTTTGAAGCAATTAAATTCATGAAGTCTTACACTTCTACGGGTTCGTAATGGTTTCAACCATATTTCTTCAAACAATTGGCATGTGGTGGGGGATGAGGTTTGGAATCTGGTCAGGGAGGCTTTTGTGACTAGCACCTTTGACCCGAGCCTGGTGGAAAAGCTTATTGTGTTTATTCCTAAAGTTGACTTCCCAAAATCCTTCAAAGAATTTCAACCTATGTCCATCTATAATGTGGTGTACAAACTGATTATTAAAGTCCTAGTTAATAGGTATCGTCCTTATATAGTAAGTATTGTGGAGCCCCTCCAGAGTAGTTTTATCCCTAGGAGAGACACTTCTAATAACACAATAATTGTGCAAGAAATCCTTCATCACATGAGTAAATTGAAACAAAAGGTTAGTGATATTGTCTTTAAACTAGATATTGAAAAAACTTATGATTGAGTTGACTGGAGATACCTGAGGCAAACCCCTCAAGACTTTGGTTTTCGGCAAAGTTGTATCTTTCTCATAATGTACTGCATTAGCTCCTCGAGATATGCATTGTTATGGAATAGTGACAAACTCCTTGAAATTTCCAACCTTTGCTACAGGTCGTAGGCAAGGAGACCCTCTATCTCCTTATCTTTGTCTTGTGCATGGAAAAGCTTGTGATCACCATCACTATGAAAGTTGCTTCGAAAGATTGGCGCCCAGTCGAGATTTTGAGAGGGAGTCCTAGCATTTCTCACTTATTCTGCTGATGATGTCCTCTTGTTCGCTAAGGCCAAGGCTGGTCAAGTTCGTCTTTTGGCGTCAGTTCTACAAGACCTTTGTAGGGCATCTGGCCTGAAAATTAATGTGGATGAATCGAAAGTGATGGTGTTGAATTTCATGGTTTCAGAGTAGAGGGAGAAGAGAAAGATGAGAGAAATGGAGAAACTTGTATATTGATAGAATGAAGAAGTGAAAAATACAATGGATAATCTTGGCTTATATAGCCAACTAATCCAAGTAAACTAACTAACCATTAAAACTAATTCTAACTAACTCTAACCAATTTTAACTATCTTAACAGCCCCCCACAAGTTGGAAGGTGTACATTACACTTCCAGCTTGGGATGATCAATACAAATACATATCAAATGCATATCCAAAAAAATACAATGATAATGTCAAGAACCTGTAAGGCACGCAGGTCAACAAATGCTTAACCACCATAAAAGGCAGAAGCTCCAAATGCTTAACCACCATACAAGGCAGAAGCTCCAAATGCTTAACCACCATACAAGGCAGAAGCTAAAATCATCAAAGCCAACAAAGGGCAAAAGCTTAACCATTAAGCAGAAGCCACAACTCAAGGCTTAACCACTTAACAGAAGCAAGAACATCCATCAATGCTTAACCACCTATGACAGAAGCTCACATCAACACTTAACCATCATGGACAGAAGCTTACAACAACAAAAAAATCAAAGAAGCAAATCACCAAACAGTTGGTGTACACAGAACTTAAGAAACATTGGAAATACATCTTGATCAAAACAAAGAATCCAACAAAAAGCGTGTATTCTTATGTTTTCCTTTGAATCTTGTGCTCCTCTCTCTCTCTGCAATATCGTCTAAATAACATTCAACTTTCGTGTGACCTTGAATCGGTTTCAATGGAGACTCCATCATCCACAACAAGAATAGTCACAAGATCACAGACAATCTTGGCTGCTTCCAATAACACCGTCAACAACAGCAGCAGCAACAACAACAACAATATTCCAGTCAAGGGAAAGATTGAAGATTCAGAGAAGAATCTGTCAAAAACAAGGCAAAGAAACGGGCAACAACAACAGGATCAGCTTGCAAGATTTGAGGCTGGAGCGTCCATCGCCAGCAAGAACTCAAGATCAAGGAATCGCAATCGTGGTGAGTGAACAGGGGCACAAGAATCAGCGTCGGAGGCTTCAACAGCGGCGATCGGTGGCCGGAAATTCCCTCCCACGACAGAACACAGTGGTGCTCGCGGCGGTGGTGACAGATCGACAAGGTCATCATCGTCGCCATAACCGACACAGGATTTCTTCGGCGATTACAAATCAAACCAGTGACTGATCGAAACCAGTAATAATAGAGCAGCAAATCGACGCTGGAAAATGGCATTTCCGACTACAAAGAACATCGCCGAGACCAGATCGAAAAATAAGAAATAGATCGAGTGCGAATCTGAAGAAAATGAACCGTGTGGCGGATCTAAGATCCGGTGATGTGGTAAACAGCAACCTTTGTGGCAGCACCGTTGACGGAGACGAGACGACAAACCATATTTGAGGAGAAGGAAATGAATTTGTGGATTTTCTCGTTAGGGGGATGAACCTGAAGATACGATAGAAGAACCTGTGAGAACAAAGGAAGAAGAGGAGCTTATCTTGAAGGCTGAAAAAGCGAGAAAGGAAGAGGAAGCAACAAAGTTGAAGGAGAAGCGGAGGCTAGAGGAGATAGGCCCAACAAAGGGCTGCCTTAAAGGCACAAAAAGAAGTTGAGCAGAAAGAGAAGGTAAGATTTTCTTAAGAAATTGTAAAAAGAAAAGAAAAATAAACTAAGAAAGAGAAAAAGAAAAGAAAATGCAGCAGAAAAATATTCAAGGTGGGTGGAATGACTCTGATACCATGTTAAATTTCATGGTTTCAGAGTAGATGGAAAAGAGAAAGATGAGAGAAATGAAAAAACTTGTATATTGATAGAATGAAGAAGTGAAAAATACAATGGGTAATCTTGACTTATATCGCCAACTAATTCAAATAAATTAACTAACCATTAAAATTAATTCTAACTAACTCTAACCAATTCTAACTATCTTAACAGATGACATCAAAAAATGTCTCTCATCTCATGCTAAGTGGGAGAACTGGAGAAGTTTCAAGGTATCTCTTCCATTCGTTTCACCGGTGATATGGGTAATTACCTTGGTTTTCCTCTCATCTATGGAAGAACTAAAAAGGAGCACTAAAACTTCATCATTGATAAGCTGTGTTCCAGACTTGCGGCTTGGAAAGGGAAACTGCTTAACAAAGCTGGCAAAGTGATGTTGGCTAAATCAGTTATTGCCCCGATACTGATTTACACTATGCAAACTATGTGGTTTCCATAGTCAATTTGCCATAACATTGATGGTGTGGTGAGACGCTTCATATGGAAAGGAAATGCTGACCAAAGGGGTCTTCACTTAGTCAACTGGGACACCATTACCAGAATTAGGAGACTCGGGGGCCTTGGTATCCGCATGGTCAGAGCCAGTAATGTCTCTTTGTTGGGTAAGCTCGTGCGGAACTTGATGCATAATAGTCATAAACTGTGGGTGCAAACTATGTTTCAACCAATTCCTAGGTAAAGGACACTGTTACTTGGGGCTCTTCTAACTCGGGTCAATATTCAGCTAGAGCCGGCTACTGGTGGCTGGCATCTCGAGATCTTCAGGATCATAATGATCTTTCTTGGTCGTGGGTTTGGAAATTGCATGGTCCCAAAAAAATTCACCTTTTCATTTGGCTCTCTAGTCATGAAGCGATTCCGACGAATGGTCTTAGGTTCCAACGTGGTCTAGCTGCTACCCCCCTGTGCAGTAGATGCAACCAGTCTTAGGAGGACTCTAGGCACTGCTTACGTGATTGTAGTAAAGCGTGTAGAGTATGGGAGCTGCTAGGAATGCATCGCCACCTCAAGTTCTATTAGGCTTCGGTTTTTGACTGATGCAAGGATCTTTTCCCATGTTGTGTTGCTCACTATTTTTCATGGTTGTCGTTTGGCCAGATCTTTGGGACTGTCAAAGGTCATTTGTGAGTCTGATTCCAAAGAACTAGTGAGACTCACTCAAGTGAAACATCTCCTCTTTCATGTTAATATATGATATAAATATAGTATACATATATATTATAATGTATATAAAACATTTCCATATATATATATATAGAGAGAGAGAGAGTCAGAGAGAGGAGATTGTTAACTTCCTTTCACTTCATTTATAGAGGAGGATTTTAATTACCTATACCTTTTACTTATAAACAAAAATAATTACCTGCATTCTCTATTAAAATAAATTTAAGGGTGTGTATATATAGGTGTATAATTTAACAGTTGGATTATGTACCAAAAAAGTTTAAGGAGACGTTTGGCAAGGAGATGTTTGACAACTTTCAAACCAGTTTAATATAGTACAAAATAGAACTAGTAACATTAACCCATATAAAAATGAACTAATTTAAAATTAAACATTTGTTTGGTTGAAATCTAGTATAAAACTAATTCTAAGATATTAATTAATTAAACTAAAATTGATAAATACATACACAAATTAATGGCAGTAAACAACGTCCTTCAATACGAAATCTAGCAACCAGTTGGTTTTCCTAATACCCACTTCAAGAGAAAAACCTTGTTCTTCATTTGAAAATGAAAAATACATGAATTTAAAAGCTTCCCATTTAAATTAGGTTATACTTATACCCAGTTTATTAATTTTGTCGTTTTCAATACAAGAAAGGCATCATCTTTTTAGTTGGATTTGATCAAACTAGCTAATATTTTGAATTCAAGATGTTGTGGGGGTACTTGGAGAAAAACGAACCCAGAAAAATCAATCAAGATTATAGACAGGTTAAACAAGGATTAAATTATCTAGTAAGTAAAAGAAACGTGTTACAGATAATGTAATTCAAGATGCTAAGTGCGGAGGATGCAATCCTGAAATATTTATTAGGTTCAACGACGTCCATGTAAACTGGAAGGAAAGGGTAGCACCGCAGTAGTATAGAGATGAGAGATAAAGAGATGAGTGAAAAAAAAAATTGTGACAGGATTAATAGACAAAAGTTTAATATTTTCAAGGAAGCAATAGGAAGAAAAAAAAGATTTGAAAAAGTTAAGTGGTAGAGAAACAAGTTAGATTAGAAAAAAAAAAACTAACTTTGAAATAATTTTCCTTAAAATTCGTTTAAATAAGAGTTAGTTTTTAAAAAGTTAAGTAGTTACCCAACATTTTATATTTAGAAACTGGTTGATTACACTTAGATATCTGATTTTTTAAAATTCCCAAACACCCCCTAACAGTTTGATTGTTTAGAATTTATTAAACGATGCGTGTGAATTGTCAAATCTCATACTAATATAATAAATGTCTTGTTCATTATCCTTATATTTTTTTAGTGTAAGATTAATCTCATTCAAATATTAAAATTGTTATTTCTAACAATGTGTTTCAGTGCTTTCCAACCCCTAATATTATAAATATCTTCCAACCCAATAACTTAAACCAGCCTACCATTTGAGGCGCAACTTGTTGATACTTATCATTTTATATATAAATGTATATAAACAATATACATATCAGCTTAGTATTTGAGTCAAAACAAAAGAAAAAACGAGTATTATAATAAGGACAATTACGTAAAGACACGAACTTAAGCATCATCTTTGCCTAAACCAGAATTCCATGTTCACATTTCACACTGATTCATATTTAAAAGATAGAATTGTATATATAATTAGCCACTTAATTAATAATGACAGCTTATTTATAATATCTTTTTTATTTCTTTCTTTATCTCTTTCTTATTTTCTTCATAATATACCGACAAATGAGGAAAATAATGCATTAATTAGAGGCCTTGCAAATCCATAAAAACGTGGAATATCTCTTATTATGTTAAACCAAGCAACCGTGCACCATCACTTTCTTATACTAGTTTCCATTGCATGTGAATGCGTCTCAAAAAAACTGCCTAATTCAGCATTTATTAGCGTTTCCCATTATTGCTTGCGCAGCAATATATGAAACTAGCAACAGAGGAGAGCTGAAAATTCAAATGGTTAATTCTTACTCTTTCTTTTAGAAGAATTTTACTATTTAACTTGCCCCTGCGTTATTATCGAAGTAAGAACATAGGTAGTTTGCTTTTTTATCACATTGTGTGTAAAAGTTGCCGGTACTGAGTGTTACAAGAAAACCAATTTAACTTTACGTTTTCAGGATTCAAGATTTTCAACTAAACAAGAAAAAAAAAATGAAAAAGCATACTTGCACAGACTATGTGAATAATGTGCATAATCTAGACCAATTAAAAAAGTTATAGTAAAACCATGATATTATCCAATGACTTACGTGAAAATATAAATTTATACAAGTACCATTACCCAAAAAATTACCTAAGAGAATCAAGCCATAAACATGAACACTTAATGCCACAAGTAATTCCTACGTATTAAAATTGTAGTATATATTGGATTATGCAAATTATTAATAAAATTAATTAATGGTTTATATTTAGTGACAAAATTACATGCCAAACAGTATATAATCTAAGTAGGGAAATGTTTTATGTACATCATAATATATACACCGTATTTATACTATATGTTAACGTGAAAAGATGTTAAATCATCTTGTATGCGACTGTAATATTCCTGTGACATATAAAATGATTTTGTGAGTGAGTTAGATAAAGTTTAAAATATTTTAATTAGATGAATAACAAGACTAATCTAAGTATAATGCACTAAAAGTATATTATTATTTCCTCAACAGTGCATGACAAGTTCGCAACTGCACAAAAGTATGCACATGCCTCTCCAAACACATTAAAACTAGTCTTTGCACCCATATGATTCAAGACCGTTATATTTAGTTAATTTTTATATAATATAAATATTTTTTATTAAAATAATGACTTGTAAAATGTATGAGATATTGGCTTTGTTATATATAAATAAAAAAAACCATCTCAAAAACCCGAGGAAGAGTCGTCCTCTCTCTTGGTGAGGCAACTGCCCAAGGTGTGTCGTCTCTCCACTGTTCGATGTTTTCGACCTTCGAATCCATTTAGGGCTCTGCCTCTAGTCCCTTCATCTCTGGTATGGCTTCTCCACATCATGAATCCCTCATAATCAATACCTCTTATGAACCCTTAACCATCGACTCCACGCCAAAATCTAACCTCGCAGTATATGGCACCATAGGGCAAGGTGTAGCGCAAGGTGGTCCATGCATCACCACTAACCATGGATCAGGTTGTAACTAAACGTGGCACCAGGATTGAGATGATTAGGGCTGCGCACTAGTTGAGTTGATTTAGGTTTTGGAAAAAAATATAACCCAATTAGTTGAGGTCAAGTTGGGTTGGATCGATTTTGGAAAAAAAAATTAGGTAACCCGAACCGAAACAATCGAATTACGGGTTGGTTCGGGTTTGGGTAGTCGGATTGTTCAAATTTTCAAACAAAGGATAATTCATAAATCAACAGCATCTCAATCACTCATAAAAATAGTGGCAATATGCAAGTTTTACCAAGGCAACATGTTTGTTGGTGATGTCTAACATACACCCAATGAAATATTGAAAACACAAAAAGAACAATTTGATTCATGAATTGATTAATACAAGAAACAAATCAAAAAAATTTAGAGAATACAAGGCTGGGTAGTAAATCAAGTAGCAACAAAATTATAGGATAAAATTTGGGCATCAATAATTTTCCAGTTCCAACATAGGTTCTTTCTCCTTCTCTTTCACCCACAACAATAGTCAAAATGAGAGAAAATAGCAAGAGGTTGAGGTACCACAGTCAGAGAAAGAGAGTTGTGTGTGAGTTTAATAGATGTCGTGACATCGCGTCGTGGCTTTGTGAGCAGAGGTGGTGGTTGTATCAAACTCGTCGCCACTGGTGGTGGCTGGGCCAAGAGGAGAAGACGAATTATAATGAGAGAGGGCTGAGATTGAGTAGCACTGGGGCTTAGGGAGTTAGGGTTAGGGATTTTGCAATTTGGGAAGAGAAATCAAAAGTGTGAGAAATAAGGAGGAGGAGAGCTCAGGTACGAAAGAAAACGAAGGTATTAGTTTTCAGTATCCTAAAATGACGTTGTTTCCATCAGGTGATCGAGTCATCAGGTTGGTTTCTTAAACCGTTACTCGACAATAAATAGAACGGTTAATTGGGTTCTACTCGAAATGATCCGATGACCTGAACCAACCCATATATTTTATATTAGGTTGGGTCATCGGGTCAACTCAGACCCATGTGCAACCCTAGAGATGATTCTTCAACACTACTGTGAGCTAATCATAACACATCATCGCTAGCAACAACATAGACCTAGAAGAGGAAGACAAGGTGGTGCTATTCAACGACGATGACATTCACCTTCAATCATAGGCATATAAACGTTGCCTAATTGGACGTCTCTTCATGGAGCGCCACTACACCATTTTTTTTTAGACAGTTATACCTTGATTCAACTTATTTTCAACTTAATGATTGTCTTTATAAGATGTTATCCAAGATATCATGTCAAGAGAGATTCAAGCAACCATGAGGATATACTAGCTTTATCATGCATGCATTTTACAATTTCTCTCTGCATATGTAATATCAATTCTAATCCAAGATTCTACATATGCTCTAATGAAAATCTATGCATACACAAGTAGAAATAAATGGACTCAACATGCAAGAAGAATCATATGCAATTTCCATCAACCAAAGTCATTTCATGTTCCATTAAATCAATAGATGGTCATCTTAGACACTTAGTTTATGGCTATTTTGATTATGCACCCTCCTAATTAGGGTGCATCATGCACCTTTCATCATATCCATTGATTTACATATAAAAACACCCCAATGGCTTTAATTAAAGAAGGGAAACCTTGATAACCTATTTTTATGCTATTGCATGGTCCTTTTTTTCTTCATGTTCCTTTCTCCCTCTCTAATTTAGTGGCCACCATGACGGAGGGGATGCTGGCGGTGCCGAAAGGCCATGACGGAGCCAGTGAAACAAGTGGTGCCAGAGAGGACCCAACACCATGGCCATCCTTTCATCTTCAACCTCAAACACAAGATCTGGAAGTGCTTTAGAGTATACATCCTTCCATCCTTTCTGGAGCTACCCGAGTTGAACCATACAATCCAAAAAATCATCCACTGCACTGGGATTTGACTGCGACGTGGTGTGGTGGAAAGAGATCTGATTAGGCATTGAGGGAGAGATGATGGTGCGCAGCTCTGTTCATCGAATTGGATCCACCACTGACAAACGAGAGAGCAGCGGTTGTGACCAGCAGAGCTCGTTGTCGATGATGATAGCAAGCATCAGAGAAACCAAGGCGGTGGATCTAGTCTTTGAAGAGTCGATGAAGCAGTGGTCGTACTTTCACTACAGCAAACAACAACAGCAATGGAAGATGTTCATCTATGGTGATGGTGTGAAACTATCTAGGTCTCCAAGAAAATGAAGTCAAGGATCACAAATGGAAAAAGGCTAAAAAGGGTCCTACTTTTTTTCTTTAAAAAAAACAATTACAGATTTCAAGATAAAAATGTAGGTAAAATATTAGGGGTGTAAATTGGTTTAGATAATCTGATCAACCGATCAATAGAAATGAACTAATTAGATTGGTTTGATTTGGTTCAGGTATGTTGATTGATTCAAACAAAATCCGAATCAAATGAGCTTAATTGATTTGGTTCTCGGATTGAAAGCTTCAAACCCGAGAACCAAACCAAACCATATATATGTGTCCTTCTAACACAATGCACCAGAATAACAAATTAGAGTACATGACATCTAATTTAACTAACTAATTTATATAATTATGATGACTAAACTAAGTGTAGAAGCAAAAAAAAAAAAAGATTAAAGAGAGTGTAACATGATTTATTCTATGTCATAAGTCAAGAGCTTTTAAGCCTTGACCACAAAATATTAACATGATAACTTAACCCAAAAAAGCTTTATAATACATAACAAATAGTAAGTTCAGAAGTATAAGAAAAATGTTCATTCAACTTGAAACTAGCCTTCTAAAAGTTGTATTACATGCATATTACTATAAAGTAACTTAACATAAAAAAAACTTTATAATACATTACAAACAGCAAGTCTAGAAGCATATACCATAACTCATTATTAAGGTCATACAAATTAACTAATTTATACCCTTATTTATATAGGGACTAAACAATCAACTAAAGATTCCAAAATAAACAGAGTATCATATATCAAAGGCACTAACTGGGTGTATTATCAATAGATTAGGACAACATGCTGAACATATAATTTTAGAGTTTGTACTTTGTAATATGCTTATTGAGATAAATAGGTTTGATTCCATTTCTAGAAATTTTTTCATAGATTTATTATGCATTTTTTCTATGGAAAGCTAATTATTTAGTTGATTTTTGTGTAAAAAAAATAGTCAACCCGACTATCCGAACCAAACCAATCCGTAGATGTTCAATTTGATTTGGTTCGAGTTTGGCTATCAAAAAATAAGAAAACCAAACCAAACTAAACTATTGATTTTGAATTGGTTCAGATTTATTTTTCTCCAAGAATAAAACTAAACTGACCTGATTACACCCCTATAAAATATAGTGAATTGAAGCAAGAGAAGATTGGGGGTGGGGTGGTGGTGGTGGTGGTGGGGTGTGTTAAAAAATGTTATTGTAGGTAAATCAGTGGGTGCATCATGCACCTTAACATAGTATGATACATGATAGAATTGGCCCTTAGTTTATTGAGATCCAAAGTTATCTCATGATTGGACAAGAAAATTTTTTTAAGTCAAGTATAGTAAAATTTTGCAACTGAAACTCACATGCAACTAAACAACACAAATAGACACTAGCAATAAACATTAACAGTGTAAGGTAAAGGGGCAATAGATCCAGTCAAGCATTCCTATGAAAAATGAAGAGTCATAATGTTCAAAATGATGACTATCCCCCCAAACTTAAGAGGAGCAGTGTCCTCATTGTTCAGCAACAATAAAACAAGAAAAATAACAAAAGACAAGAACAAAGGGAAAATATACTCCCTAAGGTGAGGGGCAAGCAGGTGAAAGCAGGAGCATCCAAGCTTAGCACACAACCATGGTCAAAGCTCCAAAAGATCTCATTTTTGCCACTCTATGCTACCAGTTCTGTAAAACTACCACAAAACATTATTAAACAACTGGAAGTGCTAAAAAATGTAACTAAACACAATTTTATCACACTAAGCACAACACTCACAAACCTAAGAATTAGAATTCAAGTTCTTCATAAAATTGTAGGGCTTTCTCTTAGTTTTCCAATGTCATCAGAATCATCTCAAAACAAAGTCATTTGCTCTAGTTATGATCAAAATACCTAAGCAAGGTCAGGATGCTGGTTCGCCAATTTGGCCCAAACACTCCTTAAAGTTTATGTACTCAACCTAGTGGAATCAAGGAAAATGGTCAACATGAAAATTGTAAATATATCTCTTAACTTTCCATTGACTCTAGTTTTGTTCTAGTTGGAGGTCTACATATTCAAATCTACTCCATTTAATCAGCATAGTCGGCAAAACTCAAAATTTGATTTCCTTATCTTCTTGCCTTTGCTTGATTCATTTCATTCTTGACACTCCTTTGCGTCATCAACCTATATTCCAATATCAAAATATATCCTAATAAGACATTAATCATGAATGATACATAATTAAATCAATTTAACTCCACATTAAGCCTAATCAACACTTAAACACATATAATTTAAGATATTCGAATAAATTCACAAACTTTGCCAATTTCTAAAGAAATCGAAGACTTACCATACATTTAAGCACAAAACTAAGGCATAATAATTTTATTTCATAGGTTTATCAGCCACCAACTCTAAACCACCATGAAAACAATCCTCCCAGGAGTATGGTAACAACCCGAAAGGTCTCCGTTGTGAAGAAATTGATCCACACTTCTACAAATTCTACTTTGATGACGAGAATGACATGCACCACATTCTCCGAAACCAACTGCCGAACTACAAAAACCAACTACTTGCTCTCCGGTAATGGCAACTGGAAAAGGCGCTGGAGGACTGACTGCCACTTAGTTTCTTTTTGGATGCAATGTTGGGGCTTGCCAAGTGAATGGTGTATGGCCATTGCTGGAAGAAAACTCTATGAAAAGCTAAGACCAATGGTGGAATCGAACCTTTACTCAGTTTGCGGAAGCCATGGTTTCATCCCAAAAGCCTTGGTTACTTTAGATGTCCGACAACCTATCCAACGAGGAATCAATTTTGTCCCTCCAAATGCAAGTAAAATTTGGGTGGATTTAAATATGAAAACTCCCTATTATCTACTATTTCTGTGGAACTGGGCAAAAATTGGAGATTGACCCCATCCTAATAAACAAAGCTACCCTAGGCGTCAATAAAAAAGAGGTACACAATCTATTGAACAAGGCTTGGTGGATCAAGTCTCCACACACCTATTCTCCTTTTCCACGGTCGGTGTAGGGCTTGTGAATAAATGACTGTCCCCGATTCCCCAAGAGGTGCTTATGAGTGATATTCTCCTTCATCCTCAAGTGACTAGTCATATGCAGGAGCTCAAGGTTATGAATCCAACTAAAGAAACTAATAGAATTTCTCACAATCATAATCATAAATAGTCAGAGCCAGGAAAAGGTTCAGTTGAAAGCTGGAGATGTTGCTTGCAATAAAGATCATCACAATAGTACCACTCTTATCCAAGACAGTAACTGAACTCCCTATTCCCATGCAATTCGCAAACATTCTGAAGTAGAAACTCACCAAGTCAAATGTAAGACCGAAGAGCACCCAAGCAATCCTGCTTATAACAAAGGTGTTGAAGGCCATTTAACAGAAGTCCAATATAAGAGGCCAAAGACGACCACAATCCCAAAACGAGGGCCTAGCTTAATGAAATTGAAGGAGAAAGGAAGAGATTTTGCTTTGAGGTTCCTAGTTTAACTGAGGAATGGATTTGTTGCACATTGTTGCTATAGTTGCAAGCATGTTGAAAATGATATTAGGATGCTCCTCACTTTTGTCTTTCTATCTAGAACTTTGTTTTTCGCTCATTTTCAATAATGAATCTTTATATCTATGTTAAAAAAAAAAAAAGACATTTGCTTTGTTCACTACCTAGGACTTCCATTGAGTACAACATATAACATCTTACTGAAATTAGGAAAAAGTTCTTCTAAAATAAATTTATCTCTAAAGTGAACAAATAAAAATATATTCACCCTTCATTGAATTTAAAGTGATTTGTGAACTTAATCTATTAAATTATTTAAAGGTTGACAGATCCTTATTTGTTCATTTTAGATGCAATTTCACTTTAGAGGAACCTTGTCACTAAAATTGATAATGTAAGAGCTAAACTATAAAGCAGTTTTAAAAGTAGGCAAATTATGTATATCATCATATTTCCTTTCCCAACATAAGACCCTGATACACAAACACATTCCTCTTTCTTTTTTCGTTTACTGCACATGCATTTCTGCCAACATAATGCACTGGTGGGTTATAATATATCAACGCTATAGACCGTCTCAAGTCAAGATCTCTGTTCCTCAAGTTCCACAGGCAGCTCCAACTTTTCACTGCCCCTCTCAATCAGCAAGATTACTTTATCTCCTACATTATAGTCATCCAGTGCTTTCAACAATTCTGCTTTGCTCTTGACCTGGCAAGGATGCACCAAAGTTATCAACTTAATCAATTCCTTGTCTACTTAACACAGGTAGTGTGGTGTGTGAAGGAGCGGTGTTTGTATTTTATAGATCACACGCATAAAAGGCATAGGAAAGATAAATAAAGGTCAATAATATAAAATAAAATGGTTTGGCCTTTAAAAGAGCATAATTTGAACAGTTAACAAACAGTTTCTGCAAAAGAAGGCTCACAGGCTTATTGTCAACTGCAACAATGATATCTCCAAGGACTATATTACCAGCAAAGCCCCTTGCAGTGGGATTTAGCCCAGCTTTAGCAGCAAGACTATTTCCAGGAACCTAAGGAACATAACTCTAGGAAGAATCATTTGGAAACAACTATAAATACAAAGTTTAATTACAGTAAAAGAAAAAATCTCATGGATTTACCTGAAGAATAAGAGCTCCATTTCGAACATTAAGTTGATTTGCAATCAAGTCCGGAGCAATATCCACATTCAAACCAGCTCTAACAACCTTAAATTGATGAACCATGGACTCAAATATAGGGTATATAGATCTTAAAACATCAGCGTCTAAAACCAAATATTATATTAAAAAAAAATGAACAGAGAAAAGATAAGCATATAAGGTGTTTTTTCCCTGTGTCTTCCTCACAAACTTACAATGAAGCATTTTTTTTAAAAAAAATCTAGAAAAATAATACAATATTTTTAATAAAACACAAAAAACGGGTATAAGCCACAAATCCTCATGCAAGATGAATGACCAAACATCAAGAAGCAAGAAATATAAATTGCACATAAAAATTTTCACAGCAAAAATAAATATTTGCCTAGATTGTTTGAGTGAGTGTGTGTTTTTGCACGAATCACTTACTTTTCCAACTTGAATCAACTGAGGAACAATTCGAAGTACAGTTGAAGATGGGATGGCAAATCCTACACCAGCTGATGTTCCTGCAATACCAAGAAAAAAGGTAACAAAAGTGAAGCACACAAAAGTAAAAAACAACTAGAACTTATGCAGTCACTTCCTCATGCAGAGAAAAGTGAACAGACCAACCATGTAATAAGGTGAAAAGTAGTCGAAAAATTTTGTCAAATGGACCAAAATGATTTCGTCAGATATCATATTCAAACATACATCAATGTTCTGTAGCATAGTCTAGTTCCTTCTGATTGTGATGGTAACAATGATGAAGAAACTTGCCTGTCTGAGTAAATATTGCAGTATTAATCCCAATTAAGCTTCCTTTTGAATCCAGAAGGGGACCTCCGCTATTACAGTCACAGGAAAAGTAAGAAATGCAGTGCGCTATATGACAGCCACTAGTTAATACCAATCATGAAAAGAACAAAATTTTGACCAAGCGAACTGCACCAAAACTAAAGGGATAAAATTGGTGAAGAAAAATGGAAAGGGGACTATTCCTAGTTCAGATAAGGAAGGGAAACTAGTGTAACCTGTTCCCAGGATTTATGGCTGCATCAGTCTGAATACCACCACCAATTGTTACACCAGTTTGACTAAAGATGTCTCGGTTAAGTCCACTGATAACCCCAACTGTGAGGGTGTGATCAAAGCCAAATGGATTTCCAATTGCCAAACATTGCTGCCCAACTTTTAGAGATGATGACTGCCCCACCTTGATAGGCCTTAAAAGATCATCAGGGGCTTCTACCTGTATTTGTAAAGTTATAAATATTTCATCATGTGTATGATACATCCATAATTTTATTATCTAAATGATATAGTAATAGATGGTGTGATTTACACACTCATAAGTTTTGGGGGTTGAATGCTTCCATACAAGGGGGTAAATTGCACATGACCCTAAGTTGAAGGTGATCTTCTATAATTTAGCCAAATATTAATGCTCCACTATGGCAACAATATTAAAGAAGTATATACAGGCAAACTCATCATTAGTACTACTCTATTAACAAAGAAAGCAACTCTTAACCACGATTATTTTAATGCACAAGTAACATGAATAATCATTAGTACTACTTTTTTTTTTTTTGGTTACATCATTAGTACTACTTTATTAGCAAAGAAAGCAAATTTTAATGCACAAGTATAGAAGTAAAGCTGACACAAACAAATACAAGACCTGATATACCACCAGGAACCACAACAGCAGCAAAAAGTAACCCAACATGGAAGCAAAATATTCTCCTAGGATGTGAGTATGTTGTAAGGTGAAACAGGTATGTCGTCAAGTAGATTGCTTATGAAAAACCAATAAGTGATTTACAAGAAAAAAAATTGTTGAATTGGAGGGTTTTAGGTAAGGAAGGAGGAAAAGAGAGGAAAAGAATACTCAAAATAATAAGACTATATTGATATTGGTGTGATGATGATGTGATACAAAAGACAAATCCAATAGCCCTATTTATACTAATACTAGACTCTTAATCTTAATTAAATAAGGAAACAAATCATTAAATAATAAATAGGAAATAACTCCTAAGAGATCATCTAAGATACTCTAAAATATTTTAAGATACAATAAAAATATTATGAGATATTTTCTAGATGTTCTTACACTAGCCCTCAAGCTAAAGCTTACTAAGCTTTAAGCTTGTTACAAATGAACACTTTAAAAGGAAAATAACATAAAAATAAAGTGGGCTCCACAAAACATCGTTGGAAAGGCAACTCAGGGATGCTGGAGACGCCGGAGAGATAGGGCATTGCTAGAAAGATAACTCAGCAAGACGAATGGAATGATAATCATCCTGACAAAAATTTCTTGGCAAGCAATCAAGCACAGCAAGGCCCTAACTTCTCAAAACTGCATTTGGAAGCTTCAAACAACAATGTTGGAGACCAAAAACTTTGAAATCGAAACTAAGGTTGGTGTGCATCACAGCCATGGAGGATTCATAAGTGAGAGAGGAGAAATCACCATCAACATGATTCACGATGGGAGGCTGGTATGAATCACAGCCAATTCATCACTTAATGACTCATTGATGAGAAAGAAGTCACCGAAGGCTGGTGTGAGTCATATAGCCAATATAAATCACCATTGGAATGACTGTTGACGGTAAGAGAAGTCACCACTAGTATGATTCATCCGTGGGAGAAAAACCATCACCAGAATGATCGTCAGTGGGAAGAGAAGTCACTATTGGTATGATTTATTAGTGGGAAAAGAATGGCATAGCAAACACCAAATTAGAAATACTAGACTTTCCAATGGACGAGGAGGCAGTAGAAGTGGTCATAGTGGCCAAAGACATACACTATAATTAAGGGATCTAGATGGACAAGGGTCGGAGATGGACGAAAAAGGCTTACCGGAGAGGGCTGATGAGGCAACGGTCAGAAAGAGGCCAAAAACTGAAATCAAAATATACCCGAACATGTGTGAACAGGTCTACTCATCAACTCAAGCCACAATCGGAGGAGGTGAGGCAAGATCTGGATAGAGGAGATCAAGGTGAGTTCAACGGCATCGACAGCAGCAAGAGGAGTCTGTAGACGCGCCCTCATGCGCTGGAAGTAGGAGGCGTGTGGATGCTGGAGCTGCAATGAAGAAGCGGTGCGTGGAGGAGCATTTGAGCTCTGATGGTGGCGCGGTTCTAGGGAGAGGCGGGTCGGAGGACGGCAAACGTGATGGAGGTGTTGGTCGGAGGAGAAACAGACTTCATATGCGTAGATTTGAAATAGCAACCGCAGGAAGAGAGAGAAAAATGCGCGCACTGGCAGATTTACGGATTCTGTTAAAAGATGGTGGCGGCGACTAGAAAGCCCATTGATGAAGGCAAACTACCACTGACAACTACAAACTGGAGAGAGAAAGTGACGGTGGAGAGATAGAGAGAGGGCACCGGAAGCAGAACACGACAACAAGAGGCAACTAATCGGAGTTCCAGATTTTTTTGGGAACTCGGTAGCGGAATAGTTGAACAATTGTAAGAATTTCTATGTATATTCCTCTGGAACTGATTACAATATATAAGGAGAAAGGCAATAATTACATTCCTATAATCAAGAAACTAAAAAGGAAAGAAAACAAATTATAGTAACTAAACCTATTTACAGTAACAAACAAATTTGATAGAGAATCAAATTTTTGTTTTGTGCTGCGGCACTTTCTGTTTTGTGCTACAGCACTTTCTGTTTTGTCTGGCGGCACTTCACTGATTTGTGCCGTGTAAACAGTGCCACAATCCTATAAATGTGTCGCGGCACTCCACTGATTTGTGCCGCGTGAACAGTGTCACAACCCCATAAATCAGGATTTGATCTTCCAACACTCCCCCTCAAGTTGGTGAATAGATGTCAATCATTCCCAGCTTGCTCACACAATATTCAAAAATTGGTTTGGATAGAGCTTTGGTAAGAACATCAGCTTCCTGAGAAGTTGTGTGAACATAGGACAAGACAATAGTTCCATTATCTATTTTAGATTTAATAAAATGCCTGTCAATTCTAACATGTTTCATCCTGTCATGTTGATCTGGATTGTGTGCTACACTTATGGCTGATTTACTGTCACTGTAAAGTTGCATAGGACTGGTGATAGACATGTTCAAATCTGCCATAAGTCTTTGAATCCAAATGAGTTCACAAGTTCCTTGAGCCAATGCACGAAATTCAGCTTTTGCACTGCTTCTTGCAACAACTGTTTGTTTCTTACTTCTCCAAGTGACTAGATTTCCCCAAACTTTAGTGTAATACCCAGTTGTAGACTTGCTGTCATCAACTGCCCCTACCCAGTCTGTATCTGAGTACCCCACCACATCTCTAGTACTTGTTTTTCTGAACAGTAGTCCTTTTCCTGGACTTCCTTTTAAGTATCTCAAGATCTGAACTGCTGCATCCATATGCCTCTTTGTGGGAGCATGCATGAATTGGCTGATCAAGCTCACACTAAAAGCAATGTCAGGCCTAGTTAAAGATAGGTAGATCAGTTTTCCAACTACGTGTTGATAGGTCTCCTTGTCCACTAGAGAATCATCATCTGTGATCTTACACTTCCAATTTCTTTCTAGAGGTGTTGATGTTGGTCTACACCCCAATTTTTCAGTTTCCTTCAATAGATCCAAAACATATTTTCTCTGTGAAATGAAAATTCCCTGTTTACTCTTGCAAACTCCATTCCCAAGAAATACTTCAGAGTGCCGAGGTCTTTTACCTTGAATTCTGACTATATTTCTTTCTTTAAATTTATAATCTCTTCATTATTATCCCCTGTGATGACCATATCATCCACATAGACAATCAAAACTGCTTGCTTCCCATTATCACCCTTTTTTTACAAATAAAGTATGATTTGCCTGCCCTTGTTTGTATTCAAGTTTCTTCATAACAGAGCTAAATCTAGTAAACCATGCTCTAGTAAACCAGAGCTAAATCTACCACTGGTTCAGACTCATGGTTCTGCTCGAGAGTGTGTGAGACCTGTGAGTATAAACATGATTAATTGGTGGTCTAAGGTTGTGAGACACTCTACGAGTGTGGGACACTCCCCCTGGACTTGGGACAGGTGCGGTTTAAGCGTTTGAAAAGGAAGAACTAGATGTAGGACATTCTAAGTTTGTAGGGCACTCTCCCTGGATTTGTTCAGGATGTGGTCTAACAAGTTCCCCTATGGCTATTGGATCCCAAAGATGAGCTCCTGATGATGTCTCCCCTTGGAGATTAGCTTGGGGATAGCAAAATTGGTGTTCCATAAAGGAAATATCACAGGAAAGGGTGATAACACCTATACCCCTTTTGATAAGTAAAATAGCCCAGGAAAATACACTTAGAGGCTTTGGAGTCAAGTTTACTAGGATTGGGTCGAGTATTGTGAACAAAGGCAAGACACCCAAAAACCCAAAGAGGGAGAGAATTATGAATACGAGAGGAAGGGAAGACAGAGAGTAAAGCACTAAGTGGAGTGCTAAACTTAAGAACTTTGGATGGTAACTGGTTAATGAGATAGGCTGAAGTCAAAGCAACCTCTCCCCAAAGAAAGTGAGGGACATGACTAGTAATCATGAGGGACCGAGCAATTTCCAACAATTGACGATTTTTTCGCTCGGCCACCCCATTTTGCTGAGGAGTATAAGAGCAAAAGCTTTGGTGGAAGATACCCTAGTCTTGTAGGTAGTGATTAAAGGTATGGGAAAAATACTCTTTGCCACTATTAGTGCAGAGAATCTGTATAGAGGACTGAAAAACATTTTTAATAAGCTGGTGAAACTGTTTAAAGATTATAGGAATCTCAAATTTATCTTTCATTAAGTACACCCAACAAATCCGGGTGTGATCATCAATAAAAGTGATAAACCACCGTTTGCTAGTGATGGTGGAAATTCAAGATGGACCCCATACATCACTATGTACAAGGTGAAAAGGCTGTGATGGTGTATAAGGACGAGCAGGATGGGAAAAACGCGATTGTTTCGCTAGAATACAATGATCACAATGAAAAGAACTCAAATCTTTGTTAATGAATAACTAAGGGTACAAATACTTTAAATAAGAAAAACTAGGATGTCCTAAACATCTATGCCAGAGAGTAACATCAAAGTCAAAGTTGGTATAAAGACCCATAGGAACAGAAGGACTGAATAGACCACCATTGGACAGATAGTAAAGGCCATTGTGCTCTCTAGCGTTGCCAATCGCCGACTCCAATAGTAAATCCTAAAATTGACAATGGGAAGGAAAAAAGGTTACAGAGCAATGTAAATCAGTTGTCAATTTACGAACAGAGATTAAATTGCATGTAATTTTGGCACATAAAGAACAGACTTAACTTGTAACCCAGACACCATGAGGTCACCCCTGCCAGCGACTTTACACAAGGATCCATCTGCCACTGTAATACCAATATCCTCTATACAAGGGCGAAAATTCAATAGCCCAGTGGAAGAACTACACATATGGTCTATCGCTCTGGAATCCACAATCCAAACATCTTGAGGGCCGGTGTAGGATAAAAGGGAAGTAGAATAGCTAATTTTACCTGTGTGAGTCATAAGAGCAGTTTCCGTAGGGACCCGTGGATCAGTGTCCTTAGTGGGATGGAAAAGTTTTTTTAGCACCTCTATTTGTTCAACTGTGAACGGTAAGCTGCTAGAGGAAGGGGGTGCAGGAGGAACATCCGCAACATAGGCTGTTTTGGTGCGTCTTTGATTTCTGGGTTTCCAATCAGCAGGCTTCCCATGAAGATCCCAGCACGTCTCCTTGGTGTGATATGGTTTGTTGCAATGCTCACACCATAACGATCTTGGTGATCAAGGTGGGATGTCTGCACAGTGGCAGCGTCAATATGTGTTTGGGTTAGATGAGAATGATATTCTGTTGAGAGTGAGTGGAGGGAAACGTGAGTGAGGGAGAAATATATGGGAGTGTTGGTTAGATGAGGGTAGGCAAGATTTGGCATGGGACTTGGGAGGGCCTAGACACCCTTTACCCGTCTAGAACTTTTCTTTTTTCTTGTAATCTGTTCTTTTTTTGCGTTCCAAGAATACAAACCAGAGAGATATCACACTGATATCTGCTCATTATTCAGTATAATCATCTTTCCTTCAATTCTAAGTTTATGGGTTCTATCAATTTGGTATCAAAGTTCCACGATCTTGGAGTAAAGATACGTCAATTGCTGAATGGTTCACACTCGATCAAAAATGGAATCTCGCATGGACACGGTAGAAAGAAGCTTACAGGAGTGGAGAGTGGAGAACCTCTCCAAATAGGAGTGTACTGAAGCACAATTGGAGGAAATCATGTAGCTGCTGAAATCTCGGACCAAGGAGAGTTGGGGGGCACGATCACGACGCAGGCACCGTTCTAAGTTGCGTGATGATGACAGAGAGAAAGGAAGCCAGGCGGGTTCACCTAGGACTTGCGTCTCACCTCACCAGGATCGTGACTGGTCTCAAAATTCGGGGAGTGAGTCATCCAGGAGCAGTTGACCACCACGGAGGAACGAAGGGGCTAGGAAACTCGAAGTTCCAATATTCTCACGTGATGATGCGTATGGGTGGGTGAATCGGGTAGAATGCTACTTTAAAATAAATGAGATGGAGGAGACGGAGATGATGGATGCTACGATGGTAGCCATGGATGGGAAGGCTTTGAATTGGTACCAACGGTGGGAGGATCAAACTCCTTCCCCAAGTTGGCAACAGTTCAAAGAGGCGGTGATCAGATGGTTCCAACCACGAATCATCCAAAATCCCTTAGAACCATTATTGAGCATCAGACAAAACGGGACAGTTTCGAAATACCATGAAGAATTTGAGATGGTATCCAGACCCGTGAAGCACGCTGATAAAACAGTGCTGAAGGGGATTTTCTTGAACGAGCTATGTGAAGAATTGAAGGCTGAGTTGAAGTTATATGAGCTACATTCTTTGTCAGATCTCATGGATAGGGCCCAGTTGCTTGAGGAAAAAAGTTGGACATTAAGAAGAGGAGCTTTGGGAGAGAAGGGGGGAACTTATATTAAAGGAACTGGTACTTTCAAACCAGGGATAGGGGAGGGAAGGTCCAGATCCAATGTAGGTGGTGAAGGAGGGAAAAATGCACTACCAACACAAAGAACTCACAAGTTCCATAGAAGTTCTGGGGAGCCAAAACCTCTTGATGGAGCAGGAGAGGAGAAGAAAGAAATGAGACCCAGGAGATTATCCCAAACAGAACTACAAGAGAGAAGTAGGAAGGGATTGTGCTTTAAGTGTGGAGAGAAATGGGGACGTGAACACATTTGTAAGTTCAAACATTACTAGCTAATTATGGTGGAAGGGGAGGAAGAGGAAGAGGTGGAGACAGAAGTAGAGGCAGAGGAGTCAAGGGTGGAATTGGAGGATAAGTCTCTACAAATCTCTATGAAAAGCATCATGGGGATGACGTCCAACAAATCCTTGAAGCTGTGGGGCAGTATTGGGCAGCAGCAAGTTATGGTGCTCATTGATTGTGGAGCCTCTAGTAATTTCATCTCGAAGACATTAGTGCAGAAGCTAAACTTACCTATCCAAGACACTATGGAGTACACAATGGAAGTGGGAAATGGATGTAAGATCAGAAGCAAAGGAGTGTGTAAAGATGTAATGGTGAGGATTCAAGGAGTGGAATTTCAGCAGAATTTTTTTCTCTTTTATTTGGGTGGAGCAGAAGTTGTGTTGGGAGTAGACTGGTTGGAGAGTTTAGGAGATATACAAGCTAATTTTAGAGAACTTACTTTGAAATAGGAGAGGAATGGAGTGAAGGTGGCACTAAAAGGAGAATCATCCCTTTGCAAGGCTCAAGCTTCTCTAAAAGCCATGCTAAAGGCCTTAAAAGATGAAGGAGAAGGTTACTATATTGAATATCAAGAGTGGCAACCAAAAGAGCAACCTGATGAGGCTTTAGCCGAGGAACTACAAGAGGTTCTACAGGAGTATGCAGAACTATTCCAAGAACCAGAAGGGCTTCCCCCTCACCGAGACCAGGATCATGCCATCCATTTAAAAGAAGGAGCCATAATTCCCAATATCTGTCCTTACAGGTACCCTCATTATCAGAAAAATGAGATTGAAAAGATAGTGGATGAAATGTTGGTTGAAGGAATTATTAGACCTAGTACTAGCCCTTACTCTAGTCCAGTGATTTTGGTCAAGAAGAAAGATGGGGGATGGAGGTTTTGTGTAGATTATAGGGCCCTGAACAAGCTCACAACACAAGATAAGTTCCCAATTCTGGTGATTGATGAACTATTGGATGAACTTGGAGGAGCTGTTATTTTCTCTAAATTGGATCTCAAATCTGGCTACTACCAAATCAAAATGAGAAAGGAGGACATTCCTAAAACAGCCTTTAGGACGCATGAAGGGCACTATGAATTCTTGGTGATGCCTTTTGGTCTAACCAATGCCCCCTTTACTTTCCAAGCTTTGATGAACAAGGTGCTGAAACCGTATTTAAGAAGGTTTGTGTTGGTCTTCTTTGATGATATATTGATCTTTAGTAAGGATATACAAGCTCATGGGAAGCACCTTGGAATGGTATTGAATATGTTGAGGGATAATCGGCTGATGGTCAATCGTAAGGAATGTACCTTTGGGCAGCAACAACTGGCATACTTGGGGCACATCATCTCTGATAAGCGGGTGGCAGCAGACCCTAAGAAAGTGGAGGACATGCTCAATTGGCCCCAACCAAAGGACATAAAAGGATTGAGAGGGTTCTTGGGCCTAACAGGGTATTATAGACGATTTGTGAAGGATTATGAGAAGATAGCTTGGCCTTTGACGCAACAACTCAAGAAAGATAACTATACATGGGGTTTGGAAGCTCAAAAAGCATTTGAGCACTTAAAACAGCCATGACTATACTGCCTGTCCTTGCTGTCCCGGATTTTGAGAAGACCTTTGTGCTAAAAACAAATGCATCAGGGAAAAGAGTGAGTGGTGTGCTTATGCAAGATGGGAGGCCAGTGGCCTATATGAGTCAAACACTCTCTGATAGGGCTCAAAACAGGTCTGTGTATGAAAGGGAACTTATGGCTATAGTGTTTGTTGTGCAAAAGTCGAGACACTACTTAATGGGCAGGCATTTCATAATTCATACAGGTTAGAAAAGCCTTCGTTTCATAACAGATCAGAGAATTTGGAGAGAAGAACAACAAAAGTGGGTTTCCAAGTTGTTAGGATTTGACTTTGAAATCAAATACAAGCCGGGAAGGGATAATAGGGCAGCAGATGCCTTGTCCAGGAGGTTGCAATATGCTGCCATCTCTACAATACAATTCAATGAGTGGGATAGGTTGGAAGAAGAAATTCAGCAAGATGATAAATTGAGATGCATCATTCAGGACTTGCTTAGACAACCAGATTCCCATTCTGGTTATCATTTCAAGAAGGGCAGGCTATTTTACAAAGGAAGAATGCTGATCCCTAGGAATTCCCCAAAGGTTGCGTTGGTGCTTAAGGAATTTCATGACTTAGCCATAGGGGGACATTCAGGATTTTTTAGAACTTATAAGAGAATTTCTAGGTTGTTATTTTGGGAAGGCATGAAGAAAGACATCCAACAACATGTGCAAGCTTGTGAGGTCTGCCAAAGAAACAAATATCAGACTTTGAGTCTAATATGGACGCTTTTATTGGGAAGCAATATCAGCGTAGGAAACATTGTGACACATCAGGATAATTTCGACTTTTATTCTCTGTTCAGATTAGAATAATATTATATTTTTAATTCCTAATAATTTAGGATTTTCTTTCTGTTTTGATAAGATTTACTTTCTGTTTTGATAAGATTCTGCATAACAGAATCCTTATCAGCCTTAGGATTTTATTTTGAATAAGTTAGTTATGATCCTATCAATTAGGATTCAGTTAGGGTCTCTATTTGATATCTGTAGCCTTTAAAAAGGCGGTCTACGATTAGAATAAAATTATCAGAACTATTTCTTTTAAAAAACTTTCGTTGTTAGTTTAGGAGGGGCTAAGTCAAGGACGGGTCTACTTTTTGCTTTCACTATAGGTTGCAAGGCGTCTTCCGTGTCGAGACCCGTGACTCGATCCTATGCAAGGGAACATAACAGAGTCCTGGAGGATTAATACAGCCCCTCCCCATTCCAATCAGTATTTGGACTGATTTGTCCATGGATTTCATTAGACATCTTCCTAAGGCTTATGGGGTGGACACTATAATGGTGATAGTGGATAGGCTCACGGAATATGCCCACTTCATAGCCCTGACACACCCCTATACTGCCAAGATGTAGCTGAGATTTTCACCAAAGAAGTGGCGAAATTACATGGATTTCCCACCTCCATTGTTCCTGACCGAGACAGAGTTTTTCTCAGCACTTTTTGGGCTGAGATGTTCACACTTGTTGGAACAAAGCTAAGATATAGCTCAACCTACCATCCCCAAACAGATGGCCAAACTGAGGTGGTGAATAGGTGTGTGGAAACTTATTTGAGATGCCTTATAGGACTAAACCCAAGCAGTGGCCAAAATGGTTAGCCTGGGCAAAATTATGGTATAATACCAACTACCATTCAGCCACTAAAATGACACCATTCAAGGCTTTATATGGAAAGGACCCCCCTATATTGGTTAGGGGAGACAAGTCATCATCACGGGTGGAAGAAGTGAATCAGTTGATGGAGGAAAGGAATCAGATGTTAGATGAGTTAAAGGA
This sequence comes from Ormosia semicastrata, assembly GCA_029884595.1. Classification (NCBI taxonomy): domain Eukaryota; kingdom Viridiplantae; phylum Streptophyta; class Magnoliopsida; order Fabales; family Fabaceae; genus Ormosia; species Ormosia semicastrata. The sequence continues at coordinate 7,915,509 of JAQQTO010000021.1, read as the reverse complement.
ACATTTAGTGAAGGCCCAAAACAGAATGAAGACACAAGCTGACAAGCATAGAAGAGAAGTGGAATAGCAAGAGGGGGATATTGTTTATTTGAAGATCCAACCCTACAAACTCAGGAAGTTAGCCAAGAGGGCAAACCAGAAACTAAGTCCTCGATTTTATGGACCTTTCGAAATTGTGGAAAAGATAAGTTCTGTTGCTTACAAGCTCAAATTACCCGAAGGAAGTATGGTACATCCGATATTTCATGTCTCCCTGCTCAAGAAAAGTATTTCCCCTATGATTACAGCTCAACCGTTACCATCCTTTCTAGTTGAGGATTGGGAATTAAAGGTACTACCAGAGGATGACCTGGACTACACGAAGAATGCTAAGGGAGTAGAGGAGGTGCTGATTAAATGGCAAGACTTACCTAAGTTTGAAAGTTCCTGGGAACCTATGACCTCAATACAAGAACATTTTCCTGAATTTCACCTTGAGGACAAGGTGAGTCTTTTGGGGGGAAGTGTTGATAGGAATCCCAAGGGTAGGCCGATGTTGACTAAAGTGTATTCTAGGAGGGGACAGCCAAATACAAGAGCTGCAACTAATTGATGAGCTGGCAGAGAGAGAAAGTGAGGTGAGGATTCTGTTGAGAGTAAGGATTCTGTTGAGAATGATATTCTGTTGAGAGTGAGTGGAGGGAAATGTGAGTGAGGGAGAAATATATGGGGTGTTGGTTAGATGAGGGTAGGCAAGATTTGGCATGGGACTTGGGAAGGCCTAGACACCCTTTACCCATCTAGAACTTTTCTTTCTTCTTGTAATCTATTTTTTTCTGCATTCCAAGAATACAAACCAGAGATATATCACACTGATATCTGCTCATTATTCAGTATAATCATCTTTCCTCAATACAAGAACATTTTCCTGAATTTCACCTTGAGGACAAGGTGAGTCTTTTGGGGGGAAGTGTTGATAGGAATCCCAAGGGTAGGTCGATGTTGACTAAAGTGTATTCTAGGAGGGGACAGCCAAATACAAGAGCTACAACTAATTGATGAGCTGGTAGAGAGAGAAAGTGAGGTGAGGATTCTGTTGAGAGTGAGGATTTTGTTGAGAATGATATTCTGTTGAGAGTGAATGGAGGGAAACATAAGTGAGGGAGAAATATATGGGGGTGTTGGTTAGATGAGGGTAGGCAAGATTTGGCATGGGACTTGGGAGGGCCTAGACACCCTTTACCGATCTAGAACTTTTCTTTCTTCTTGTAATCTGTTTTTTTTCTGCATTCCAAGAATACAAACCAGAGAGATATCACACTGATATCTGCTCATTATTCAGTATAATCATCTTTCCTTCAATTCTAAGTTTCTTGGTTCTATCAGGTTTCAGCGGTCGTAACCTTGGAGGGTTTCGCCACTGGAGAGGTGGGTGACGATGCCATGATTAGGTCACGGCGCTGAGGATAGGTCACGGCTCTGACCTATCTCTGATACCATGAACAATTGTAAGAGTTTCTATGTATATTCCTCTGGAACTGATTACAATATATAAGGAGAAGGGCAATAATTACATTCCTATAATTAAGGAACTAAAAAGGAAAGAAAACAAATTACAGTAACTAAACCAATTTACAGTAACAAACAGATTTGATATAGAATCAAATTTCTGTTTTGTGCTGCGGCACTTTTTGTTTTGTGCTGCAGCACTTTCTATTTTGTGCTGCGGCACTCCACTGATTTGTGCCGTGTGAACAGTGCCACAATCCCATAGCACTCCACTGATTTGTGCTGTGTGAACAGTGCCACAATCCCATAAATGTGCTGCGGCACTCCACTGATTTGTGCTACTTGAACAGTGCCACAACCTGATAAATCAGGATTCTGTAAGAAGATGGTGGCGGCGGCCAGAAAGCCCATTGATGAAGGCAAACTGCCACGGACAACTACAAACTGAAGAGAGAAAGTGACGGTGGAGAGATAGAGAGAGGGCACTGGAAGGAGAACACGACAACAAGAGGCAACTGATCGAAGTTCCAGATTTTTTTGGGAACTCGATAGTGGAATAGTGATGGGACAGGTCACAGAAGATGGTATCGCTCTGATACTATGTTGAATTAGAGAGTTTTAGGTAAGGAAGGAGGAAAATAGAGAAAAAGAATACTCAAAATAATAAGACTATATTGATATTGGTGGGATGATGATATGATACAAAAGACAAATCCAATAATCCTATTTATACTAATCCTAGACTCCTAATCTTAATTAAATAAGGAAACAAATCATTGAATAATAAATAGGAAATAACTCCTAAGAGATCATCTAAGATACTCTAAAATATTCTAAGATACAATGAAGATATTATGAGATATTTCCTAGATGTTCTAACAAAAATGTTCACAAGTTTAACTCTTAGTCATAACATGCCTAGGAAATGCTTATGTAAAGGATCAGCATTCCATTATCTATTTGAGTCTCAACTCAAGAATATACCAAATCATCTGGAATTAATATACACAGTAAAGTCCTTAACATGTAAATAAAGAGATCTTCATCTTATACCACATTCATAATTTGCAAAAGATACAGCATCAATCAAACCATAATTTCAATAGCAAACTCAATTGATTCGGCATAAATATAGAAAGTTAAAAAGAAATCATACCTTCAAGACAGCAAGATCCTTTAAACGGTCAGCTCCAATGAGTTTACCTTCAAAATTCTTCTGTACCCTTCATAATATAAAGCATCAGAAATACATATATTAATTATTAAGTTTGCAACAGCAGTATATGCAAAGAAATAAAATCTCCATGAGCCTCACCCTTCTGATGCTAGAATATTAACTCGTGCAACAACCTGACCAGAGCTTGGGTTTCTTGAAAGGGCATTGCCAATTACTAAGTAATACAAGAATGTAACAATCAGAAATCCTCACCTGATCTTAAAAGAATGGTGGATAAAGAAGATTGGGAGAAAGTGCATAATGCAGAGCACTCTATTAGAGCACAACCAGTATGCTAAGCAAGCAGCAAAACAAGGCTAAAAATTCCAAAGAATGGGTTAAAAAAAGAGAAAAATCAGAAGATATATAAAATCCAAAAAATTTCAACAAGTCCTTATTATTGCATTGAGAATTCATGCTCAAGTGAAGAGTCCAATTAAATGTGATCATTACAAGGGAAAGGCCTGATCCACATAAGAGAAACCTTATGCACATTCATTCATAGCTCACTAAAATCTTAGTCAAGAGAACCAATGCTAAATGCATATATCTACTGTTTCGGAGATACAAACAAGAAAGTGAATCCAGACTTAACATAAAACAACATAAAACTGTATTTTCTTCACTGATTCTCACCATGATAATTTGTCACAATGTGGCCCTCCTCATCCCAAACTACTCCAGAACCATTTCCTTCAGGAATCTGCCAGTATGAATACAAAAAGTAACCATTGTTTGATTCCATATGTAGGCTAAAAAAAATCCTATCATTCTTATAAGCCAGAGACAATATAATGACTAATAAATTAGATAGTCCTTGATATAACAAAACGATTTAACATCAGATATTGGTGTTTAACTATGAAGTTACCTCAACCACACCAGTTACATTAAGTTGAGGACGCAATGTCACATCAAAGATGTTAACAACAGAATATGTGTTCTGTTCAAATAGTTGTACAATTCGATCCTGCCAATCACAATAAATTGGAATAAGCTGCCAGGAATACTGCTACAGAAGGGTGAAAAAGTGTTGAAAGCTGACCTCTGTGGGAAAGAGTGGTCCAGAAGAAAACACAGGAGGGGTTACTTCTTCAAGTGTCACTGATGGATCTCCCAAAGCTAGGGCTGTAAATTTACAATTTATTGCGTAATGAGAAAATTTGCTAGTAAATACTAATGGAGACTTCTATTAAAGAATATAACAGTATGTCTATCATGAAAGAACATAGAATATTAGAACACAGCTGCCAGAACTCTATTGCTGTACTCCACCAATTCCATATTTACAATTGATGTCATAGTACAATTATGAACTCATAATACCATTGGTTACTCACGGCTCCATGTAACAAACTAAGAATCAAAATCAAATACACCAAACTGAAGGTGATCCACCTCATCAGTATTTACAAAATGAAAATGATAAATTTTTTAGCTATATCTATAAATGCTTTATGCAGTAAAAATAAAAAACATAGATGACATTCACCATTCAATTTATTCCAGTTCAAAAATAATGAACTTTCCCATACACAATCAAACAAGTTGAACACAAAAGCAGAACAGTGCGAACCTGACAAGTACCTTGAAGAATGGAAACAGGAATACATAGTCAAACTCGCCATTATCACACGTCGAGTTGGGGACAGAACAATTTTCCTCAGCATTACACCAAAATCCTGAGTTTGATCTTGAACAGTCCTACATGTATAGATAATCAAATAAGCATACATCAACAAAAGTTACAACAACCCCACATAAGATAAACGAAAACCAACAATGAAAATGAAATCTTATGATCAATGACAAGAACAAAAATTTAAACTTTGGTTAATGTAACAAAAAATTTACACACCCAGTTGCACTTTTATATTGAAATCTTAGTTTGAAAGAACAATGGAACTATATAGTATAATGGGGGAACCTTGAAATGGAGATGGGTTGGGAAGGAACGGCGTCGTTTTGCAAGTGTTGGGAGTAAGAGCATACAGAGGACATGCCATCAAAGCAGAGCTCACGGCGGCTCAGAACACTGCTTCTGCTTGTTTGTGTTGGTACTCCCAGAGACCACAAATTGCATGCTGATACTTGCATTTTCTACCCAAAAATAATGGTGGGGTGGATTTGAATGAGTAAAATAGAATGAAAATTTGCAAACTTGAAAATAAAATTGGAGTGTGAGAAAGCAGAGAGAGAGAGAGAGAACGGGAGGCAGATAAGTGTGGCTGTGCTCTGTTGTTTTTGAGATATACCACTGTCTATCGCTGCTGAGTAGATTTGTCATTTGACTGAGCTATGAACTTCCAAGACTGCCCCTCCCTGAATCCCGGAATTTTCACTTTTTACCACTGAAAATGAATGCACTGTACTTATGTTATTATGTAGCTATGATATTTTAGAATTGTTACGTATCGTACTTGAGACATATTCTATCATATATTTGGATATCTATATATGTACTTTGAGGAGTGGAGTGATCCATTCTCATCATTTTGTGGGTGTGTTTGAAATATTATAGAGTTTGTAAAGTATGGATTATGTCACAATAACTTTGACTCAAACCATATTTATTTTTTGAAAATAATTAAGAAAAGAAAATTTACTTTATTTTAGAGTAAAAGTAACTCGAGCTTATAATAGTACTTATAAATCATTTATACCAGTTTTTTGTCGATAGACAGTTAGGAAAATTAACTTTACTAGATATAAAAGATGAGAATCAAGCACAAACTTCTACCTTTGATAAAGTTCAAAAATACTATTTGAGGTACAACTCATTATTATAAATTATTTACACATTTAACAAAGTCAATTTTAATACAATCTATATTGTCAGATAAAAAAAATACTTTTTATATTGGTGATGTTCAACTAAAAGTCTAAAACCGTATTCGGTTAAGAATGCTGTTTGATAGTATAGAATAAGGCTTTTTTCGATAATATATATCTTGTGGGTACTTATCATCACACATTAAATTTAGGTGATAGAATCAAATTGTAAATATAAAAAGCTTAACCTTTCCGTCCATTCTGCACCATTTATTGTTTTTCAATGGCAAGAGGCTTTGCAACCTCTCTCTTCCACTTCTGCACCCGCAAGAGAACTCTTTCCACCCTCAAAGCTCTTCTCTTGGGCCACTCCCATACTTCAAGTTCCCAATTTCACACTCTCCATGACTCGCTTCGACCCTTTTCAACCCGTTTGCTGAACCCGGGTTTCCATCCGAATTTCTCCCAAAGTTCGAATCTTTCCGGCGGCAGAGTCCACTCCCCACGGCCGTTTTCAACTGCCGGCGACGGCGATGAAAAGGGTAACGGTGTGGCGGAGCCAGAGTACGAATCCGACGTTGATTTCGGTAAGAATGTTCGTTTTAAGTTTGGAAATGAGATTAAAGATGCTATTTATGCTTTATCTAAAAATGGGATTGTTGAAAATGAGGGTAATAATGAATGCAATTTGAAGATTGTTGATTCTATAGAAAGTAGTAGTAGGGATGAACCAGAGAAGAAGAGTGAGCAATGTGTGCACGTGGCATCACATGATCCGGTTGAATTGTACCGTGACCTTTGTAGTGCCGAAAAGGGTGCAAAGCTGCACAGATCAGAGATGGAAGAGTTTAAGGAAGTGTGCAACTTCTTTACCATATCAGGTTGGGCATCCAACCAGGCCCTTGCCATTTACATTGGTTTGTCATTTTTCCCCATTGCAGCACACACGTTCTGGGGCTTTATCAGCGAGAAATGCCCTGCTGATGTTGCCAAGTACTTGGTGTCACTTGGGCCATGTGATGCTGCTGTGAAGTTTTTGTTTCCTATATTTGTTGAGTTTTGTTTGGAGAATTTTCGTGATGAGACCGAGAGGTTTCGCGTTATGGTTGAGTCAGCAGACCTCACAAAGCCTCACACGTGGTTCCCGATCGCGCGGGCTATGAAACGGAAGATAATTTATCATTGTGGACCGACCAATAGTGGTAAAACTTATAATGCTTTGCAACGGTTTATAGAGGCGAAGAAGGGAATTTATTGTAGTCCACTAAGGTTGTTGGCTATGGATTCATGAATTTTTCACCCCCATACCAAACTGTTAGGGTCAGTTTGGGATGGGGATGAAAAATTTGTGGATCAGCAGTTTCCAATACAATTTGCTAATAAAACGGATTCATGAATTTTTCACCCCCATACCAAACTGATCATTAGGGGTAGTGTTTTCATGGGAAAAGTCTTCTGGTGTTCTTTTTCTTTTATTTTTGGACTTTTTGTTTTTTTGTTTTTGTGGAATGGGGGTATCAAGATTGTGGAGGTGGTAACAGTGTTGTTGACTTACGGGGTAGTAGTATTGGTGATAGAATTGGAGGGTAAACATAGGAAGTCAGAATGATCGATGGATAAAGAAATAATTACTCCGGAAGTTTGAAGTTTCTGATTTATTATTTATTTATCTAAGCATTTGAAGTCCACCAATTATTTCAAAAACCTACAAAATAATTTAGATACTTTTTTTTTTGCCTATCAATGGTGATCCATGAATCTTTGGAATCAAGTCTTGAAATGAAATTCTCGTTTGGTATGTTCTTTTCATACCAAACTAAGAAATCTTCATTCCTACATATTAGAGGTGGAATATAAATATATAATCACCATTCTGCATCATTTGTGCTCTAACGTTATGAATGACTTCAAAATAAAGTAGTTGCCCTTTTTGTCCGTTCAGTGGTTTTAGTTACCTCTAATAAAAAAAGATTATATACCTTAATATTTAACACACGCTTTATAAGTTTATGTGCCCCTTTGTAATATTCACAACGCACATGGTTAAGTCAGCTACAGTCATCATTCATAATTATAAGATTAAGAAGTTGCTACTACATACAGATGAATAACTACAATCTGTTTTAAGTTTATAAAGTAAAAATGAATATGGCTCCTGTTAATGTTAAAAATTTTGTATATACATAACTAAATAAGTGAGCAAACTAGAATAAGATCAAGGCCTTTTAGAAGAATTGTTAATTTCACAAGTTCTGTGGGGTGTAGGACATGTTTGAGAAATCTTCCTAGGGGTTGTGGCCTGCTTTAGGGTGCCAGAGTTGTAAATATAAAGGTTGAAAAGATACAACAAAAAAAAAAACGACAGAATAGTAGGGACACTGTTGGACTTCATAGCAGCAAAATATGGGATCACAGAAGGTAATAATTAGGGTTTCGTGAGCCAAACTCCAGGATAATTTTGGGTTTGTTTATGAATCAAAAGGTAAATATCTTTTTCAAAGCTGTAAACAAAGCAGATTGAGAGGGATTGTAAACAAAGCGGCAAACAGCATCCATCTCAACAGTACAGAAAATGATAAAAGAAGAGGGGAGTTAAAGAGAGTAGCTGATAAAATGGTGTCTCCTGCATATTTCTTTCGCTCCTCACTACGAATTATTTTTTGTTATTCAGGAAACGACATGAAAATTCCTTACAGCTTGATCATTCAAAGAAAGTAGCTGCATAATATGATGACTGTGGATGTAATTCTGCTAATATATTCTTCTATTTGTAGCTCTTTCTTGCTTCTTTAGGGGAGGAAGTGTAGGGATGTATTTTCTGGATGATAAGCTTAAGTAGTTAAGCTCTTTAAGCTTTCAAAACTTCAAAACCAAGTTGACACCCTGCCAAATCAATATGGTACCTAAGTTTGATGCATGCTTATCATTTATGAGTTCCTGAAATTGATATGAAAAATTGCAATTATTTTCTACTTCAATGGCACCTTCTTCCCTTTTGCAAATAATTGGAGATTGAATGTTGTTGGGCTTTTTACATTATGGACCAAGCCCAGGAAGACAAGAAGGATTTAGGCATATGAATAACCGGTAGGAACAATTTTGCTGCTAGAACCTGATGACTTTGGGATTCCCTTGTCAGCTGTGGCGGGCCTACCTTGGTCCTGACTGCACCCTTAAATAAAAAATTCCTCCAAGCCTCTTGTTTAGATGTACAGTAAATTAATTAAAATATTATTAAATTTTACACCTTCTCTACCCCCAACAAAATGGCTCTGGTTCCGCTCCTGCTTGTCAGGTTGAATTTTCAGTAGGCAAGTTCAAGTGTTCATCTCTGAATCAGTTCCACCCCCCCCCCCCCAATATACCATTCAATATTTGTGCAAGTTATCAGAAAATAAATAATTTTCTGATTATGTCAATAGTACTGCAATTCTCATAATTGATAATATATGAAATTGTTCTGTCCTGACTCTTGAGTCCTGACAATAAGATTTGCATATATGCTTTTAATATTCAGTTATTCCCAATTAATTTTCAGTTATTCCAAATTGTCTTCTTAAGTTTCCAGTAATCTTCATATATAATGGAGTTCATATTCATTATTAACAGTCTGTTGACTCAACTTTTTTTTCGGGGAGATATTGTTGTACTTACAAGGGAATGGCTTCCTGAACAGTTCTTAGAAAGGAAGCTTTTCTTTTTCCTAGGTTACAAGGGAGATATTGTTGTACTTACACAGAGGTCGGTTGAGGGAGGTGAGCCCAGATCCAGGTAGAGGGGCCCGAGGCCAGTTGGACGAGACCAGCAGCTGCTGGAAAGGTGGTTGGACTAGCCGTCACGCGCCAGAGGAAAGGCAGCGCATTGAGAGAAGAAGACATGCGTGGGAGCACATGGGATGGTTGTTAGAGCTACGCCTTCGATAGTTGGCCGAACTGAGGCTGGCGATGCGACTGGTGAGGTTGCTGGTCAAAAAAGGTGATGGCAGACGGTGGCAACGACGAGAAAAAACCAGAGGAGAGAGTTTGCAGCAGATGGCAACAAAGGAGATGGTGTTCACCGGCAAACCGAAAAGGAAACACGGTTGATGGAAAAAAAAATTCACTGGAGAGCAATGGGTTCACCAGGCATGCACGGCTTTAGGGTTGACTTTCTTTAAGCTCTAGATACCATGTTGAGAGTAAAGAGAGAAAAGAGAAACATGATGAAAACTTATGTTTCAATTACATAATGAAGACTGAATTATATAGAGTTATCGTAATAAATACAAAGATTACAAAAATCTTAATTACTGTAATTACATGATTTGGTTATGATTTAGTTTAGCCTATACAATGAATCTAGACACTATTTACATAGCTTTTAACACTAACAAACAAAAGATTGAAAGGAAAGTTTGGTAGACATAAAATAAATTGTAAAGGAAGGGAAGAAGAAGGATAGGTGGTGGCTAGTTCCGATTACCGGAGAAGAGAAACCATTAGCAACAGTGACACTAGGTTAATAGAGAAGAAGACTGAAATGAAGAAAGAATACTTGTTACCAATCATGTGGTCAGTTGCACCTGAATCAATGACCCAATTGCGAGAGGAAGAAGTAAAACAAGTAACGTGATTACCAAACTGAACAGGAGTAGTAGTAGATGAAGTGGTAATGCCATGTGAAGCCCGAAATCAAGTATAGGCATCAAATTCAGCATCAAACATGGTAATAGTTTTTAAGCCCTGCGTCAGAGGAGTAGGTATGGGTGAAGGTCAAAGACCCTCTTGGGTGACTACATGAGCATAACACAAGCCTTGATACTGTGTAGGTTTCCCAACAAACTTGTCATCAGTAGTCTGAACCGAAGCTTAAATCGCTTCAGGCATAACCGTAGGCTTCGTAAAGATCTCAAACTCATTAGAACTACCAGAACTTGAGTCGGAATGACAATCCGCCATCTCAAACAAATCCCGTAATACCAACCAAACAAAGAATCAAGTGCCTTCACCTTCAAAACTCCAAACACAGGAACCTAAACCCACCAAAGCCAACAAATGACAATAAAAGATGCTGCAAAACACCAAATATCACCTCTCTAGCTTCAATCCAGCTCTAAAAACTCGACATTTACAGGGCTTCAAAGAAAACAGCAGAATCATAGTCAACAGCACATAGGCTTCAAAGAAAACATCAAAGTTGCACCAAAATCACACCATCCAGCATCTGGACTTCGAAGAAGACACCAAAATCGAACCTAAAACACACCAAACAACACCTGGGCTTCGAAGAAAACACCAGAACAGCACCAAAAACGCACCAAACAGCACTAGACCAGCCAAAAACACATCAATCTAGGACAAACCCTGCTCCCAAGACTACAACATACCTGGTTACACTTCTCTGGCCAGCGATAGAGGTGCAAAGCAAGTCAACTTGCCCCGCCCCGCCACAGGTTGGCCAAAATTGGGGCAAGGCGGGGCGGTTTAACCCCTTTTTTTAATATGGGTTAGAAGTGTCAACTCACCCCATTTTGTGGTGAGTTGGCGGGTCAACCTGCTTAAAATAAAAAGATGGCGGGTTAGAGGAGTCAACCTGTCCCGCTACAAAAAATTATAAAAAAAAGGGGAAAAAGAAAAATAACCTGACGGGTCAACTCACCCTACCTTGCCTCAACCCGCGGTTTATGCAGAATGGGTTAAAAATAACCCATTTTTAAAAACGGGTTGCAAAATGTACCCAACCCACCATTTTGGCATGTTAAACGGGTCGACCCGTCAGGTCCGACCCGTTTTGCCATCTCTAGCCGGTGGCAACACCCCTAGTCGCCGAAAACACCACCTGTCATGCCCTGGGCTGCGACTCAATTCATATGGTAAGAAAAATCATGCCCAAACCACCAAAAAACACACAAAATCATGCTCAGCAGTGCATGAAATTTTTTTCTGACCCTTGCAAAGGGTAGATTGGCTGATTCTGAGTAGGGAAGCCTAGTTTTTCATTTTGTGTTGGGTGCAGTGGAAGCTGGTTTGTGTTTTAGGATTCTCTAACTGGCTCATGATACCATGTTAGAGAATAATTATTAGGTTATTATATGTTGGTAGGGTCTATTTTTTGTTGTACTGATCTTTATTTCTCAATATATATATATATATATACATACATACATTGAGACCAACAGAGTGAGTTAGTTATTCTCATAACTAAATTTCTCTAACATCTACTATTGTTAAGTATTTATGGAGGGACATCCCTACCAGAAGGTTGCACAAGAAATTCTTCCTCTAATGAAATGATAGCGCATAAGACATTGTGAGTGACGACTAATTGTCTCCCCAGAACGATGGAAGAAGAAAGACACAGTTCTGTTTTTTACATTATGATCTATAATGTGTAGGAATTTAGCTACTTGTTCCTTAATTGTAGAGCGTGTTGAATCCTTTACTCTACCAGTTGCTCCAAATTTCTCACATAATTGCATGAATGCTTGAGGGCCCATGCGTATGACATCCCGGTATTTTTGTATCTCTAGCAGTTGTCTCATTAATTGAATACACCTACACTCTCATTCAGGATTTCCATCACTAATTTGACTTGGTCTATACCTTGATAACAATTGCAATTTGCAACAAATGCAATGCATGCACAATATAACATAAAAGAACCACAAACAGGTACGCTGCCTCTTATCCAAGTCTTCTATCACGAGTTAAGATTTGCACTTCAGCAGGCATCCCAAAATTAGTCATTTCTCTTACTTGCAACTACACCACATTTATGCCTTCCATTCCATCTTCGAATTTAACTTCTTCCATATTTTTAGAACTCATCTCTCTCTCTCTCTCTCTCTCTCTCTCTCTATATATATATATATATATATATATATATATAAAACCTTGAATACGTATTGTAATATCAAGAAACAAAAACCATAATTAAATACTACATATGAATAAATAATTGTAATTACTACATCACAACTCAATAAAGAGTGAAACCAACTAAAATATAAAAAGAAAAGCATCAGGTGGCCACATTATACCAATTGCAATACTAGCATATTTATAAACACAGGATTGACAAGCACCCTGACAATCCACATTGCCTTTTCTTTTTTCTAGTTTCAGTTTTTCTCCTTTTGCCAAGTTCATTTCTTCTATGGAAAAATTTTATGGGTTTACTTCCGAATTCAGATGATCTAGTTTTCTGCAAATTGAAGAGGGTGACAACTAGCCTGCTTGACCTATCTCCAAGAGTGGTGTAATATTATATATCTAATCACAAAGTATCCAAAATGAAGCAGAAAACAGATCACTGGACAAAGCAAGAATCAAAATCTCTATTGGCTTATTCTTTTATTAACTTGTTTATAACTTTGACTGTACTGGCCAGCTACAGAATATTAGTGTTGGAATCTAGGAATCTCGAGTTCCTGAGATCCTCTAGCAGAGGAAACCTGCAATTTTTTCTCTCTCTCCTCCTCTCTTTTTAATAATTTTTCTCAATTTTAAACTTGAACACTCTGGCAAGTGCCTGTTGCATCTTCAATTTCCTATGGTCTACTCTATAGTGTAGTTAAAACGGAATATATGACCAAAGCATTCTCAGAGGTAGACTCTCGTAAATTTGCAATCTCTTGGTATATAAGTAGTAATGTATTTGTTCAGGTCTTTTGGCCTAACCCCTAGTTGGTTAGGTACTCAGGAGATTAGAATAGGCTAAATGATAAGAGAATATTTTTAGTTCATTCCTACAATGCTCCTTAGCAACTGAATCTATTTGGCTGACCGATCTTATATTACAAACTACAATTTGATTAAAAGGAGGGAAAACTAAAAAATAGAAAGCCATGAGAAGGGAGAGAGAAGCAGAACAACTAAATGGCATCGAAAGGTCTAATGCTTACCTCTCAAGATATTCCTTTAGCAGCTCTTTCGTTTTGACCAACTTGTAAAGAGGATTACGATACACATCCAAGTCCAGATGAACACTTATTTTGTTGATGTTCAATGCTGCACAAAACTGTTGGATTGAAACCACAGATTAATTGCAAATATATATATATATATATAAACAGGTATGTAATAGATACTTTTACAATCTTGAAATTGAGAGCAACTATTTGAGGAAGAGATATTGGAAATGCCAAAGCCATTTAATCAGTTAAAAATATGTTGGACTTTCTTGAACTTGTAGTAAAACGTAGTTTAGAAAGCCTAATGACTTTGAAGTAAAACTTTGATTATAGGCTTTGGAATGCCTTATAAAATGCCAATAGGCAATAGATATGCAGGGCATGTTACTTTCTCTTCTCATGGATAAAAATAATGGAATGACTTCGAAGGTGTCGTATAAAATCTAATATATAGTTCTGCTGCAAGACCCACCAATACTTTTTTCCCTCCACAATTTCCTATTTTATTGAGTCAGATCATGTTCAATAAAATACCCACTAGAAAAATCAACCAAAAACAGCTTCAAAAGAAAAAAAAAAAAGGTTCAACCATCAAAATCACAAAACAACCCCACAACAGTCCCTGCAAATGCAAATGCAAATACAAACTAGAGCTCCTAAGAAAGAATTACTCTGCTTCTGATAGGATTCAAGGGAATCAGCTAAAAAACAAGTGCTCCGTGAAATGATGGATGTGCCAATGTCTTTTTTGCATAAAGTGTATATATGGTAAGAAAGGGACCAAAAAGAAAGACATTTACTTTAGTGTTCTTTATATGCTAGCTAGATATATATCTCCTGAATTCAGAAACACATGGTGCTTCGAGCACCATTCAGTCACATTGTGCATTTAGCTTTAAATAATAATACCAAACACATGTCGGATGATGGAATATAAATTTAAAATGTTATGTTAAGATTTTTTCTGCTTAATTTAAATGGTTTCTTGATAGTAGCTACGTAATAAGTGACAACTAGGGATATAGAAAGGGGGAATATTAAAGAGAAAAGAAAAGAAAGTGGGTCGGGACTATCAGGGTCCGTTTGGATGGGAGATTTTTGAAAAAAAAAAAAAATGACTTATTTTTTATTTTTAAATTAAGAGATTATAAAATATTTATAAAATTGAATAAAAGATAATTAAAAATTATATGATTATCTATCATTTTATTCTTTTATTTTAAAAAAATCTAAAATATAAAAATATTTACTCAATATAAAAAATAAGACATCTCAACCCTAACTTGATTTCTAATATTTCTTGCTGTCAACAGGTTCACCAAAACAGTTTAAACAGTGTCCGTCTCCTACTGCTAACAGCACAACAGGTTCTATTATATCTACCACTGGAACTACTTACCATCTACATAAACTATGAGTTTGGTCACTAGTGAAATTAACTACGTGGTACTGCGTAATTCATAGGTAGAATGCCCTCACTATCTTCCGCCGCTGATTCTAAGGGTATAATGTCAACATCAACACAAACCCATAGCGTGGGTTGCTGAGCAAAAGAACTGGAAGAAAGATGAGACATTTAAAAAAAAAAAAAATCTAAAGACAAATAAAGCAGAAAGAAGTCTCAGAAATTACTTACTGCTGCAAGGTGAAATCACAATATTGCTTGTTGCTTGTCGAAAAATGGTGGTGGTTGTGTAGTGAGTACAACAAAGTTTTTGAAAATCGTGTGAGAACTAAGACAAGACAACTTCAGAATAAAGAAAGGATGTTTATCATCTTATATAATAGTAATTATAATTTGATATTAAGTTATTTACTAATTAATGTTAATGTATTTATAAAATTAGTTAAAAAAAATTTTTTTTAGATAAAATTTATTTGAAAATTTTAACTTTTGAATGAGATATTATTTATTTAAAAATAACTATTATCTTATATCAAGATATTTATTATTAAGATTTAAGATTTTTATAAAGTTAATGAAAATAATTTTTAGATGCTCATTTAATGAGTTTAAATTAATTAATACTTGACTTTAAAATAATTATTATATAATATTAAGTTAATTATTAGTAAACTTTAAAATATTTACAAAGTTAGTGAAAAAATTTATATTTAAAAAAATTCATTTGAAATTCTGAATAAGATACTAATTAACATAAAAATAATTATTATTTTTTATTAAGTTATTTATTACTAAGCTTTAAGGTTATTACAAAATAAATAAAAGAATATTTTCAAAGAAAGTGATTATGAAAGTTTGAATGATTACTATCTAATTTAATCATAATTATTATATTATATTAAGTTATTTATTACTAAGATTGTAAGAATTTTACAAAATAAATAAAAGTAGTGTCATTAGAAGTGTAATAATTGAACTTAATATTATTAGGTAGAAATAAGTTTAAATCCTTGGATAAGTAAATGAATATCATAGAAATTAATGACTTTCAATTAAGGTAATATTTTTTAGAACGGGTATTATTTTATTTTAACATATTCTTTTGGAATTGAATTACAATAGGATAATTTATCTTTGAAAACGCAAAGAAACATTAATGAAAAATAATTGATTTTCATTATGATAGGTAGTTGTAATGAAATCTTAGTTTTAGAATTTTAATTATTGATTGATCCTATTTATTTTATTTTGTTTGCTTGTTTCAAATTTATTTTTTATTTTATTCTTCACAATTTTCTTTTTATTAGCCTACATAATTAAAATTATTGTAGTTTAATAATCATGCCATTCTCACAGCAACAATACTCTTATTTATTATTTTATTACTTGTGACTACATATACACTTAGGGCTTGTTTGACATGTCGTATTAAGTATGATAAGATAAATTAATATAATACATTATAATCTTATCAGTTGTTTGGTGCAAACACTGTATTGTATAAGTTTATTCATCAAACTCTTTTTATACATTAAAATAATTAATAATTTAATCAAGTCTTGAAGGAAGGTATTAAACTTGATAGAGTTTTGATGTATAAGCTCTTATAAAAAAAAATTTATTACAATTCTAAACATCTCGATATCCCCAACTCTTAAGTATAAGACTTTATACTATTAGATTTTATATTATGAAATCTTATACTATCAGATCTAATACTATCAGGCTACGTTTGGTGCA
The DNA here is from genome assembly GCA_029884595.1 of Ormosia semicastrata. Lineage (NCBI taxonomy): Eukaryota > Viridiplantae > Streptophyta > Magnoliopsida > Fabales > Fabaceae > Ormosia > Ormosia semicastrata. The sequence continues at coordinate 7,898,997 of JAQQTO010000021.1, read as the reverse complement.
TCGTATAAAGAAGATATGATAGTATAAGCTAATACTATCAAGTCGTATTCAATGTTTGGTACATTCAACTGATAGTATAATGAAATCATGTCAAGTCATTTTATCCTATTCTAAGGTGATAACTCTATCCTCTCCCCTAGTACATGATAAGACATGATAAGATTTCTATTCCAATCTTATTCTCAATTTCATTTTTTTCACTCCTCTCTCCTCAAGCGCCACCGCCACCACCACCACCACTACCACTATCACCACCACCTCCACCACCGCCACCACCGCCATCACCACCACCACCACCGCCACCGCCACCATCGCACCACCGCCACCGCCACCATCGGCACCACCACCTCCACCACCACCACCACCACCACCACCACCACCGCCACCACCACCACCACCACCACGCCACCATCGGCCGCCGTGCCGTCGCCACCACCACCACCACTACCGCCACCACCAACACCGCCGCCGCCACCACCACCACTACCGCTGCCGCCACCACCGCCACCGCCACCACCCACAACCACCACCACCACCACCACCACCACCGCCGCCACCACCACCACCACCACCACTATCACCACCTCCACCACCGTCACCACCACCATCACCACCGTCGCCATCCCCACCACCACCGCCGCCGCCGCCGCCACCACCACCACCGCCACCACTACCATCACCACTACCACTACCACTATCACCACCACTACCACCACCATAAAGCTTTTTATTATTATTTTTTAATTATTTTAACTTTTATGCTAAAGGATATTTTGGTCTTAAAAAAAATATTATACAATCAGTTAATTTATCCTTTTGTTATCAAACAAAAGATAGGATTATGTCTTGTCTTATTAATTATATTATCATACATTATACTATCCTATCATCTTATCTTATACTATACTATCATGTGTAACAAACATAGCCTTAAGTTTTATCATATCCTTCGTACCAAACGGGCCCTTATGGTTTGATCAATACAAAAGAATAAGATATTTTCGTCTCAAAATATATTTATTCAATCCTTAAAGCTAGTTTGGTTTAATTTTGGAAAATAGAGAAGAAAAAATTTGTCTTCCCAATATATTTTTACAAGAAAGAAGAAGGGTATCACTTTAGTTAAAGGGTCTTTTAATCATTTACAATCTATAAACTATACAACTGTTGAACTTCTTACGTTCCTATATCACTTACTGTTGCAAACACGTGTTGGTTGCTAAATAAAAGTAAGTATTTTTTCCCCGTTTCAAACTGATGCTTTGGCTTTGGATGCCATGTGCTTCACTCCTTTGGCACGTTACCTGCTGCAGAAAGCAGTTAATTGCATTTGACTTTAGATGTCATTTGCTTCACTCATTTGCACTCCTTTGGCACGTTACCTGCTGCAGAAAGAAATTTTTTTTGGACTTTGGATGTCATTTGCTTTACTACTTTGCACTCCTTTGGCACGTTGCCTGCTATAATCTCAATCTTTTTTTTTACTTTGGATGTCATTTGTTGCACTCCTTTGCACGTGATACGTACCTTCGTCAAATATTTTTTTTTTTTTACTTTGGATACCATGTGAATGCATTTAATGATCACGTGGTGTGAGCAACAAAAGAGCTTCTGCTTTCTTCATCCATTCCACGTGTTTTCTTCACCTTCTCCACTTGACCAGCTAGTTATGCATAGACATGTTGAGAACCGACTGCAGACTTTGCTTTTTGGAGACAAGTGATGCCATTCAACAGTGGGTTTGGGAGCGTCTGGGTCTATGCTAAACTTAAGTGGTGTAGTATGAAGCAAACACATGGTGTGGGTGAGGATGAATAGGGCTTATAAGAGTCTGGATCTTCTGCCTACTTTTCCCATGGTCGACAAAGTAATCTGAAGTTGCAGATGGGAGTTGGTGAGGGAGTCGCGTGTTGGAGATGACAAAGTAAAGGGGTATTTCAATCAGCCCACACTGCGATTTGTTTCCAGCAAACCCAATCGAGACTCTCCTTCCACTATAGCATCAAATTGTATTTCCCTTCTTCTTTTCGTTTGCTGCTCTGTGAAGGTGAGAAATCTCAAATCCACAGTATGGAGTTTGGGTACGATTTTGTCAATGAAAATGAGTTTGGAGGTATAGTTCTTTAGTCAAATTTTCCCTCTTCCCATGGTAATTGTTATTTTCCCCCTCTTTTTCCTGAATTCAAATTCAAATTCTTGGGCCTATAAATATGGGTTGCTATTGCTCTGAGATTGTTTGCAATCAATCAACTTGAAGTTTTTACCTTCGTAATCTCAGATCTTGAACTTGTGCTAAGTTTCTACTATTTTATTTCCATACTATACTTGGCTAATATGGCACCTATATTTGATCCTGTGAGCAAAATTTATGTTGAGAGGGAAACTTGGAGGCTCAAGGTTCGCATCATCTGCCTCTGAAATGTCCCCGCATTCAACAATGCATCTCAAATAAGTTCTTTTGAAATAGTTCTATTGGATGAATATGCAAGTATCAATATGCTATTTTTGCTTGTTTCTATCTTAACCTTTTTTGATAATTTTTTTTTCAATGGTGTAAAATTCAAGCTTCAATCAAAAAGACTCTTGTGTACAAATTTCTGCCTAACTTGGCAAAGAGGGATATGTATAAGATGACCTACTTTACTGTTGTCCCTAACACTGCTTGTTATAGAGTTACAACTCATGACTACCGATTAGTATTTCAGTTCAAAACTTTTGTTACTACTTGTGAATCTGAGCTAATTCCTCTTCATGGGTTATCTTTTATTCTGTTTGGGGATGTCTATAAACATGATGGAGATTCTGATTTTTTTAGTTGGTATAGTTTATAGATTCCAAACTAAATTATTGTTACTTTCTCTCTTTTTAATTTCTATTTGTTTGAGTTCATTTTTTAATTCTTATGTGATTGTTATGTACAGATGTTATGGGTTTGTTGTCTAGTGTGTCAATAGAAAAGCAGTATGAGAGAGATGGGAAGATGACGAAAATGGTAGTCATGGAGCTTATAGATTGTCAGTATATTTCTTATTATATATTTTCATTATTATATTACATATTTTTACACTACTATTGATTTTGATAATCATTGATAACTGATATATTCTCTGGGTGTTATAAGTGCTGATAGTATCTATTGAATTTGTTTTTGATAGGGGAAAACTTGAATGCACTCTATTTTATGATTATGTTGAAGAGCTTAATGCATTCCTTGCAAGTGGTGATCCGAATGATCTTGTGATAGTCGTTCAATTTGTAGAAATTAAGTAGTTCAGAGGTGAAACTGCTTTTATAATTGATTTTTTTTTTTTGCTAATTTCTTATATTAAATTACCACACATTATCTAATTTTTTTATTTAATTTTTCTCTTTAGGTAATATTATTATTCAGAATGTCATGCATGCAATCAAAGTGCTTGTAGTTGCAGAATATATATACATAAATTACAAAAAGAGAGCTCATTCAATTCTCAATGGATTTTAGCTCCCTATTCCTCCAAATCATGCAAATAGTGGGCCACATCATTCAAATAGTGGGCCACTTATTTAATTTGATGTATTTGCTGGATTTTAGCCTATCTCAAAGGAAACAAAAAATTGCCAAATGAAAAATGGGAACCGTTTGAGGAGGATGAACAGACGTTTGCAGGAGAACGTCAAACCAAACACACTTAATCAAGAGAACCAATGCCAAATGCATATAACTACTGTTTCAGAGATACAAACAAGAAAGTGAATCCAGACATAACATAAAACAACATAAGACTGTATTTTCTTCACTGATTCTCACCATGATAATTTGTCATAATGTGGCCCTCCTCATCCCAAACTACTCTAGAACCATTTCCTTCAGGACTCTGCCAGTATGAATACAAAAAGTAACCATTGTTTGATTCCATATGTAGGCTAATAAAAATTCTACCATCCTCATAAGCCAGAGACAATATAATGACTAATAAATTAGATAGTCTTTGATATAACCTTGAAACGGTTATTGATGGTTAACTATGAAGTTACCTCAACCACACCAGTTACATTAAGTTGAGGACGTAATGTCACATCAAAGATGTTAACAACAGAGTATGTCTTCCGTTAAAATAGTTGTACAATTCAATCCTGCCAATCACAATAAATTGGAATAAGCTGCCAGGAACACTGCTACAAAAGGGCGAAAAAGTGTTGAAAGCTGACCTCTGGGAAAGAATGGCCCAGAAGAAAACACAGGAGGGGTTACTTCTTCAAGTGTCACTGATGGATCTCCCAAAGCTAGGGCTGTAAATTTACCATTTATTAGAAAATTTGCTAGTAAATACTAATGGAGAGATTTTCTACCACACTTTTCTCTCATATAACTTTTTACACTACTTCTCATACCATTGAAATCAACATTCACATCTCAATACTTTCTCTGATTAAATCACAACTATTAAAAAGTGATGTAAAAAGTAATGTGAGAAAAAAAAGTGATGTGAGATCATCATTTTCTATTAAAGAATATAACAGTATGTCTATCATGATAGAACATAGAATATTAGAACACAGCTGCCAGAACTCTATTGCTGTACTCCACCAATTCCATATTTACAATTGATGTCATAGTACTATTATCAACTCATAATACCATTGGTTACTCACGGCTCCATGTAACAAACTAAGAATCAAAATCAAATACACCAAACTGAAGGTGATCCACCTCATCAGTATTTACAAAATGAAAATGATAAATTTTTTAGCTATATCTATAAATGCTTCAAGCGGTAAAAATAAAAAACATAGATGACATTCACCATTCAATTTATTCCAGTTCAAAAACAAAACTTTCCAATGCACAATCAAACAAGTTGAACACAAAAGCAGAACAGTGCGAACCTGACAAGTACCTTGAAGAATGGAAACATGAATACATAGTCAAACTCGCCATTATCACACGTCGTGTTGGGGACAGAACAATTTTCCTCAGCATTACACCAAAATCCTGAGTTTGATCTTGAACAGTCCTGCATGTCTATATAATCAAATAAGCGTACATCAACAAAAGTTACAAGGACTCCACATAAGAAAAACCAAAACCAACAATGAAAAGGCAATCTTATGATCAATGACGAGCAGAAAGATTCAAATTTTGGTTAATGTAACAACACCCAGTTGCACTTTTATATTGAAATCTTAGTTTGAAAGAACAATGAAACTATATAGTATAATGGGGGAACCTTGAAATGGAGATGGGTTGGGAAGGAACGGCGTCGTTTTGCAAATGTTGGGAGTGAGAGCATACAGAGGACATGCCATCAAAGCAGAGCTCCCGGCGGCTCAGAACACTGCTTCTGCTTGTTTGTGTTGGTACTCCCAGAGACCACAAATTGCATGCTGATACTTGCATTTTCTACCCAAAAATAAATGGTGGGGTGAATTTGAATGAGTAAAATAGAATGAAAATTTGCAAACTTGAAAATAAAATTTGGAGTGTGAGAAAGCAGAGAGAGAGAGAGGGGGGGAGGCAGATAAGTGTGGCTGTGCTCTGTCGTTTTTGAGATATACCACGGTCTATCGCTGCTGAGTAGATTTGTCATTTGACTGAGCTATGAACTTCCAAGACTGCCCCTCGCTGAATCCTAGAATTTTCACTTTTTACCACTGAAAATGAATGCACAGGGACTATGTAACACTGAAACTTCATAATAGTAGATTTAATACATATTGTATCAGATATTTAAATATTTTAAATAAAATTTTTTATCTAATTAATATATTTATATTGTATCATATTCATATCCCATATTTATATTTATATTTGTTAGCATAGTATTGGTATGATCCATTCTCATCATTTTGTATGTGAGCTACAACTCATTAGTATAAATTATTTACACCATTAACAAAGTCAATTTTAATACATTTTATATTGTCAAATAAAAAAATTAAAAAATATTATTAGATAAAAAATACTTTTTATATTGGTGATGTTCAACTAAAAATCTAAAATTTAGATATGTAAAATTACCTGTAATCAATTTGTAAAAATTATATAGATATTGTGAGGTACGTAAGTGGTAAGTATTTCTACGTTTTAATTTTGTTAGGCTAAATGACTTTGAACTAAGGTTGGGCATGGTTTGGCTTAGTTCAAAAAACCAAACCAAACTTTTGAACCGAAAATATGATTTGGAAGAACTGAACTGAATTGTATCATTTGGTAACATAAGAATTGAATGAAAATAAACTGCTTCTTCCAAAGTAGTTAATTGATTCTATTTATCCCAAATTACTAAACTATTTTCCCCAAATCTCATGAACTATAACTCTTTAGAAATGAACTAGAAAAACATCATAGATGTGGAGCAACGAGCAATCTTCAAATAGAAACTAGACATAAGAAGTATCACAGATCTAGAACAACGAACAATCTTCAAATAGAAATCGTAGCAGCTTTCTTTTGAAACTCTCGAAGTATCTTCTCGATTCTCAATTTTGCTTCCATTTTCTTCTTTTGATTTTATTATTTGAATAAAAAAATGAACCTTTTATTATGTTTTAAACTTAAAATTGATTCGGTAAATTCCAATAATTAAATTGTATTTCACAAATGGATAATCACACGACTTTAAATTAAAAAAACTAGTCTAATATATAAATTAGTTTTAATAATTTAATTTTAAATAAAATTTAACTTCAATTCAAATTAGAGAAAAGTCTATAAACTCTCTAATTTTATGTCATATGTTTTTTAACTTAAGTTTCAATTATATTAACTTAATAAAATAAACACATAATATAAAATTAAAAAAATAATAAATAATTTTATTTTAATTTAAATTAGAGTCAAAGTTTGTTCAAAATTTTTTACGGGGTTGGTTTAGTGTAGTTCAGCAATTCGATTTTGTTTATTGATTCTTTTGCCCACCATACTTTAAACCCTTTTACTGTTTTTTTATTTTATTACTGAAAATTGTTATGGGAGTAATCACATTCTCACCATTTATTATGAGTTTGGTTTAAAGCCAACAAGGACCCATAGGGAAGATGAAGATCCATCTCCAAGATTGAGGCCCGTAAACTAAATGTGTAACTTGACCCGTGTACCATTTCCATTTTCATGGCGGCAACAGTCATTATCAACCAGCCATTGTTAGGGTTTAACCCTAACCAGACCTTTCCCTCCATTCACTCTCTTTCTCTCTTTCCTTTCCCTTTCTATGCACTCCCCCACTCAAACTCACCTCCACACCCCAATTTCACCAATTCAACTAACCATTTCTTGCTCTAATTTCTATTAAAAAATAAAAATAAAAAAAACCCTAATCTAAATTCTCTACTATTGTGCCCTCTTCCATTCTCTCAATTGATTCTTCCTAAGTGCCCCAATTTCAATGGCAAGAGGCCCTGCAACCTCTCTCTTCCACTTCTGCACCCGCAAGAAAACCCTTTCCACCCTCAAAGCTCTTCTCTTGAACCACTCCCATACTTCAAGTTCCCAATTTCACACTCTCCATGACTCGCTTCGACCCTTTTCAACCCGTTTGCTGAACCCGCGTTTCCATCCGAATTTCTCCCAAAGTTCGAATCTTTCCGGCGGCAGAGTCCACTCCCCACGGCCGTTTTCAACTGCCGGCGACGGCGATGAAAAGGGTAGCGGTGTGGCGGAGCCAGAGTTCGAATTCGACGTTGATTTCGGTAAGAATGTTCGTTTTAAGTTTGGAAATGAGATTAAAGATGCTATTTATGCTTTATCTAAAAATAGGATTGTTGAAAATGAGGGTAATAATGAATGCAATTTGAAGATTGTTGATTCTATAGAAAGTAGTAGTAGGGATGGACCAGAGAAGACGAGTGAGCAATGTGTGCACGTGGCATCACGTGATCCTGTTGAATTGTACCGTGAGCTTTGTAGTGCCGAAATGGGTGCAAAGCTGCACAGATCAGAGATGGAAGAGTTGATGGAAGTGTGCAAGTTCTTTACCATATCAGGTTGGGCATCCAACCAGGCCCTTGCCATTTACATTGGTTTGTCATTTTTCCGCATTGCAGCACACACGTTCTGGGGCTTTATCAGCGAGAAATGCCCTGCTGATGTTGCCAAGTACTTGGTGTCACTTGGGCCATGTGATGCTGCTGTGAAGTTTTTGTTTCCTATATTTGTTGAGTTTTGTTTGGAGAATTTTCGTGATGAGATCAAGAGGTTTCGCGTTATGGTTGAGTCAGCAGACCTCACAAAGCCTCACACGTGGTTCCCGATCGCGCGGGCTATGAAACGGAAGATAATTTATCATTGTGGACCGACCAATAGTGGTAAAACTTATAATTCTTTGCAACGGTTTATGGAGGCGAAGAAGGGAATTTATTGTAGTCCACTAAGGTTGTTGGCTATGGAAGTTTTTGACAAGGTTAATGCGAATGGTGTTTCTTGCAGTCTATTAACCGGGAAGGAAAAGAAGCATGTCCCGCTTTCGAATCATGTTGCATGTACTGTGGAAATGGTGTCATTGCAGGAACTGTATGATGTGGCCATTATTGATGAGATTCAGATGATGGCAGATCCGTATAGGGGGTATGCATGGACGAGGGTGTTCCTTGGGTTGAAGGCTGATGAGATACATTTGTGTGGTGATCCTAGTGTTTTGGATATTGTTCGAAAGATCTGTCAAGACACAGGAGATGAGTTGTATGAGCAACATTACGAGAGGTTCAAACCATTGGTGGTTGAAGCAAAGACCTTGCTTGGAAATCTTCAACATATTCGGTCTGGGGATTGTGTCGTTGCATTCTCACGGAGAGAGATACCTAAGGTTAAATCGGCCATTGAGAAACAGACTAAACACCGTTGTTGTGTGATACATGGTGCCTTGACACGAGCAGCTCGTAGGAAGCAAGCTACTTTGTTCAATAATCAAAGTAAATATGACGTTCTAGTAGCTAGTGAAGCAGTGGGAATGGGCCTGAATCTTAACATTAGAAGGGTGATTTTTTATAGCCTTTCAAAGTACAGTGGTGACAAAATTGTTCCTGTTCCAGCGTCACAGCTTAAACTAATTGCAGGAAGAGCGGGTGGGAGAGGATGCCTTTATCCTGATGGACTCACCACTACCTTCCATTTAGATGATTTGGATTACTTGATTGAGTGTTTAAAACAACCTCCTGATCATGTTAAGAAGGTGGGCCTTTTTCCTTTCTTTGAGCAGGTTGAGTTGTTTGCTGGGCAACTTCCTAATATGAAACTCAGCCAGCTACTAGAAAAATTCGACGAAAATTGCCGTTTGAATGGGTCATACTTCTTGTGCCGACATGATTACATAGAGAAAATTGCTAAGTTGGAGAAGATCCACGGATTATCTCTAGAAAATCGTTTTAAATTCTGCTTTACCCCTGTTAATGTTAGAGACCTAAACGCTACGTACCACTTACTTAGATATGCTACAACGTTCAATCAGAAGTTCCCTGAAAAATACTACTGTTAGGGTCAGTTTGGGATGGGGTAAAAATGGGGGATGAAAATTTTGTGGATCAGCAGTTTCCAATACAATTTGCTAATAAAACGGATTCATGAGTTTTTCACCCCAATACCAAACTGATCATTAGGGGTAGTGTTTTCATGGGAAAAGTCTTCTGGTGTTCTTTTTCTTTTATTTTTGGCCTTTTTGTTTTTTTGTTTTTGTGGGATGTGGGTATCAAGATTGTGGAGGTGGTAACAGTGTTGTTGACTTACGGGGTAGTAGTATTGGTGATAGAATTGGAGGGTAAACATAGGAAGTCAGAATGATCGATGGATAAAGAAATAATTACTCAGGAAGTTTGAAGTTTCTGATTTATTATTTATTTATCTAAGCATTTGAAGTCCACCAATTATTTCAAAAACCTACAAAATAATTTAGATACTTTTTTTTTTGCCTATCAATGGTGATCCATGAATCTTTGGAATCAAGTCTTGAAATGAAATTCTCGTTTGGTATGTTCTTTTCATACCAAACTAAGAAATCTTCATTCCTACATATTAGAGGTGGAATATAAATATATAATCACCATTCTGCATCATTTGTGCTCTAACGTTATGAATGACTTCAAAATAAAGTAGTTGCCCCTTTTTGTCCGTTCAGTGGTTTTAGTTACCTCTAATAAAAAAAGATTATATACCTTAATATTTAACACACGCTTTATAAGTTTATGTGCCCCTTTGTAATATTCACAGTGCACATGGTTAAGTCAGCTAGAGTCATCATTCATAATTATAAGATTAAGAAGTTGCTACTACATACAGATGAAGCGTCTAAGAGCTTAACTACAATCTGTTTTAAGTTTATAAAGTGAAAATGAATATGGCTCTTGTTAATGTTAAAACTTTTGTATATACATAACTAAATAAGTGAGCAAACTAGAATAAGATCAAGGCCTTTTAGAAGAATTGTTAATTTCACAAGTTCTGTGGGGTGTAGGACATGTTTGAGAAATCTTCCTAGGGGTTGTGGCCTGCTTTAGGGTGCCAGAGTTGTAAATTTAAAGGTTGAAAAGATAAAACAAAAAAAACGACGGAATAGTAGGGACACTGTTGGACTTCATAGCAGCAAAATATGGGATCCCAGAAGGCAATAACTATGGTTTCGTGAGCCAAACTCCAGGACAATTTTGGGTTTGTTTATGAATCAAAAAGGTAAATATCTTTTTCAAAGCTGTAAACAAAGCGGTAAACAGCATCCATCTGAACAGTACAGAAAATGATAAAAAAAAGAGGGGAGTTAAAGAGAGTAGCTCATAAAATGGTGTCTCCTGCATATTTCTATCGCTCCTCACTACGAATTATTTTTTGTTATTGAGGAAACGACATGAAAATTCCTTACAGCTTGATCATTCAAAGAAAGTAGCTGCATAATATGATGACTGTGGAGGTAATTCTGCTAATATATTCTTCTATTTGTAGCTCTTTCTTGCTTCTTCAGGGGAGGAAGTGTAGGGATGTATTTTCTGGATGATAAGCTTAAGCAGTTAAGCTCTTTAAGCTTTCAAAACTTCAAAACCAAGTTGACACCCTGCCAAATCAATATGGTACCTAAGTTTGATGCATGCTTATCATTTATGAGTTCCTGAAATTGATATGAAAAATTGCAATTATTTTCTACTTCAATGGCACCTTCTTCCCTTTTGCAAATAATTGGCGATTGAATGTTGTTGGGCTTTTTACATTATGGACCAAGCCCAGGAAGACAAGAAGGATTTAGGCATATGAATAACCAGTAGGAACATTTTTGCTGCTAGAACCTAGACTGATGACTTTGGGATTCCCTTGTCAGCTGGGGCGGGCCTACCTTGGTCCTGACTGCACCCCTAAATAAAAAATTCCTCCAAGCCTCTTGTTTAGATGTACAGTAAATTAATTAAAATATTATTAAATTTTACACCTTCTCTACCCCCAACAAAATGGCTCTGGTTCCGCTCCTGCTTGTCAGGTTTGAATTTTTAGTAGGCAAGTTCAAGTGTTCATCTCTGAATCAGTTCCACCCCCCACCCCCCCAAATATACCATTCAATATTTGTGCAAGCTATCAGAAAATAAATAATTTTCTGATTATGTCAATAGTACTGCAATTCTCATAATTGATAATATATGGAATTGTTCTGTCCTGACTCCAGTCCTGACAATAAGATTTGCATATGCTTTTAATATTCAGTTATTCCAAATTAATTTTCAGGTATTCCAAATTGTCTTCTTAAGTTTCCAGTAATCTTCTTATATAATGGAGTTCATATTCATTATTAACAGTCTGTTGACTCAACTTGTTTTTCGGGGAGATATTGTTGTACTTACAAGGGAATGGCTTCCTGACCAGTTCTTAGAAAGGAAGCTTTTCTTTTTCCTAGGTTGCATGAATAATTGCCTTAGTAGGAAGATTCTGCAAATAACCTTATTGTTGAGTTTTGTAGAAAAGTCACATAATAAATAAATTCATGTGAAATTTCACTTTTTCTTTTCTTTAGGTACATGACATGTTTCACTTTTTTTTTTCAAATTTATTTCTTATTTACATGTGAAGTTTCACTTTATTCTATGAATCGTTCCTATTCTGATTACTATCACCTGTAAATTCTTGTTCCCTTTACCTAGACCATGAGTATAAAGAAGGTACTGCGTTACTCAAGTTCTTTCATCGAGGTATCAGCAAAGGGCAACAACTCATTGAAATCATGGAGAACACCATAAACCTTCCCAAAATAGGCTGACATAGGACCATCAAACTTATGCGGAGTAACAACACTCATGACGTTTTGACACCCGATATAGCCGTTGAGTGTCATTGGTGTAAAGAACCTTAGCCTGCTCCCAAACTAACTCACAGGTAATATGAGCGCGAAAGATCTGCTTGAGGGAGGGATGAATAGAGGATTTGATGACACTGCATTACTGGGCATCAATCTTTTTCCACCTTGATTTGTCATCCTTGGGCACAGACTCAAGCTTCGTGGTGAGGTGCTCTTCATAGCCTTGGCTGTTGAGCCACAATTTGATGTCTGAAGCCCAAGTATCATGATTACTGCCATCCAATTTGTCAACGGAGAGAGGGTCACTGATGCAACTGGTGAAAACAGGAGGTTCAGCCTTCAAGAAGTCTTTAGAGCCAGCTAAGGAGGTAGAACTAGCCATGGGTCAGAACACAAGGGGTAAAAAATGAAACCACAAGTACTTGAATGACTTTGTGCAAGTGTACGAGGCCACACAGAGGTCGGTTGAGGGAGGTGAGCTCAGATCCGGATAGAGGGGCAGTTGGACGAGACCAACAGTTGCTGGAAAGGTGGTTGGACTAGCCGTCACGCGCCAAAGGAAAGGCAGCGCATTGATTTGCGCATTGAGATAAGAAGATATGCGTGGGAGTGCATGGGATGGTTGTCAGAGCTATGCCTTTGATGGTTGGCCGAACTGAGGCTGGCGATGCGACTAAAGAGGTGGCTGGCCAAAAAAAGATGGCAGACGGTGGCAACGACGAGAAAAAACCAGAGGAGAGAGTTTGCGGCAGATGGCAACGAAAGAGATGGTGTTCACTGGCAAACCGGAAAGGAAACATGGTTGATGGAAAAAAAATTCACTGGAGAGCAATGGGCTCACTAGGCGTGCACGGTTTTAGGGTTGACTCTCTTTAAGCTCTAGATATCATGTTGAGAGTAAAGAGAGAAAAGAGAGACATGATGAAAACCGTATGTCTCAATTACACAACGAAGATTGAATTATATAGAGTTATCGTAATAAATACAAAGATTACAAAAATCCTAATTTCTATAATTACATGATTTGGTTATGATTTAGTTTAGCCTATACAATGAATCTAAAAACTATTTACATAGTTTTTAACACTAACAAACAAAAGATTGAAAGGAAAGTTAGGTAGACATAAAATAAATTGTAAAGGAAGGGAATAAGAAGGGTAGGCGGTGGCCAGTTCCGATTACCGGAGAAAAGGAACCATTAGCAACAGTGACACTAGGTTAATAGAGAAGAAGACTAAAATGAAGAAAGAATACTTGTGACCAATCATGTGGTCTGTTGCACCTGAATCAATGACCCAATTACGGAAGGAAGAAGTAAGACAAGTAATGTGATTACCAAACTGAACAGGAGTAGTAGTGCATGAAGTGGTAATACCATGTGAAGCCCGAAATCAAGTATAGGCATCAAATTCAGCATCAGACATGGTAATAGTTTTGAAGCCCTGCGTCAGAGGAGTAGGTATGGGTGAGGGTAACAGACCCTCTTGGGTGACTACATGAGCATAACACAAGCCTTGATACTGTGTAGGTTTCCCAACAAACTTGTCATCAGTAGTCTGAACCGAAGCCGAAATCACTTCAGGCATAACCGTAGGCTTCGTAAAGATCTCAAACTCATTAGAACTACTAGAACTTGAGTCGGAATGACAATCCGCCATCTCAAACAAATCCCGTAATACCAACCAAACAAAGAATCAAGTGCCTTCACCTTCAAAACTCCAAACACAGGAACCTAAACCCACCAAAGCCAACCAATGACAATAAAAGATGCTGCAAAACACCAAATATCATACTTAACAAGGCTTCAAAGAAAACAGCAGAATCATACTTAACAGCACATAGGCTTCAAACTAAAACATCAAAGTTGCACCAAAATCACACCATCCAGCATCTGAACTTCAAAGAAGACGCCAAAATTGAACCTAAAACGCACCAAACAACACCTGGGCTTCGAAGAAAACACCAGAACAGCACCAAAAACGCACCAAACAGCATTAGGCTAGCCAAAAACACATCAATCTAGGACGAACCCCTACTCCCAAGACTACAACATACCTGGTTGCACTTCTTTGGCCGGCGATAGAGGTGCAAAGCAAGTCAACCAGCCCCGCCCCGCCACAGGTTGGCCAAAATTGGGGCAGGGCAGGGCGGGGTGGGGAGGGGCGGTTTGACCCCTTTTTTTAAATATGGGTTAGAAGTGTCAACCCACCCCGTTTTGTGGTGGGTTGGTGGGTCAACCTGCTTAAAATAAAAAGATGGTGGGTTAGAGGGTTCAATCAGTCCTGCCACAAAAAATTATAAAAAAATGGGGAAAAGAAAATAATCTGATGGGTCAACCCGCCTCATCCTACCTCAACCCGCGGTTTATGCAGAGTGGGTTAAAATAACCCGTTTTTAAAAACGGGTTGCAAAATGTAACCCAACTCACCATTTTTGGCAGGGTTAAACGAGTCGACCCGTCGTGTCCAACTCGTTTTGCCATCTCTAACCGGTGGCAACACCCCTAGTCACCGAAAACACCACTTGTCATGCCCTGGGCTGCGACTCAGTTCATCTGGTGTGAAAAATCATGCCTAAACCACCAAAAAACACCCAAAATCATGCTCAACAGTGCATGAAATTTTTTTGACCCTTGCAAAGGGTAGATTAGCTGATTCTGAGTAGGGAAGCCTAGTTTTTCATTTTGTGTTGGGTGCAGTGGAAGCTGGTTTGTGTTTTAGGATTCTCTAACTGGCTCATGATACCATGTTAGAGAATAATTATTAGGTTATTATATGTTACTGGGTTGGGTCTATTTTTTGTTGTACTGATCTTTATTTCTCAATATATATATATATATATATAGAAAGAAAGAATGTCGAATGTATGAATATTATTCTCAAATAAATGTGTAAAGAGAAGGTTACAATATATGGCTAATGCTATTAATTGTTATCCTAAAAATAAGGGAGAAAAAATTCTTCCTCTAATATAAACAAGAATAAAATCATATCTCAGACATATCTAATATTAATGGTGATATATACAACACTCCCCCTCGAACGATGGAAGAAGTGAATATTTATCATTCCCACTTATGCAAGTAAGACTTTGAAATCGCTCAATTGTGGGAAGGCCATTGGTAAAAACATCCGCTAATTGGTGCTCTGGAAGGGACGTCTCTGTAGTTATAAGGCCATCATCTAATTTTTCCTTGATAAAATGGCGATCAATCTCTATATGCTTTGTCCGATCATGTTGAACCGGGTTGTGAGCAATGCATTGATTGACTTGTTATCACACAAACCTCATAGAGCTTCATACTTTATTCGAGATCATCGAGTATGATTCTCATCCATAACAAGTCACAAATTCTTGTGTCATCAGCTCAAATTCACTAAGCGCACTTGACCTTGCAACCACATTCTCGTTTCTTACTTCAACTACAAGTTACCAAGTTTCCTCCTAAAAACATGCAAGAACCTCGAGGTAGACCGCTTATCGACAATTTTTAGAACCATCTCTCATAATCTCTCTCTCTGTATAGGTTTCAATGGTCAATGTTTGTTCTTTCCGAAATAAAAGTCCTCTTCCCGGGTTTGTCTTCAAATACTGGAGAATTCTATTCACAACTAGCATATGTCTCTCACGAGGATCATGCATGAACTGGCTAACCACACTGATAGCATAGGCTATGTCTGGTCTGGTGTGAGACAAATATATCAGTTTTCCCATAAGTCTATGATATTGTGCTTTATCCACCTTTGGGCTCTCCTCATTGTTTCCAATCCTGTGATTTTGTTCAATAGGTGCCCCTGTGGTTTTGCAACCTAGCTTACCTGTTTCCTTAAGAAGATCCAGGACATATTTCCTTTGGGAAATAAAGATGCCTTGTTTGGAATAGGCAACCTCTATCCCAAGGAAGTACTTGACTTTCTCCCAAGTCCTTCATTTCAAATTGTGCAAATTAGTTTTTCTTTTAGGACTGTTTCTCAACCTCATCATCACCAAAATGATCATGTCATCAACATAAATCGAAAAAGTGTAAGCTTGCCTTCTTTGGAATGTTTTACTAAGAGGGTATGATCTCCCTGGCTCTGCCTATAACCTAAGGACACCATAGCATTGGTGAACCTCCCAAACCAAGCACGAGGAGACCGCTGAGTCCATATAAGGCCTTCCTTAACTTGCATACCATATTCCCTCCACCTTTAGGTCCATATCCCGCAATGGGGATGTCCATATATACTTCATCTTCCAAATTCCCATGGAGAAAAGCATTTTTAACATCAAATTGATGCAAGTCCCATCCAAAGTGTGCTGCCAAGGAGAGAATGATCCTGACTGTGTTCATCTTCGCTACTGGGGCAAATGTTTCCTCATAATCAATCTCATATGTCTGAGTGTACCCTTTTGCAACCAACCTTGCTTTGTACTGGTCTAAAGTACCATCAGACCGATATTTCACTGTGTAAATCCATCTGCACCCAACTATCCTTTTGTCTTTCGGCTTCTCAACAATTTCCTAGGTCTCATTCTTGTTTAAAGCACTTATTTCTTCATGCTTGGCTTGAACTCAATTCTTATCCATTAATGCTTCTTGTACTGAAGTGGGGACTCTGGTAGAATCAATTCTTTGAAATAAAACTCGATGTTTGATCGATAGGTTTTTAGTGGACACAAACGAGATATAAGGTATTTTACACAAGTTCTTCTGGCTTTTCTTAAGGCTATTGGCAAGTCATCAGGGTTAGGTTCACAAATATCATGTAAAGAACTATTCAAAGGCTCAGAATCAGGAATGTTTACCTCTGGTTCGGACGACTGAAGCTGCTGTTGGACCAAGTTGGGTTTTTTCCGATAATACACCTGCTTGTATCGATCTGTAGGAATAGATACTAATTCTTTAGGTGTCTCTGAAGTACCAGAAGATGATACCACATCGTTTATGAGAGGAAGGACAGATGACGCAATAGATTCAGCCAGAAGAGGAACAAAAGATGACTCAAGAGACTCAGCTTCTTGACCATTCTCCCCCTGAAGCTGAGGACGAAGGTGAAAAGACTCGGATTCATGAAAAGTGATATTCATGGAGACATAGACACGACGACTTTGAGGATGATAACATTTGTACCCCTTTTTGTCTAGTGCATACCCAATGAAAATACATTTGACAGCCCTAGGATCCAACTTACCACGTTATTGACTATGGATATGAACAAAGGCAACACAACCAAAGACACGACACATAAGATTCTTCATGGTAGGAACGGAAGGGAAGAAGGAAGTCATGAGTTGCACAAGACTAAGACCATCCAAGACACGGGAAGGCAATCTGTTTATCAAGTATGCGACAGTTAAGACAGCTTCCCCTTAATAAGACTTAGGGACAGACATTTGGAATAGAAAAGCTCGTGCAATTTCTAGGAGATGACAGTTCTTCCTTTCTGCAACCCCATTTTGTTGGGGGGGTATCAACACAAGTTAACTCATGTAACACACCATATTCTTTATGGAATTTTGTGAAATGTTGATTCACATATTCCTTGTCATTATCAGATCGTAACCTTTTTATAGATTTTCCAAACTGGGTTTGAACTATGCGATAGAAATTCAGGAATATTTGAAACACTTCAGATTTATCTTTCATAAGAAATATCCATGTGACCCTAAACACTCATCAATAAAAGAAACAAACCACTTTGCACCGTATATATTAGAATTAGAGGAAGGTCCCCACACATCGAATGAATAAGATCAAAAGGTTCAATACTTTTATTATTACTTGGAGAAAAAGTTGTGCGATGGTGTTTCGCAAATCCGACAAACATCACAAAAAAGACTCAATTATACTCATTTGTAAACAAATGTGGAAATAACGACCTAAGAAGACCGAAAGGAGGATGACCAAGGCGTTTGTGGTGAAGCCATATCTCAGATGCAAAAATCGAACTTGTCGCATGACCGGATGTGGACACCGTCCGGTTACCGGTACTACCATGAGTCCGATGTAGAACATATAACCCTCCTACCTTAGCAACCCCAATCGTCCTCCCGTGGTAAGATCCTCGAAACACACAATGAGAGGGAAAGAAGGTCATTACGCTTTAAAATCTTTGGTAAGCTTATGAATAAAATAAGGTTATTGGACAAATGAGGACATGAAGCACATTATGTAAAGGAAGGGAAGGTTGAAGTGAAATAGTACCATATCCCAAAACAAGGACATGGGATCCACTAGCAACCGTGATGTGATGCTTACCGATAATCTAGAGTAAGTGGAAAAATATGAGGGATGAGGGTCATATGATCGTAAAGCACCAGAGTCAATAATCCGAGAGATCCTCGAGATACTGATTAGAAACATTAAAGGAAAAAGAACTTAAATTCTTACCAGTCATGGTTAGAGAATAAGTGCCAGAAGGCTTACTCATAGAATCCAAGAGAGTGCACAAATGATCCAACTCGGCTTTACTAAGTGTCGGAATTGCCTCCCCAGATGGTGGTGCAGATACCTCTTCACCCTCGAGAACCAAGTTGGACACTGTTTGGTTAACCTGCCGTTGTTGACTACCTTCAAAACCCCCAGAGCATCCAAAAACCTTGTCTCTGCCATGGAGTTTAAAACAAGTGTCTTTAGTGTGACTAGACTTCTTGCAAAAAGGACACCAACGCTCGTCACGTTTGGTGGATGACTTCCAAGAGGATGAACCAGGCCTTTCAGATGATAACCCACCAATAGGACCTTTGTCGGTGGCCAAAGCAGAACCATCACTTGAATTACCAGTATTCTAAAATGACAGTCCGACGACTCTCTTCCCCCCTAACTGTGTAGAACACCTCGGAGAGAGAAGGAAGCTTGTCCTTACTTAAAATCTGAACTTGAATAGGATCATACTCAGAATTCAACCCAGATAGAAACTTAAAGACATTTTTGTCCACGCTCAATAAACTTGGTTAAAGTAGCGGGTCAAGGCATTTCATCTTTAAGTCCTGGTTTTGACCAAGCTCAATCCATAAACCATTCGAGTACCATAATAATCGCTAATGATGAAAGAGATCCTTGCTTGGTATTAAAAATTGTGTTTTCTAATTCATAACACGCAAAGAATATCTTGTTTCATAAAATAGGTTTGACTCAAACTATCCCAAATTTCACGTGCAGAAGTAAAAAACATACAATTCTTACTGATATCTGGTGTCATAGAGTTCCATAGCCAAGTCATAATCAAAGAATTTTCATAATCCCAAATTCCAAATTGTGGGTCATCGGCCTTCTGGAGGATCCCCGACAAATGTGTGACAACTTCCGACGACCCTCGAGAGTGGTGCGAATAACTTGGGCCCATTGGAGATAATTCTTACCATTGATGTGATAAGAAGAGTGTAAACCGGAAGATCATGAGGATTCGATAGTCTTAGCCACGGCAACTCGGAGGCGTCTGAGTGATGGTGGAGGACCGGGTGTTCATCAGAGACATTCCCGGTTGGACCCGAAAATGGCAAAAGGAACGGGGAGGAGCCGACGAAGCAAACGGCGGTGGTCGCGCGGTGAATGGCGGCTTGGAGGGCGGCGCGTGGGCATACGCGTAAAGTGCGGCGGCTTGGGCTTTTCGCGCGTGGTCGGTCGATTTGGGGTGGGCTTTGTCTTGAGGTGGCCGGCAAAAACGCCGACAAGTAGTCCCAGTGGGGCGGTGAGGCCAAAAACGGCGGCAAGTGGCGGGTGGTGAGGTTTGAATACTCAAGCAAAGAATAAATGTAATAGAGACAAAGAATAAAGGTCTCAAGTGGAAGAAAAAAAAAGAAAGGCAAGCCCTAGGAACGACCTAGGTTCCGATACCATATAGAAAGAAGGAATGTCGAAATGTATGAATATTATTCCTTGAAATATTATGTACTGAGAGAAGGTTACAATATATAGGCTAATGCTATTAATTGTTATCCTAAAAATAAGGAGAAAAATCAACCTTAATAAAAACAAGAATAAAATCATATCTGTATATATCTAATATTAATGGTGATATATTACAACAATATATATATATATATACACACACATACAGGAGACCAACAGAGTGAGTTAGTTATTCTCATAACTAAATTTCTCTAACATCTACTATTGTTAAGTATTTATGGAGGGACATCCCTACCAGAAGGTTGCATAAGAAATTCTTCCTCTAATGAAATGATAGCGCATAAGACATTGTGAAAGTGACGACTAATTGTCTCCCCTAAACGATGGAATAAGAAAGACACGGTTCTGTTTTTGACATTATGGTCTATAATGTGTAGGAATTTAGTTACTTGTTCCTCAATTGTAGAGCGTGTTGAATCCTTTACTCTACCAGTCGCTCCAAATTTCTCACATAATTGCATGAATGCTGGAGGGCCCATGAATATGACATCCCGGTATTTTTGTGTCTCTAGCAGTTGTCTCGTTAATTGAATACGCCTACGCTCTCATTCAGGATTTCCATCACTAATTTGACTTGGTCTAAACCTTGATAACAATTACAATTTGCAACAAATGCAATGCATGCACAATATAACATAAAAGAACCACAAACAGGTACGCTGCCTCTTATCCAAGTCTTCTATCACGAGTTAAGATTTGCACTTCAGTAGGCATCCCAAAATTAGGCATTTCTCTTACTTGTAACTGCACTACATTTATGCCTTCCATTCCATCTTCAAATTTAACTTCTTCCATATTTTCGAACTCTCATCAAAGAATACCCAATTTTGACCTGACTAAAAGAAAATAATAAAAAAAAAAAAACAAAAAAGAGAAAAATAAAAAAATAAAAAAAAAAAAAGATTTTTGTTTTTAACCCATCTTTTTTAACCCAAATACATAAGCCCAAAATATAATAGAAAATAAAAAATAAAAAAAAAAAGTAAAAAAAAAAATGAAAAAAAAAGAAAATAATAAAAAATAATAAAAAAAAATTTGTTTTTTCGTTGGGATAAAAATCATTTTTTAGCCATGCAAAGATCACCACTATAGGGGACAAGCACTTTTGCCTCCCATTCTCTTTTTCCACAAAGGCAATGCTTTTTACTCCCCACTTAGTTTCCCACTTGCACTACTGAACAAACAGATTCTCTCACTAATTGCACCTACTCCCTCACTAATTTACCCACTCCATTATCACCGATCGCTAGCAACTAATAAGAGAGGACCAACTTCAAGACCTTGGGAGGGGATCTCTCCATCTGGGGCGAGAGAAAACTTTCAAAGACCAACCTTCACCAAGAAGACAAAGCACACCAACCTAATCAACTCATCATCACCTTCTCTCTAAGCTTCAACCGTGAGCATTCTCGCACTAATACCGACGAGCTTACCCATTCCCCTTCATCTTCATTATCAATATTCATCTTCCTCTCCTTCACCTACCATCACCCATCAAACTATCATCCACTGAAGCAAAGAAGCTTCCTTGGCATCCACCTTCCATCACCCAAGCATTTTTCATCATCACCTCCCGTCGCCTTTGACCATCGAATCCATCCTCTCATCCGACCGTCGGACCGCACTGAAGCCATCGCCTTTTTCAACCGACCGTTGAACCCCGGATCCTCCAAACTTCACCCCATTCTCATCACCTTCGCCACCATAAGACCACATCACAACCGACCGTCGGGCCGTAATCCTTTAAACCAAATCCATCCCCTCACTCGACCAACTTCACAAAGCCCACCTTCATCCCCTCGAACCGACCGTCGAACCACCCGGGTTACTAGCCCACCTTCACCTCTAACTCGACCGTCGAAACCCATCCAATCTCCATTACCATCCACCAACAACCCGTCCAAAACTCCATTACCATCAACCAAACTCCATCCCCTCATTCGACCGTCGAATCCATCAACCTTCCTCACCGACCGCTCGACCGCATAAAGCCGATCCTTCATTTTACCATCCACATTCATCTCCAATTCGACCGTCGAACCGTGAGCTCTACTTCTCTTACCGACAAGCCATCCAAACCTTCACACCATCAACCAAACTCCTTCCAACCGACCGTCGAACCACACCGGTCACCATCCTCACCAAGCAACCTCACCAACAACCCATCCAAACTCCATCACCATCCACCAACCTCCAACTCGACCGTCGAACCCTAAAACTTTCTCCTCACCGACCGTCGAACCTCGAAAACAAGATCCACCTCACCGACCGAGGCCCACATCCTTCCCTTTTTCCGACCGTCGAACTCAAGCACAAACTCCATCACATCCGACCGTCGGACCCCAAAAGCAAGACCACCTACATTCTCCAATTCGACCGTCGAACCGTGAGTTCCACTCCTCTCACCGACGAGCCATCCCCTCATCCGACCGTCGAACCTCACCAATCAACCTCACCGACCGACCTGAGATCCTTTCCAACTGACCGTCGAATTCTAGATCCTTTCCAACCGACCGTCGGATCAGTTACCAAATCCTTCAACCAGCCGACTGTCGAGCTGTCAATACCAGTCACTCTCCTACGAGTCTCCTCTTGCACTACCAGAGTGTTTATTGAGCAACCTTGTACTCGGCCGTCGGACCTCGAGAAAGCGCTCCCGATCGTCGGACTTCTAGAGAAAGCAATTCGACCGTCCGAATCAAAGAAGCCACCACCCTCCCCTACTAATTTGATCGTAAACGAGGTCCTTACTTGTTGAATCTCTCATTTTGGGTTATCTGTTTCTTGGTTTTCTTTACGTTTCCTTGTTCTTTTTTGTTTCATTTATTATCGCTTTGTTGGGCTAGAATTTGGGAGTAAAAAATGATAAATAAAAAATAATTAAACATTTTTAAAAAAGGAATAAAAATGGGTTACCTGAGTTATGTTGACTATTTTATTTCTAACCCATATATTTTGTAAATATCTCGAGTTAATGATACTTGATAATTTACATTTATTATTATTATTACATTTAAATTATTATCATGTTTTTTTTTTATTTTTTAGTTAAATTGCTAATTGATAAATTTTAAATAAAAAGTTTTGCGACAAATTTGATAATCAATGGGTGACGTCTAATACGCGACGCGAGTTTCACCCATTTAATCATTAATTTGAATAAGCGAAATGACGAACATTGTTGATTCAAATTTCTCAATTTTTTTTTAAAATCAACCAACCCACAATATTTTTTTAAAGAACTACGTAACTTTGAGTTCCCCATTGCTGCACTGCGGGATACGTAGGGAGCATAATTTCACTTCTATCAAGCCAAAATTAAATTTTCATAATTTTGTGGTTTCGTTTTTTAGTTACAATGTTTGCAAAAAGGGTAAAATAAATATTTTCAAAGATTATTAAGAATTTGCATAATTGACTTAAGGTATGCGTCTTAGGACGGGTGTGTTAAAAGTGCAATTAAGTTTCCACCCTTCCCCAAGCATAACCGACTTAAGAATCCAATTTGGTTTTAAAGACCATTTTCAAAGAGAGGTTTTCCAATTTTTTCCAAATTCAAATAAAATTGGTGGCGACTCCATTTTCTATTTTCATTTTCTAAAATAATTCGAGTTGCTATTTATCCCGCCGCGATTTTACGGTCGCGACACTCATCTCTCTCTCTCTCTCTCTCTATATATATATATATATAAACCTTGAATACGTATTGTAATATCAAGAAACAAAAACAATAATTAAATACTACATATGAATAAATAATTGTAATTACTACATCACAACTCAATAAAGAGTGAAACCAACTAAAATATAAAAAGAAAAGCATCAGGTGGCCACATTATACCAATTGCAATACTAGCATATTTATAAACACAAAGGATTGACAAGCACCCTGACAATCCACATTGCCTTTTCTTTTTTCTAGTTTCAGTTTTTCTCTTCTTTTGCCAAGTTCATTTCTTCTATGGAAAAATTTTATGGGTTTACTTCAGAATTCAGATGATCTAGTTTTCTGCAAATTGAAGAGGGTGACAACTAGCCTGCTTGACCTATCTCCAAGAGTGGTGTAATATTATATATCTAATCACAAAGTATCCAAAATGAAGCAGAAAACAGATCACTGGACGAAGCAAGAATCAAAATCTCTATTGGCTTATTCTTTTATTAACTTGTTGATAACTTTGACTGTACTGGCCAGCTACAGAATGTTAATGTTGGACTCTAGGAATTCCTGAGATCCTCTAGCAGAGGAAACCTGCAATTTTTTCTCTCTCTCCTCCTCTCTTTTTAATAATTTTTCTCAATTTTAAACTTGAACACTCTGGCAAGTTCCTGTTGCATCTTCAATTTCCTATGGTCTACTCTATAGTGTAGTTAAAACGGAATATATGACCAAAGCATTCTCAGAGGTAGACTCTCGTAAATTTGCAATCTCTTGGTATATAAGTAGTAATGTATTTGTTCAGGTCTTTTGGCCTAACCCTTAGTTGGTTAGGCACTCAGGAGATTAGAATAGACCATGGTTTTAAATTGCGGTTGTAGTTGCGGTTGCAACTTCTATTCATTGGTCTGAAGGATCTTATATTACGATTAAAAGGAGCATTAAAAATAGAAAGCCATGCAAGGTGCAGAACAACTAAATGGCATCAAAAGGTCTAATGCTTACCTGTCAATATGAATTTTTTTTAAACTTGTACAAAATATATAAAAAAAATCTATAATTATTTTAACTCTTCATATATCTTCATTTATAATATTTTATAGACTTTTACTCATTTAATAAAAAATTTTATCATCTTAAAGAATAATTAAAATTGAATTCATAACCAAAATAACATAATTATTGTATCATAGTTATTAATAAGTCTTTTAAAGTTTTATTTAGGCATATATAAGTATAAGAAAGTAAGAAATTAAATAATATATAAACTTAAATAAGTTTCAAATAAATTTTATGAAAATATTTCATATTTTTAATACCTCATCAATAATTAATATTAATTTTAAACCCTTAATATAAGTTATTAATTAATTATAACTATTCTTAATTCAATTTTAACACACTATTATCAAAATTTTTAATTTTTTCACAACTTTTTTCAATTTCCCACTTCCCAAATTTTTCCCACTCTTTTCCTCAAATTTTTTTTTTTTTTTTTTTCCAATTTTCCCCAATTTCCCCACCCCACCATCCCCCAAATTCCTCTCAAACCCAAGCCCAATTTCCCCTGCAATAATACCCAAAAACAAGTGCGTCCAGCTCCAATTTTTCCTTCCTTTCCCCAAAAGTCTCCATTCTCCCTACCTTTCACTCACGAACTCCCTATTCTTTCACTCTTTCCTGTCTCTACTCTCCATCTCCATTTCTTTGTTTGTCACTTTCTCCATCTCCATCTCCATCTCAATCTCACAACACATGTGCCGCAACTCACATCTGCGCGCGCCCTCCACCTACGGTTTCAACCGCGCGCGCCCCACCCACGGCCGCAATTAAAGCGCGCGCCCACCCACGACCACAACCCATCTCTTGGGCGCCCCCACCCTCTTCCTCTCTCGCTTTCACCCCTTCCTCTTCTTCTTTTTTCTTTTGAGTCATTCGACAACAACGTAATCGAACGGCAGCGGTTTTGCGGCCTTTGGCATTTTAGCACTTGTTACGTTGCGGCCGCAACACCATTACGTTGCGGCCGATTCACGTGATTTTGAATCACAACGCAATTAATATTTCCTACGATGCCAGGTTCACTAAAAAAGTTTAAATAGTGTCCAAAGCCAACAGCCGGCAATATTGCGGCCGCATCAAGTGATGCGGACCGCAATTTAGAACCCATAGACTAAATGATAAGAGAATATGTTTAGTTCATTCCTACAATGCTCCTTAGCAACTGAATCTATTTGGCTGACCGATCTTATATTACAAACTACAATTTGATTAAAAGGAGGGAAAACTGAAAAATAGAAAGCCATGAGAAGGGAGAGAGAAGCAGAACACCTAAATGGCATCGAAAGGTCTAATGCTTACCTGACAAGATATTCCTTTAGCAGCTCTTTCGTTTTGACCAACTTGTAAAGAGGATTACGATACACATCCAAGTCCAGATGAACACTTATTTTGTTGATGTTCAATGCTGCACAAAACTGCTGGATTGAAACCACAGATTAATTGCAAATATATATATATATATAAACAGGTATACAATAGATACTTTTACAATCTTGAAATTGAGAGCAACTATTTGAGGAAGAGATATTGGAAATGCCAAAGCCATTTAATCAGTTAAAAATATGTTGGACTTTCTTGAACTTGTAGTAAAACGTAGTTTAGAAAGCCTAATGACTTTGAAGTAAAACTTTGATTATAGGCTTTGGAATGCCTTATAAGATGCCAATAGGCAATAGATATGCAGGGCATGTTACTCTCTTCTCATGGATAAAAATAATGGAATGACTTCAAAGGTGTTGTATAAAATCTAATATATAGTTCTGCTGCAAGACCCACCAATACTTTTTTCCCTCCACAATTTCCTATTTTATTGAGTTCAGATCATGTTCAATAAAATACCCACTAGAAAAATCAACCAAAAACAGCTTCAAAAGAAAAAAAAAAAGGTTCAACCATCAAAATCACAAAACAACCCCTCAACAGTCCCTGCAAATGCAAATGCAAATACAAACTAGAACTCCTAAGAAAGAATTAAAAAAAGGGTCTCCGCTTCTGATAGGATTCAAGGGAAGCAGCTCAAAAACAAGTGCTCCGTGAAATGATGGATGTGCCAATGTCTTTTTTGCATGAAGTGCATATATGGTAAGAAAGGGACCAAAAAGAAAGACATTTACTTTAGTGTTCTTTATATGCTAGCTAGATATATATCTCCTGAATTCAGAAACACATGGTGCATCGAGCACCATTCAGTCACATTGTGCATTAGCTTTAAATAATAATACCAAACACATGTCGGATGATGGAATATAAATTTAACATGTTATATTAAGATTTTTTCTGATTAATTTAAATGGTTTCTTGATAGTAGCTACGTAATAAGTGATAACTAAGGATATAGAAAGGGGGAATATTAAAGAGAAAAGAAAAGAAAGTGGGTAGGGATTGGATGGGAGATTTTTGAGAAAAAAAAAGGAATGACTTATTTTTTTATTTTTAAATTAAGAGAATTATAAAATATTTATAAAATTGAATAAAAGATGATTGAAAGATTATATGATTATCTATCATTTTATTCTTTTATTTTAAAAAAATCTAAAATATAGAAAATATTTACTCAAAATAAAAAATAAGACATCTCAACCCCAACTTGATTTCTAATATTTCCTACTGTTAACAGGTTCACTAAAAAAGTTTAAATAGTGTCCATCTCCTACTGCTAACAGCACAACAGGTTCTATTATATCTACCACTGGAACTACTTACCATCTACATAACCTATGAGTTTGGTCACTAGTGAAATTAACTACGTGGTACTGTGTAATTCATAGGTAGAATGCCCTCACTATCTTCCGCCGCTGATTCTAAGGGTATAATGTCAACATCAACACAAACCCATAACGTGGGTTGCTGAGCAAAAGAACTGGAAGAAAGATGAGACATTTGAAAAAAAAAAAACTAAAGACAAATAAAGCAGAAAGAAGTCTCAGAAATTACTTACTGCTGCAAGGTGAAATCACAATATTGCTTGTTGCTTGTCGAAAAATGGTGGTGGTTGTGTAGCGAGTACAACAAAGTTTTTGAAAATCGTGTGAGAACTTAGACAAGACAACTTCAGAATAAAGAAAGGATGTTTATCATCTTATATAATAGTAATTATAATTTGATATTAAGTTATTTACTAATTAATGTTAATGTATTTATAAAATTAGTTTAAAAAAATTGAGATAAAATTTATTTGAAGATTTTAACTTTTGAATGAGATATTATCTAATTTAAAAATAATTATTATCTTATATTAAGATATTTATTATTAAGATTTAAGATTTTTATAAAGTTAATGAAAATAATTTTTAGATGCTCATTTAATGAGTTTAAATTAATTACTACTTGACTTAAAAATAATTATTATATAATATTAAGTTAATTATTAGTAAATTTTAAAATATTTACAAAGTTAGTAAAAAAATTTATATTAAAAAAATATTTGAAATTTTGAATAAGATACTAATTAACATAAAAATATTTATCATCTTTTATTAAGTTATTTATTATTAAGCTTTAAGGTTATTACAAAATAAATAAAAGAATATTTTCAAAGAAAGTGATTATGAAAGTTTGAATGATTACTATCTAACTTAATCATAATTATTATATTATATTAAGTTATTTATTACTAAGACTTTAAGAATTTTACAAAATAAATAAAAGTAGTGTCATTAGAACTGTAATAATTGAACTTAATATTATTAGGTAGAAATAAGTTTAAATCCTTGGATAAGTAAATGAATATCATAGAAATTAATGACTTTCAATTAAGGTAATATTTTTTAGAACGGGTATTATTTTATTTTAACATATTCTTTTGGAATTGAATTACAATAGGATAATTTAGCTTTGAAAACGCAAAGAAACATTAATGAAAAATAATTGATTTTCATTATGATAGGTAGTTGTAATGAAATCTTAGTTTTAGAATTTTAATTATTGATTGATCCCATTTATTTTATTTTGTTTGCTTGTTTCAAATTTATTTTTTATTTTATTCTTCACAATTTTTTTTTGTTCGCCTACATAATTAAAATTATTATAGTTTAATAATCATGCGATTCTCACAGCAATAATACTCTTATTTATTATTTTATTACTTGTGACTACATGTATACTTAGGGCTTGTTTGACATAATATATTAAGTATGATAAGATAAATTAATATAATATATTATAATTTTATCAGTTGTTTGATGTAAATATTATATTGTATAAGTTTATTCATCAAATTTTTTTATACGTTAAAATGATGAATAAATTAATCAAGTCTTGAAAGAAGGGATTAGACTTGATAGAATTTTGATATACAAGTTCTTATAAAAAAAATTTCATTATAATTCTAAATATCTTGATTTTTTCAACCTTTAAGTATAAGATTTTATACTATCAAATTTTATACTATCAAATCTTATACTATCAAATTTAATACTATCAGATTTTATCATATCATTTATATCAAACGGCTTCCTTATGATTTGATCAATACAAAAGAATAAGATATTTTCGTCTCAAAATATATTTATTCAATCTTTAAAGCTAGTTTGGTTTAATTTTAGAAAAAAGAGAAGAAATAATTTGTCTTCCCAATAAATTTTTACAAGAAAGAAGAAGGGTATCACTTTAGTTAAAGGGTCTTTTAATCATTTACAATCTATAAACTATACAACTCTGAACTTCTTAAAGCGTTCCTATATCAACTTAAAGGTTACAAACACGTGTTGGTTGCTGAATAAAAGTAAGTATTTTTTTCCCCGTTTCAAACTGATGCTTTGGCTTTGGATGCCATGTGCTTCACTCCTTTGGCACGTTACCTGCTGTAGAAAGCAGTTAAATGCATTTGATTTTAGATGTCATTTGCTTCACTCATTTGCACTCCTTTGGCACGTTACCTGTTGCAGAAAGAAATTTTTTTTGGACTTTGGATGCCATTTGCTTTACTACTTTGCACTCCTTTGGCACGTTGCCTGCTGCAATCTCAATTTTTTTTTTTGACTTTGGATGTCATTTGCTGCACTCCTTAGCACGTGATACGTACCTTCGTCAAATAATTTTATTTTTTTTACTTTGGATACCATGTGAATGCATTTAATGATCATGTGGTGTGAGCAACAAAAGAGCTTCTGCTTTCTTCATCCATTCCACGTGTTTTCTTCACCTTCTCCACTTGACCAGGTAGTTATGCATAGACATGTTGAGAGAGACGGCTGCAGACCTTGCTTTTTGGAGACAAGTGATGCCATTCAGCAGTGGGTTTGGGAACGTCTGGGTCTATGCTAAACTTAAGTGGTGTAGTATGAAGCAAACGCATGGTGTGGGTGAGGATGAATAGGGCTTATAAGAGTCTGGATCTTTTGCCTACTTTTCCCATGGTCGACAAAGTAATCTGAAGTTGCAGATAGGAGTTAGTGGGGGAGTCGCGTGTTGGAGATGACAAAGTAGAGGGGTATTTCAATCAGCCCACACTACGATTTGTTTCCAGCAAACCCAATCGAGACTCTCCTTCCACTATAGCATCAAACTGTATTTTCCTTCTTCTTTTCGTTTGCTGCTCTGTGAAGGTGAGAAATCTCAAATCCACGGTATGGAGTTTGGATACGATTTGTCAATGAAAATGAGTTTGGAGGTATAGTTCTTTAGTCAAATTTTCCCTCTTCCCATGGTAATTGTTATTTCCCCCCTCTTTTTCCCGAATTTAAATTCAAATTCTTGGGCCTATAAATATGGGTTGCTATTGCTCTGAGATTGTGTGCAATCAATCAGCTTGAAGTTTTTACCTTCGTAATCTCAGATCTTGAACTTATGCTAAGTTTCTACTATTTTTTTTCATACTATACTTGGCTAATATGACACCTATATTTGATCCTGTGAGCAAAATTTATGTTGAGAGAGAAACTTTGAGGCTCAAGGTTCGCATCATCTGCCTCTGGAATGTCTCAGCATTCAACAATGCATCTCAAATAAGTTCTTTTGAAATAGTTCTGTTGGATGAATATGTAAGTATCAATATGCTATTTTTGCTTGTTTCTATCTTAACCTTTTTTGATAATTTTTTTTTCAAGGGGGTAAAATTCAAGCTTCAATCAAAAAGACTCTAGTGTACAAATTTCTGCCTAACTTGGTAAAGAGGGCTATGTATAAGATGACCTACTTTATTGTTGTCCCTAACACTGGTTGTTATAGAGTCACAACTCATGACTACCGATTAGTATATCAGTTCAAAACTTTTGTTATTGTGAATCTGAGCTAATTCCTCTTCATGAGTTATCTCTTATTCTGTTTGGGGATGTCTACAAACATGATGAAAATTTTGATTTTTTTAGTTGGTATAGTTTATAGATTCCAAACTAAATCATTGTTACTTTCTCTCTTTTTTATTTCTATTTGTTTGAGTTCATTTTTTAATCCTTATGTGATTGTTATGTACAGATGTTATGGCTTTGTTGTCTAGTGTGTCAACAAAAAAAAAACAATATGAGAGAGATGGAAAGATGACGAAAATGGTGGTCATGGAGTTTATAGATTGTCAATATATTTCTTATTATATATTTTCATTATTATATTACATATTTTTACACTACTATTGGTTTTGATAATCATTGATAACTGATATATTCTTTGGGTGTTATAAGTGCTGATAGTATCTATTGAATTTGTTTTTGGTAGGGAAAAACTTGAATGCACTCTGTTTTATGATTATGTTGAAGAGCTTAATGCATTCCTTGCAAGTGGTGATCCGAATGATCTTGTGATAGTCGTCCAATTAGCAAAAATTAAGTAGTTCAGAGGTGAAGCTGCTTTTATAATTGATTTTTTTTGCTAATTTCTTATATTAAATTACCACACATTATCTGATTTCTTTTATTTAATTTTTCTCTTTAGGCAATATTATTATTCAGAATGTCATGCATGCAACTAAACTGATGTTTAATCTAAACATTACTGAGGCCATTGAATTTAGAAATAAGTGAATTTCATCTATTTCATTTTTTTGCCAATTTTTTTCCTACTAAAATTTGGTGTGATTGTCATTCTATTGACATAAATGTATTGTTTGTATTATGTGCAGACTTTTCATACATGATTTGGGTGGCTTCCAAACCTTGGCAATTGTACCTGATGGGCTTAGAGTGTCTATTGATGATGATTTCATGCGCTTTCATATTCGAAAGAACATACGACAGTTAGCAAGGATTGAAGAGGTTGGATAAGATACCTCCTTCCCCCTGTTGTCTGAATATTATGGTTTGATTACCTTGCAGTGTTTCATTCTTGTTGGATATTATTGTTTAATAATTCTGAAGAGGTTAGATTAGATAATTTCTTTGTCTCTTTTGTCTGATACTTGACCTTTGATTTTTTATGTTGATAATTCCCTTGCATTCTAAATTACGTATGCCTCCAAATTTCCAGGTATGGAAAATCAGAACAATAAAACCAAAAAAAGGTGCTTGTAGTTGCAGAATTTATATACATAAATTACAAAAAGAGAGCTCATTCAATTCTCAATGGATTTTAGCTCCCTATTCCTCCAAATCATTCAAATAGTGGGCCACTTATTTAATTTGATGTATTTGCTGGATTTTAGCCTATCTCAAAGGAAACGGAAAATTGCCAAACGAAAAATGAAAACCGTTTGAGGAGGATGTAAAGACGTTTGCAGGGGGAACGTAAAACCAAACACACTTAATCAAGAGAACCAATGCTAAATGCATATAACTACTGTTTCAGAGATACAAACAAGAAAGTGAATCCAGACTTAACATAAAACAACATAAAACTGTATTTTCTTCACTGATTCTCACCATAATAATTTGTCACAATGTGGCCCTCCTCATCCCAAACTATTCTAGAACCATTTCCTTCAGGACTCCGCCAGTATGAATACAAAAAAGTAACCATTGTTTGAGTCCATATGTAGGCTAATAAAAATCCTATGATCCTTATAAGTAATGACTAATAAATTAGATAGTCTTCAATATAACCTTGAAACGATTTAACATCAGATTTGATGGTTAACTATGAAGTTACCTCAACCACACCAGTTACATTAAGTTGAGGACGCAATGTCACATCAAAGATGTTAACAACAGAGTATGTATTCCGTTAAAACAGTTGTACAATTCAATCCTGCCAATCACAATAAATTGGAATAAGCTGCCAGGAACACTGCTACAGAAGGGTGAAAAAGTGCTGAAAGCTGACCTCTGTTGGAAAGAACGGCCCGGTAGAAAACACAGGAGGGGTTACTTCTTCAAGTGTCACTGATGGATCTCCCAAAGCTAGGGCTGTAAATTTACAATTTATTAGAAAATTTGCTAGTAAATACTAATGGAGACTTTTATTAAAGAACAACCCGATTTTCTCACCACACTTTTCTCTCACGTAACTTTTTACACTATTTTCCATACCATTAAAATTAACATTCACATCTCAACATTTTCTCTCAATAAATCACAATTATTAAAAAGTGATATAAAAAATGACGTGAGATCATTATTTTCCATTAAAGAATATAACAGTATGTCTATCATGAAAGAACATAGAATATTAGAACACAGCTGCCGGAACTCTCTTGCTGTACTCCACCAATTCCATATTTACAATTGATGTTATAGTACAATTATGAACTCATACTACCATTGGTTACTCACGGCTCCATGTAACAAACTAAGAATCAAAATCAAATACACCAAACTGAAGGTGATCAACCTCATCAGTATTTACAAAATAAAAATGATAAATTTTTTAGCTATATCTATAAATGCTTCAAGCGGTAAAAATAAAAAACATAGATGACATTCACCATTCAATTTATTCCAGTTCAAAAATTATGAACTTTCCAATGCACAATCAAACAAGTTGAACACAAAAGCAGAACAGTGCGAACCTGACAAGTACCTTGAAGAATGGAAACAGGAGTACATAGTCAAACTCGCCATTATCACACGTCGTGTTGGGGACAGAACAATTTTCCTCAGCATTACACCAAAATCCTGAGTTTGATCTTGAACAGTCCTACATGTATATATAATCAAATAAGCATACATCAACAAAAGTCACAACGACTCCACATAAGAAAAAGCAAAACCAACAATGAAAAGGCAATCTTATGATCAATGACCAGCACAAAGATTCAAACTTTGGTTAATGTAACAAAAAATTTACACACCCAGCTGCACTTTTTTATTGAAATCTTAGTTTGAAAGAACAATGGAACTATATAGTATAATGGGGCAACCTTGAAATGGAGATGGGTTGGGAAGGAACGGCGTCGTTTTGCAAGTGTTGGGAGTAAGAGCATACAGAGGACATGCCATCAAAGCAGAGCTCACGGCGGCTCAGAACACTGCTTCTGCTTGTTTGTGTTGGTACTCCCAGAGACCACAAATTGCATGCTGATACTTGCATTTTCTACCCAAAAATAAAATAGTGGGGAGGATTTGAATGAGTAAAATAGAATGAAAATTTGCAAACTTGAAAATAAAATTTGGAGTGTGAGAAAGCAGAGAGAGAGAGAGAGAGAGAGAGAGGGGGAGGCAGATAAGGGTGGCTCCGTGGCTGTGCTCTGTTGTTTGAGTTTGAGATATACCACTGTCTATATTGCTGCCGAGTACATTTGTCATTTGCCTGAGCTATGAACTTCCAAGGCTGCCCCTCTCTGAATTCTAGAATTTTCACTTTTTACCACTGAAAAAGAATGCATAGGAACTATGTAAGTATGAAACTTATAGGCTCCAGGAGGGTGCTCTCCAGTAGCATCCTACTTCAGCATCTGAGTCTTTTATTTTTTATTTAATAGTTAATATTTATTTTTATATTTTAATATTAAATTAATACTTTTTAATATTGACTATTAAATGTAAAATAAAGAGTCTCAAATGTTGCAGTAAGATGTTACTGGACAATACTCCACAGAAGACAATCTGAGTCCAACTTATAATCCTTGTGTACATATTTGATATTAGTTGTATCAGATATTTAATATTTTTAAATATTTTTTATTTATTTTTTAATTTTTTTTATCAAATTAATATATTTATATTATATCATATTCCTATCACATACCTATATTTATACTTCTTAACTTAATACTAGAGTGATCTATTTTCATATTTTTTGTGTGTGTTTGAATTATTATAGTTTGTAAATTATGGATTATGTCACTAACTTTGACTCAAACCACATTTATTTTTTGAAAAAAATTAAGAAAAGAAAAGTTACTTTATTTTAGAGTAAGAATAATTCAAGAGCTTACAATAATCCTTATAAATCATTTACACTATTTTTTTTGTTGATAAATAGTTAGGGGAATTAATTTTACCAGATATAGAATATGAGAATTGAATCAAAGCCTCAACCTTGATAAAGTTAAAAAAATACTATTTGAGCTACAGCTCATTAGTATAAATTATTTGCACCATTAGTCAGATAAAAAAATCCAAAAATATATTGTTAGATAAAAAAAATACTTTTTATATTGGTGATGTTCAACTAAAAGTCTAAAATATAGATATGTAAAATTACCTGTAATCAATTTGTAAAAATTATATAAACATTGTGAGGTACCTAAGTATTTATAGGTTTCAATATTGTTAGGCTAAATGACTTTAAACCAGGTTTGAGCATAGTTTGTCTTAGTTCAAAAAACCAAACCAAACTTTTGAACCGAAAATATGGTTTGGAAGAATTGAACTGGATTGTATCGTTTGGTAAGATAAGAATTGAATGAAAATAAACTACTTCTTCTAATGTGGTTAACTGGTTCTATTTTTCCCAAATTACTAAACTATTTTTTCCAAATCTCACAAACCGCAACTCTTCAGAAATGAACCAGAAAAGCATCGCAGATCTCGAGCAACGAGCAATCTTCAAATAAAAACTAGAGATAGGAAGCATCGCAGATTTGTAGCAGCTTGCTTTTGAAGCTCTCAAAGTATCTTCTCTATTCTCATTATTTGCTTCCATTTTTTCCTTTTGATTTTATTATTTAAATAACAATAAATAACCTTTTATTATGTTTTTAAACTTAAAACTGGTTCGGTGAATTCCAATAATTAAATTGTATTTCACAAATGGATAATAACCACACCACTTTATTCAAATTTTTATGGTGTGGTTTAGTGTAGTTCAGCAATTCCATTTGGTTTATTGGTTGGTTTATTGGTTCTTTTGCCCACCATACTTTAAACCCTTTTATTGTTTTTTTTAATTACTGAAAATTGTTATGGGAGTAATCCCATTCTCACCATTTATTATGAGTTTGGTTTAAAGCCAGCAAGGCCTTTCAGATTAAAACAAAAAACAAAAACCAACAAGGGCCCATAGGGAGGATCCATCTCCAAGATTGAGGCCCGTAAACTAAATGTGTAGCTTGACTCATGTACCATTTCCATTTTAATGGCGGCAACAGTCATTATCAACCAGCCATTGTTAGGGTTTAACCCTAACCAGACCTTTCCCTCCATTCACTCTCTTTCTCTCTTTCCTTTCCCTTTCTATGCACTCCCCCACTCGAACTCACCTCCACACCCCAATTTCACCAATTCAACTAACCATTTCTTCCTCTAATTTCTATTAAAAAATCAAAAATAAAAAAACCCTAATCCAAATGCTCTACTATTGTGCCCTCTTCCATTCTCTCAATTGATTATTCTTAAGTGCCCCAATTTCAATGGCAAGAGGCCCTGCGACCTCTCTCTTCCACTTCTGCACCCGCAAGAGAACCCTTTCCACCCTCAAAGCTCTTCTCTTGAAGCACTCCCGTACTTCAAGTTCCCAATTTCACACTCTCCATGACCCGCTTCGACCCTTTTCAACCCGTTTGCTGAACCCGGGTTTCCATCCGAATTTCTCCCAAAGTTCAAATTTCTCCAGCGGCAAAGTCCTCTCCCCACGGCCGTTTTCAACTGCCAGCAACGGCAATGAAAAGGGTAGCGGTGTGGTGGAGCCGGAGTACGAATTCGACGCTGATTTCGGTAAGAATGTTGGTTTTGAGCATGGAAATGAGGATAGTGATGGTGTTTATGCTTTATCTGAAAATGGGGTTGTTGCAAATGAGGGTAATAATGAATGCAATTTGAAGGTTGTTGATTCTGTAGAAAGTAGTAGTAGGGATGAATTAGAGAAGAAGAGTGAGCAATGTGTGCACGTGGCATCACGTGATCCTGTTGAATTGTACCGTGAGCTTTGTAGTGCCAAAAAGGGTGCAAAGCTGCAGAGATCAGAGGTGGAAGTGTTGATGGAAGTGTGCAATTTGTTTGCCAAATCAGGTTGGGCATCCAACCAGGCCCTTGCCATTTACATTGGTTTGTCATTTTTCCCCACTGCAGCACACAAGTTCCAGAGCTTTTTCAGGAAGAAATGCCCTGCTGATGTTGCCAAGTACTTGGTGTCACTTGGGCCATGTGATGCTGCTGTGAAGTTTCTGTTTCCTATATTTGTTGAGTTTTGTTTGGAGAATTTTCGTGATGAGATCAAGAGGTTTCGAGATATGGTTGAGTCGGCAGACCTTACAAAGCCTCACACTTGGTTCCCATTCGCGCGGGCTATGAAACGGAAGATAATTTATCATTGTGGGCCGACCAATAGTGGTAAAACTTATAATGCTTTGCAACGGTTTATGGAGGCGAAGAAGGGAATTTATTGTAGTCCGCTAAGGTTGTTGGCTATGGAAGTTTTTGATAAGGTTAATGCGAATGGTGTTTATTGCAGTCTATTAACCGGGCAGGAAAAGAAGCATGTCCCGTTTTCGAATCATGTTGCGTGTACTGTGGAAATGGTGTCAACACAGGAACTGTATGATGTGGCCATTATTGATGAGATTCAGATGATGGCAGATCCGTATAGGGGGTATGCATGGACGAGGGCGCTCCTTGGGTTGAAGGCTGATGAGATACATTTGTGTGGTGATCCTAGTGTTTTGGATATTGTTCGAAAGATCTGTCAAGACACAGGAGATGAGTTGTATGAGCAACATTACGAGAGGTTCAAACCATTGGTGGTTGAAGCAAAGACCTTGCTTGGAAATCTTCAACATATTCGGTCTGGGGATTGTGTAGTTGCATTCTCAAGGAGGGAGATATTTGAGGTTAAATTGGCCATTGAGAAACAGACTAAACACCGTTGTTGTGTGATATATGGTGCCTTGCCACCAGAAACTCGTAGGCAGCAAGCTACTTTGTTCAATGATCAAAGTAATGAATATGACGTTCTAGTAGCTAGTGATGCAGTGGGAATGGGCCTGAACCTTAACATTAGAAGGGTGGTTTTTAATAGCCTTTCAAAGTACAATGGTGACAAAATTGTTCCTGTTCCAGCATCACAGGTTAAGCAAATTGCAGGAAGAGCAGGTCGGAGAGGATGCCTTTATCCTGATGGACTCACCACTACCTTGCATTTAGATGATTTGGATTACTTGATTGAGTGTTTAAAACAACCTTTTGATCATGTTAAGAAGGTGGGCCTTTTTCCTTTTCTTGAGCAGGTTGAGTTGTTTGCTGGGCAACTTCCAATTTTGACATTCAGCCATCTACTAGAAAAATTTGGTGAAAATTGCCGTTTGGATGGGTCATACTTCTTGTGTCGACATGATCACATAAAGAAAATTGCTAATATGTTGGAGAGGATCCAGGGATTATCTCTAGAAGATCGTTTTAACTTCTGCTTTGCCCCTGTTAATGTTAGAGACCCAAAAGCTATGTACCACTTACTTAGATTTGCTACAACATTCAGTCATAAGCTCCCTGTCAATATAGCTATGGGCATGCCAAAAAGTTCTGCTCGGAATGATGCAGAACTCCTAGATCTTGAGACCAGGCATCAGGTTTTATCTATGTATTTGTGGTTGTCAAACCACTTCAACGAGGAAACGTTTCCATATGTGAAGAGAGCTGAGGAAATGGCTTCAGACATTGCTGCCTTACTGGGTCAGTCTCTTACCAAAGCTAATTGGAAACCAGAATCAAGGAATAAAGGGAAACCAAAAACTGAAAAAAGTGAAGGGCAACTAGAGCCAAGGAGTGCAGTCATATTAAAAACTGAAAAAAAGGAAAATGGTTATTCAAGGCCACAGTCACTTATTAAATTAAATGACAAGTAAGTCCCTCTGGATGTATATATCCTCTCTATCCAAGTGTTTATTTAATTTCACTATGTGTTGAATGGGAACATATCTCCTTTATTTCAAGCAAACTTCTGCTGTTTTTATTATCTCAGTGTATACCTTCTTTATCTAAGTGAAAGGCCCCTGGCTAGTTATGGTGGCATGTTCTTTTATACTTCCATTGGCTCATCAGTGGCGCTCATAAATTCTGGTTGCTGTAAGTACTAGGGTGTAAAATTCTACTGTTAGGGTCAGTTTGGTATGGTGGTAAAAATGGGGGATGAAAAATTTGTGGATCAGTTTTCAATACAATTTTGCTAATAAAACTGATCCATGAATTTTTCACCCCTATACTAAACTGATCATTAGGGGTAGTGTTTTCATGGGAAATGTCTTCTGGTGTTCTTTTTCTTTCTTTGTTTTTGGCCTTTGGTTTTTTTGTTTTTGGGGTTTGGGGGGATCAAGATTGTGGAGGAGATAACCATGTTGTTGACTTACGGGGTAGTAGTACTGGTGATATAATTGGAGGGTAAACATAGGAAGTCAGAATGATCGATGGATAAAGAAATAATTACTCAGGAAGTTTGAAGTTTCTGATTTATTAGTTATTTAGCGAAGCATTTGAAGTCCAATTATTTCAGAAACCTACAAAATAATTTAGATGCTTGTTTTTTTTTTGGGGCCTATCAATGTTAATCCGCCAATCTATGGAATCAAGTCTTGAAATGAAATTCTCATTCGGTATGTTCTTTTCATACCAAAGTAAGGAATCTTCATTCCTAAATATTAGAGGTGGAATATAAATATATAATCACCATTCTGCATCATATGTGCTCTAACGTTGTGAATGACTTCAAAATAAAGTAGTTGCCCTTTTTGTCTGTTCAGTGGTTTTAGTTACCTCTATAATAAAAAAAGTTGATGCACCTTAATATTTAACACACGCTTTATAAGTTTATGTGCCCCTTTGTAATATTCACAATGCACATGGTTAAGTCAGCTAGAGTCATCACTCATAATTACAAGATTAAGAAGGTGCTACTACATACTGATGAAGCCCCTAAGAGCTTAACTGCAATCTGTTTTAAGTTTATAAAGTAAAAATGAATATGGCTCCTGTTAATGTTAAAACTTTTGTATATACATAACTAAATAAGTGAGCAAACTAGAATACGATCAAGGCCTTTTAGAAGAATTGTTAATTTCACAAGTTCTGTGGGGTGTAGGACATGTTTGAGAAATCTTCCTAGGGTTTGTGGCATGCTTTAGGGTGCCAGAGTTGTAAATTTAAAGGTTGAAAAGATAAAACAAAAAAAATGACTGAATAGTAGGGTCACTGTTGGACTTCATAGCAGCAAAATATGGGATCCCAGAAGGCAATAATTAGGGTTTCGTGAGCCAAACTGCAAGACAATTTTGGGTTTGTTTATGAGTCAAAAGGTAAATATCTTTTTCAAAGCTGTAAACAAAGCAGGCTGAGAGGGATTGTAAACAAAGCGGTAAACAGCATCCATCTGAACAGTACAGAAAATTATAAAATAAGAGGGGAGTTAAAGAGAGAAGCCAAGAAATTTTGTTCACAAGCCTTCAAATAGTCAAATTCTCATCAACTCAAATTCCACCTCTACTAAATTTGAAGATAGAGTTCTATATAGACAAATCCTAACTAGACTTGGTTTTTTAAACTTGAAGACTCATGATAGGACTTCAATGTGAAGGCTACATTTTTTTTTAAATAAAAAAAAAAGTATGAAAATAGCTTGAGATACTAAGAGTTTGTTATACTAGTATGCTGTCCAATGAAAATAACTTTTTTCCACCTGGCTTTGCACTTATGCTGTTAGATTTCCTTTTAAGACAATTTAATTATGCATCTTCGTTAAGAGCAATGATCTCTGCCTTATTTTGTCATTTGTACATGTCTATGATAAGTAGATAACAATGCATCTTGGCTAGGAGCAGTGATCTCTGCCTCATTTATCCTTTGAACATGTCAAGGTAAAAAATCAAAGCAAGGCATTGTGTAAGTAGAACTAAATCTATCATACTCTAGGATAATTTACACTCTGGCATTTGTGAAGGTGTAGAGAAAGTACTTCCTTGATTTATTTGTGAAGATTATGGTTTCAAAGCTCAGCTGGGCATTGAAACTGATATGAAGAATGAAGTTTGAAGGGCCTTTGGTAAAACTGAACATGGTTGAGATTAATGTAATAATTGTGCTGAAAAGTACACCTGGAGCAGAACTGTTTGTTATGTCTATAACTTATATAATTAGGGAAAAATAATAAAATATCAAGTCATTTCTTATAAAAAAATAAATAAAATCGACTGGCTATTTGTTTCCTCCCTTGACCTCTTACTTTTTTTAAAATTTTACATATGTTCGAGATTTATAGTTGTTGATATAGTCTAGCATTCCTTTTTTCTGCTCTTCTGTTTTTCCCTTGATATTACTTGCTAAAATGGTGTCTCCGGCATATTTTTTTGGCTCCTCACTACAAATTATTTTTTGTTATTCAGGAAACGGCATGAAAATTCCTTACAGCTTGATCATTCAAAGAAAGTAGCTGCATAATATGATGACTGTGGA
This sequence comes from Ormosia semicastrata, assembly GCA_029884595.1. Taxonomy (NCBI): domain Eukaryota; kingdom Viridiplantae; phylum Streptophyta; class Magnoliopsida; order Fabales; family Fabaceae; genus Ormosia; species Ormosia semicastrata. Next base: position 7,857,459 of record JAQQTO010000021.1, on the reverse strand, counting down.
GGTAATTCTGCTAATATATTCTTCTATTTGTAGCTCTTTTCTTGCTTCTTTAGGGAAGTGTAGGGATCTATTTTCTGGATTATAAGCTTAAGTAGTTAAGCTCTTTAGGCTACGTTTGGATAAAGTATTTTAGAAGAGGAATGTAATTTTTGAGAGGATTTTAAATGCCATACATTATTTGCTTCGTTTGGATACTTTTTAAGAAATATTTTGAAATTGTCAACATTTTGATCGGGTATTTTTTAACCCAAAATCAAGGAATTTAGAATTACACCTTCTGAGGTGGGATTTTTGAAATCCCTTGCTCTTTCTTCTCTCCCTCTCATCCCCGATAACCTTGACCTTGGCCTCATATATCTTCTCTGCTATGGCTTTACCTATCACCCTCTTTGCAAAGTCGTGTTTTCTCCTCAATAACTCTAACTCAATGATTTGAGGACTTCATCTAAGATCTATTCTAGGTATTCGTTTCTATTCTCGATTTTGTTGATTTTGTTCTATGATTTTGAATATTATATTTTTTTATTTGATTTTTTTATTTGGCTTTTGTTTGAAAACTGCCACAGTTTGTTTCTAGTTTGGTGTTTATCATCTTCTTCTCTGATAAGCAATGTTGTAATTGCTATAACTTGTGGTTCTTTGTTAAGGAGATTTTTCTGTAATGAATATATTGCCCAATGGAGTCGTTGGTAGATTTGTGAATTGTGATGTTGCTTATGTTACAGCTTTTTGACTCAAATTGAAGTATTTGAATTTTAGACGAGGTGTCATTAGGTTCTGTTGTTCATTTGCATTTTTCATCTTTGATACACTAATATGAATCATTTTGCAATTCCACGATAAATTGATAAATAGTGGAAGGCCACATACCAAATTTAAACTCTACATAATGTTAATGGCTACCTAAAATTTAAGAAAAATAGAAATAGTTTGTTATATTATTTAGTATATCCTTCAAGCTAGAAAGAATGCTTATGCTTTTTTGCTCAGATTTTGCTTCCATCACATTGTATTTGCATCAACTCTCAATTTGGTGGTTCCTGTTTTAACTTCACATGTTGTGTAAGTGTAAGCACAAGTGTAAGAAGCAGATTGTATGTTGTTTTCCTCCAAGTTCATGAATGGGCTTAAACATATTTGACACTAAAGAGCCATTCTTCAATCTATTTTGTGGAAGAGAATTTAGGACTGGTAGTGTTAATATTTTAGAATCATTGCCTTGTACTGAGACAGCACTTTGCAGATTGAGCTACTTTTTGTTTTATTTAATATGAATATAGAATTTGGTTTTGCTTTTGCAGTCAATATAGCAATTTGTCAATGCTTCTCTCTATTGCCTTTTGGCATCTTAATTTATAATGAGTTAATGACTATTGCTCCCCTATAGCCCTTGCCCATTGCCCCCCTCCCTCGTGGTGGTGATTCTTCAAGTTCTTTATTTCAGCAGTTTGGGGAAGGTGATAATCTGCTTTTGAGTTTTGAAGAATGACAATCGCTTTACAAAATACAATAGTATTTCTGAATTACCTCAGGACAGAGTAGTGGCTGATACAAGAACTTATACTTGCCATTGCATTGCATCTCATTACTTGCCAGTACTAACTCTCATAACTTCATAAGTGGATTACTGACATGACATCACATATATTAACTCCAAGTTAATGTCTTGTCTTTACTTTCTGTACAAGTTTCGACCACTATTTCTTGCTGCATTTTGAAAATATTGTAAAAGATGCACACAAATAACTGTTTATTTGTTTTGAATTAAGAGGAATGGTATAATTAGTGGGATTTGATTGAATGAAAAAAGGTTTAATTGACCGCAAGACAATAAATGAGGAGATAGGGGCTGTGGCTGTGTAAGAATAAAAGGAATACAAAGATAGGGGAAGAAAGAAACGAAACACCAAGGAAGAGGAAAGAAAAGAAAGGTTGGCTTCAAATCTTTCAGTATCACAGTCAAATAAGGTTTCTAATGCTCTCTTTTACTGAGTGTTTTTATTTCATGCGATGCTTGTGAAGATGATATTCTTGGCTGCTATTTGGCATTGTTGTTCGTGGTTTTTGTTTGATGCTCAATGACAATATGAAAATTATTTGAATGCATTCTGACTGAGTTGCATGAGCTAGAGATGTGTTATCATGTAAAATGGGTCGTAGGCTTCCTCTCTTCTGCACTAAAATCATCAACACAGCAACCATACATACTCCCTTAAGCCTTGATCCTTTCCCTCAAATACACACCAGAAATTCACTTATCACTCAAACTCACAAACGATCACTCTCACAGAATCTCTGCACAACACTGCACGTTGCACTCCATATATATCATTCACTGCACCAGAAAAATCACGCTCACTGCGCTTGCACCTGCACTTCACACATATATATCCTTTATTTTTCTTGTGAATGATGATCTGTGCATGATTTGGTGTTTTGTTTCATATGGACAGAGAGGCAGGTATGGTTGTTTATGCTTTGTTAATAAGCTATCTTTAATGAAGTAAAGTGGATCAAGTATTTGTTAATGCTGCTGACCATGCAGTGTGATAATTTTTTTTAACCATTTTTCAAGTATTTGATCAATAGGTCCTTCAACATCACAGTACTTGACACAGCACACATACAGTATTTATTATAATTAATATTTTTGGTTCATAAGTGTGTACTATGTTGTGGTCAGTTTGTGTAATTTCTATGGAGTCATCCAAAGGAAAGGACAAGGTAAAAGGCAATTTGTGCAAACTACAGTGAAGATGGAGGAAAAAAATGTTCAAGTGGTGCCGAATGAGCTGGAGACAATACCCGGTCGTGATCACCCACAATGGCTGAAAGCTAGTCAACTAGTGTAGTATTGAGAGCTCTTCCATTGGATAAGAAAGAAGGATTAAATCCTGCCTTTTATGTCGTGATGCAATGGTTAGAGTGAATACATGACTTAGGTGCTCAGAATTTATATTATATACTCAAGTGTCATATTTTAATCTTTGTTATTGATTATAGATGTAGAATTACATATTTAAAAATATCATTAGTTGAAATATTGAATTATAGATTCAGTCTCTATTTTGTTTCTTATATGGTGTTCAATTTATATCATAATTATATTCATTATGCTAAACTTAGTTTTGAAGTGTTTTTTTAATATTTGTTACTGTATTTTTTTTATCCAATTTATATTAAATGGTGTCATATTTAAATGCTTACCATCTCATTTTATTTACATTGTAATTAAATTGTGTGATTTGTTAATTTTTAAAATATTTTGTGACATTAGGTTGAGTTAAGTATATCGGAAGTGTAACTTGAACTTAACTTGAAAATATATCGAGTTTAATTTATAAAAATCGAATGGTTGAATTCATCTCAATCTATGAAGAACGGACATGTCGTTTTTGAGGTATGTACATAGACACGTGTTTGTGCTAGGCATATGGAGACATTCGTATGATACACGTGTCATGCGTGTCTGAATGTGTTTAATTAAAAAAATTATCTTTTTTAATTTAGACATGTTTCAGACATGTTTAGACACGTCTTGGACATGTTTGGATTACACGTTTGAACATGTTTAGAATACAAGTTAGACATAATTCATTAATATATATATATTAAAAAAAAGTTTCATGATTAACGTTCAATTAGCCCGTAATTCACCTAAATTTAATCACATAACTAACGTCTCAAACCACTATTTTTATATATTAATATTTTAAATTTTATCTGTATTTTAAATTTTATCTTTTCATACATCACTATTAAAATTTTAAGTTTTATTTTTTCACACACCACTATTTTCATCTGCTTTTATTTTTATTCGTACTAAATCGTTCACTTCGTCATTACCAAAGCTTGTTTCACACAAATATTCCCTTTAGTTATTTTTTTTATGCACATGTACTCGTACATTATTAGTTCTATTAGGATAAGTTAATTTAGGAGACTTTTTAGAATATATCAATAGAAATTATGTTTCATATTTTTTAGGAAGAACTTACTAGGTAGTAAATATTGACATATAACATATATTAATATATTGTAAATCTTTAAACTTATAGAAATGATATTAATGAATTATGAATTTTTTTACTTAAATTTTGTAATTATATATATATATATATCGTATCTATGTCTTACAATTTTTAAATTTAATGTGTCTCCTTATCCGTGTTCGTGTTGTGTCCGTGTTCATGCTTCATAGATCTCAATTAGTTTCAAGTCGAGTTAGATTTTGAATACTTTAATAATAATACTTATTTTGATAAAAAAAAAAAAAAAATTATAAATGAAGAGAATTTAATTATTTTACCCAAACAAAAAATTTAAAATACTAGATAATTTAATTACTTCATTCAAATAAAAAAATTTATAAATGAAGAGAATTTAAATGAAACAACTAATTTTTTTAGTATTTTAAATTCTTTTGAATTTTGAAATGTTTCATCCAAACACAATTTTAAAGTTTTCAAAAATTCAAAACCAAGTTGACACCCTTTCAAATCAATATGGTACCTAAGTTTAATGCATGCTTATCATTTATGGGTTCCTGAAATTGATATGAAAAATAGCAATTATTTTCTACTTCAATGGCACCTTCCCTTTTGCAAATAATTGGACATTGAATGTTGTTGGGCATTTTACATTATGGACAAGCCCAGGCAGACAACAACAAAGGATTTACGCATATGAATAACTACGAACAGTTTTGCTGCTAGAAGCTAGACTGATGACTTTGGGATTCCCTTGTTAGATGGGGCGGGCCTACCTTGGTCCTGACTGCACCCCCTAAATAAAAAATTCCTCCAAGCCTCTTGTTTAGATGTACAGTAAATTAATTAAAATATTATTAAATTTTACATACAGCAGGTACTCTCCAATTCCAACAGGAACAGAATGAGATCTTATTCCATATCTCATTATTCATTTTTTTTTAATTTTCTTTATCATTCATTTTTTTAAAATTTTCTTTATCTTTATCATTCACTATCCAAATTAATAGTGCGATATGAAACATAATTTCATTTTATTTCTATTAGAACCGGCGAGGATTCTGGTTCATTTTACACCTTCTCTACCCCCAACAAAATGGCTGTGGTTCCGCTCCTGCTTGTCAAGTTGAATTTTCAGTGGGCAAGTTCTAGTGTTCATCTCTGAATCACCCCCCCCCCCCCCCCCCCAATATACCATTCAATATTTGTGCAAGCTATCAGAAAATAAATAATTTCCTGATTATGTCAATAGTACTGCAATTCTCATAATTGATAATATATGGAATTGTTCTGTCCTGACGATAAGATTTGCATATATGCTTTTAATATTTAGTTAATCCAAATTAATTTCCAGCAATCTTCTTATATAATGGAGTACATATTCATTATTAACAGTGTGTTGACTCAACTTGTTTTTCGGGGAGATATTGTTGTACTTACAAGGGAATGGCTTCCTGACCAGTTCTTAGAAAGGAAGCTTTCTTTTTCTTAGGTTGCATGAATAGTTGCATTAGTAGGAAGATTCCGCAAACAACCTTATTGAGTTTTGTAGAGAAGTCAGATAATAAATAAATTCATGTGAAGTTTCACTTTTTCTTTTCTTTAGGTACATGCGAAGTTTCACTTTTTTATTTATTTTTTTTTTCTTATTTACAAGTGAAGTTTCACTTTATTCTATGAATCGTTCCTATTCTGATTACTATCACCTGTAAATTCTTGTTCCCTCTACCTAGACCATAACTTTTGGGGTTTCATCTTTGGCATCCAGGTAATAATCAGCAACCACTGCAATATAACTAATTATACCAGGGATTTGCATAAATTCATTGAACTTTTTTAGCCAAAGTTGTGGATTAGACCGTGTTGGGAATGCATGGCCCCAAAAAAAATAAAAAACCACGTTGGGAATGAAGGATAGTCACATGGTAGAGACAAAAGTCAACTAGGGGCCAGGGCATTGTGCATCCTGATTGTTTTTGTAGATAAACCAAAGTGAAGCATTGTTGTGGTACTGCAAGTATTCTGTTTTGTACTCAAATGTAGATGTAGACTAGAAAGTTTGGGGTGAATTATGCTGGCCAAATTGCTGAAAGGATCTCATTAATCCTCTTCTATGCTGACACCTCTGATCTAGGGTTGAATGTTTTAGGCTTCATCATTCTTTTTTTATTTTATGTTTTGGTTATTAAGGAGGCTTTGCAGACTTGGGAAATGAGAAAGTGAAAGGAGGCGTGGCTAGGATCACATTAAACTCATCTCCTTGAACATTCTCTTTTATACCACAGTCATCACTTATTTGAAATAAGCATTTGTTACCGAATTAGTTAATACTTCGTCTAAATAAATACACTGACTTTAGCGTTGATTTTTTATAATTTTTTTAAAAATATTTTAATTATAATCATTTCATTTATAATGCATTGATTTTGTAAATTATATTTTTCCCTTAAAATTGTGTATTTTTCTAAGAATAAAATATATTGTTTTTGAGCATATTTTCTTAGGACACATTATTATATTCAGATGATTACTATTAATATATGTTACCGAATCATTCTTTCTATTCTAGTTCATGGTAGCTTTGTATGAGCATTACAAATTTTTATTATGTCAGAAAAAATTACCGAAATTAATAAAAAGTTTGTTGTAATTGATTACTGATACTTTAGTTAACATGAAAAGATCTGAATATTTAGCCTTTCTCCACCTTTCTCCCATTACTATAATGATATTATCTATAGCCACCACTTCATGGTGCATTACGATTGATTTCCCTTAGCACCTTGAGAAACCACTGCTTAAATGGGGGCCAGCAACATCCCTAAATACAATTACAAACCAAGCTTGAACTTGACTTCAAAACAAAAAAAAAAAAAGGTAAAAAGACTCAATTAGGACTCAAGTCAATTTCAAACCCAAGCATGAATATTTAGCCTTTGTTTGGTCGTGGAAAGAAAAATGAAAAGAAAAGTGTATTTTCTCTAAATTTATTTAGATCAAGAGAAAAAGGAAAGAAAGAAAATGATAAACATTTCTTTCTTTTGTTTAATTGGGAAGAAAAGTGAGAAGAAAAAAAAGGTACTCACATCAAATGACTTTTATACCCTTGTTAAATGTAATGGAATATATTTATTTTTTATTATATTATATCTCTAACTCACTTCTTATAAATTAAGTAAAATAAATATTTTACAAAAATATTGGAGTGTACCACTCTTATTTATCTATTATTACCACTGTTCTTTTATTTTTTTTCCTCGTTTTCTTAAAATGGCCTTTGTTAAATAGTTGAGTTATAATAGTGATCTATTATCACTCTTATACCCATCTAAATATAAAATTTTAATTAATAATTATAATAATTAATTTGAAAATATGAAAATAACTTTCTTCTAACTGTTTTAATCAATCTACCTTAAACACAAAAAAACGAAAAATACTCTTGATCTACATGTTACATTTTAATCGAAAATTAATCCTCTAATATAAGTTTTTTACATAACAGTGTCACGTGTGAAGAAAGAAATAAATTATATTTTTCCCTTACATTAATGGATCATAATTTTTTTGTGGGTTCAAGCACAATTGTTTGTGCATCTGACACGGCTCAACTATGTAATTGCCAAAACTGATGAGCATGTAATTAAGCGGCATCAAAACTTCTATTACTTTTTTTTTCCACTGATTTTATTTGCGTAGACCTAAAAGAAAGCTTTAAAAAAAAAAAAAAAACTCTTGATCGCTCAAGAAGATTGGACATGCGTTAAAAACAAATAGGCCAAATTAACATCCAATTTCCAGCCCATGAATAGTAGAGAAAACCAGCCAGCATCCAATAACACATTAAGTAACATCCCATGCCTATTCTAAAATGGAACCAATTGCATGATGCTATTAAGAATGCAAATGACAGTATCTCAATGCAAAAATTATAAGCTCTAAATGACCTAAGTTAGAAAGACCCAGAAATCATTATAACCACTTCCTGAAAGGTATGCCGTAACAGGTATTGCAAACTGAAAACACAATGGATCAACCAAACTTCACATGCTATTCAGGTAGACCCAAAGAGCCCATAGACACTTTTCAAGCAAAAATAAAAGACCAAAATGATATGGATCCCTGAACTGATTGTAAGCATTGATCATTTATTGACCATAGATTCAAAGCCCACACATCCAAATGATATTGATTACCACAGACCTTTGCACCACCTAATTATCTTTTGCAAATGATAAGGGTAAACAATAAAACCACCTAGATGACCAGGATGCTCACCCTGCAAATACGCCCCATTTTCAATGTTAACAGACCAAAGTGAAAGTATTCACATCATTCCTTCTTCATTGCATAGATCAAACCATAACTACTATTGGTAATGTAACTCGTTTACATAGCTGAGTGCAGTCAAGCAACTTAATTACACTATGACAGATTCATGCTACTACTAACTTCATGAGTTGCACATTATACACAATTAACATACCACATGTTCAAAAGTAATTTTGTCAAAAAATAACCATGAACTAGGAGGAAAAGCTCTAATACAGTGAATATGAACAAAGCAGACCCTTCATGTCATAGGCACAACATGTCCCTTGTAGAACAATGACATCTCATATTTGCCAGCAGCATCTACCAGAATCATTACTTCAAAATCTCTGGGCAAGTGGACAATACTTCCAACTGTTTTGAACGGATTCAGAAGGATACCTGTGGAAGGTATGGTTTGGTGGTTTTCTCCCTTCTGCAGCTGCGTTCCACTGTCAAGGTCCGGCGGGGATGGTACCTGCAAAAAGGACTCCGACGCTCAAGTCAGCTAGTGTGCTAAGGTGTCTGTTACTCAATAAACGTTACCCGTTTAGGTTTACTTAGCTTGATCTTTATGGAGTATGATTGGAGTCAGAGCATTCAATGCAGGTATTATTGTAATGTGGACGTTATAGTCATTTATTGAAAGGAGAGGTTATAGAATCAAAGAGATTCGTATTAGCAGTTACGAAGATCTGTTGATTCTCTGATCCTTGTGAATTATGCATTCCGAGGTCTTACTGTACTTTCCGGGGTGTTGATGGAGGAGTAAGGTGGAGTGTGTGCCGGCTTGACCCTTCTGGGTAGGATCCCGGTCCACGGTCCAGAACAGTTGCCCCCAGCTTGGTGCTTTGATGGGGTAGTCAAGTGCCAAGGTATTCGGCTTCTTAAAACATAACGGGCTACGCCCTGACTTCAAAGCCAGGTTTCGCGATGTCTCGTGCCGAGGTCGACGTTCATTGTATTAAAATGCCGTCAGGGTTGGAGATCGGTAAATCAGTACCTCTTGTCCCGGAGTCTGGATCTTGCTGCTTCCTCGGAATCTGGATCTTGTTCCTAGACTTCTTGAAACTTATAGAAATCTGAATCCTTATCTTTGGAAACTATTGCTTCTGACTTAAATGGGAGATAAGGATCCTTTAAAAGAGGATCAGTTTCAATGTTTCCCAGACATTCGTTGCTCTCGTAACCAATAGGAAAGGGAGAGCATTTAATGTTGTTGATTTGATTCGTAGGGTCGGTCAAAGCCTCCCGTTCTATAAATGCAGGAGGTTCACACCTGGTACAATCATTCATTTTTTCTCCTAATTCTGCAATCTTCCAGAATGGTTTTGCTGTTCTTACGCCTGTGCTTGTGTTCAGAGGGAGTTAGAGAAGTTTTGCCTTCTGTGAAGGTCACCATTTTCCTACTTTTCCCAAAATATTTGAAGATACTTCTTTTCCTGCTAAAAACCTTATTTCATTAGGAACTTTTCTTTCCCAGTGTAATGAGGACGGGGACTTTACCTTCCCAGCGTACGAAGGAATGTCTAATTCATACTTCTTCGATGGGAAGTTCTGTAATCCCTGTCGTGTTGGACGGAGGTAATTGGAGAAATAGAGCCCTTCTTGGTCCTCCTTTTAGATAAGCCGGGGGGACCATTGAAGTAATTGCTTCCAGGCGTCCCAGAATGATCATGAAGAAGTTCATTCCACGCCCAACTCCGTTCAACCAAGGAGGACACACGTCGGTCTTCTTTTATCATTGTGAGTGGAACCGATGAGTAGTATGGCAGAAATTTCTTGAGCCTGCGGCAGTGTTCTGTTCCGGTTATCCTCAATTTTTTGAAGCCAATCCACTTTTTCAAGAAGCCTCAACAGGGAAGAGACTGGTGTGCGCTCTAGAGAATCTGGATGTGAAAGTTCACAGCAAGAAGTTGGCCTCCGGGCTCGTCAATGCTGTTTAACCTTTTCATATCCCTTGTTTTCCTTCTCCTTGTATTGATGTATGACGATGTATGAAATGAAATAAAATCTGATTGAATTGTCAAACAACTTCTTTGACCATTTTTAATTTGTGGAATTTATATTGTACCGGGGTGAGTCCAATGTTCGCCCCGTATAACATGCCCCCAGCTCTGTACTTTGCCGAGACAGACAAAGTGCAAAGCTTAAGCAACTAAACCAGGGTATTTGTTACCGTGAGGGGATTTACCGGGATATGTAATGATCCGGGGTCTTTAATATTTTGTAGACGTTGTAGATACTAGGGTTAGTTGGTTCTGCTGAGCGGCTGTCCCCTCAACTGTCATGACAGCGACGTGGGCCACGTGGCTTGCTCTGGTTGAGGAGTCGTGCATAGTGCTTTACGCGCCATAATGAATATCTTTTCAAATTCAGGCTAAATGGATGGAAATGTCCCCTAACCGTAGCTTTTATAAATAGGGCTTCGTCCTTCCATTTTTCACCTTTTACTGTTCCTGCTTAAAAACTGGTTGCCTGAGAGGAAATCCGACAAGTTTTCACAGCTGTCAGCGGTGGTGTTTGCGGTTTAAAGCAGCCTCTACTAACCTTTGTCAAGATATTTTCTTCCTGTAAACACCATTTTTACCGATAACTTGAACATGCGAACGTCCTTCTGGTGGACTGTTTGTTTTTCTCTTCTATCAATTTTGGGGATAGTTATTTCGTCCCCCCTTCCAACGGCGTTGCCTGATGTTGCACCTCCCCTTCTGCGCCGCGTACGGCGGGCGGGGGTGTCCTTCCGAGGCTTAAGTCTCGGTGGGTGCAGAGGCCGGTGCGTGGGTGTTAGCTTGCTGCTTACCCACTGCCATATTTGGATGTTTTGAACATCTTTGGTTCTGACCCTAGGCCTCTGTGTGTCTTCCAGGAAACTAAATGGCCAGAAGAAGGCGGCCAAGAGGTGAAGCTCCTGCCCCGACCTCGGATCAACAAGCGGAGCAGGCGATTAGGATTCGCCGAGGTCCTTTGTTGCCCTGTACGTGGGTTGCAGACGATGCCTATGACAGGATATCCCGTTATGAGTCCGGCGCTGAACTAGATAGGCTGAAGGAATACCTGGAGCTCACCGAGGGTGGTGAAAGGGACGATGAGTTTGTGATTTTGTCCCCGGGGAGAGAACGAGTGTGCTGGACCCTTGAAGAAGGCGAGCACTTCATGTATCTCTACGAGGACTTTTTCACGCGGTTCGGACTACGGCTTCCTTTCAACGATTTTCATATTGCTATTCTCCGGACTCTTCATACTGCCCCCAGTCAAATTCATCCCAACGGTTAGGCAAAAATCCTGGCCTTTGAAAGAATATGCCAGGTAGTGGGGTTGAGATGCTCTGACGGGGCATTCTTTTATTTCCATACCCGGTATTCAACCCTTGGAGCCTGTGCTCAACAGCAGTCTTGGCTCTCAGTTCGATCCCAGCAAGGAAGGGCTGTATTCTTACCGTACTTGGAGAATTACAAGGACTTCAAAGAGAAATTCTTCAAATTGAAGGCGGCGAGTGGTAGTCGTCCCTTTTGGGTGGGTAATGGTGAGGAGACGGTATTCAGTCTTTACTGGAATCCGGCGGCGTGGAGCATCCCTACTCAATCGTTTGAGAAGGAAATCAACCAACTCACCGATGAAGAGGTTGAATGTGTGAACTTCTTCGACATGTGGGTTGAAGAGGTCAGCAAGATCCGACCTAAAGATATTTTAGATAGCCCAGATGACGATGAGCTCTGGACCGTGCTAGGTAACGTCGGTCAGCCGTGGTGTTTATTTAAATGGCCGATGTTTTAATGCATCTGACTTTTGTTTCTATGTTTTGCAGGAGCTTAGCCGAGATGGTGGGTGGTGATTCTTTGGCTATTTTGGAGGCACTTAGGGCAAGGAATTCTGATGTTCCAATGAGTCCTCCAGTGGGGTTTATGCCGTCCCTTATGAGCACGATGCCCGAGGTTCCTTCTGAGGTGGTGGAACCTATCAATGTGGACGACTCTCCTGAATCACCTCGAGGACGCAAGAGGGCGGCATTGGAAGAAGGGCAGTCTAGTGGTCGGAGTAAGAGGATAGCGACAGAAGAAATTTTTGGGCCAATAGAGCTGTTTCAGGAGGAAGCAGATCCCCAGGAATTTATTAACTTTAATATTCTTGATGAATAGGTTGTGGATCACTTCGCCCGACGCAGGCCAAAGGAAGCTTTGTTGGCTTTCCAAAACATGGGGATCCATATTGCTGCCGAAGCTCAGTTCTTAGAGCTCGCTCTCGAGGATCGTGAACAAGAAATGGTGGACAAACTGGCCGCGGCCAAGAGTGGCGAAACCAAAGCTCTTAAGGATCTGGAGGAGTCCTCAAAGGCCAAAGATGAAGCTTTACTTCGGGTAAATGAGTTAGAAACCGAAGTAGTTGCTTTGAAGGATGCCAACAAAGTAAGGGAGGCCACCCTAACCGAGCAGCAGAAGCAGATTACCGCGCTCCGGGCTGAAAGTGACAATTCTCGAGCCAAGTCTCGGTGGTGTGAGGCTAAAATTACTTCTCTTCAGGCAGATGTTAACCAGCTGATATCGTTGTGCACAAAGATAAAAGAAGATCAATTCAGCAACGCTGTCAGCCAAGTTCAACATTTCAACCCCGGGGTTATATTGGTTTTGGATGGGCTTGACTCCAGAAAGGTGGTTCGGGAGGGATCTCTTGTAACTCCTCGTGTGGCTTCTTCAGATTTGGCCGAAGACTCTAACATCCGTGGTCCGGATTCAGCTGTAGATTAGAGTTTTTTTTTTAAACCTCCTACGCGAGGTCTTAGTTTATCTGTACCCCGGTTTTTTGTAAACATCAACCCAGATTTTGGGTTTTATTAATTATCGTTGTTCTTGCTGATCGAGATGCCATATTCTTTATTCTTTGTAGAACTGCTTAAACCTTGGCTTAGGATCCGATGTCCAGATAAATCCGGCATTTAAGATCCGTGCCAAAGGTAGGAAACAATGTCCGGGGTCCTTTTTAGGATACCGCGCGACGATGTTTTAACAGACTAGTCCTTGCCGAGGTCGTTTCATGTTTTTAGTTTGGTGCTAGAATTTTCCCAATATAGGATTTTTCTACTGCACGAACTAGGTAACACACCTTAGTTGGTACTACGAAGTAACTGAAAAACTTAAAAATTGAATAGAAGAACGACACAATAGAAAAAATAACACTTACTTTATTGAATATCATAATGTGCATTTTATAACAATTTTGGGCAGATCAAACAAAGTTTAACTAGGAGACTAGGCCTGACAAGACACTTAGCTGTAGTATTTTCTAAGTTTGTCTGCGTTCCAAAAATTTTTTATCGGCCTCTCTGTCAAAGTTTCTAGGGTATAAGCTCCTTTGCTGATGCTGATTACAACCCGGTAAGGACCCTCCTAGTTAGGGGCTAATTTTCCTTGGGAGGCATTCCTTCCGCCGACATCGGCTCTGCGGAGTACCAAGTCACCCGGCTGGAATCTTCTCGGGATGACCTTCAGGTTGTACCGGGATGCCGTTCTCTGCTTGATCGCGGCATCTCGTATGTGAGCAATACGTCTCCTTTCCTCCAACAGGTCCAAGTCCTCCCTGATTAACCCGGGGTTATCATCATACGAGAAGTTCTGAGAACGCAGACTTGGTTCTCCAATTTTTACCGGGATCATGGTCTCACATCCGAATGTTAGCTTAAAAGGAGTTTCACCCGTCGAGGAGTGGGGAGTAGTTCGGTAGGCCCAAAGGACGTGGTCTAACTGCTCGGCCCAGTTCCCTTTTGCTTCATCTAACCTTCTCTTCAATCCTCGGACTATGATCCGATTTGCGGCTTCGGCCTACCCATTTGTCCTGGGGTTCTCGACTGCGCTACAATGATGTTTTATTTTCAGCCCAGAAAGTAGTTCTTTGAACCCCTTGTCCTTAAACTGCGTCCCATTATCCGTAACAATTGACTCCGGAATACCGAATCTGGTACTAATGTGACGCCAAGTATATTTCTGAGCTCGAGCCAAGGTGATGGTGACTATAGGCTCAGCTTCAATCCACTTGGTAAAGTAATCCACCACAACAATCAAGAATTTCAGCTGCCCGGGAGCCTAAAGGAACGGACCCAGGATGTCCATTCCCCACTAATAAAAGGGCCAGGGTATGGACATCGTGGATAGTTCTTCAGGTGGGGCGTGATAGTGATCCGAATGTCGCTGGCACTTGTCACATACTTGAACATGTGCAAGAGCATCTGCTTCCATCGTCGGCCAGTAGTAACATGCCCTTAGAGCCTTCAAAGCTAGGGCTTTCCCTCCCAGATGGTGTCCACAACTCCCTTCATGGATTTCAGCCAAAACATATTTGGCTTCTTTCGGCGTAAGGCACTTAAGGAGGGGTAAGGAAAATCCCCGTCGGTAAAGCTGCCCATTATAGATAGTATACCTGACCGCGGTTCTTTTTAGCCTAGATGCTTCCTTTGGGTCATTAGGGAGGCTGCCGGACTGTAAGTACTCCACCAACGGCATAGTCCAATCATGCTCCTCCTCGTCAATCTGGAAAATTGTCATGTCGGCGATTGATGGTTATTGGATGATTTCCTGGATCACAGAGCGGTTATTACCCGGGCTTTTAGTGCTAGTCAATTTGGACAAGAGATCGGCCCTTGAATTCTGCTCTCTCGGGATGTGCTCTAGCTCTACCGACTGAAAACTTGAGAGAAGCTGCTTTACTTTCAGCAAATATCTCTGTAAAAGTGACTCTTTTGCTTGATAATCACCTCGAATCTGTGAAGTTACGAGTTGGGAGTCACTGCATAGTTTAAGTTTGGTGGCTCCCAAGTCCCTAGCCATCGTTAGTCCGGTAATGCATGTTTCATATTCAGCTTGATTGTTTGAGGTGGGAAACTCGAACCTGAGGGAATTTTCTACAGTGACCCCTTCGGAATTTTCTATTATCACCCCGGCGCCACTTCTTTTTGGGTTTGAGGACCCATCAATAAACACGATCCATTATTTTTCTTCGGCTTTATTTGTTTCCGAGGTTAATTCAGCTAGAAAATCCGAGAGTGCTTGCGCCTTGATTGCTACTCTGGGTTAGTAGGTGATTCCAAACTCGGAAAGCTCGATTGGCCATGCAATCATCCTTCCTGCCAAGTCTGGTTTGTGCAATATTTATCGGATAGGCTGATCTGTTCTTACCACCACTGGGTGGCATTGGAAGTACTATCTCAGTCTTCTGGCCGTAACGATGAGTGCGAATGTGGCCTTCTCAATCTTCTGATACCGGAGCTCGGGGCCTTGCAATACTTTGCTCACAAAGTAGACCGACTTTTGGACACCCTCAGATTCTCTGACTAGTATTGCACTAACGGCTTCCTCATGAATAGAGAGGTATATGTACAGCGTTTCTCCTGACTCAGGTCTTGTGAGAATTGGAGGGGATGACAAGATATTTTTCAAGGAGACGAATGCGTCCTCGCACTCCTGAGTACATTCAAACCCAGTCCCCTTTTTCAACAATTTAAAAAGTGGGAGGGATTTGTGAGCGGCTCCAACTAAGAAACGCGTAAGAGCCGCGATCCGTCCATTTAGCTGCTGTACTTCTTTCATATTCCGGGGACTGTGCATGTCAAGCACGGCCTTACACTTGTCGGGGTTTGCCTCAATTCCTCGGTGAGTCAGTATGAACCCCAGAAACTTTCTAGCCTGGACCCCAAATGCACACTTCTCTGGGTTAAGCCTCATATTGTGCTTCCTAAGCTGTTCAAACACTTCTTCTAAATCTGAGGTGTGGGATCCTGACACCGAGGTCTTGACTATCATATCGTCGATGTAGACCTCTAGCATTCTCCCTATCTAATCTTCAAAGACCCTGTTCATCAGTCTCTAATATGTAGCTCCGGCATTTTTTTAATCCGAAAGGCATTACTATGTAGTAGTAACTTGCTTTTTCGGTGATGAACGCGATTTTATCTTCGTCCCCGGGGTACATCGGAATCGGATTGTACCCGGAGTAAGCATCCATGAAAGACAGTAGTTGGAAACTGGAGGAACTATCAACCAGCTTGTCCACATTAGGGAGGGGGTATGGATCCTTAGGGCACGCCTTGTTTAAGTTGGTGTAGTCCACACACATCCTCCACTTGCCGATGGATTTTTTAACCAAGACAACGTTGGACAGCCAGGTGGTATATGAAATCTCCCTGATGAATCCGGCGTTTAGGAGCTCTTTTATTTGTCCTTCAATGACTTGCTGCCTTTTTGGGCCAACCTTCCTCTTCTTTTGAGAGACCGACTTTGCATCTCGTTTAATAGATAAACGATGACAGATGAAAGCGGGTCAATTCCAGGCATATCAGCAGATGTCCAAGCAAAAATATCTTTATTTTCTTGCAAGAGTTTTACCAGTTGAACTTTCTCTTGCTCGTCGAGGTTCGCCCCAATTTTGGTGGTGTGATTAGGTTCATTACCAAGCTGTAACGGGATCAAGTCTCTGTCGGGCTGGGGTCTAGTGCCTCAGATTTCCTCTCGTGCATCCAGTTCGGTCATTAAAACATTGACCTGGTGGGTTGGGATGGGTGTGCGCGTCTTCTTGTTTCTGGATGCCCTACTGATTTTTAGACTTTTATTGTAGCATTTGCGGGCTGCAATCTGATCGCCCTTGACCGTGACCACTTTATTATCCCGATTAAGGAATTTCATGGCTTGGTGGGCGGTGGAGATTACAGCGGCCATGCTGTTCAACGTAGGACGTTCCAAAATGATGTTGTAGGCCGAGGGACAATCCACAACCAAGAATCTCACCTTCACGGTTCTATATGCGCTGTCATCACCCAAGGTCAAGAAAGTGTCAAAGTATCCTACCGGGGCGACCTTCTCCCCAGAGAAACCAGTGAGCTCACCTTCATATGGTGTTAATTCAGATAAAGGGAATTTCAGCCTTTCAAAGGTATCAATGAACATGATATCTGCCGAACTTCCCTGATCCACAAAAATTTGACGGACTTCGGCGTTGGATATTACTCTGGAGATTACTAGTGGGTCGTCATGATCCCGGATGATATCTCTGTAGTCATCCTCGGAGAAAGAGATGGGAGGTGTTCCACTATTTCGGGCGGGTGGTCTTAGTGAAGAACTTGACACGCTTAAAACCGCCATCCGAAGTGTCTTTTTTCGGGAATTATTTGACACTCCTCCTCCAGCAAACCCTCCTGTGATGGTGTGGATTAATCTATCCTTCCGGTATCCGCCTTCTTGGGCTTCCCGGTTTAGCTTTTGTCTGTTCTCCCCATCTCGGCATGTCGGGGTTCAAGATCTTCTGACGGGACTTCGGTTTCTTCTGGTCGGGCTACGGGTTCTTTGCCGATGTTGATTTGGACTCCGCCGTGGACTTCGGCTTCGTCTCTGATTCCTTCTCCTTCTGTGGTCTTGACTGCCACGAAAACCACTAATGTACTTCTGCAGACGTCCCTCTTTGATCAGGGACTCGATAACATCTCGAAGCTGATAACAATCTTCGGTCTCATGGCCATAACTGTTGTGCCACCTGCAATGCTTCGAATGATCCCTCTGGGACTATTTTTTAACAGGTGGTGGCCTTTTGATATCCTGGAACTCGGTTTGAAGGACCTCCTTCAAGATTGTTTCTCGAGGGGTGTTCAAAGGAGTATACTCAGAATACTTAGGCCTATATCGCTCACTCTTGGAGAGATCTCGGGGCTGGCTGGAATTGTGATTCTTTTTCTGAACTGGATCACCTTTCTCGAGGCTTTCTTTTGCCCTGGTAATCTCTTCCAGTTCCACGTACTTATCTGCCCGTAAGTGAAACTCATCTAAACTGGTCGGCTTCTTTTTTGCCAGTGACCGGAAGAAGTCTGAATCAGTCCGTAGACCATTTTTGGCGTAATGGAGGGCTATCTTGTCATCGAGGTTTTTAATACCCACACAAGCATGACTAAATCTCTTGATGTACTCGCGCAGGGATTCATCACTCTTTTGGCGAATTCTAGAGAGAGAATCAATTGACTTCGATCGTTCTTTGGCAGTGGTATAATGTAACAAGAATCGCGTCCCCTCATCCTGTAATTTTTGACCGCAAGGTCACGAACCAACGAAGAGCATCCTTCTTCAGGAAGAGCGGGAAAGCACGACATAATAGTTCTGGGGTATACCCGTAGAGCTGCATGGACTGGGTATAACCATTCAAGTGCTCTTGTGGATCCATGGTCCCATCGTAGGGCTCTAAATTGCTCGGGGGCTTGAAGTTCCTTGGGACCCTATATGCCATTTAGGCATCAGAGAATTGCTGCTGACGGCCGAGGACCAGATCACTATTTTCTATGACCCCGGCACCAACATGTTGAGTTTCCCTTTGAACTGTGACTCGCTCACCTCCCTCATTGCCAGCCTGCACAAACCTTTCTAAATTGTCCAAACGGCGGCGCTGTTCCTCCAACTGACGCCGTTGGTTGTCAATCAGTGTGGTCTGTTGGCGCAGTAATTCTCGAAGTTCATTCCTCGCCATTTCAGATTACGAGTTGTCCTCATAATGTGAATGATCAGCATCTAAATTGGGGATTCCTAAGCTGGCATTTGCTGGGACCCTTGCACCTTGATTTGATTTATTCTCTCCGGTTGGAGGGTAGACAAGTCTGTCCCAGACAGAGACCCTTTGCGAGGGGACTGGGCTTTCAGCTGAAGCTGAAGTTTCATGTCCCCCGTTGAGCATCTCTACCAGAATAGGTCTACTCCTTACGACGGAAGTTTTTGGTGGTGCGACGGAAAGAAGGTCGCGCTGAACCGCTGGGCCCTGTCCACGACCAGGGGCAGCATGCGCAGCACTTCCTCTCCGTTGATTTTGCCTCGTACTGACCATGATGAACGTGGGAATAGTAATTTATCTGATTCCCACAGATGGCGCTAAATGTTCTGAACGGATTTAGAAGGATACCTGTAAAAGGTATGGTTTGGTGGTTTCCTCCCTTCTGCAGCTGCGTTCAACCGTCAAGGTCCGGCGGGGATGATACCTGCAAAAAAGACTCCGACGCTCAAGTCAGCTAGTGTGTTAAGGTGTCTGTTACTCAATAAACGTTACCCATTTAGGTTTACTTAACTTGATCTTTATGGAGCATGATTGGAGTCAGAGCATTCAATGCAGGTATTATTGTAATGTGGACGTTATAGTCATTTATTGATAGGAGAGGTTATAGAATCAAAGAGATTCGTATTAGTAGTTATGAAGATCTGTTGATTCCCTGATCCTCATGAATTATGCATTCCGAGGTCTTACTGTGCTTTCCGGGGTGTTGATGCAGGAGTAAGGTGGAGTGTGTGCCGGCTTGACCCTTCTGGGTAGGATCCCGATCCACGGTCCAGAACACCAACTTTTGTGCAAGTAAAACACAGCAGTAAGACATTGTGAATGGTCATGCATAAACCAGAAACTAATAAAAGCATAAACATTAAATTATAGAGCAGCTTTTACAAAAAGCAAAACACAGTCACTTTTTACCAAGAATTTTTTTAATGAACTTCTAGTAATAATAGATAAAAGTAAACCTCATACCGCTATCATATCCTAAAGCATTCTATTATTTAATCTAGTTGTGTTAAATTGGAAATATAAAATTATAATGACCGAAAAATTTTGTAAATACCTTAGTGAAAGCCACTATGTCTACTCACTACATACCAACTTCAGTCATTATGTGAATAAGAGCCTCTAGTCGCATTTCAAGACGAACCTCAAAAAGTTCTTGTTTCTTCTAATCATTTTCACATAAAAAGAGGTAATACTGCATGCGATATGGATTCATAACACTCAATTCAGTCAATAGATGCCATACATATGATTCATTATAATGGCGAGGCCTGCTTTGTTGTATGATGGTTAATCATTTTTCAGCAATTTGAACTAGTTTCTCGGCAACTGCGACTTGCCTTTCAGCCACTTTAACCTATTCTTCTCAGCCACTTCTTGTAGTTTATCCAAAAGAATGTTGCCATCCCTCACAGCCTCAGCTAATGCATTAATTCCCAAGGCAACCCTCTTATATTGAGCCTCCACCACATCAACCATGTGCGCCTTACGCTTTGTACCCCTTGAGGTTGAAGTCCCGCCTGATTGATTCAATTGATCGTAAGTAGGACTAAATGTATCCAAATTGAAAACAGAGTATGAGGTGTCATTTTTCATATTTACGTCTGTGTCAAACATCCTAGTAGGCTTCAAATGAGTTATTTAAGTCAATAGTTTCCATTTCTCCACTTTTCAGCCTCTCTTTTGTAGTTATGACTCTTTACTGATAGTTCTATCAGCTCCAAACAACTCCATTAGTATGTCCTAATGTTTAATTTGTATTTTTTTTATTTTTCTGCATATGATTTATTCTAAAAAAATTGGTTATATTGAAAATTATGTAAATAGTATCTAGATTTATTGTCTAAACTAACTAAATTATAATTAAATCATGTAATTACGAACGTTATTTTAGTTTTCCATTGTGGTTTTTTTTTTTTTTGCTACATACCTTTATGATGTTTACTCCGTTGGTTTGTTATTTTACGCTACATGCTTTTATTGTAAGTTCCCTACACTTCTAATCTTTACCCTAGATATATAGGGGTTTCCATACTTATGTGAGAGCTGCGTCTATAAAAGTTGATTTAGCTTTCATTTCACATCCTTTTTTTAATTTTGGTTATGGTGACCTTTATCTGTACGATTATACCAAATATGAAAGAAATGTGTTCAATCTCGACTCTTGGCAAGCATAGTAAAAGCTTTTGGTGTAGTTTTTTTTTTTTTTACGAGAGCTTTTGGTGTAATTACGGACAAATACTATTTGAAATAACTTAAAATGGTGGACATGATTTTTTAACATGTAGTTATTGAGAAATTCTTTTAGCATTTTTTTTATATCAAACCTTTATATATTTCTTTCTTTTCCATGTAGTCAACTCTACTTAATGAGAAAAGACTTAGTTATTATTGTTATTGTAATTGTTGTTCAAACCTTTATATATTTCTTTTTGAAAAAATAAAAGGAGCGAAAGTAAGTTTTGATAAATGTGTTTTCTTCTTTTTATTACTTAAAGTAGAAGATGTAATGTTTTAATGTAAAAAAATGATATACAAATAACAAAACTTCGTAGTTATGAGGTAACTTTTTTTCTTTCATAGTTCTTATTTAGTTATCTATTAGAAACTAATGAATGAGATGTTCTTTGAGACAGTTTAATTGATGAAGTTGTGGGATATGCAAGGAGAACATCTGGTTCAAATCTTGCAATGCACTGTTCCTCTCTCTTCACATCTCATGGATCCCTTGTGGGCATCCCCGAGGCCCACGCCAGTGGTGGGCTAACATTTAGATCAAAAACAAAAGGAAACTAATGAATACTGAATATTTTTGTTTTAATATTTTTTATTATTTATTCATAAAGATGTGACTAGATTTTTTTTTAAATGAAATTACAAAATTGCATTCTATAACAAATGTTCCCAAAATATCTTTTCAAACAGGCTTTGTTAAAACAAATTTTACGTAGTTACTTCTTAGAAACTAACAAATAATATGTTCCTTAAGGCTGCTTAATTGATAAAGTTAGGGGATATGCAACAAGAACGTTCGGGTTCAAATCTCGCAAATCGCAAATGCACTTCTCCTCCTTCCTCCCATCGTGTGGATCCCTTGTGGGCAAGCCCTAGACGGCTAGACCTACTCCTGTGGTGGACCTTCATTTGGATAAAAAACAAAAAATAAACTAATAAATGATGAATCTTTTTGTTTTAACATTTTTCATTATTTATTCATTAAGATCCGACTAAAACTTTTTTAAAAATGAAATTAAAAAATTAAATACTACAAAAAATGTTCCCAAAACACCTTTTCAAACAAGCTTGTTAAAACAAATTTTTTTATAAAAAAACAATCATAACTTAGTAATTTCTTTAAACAAAGGGGGGGAAAATATTCTCCTTTTTGTGTGGGTACAAAAATATGTTCTCTTTTATATTTTTCAAAAAAGGCTGGCTAAAACAGTTATTAATAATAAAAAGGGATCAAAATTTGTTAATTTCATTTTTTTTATCTGAAATACTTGCTAATTTATTTAAACCTATGTAGGCAAAGGCTGGATTATTGCAAATTAAAACGTAACAAGGACTCAACCTAAAAAATGTACTAAGAACACGAAGAAATTATGTTATAATTTTTCATAGGATGTCTTTCATATCGTTACTAAATGCATCCTTAAATATGGTAAGCGGACAAGGAAACTAAAACTCGGCCTCAACAGAAACAAACACCGGGATAGGAAAGAAACAGTTCATCAAAAATGTTTTCAATAATTTCATTGAGGGACATAAATCTATCAATCGATGAATCCATGAACCACAACACATGCTGTGTTTTACTCACTGGTTTGGTAAGTGCCAACTGCCAAGTAGCAAGACAACGTACAAAACTCTAAAGTCAATAGCCTAAATAAAATAATAATAATTAAAAAAAAAGAGCTTTTCTAACAACAGGCTTTGTAATAGTTACAACTGCTCTGCATAATCATCACTGAGCAGAAAAATAGTATAGCTATTCCAGAATTCTCTTAAGCCTCCCATGAACGGCTTGCATGTGAAATTACAACTAGTATACAAAATCCTAGTCAAGAAGAAAATAAGGATTAAAACCATCCCAGATAGAGTCATCTCCCATCTGAGGGAACAAGCTGTTATCAACATCACCTGTCATTTTCTCATGTGATTTTAGGACTAACACATATAGGTTAGAAATAAAAGGGTTTCTAAGAAATGGATTGATGGTTCTTCCAAGCACAACTACATCAGATAGAAGATGTTCGACATCATTATTCCCAGACACAAGGAAAATGCAGTTTGAGAGGGAATAGAAACCGAGTAAATATGCATATAAGGGTAAAAATGCATCTTTATGGTTAGCCACGCCCCCAATCCAATCATTCCCTTCCTGTTTTCCAATATGGTCTTCAGCATATGACACCAATTGATGGAAAAATCTCATTCTCCATCCATGTACATAACTCCTGAATTCATCTTTGTCAGCCCAGGACTTCAAAATAGGTAGCTTTTCTATATTAGAGCAACAAATTTGGCCGATCAACAGCTTCTCTTCATAATGATTGTCAATCTCCTTGTCAAAAACCCGCCTCACAAGATCTCCTTGGGATGCTACATAGCTTGCAGCATGCAATACCCATTCACAAAGGTAATTGAAGTAATCAATCCAGTGACCAAAAATAGAAGATAGATGGTCAAAACAGAATCTTATCACTCTATCTACTTGGGTTGGAACCAATCCAGGAGGAGAACTGCTTCTAGTTCTTTCTGAAGTAAAACACTTTTGAACATCAGAGGAAAGCCTCAATCTAACTGAGTCATCTTCATCTTCCAGAAGCTTGATGCACGTGAACCATGCATCTAGTACTTGATGAGCAAACATATTCACAGCTTCACATGTTACAAAACAAGATGATGAAGTTCCAGAGGGAATGTGGTTATTGATAACAATCGAGCCAAGGAGCCCAGCCTGCTCAAGCAAACCAGATGCTATCAATGATTCAGCTGCTGCCTTGCGCATACTTGCCGGTTCAGATGATGAACTACATTGTTTAATCACGTTACAGAAGCAGTCAAACAACCAACCAAACACTTCCACCCAATTAATTTCACCACGTACAGCAAACTTCTCCATTCCTTCATTAGACAGAATAGAGTTTGCAAACATTGTAATCCTCTTGGCACATACTCCCAAACAGCAAACAAGGGTTTCTCGAGTCTTTGCATGTCTCGTTTGCTTGTACAAGGAAACTAATTCATTCCAAAATTGCAACACAGAGTCAAAGTCCATTTCACCAACATAACTTGTTCCAATGCACTTGTCATGGCTAGCATTTTCAAACTGCAGCAAATTCCAAGCTACAAGGGTCCTCAGAATGTAATATCTACATCTGTGGTTCTTCTCCGATGCCAAAATCTTCACCAAGGTTCCATGAAGGTTAGTTTTTGCCCAGATCTGAACAACCCTGATGTCATTACTGGAATCATAGACCTTACCACCAGATTTGGCTGCTTTCAGGAACTTCAGCAGCCACTTTAGTGTTGCAAGTCGAACTTCATATGATGAATCTGACAAGCAGCGAATCAACCTATCCAAAACACCAGCAGAAGCATTCTCCATTTCATGTTTAGGCAATGATTTTGAATGGGGGAGAGAATGTCTCAGTGGCAAATGGATTACCTCTTCCTCATCCTCAGATGCTTGAAACAAACAACCAAAATAAGAAACGGCTGCTTGTTCACGAAGTTCAGCAATGGTTGGGTCATAATATAACAGGCCATAAGATTCTAAATCTAAGCACTCTGCCGACAACTCCAAAAGCAGGTTGTGAATGGGATACAAATGTTTGGTTATTTGGCATGTTCTTACAATATTGAGCATTTGATCCAGAACTTTTAAGAATGTTTCATTGAGGATAGGGCAAGGGCAATGAGTAGGTCTTGCAATCCATGACCGAAGTGCAAGTATTTGGATCAATTCACCAATGATCTGATCTTTCTTTGAGTTATCAGCAAGATTTCTACAATTTATATCCAGCAGAGAGCTCAACTGCAAGAGAATTCCATGTATTAAGTTGAAGGAAATACTGTAGGAAGCAAGAGTTGTACATGAATCGATTGGAAAAGCAGCTGATTTGACTAGGTTTTCTACACAAGGCAACTCAGAAGCAATATTGAAAAGGACTGATGACAATTTCTCATTTGATACCAGACTTGTTAAAGCTCTAGATGCAAGAACACGAACTCGTAAATTACTTTGGGTTGAGCACCTCCTAATCCATGACATGAAAAGGAAAGGGTCTAGCTCATCTCCTGTCTCACAAGCAATTGAAGAGGGCTTGAGCCTGGATAAAAGAATCAGAATAGGACACAAGCTTGGATGCAGATTATTTCCCCGGATGGATTCAGAATCTCCTGAAGATGCAGGACCCAGAAACTCTGTCGCAACTTCCAGTTCATTGAACAGAAATGAATGCAGTGATGGATACCTTGGACCAAAAAACATGTTAAAAAGTCAATAGTTGTCAACTATTCTTACTATCTCTGAACATACAAACAAATAACAGAGCTATCTATAACTATTGAATGTACATGTTAACTTAAGACCATAAGCCCATAGGCTATACAAGCCATTATTTCATGAAAATATTTCCAGAACCAGTTTCAACTTTCAAATGCTATGAAGGAAGACTACAAGTGATACAACATTCTCTCTAGAGCATGTTACTAACATGCAGTTTACTTCTCTCTGCCATATAAAAATGATGGACAAACAATGGCAAGTGAACCATTTCTAAAAAGGATCTGATCATGTACAGCGACTTATCAACAGGCAATATAGAGATTAATGCATAGAAACCAGACAGAAATTGATGCATAAAAAATTAGGATTATTTATGATTTTGATAATTTAGGATTTTTCAGATAATTATATTATTTAGGGATTTTATTTTTCCGTATTTTTAGGGATTTTATTTATTTTAGGATTTTATCTATTTTATAATTAAGATTTTAGTTTTAATGATATTATATCAAATCCTAAATCTTATCATTAATTAGTTGTATATTATTTATATTTGGTTTCTTTTGTAAGAGGGCTATAAATACCCTCCTATCAGATTTTAGAAGACGTGGTTGATTATTGATTATTAAATTCAGTGGATTATGTTCCTACTTTGAGATCGAGTCTCTTGGCACCGAGTGCCCTTGGAACCTTGAGGGTTGTTTGTTCTTTTTCTCCATTAGTCCTACATCAATTTGGTATCAGAGCCTTGTTAAACCCCACCCTTTGAACTGTTTGAAAGCAAATATTTTTCATAGCCAAAGTTATTACAATGCTTACCACTCACCAGCTCTTTGTCAAAAAGTCGCCATAACCTACGTTTCCCTCGCCAATATACGCACACAACTAAACCATGACCACCACCATCAGAACCAGAAGCCTCCAATCTGCCAACCACCAGAATCCCACCGCCAAAGGACGCAGCACGCGCTCTCACGCGTCGCCTTAAGCCTCTACCTTTTGAGGATTGTCAGCTTTCTAACTCTCCAGATGAGTCCTTTCAAAGGGGGAGAATGATGTATAATAAATTAGGTTTATTTATGATTTTGATAATTTAGGATTTTACAGATAAATGTTATTTAGGGATTTTATCTTTCCGTATTTTTAGGGATTTTATTTATTTTAGGATTTTATCTATTTTATAATTAGGAATTTAGTTTTAATGGGATTATATTAAATCCCAAATCTCATCATTAATTAATTGTATTTTATTTATATTTGGTTTCTTTTGTAAGAGTACTATAAATACCCTCCTATCAGTTTTTAGAAGGCGTAGATTATTAATTATTGAATTTAGTGGATTATATTCCTACTTTGAGACCGAGTTTCTTGCCACTGAGTGCCTTTGGAATCCCGGGGGCTCTTTGTTCCTTTTCTCCATTGGTCCTACATCATAAACCAGTGATTTTACTTGACATCTTAGAAAAAAAAAAGGTGATAATATGATATAATAATAAATCGATGATGACACCAGACATACCATGTCTTCAATATAGAGACTGTACTAATCTCTAAAGTGTCATTTGGTAAGCCTCTGTCTACTTACTAATAAGAATATCGATGTATTGATAATTGACAAAGACCAACTCTCCCAAAAGCTTAATCTATTAGGTGAAAGCCCATAACTAGTTTTATAATAAAAGATTAGGATACAACTAGCTAATCTGAAACAGTAAGCATCTCTCTATAGAAAGTCCTCATACTTCCTTGGAGTTTATTCCCAGTTCCCTATCAAACTTCATAATTCAGATCAGTGTATAAATTATCATAAAATATTAGGATACACTTCTACCCACAGCTTTCACCCAAATTCATTAATTCCACCCTAATGTAGAACATAATAATTTACTTACAACATGTGCTTCATCATAAGATTTTTAAGGAATAAAACTTGATTCCATCTACTTTTCCTTCTACATTTTATTCTATTCCATTGGTGGTTACAATCTCGATACTTCCTTGATTGAAGATGTTTGATGCAAGTACATAATATTAGTATTCAAACTTTTATATGCTCTTAACAAAAACATATCAGTTTACTGACATAAAATACACGCGTGTAAAACAGAGAAGTGCACAAATGGCATATTTCCAACTATGGCAAAATAACTGTAGACCTAGCAAGTGCATATATTTGATTTTAAAAAGCTTATCAAGAAGATAATCTAGCCTAGTATTGTCCCAGAAATGAAAATCACTTCACTTACAGGAGTTTAAAAGACTCCTGTTTAGTACTGCAATTATCAGAAATATATATATGAGGAATGGTAGAAGTAAAGATTAAATAAAAACACTCAATAAGAAGCTTTAAGTTTTAGGGCAGAATTTGGTGTTGAAGTCTGTCAAGGACCAACTCACCTAAAAGCTTAAGCTGTTAGGTGAAAGCTCATGAATGGTTTTATACTTTTATATCTAACACGCCCTCTCAAGCAAGAGCCCTTTGGGCATGAAGCGTGAACAATGCACAAGCCTACCTTATCTTGTTTTGAAATTCACTTTTTATTTAGAAGAATGGGGACAACAAGGATTGAACTCTTGGTCATAGATACTCTAATACCATGTCAAGGACCAACTCTCTTAAAAACTTAAGCTACTAGGTGAAGGCTCACGAATGGTTTTATATCTAACAAAGTCAAAGCAAGCTCTTGTTTGCGTATCTCAAATAAGTATAGAGATTTGGAGAATGAATTGAACACTCTTTAGTGCCATTACTTGTAGCTAATATATTCAAATTCTTGAAGAAGCGTTAACTCTAGAAAATCCACCACACAGGATTCACTATTTACAATTATGATAGCAACTAGCTAATCTATCATGTGTTTTGCACATGCCTCATAGTATATATAGGCATTTCTACAAAATGAAGAAATTTATGAGTTTCAAGTCATCAAATGTAATTACTATTTGACTTAGTAAGACATATTATAAAAATTAAGTGAACTTAGTATTCAGTTGGTTTTCCTAGTTAATGTTCTAAACATTTTTGGTAAATAACCTAACTCCTTTATTTAAAAAAAAATACAATAAACTCCAATTCATTAATTACATATTCAATTTTCATTCCTCTTATGTTTAAATCTTAATTTGGTACCAACACTCTAATATATGAAGAGTTGCCTTCAAAAAATAAAAACAAAAATTGAAATCCACATACCTTGCAGTTATTATCACTGTATGGAGTAGGTTAAACAAATTTAATTGGATAGTTCCTCATAGCAGAATTTATATCTGATAAGAAAGCCTAAGAAATTAACAACAAAGTTTCCTTTCACATAATAACACTGCCTAGTTGGCCCCAACCACAGTTTCCATATTTAGGCCACTTTAGAATGCAGTATTTTTATCCAATAAATGTTTTCAACATTCATACTTTATAGTAGATAATCACAAGGTACCTATGCTTCTATCTCCAAATATTATTCATGGATATCACTAGCAGTACCAACAAATATACCATAAAGGTCTAGCTGACATAATAATGATTCATTTAAAACAGTAAAAGACCCTAAACTTCAGGGAGAATTATATGGAGCAATAAACCAATTTTCTTACCATTAAATTTTTTGGAATAAAAATATGAACATGTTTTCACATGGAATGTATCCAATTATATAGATGAACTAAAATAATCAGATTTGATAGTCAAAATCATACCTATGGAAAAACTCAAGCCCAGTTAGTGCACGTCGTGCTGATTCTCGCTTATGAACATTGAGGAATCCAATCATGCGACGTACCAAAGCAGTATAAGCCAGACAAGCACTATTCCTGATCTCCCAGTATGGTGAAGAGAAAGAGCGAATAGACAAAACCAAAGCCTCAGCAGAGAAACCAGATGTATCAGTGGCCAAGTTAGTGTCATTGAATGCAGCTCTTAGTACATTAAATGCATGCACTGTAGGAATGACACCCTCATCTCTGATCTTTGATGACATCTGACTCACATTCCTTTCAGCTGCCTGTGCAGAATTATTTTCTTTCCTTGAACCATTTGACTTGCATGGATCACCATTCAAGCTATCAGTTTCAATTTGATTCAGCATAGACCGATTGCCTACTTCTATAAGCCACCTCAATGCCTGTGGGAGGAGCTTCTTCGGTGTGCCTTCTGGCTCTGAGAGAAACAGAGCAATAAATGCAGCAGGTATTCCAGCACTTCTTCTCAGCAAATCATCCACTATTTGTCCTTTGGCCACAGTTCTTTGCATAAGTTGTTCCATCCACGAATCTGTCAATCTACAAAGTCTGAAAAGGAAGATACACATCTAAGAAGTGGCAAAAACATACTATTTATGATATGATGATTTAGTCATAATGATATAACCTTCCTCATTTAAGTCAAACAAACAGAATTCTCTTCTTATTATGTAGAGGAGGGTACATGACGCAGCCCAAGAATCCTCATTACTTCTGCAAAGGCATGGCACTTGACAAGATCATAACTAAGAATTTTACACCTCATGTATCATACACAAGTTCATCATAGTGTTTTATCTATGATCGTATAAGTTAAGAAAATGGGAATTTGAAAACGTAACTGCATCAATATTTATCAGCAAAACAAAGATACTAAAGAAGCACCAAAAGCCACCTACTTGAGCATTCATTATTTGAAAGCACAAGAACAGAAAAACCAACCACTTGGATCTAGCATACAGTCAAGTGTGACCACGTATATTATGAAACTAAAGGGGAAAAATATGAAAAAGATATTTTATCAATTGTGAACTCAATTTTGGCCTTGAGAGATCAAGCATAGCAATGATAACTGGGATTCTTACAAAATTTCTTTTGTTAAAGCTAGAATTAAGATAATCTTCTCCTTGGTGTTCATTCGATATCAGGATGATAAGGAATCTTCATGTATGTGAAAACAATTAACCTCTGTTTTGACAACAGAATTGGAATCGAACTTTAAAATTATATTCCAATTCCAATTCTGTGAGGATTAGAATTAGATCAGAATTTTAAAATTTTAATTTAGGATTGCAAAAGGAATTATGAAATGAAATTGCAATTGAGTTTAATTCTTTTTTTTATGTATGATCTAGGTTTTTTGAAAAAAAAATTATCTCACCACAATTTTTAAAATTAGAATTAGATTTATAAATAATTAAATTAATTTTGTATTATGCTTGCAATGGGTGGTGGTTGTTTCCTGTGGAGGTAGCGGTGGCAGTTGGGTGGTGGTCCAGAGTGGCAAAAGTGGTGGTGGTGGTGGCAACAATGGCAGGGAGGCAACAGTGTGTCAACGGTGATGGCAGCAGTAGCAACCGCAATGGCAGAAGTGGAAGAGGCGACATAGATGGTTTGTTGTAGTATCAGACTAACATGGTTGGACTGCTGGAGTTATTCCATCACACGAGTGGGTAATAGAAGAGTGCATCTTCTTTTTTTTTGTTTTTTTGTTTTTTGACAAAAGAAATTCATTAAGACCGAGAAAATAATTATAAAGAGTTCGGAGGATAAGAGATCCTCCTTAATGTAAAAAGAAAACACCAACATCAAAGAACAAAGAAAAACATAAATGAAGCAAAGCCACCCAATCCTTCAACATATATGTAAAGGTGACCCGCCCCCCCCCCCCCCCCCGCCCCCCCCTTCTCTTAAAAAGACATGTGCTTTACAGCAACCAAAAGCCAATGCCAATCACCTAATCTTATCTCAAATCAACTGCTGATCCTATGAAATCTCCTTAAAGAAACAAGAGTTACACCCAATGGTCCAATTCCAATTCCAAGGTTCAATCCTGTTGGAAATAGATAATTATGTTGGAAGTAGGATATAATTATTATTCCACTAATTAGAGTTCATTGTATCTTAGAATTCATTGTACCTTTAAGATTCATTGTATCTTGGGAATTAAAACTAGAATTAATTCTCCTTCTTGTAAATTGTATTGATCAAGTATATAAATAGATTATCTGCTGAGTGGATGACTTACTCAAACAATTCAGAAATCTTCTCTAAGTTTCTTTGATATTCAAGTTGGTATCAGAGCAGGTTGATCCCGCTTCTGGTCTCTTAACCTGTACTGTTCCCGTACTGTTCACATCCCTGTTCATTACTGTCCATGTCCCTGTTCGTTACTGTTCCTGCACTGTTCATGTGCTGTCAAGGCTAGAGCTTTGTCCAAAGTCCCCTCATTTGTCAGAGGAAGGGCCCCAGTCATCTCAGACGGTCATTTCTGGCCATCTCTGCAAGTCTCGTTATCGGAAACCGCCGCATGCGCCACCACACGCCTCTGTCCTCTCTAAGTGCTCTTGGAGCCTCTGTCGTTCGGTTCTTTAAGTATTTCTGTTTTTGATTTCTTTTCTATCAAATGGCATCAGCAACAAGTTCTGACAAGGGCCAGAAAAGTCTCATCTCATTTGCCTTTTTAGGAACTCCTTCAATTACTTCTGTGAAACTTAATGGCAAAAACTATATGGATTGGTGTTCAGCCGTCGAAATGTGGTTCCTCGGTCAGGGACTTTCTGATCATCTGACAACTCAAGTAGAGAAAATTGATACTGCATTAAAGGATGAATGGCAAAAGGTTGACTATCAGTTAGTGTCTCTTCTTTGGCAGTCCATTGATCCATCACTGCTGGTTCACTACCGTTCCTATAAGTCTTGTTATGATATTTGGAAGAAGGCTAAAAGTGTTTATGCTAATGACATTCAGCAACTCTATGACTCTGTCCACAATTTGGCAACTCTTCAAATGCAAGATCATGACTTAATTTCCTATTTGAACAAAGCTCAGTCCACAATTCAGCAAGTCAAGATGCATGTAACTGATAGTGATCCTAAAAAGGTGGTAGACAAGTTAGATCAGATGTACATGGTCTTTGTTCTTCATGGCTTGCATAAGGACTTTGAAAATGTTAGAAATCAAGTCCTGACAAATCCAAACATTCCTACTGTTGATGAACTGATTGATCGATTATTCCGTGTTCCATTGACTGATGAATCTCTCAAACTTGATCCTCAAGTAGACTCTGCAGCCTTCTTGACAAATTCTGGTCGTGGAGGACGTGGTTGTGGTCGTGGAAGAGGTGGTCGTGGTAATCGACCACAATGCTCTTATTGTAAACAAATGGGGCATACTCAAGATCGATGCTACACTCTGAATGGCTTTTCGGGAAAAACTGTCAATATGTCACAAATGCAGGCACCAGATACCGCAAAGATGGATGATTCTCCACAAGAAAATAAAATTCTCTTATCTGATAATGAGTATAAGGAGTACCTCAAGTTAAAGGCGGCTCCTAACAATGTCTTATCCTCAGTACCTCAATCTGGTAATTCCTCAGTTTGTTTTTTCTCAATCTTTGCCTTCTGGATGCTGGATTTTGGACTCTGGTGCATCAGATCATATTGCTGGTATTCCTTCTTTTTTTTCAAATTTATCTCCTACAAAAATTCCTCATTCAATAACCCTTGCAGATGGTTCGAAAGTTCAAGCCACTGACATTGGTAAGATTTCTCCTCTTCCCTCTTTAAATTTCTTCTCATTCTTGGCAGTCCTTTTAATCTACTCTCAGTTAGTAAATTGAGTCACACTCTTAATTGCTCAGTAACTTTTCTTTCTGATTCTTTCTATATTCAGGACCAGAGTACGGGACAGATGATTGGTAAAGGCTCTGAATCACGTGGGCTCTATTACCTTCAACCTTCTTCCTCAACCATCTGTGCTATGGCTGATTCTCCAAGTATCCTTCATAATCGTTTGGGACATCCAAGTTTAAATAAATTGAAGAAAATGGTTCCTAGTCTTTCTCATTTACAATCTCTTCAATGTGAATCTTGTCAACTTGGCAAACGTGCCCGTTCTTCCTTTCACAATAAAGAAACAAGTCGGTCCAAGTCTCCTTTTGAGTTAGTTCACTCAAATATCTGGGGGCCTAGTCGCACTAGTTCAATTCTAGGCTTTCGTTATTTTGTAATTTTCATCGATGACTACTCAAGATGTATTTGGATCTACTTAATGAAAGATCGGTCTAAACTGTTTGAAAACTTTCAGAAATTTTGTTCCGAGATTTCACCCCAATTTGGTTGTACAATTCACATTTTAAGAAGTGATAATGCTAAAGAGTATTTTTCTACCTCATTCAAGTCTTTTATGTCCTCAAAAGGTATGATTCATCAATCTAGTTGTCCACACACACCACAACAGAATGACGTTGTAGAAAGAAAACATCGACATTTGCTTGATACTGCCCGTACCTTGTTACTTCAAGCAAATGTTCCTTTAATATTTTGGGTAGATGCGGTTCTTACTGCAGGTTACTTGATCAATAGGATGCCATCTTCTGTATTGGATAACAAAATTTCTCATTCCATTTTATTTCCTGATGAATCTACATATAAACTTCCTTTGCGCATTTTTTGTTGTACTTGTTTTGTTCGTGATCTGTCTCCAGGAAAAGATAAACTTACTGCTCATGCAATCAAGTGTATTTTCCTTGGATATTCCAGAGTACAAAAAGGTTACAAGTGTTACTCCCCTTCATTACATCGTTTCTTTGTTTCTACATATGTGACTTTCTTTAAAGATTCTTCATTCTTCCCTTCAAAGGAAAAAACAATCACTCCTTCTACAATTTTACCTGTTCCTTTTCTCAGTCCATCAACCCCCACTCAAGAAGATAATTCTTGTCCATTAGTCACTTATCATCGTCGTCATCATAAACCTTCCACATCTCCACCACTCGAGCCCGATGTTTCAGTGCCTGAACCAGCTTCTCAACCGTCTCCGAATCCGCTTTCACCCATTTTTGACTTCCCAATTGCTGTTCGTAAAGGTATTCGTTTCACTCGTAATCCACACCCTATTTATAAGTTTGTTAGTTATCATCGTCTTTCTTCTGTTCAATATGCTTTCACCTCTTTCTTGTCTTCTGTCTCTATTCCTAAAACTGTTCAGGAAGCTCTTTCCCATCCACGATGGCGGCAGGCAATGATTGAGGAAATGTAAGCTTTGGAATCCAATCGTACTTGGTCTTTGGTTCCTTTACCTTCGGGTAAAAATCCTGTGGGATGTCACTGGGTTTTCACTGTAAAAGTTGGCCCTAATGGCATTGCAGATCGTCTTAAGGCTCGTTTTGTAGCCAAAGGTTTTACTCAGATTTTAGGGCAAGATTATGGTGATACCTTTTCTCCTGTTGCGAAAATGACTTCGGTCAAGGTGTTTCTATCCATGACAGCCATGAATCTGGCCTCTACACCAACTAGATGTCAAAAATGCTTTCTTGCATGGTGACTTGACTGAGGAGATCTATATGAAGCAACCTCCTGGGTTTGTTGCTCAGGGGGCGTCAGGTTTAGTTTGTAAACTTCACAAATCACTATATGGCCTTAAACAATCTCCATGATGTTGGTTTGGGCGATTTAGCTTGGTTTTACAAAAATTTGGAATGATCAGAAGTGAAGTGGATCACTTGGTATTTTATAAGTATTAATCTAATTTGTGTATCTATCTTGTGGTTTATGTGGATGACATTGTCATAACAGGAAATGATCATGCTGGAATTCAGCAATTGAAGGAGCATCTATTTCATCACTTTGAAACAAAGGACTTGGGCAAATTGAGATATTTTCTAGGGATTGAAGTTGCTCAATCAAAATCGAGAATTGCTATCTACCACAGAAAGTATGCTCTTGATATTCTTGAAGAAACTGGAATGTTGAATTGTAAACCAGTTGAAACTCCCATGGATTCGAATATTAAGCTCCTTCCTGATAAAGGTGAATTATTTTCAGATCCAAGCAGATATCGAAGATTAGGATGAAAGTTTAATTATCTTATTGTTACCAGACCAGATATCTCTTTTGGTGTTAGTGTGGTGAGTCAATTCCTAAATTCTCCCCGTATTGATCATTGGAATGCAGTCATCAGAATTTTGAGATTCATTAAAGGATCACCAGGAAAAGGGATAGTAT
Source organism: Ormosia semicastrata (assembly GCA_029884595.1). Classification (NCBI taxonomy): domain Eukaryota; kingdom Viridiplantae; phylum Streptophyta; class Magnoliopsida; order Fabales; family Fabaceae; genus Ormosia; species Ormosia semicastrata. Next base: position 7,822,110 of record JAQQTO010000021.1, on the reverse strand, counting down.
ATGAAAATAGAGGGCATAAGGAAATTATTGCCTACACTGATGCAGATTGGGCTGGATCTCCATGTGATAGGAGATCCACCTCAGGATATTGTGTTTTCTTTGGAGGAAATCTCATTTCATGAAAAAGTAAGAAACAAAATGTAGTCGCAAGATCAAGTGCTGAAGTAGAATATCGAGCTATGGCTCTCACTACATGTGAACTAATATGGCTAAAGCAGCTCATTAAAGAATTAAAGTTTTGTGATGTTGGAACTATGAGATTAATTGTGATAATTAGGCAACTCTTCATATTGCTTCTAACCCAGTCTTCCATGAACGAATCAAGCATATAGAGGTTGATTGTCATTTTATTTGTGAGAAGATTGTTTTTGGGGAGATTACCACATCCTTTGTCAACTCAAATGACCAAATGGTTGATTTGCTTACCAAAGCTCTTCGGGGACCAAGGATAACTTATATATGCAACAAGCTATATGTTTTTGATATCTTCGCTCCAGCTAGGGGCAGTATTGGAAATAAATAATTATGTTGGAAGTAGGATATAATTATTATTCCACTAATTAGAGTTCATTGTATCTTAGAATTCATTGTACCCTTAGTTTTTATTGTATCTTGAGAATTAAAGCTAGAATTAATTCCCCTTCTTGTAAATTGTATTAATCATATATATAAATAGATTATCCGCTGAGTGGATGACTTACTCAAACAATTCAGAAACCCTCTCTAAGTTTCTTTGATATTCAAGTAATCCCAAGCCCAATGCCTTATATTATTTAGGAATAATTATATTCTTAGGAATAATAAAGACACGTAAAAGTTTTCATTAAGAGTGTCTCTTTGCCCCTAAACTTGTCATGAGAAAAGGATTATGTTTATGGATTCACTTCAGTGTTGCATTATTGAGCTTTTTCATCTTTGTTTCAAAGGATATCTTACCCTCCCCCTAGTTGTACACTTGTGCTTTCCCTATTTTCTCTCGAATAAAATATCTTTTTCTATAAAAAAAATTAAAATAAAGTAACAGCTTTCATTAAGACTTAAGTTCCTTTACTTATCAATAGAAAAATAACAAACTTTCTTAAGATGCAAAATCAATAAATCATTTAATAGAAATAAAATAAAATTAGAGTAACAAAATCCATACCTTGGGTCATTTGAGCAAAGCAAGCGATTGCAAAGAGCTGTGAACCCAGCCCTCGTCTTATCAATTGCACCATTATGCTTCATCTTCAAGAGGACTTCTAAAAAGTGATTCCCAATTGTTTCAAGTTGTTCCAAATCAAGCACAGAATTAGATGAAAAACCAGTAGTATCAACAGAAGGCCCCTCTAACTCGGATAAATCTGAACATGCATTACTTGGCAATGGTACCTTTCTTATAATAGTCCCCAAAAGAAGGCTCACCTGAAGAAGAAAACATAGTGAAACAACAATAGGGGCCCAAAAACAATGCAGACTTATGCATCACATAATGAACAACATTCACTCAATTCTTGTTTGAAACAAACAATATGCTATAATTTGTAAATATGTTTTCTTGACATCAATTCTAGAATTATAAGCAGGTAACTTTAAGGAAAATATTATCATCAGTCAAGAAATAATTAATGATAACTTGGAATTATATTCTTTCTGCTTTACCTTTTTGAAGAATTAATACCCTATTATAATCCAATGAAATCAAAAGTTCCTACACACTGTTCAAGTTAAGTACCTCTTTCATAGCCAGCCAGCAACCAACCATGACAATCTGTTCCGATGATCTGACATCATGGGAAGGCTTTGAATTATTGTTCCCATATTCAGATGAAGGCATGTGCTCATGCTCATGATCTGGTATCTCCAGCAAAAGATTATCGTCATCAACCATCTCATCCATGTCTTCAGGCAGAAACCAAGCATCTGCAGAAACCACCCATAGTGCCAATGAAGTTATCCGCATTACAAGGTCCAAAAGTCTTTCCAACAAATATCTCATCTCTGAGATGCTAGACAAAATGACATCAGAATTCCAGTCCAATTCCTCAAAAGTATAACGTAAAGCAAGTAATACACCATGGACAAAGCTGTTCTTGCATGCTTTAGAAAGATCTCGTTCTCCATCTCTCACAGCAACATCCAACCAATCAATCATTGATTTCATATACAGTATCACAGGATTCCTGAATTTACTAGACTGATTAACGTCATTTACCAATTCAGACTTTGAGCTTAAATGGACAACATTAAAGGAATCTTCAATCAACCAACCCAGCTCCAACACGTACTTCCTAAATATAAGCCGTAAAGTTAGAGCTCCAGCATCACTTTCCCGTACACGGGGACTGCAAACTAATTTCATAGCCCAAGCAATTACCTTCTTCAGCATGCCTTCACCTGTAATTCCAGGTAGTGGGGTCGGAAAATGGAGTAATATGCGAAATGAACTCTCTCTCAACCTGTCCCAACTATCAATAATTGAACCAACTAACAATAGAGTTGAATCAGATGAAGTCATTCCTTTGCTGTAAGGATAGAGATGATTTCCTGATAAAGAACTATTAAACTCCTCACAAATTGATGGCTTAATAGACCAAACGTTTATCATAATCAAGATGAGATCCATTGCCATTATTTTTCTCTTGTAAGGAGCAGAAGGATAGCATGAGAAAAATAAGAAGCCACTCAACCACCTCATAAAGTGAAAAAGATCATCTGCTCTTTTAATTGTCATTTCCTTATTCCCATTTGAAAGATACACTTCTTTACCTTTAAAATGCTCAAGAGGATTCCAGCTTCCTTGCTTGAATTGTCTCTCCAGGGCTGTTCGAACCCTAGAGAAGAACTTACGAAACAAGCTGCTCCACTTCATCTGAAAAGCTGTGGAGCAACACCGCATATTCAAAGGCACAGCTTCTTTCATTAAAGTTAACTCTAAATGAGAAGGTAGACTAGACGTCTTGGGGTTTAAGAAAAGAGACTCAGCAGCATCTACACGTAGTGACTCATCCACATGGGTCAATGCATTTACCAGCCATTGAACATGGATCTCAACATTTATTCCCTTTATGCAAACAATAGCACGGCCTTTCATTCCCAGCCCAGGCACTTTTCCATCTGCTGCAGGATTTTCATGCCAATCAATGTCCCCTTCAACCAAGCCAAGTGACCGAGATACCTTGAGCAATGAAACTAGAATCGCAATTCTCTGTTCAAGATTCAATTCCATGTTTGCACGAACAAGCTCTGGAAATTGCAGTCCGTTTTCATCCCCATTTGGCCCAACTGAGATGAAAGAAAGCATAGGAAATATACTATCCACATCCACTTCCAGTAAAACTGGCAGAGCATAAGTATTTAAATTGGAGCGAAGTTTCGAGAATCCAGAAGCCAGCCCATACAAAATTGGCGGGAGGCACTGCCCTCTATAGAGAGCATACCCACCTTCAATGCCATCAGTCTCCCAATACTCGTCACGCAAATACTCAAGGAAACACTTGAGAAATGACGTGGCAGCACAGCAGACATCATCATCAACATACGCCTGTATGGTCTCAAATAGTAGGTCCGGACTCATATTTAACATTTTCTTCGCTCCCAACCTCTTGGTTAGCAATGATAAAGGAACATATCTTCCCTTACACCGTGACCCCAGGGAAAGAAGATCTGCTCCAATCTTCTGCAAAAGTTTGTTTATTTTGTCGCAACCGTCTGACCAACGAAGGGATGATTGAATGTCCAAAAATAGATCAAAAATGAGATGAACTTGTTTCACAGTTTGACTCAAAGGATCTTCCAAGTTATTCCAAATAATCCTAAGTATTCGCATCCCCATTTCCTCAGGAACAGGATCATAGTTTCCCAACAGATCAGTAAGATTCGATAATATTGATGTTTTTATCTGTTGCAAACATATTTGCATCACTGTCAATGCATGAAAATTGAAATGACTCTCGATAGGGTTCTCGCAGTACTTGCACAACTCAGGCAAAATTCCATCATACAATATAGTCTTGATAGGTCTACCACCATCTTTTTGAACATCATAGCCACTTACAGCAGTAAAATGAGTGTTAAGCAAGTTTCTAGAAACTGCTGTAAGAATCCCTCGTAAGAGACAAAGCCTACTTAGCACAGACAGATTACATATTCCTAAATAGATATCACCCTTACAAGGAATTTTCGCAATGGCATTTCTAAACTCACTATCACAATCAATATCATCTGAATTCGACGCCTTTAAGTTAAATATACCTTGAATCAAGACCAAGCCAAGCTCATGAGAACTCATACACACTTGAAGACCAGCACAGAGGGCCACCCCAGCAGCCACATAGCAATCCCTCGAAAATGCCGAGGAACTCAAAATGCTCAAAATAACAGTCACAATCCCCTCCATAACACTTGAATAACCTTCAAGAACCACACCATTCTCATCAGAACCACTCAATTCCTTGAACCTCAAAGGAAACTTCTGCAGCAAGTAATACAAACAAGACAATGCCTCTTGGCACTGTTCCATAACAATGGGGGAAGGTCGACCCCATCCGTTCGTCTCCGAAACCACGCCACTCAATCCCAAAACTGCATCCCAAGCCACCAACACAGCACAACCCTCCACCACATCAACCAGGTACCCCAACTTGGGCATCCCCAAAACCGACAACACAGCGCGTGACACGGAGAATCGCTTCCCCTTGCCGCCGCGCCCTCCATACTCCTCGCAGAGGTTCTGGAAGCACCCACCAATTAAAGAGTTCCAAGTTCGAGTCTTAGTGAGAACAGAGACGAGGGTTCTATGTAAGGGCATAGAATTTTCTAGAAACAGAAGCTCTAAGTAAAATCTCGAAGCTTCGCGAACCGCAGGCTCGGATTCGGGTTCGGGTTCGAGGAGCAATAAGTGGGAGAAGGAAGAAGCGAGGTCCTTGGCGTGGTGGAGTTGAGAGTATGTGGAGGTGAGAGAGGTGAAGTGGAGCAAGGTAGCGTGGAAGTGTGAAACGGCGTCGTGGGAGAGGAGGTGGTGGGGGAAGGAGTGGAGGAAGGAGGGAGGGAAGACGAGGGCACTATAGGTGTAGCGGTGGCGGTGCTGCAGGGCGCGCCACTTGGCTGACATGTTTGATGAAATGCCTCAAAGAGTGAGAGACAGAGTTTGGTTTTGGAAGAAGGGGAAGTGGATTTTAAAGAAGGAAGGAGACGGTGGTGGTGAAAAAGGTGGAGGTGGTGGAGGAGGAGGAGGCGGAGTATGATAGTGTGGTAAGAATAAGGATCCTCTAAAACGAGGATATTTGTAAAATAAGCAAGTAAATTCACATCACTTATTAGTAAATTAGTGAACCCACTTATTAATGGTTGTTGTGAACTTATTGCTCACTACTCTGCAAGGATCCTCCCTTGAGAATTGATATCCGGATCCTCACTTTAGAGAATATGTCCGTATGGTAAACTTCGGCTCTGTGAGAGGGAAGGGAAGAGAAGAGAAGAGAAGAGAAGAGAAGAGAAAGAAGCAATGGCGGCTTCTTTTCTCTGTTTTCACGCAGAAAATGGCCCAGGGGGATTTGGGCTTTGGCTCTCTAATTGGACCCTTCATTTTCATTTTTATTTAAGGATTCTTCAGTTTTTGGTACGAAGAAGTTTTGTTTTGGCGAATAAAGAAGTTTAAGTATATATAGGGAAACCAGACCAAAAAAAAAGTATATATTAGGGAGAGAACGATGACTAAAAATAAAGTTTAGGTAGAGAATTATATTTATATAACTCAATTGGAAGTGGACTTAACCAAAAAATCGAGTGAGTCATTGGTTAGTGATTCCATCACACGTTAAGCGATTAAATTGAAAAAATTTAAAACATTATGTAAAAAAATATTTTATATTTTTGATAAAAAATCAATTATAATATTTAAAAGATACATAATATAATTAATAATTCAATATAATATAATAGTGGTAACATCTTTTTAACCAATTTATAGCACAAATAAAATCATTTAGCATATATTTTTCAGCAAACACAAAGTCAATAATTCTGCCAAGTTTAGTATTCCTTATTTCTTTTATCATCTTGCAAGTTCAAATATAAAACGAAGAAAAAATGTTAAAACACATAAAAATAAAATTTATAATAAAATATACAGTTATAATTGTTTATAGCATACAGATATACAAAATTCATATTGCATGTTAATAATTTTTAAATTATTTTTTGGATAATTATTTTTTATTACAATTAATTTGTGAAACTAATTAAAACACAAAATCACACACACACCGTATAACATTTAAAAAAAAATCTTTGTTTATATAGTTATTATTATAATTTTAAAAAGAATTAGACAATTATAACTTGTTTGAAAAAAGAAAATGAAATGATAATTATAGCCAATAGGTGGCCCCTTTCATTGAGAAAAGATTGAACGCAATTAATGTGATGTGAGCACTGCCTAATCCCAACATTCCCATTGCACAATTCATCCTTGTACTCATTCCCCTCCTTCTTCTATTTTCCACACTCAGAATCAATCAGAATCAATCAATTGATATGGAGAAACATATTTTAATGAATAGAGAATTGAATAGCATTACCTATCTATACTATTATAAAATGATTTTCTACGACGGTGTCCAATTTTTGTTTTTATAAAACTATTATTATTAATTATTCGTTTAAAATTCATTAAACTAAAAAAGTAATTTTTTAGTTTTTGATTAGGATAACCTCGTAAGTATTATTATAAAATTAATCTCTCATACTATGCCATTAAAATTTCAAATCTTATAGTTATCATTTTGAGAAAAGTTTTATTTAATCATCATCTCTAATTCAAAAGTTAGTATCACAACAATACTATAGAAATACCTTGATCAAACTAAGATAAAAAAAAAAAAAACTAAGATAAAAGTAAAACATATAAAAAATTACAAATTTTTGGTAAAATAGGATTGTTTTGATAACTTTGTTGTATTTTTTTATATAAAAAACTAAATAAAAAAAGACCTAAGATAAAAAAAAAACTAAGATAAAAGACTAAATAATACTATAGGAATACCTTGATCAAAGACCTAAGATAAAAACAAGTAAAACATATAAAAAAATTACAGATTTTTGGTAAAATAGGGTTGTTTTGGTAACTTTGTTGTATTTAAAAAAAAATAAATAAATTATGGTATTGATAATTTAATTTCTCATTAATTAACTTTATTAGCAACATCCTTTATAAAGAGCAATTCCTCTCACCTTTAATACCTCACCCTGTGTCTAGATCTGTTTAATTACTGGAATATGTTTTTTTGGAGAAAAAGATGATGAATTTCCAATTATTCTTCTTTTATTTTTTTTCTTATTTCTATGCAATCCTCTTAAATATCTTTTATAGTTACCACCATAGTTATTAAACTCGATCAGGAGATTGACTTGGTCGAGGCACTAGGCCATTGTGTCACTTTCATATGATTTAACCAAAGTATTTTGAAAGATATGATCAATCAGATTTTCAAAACTCAAACTTTAATTGGTATAACTTTTTTCGTCCGTTTAAAGCAAATGACCAGTCATTAGAAAGATTAGATGTATATTTTTTTATCTTTGACCATGTATCCCTATATACATTGCTATAAAATTAATTATCCTTTTTACCTTTACACAAGATCTAAGTCCTATAAGCTATTCTTGAAGATGTTGGACTTCTTTTGCCATCATCACTTCTTGATGTAATCCAAGCTTCCAAAGAAAATCTTCTTTCAAAACTCAAAAGAGAAGCATTTGTGATCTTTTACTTTCTTGTTGCAATGCTCAAGTAACTACAAAGTATTGTTCACTTAATCATTTAGTCCAAATTCATAATTCAATATCTTCATATGCATGATTCCTTTTCAAAGTTTGAACTAGATTTAATCATGTATGATCTTTTTCCTAAAACCATTTGAGGCAAAACTTATTCCACAATTAGATGAATACATCTCATTTACAGCTTGGAACATGTTGTGATCTTTTCTTTTCTTGTTGCCGATACTCGCTCTTGGTAATATCACAAAGTATTGTTCACTAATCAAACATAGTTAAAATTCAATATCTGATTCATAAATGTATAACTCTAGTTAGTCTAACATTTATATAAGACATATAGACATATCCAATATTAATTCATTTATAACTCATATAAAATATTATCTCATTACATGATTATTAAGTGAAATATAACTAGATAAAGTACATAATCATGTATGATATAATATATCTTATTAAGCACATTTATGTAGCATGAAAATTCTTTTGTGATACAACCCTTAGTTTTCAAAGTTTGGATTTTTCCCTAAGAATACATCTCATTTACTGATATATATATTTATATAAATATTTAATTATATAAAAATCTAAAATTACAATAAAAATTAAGTTGGTATTAATATATTAAAAATACATTATAAATAGGCTTAAATATGTTTTGCTTGAGGACTCAAAATTGGTGAGGCAAAACAGGCTCTTGCATGGTAAATGGTTGATTTGCTTGAGGACTGTTTGAATAAAGTGCATAACTTGGTCGTTACTAATGAGATAGACAAGCCTTGATAGATTTTTATATATTGCAAGGGATTGTATTTTTGTTGCTTTTAACAATTTTAAACGAACAAACATTATATATATATATATATACACACACACGGACATATACTTATCTAATTATGCAAACTTGAATACATTTTTTGCTTGCTCCAATTTTGTTATTCTCATTACTAGCATATAGGCTCATAATATAAATAGTATAAAATTAATTTTAAATAATTATTTTAACATTTTCATTTAATTGAGAAATATAACCATAACATAAAAGTCCCCAGAAATAACCCCTTTTTTACTCGTTGGCAAGTGGCAAGCAATAATTTGGCAAGTAAGTTTCTTCATTTGGCAAGCAAAATACATGTACAACTATGAGGGAATTAGATTCCCGCACAAACTTGAGATATGCCTCATCAAGCTTAATCATAAGCCCAATATATAAAAAGGAAAATTTCCTTTGAGTTTGAAAAGAGAAGAATCAGAGAGGAAAACTAAGGAATAGAAATCCTAGTAGCCTAATACTTGAATCACATGGTCTAAATGAACTTTAGGATGTAACTTTATATATAGGACTTTGAATGGATTAGGGTTATAATTCGTCCACTTCACTAATGCATACATTTACTTCAAAAAGTAAGGTCTTCACACGTAACCAATATAGCTTGGCGTAGCTTAATGAGGTGGTTGGATTTGGTGAAATTTTTGATTGAGTTAATATATTTAATTTATAATTAATATTATTTAATGTGGTGTTTTGATCTTGGCGTAACTCATATAATTAGGGTTGGAGATCATTAAAAAAAATATGGAAAACACAAATCGTCTCGGATGCATATAATCCTCTGGATCCTACTTTAATGATTTCAGCCACAAAATGGAACCCGCTGTTATTTTTACCCATATCTTGGTTCTCTCTATCTCCCTTCATCCGGGCTACTTAGCAAAGTCCAAAAAAAATTAATCGAAGATTTTGAGCACTTGGTTCAAAATATCCTTGTTATTAGTAACTGTTTATTTATTTATCTATTTTATTTTTTACGCTTATTACTATGTGTCTTTAAAGTATCGAACAGTGCATATAAATTGGACGAAGTACATTGTACGTAACGACCATAACAATTTGTGTCCAAAATATGAATTAAGTAAATTTACTATACTTTAAAAATATCAGTGTACACAAAAAGAGTAAATTAAAAATACGAAATAAGAATAAAAATACAGAATAAGAAGTGTATCTAAAAATAATTTGTTTCTGAATATGTCATTTAATTTAATTATTTCATTTTCATAGTTTCCAAAGTGGAATATGGAGAGGATTCTTGACCATTATATTTTACAATAATATCATTAATTTTCGATGGTCAAATATGCTAAAATATAAGGAAAAAAATTAAAATTGAAATTGCTAACGACTCTTTGGACAAACTTGACACAATGAAAATTGGCTCTTTAAAAATTACTATTCATTAGACGACATCGAAAATTTATGATGGACTGGCTGCTGGAACATAGGTGTGTCAAATGGCATATAAGGTTGTGGGATGGGGTGTAAAATACGGACACGTGGCTACATCCATGTATCGTATGTTCAAGAAATATATCTATATCAATAATAATTTTATTATATTAATGTATATTATAATTTATTATATTAATTATAATAAATGATAAAATTTAATATATATTATAATTTATTATATATCATATTTTATTATTATTTATTATATTAATTTTTATTAGCTATATTTTTAATTACAATATATACTAATATGTGGCTTAATGATTAATTATTTAATTATAATTTGATTTCAATGGTTATTATATAAAATATATTAAGAATATTTAAAATTATACACATAATAAATTAAAATAAATAATATTAAAAATAGCATTAAAATTTAATTAAATATATAAATATTTATATATTAATCAATGTCAAATGTAAAAAGAAAAAGATCATCATATACCTCTTTTAGAGGTGTATGCATTGTTGACACCCTTTTTAATTGTGTCAGATTTAGTAAGAGAAAATGATAGGAAAAAGGTAAGTATGATGAATGGTATTGAGAGGAGTGTAAAAATAAGTATATACGCACTATTAATGATAAGAATATCAGAATTGAATGTAAAAATACACATTATCCAATCCAATCAAATAAAAAAATGTCAATAATCCAAAAACAAAAAACAAAAATTTCAATAATCCTCCTAGTCATCCTTGTGATCATCTGCTTCCTAACATTCCAGTGATAGATGTAACTAGGATGAATTAAATTAAAAGGTAAAAGCATTTAATTTCTTTTGAACATAAAAGGTATTTAATACTCTATTTTTTGAATAATTAGGAGTATTATTAAGATGAGATATTAGGATGATATAGAATATTCAGAAAGAGAAATGATCTATCGTCTAAACAAATCATCTTACATCCTGCTAATTACATAAAATATTAGGTATTAAATTAAAAATTAAAAACATTTAATGTCTCTAAAACATAAAAAAGATATTTAATATTTCTCTTTAACTAATTAAGGAAATTATTAGGATAATTAAGAAGATACAAAGTTATCCCAATAAGAAAGAATAATGATATAACATCCTAACAAATTATCCTATATATCAAGCAAATTACTTAAAATAATAGGTATTAAATGAAAAGTAAAAGAGTTTAATGTCCTGCGATTTTCTTCTTTAAATATTTAGGACAATTAGAAGTAGAAAAAATTATTTCAGCAATAAAGAGTAATATTATATCTTTCTAACAAACCTCTTAAAGACTCTTAATTAATTAAAATTTAAAATAATAGGTATGAAATGAAAAAGCAAAAATATTTAATGTCTTAAAAACCTAAAAACATTTAATATTTTTTTCTTAAAATAATTAATAAGATTTATAACGATATAGAATTATTTCATCAAGGAAGAATGAAGTTATATTTTTCTAATAAATCATCCTAATTAACAATTGAAATTAAATAAAAGAAGTAAAATCATTTAATGTTTTGGGATTCTAAATATCATAAAACGAAGATATTTAATATTTTTTGTTAACTAATTAAAAATATTATTAGAATAATTATTAAGAGAATACAAAGTTATCCCAATAAGAAACAGCAATGATATAACCTCTTAAAAAATTCTCCTATATCATGCTAATTACTTAAAACAATAGGTATTAAGTGAAAAGTAAAAGAATTTAATATCTTGGGATTTTCTTGTTTAAGTAGTTAGCTCAATTAGGAGATAAAATTATTTTAGCAATAAATAGTAATACTATATCTTCCTAATGAACTTCTTATAGACTCTAAATTAATTAAAATTTAAAATAATAGATATGAAATGAAAAAGAAAAAACATTTAATGTCTTGGATGCCTAAAAGCATTTAATATTTTTTAAAGTAATTAATAAGATTTTTTAGGATATAAAATTTTTCTATTTAGAAAGAAAATGACTATATTCTTCTAACAAATCTTCCTAATTACTTTAAACAATAGGAATTAAATGACAAAGGAAAAGCACTTAATGTTTTGGATCCTAAAAATCATTTAATACTTTATCTTTTTAAGTAATTAGGAGTTACTTGGTTGATCAATTGTAAAGGTTGAAATAGGCTAAGCTAGGTTAGACTTTGTCTAAATAAGTTTAGGTCTATTTTGTAAAATGTCGATCTGAGTATAGCCTGTTGTTTGTTATAGGCTTTTTTTTTTTTAAATCTCTCACAACTGACTTGTTTATGAAAATTATAAAAGTCTATCTTGACTTGAAAACTTATTTAAAAATTTACATTACATGAAGGTCTTCATATATAGGTTAAGAAACTTAAACTTTATAATTTTTAAATAGGTATAACATTTAACGAAATTATTATGTTTTATATAAAATAACTATATTATACTAATATATATTAATAAATTATGTAATTATTATAAACTCTTAATCATATAAATATTAAATAGATAGGCCATCCTAGCCTAGTAGGCCACATAGGCTTTTTCAATAACCTAACATTGAGCCTACATATAAAACTTGAGTCTAACTTGTTTATTAAATAAGTTAGTCCTATTTGAGTAGAAAAATAAGTTAGGTCGTAGGCCTTGATAAGCTGCTAGCTTATTTCCACCCTAATTAGGAGGGGATATAATATTTTTCTAGCAAGAAAGAATAAGGCTACGTTCTTCTTAACAAATATTTTTACATCTTCCAAATTAGTCAAAGCGTAGGTATTGAATTAAAAAGTAAAAGTAATTCATGTCTTGAAAACTTTAAAAAACATTTAGTAATTTCTTATTTAAGAAATTAGGAGGATTATATGAATATTCATTAAGAGTATGTAAAATTATTCAGAAAGAATAAATTTCTATCATCCCAACAAATCCTTCTACATCCCACTGGTTACTTAAAACATTAGTTATTAAATAAAAAAGTAAATATATTTAATGTTTTTAAAACATAAAAAAATTAAGTTTTGTCGTTAAAAATGTCAAATTAGAAAGTATCATATGAAAACAAAACATTCAATGCATTGAAAATTAAAAAAGCTTTACTATTTATCTTGTTTTCTTCTAAAATTTTCTATTTTGACTTCCTTAACAAGTGTAAGTTCCAAAAACCTAAATATATTTAATATTTTTTTAAGTAATTAGGAGGAGTATTATGGTAATTGATTGGGAGGATGTATAATTATTCCAACACAAAAATGTAATGCTATAACCTCCTAACAAATGCTCATGCATCCTCATAATTACATAAAATAATTGATATTAAATGAAAATGTAAAAATATTTAATGTCTTGTGAACATAAAAAATATTTAATATTTTATTCTTTAAAAAATTATATAGAATGATTATTAGAATTGTGAGTACCCAATTTTGACTGGACCTTAAAAAGTTAAAATTAAACTTTAATATTAAATAATTTTCTTAGTTTAATTTTTTTTCCTTTCTATTATTAATCATTACAAAAAAAATTACTCTTAATCCAAGCCCACTCTCCAATGGTCGAAGGTCCATGTTCTAAACTTATGATCTAATGTTCCAACTCATGACCCAAAAAAAAAAACAAGAAATATTTTGGTTGAAGTCCTTCACGTTGAAGGAGCTTCAACTTGAAGGAAGCTCACCTCTCCCTTATGCATATAAAACGGAGCAACACATAGAAAGAGGGGGGGAGCTTGATCTCTATTTTTGTAAGTTTAGTTTGAGAACTTGAGAGTTTGAGATATATAAAAAAAATCCTTCACGTTGAAAGAGCTTCAACTTGAAGGAAGCTCACCTCTCCCTTATGCATATAAAACGGAGCAACACATTGAAAGAGGGGGGGGGGGGAGCTTGATCTCTATTTTTGTAAGTTTAGTTTGAGAACTTGAGAGTTTTAGATATACAAAAAAAAAATTTCAAGTTTCTGGTTTTGTAGAGATGGAATTTAAGGAAAATATAGAGTAGCATATTGAGAAAGAGTGTGTTTTGAGGAGCATCCTGGTATATTTCTTCCTACTCCATCCAAAATTAGGGGTATAATTGAGTCAGTTTAGTTCTGTTTTTGGAGAAAAATAAATTCAAGCTAATCAAAATCAATTGGTTTAGTTTAGTTCGATTTTCTTATTTTTTAATAGTCAAATCTGAACCAATCCGAATTGAACATCTACGGATTGGTTTGATTCGAGTGATTGGATTGATCATTTTTTTTACACAAAAATTAGTTAAATAATTATTTTTTCATAGTACAAAAAATAATAATAAACCTATAAAAAAATTTAGAAATAGAATCAAACATATTTATCTCAATAAACACATTATAAAGTACAACAAATAGACAAAGTCTAAATAAACAAACAAAACATAATTAAAAGTTACATAACAATGGATATTAGTACAAAAACAAGTACACAACAGCACTCAAACTTAATTCAAACATAATTAAAAGGAAACACAAGTACAGAACATAACAATGAGCAGCACACAAAGTCAATCCAAACTCAATCAAAACTCAATCCAAACATAAAAAAAAATATGATTCATCAAACATCATTCATCAAATCCAGTTTATCTTTGAACTTCATCTTCATCCAACAATAAGTACAAACAAAATGTTAAAATTTGTGTTTACTAAATTTTAACAATCAATCATAATCAATGTACTTATAGATGTTACCCTAAAAGCTTGAAAGACTAGCAATACTTCTTTGTCAAGTGAAGCATCAAGATTATTCATCATGGGTCAAGTTGTGATCTTCAATATATTAAATAAATGAATAAATGTTACATTATGAACAAAAAATATAAGTACTAAGTACTAACAATTGATAAATTGAGTAAGATAATAGTAAATGTAACTCCAAATTGTCAAAATACTAATGGAAAAAGATGATCCTATACCTCTTTTAGATGTGTAGGTATTGTACACATCCTTTTTAAGGGTGTGTGATTAAGAGAGAGAAAGTGATAAGAAAAAGTAAGTATAATGAATGGTATTAGATGAGGTGTGAAAATGGATGTATGCACTGTTTGTGGTAAGAATATCAGAGTTGAATACTAATTGAAGCCCAACTTCAAGATTTGAAGATAATACAGACAACTCTAAAAATTCAAACATAAACATAAAAGGTAAACAAGATTAATTAGTAACAATAGTAAGTATAACAACAAATAAAAAACATGAGAATTAAAACTAAGTTTTCATACCTGATTCAACTTTCTCCACTTCTTCCATTTCATCACGTAGTTCAAGATTCTTTTTAGGAGTCTTAATCCAGTTTTGAGTACGAATCAAAGCCACAACAGTGGTGGCATGCAAGGAACTGTAAAATGGACCAAGAACTCAACCTCTAGTGTTGAATGCAGACTCAGATGATACAATAGACACTAGTATAGCCAAGATACCCTAGCCATGCAAGAAATAACATAATATTTCATTGATTTCCCTTTCCACCATTTCAAAATGTCAAATCCAGGAGCATTGTCCTCAACATCATCCTCTTTGTATCTTTCCAACTCGTTCCTTTTCACTTCACATTGCTTTCTCCTCACTTTCGATCTAAACTCATCTTCCCAACTCTCATCATCATCATCACCATCATCATCACCATCATTACTAGAATGATATTGTGAGGCAACATTTGAGGCTAATCTACTAGAATCATCAATATCAAGGGGAATGGGATGCAACGACTGATAATGCTCAAACAACTTATCAATCAGATCCTTCATTTTTTCCACCATCTCCTTGCACTTATCCGAACTATCACCACATATCTTATTAAAACAAACTCAACATATTCAAACTTATAACGTGGATCAAGAAACACAGCCACAAACAAAAAAAAGTTTATACTCCCACTACATTCCCAATATTTGTCAAACTTGACTTTCTTGTTTGTTGCCATTCTTTGAATCCCTATATCATTGTTTTTCCTCCATTTACTTAGGGTCTTTTGAATGTCACATAATTTGTGAAAAAAGTATTAGATGTAACATGCAATGACCCCAAAAAAGAAAAGGTTGCATCATAAAATATTTTCAAAAATTTGACAAAAACATGTGCACGACTCTAATCATCTCTAGTGGAAGGTCCTCTTACATTCTTAAGGGCTAACAAAAATGTATTATCTGCATCTTCAAGGCGATAAAATATCTTTTCATATTTTTCAGCAACATATAGCATCAAATAAGTGGAATTCCACCTAGTTGGCACGTCAAGGATTAACATTGTCTTACTAGTTATATTAGCCTTTTGGACACATATCTTAAAAGTAGATAATCTAGCCAAAGATGACCTAACGAACTTGCATGTTGCCCTTATCCTTTCGATTGAAACATCAATTTCCTTCAAGCCATCACTAAAAATTAAGTTCAAGATGTGAGCACAACATCTCATATGCATGAACTCTCCATTTAATAAAGAACTGCCATTCCAACCACTCATTCTTCTAAACAAATATGCAATAGCAGTATTGTTAGCACTTGCATTGTCAATAGTTACACAATAAATCTTTGAAATTCCTCATTCTTTCATACATTTCTCTAAGGCATTTCCTATGGTTTCACCTGTGTGGTCGACTATCAAATCAAAACTTAATATTTTCTTGTTCAATTCCCACTCATCATCAATGTAGCAAGCAGTTACACACATATAATTCAAGTTATAATTCAAGTTTTGGATTGAAGTCCAAGTATCAGTGGTAAGTGAAACCACTTGGTGATTTCCAGACAATATGCATTTCAACATCTCTTTCTCCATTTTAAACAATTGTGTGCAATCTCGATTGAGCCTTACTCATGAAATCTCTAAATCCTTGGTTTTTAACAAATTTAAAGGAAGTTCATCAACAATTATCATCCTAACAAGTGCATATCGAGTTACCTCTTCATTAAATTTAATAAGTTTCATACTAACACTATTAGGATCATCTTGACATTATTTTCCAATAACCTTTTTTTTTTTTGCCTTTTATTAATTACCCTATATAGATTTTTCACACAAACCTTCAAATGCTTTAGCATGTTTGACGTCCCATGACTAGCACTATTGCAAGCATATTGTTTATTACAATAGTTACAAGTAGCCTGATCATTTATTTTACTGAAATGAGCCCAAGCACTAGAAGGGGGTCTACTAGGTTTCCTTTTTAATATCTCTTGCTATGATGGTGGGGCTGGGGCATCTTGTCCTTATGATGACATTTCCTTCTGTTGGAGTCTTTGCTAGTTGCATTTGACTAGTTGGTGTTGGACTGGTAATACTCCCAACTTGAGTTCCACTACCACTAGTGCTTAGAGTCCCATTATTTCTAAATGGATCACTTGCCATTTGTTGGTGTCACATGTCAAGTAACCTACAAAAAGGCAAAAATATAACTATTAGTTAAATATATTCCTTAATAAGCACTTGTTTATATAAATCAACACTTTAAAAGTTTGCAATCAACTTTTTAATAACATCATGCTCTTGGTGCTGCATCTAACAATCTTGAAAGGGATAACATTATAGTTTGCAAATTTGTAAAATAACACACGAAAAGGAAAGTATTTTAAAAAGAAAAATTTGATTCACATTTTTCAAAAGGAGAGCAAATCACCCCCTTGAATATGGAGGAAGAGGCACTACCGGTTGTAGTCACGGCTAGCACTAGAATTCAAAACTTCAAGTATTCTTAGTTGTCTTCTCTATATGGCATGCAAAAAGCTAACTCAAACCATCTCTATCCTTTCCCTATATATCCCCAATTCTATTAATAAAATAATATTAACTATTAATACCAAAAATTATCAATTAAGGGACACAGATGATGGTTGAATCTGTATTAGGAAATCATATTTTATTACAAAAATTAACCGTATTTTATTAGGAAATGGTGGTTGAGGATAGTGAGAGAACACATATGATTTGAATCTGTAACAAACAACCTCTATATATTACCTAGTACAAGCATGAAAAAGGGTACAGACATGCGGCGACTATTCTCGGATTATGGTTCGGTGAGGGCCTGAGTAGAGCAGATCTGCGATGAACTTGTAAGGTTCGTGATGGTGAGGGCTTGAGCAATGCTGCAACAGAGCGGTGGCATCGTGACGTGGCCTGAGCGGAGTATATCTGAGGTGAGTTGTGATGGTGAGCTGCGACGGTGGTCCCTGATGGTGGCCCTTGACGGTGAGGTTTCTGTTTTTGTCAAAATGAAATAGCAGAGGTTTTTGTTTCTGTCAAGACATCTACATACTAATAGGCCTATTTCTGAAATAGCTTTCTCAGGTCAATTGCTTGTTGCATCATAAATATATATATATATATATATATAGCTTATATATGGTTCGGATCAATTCGACTCAATTATATGGTTCGGTTCAATTATATAAGCTTAGACATCTACATACTAATAGGCTTATATATATGGTTCGGTTCAATTCGGTTCTTGAATTTGAAATTTCAAATATAAAAACCAAACCAATTAAGCTTTATTTGATTCAATTTTTTCCTGAACCAATCAATATACTAGAACCAAATTGAACCAATCAATATACTAGAACCAAATTGAACCAATTTAATTAGTTCAGTTTAGATTAGTCAGATTATCCAAACTAATTTATATCCCTATCCAAAATCTCGATATTTGTTTTTAAGATTTGAATCTGTGACTAAGATGAAATTGCTATAATGTGTTTTACTTTCATATTCTAAGTCACACTCGTGCTCACATTCATATTCAATATTCTCATAGTTGCATCCAATCAATTGCACTCACCTTCACACAACCACACCAAGTTAACAACAAGCTCCAAATATAAATAAACACAGTAAAAAATCATCCGCCAAAGCTTCCAAGATCCAACACCAATATGCACTAAAAATTTCAATATGACCTAGAACCTCACCCAATCAAAACCACCATGACCTCATTTGACTTTCAAACATAAACTCAAAAGGCTCATAAACACCACCATGAGCCTTGAGCCACACTCAAGCCAACCCTTGTAAGCAACAAAAACAGAACTAGAAACTCAACAATCCAAAAATCATATAATTACCCAAAACAAGAACACAACACCACCACACTTGAAACCACCCCAACCTCGATCCACAACCAAAATCGCCACCCACTATCACCACAGCCAAACCCCCAAAACTATCAAAATCGCTGCAAACGTCGTCAACTTCTAAACGGAATCCATGGCCATTGCTGAAATCCGCCATCCGTGGCCGCCACCATCTGTAACCAAACCCACCACCCCTTCGCTAGCGATAGTGCCACCCAGAATCATTGTCACCACCCTCCTCCACTGGCGGTTTCATCGGAATCCGAACTTGTTTCCTCTCCTTGTGTTTATGTGAGGGCCAAAGTCCTTTTTGTGTGTCTATTGATTTTTTTCTTTTCTTATTTTTGTTCATTGGTTTTATCATTTTTTTGGGTTAGCTTTTCTTCCTTTTTTTTTGGCCTTAGCTTTTCTTCATTAAGTGTTTTGGTTAATCATGTCTTTGGCTTATGATGTTTAGGCAGTTATCTAGGTTCACTTGGGCTGCTATCAAGTTAAACAAATGGTTAATAATTTGTTTCCTTAATTTGGGTTGATTGTTGGGCATAGCTGATTAAAGAATCAGTGTTGGCTTGGGCTAGTCGGTTCATTTAATTGTTACTTTGGGTTGTTCATAAAGCATTTGACTTAAATAAGGTTGGGTTTAGTTATCAAGTTAATTTGCTATTGGATTAATTCTGAGTGGTGCTTTGTTATCTTTGTAATTTATAAATAAAAGAAGGAAAATAAATAAAATGAATGAAAGCAAGAAAATTTTTATTATTGGTGTTTTCACGTCACATGTGCTGATGGTTATTTTAATTTACTTATTATTGTTGTCTCAAATTTGCATAAAATAAATGTTAATTATGAAATAAGATTTCAACGACAAAATAATTAAGATTAACTGTGATGACAGTGATATCTTGACTTTCTTAAAGTGATGAGACATTTATATAGTTTTGTCAGAAGCGATGGCGCTGTTATACAAATATCCAATAAAAAAATCTTGTTCCATATTCGAAATTATTTCTTGTAATAATATCATTGTACATTTCTATTTATGTTTTTATTTAACTTAATCATGTTTGTATTCATGCACTAATCAAATAATCTTAAAACTGACCAATGAATGAAAATTTGGGAAAGGATTAGGGTACCAATCAGATAAACTCTTTATAATACTCTTGAGGCCTTTATATTGTATTTTGTTAGGAGCACTTGTGAGATCAAATTTCCACTTTAGAAATAAAATATTTTTGTAAAAAATATTTTTTTTAAATAAATGGGAACAAATTGATGTAGCCTCGATATTATGATTATGGTGAATTTAAATTCCCTTTAATTGCTCTCTTTTAAAAATAAAAAATAATTAAAATAAAATGATATCTTTTTGTCAAATTCGTTTTCATGAATAATTTTTTTATAAAAAATATCTCCTCAAAAATAAAATAATTTGAAAAGTCATTTTCTTAAAAAATTAATATTTTCGATTCATCATTTTCATGCAATGTGTTGTAGGCTTAAATTTTATTCCATAATAATGACTATTTAGTCGCCTATTCTTTATCTTATTCGTTTGTCATCTTTGCTAATATGTCGACAAGATGAGATATGTAAAAATAAAAATAAAAAATTTATTTTTAATAATAAAGGATCAATTTAATTAATTTTACAAATAATACTAGATTAAATAAATGATCGTTGTTAGAATAGATGATGTAAAATGTTAATACCTTCCTTATTCATAATCATCCCATGAATCTGAATTTTGGAATTTTGACCATTTATTTTTTTAGGTACTTAATCCACCTTTCCATTTTAATGGAAAAAAAGTAATTGGTAGCGACTCTATCTCTTGCATATGTTCTCATCATCATCATCCACATTTTGCATGTTCTTAAATTTCCTTTCCAAAAGGGGAGTCTCGTCACTCCTTGCCACAATGTGCCGAGAAGGGTGTTGCGATGAGAATGATTGATTTATAAATTATTCCAACAAGAAAGAGTAATGTTATGAGTTTAATAATTTTGATAAAATGTCATTGTAAAAAAAGTTTTACACTATATTCAATAATGTGTTGCCACATCATTTAATGAATTAAAACTTACATAAGATATTAAATTTATTAAATTATGTGACAACACATTATTAAATATTAGTATAAAACTCTTACACTAACAATGAATATAAATTAAATTTTAATGTTATTCATCATAACAAATCCTCCTATAGCCTGGTAATTAATTAAAACAGTACTTATTAAATGAAACAATACAAGCACTTAATGTTTTCATAACTAAGATGATTTAATAGGAGGGCATAGAATTATTCCAACAGGAAAAGGTCATGCTATGACCATCCTGACAAATCATCCTCATCCTCCTAATTATTTAAAAGAGTAGATTTTAAATGAAGAATTAACAGCATTTAATATCTGTAAACCTAAAATGCATTTAATAATCTCTTCTTAAAATATAATTATTATGATAATTGATTAGGAGGATATCAAATTATTCAGAAAGATTAATGCTATATTTTCTTAATAAATTTTCCTACATCCTCTAAATAATTACTTAAAACAATAGGTACTAAATAAAAAGTAAACACATTATTGTCTTGATAACCTAAAAAATATTTGGGCTTAAATATAGTTTTTGACCATCTAAATATATAAGTTTTTGGTTTTGGTCTCTCAAAAAATTTTGTAACTGTTTGTATATTTGTAATTTTAAAAATGAGTGAAATTGGTCTCTGCTCCCATTTTAAAAGTGAGCGAAATTAGTTCAATTGAGGCATTTCATATTAATTTTTCTTAACTCTTGAAATGAGCGAAAGTTTAATATGAGAGAATTGAATTGAGTCAATTTCACTCACTTTTTAAATTATAACATGGACCAATATACTTATTTTTGAAATTACAAGGAACAAACCGTAACAAAAAAAATTTAGAGACTAAAACCAAAAACTGATATATTTAGAGAAACAAAAACATGTTTAAGCTAAATATTTAATACTTCCTTTTTTAAGTAATGAGGAGGATTATTCTAGCATGAAAGAGGAATGCTATAACCTCCTAACAAATCCTCCTTCATCCTCCTACTTAAAATAGTATGTATTAAATGAAAAAGTAAAAATGTTTAATGTCTTGAGAATCTAAAAGTTATTGAATACTTAAGTAATTAGGATAATTAATAAGGAAGATATTGAATTATTCCAAATGAATAATGTTATATATCCTCATAACAAATCCTACTCAATTCTCCAAATCACTTAAAATCATAAATATTAAATGAAAAATTAAAAGCATTTAATGTCTTGAGAACTTAAAAAACATTTCGTATTGTCTTTTTTAGGTAATTAGTAGTAGGGATATAAATAATGAGTCAACTCAAGGTGAATACTTGTAGCTCAGGCTTGACTTGTTGCTCAAACTTGACTTGTTTAAAAATATGAAAATTTGGGCTCAACTCGTTTAACTCATTTATGACTTGATTTTTTTTTATTTTTATCAAATTTCTCCTTAAAATATTTTTTATTTTTTTAAATTTATTAAGCTAATAATTAGTAAACATCTTTATAGTAGAAAATGAATTAAAAATAGAAATAAAAACATTTTTTTTCATAATTCATTACATAAAATGATAAAAAATTCATTAACCTCCCACCATTACAAATAGAAATTTTAAAATAAGTTTTAACACTTAAAAATGTTCAACATATTTTCACAGTGAAAATTGTCTTCTTCATTTGTGTACGAAGATAGAGCTCATTAACAATTGTATATACTTGTTGTTAACATTTTATAAATACTTATTAAGATAAATAGTTTTAGCAATCCTATAGTTTTTCTTTCGTTATTAACTATGATAATTTATGTCTACATTTTATATATAATCGAGCTATTCGCAAGCTTTTAATGTCAAG
Organism: Ormosia semicastrata; assembly: GCA_029884595.1. Taxonomy (NCBI): domain Eukaryota; kingdom Viridiplantae; phylum Streptophyta; class Magnoliopsida; order Fabales; family Fabaceae; genus Ormosia; species Ormosia semicastrata. Next base: position 7,799,146 of record JAQQTO010000021.1, on the reverse strand, counting down.
CTCATCAAGTTTGGACTGATTCATTTATATAATCGAGTCTAAATTAAACTTGGTTTGTTTATTTAGTTAAACATACGAGCTTGATTAAGTACTTAACGAATTGATCTCAAATTAATAATTTACAAATAGCTCAACTCATTTATACCCTTAATTAAGAGGATAATTAGGATTATAAATTAAGAAGATAATGAATTATTATAACAATAAAGAGTAATGTTATAACCTCGTAACAAATCTTTCTATATCTCTTAATTACTTAAGAAAGTAAGTATTAAATAAAAATTAAAAGTATTTAATGTATTGGTACCTAAAAAGATTTTAACACTTTTTCTTTCAGTAATTACTAAAATTATTAGGATAATTGATTAAGAATATATAAAATTATTCATAAAGTGTAATTATATATCCTCTTAATAAATCCACCTCCTACCCTCCTCTTTTTTTTTTTTTTTTTTTGTGAATGATGAATTCATTAGATGACAGTATCCTCAATCAAAAGAGGAGCAATAAAAAAAAGGAGGTTCCTCTTGCCTAATAAATCCTCCTCCTTCCTCCTCTTAATTACTTAAAATAGTAAGGTATAAATGAAATAGTATAAGCATTTGATGTCTTAGGAACCTAAAAATCGTTCCATATACTTTGTTCTTTAAGTAATATGTTTTGTTAACATATATCCTTCAGATACATATTAAGGAATAAAAATAATATTTATTACTCAAAATTAAGTTATCATAATTATTTAAAGAAGAAAATATTAAATATTTTTAATTTTTAAAGATATTAAATGTTTCTAATTTTTATTTAATAATTTTTATTTTTATTTTCTTAACATGTGACTTTAGGGGACCAATAATAAAACTATGAAATAATTAGCAAGATTATTAGATAAATGATTAGGAGGACGAAGAATAGTTGCAGCAAAAAATAATAATGCTAAATTCTCATAGCAAATCCTCCTTAGTCATCCCAATCCTAATTACTTAAAGTACTAAGTATTAAATGAAAAAAAAAAAAAAGTATTTAATATGTTAAAAACTTAAAATACATGTATATTTTTTAAAATATTTAAAATTAATATTAGGAGGATATATAATTGTTCGAGCAAAAATATAGAATTATTAGATTATTAAGAAGATTATTAGGATAATTAATTAACAAGTTATAGTATTATTTAAAGAAAATATATATCACTCTGCCGGTAGAAAGCACAATAGATTATTTAGACAGACTCAGACGATTGCCTAGTTGTATCAAATCATTTTGGTATCGAACAAAGCACTTATCCATTAAATATGCATTTTGTGATCGATGCCTTCAATATATCCCACGCTTCATTATAATAAACAGCAAAACTAAATCATTTCTTTCCATTTACTAAATTAGAAGAGAATCTCGTTGTTGGGACTAAATAGCAGAAGTCTAACCAAATCCAAAATGATTGAAAAGTATATTGTTGAGAAATGTAAGAAGCTAAAAATGATATTCTAAGTTTTGCAGCCTCGAAAGAAGTGACTCTAACAGGCCTATGTTTTCGTTGAATATGCAAGGGAGAGGCACTACTTGCTGCAATTTGTGATGAGCATTCAAACATATGACAGACAGAATCACATAGGTCCCATGCCCAATGATTTTGACAGTGCAAGACAATAACACATATTGTTCAAGCAAGATAGCGGTACAATTTTCTGTCCACTTTATCCCTCTCCAAAAACTCACGCTCAATAAGGGATTCAATCCGTTTTTTAATAACAACAGGATTAGGCAAAAATCGTGACTGCAGCTGCTTTGTGACCTCAGCAACGACATTATTATGATCTAGCGTCCGCCTAGATTTCATTATCCTCACAATTGCTGCCTCAATCTGTGGCTTTCTGTCTTCTTCCACTCTTTGCCGAGTTTCAAGATTTTCTGGTTCAGACTCCCTCTGTGCAACAACAGTTCCTATCTTTACCTTGAAGAACTTGCTTGTGAATTTGTCATTGAAGAAGAATGCATCATCCTCAGCTATGTCCTTGCTCATGGGCTCTTTCCGAAGAACATTCTTTCCTTTGACACAGGCGAGAGACTGAAGGCACCTCCTCAAGTCTGACATGGGTATCGCTGTGGCCTGCTCGATCTCCTTACAAGTTAACCGATCAGCATTATTGAAAAGCATGAGTACACACATCTGATATGTGGAAACATTCAGCTCATGCTTCTGGCCCTTACCAAATGTTGCTTTCAAATCAGCTGCCCCCATATTAGTTTGCCAGGACAATCTCCTACCATTATGGGTGCCAAGATAATAAGTCCTAAACTTATCACATACACCCAAGATTTCGGTTGGAAGATTACACTGAGGGCTAGGTTGAGTTGGCCATGAACCAGTTGTAAGTACCTGGACAGCTAGCGTAGGGCTATCCCCCAACTCAGTACCATGGCATGCATAGAAACCCTGCGTTGTATCATAAGAAGTCTTCATGTCAGTAAACATACCCTCTAACTTAGAAGTGAATTGATATCCACACTCTGTTTTGAGCTTAACAATTAAACTTCTTTCTGCATCATCAGATATAGTCTTCCCTGAAAGAAGCCTTTTCGCCAAGTGTTGCTTGTAATACTTCTCAAACACATCCTTCTCTTGTAGATACCGAAAAAGCATCATGACTTTGTCTAGTACAATCTCCACATCCTCCTCGCCAACCCCTTTCAACCCTCTGCGAAGTTTGTCATCCACAAACAAAGAAATGAACTCTGGAGACCGAGCATTCAAATTGATGAAATATTCAAAAGAGGAATTCAAGGCATTCTGAAATGTCTTGTCATTGTTAAATGCCATAGTAATAACCTTGTCATATTTATCCTTCAAATCCAAGAGACGCTGCACAAAATCCACAGGATCTCTCAACCTTTCAGGATCCATAATTAGCTGCTTACCTGTATCCCGTACAAAAGAAGTCATGACCTCTTTAACAATTGTAAGCCCGGTAGGTACCCTACGAAACAAGTTATACATTCTTCCCAAGTCCTCATATTTGTCATCCACAAGCATATTAACTAGGCCTGAGTTCTCCATATGAACTAGAGTGTGCATATGACTTTCAATCATCTCCTTCTCCACCACATTAGTTATCTTTGACTCACTTCTAGGATCCAAGTAGTGAGACACTCTCTCCATTTCTTCGTTTAAACGTCTCTCAGCCTTCTTTAGATAATCCCCACAATCACAAGATTCAATGAATTTCTGGGACTCAAGACAGTAAAAATTTGCTGAAACAATAAGAAAATGCTTCTCAAAGTCCTCCTGGTAAACAGATAAACCCAAATCCATTAGCATCTTTATTATATTTCTCATCAAGCCCCTGTTTATTACTTCACCATTCCTTTCTCTAAGCACAAGCTCAAGAAGTGTATCCAGAAGCCTAGCCTGAGTTTTGCTGGAGTGGATCACAACATCTCTCCAAAGATTCAACCCAAGCTCGTGAACAGGAGTTTTATGGTTGCTTGGTATGAAAGTTCTATCCATGTACATCAGTATGTCTCGGATCATTTGCAATGCCTTGTTATGATCTACCCACTTCCTGTTGAGCTCTTCCAAGAAAATTTCTCCTTGAGCAGATTCAATTGACTGAGAAATTTCTCTAAGATGAGAAGTCATGGTCGTCACAAGTCCTGAGTAAAGTTTCTCCCCGAATTTGTGTAGCACCATATTATAAGCATTCCTGAATGGACAGACCATGATGATCAGAAATTTCAGAAATAGATGCCCAGACATGAAGATTAGTGGGGAGATCTGTAATAGCTATCGTTTGTAAAGTAAGCTAATGCAGTTAGTTTATCTAAAGAAAACTAAACTACAGGCCTATTGCATAACTTCAATTATATAAAGCTCCTGAATTTTGTTCAATTATAAATAAATGACAAGTTTAATGGAGATTTGCAGCATCATTCAAGTAAATACAGATTTAAATCTTAGAAATATGAGCTTTTTCTGCTCACTAAATGGCATGAGCTAAGCTAAGAATGGTCTGCATTTTAACATTTGAATAGTAGTAAGCAAAAGATGGTGAACTGACCACTGACCAGACAAAAAGTATAATAATCTAAGACAGCCAAATAGCACCACAGAGAATGTTTCAGTGTGATATACTACTGAAACGTGGAGATGGAAATAAAGAACTTATGCAAGTATGCTATATAAGAATCTCGGTCAACACTTACAAGTTGCGACCCCCAAGCTAACCAAAACGGGATAAGGGCAGATTTGTTTCTGGGTAAACCAGGCACTCAGAAATCAAATGACATCCTAAAAGTAAAACAACCTCAAGCAGTCCAGTGTAACTTACGTATAAGAATGTTCATTCAAATGCTGTAACATATGCAAGTCCCAGGATACACCAATATCAAAAGTTCCATTTGATGTTATGTATAGCATACAGTCAAAACCTTCGCACTCCTTAAAATCCACAAATTGAAATGAAATTCTCGGGCGACAACATGAAATACCATTCAACTTGAAAGACAATTGTTGAAATCATCAGTACTAATTGAAGGGCAAGAATAGGCTAATAAAAAGAATACTAAAATATTAAGAAATGTCACATTAAAAAAAAAACTGTGTTGAATTCAACACATAACTGCAGTACGGCCTCAAAGAGAAAAAGGTAGACAACTGAAAAAAAAAAAAAGAGAGAGCTTCATGATTAATAGGTACAATTTGTGAATTCCCTTTAATTTTCCATTCATGTTTATACGGACAAACAACTCCACATCACCAAACATAAATACAATTCGTCAACAACCCTTAATATACAAGTTAAACATTTTACTATAATTCTAAACTTCTTATGCCCAATTGGAAGAAACAAAATCAGCTTCAAACCAAAAAAAAAAAAAAAACGATGCACCAAAATCACACACGCAAACACCACACAACAAAATCACACTACTGAACTACCCATATTAACAAAAAGAATCTGAAACTGTTTCACACAATTTACAACAAAAACAAGAACAAGTAACGAAGAAGGTATAGATAATTAAACGAATAAATCAACCTGTAAAGTTCTTCAAAGCTGAGTCCACTAGCATTGTGGTTATAAATTTCGTGAATAGCGTGTTCCAGAACCTTCCACGTTTTCTCAGCGTACTTGGGATCAACCACAACGCGGTGCTTGAACGCTTCTATCTGAAAAGCTCTCTTCTTTGGAGTGCTCATCTTCGCAAATCGAACTTGCTCTTCGCGCTCCTGCGAAACAAACCCTAAAAATCATAATTCGAACCCTAGAGAGCTAAACAGAGCTTCAATTCAAACAAAACGAAACGAAACGAAAACAGAAGAACCTGAATTGAAGATCGAGAGAGATAGAGAAACCCTATAAACAGGGTCCCGAGGCCAAGGGAAAAGCCAATTGAATTGGGGAAGATGGCAAAGGAATTGGAGAAGTTAGGGTTTGAGTTTGAATGAGAAGGGAAATGAGAGAAAGGAAGCAAAGGTTAATGAATGGTGGTGTGACTGCTGACTGGTGTGAGTAGTGACCTCACAAGGTTGTGAGATGGACTGACTAAAGAGGACTAGCATTTAAAGTGACAAAGAATATTTCACACATACATACCATTTTTACCATTTAATGGGGAGGATGCTATGATGTACTCTAGTCCCACGGGGAAGAGAGTGAATGAGACATAGAAATGAGAAAAAAAAATTTCTACATCTGAAAAATTATAAAACCTATGTCGATCTTGATCCCCGTTTATTTATATTAATAATTTAGTCTTATCTTTTTTTTTTCATGCACATACTTTGATCAATTCTGTCAAGATGTTATGTAAAATTTATCAAGTATTATTTAATGAAAAATAATTCATGTACGTAACTTTGTGCACATACTCCCACGGATCGGTTTCAACACCGTTGCTATTGATAAATGAGGGAGAAAGGAAAAGTAGGGAATAAATGAATAGTGATAATTTGGTTTATGTGAATTATTAGCATTGTTTTTTAAGTATTGTTTATATTCTCAGTTATTAAACTCGGTTCGGATTGGCTGATTAGACCGTAGGACTAATACTTCGACCAAGTAGAGTGAGGTGTCAAATAAAAAATGTAGTTGAACTGGTACCAACTCGGTGACCCGACCGATTTTGTTGTAAATCTGGTGACCTAGCCGATTTTGGAGAATCGCCAAGTTAGTGTAATTTAAAAAAATAAAGAAAAAAAATACAGAAGCATTATATCAAAGCCGTAGAGGCACCATCACATAGGATGTGACCATCCTCGAACTTTTTAGAGAAGATGAAGTGTTACAGGTACGACAGGATGCGTTGCTGGTCTAGCGACCGGTGGCTAGCGAAACAAGGCACTATTGGTCCACGAAGATGAGGCATTGCCTTCTAATGATAATGAGTAGCTACTGGTCACGCCATTGAAGAAGATACCATGTTGGGATTTTGATGAGAGGCTGAATGAGAAAGTGAGAGTTTTTACTTTAGCATTTATATGAAGAGTGGAGGTATTGAATGAAATAGGGCTTTAGTAATGAGGGATTTGGTGGGTTGCAGGTCCATGAGTTAAGCCCACCTGGTCTTCCTCCCCCCCCCCCCCCCCCTTTGATCTTAATCCCATCTTAGCCTTTGTTTCTCGATTGGATATGTTTCCAAATGAGCTATTTCACATTTTTTTAATCTCAGCCGAAATTATATATATTTATATATGATTATATATTGATATTGATATTTATATATTTTATACAACTCGAAGATTCGACCAGTAATCTACTAAAGAAGTGATCCACTAATCCAGTATCTCGGCTGAGTCGTTGACGGGCTGAGTTTAATAACTATAACTAAGAGCAGATTTCATGTCACATTTGTGAGTTCACAAAACTTCAATCAAATGCATAAGAACAACCTAATCATTGAGATTTTTTACTGATCCAAAATAACATTTTATGTACATGTCTTTAGAAACATTATAATTGTGTACAAATTGTGTGTAGCTATCAAGAATGAATAACATTAGCTACTTGTGCAACAATCAAATAAGAGAGCAATTCAATGTCTAACAAATTAACGTAGATATAAATTTAAAGGTTTTTCATCATTTTAGTGATTCAAGATGAATCTTACAACAATCAAAATCAAAATCTCTTAATGACAATATTGCAACTAATTATATCCATAAGTACATGCATTAATATTATTCCTTACAAATATCTAATAAATATTTAACACCATACTATGCACTCTAAATTGTGTCAAATAAACAAGTATGTACTCCTTCTATTTATCTATTTATCAAGCATGTAGAAAATATAGTTCACATGGATTTATTAAATCCTTTCAAAGGTAATAAGTCTCATAAAAGAAGGTCGTTCTTCATATGCATAAAATTGTTTATCAAACGTATGAAACACAATATAAACACATATACTCCAAGATTTTCTATGATACATTTAAAGAATTCGTATGAGATATCTAGGATTGTCGTTGTTAACACCACACACAACAATGTTTTAACTTCTAATCCTTGAAGCACACAAATTTAACTACCATTATTCCAATACTCCAAACTTAACTTCTAATTAATCCTTAAACGTGTGAAACTCATTGGTGGTGGGGAGGCTGGAATTTTTTCTAAATTCATATATAACTAGTTAATAACCAAGAAAATATAATGATAAAATAATATTCTTTTCATGTAACCAATGTTTATGGTTTAAGAAGCAATCAAAATTAGGCATACAGTTTCTAGAGAGATTGAAGAATATTAAAGACGTTCCATATTCTTATTAAACGGTACACCCTACCTTAGGCGAACTTATCCAATTAACAGGGCTAGAGCTAGGGGCTAGAGGTTACGGCCACGGGAGGGGCTGACCTCCAGTTGTGAGAATTAGGCAGTCATATAAATTCAAGACGCGAACATAATTAACACAATATATAAACAATTTTATATTTTTATATTAAATAATATATATATTTTTTTTATATTTTATTTAATATTATTTATAATACGTACATTTTTATTATTATTTTTATTTAATTACATCTCTTAAAAAATGTATATGAATAATACTTATATCCTTTTTTAGAGGTGTAAGATGATCATTTTTCATATATAAAGCATACGTGGGTTATACATGGATAAGTAGTTGAGATTCTAACAAAGAATGTTCCTTTAGTTAGATCCATCTCCCATTCTACCTCTTACAACAATCAGTTATCAATGGGGCAAGCCTGATAATATATATGGTGATAGTAGGGAGGGGACCTAGCGGCATATAATCACAATAAGTTCTCCTATCAAGAAACATCGTCATAAATAAATCCTAATGCGCCAATGGTTAGTTGGGCATGCATTGTTGCCCCATAATTACACTAACTCAATAACATGTGCACACAACTCACACATAGATCAATATTAATATTGAGCTTATAGTGTTTGTCTATATTATAGATCATATTGTCAACCTAATTTTCACAAATAAAATATAACAATTAATTGTATCCCACATAAGAAAATTCAAACTCACTCACACTTGGGCAAAATTAATTGTAATTTCAATTTTAAAAATATTTTATTTTGAAAACAACTCTAGGGTTAAGCAACGAAGAAAAACTTAGTACGTGGCCACAATTTTTAAAAATATATGATCTATAGACAACACCTCTAATATGACTTCGTCAAATAATTTGAACTATATTGAATCATGATAGTTATTAATCATTTATCGACACCACTCCTTTTCATGGTCACAAACACAATTTAACGCTATTGACACAAGTTTTAGTGTGGTAGTGTAGCAAGAAAAACAACATTCGACATTGAACCAAAAGATATGTTGTTTTCTTATCGGTCCTCTGACTTCTCTTCAACATGCTTGGTTATAACCTAACTTAAAATCACGTTTTCTTTTAACCTACCAATTTTTAGCCGATTCTGAACACCAAGTTTAGAACAAGAATTACCAAAAATGACATTCGTAAAGGTCACCTGAAACAAGCAAAACATAAACAAAACAAAGGTTAGTGAAGGGTTAGTAAAAGTCTTAATATGATTAATTAGCACCTAATGATCCCCAGCAACAGTGCCAAATTTGATATTAGTGCCGAGCTCAACCAAATAACAAAATTTCAGTTTTACTGATAACTTGTAGCACAAGATAGCGAACCGAGTCGGCACTTGAGGATCAAGATACCAATCAAACCAAATAAAGATCAAATACGGGGGAGGATCGTGTATGCAGAATGTAAATGTAATAATTAAATGTAAGAAAGAAAATCAAATTGTAAAGCAACCAATCCAAGAAACCGTCATAAAACTTAGTTGACTTGTCATCGATCATTAAACATATATCTGGATTGAATTAATTAGTTAATCTATGATTGACCAAAATCTTTGCATCAAACACATATAATTCAACACTAGATAATCACCTAGAATTTAACTAACAAATGATTTATAAACCTACGATCGCTAGAATCATGCAACCTATGTTAGTTTAACAACCAAAATTCAATTAACTCAGATTAACAAATCTGCCAACTTAATCGTCTTCAATTCATATGAATAAATCACAATTAATCAATTACAATTTAATCAAAAATCTTAATTAGGATTAAGGATTCAATCAGATCACATTACGCAACAGAAATATCTAATCATGTAATTCGAAATCCAAATCAAGAGAAGAAGAAGATAATTAATGCTATTCAAAATCGAATTAGGAAGAGAATCTCAAAGCCAAACTAGAATTTCCTTAAGATCCTTGGATTGATCTCAGATATTTAGCTCTCCATGGCTACCATACACAGATTGCAAAAAGAAAAGAGAAAACTCTAGGTAGAAGAATCAAGTATTACGACTTACCCTACTATCTATCTCGGGTTCCCTATTTATACAAAAATAACTGACCTTAAAATTAAGAATCCTAATTTGCCCCTAGGTTAAAGTTAATTCTCGGTCTCTTAGCTTTCCTTGGCCATTGAAATAACTTCAATTGGGCTTAAGATGAGAGAGTTATGCCCAAATCACTCTTAACAGGTCTCTGATCCTGTCAGCCGACGTAAAAGGATGAAAACACCACCAAATCTTCATAGTTTGGATAAGTGGTCTCATAAGAATTGAACATCTATGTCTTAGCTTTCAAATGCCACCGGTTTCAACTCCATATCACACCTACAGCCCGAATTATGGACCAATTAGTGCACGCTGCTCAGGTTACGCAACAGAACCCAAGTTCTAACTTCCAAGTCCAATTTGGTCTGATTCAGCTCTGGGGCTCTCATGAAAGTTGTAGAGCTTTCTCTTATCTTTCCTACAAGGGGAGATACATAATTTTTACATATCTAGAACTCAAGATATAACCGAAATACAGAAACAGTGTAAAATCCTAATAATGCTGAAAAAATTAATAAAGCCCAATTTGAGCCCAAACTTACAAAACATAATCAAACTCAATCAATTAAGTACATGGAGAGTGTAAATAATTAAAAATATGAGTTTATTAATGTATGAAATCTGTGATTATCTCAAAATGAAATTTTGGTTTTGGGATTTTGGGTTTGGAAAAGAAGAACCCAAAGAGAAAGATGAGAGAGAGAAGACGTAAAACTGTTTCTAAAAATATGTGTTTTTTTTAAATAAAGAAGAAAATAGCAAAGTACTAAAAAGCCTTTTATATAAAATGTAGGCAGTACGTTCCATGCAAAAAATAGGGAGGAAGAGCAATTAAAACCAGCAACTACATCTTAGTTGCTATTTCTTTCAATAGATGATTCTTTTGACTACAAAAAAAAACTTGAAAATTTTGTAGAAAAAACTTAAGAAATGTTTAGATACGGTTCCAATCAAGTACTGAATGCATAATTATCATATAATATCATCATCTTATGCACTTAAACACAGAATCACAATATTCATAAAACTCCAAAAAAAAACACTACATTAAAATTATATAAAACATTTAAAGCACATGTTATGCCAATATTTTGAGTCATATGATTCACTTAGATTTTTCATTTTAAAACTGAGTGATAACATTAGTCCTATAACTTGACTTAAAACCCATAAAAGAAATCATTAAAGAATAGTTAAACCAATTCATTCCTTATAAAGCAACTTACTCACATAATATGTTTCAAATATATATTTAATTAAGTAAAAGTGACAAAGAAGCATGATTTGATACTAGTTTTACCAATTCTAATGCTTATCCTCTCATTGTCTTCAATGTGATAGTTCTTCCTTGTTTGAGCTTGTGGGAGATGAAATTGACTAACTCTTGAGCATCCAATATCAAGGAATCATTGTTCCTTGATGCTTGTCTTCAAGCACACCTACAAGATAGATTTTAGCTTTGGTGCCCAAATTCTCTTGGGTCCTTGGGGGTTAGAGCTTGAAGAATCAACCTTATTGACTTCAGGAACCCACATCATCATAGAAACATTTTTCTTCATAGCACATGTATATAAGATGTGTCCTTTTTGTTCACAATAGTTACATGTCACATATGAGGTTGTAAAAACACTTGCTTTCACAAATAAATTCTTGTAATATTTTTCACTTTTATAATCATTAAATCCAATTCCAACTTTATCAAAAGAACATTTTTGTTTTCCTAAGAGAATATTCAAATTTTCTTTTCCTTTTATAATTTTTGCAAGATCTTTAGTAAGATCATCAACTTTTTTATTCAATAAAATATTTTCAGTAATCAATTGTTCATTTTCATTTGAACCATTTTTTAACTTCAAAAGCTCATCAACCTTTTCATATAATAAAACATTTTCAGCAATCGCTTTTTGTTCATTTTCATTTGAAACATTTTCTAACTTCAAAAGCTCAACTTCTTTTCTTAACTTCTCAAGTTCAACAAGAGCATCATCATACTTAGATTTTAAAGTAAAATATGATTTAGATAGCATAATAGAATCTTTTAACAATTGTTCAAACTCATCATTTAATTCACCATAAGAAGTAGGATGGTCAAAGTCATTTACCTCATCATATTCATCATCTTGTTCACTTCTTGCCATGAAACACATCTGAGCCACCTCATCTTTATCTTCTTGTTCGCTTTCTGATGAAGAGTCATCACAATCACTTCAAGTTGAGCTTGCTATCATTGCTTTCTTTTTCTTAGGCTTCTTTTGAAATTTTAATTTTGTAAAAGGACAATCGGATTGGTAGTGACTAACATTTCTACATCCATAGCACACAATTTGATCTTCTTTTGAATCATTTCTTTTGAATTGATGCTTCTTCCTTGAACCAAACTTTTGCTTGTTGAGTTTGTAGAGTCTCTTGGTTAGGAATGCTATCTCTTCATCATTGCTCATTTGAGTTCCTTTATCATCTTCCTCTTGGTATAAGATTGATGTAACTTTGAGAGAAACTCCTTTCCTTATTGTGTTCTCTTCCTGCAATCTATTAAGAAAAGTTGATTCATAAGTTATGAGATTACCTCTTAATTCATCATAGAAAATGGTGTTGAGGTCTCGTCCTTCTTGAATCGCAACCACCTTTGATTGTCATTCTTTAGTGAGGCTTCTTAGTATCTTCCTTACTAATTCTCTATCCTTGTAGACCTTCCCAAGAGCATCAAGGGTGTTGACTATGTTTGAGAACCTCTCAAACATCTCTTCAATCTTTTCTTCCTCTTTCATGTTAAACAACTCGTACTCATGAACAAGCATGTCAATCTTCACTTCTTTTACTTGGCTTGTTCCTTAGTGTGTGACCTCTAACTTATCCCACATTTGCTTGGCCATTTTGCATCTTGAGATTTTTCTAAAATTGTCCAAATTTATGGCACAATAGAAGATGTTTTTGGCTTTCGCATTTTGTTCCATCTTCTTGATGTCTTCATTATTGAATTCTTCTTCAATCTTCTCCACCTCTTTGCCATCTACCACTTTCTTTGGAATTGATGGTCCTTTTTTTTTATCACGAGCCAAAGTTTGTAGCCAATGGACTGCATGAATATTCTCATACGCTCTTTCTAATAAGTATAGTTTAACCCATCAAAGTATGGTAGCCTTGAGATGGATTGCCCTTCAATGATGTTTGAGTTCATCAAGTTTCCTACTATTGAACTTATAAGGATCGACTTCTCAAGATGTTAGGCCTTCTAGAGAATTAAGCTCTTGATACCAATTGACAAAACTAAAAGGGGGATGAATTGGTTCTATATGGTTCAATAATAGAAAATTTAAATCATTAAACAACAATTGCCATATAAACACAAGTAAAATTAAAAGTAAAGAGGAAAGGGTTGAGAGAAATGTACAAACAAATTTTATACTGGTTCAGCTACAATCTGTAACCTACATCTAGTCCCCAGTAAAAAGTTGAGATTTTCTTCACTTATCGAATTTTCTCTTACAATGACTTCGACGAACCTTCCTCTACCTTAGCATCAAAGTAGAGTTACAATGGTTTCTTTCACCAAGGATACCACTAAACCTTCCTCAACTTCTACCCGAAGAAAAGTAACAATGGTTTCTTTTACCAAGGATACTACTAAACCTCCCTCTACTTCTACCCGAAGAAGAGTAACCTTACAATAGTTTCTTTCACCTTTGTGCTCTTATAAAATGAGCTACAATGGATTTCAAAAACAAACTCTCTATATAGAATGGATACACATGTTTAGAACTAACAAGGAGGAGGAAGACAAAGATAACAAACTTTCAACAATTCCTCACTTTTGATTTAAGTAAGTGGTTGTATTTTCATCTTCTCTAAGCCTTCTTATTTATAATAGAAAGCTTCCTCATATTTCTCTAACCGTTGGAGACAAAGAGAAAATAAGGAAAAATAGCCTCAAATTCATGGGAATTAATTCCATGTAAAAAAACGCGTAGTTGCTCCTTCTATTCTGATAGTTGCTCATTTGCCCAGTAGTCACTCTAATAGTCTCTTCTTTCCTCTGGCAGCATACTATTCAAATTTTTGACCGTGAAACATTCATTTGCACTTAAAAGAGCTTGATCCAATCATAAAGTAGTATAAATGACTTATCTCAAACAATAATGGAAATCAAATAATGACTGAGGAAATGTTTTATAGAAAAATAAAATTTGAAAACTTTCCTTCTATACTCAAATCAATCAACCCAACAAATTTCCTACAAAAATCTTTCATCATCAAAACTTAAACCTAACAAAGGCATATGAAATTTTTAATATGTATGAAATAGAGCAACAATGACATATGAATTTTTTTTTTTACAAAGATTCTCTATGTTGTTCATGTTGGCATACCACGTGATGAGGAACACAAAAGGTCCACTACAAGTTTTGACGATGAATGTTAAATTTCTTAAAGATAAATAGCTGGAAAAAAAGTGTTCTTTTGGATAGTTTTATCAAGAACCATATGCTCTTGCACACCCTTAAGTATCACTCAAAATTTCTTTTGAAAGTTTATTCCAAAATGCTTTCTTAAACTGCTTCTCACTATTCTAAATCTTTTCAATATGATTTTGAAAATCTAAAAATTTGGCCACCTAATCTTGTATTTTTTGCCATGTTATCCTGATCATAGCACTTTACATCTTAATATATATTTGAAATTATATTATGTTTTACTATTATGACCATCTCTACTGTGTTCTTTGCTATGAGTTTTGGATTATCTTTGCATTACACTTGACCTTTTTGATGCTGAAGGAGGAGAAAAGACAAGTTTATCAATTTGGAGCATGAACTTAAGGGGGAGCATAGCAAGCCTCCAAGGATTAAGGGGGAGCTCATGAATTAAGGGGGGGCCTTTTCTAAACCTTCTCCTTTTAATATATTTGACTCCTATATTATTGATGTCAACTCTGATTATTGTTAAACATGTGATATATGAAATAATTATTGATTTTTACATTCTTTTCCATGCTCAAATTGTTGACTATGTTTCATAATTGTGTCATCATCAAAAAAGAGGAGAATGTTAGGTTTAAGTTTTGATGATGAAAGATTTTTGTAGGAAATTTGTTGGGTCGATTGATTTGAGTAAAGAAGGAAAGTTTTCAAATTTTATTTTTCTATAAAACATTTCCTTACTCATTATTTGATTTCCATTATTATTAGAGACAAGTCATTTATACTACTTTATGATTGGATCAAGCTCTTTTAAGTGCAAATGAATGCTCCAATGGCCAAAAATTTGAATAATGTGCTGCTAGAAGAAAGAACCAACTATTAGAGTGACTATTGGGCAAAGGAGCAACTATCAGAACAAAAGGAGCAACTACGTGTTTTTTACATAGAATTAATTCCCATGAATTTGAGGGTATTTTTCCTTACTTTTCTCTATCTTCAACGGCTAGAAAAATATAAGAAAACTTTCTATTATAAATAAGAAGGCTTGGAGAAGATGAAGACATAACCACTTGCTCAAATCAAAAGTGATGAATTATTGAAAGTTTGTTATATTTGTCTTCCTCCTTCTAGTTAGTTCTAAACTTATGTATCCACTCTATAGAGAAAGTTTGTTTTTGGAATCCATTATAGCTCATTTTATAAGAGTATAAAGGTGAAAGAAACTATTGTAAGGTTACTCTTCTTCGGGTAGAAGTAGAGAGAGGTTTGATGGTATCCTTAGTGAAAGAAATCATTGTTACTCTTCTTCAGGTAGAAGTTGAGGGAGGTTTAGTGGTATCCTTGATGAAAGAAACCATTGTAACTCTGCTTTGAGGTTAAGGTAGAGGAAGGTTCGTTGGAGTCCTTGTAAAATAAAATTTGACAAGTGAAGAAAATCTTGAGCTTTTGCTTAGGGACTGGATGTAGGTTGTAGATTGTGGCCGAACTAGTATAAAATTTATTTGTGCATTTCTCTCAACCCTTTCCTCTTTACTTTCAATTTTACTTGTGTTTATATTGTAAATTTTGTTTAATAATTTAAATTTTCTGTTATTGAACCATATAAAACCAATTCACCCCTTCTTGGTTCTACCAATCACCTAGTCTTAATCATTTTCGGGTTTGGGGATGTCCAGCTAAAGTAAGACTGTATAACCCTGCAGAAAATAAAGTTAGACCCCAAAACTAGTTGATGTTTTTTTCATAGGGTACCCAGACCATGCCAAAGGATACAAGTATTATAGTCCTGGTAGAGGTAATAAAATTATAGAATCCTTAACAGTAAAATTTTTTGAATTTGATGTTGCTGGCATAGAAATTTCCTCTGCTAATGATATTCGTATGGACCATGTTGAAACAATTTCATTGCCTTTGCCATCTTTTCATGTTTCCATTGCACCCATGTCAGTTGACAGAGAGGATGTTCTAGTTGATGATCTAATTGTTCATGCTGAGGTTCCTTAATCTGTAGAGGCTCCTATGGAGGTCCTTATTAGGAGATCAGAGAGATAAAGAAGATCTGCCATTTCAAATTATTATTATGTTTACCTTGGAGAGCATGATTATGACATTGGACAAGTTGTTGACCTTCTAACTTTTAATGATGCTGTGTCTTGTCCTTTGTCTAGTATGTGGATAGATGCCATGAAGGAAGAAATGTAGTCAATGGCCAACAATGGAGTGCGGGAGCTTGTTGAACTCCTAGAAAATTGTAAACCTATTGGGTGTAAATGGGTATTCAAAACCAAGAGAGACTTTAAAGGTAAAAATGATCAAATTAAAGTTAGGTTAGTGGCAAAAGACTTTACTCAAAAGGAATGGATAGACTATATAGAGACTTTCTCACCAGTATCTTCAAAAGATTCATTTAGGGTTATAATGGCCCTTTTTGCTTATTTTGATTTGGAGCTACACCATATATATGTCAAAACAACATTCGGATGTCAAAACAACATTCCTAAATTGTGATCTTGTTGAACAGGTGTACATGGTACAACCTGAAGGTTTTGTAGATAGTGGGAGAAAGGACATGGTTTGTAGGTTGAAAAAGTCCATCTATGGCCTGAAACAAGCTTCTCGTTAGTGGTACTTGAAATTTGATGAGGTAGTTACCTCAAATGGTTTTGTAGAAAACTAAGTTGATCAATGTATCTATCTCAAGGTGAGTGAGAGTATGTTTATTTTTCTTGTTCTATATGTTGATGATATCCTGCTTGCTAGTAATTACTTTGGATTGCTTGTAGAAACTAAGAAAATATTGTACGAGGCTTTTGAAATGAAAGACCTTGGAGAAACTTCTTTTATGTTAGGGATTGAGATACATAGAGATAGATCGTGTCATTTATTAGGATTATCATAGAGAGCTTATATTAATAGAGTTCTTGATCGTTTTAACATGGGAGGCTGCAAACCTAGTGATGTGCCTGTTGTTAAAGGGGAAAAGTTTAGTAAAACTCAGTTTCCTGGTACTGATATTGAGAAAGAACTAATGAAAGATGTTCTTTATGCAAGCGCAGTAGGGAGCTTGATGTATGCGCAGGTTTGCACTAGACTTGACATAGCCTACATAGTGTTTGTTCTTGGCAGGTATCTTTCTAACCCCAAAGAATCACATTGGACTATAGTAAAAAAGGTGATGAGATACTTGAAATGGATGAGAGATTTTATGCTTGTGTATAGGAATGTTAAGAGTTTGGAGTTGGTAGGATATACTGACTCAGACCTTGCTGGGTGTGCTAATGATATGAAGTTTACTTCAGGCTATGTTTTCAAGTTAGCTGGAGGTACTATATCTTGGAAGAGTGTTAAGCAAACTTTGACAACTTCTTCTACTATGCATGTTGAATTCATTGCTTATTATGGAGTAGTCACTCAAGTTATTTGGTTGAGATATCTTATTATTGGACTTCAGATTGTGGACTTTATTTCTAGATTGACATTGATTTATTGTGACAATAGTGCAATTCTGTTCTTCACGAAGTACAGCATGACAACCAGTGGGTCTAAGCATTTAGAACTGAGGCATTTGAAAGTAAGAGATTTAGTGAAAGAAAGGAAGATAACAGTTGAACACATAGATAAAGAATTGATGATAGCAAATCCCCTAACCAGGGGCTTGAGACCCATATGTTTTCATGAGCATGTTAAGATGTTGAGACCGATGATCGCGGTGGGAGCGGCAAAAATAAAATAAAATAGGTAAAGAAATGAAGTCGCCTCTAATTTTATTTGAATCAGGGAAAATTGAAAAACCTAAGAAAAATGATCTTTGAAACCAGATTGGATTCGAGAGTCGGTTATGTATAGAGAAGAGTGGAAACTTAATCTCACAGTACCCCTAACATACCCGTCCTGAAACGGTATCTTAAGTCAATTGTGCAAATCCTTGGTAACTCTTGAAAATATTTGTTTTACCCTTTTTGTTAAAAGATAAATGAAACAGACAAATAAATTATGAAAAAATAATTATTGGCTTAACAGAATAGAGATTCTGCTCCTACGTATCCCCTGGTGCAATGAGGAACTCAAAGTCACATAATTCTTTAAAAAATAATTGTGAGTAGGTTGATTTTAATTTTAATTTTAACTTTCTTTTAAAGATGAATTAACAAGTCGTCGTGACTTAGTTAATCATATTAATATTTGAATGGGTGCAGCTCGGCGTCATGCTAGAGACGTCACCCGTTGAATCATCAAGTTATCACAACTTAGATGATTATAAAAGTTATATGATTAACAAGTTATCACAACTCAGTCAATCCTGTTTTATTTTTCTCAAAATGTTCAATTATTTTATATTTATATTTTTTATTTTTATCATTTTTTATTTTTTATTTTTACTTTTTAGCCATTGAGCCCATTATTTAAGCCCATTTCACCAAAAAGAAAAAGAAAATTGACAAACATTAACATAATTAAAAAAAAGATTGAAAACAAAAATAAATAAATAAATAAATAAATAAGAAACAGAAAATGAAGAACAAGAGAACAACAAAAAAAACACAAAAAAGAGCACAAACAAGGGGTTACGGTGTAAAGGACAGATTGAGCAATAACTGAACTTTAGGCTCATTCACGGTGTGGTTTGGCTGGAAGAGGTACGGTGATGCGTCGTGGACGTGGTGGTTCTGGTTGGGATATGCGTTGTAGGAGTGCTGGCATGGAGCAGAGGACGGTGGTTGGGTAGAAGCTTCATAGATCTTAGTTTTTGGTGGATGACACGAGGTAGAGGTGGTGAAAATTCACGGTGCTGGGCGACGATGGCTTAGAAAACGCGACTGGGTGGATGCTGGGTCATGTGGGTTGTCAGGCCATGGTTCACGGTTTGGGAAGTGGGTGGCGTTGTTGGTGAAGGTTGGGGGGAGAGGGTGTTTAGTGAGGGTTGTGTTTGGTTTTGTAGGTGGGGAGCTATACGACGTGTGGTCGTTGCTACGGGGAGTGTTGGTGCGATGGGGGCTGCGGCTAGGAGAGCTCGGTGGTGATGTGGGATGGATGGGTAACAAGTGATGATGAAGTGGTGATGAAATGAAGAGTTTTGGTTATGGAAGAATTTGGTTGTGGAGGTGATGAACGTAGGGATGTTTAGTTGAGGGGTGGTGGTGAGATGGTGTTGTAGTTATGGTGAATGATGAAGGTTGAAGATGGTGTGGGTGATAATAGGTGAGGGAGGTTAGATGAAGATGAAGGAAAGATTATGGAAAGAGGAAAAATGGTGAGGTAAGGTTGAAGATGAAGGCTGTGTGAATTGTTGAGGATGCTCCCCTCCCCCCAAAATTATTTTTCAATGAGCCTCTACAACGCTCTTTTTCATCTCCACCGCTCACCCAAGACACAGGAAGTTAGCAATGGTGGTTGAGAGTTGAGTGTGGAGCCAAAAATGCATAGGTTGAAAGACTTGCTTCTGTAGAAATTTTTCTTCAGGCTAGTACTGTGCAGTGGGTATAGGCATTGCAAGCTAAGAAGGATTCGCAAAGACAAAAAAAGAGGCCACCATTCACGTGGTGCTTCCCTTTTTTTTTTAATTGACTAATTGATTTTATATTTTTATTAAAAGCAGGCTTAACTATTTATATTTTTTATCCATCAATTTTTTTTCTTTTTCATTTTTTTTTGGCTCGGGTAAAGTTAAGTTTTCATAGTTGTCATCTTTACTTGTTTCTTATTCGATAAAAAAATAGTCGTAGTTTTTCATTTATCATTGTAAAGAACAAGTAAAGATATAAACTCAAATTTTGTCTGGAAACACATAAGATGATACAAAGCAACAAAATAATGCGAGAACAATGAAATGCGAAGAGCCGATGTGCTCCAAAGTAAATGACAGAAATTTAAAATGCAAGGAGTCGATGCACTCAAAAGTAAATGATAGGAATTTCAAATGCATGGAGCTGATGCGCTCAAAAGTAAATGACAGGAGCCGCTGCGCTCAAAAGTAAATGACAGAAAATTTAAAATGTATGGAGCCGATGCACTCAAAAGTAAATGATGGGAAATTTAAAATGCATGGAGCCGTTGCGCTTAAAAGTAAATGACAGGAAATTTAAAGTGCATGGAGCCGATGCGCTCAAAAGTAAATGAAAGGAGTTGCTGTGCTCAAAAGTAAATGATAAGAAATTTAAAAAGCATGGAGCCGATGCGCTCAAAAGTAAATGACAAGAGTCGTTGCGCTTAAAAGTAAATGACAGGAAAATTAAAAAAAAAAGTGGAGCCGATGTGCTCAAAAGTAAATGACAGGAGCCGCTACGCTCAAAAGTAAATGACAAGAAATTTAAAATGCATGGAACTGATGCGCTCAAAAGGGATGACATGAATATAAAATGCAATGAGCTGATGCGCTTAAAATGAATGAGATGAAAACATTTGTGCCAATTTAGACAAAAACATTTGAACTAATGACAACTTTGGAAAGCTTTGACTAATCAAATCCTTGTTCATGTGCTTTTGTTCATCAGACCCTTCGATTAGTTTGGAATCCTCTTGACTTTCTCTTTTCTCTTCTTCATTTCTTCTTTCTTTTATTTTTTTTTCATCTTATTTTCCTATTTTCTACTCTTAACTCTGCTTTTGAGAAGTGAGATAATCATCTCTTATTGCCAACCCTTACCTAGAGCTGCTAAGTCCTTGTGAGAAAATTTTGCCCTAGTATTTAACTTTGTCCCTTATCCAATTGATTCCATGCAACTGCTTGACAACTCAATAGTTGTCTCTGTTGCTACTTCCTTCAGCATATCTTCTCCTTAGTCCTTCAGAAATTTTGCCCCAGTATGGCCAAATGAATGCAAACAAAAAATTGCCCTAGTTTAGAGAACCTTTCAGGCCATCTTCCTATTTATTTGCCTTAACTTTTGCTTAAACTGTTTTTTTGAGTTTTCAGTCTAACAGGCTCTTTTCCTTTTTTTTTTCTTCTTTTTTTGCTTGGGTATCTCTTATTTTTGGATTATCCCCTTAGGACATCATTTTTCCCTTTAATTGAAAATTCTAAGTTCTTTTCAGTTTGAATTGTTCATCAGGGGATTGTCATTAGATGGTCAAATCATAGTGTTGTACTCATGTTCACCTTACTTGAAGCATTATGTAATAGACACGCGTGGATTCAAAAGTACAATAGAAAAAAAGTGAACAACTTCCAGATTGGTCTTTGAAGTTTGACTACACAAAATGGTATATATGGAAAAAGATACAAACATTGGTATGAGATTTAAAGAGGTGTTGCCCTGATATGAATTGACAATGATCTTCTTCTACTGAGCATCTACATCAAGTCAAATTGAACTAAAGACAAAATTACCCCAGTATAGGCCGAACCGAGCTAGAGAAAATTTTTTGCCTAGTGTAAGTCTTTTTTTTTTCTTTTTTTTTTTAAGATCAATGAGCTAGATACTTGGATGAGCATAACTTTTTGTCTCAAAATTAAAACTTATGAAAATAAAAGCAATCATTCATTGGTTAAAATGGACTTTTTAAGGATTGTAATGTGGTCAAAGTTAGTGGTTATGAAATGAAAGATATAATGCTCAAACGAGTGTTTAAGGGTTGAATGGAACCAAGGAGGCTTGTTCAAACTTAAACTTTGTCAACTATTTTTGCACTTTTAAGTATATTTTCTCTTATTGTTCTTCATTTCTTCCCTTTTTTATTTTCACCTCAATCATTCACCTTTGTCATGACCCATTTCATTTCATTTTCTTTCTTCCTTCTTTCCCTTCTCTTCTATTGTTTTTGTTTTTAGTTTTTTAGTTTTCTAATTTTTTTTACTTCCTGCCCCTTTTCACCTTTTCTTTCTTTTCTATTTTTTCATTATGCTTCAAAATAGTCACCATGACAAACAACCTTTGTTTTGTGCTATCCCCTAATGTAGGGGTGATCCTTGTCCAGGGTTTATTGAAGAAAACTTTCAAGCCCAAAAGGGGACAACGAGAGATAATGAAAAAATGAATTCTTGTAAAGAAGAGAGAAACATGGCCAAACTTCATTTCAAATCTTGATTGCTTATTTTTAAAAATTTTAATTTAAAGACAAAAAGTTAGTGTATACCAAGTGATTACTTATTTGCTCCTTTTTATTTTTCTTTTGATTCATTCTTCTTCTTCTTTCTTTTTTTTTTTTTGCAAAGGGCACCTGCACATGTGGACTTTATGACTGTTAACATCTATCAAAGTAAGAATTGTCAAGAATTGGAGTCTAATGAGGTTCAAATATAAGGAAGGCACTTTGAATAAACGAGAGAAAAATAAATGATGAGAAAAACCATGAAAATAAAAGGAAGTAAGATATGCTAAAATCCATGCAAAATCATTACATTAATGCTTCAAGAGAGTTAACATAAGTTTAGCATCACAAAAGTCTAAGATGACAATCACATCAATTAATGCCTCAGATCGCCAATTATTCAGAGTTTTCAAGTTGTTGGAGGGCGATTGGTGTAGACAGGACGAGTTGGGATGTATGGACGTGACGAATTGACTTGGTATGAGATTTGATGAACTGAATGAGCGAGTGGAGGCGCTTGATAAGAAGGGTAAAGATTTGGGTTATATGGAGGGACTCTGTAGGCAAGGTAAGATAGTGGATTGCGGGTTTGGTTTTGCACGTAGCTCATTTCCAGCTCCTTTTTCTTAAGGAAAAAAAACTCCTTCTTGAAACCACTTTCATCATAGCCAGTTGATAATTTGCTAGCTTTTACCAGAATTTCAATCCTCTCCCCGGCATTTATTAATTCAGCAAAGTCTAGATAAGTAACACCCACCATTTTCTTAATATAAGGAGCTCCCAAAGTCCCTAGAAAATATGAGCACATTTCTGTCAACGTCAACGGTGGTTGCACTTGTGCTGTGAGAGCTCTTCATCTTTGGGCATACTACTAGAAGGTTTCCTCATTTTTTTTTTGAAGTGTTCCCAACTGCTCCCTAGTTGGGGTTGTATCTAGGTTAAATCGATACTGTGCCATAAACAAGTTTGCCCAATCATCCCAAGAAGAGATTTTGGAAAGGTCCTATTGGATATACCATTCCAAAGTGGGCCAAGTCAAACTTTCATGAAAGAAGCTGACAAGGAACTTCTAGTCCTTTGACCAAATTGACATTTTGGTAACGTATGTTTTCAGATGGAAAAAAGGGTTGGTGCTCCCATCATAGTTGTCGAATCCTAGAACCTTAAAGTCCTTAAGGATGACAATGTTAGCAGTATGGCACAACTCCTCTACCCCAAGGGGACCATAGGTGCCCCTTGATTGCTTCGATTTGTTCTTCCATTTTTCCACCCATTCTTCTTTCATCCTATCATTTTGAATGACTGCATGACCAGTCCTAGCGAGAAATCCTGTTGACACTAGGATGGATACTTGTGGTTGTTCCCATGTGAACTCAGCATTACCATGAACCTCATTTTGAGTACCTTCCGATGAGTGATATCCTTTTCTGATAGGAATCACTAGTGGTGCAGGATTCAAGGTCCTTCCCACAAAAGGTGTCTCAGTGGTGACCCTAGGGTTTATCCTTATAGAAGTGACAGCTAGCGGGTGCGAATGTGCTCCAGTGGCTTCTATACTCTTAGTTACCCTAATCAAGGTGATGATCTCCCTTATGACTGACAACAATTTCCTTTATTCTTCTCTAAGACTCTGTCATCTCATTCATCCTCCCTTTTCACCTTATTTACTTCCATACTCAAATTTCTACCTTCGTTCTTAACTGCCATTGCTGCAAGTCTTGCTCGAGCTCTTGTGTTGTGAACTCGGGTTTGATTAGTTTCTTCTTTCCTAGATCGCGCAATGGTTCCTTTTGTTTGATTTATCAAAACAAAATAACATTAGATAAAAAATGAAATGAAATGGATGAGATGCATAGGATGAAATGAATGAACTTTACAATGAAAACATTTTCTCTTCTTTTATTTTTCTATTATATATATATTTTTTAAAAAACGTTAGGAATGCCATGAAAATGCAAGATGCTGTGTTTTTTTTAATGCTAGGAATGACATGAAAAATGCAAGATAATGTATATTTTTTGAATGCTAGGAATGCCATGAAAAATATGAAATGATGTATCTTTTTTTTTTGTTTGTTGTTTTAATGCAAGGAATGCCATGAAAATGCAAAATAATGTGTTTTTTTTAATGCTAGGAATGACATGAAAAATGCAAGATGATGTACTTTTTTTCTTTTTCTTTTTTTATACTAGGAATGACATGAAAAATGTAAGATGATGTATTTTTTTTAATGCTAGGAATGCCATGAAAAATGAAAAATGATATATCTTTTTTTGTTTTTTGAATGCTAGGAATGCAGTGAAAATGTTAGATAATGTATATTTTTTTCTTATTTTAAAAAATTTATTTTTTTGAATAAAAATATGCAAGAATGACATGAGGAATAAACAGATAAAGAAGAAGTACACTTCCTTTGTATCCTAATGGGATGACCTTAAATTTGGGGATTTCTATCCTAAGGATCTATGAGTCTTTCTGATTTGTGAGAACTTCAATTAGGTAGCGCTACTATTCTAAAGGTCTCTAAAACTAAGTCCCATTTCAGAATGTTGACCACAAACAGTTGGTAAACTACTAGGTGTGGGACATTCGTGAAAGAGACACACTTTAAATGATGTTTTCGAGATAACCAAACAGGATGTACATCCAAAATGACTACCACTACGCAACCTCTACCTAACTTAGGCTTCACTCAAACCCAGGTATAAGGCCCCACTCAAATGTGTGTGATAAATGTGTAAGTGCAGAGTGTGTAGGGAGCATACAAACCTTCATAATTCTAAGGACTACCCACATCCTGTAAAACAAAATAAACACAAAATAAATTCCAAAAATCCTCTATCCTAAGGTTTGCATAATAAAATAAAATCATATTTAAAATAATCAATAAATAATTTAAACAAAATAGAAAAAAAGAACAAAAACAAAAAGGATAAAACAAACATATAAATTTCACAAACTTTGCACAACCAACTTACAAAGGCTTGACTCTCAAGTGTCCCCAGTGGAGTCACCATCTGTCGTGACCGATGATCGCATCGGGAGCAGCGAAAAATAAAATAAATTAGGTAAAGAAATGAAGTCGCCACAAATTTTATTTGAATTAGGAAAAATTGGAAAACTTAAGAAAAATGATCTTTGAAACTAGATTGGATTCGAGAATCGGTTATGTATAGAGAAGGATAAAAACTTAATCCCACAACATCCCTAACAAACCCATCCTGAAACGGTACCTTAAGTCAATTGTGCAAATCCTTGGTAACTCTTGAAAATATTTGTTTTACCCCTGTTGTTAAAAGATAAATGAAACAGACAAATAAATTATGAAAAAATAATTTTTGGCTTAACGGAATAGGGATTCTACTCCTATGTATCTTCTAGTGTAATGAGAAACTTAAAGTCATGTAGTTCTTTAAAAAATAATTATGGGTTAGTTGATTTTATTTTTAATTTTTAATTTTTTTTTAAATATGAATTAACAAGTTATCGCGACTCAGTTAATCATATTAAGGTTTGAATGGGTAGAACTTGGCGTTACGCTAGAGACATCACCCGTTGAATTATCAAGTTGTCACAACTTAGATGATTATAAAAGTTACAAGATTAATAAGCTGTCACAACTCAGTCATTTTTTATATCTCAAAATGTTCAATTATTTTATTTTTTATATTTTTTTATTTTTATCATTTTTTTATTTTACTTTTTAGCCCATTGAGCCTATTAATTTAAGCCCATTTCACCAAAAAGAAAAAAAAATTGATAGACACAAACAAAATTAAAAAAAAGAGTTGAAAACAAAAATAAATAAATACGAAACAGAAATCATGAAACAGAAAACGAAGAACAGGAGAACAAAAAAAAAAATAAAAAAAAAGAGCACAAACAGGGGGTTACAGTGCAGGGGACGGATTGAGCAGTGGCTGGACTTTAGGCTCGTTCACGGTGTGGTTCGGCTAGTAGAGGCACGGTGATGCGTCATGGACGTGGTGGTTCTAGTTTGGATATGAGTTGTAGGGGTGTTGGCACGGAGCGAAGACGGTGGTTGGGGGGAAGCTTCACGGATCTCGGTTTTTGGTGGATGGCACGAGGTGGGGGTGGTGAAAAGTCACGGTGTTAGGCGACGACGGCTTGGAAGACGCGGCCGGGTGGATCTTGGGTCGTGTGGGTGGTCGTGCCATGGTTCACGGTTTGGGAGGTGGGTGGCGTTGTTGGTGAAGGTTGGAGGCGAGAGGGTGTTTTGGTGAGGGTTGTGTTTGGTTTTATGGGTGGGGAGCTATGCGACGTGCGGCGGCACTACGGGGGCTGCGGCTAGGAGAGCTTGGTGGTGAGGTGGGATGGATGGGGTAACAAGTGATGATGAAGTGGTGATGATTAATGAAGAGTTTTGGTTATGGAAGAGTTTGGTTATGGAGGTGATGAACGTGGGGATGTTTAGTTGAGGGGTGGTGGCTATGTTGGTGTTGTAGTTATGGTGAATGATGAAGGTTGAAGATGGTGTGGGTGATAATGGGTGAGGGTGGTTAGATGAAGATGAAGGAAAGATTATGGAAGGAGGAAGAATGGTGAGGTGAGGTTGAAGATGAAGGCTGTGTGAATTGTTGAGGATGCTCTCTCCTGCCCCCTAATTTATTTTTCAATGAGCCTCTGCAACACTCCTTTTCATCTCCACCGCTCACCCAAGACGCAGGAAGTCAGCAATGGTGGTTGAGAGTTGAGCGTGGAGCCATGAATGCATAGGTTGAAAGACTTGCTTCTGTATAAATTTTTCTTTGGGCTAGTAATATGCAGTGGGTATATGCATTGCAAACTAAGAACGATTTGCAAAGACAGAAAAAGAGGCCATCGTTCACGTGGTGCTTCCCCCTTTTTTTTAAATTGACTAATTGATTTTATTTATTTATTTTTTATTAAAAGCAGGCTTAACTATTTATATATATATATATTTTATCCATCAGCAATATTTTTTTTTGTCCAGACAAAATTGAGTGTTCACATAAGAGTATAGGTGTCTTGAATTCTTTTGATGTTCTTGGTTAATAGGAGTATTATGTATTTGCTTCCTTTTCATTATTATGGATTTATAATATAAGACATTGTTGATGCGTGTTTTATATACATGTTCTGGTTCACATGTTCCTTTTATTCTATATACACGTGTTTTGGTTAAAATTGCAAATGTGTTATGCTATTGGTATTGGGCTACCATGAAAATTATTTCCACTCAAGCCCAAATAATTCAAGTGTTTCAACTCCAATAAAGAATGGTTCACATCATCAGCTTCTAATTGACAAATGCATTCCGAATCAAAATAATAAGGGCATGCGCATGGGCAACTGAGATCAAGCTTGACAACATGTCCAGTGATACCATCACATCCCTCTCCTTTCCACTGGCAGTAATCATTTCCTTCCCAAAAAATATACAGCAAATGAGGGTAGGTGAAACTTCCTTTGAGTTTTAGAAGAGCTTGTCGCTCTTGCATTATCCAGCCAGAGGTTGAATTTCTGCACGAGCAGAATTGTAGAGTAACAAAAATGAACAACAAAAGCATAAGGGACACAGTGTTTGAGTCCGCTCTCATGGTTGCCCAAAAGATTATTCTTGCCAAATGAGGAGAAGACGGCTTTCGTAGGCAAAACTAAAAGAATAGAAAATGTAGGATATATATTTTGGAGATACATGGATTTTGCTAGCCAGGACTACTCATGTATTTATTTGTTCATGGCCTTGTGACTTTGTGAGGAAATACATTGAAAGCTATGTTTGCTATGGAATGGAGATATTTTTTAGGAAAGAACTGGCGAGTTTAAATTTCAAAGTAAGCTACTTATATATATATATATATATATATATATATATATATATATATATATATATATATATATATATATATATATATATATATATATATATACATATAGGGGACATATCTAGTGAGAGGAGTTTTTATTGTGAAAGTGTGAGAGAATAAATCTTGACCATACAACTATACATGAATGGTCAATATTAAAAGTTACTTGAAGATCATGTGATCACTTCAAAAAGTCACATGCATTTATGTTCTAATCTTAATCATTCATGTAAGATCCAATGGTCAAAATTCACTCATCTCATCTCTCACAATAAACACTACTCTCACACGATAAGATCTTATATATATATATATATATATATATATATATATATATATATATATATATATATATATGGACATATCTAGTGAGAGGAGTTTTTATTGTGAGAGGGTGAGAGGAATAAATCTTGACCATACAATCATACGTGGATGATCAAGATTAAAAATTACTAAAAGGTCATGTGACCACTTAAAAAAGTCACATGCATTTATCTTATAATCTTGACCATTTATAAAAGATCCAATGATCAAGATTCACTCCTCTCACCTCTCACAATAAACACTCCTCTCACCTGAGTAAGATCCTATATATATATATATATATATATTATATTATATATATATGTAAGAAAAACTCCTTGAAAAGTCTTGGTAGCTAATTTATTGATCATTATGCTATTCATACATCACTTTTCCACTAGTGATTAGTGTGTGAATAATATATATTATGTAGTGATTAGATTGGTAATTCATTAATATTTCCAACACTACATAATACATGCTACGAACAATTATTTACACGCTGATTACAAATGTAAAGGTGATGTATACAATTTGGTGAATGGATATCTTTTTCGTTTAATGAATGTACTCCTTGAAAAGTCTTGCAGAATAGGACAATTGGAGGTGTAGGCATAGGGTTGCGTTCTAAGTTTATGCCTCAATTAGAGAAAGGAAAAGCTTGCCATGATGAGAAATATTTGCGTAAACATAGAATAGTCAAGCTAGTTGCATGAGGTCAATTATATAATTAATTAATAAATAATTATCATAATTAAATAATAATTAGTTATTATAATTTAGTCTAATTAATTAATTATGTAATTAATTTAGTATATCCAACTTGAATGCACTAATTTGTACAAGTATTTATCTGCCGTAATTGCATACTATTTTCTTTTAAAACATTTCATCTTGTTAATTTACTGGGAAAAAAAATAAACAAGTGCCCCAATAATAGCTCAATGAACTTCAAATAATAAAAACACCATATTGAGGAAAAGAAATACTCACCTAAGAGTATACGAAGATAACATGTTGGATACTAATTCCCAAACAATAGATTAGTTATCACTGAAAAATCGTTCATATGCATATAGTACTTCATGGATTAATACTCTCTTAACTTTATATACCTCATTTCTCACATGGGAAAAAAATTATAATGAGATTTTGAAATTATTTTAAATGTAAAATTATTATTGAAATATAAGAATAATTAATACACTACGTACAAATTATATTGCCTCATTTTATGAACAAAGTTTTAAAGCAATATCTAGCCTTGTATTTCTATTGTTTTGCTTGTTGGATTGATCCTTAGATAGGAGAATGATATATGTGATCTGTGCGTAAGTAGAAAAATCAATGAAGCATAGGTGTAACTTATGAAACTAATCCAAATCAAAATTGAAAGATTTATTGGTTATTGGATTGATCCTAAGTAGCATAGGGACATATATGTGACTTGTGCGTATAGCTGTCAACGGGTCAGGCTAGCTCGGGTTGGGCCATTTTCGAGCCAATTCAGATTGGGCTATGTGAGTTTCAACTCGATATTTTGTTAGCCCAGCCTAGCTCTATGTAATGTTATCGGGCTGGGCTAATTTAGGATATTTTTAATATTGTGTTCACTTTTGCTAATCCAGCCTGCCTATTTTATCGGGCTATTTGGACTGACCCACCAGACTTGACCCATTTTGACGGCTCTACTTGTGCACAAAGTAGAAAGGTCAATAAATAAATCCTAGATGTAATTTTTGATTTTAATCCAAATGAAAATTGAGAGAAAAGTCCAAGTCAATGCTGGTTGGACTCATCCATGCTTGAGATGGAGAGGAACATACGTGATCTGTACGCAAGTAGAAAGTTGTAAATATAATTTCGGATTTAGAAATAAATATCCATACTATTGTTGGACTCATCCTTGAGCAAGAGAGGATAGATGTGATCAGTGTGAGAGTTGAAAGGCCAATGAAGTGTATATAATTTTTCATTTTACTCCAAATCAAATTGTAAGAAAAGTTGAAGTCATGCTTGTTTGATTGATCCATATATATTTTTTGCACGAGTAGAAAGGTTAATAAATAATAATGTTGGAGTAACACACCCGAGGCTATGAAATATGCACAATGAGAAAGTACTACATTGGAGAGATTAGATGAAGATGATGTCGATAATTCAAGTACAAGTTTTAAGCAAATATTAAATTAAAAAAGTTCCACTTTATTTAAGAATAGACAAAGTAAGAACTTTATAAGTGATTGAATTCATAAACCTACTATTTTAAAGTTTTTGATTAAAATGTGTAATGGCCAACTTTGATATTTTTCTTTATGTCCATTCATTTTTTATTTTATGGTATTTTGGACTTCCCTTTTTTTAGTAAGTGGTATTAAAGTTGTCAGTTCAATTTGAGTAAGTACTTAATTACGATTATTGGTGTTCTATTATTAACTAAGGAGCTGCACGTAACGTTACTGAAGATAAGTTACTGAAGTTAGTGAAGCTCAGCTTTTACTTTAACAAGTTACTAAAGCCATTTAATAGTCTCATTTTTTTTACATACTCTTTATCATTCATAACTGCGTCTTTCTACAAATGAATATAGGAATTTTTTTCTTTCCATTGCGTTAGATGAAATAATTAATTTGATTTTAAGTAGAATTTGATTTCAGAAAATCAACAAAAACATGAAAGTAGGTCTACAAGAGGCTACGAAGTCTCATTAAAAAATATATATTAATAGCTTTTTAGTTGCTTCTTAAGCTCGGGTTTTACTTGTAAACAGTTTTGTTTCCTCCATAAAATATGTGTATTGTGGTAAATATATTTGTATGATGTAATTGTCTCTTTTGCACTTCTTTACATGAAAATATTGAAGATAATTAATAGAAACATAGATCAAGTAGGCTCATTGGCTATATATCAACCACCATTTTTGACTTAAATTTAATTACATGTCTCCTTCCTTTTCCTTTTCATTTTAATTTATTTTTTATCTGAAAAAATTTAAGTAGGGAGACAGGGAAAAGGATAAGTGATTTTCATCCGTTGGATTGATCCTTGGATAGGAGAAGGATATATGTGATCTGTGCGCAAGTAGAAAAATCAATGAAGCATAGGTGTAACTTATGAAACTAATCCAAATCAAAATTGAAAGATTTGTTGGTTATTGGACTGAACCTAAGTAGCATAGGGACATATATGTGACTTGTGCACAAAGTAGAAAGGTCAATAAATAAAGCCTAGATATAATTTTTGACTTTAATCTAAATGAAAATTGAGAGAAAGTCTAAGTCAATGCTGGTTGGACTCATCCATGCTTGAGATTGAGAGGAACATATGTGATCTGTACACAAGTAGAAAGTTGTAAACATAATTTTATGATTTAGTCCAAATCAAAATTGAAATAAATATCCAAACTATTGTTGGACTCATCCTTAAGCAGGAGAGGGATGCATATGATCAATGTGAGAGTGGACTCATCCTTGAGTAAGAGAAGAACACATGTGATCAGTGTGAGAGTTGAAAGGTCAATGAAGTGCATATAATTTTTTATTTTACTCCAAATCAAAATTATAAGAAAAGTTGAAGTCATGCTTTTTCGATTGATCCATATATAATTTTTGCACAAGTAGAAAGGTTAATAAATAAAAATGTTGGAGTAACACACGCGAGTCTATGAAATATGTGCAATGAGAAAGTACTACATTGGAGAGATTAGATGATGATGATGTTGATAATTTAAATATAAGTTTTAAGTGTATATGTAGATAAAAAAAAGTTCTACTTTATTTAAGAATAGACAAAGTAAAAACTTTATAAGTGATTGAATCCATAAACTTATTACTTTAAAGTTTTGGGTTAAAATGTGACATCGACCAACTTTGATATTCTTATTTATGTCCATTCATTTATGATTTTATGGTATTTTGAACTTTCCTTTTTTTAATAAGTGGTATTAAAGCTGCTAGTTCAATTTGAGTGAATACTTAGTCATGACTGTTGGTGTTCTCATCATCATCATCATCATCATCATCATCATCATCATCATCATCATCATCATCATCATCATCATCATCATCATCATCATCATCATCATCATCATCATCATCATCATCATCATCATCATCATCATCATCATCATCATCATCATCATCATCATCATCATCATTATTATTATTATTATTATTATTATTGTTGTTGTTGTTGTTGTTGTTGTTGTTGTTGTTAGCTAAGGAGCTACATGTAACGTTACCAAAGATAAGTTATTAAAGTTAATGAAGCTCATCTTTTACTTTAACAACACTACAAAAATTTTACTAATTAGCTTGTTGTTGTTGTTAGCTACAGAAAAAAAGATAAGTAGCTTAATCTCATCTTTTACTTTAACAACACTACAAAAATTTTACTAATTAGCTACAGAAAAATTCGTAGCTAATCCGCAGCTAACGAAGTTAGCTACGAATTAGCTACAGATTTTTTCGTAGTCAATTTTTGGTAGCTAAATTTTCGTAGCTAATCCATAGCTAATTTTTGTATACAGTTTCCTCCATTTTCGCAGCTAATTAGCTACAAAATATTTCGTAGCGAATTCTGTAGCTAACTTTCATAGCAAGTTTGTAGCACATCCGTAGCTATTTTGTTTCTAAATCCTTAGCAATTTCATAGCAATTTCGTAACTAAAATCTGTAGCAATTCCATAGCTATTTCCTAGCTAAAATTTGTAGCAAATCCGTAGCTATTTCCTAGCTAAAATCTGTAGAAATTCCTTAGTTATTCCCTAGCTATTCTGAAGCTAATCCAAATTAATTTTATAATGATAATTAGTGTATTTTAAAATTATACCTGTATAAATATTTAAATCTAAACAGAAAAATCCAAATAATTGTGCAAAACAACAAAATATCATAATTGTATTAATAAATTCAAAATATGTTCTACAAAGAAAGCATGACTAATCCAAGTTAATTAATACAAATAGCTCAATACAAGTTAATCTCATCATTAATAAACACAATCAATCAATCCAATTTAAGTCTCATCATCATCAACTTCATGATCTTCCCCAACTGTGTCGCCTTGTGATGGTGCCTGCGGCATAACACTTCTTGCTTAAGAGCTAACAATCCTTCAGATAAGCTCCAACACAGACGCTAGCTACGTCTAGACCAGCTCTCTGCTCTATCCTTAGCTGCCAAGTAGAATTAATACAACATGGTGTCAAGGCTGAGAGATAGGCCATGAAGAACATGCCAAGTAAGAAACAAAAACACCAGAAAAAGAAAAGAAATAAAAAGGTATATGTATCACAGTAAACTTAACTTACATAAATAGTTAATGTAAGTAGATCTAAGTTTTTTTTTGTTTTTTTTTTCTCTCTTTACTATCTACTTGACGCAGAAGTCCACCATCTTTCTCTTTACCTTTATTAGCTAAAACTTAACGAAAACCAACCATGGAATAAGAATTGGGTATCGTTAGGTAAGAGCACCTTCAATTACATAGTCCTCCTTTTTCTATGAAAAGAAAAAAAAAGTACAGAACCTGACCACCTGAAGCAGTGACATTGCCACATACTCTGACATAACAATAACTAAATTAAAATTTACATAGTAATACTACATCTCTGCACACACGTTGAAATTTATCATTCACTTGGATTGTAAATTGCAACCCATCTCTTAATTATTATCAGACAATATAGCATGTAATTAAGTGCCTTCCAATTAAATATGCATCTTCTTATTACCAAACAAATGGAATAAAAGGAAACCCAAATATTTTCTTAATGATATCTCTTATTGGTCAAGGAAAAATAATGCATCCAATGATTTAAATAAAAGGAACAATGGACGAATTGGTTGCTAACTCATTCATCTTACTACTAAGAAAATAATCCAATGAAAAATACTATCTTTAATATTTCACATCACCTAAACCACACTTCTTATTTTATAAGAAAAATAAATTCTTGCTTCCAATTGGGAGTTTCATATATTATTTTCATATGTAAAAAGCAGCCATTGTTACTAAATTCATAAGAATATAAATAATACTCTTTTCTATTAGGGTAACACCTTCAGTTATCAGGTTTATTGGTGGCTTCAATACCCTTATTCCTCTAAAAATAATTCCACAAGAATATAAAGACTTACTTGGCCACCCTGCTGGGTGACATTTTCCTTGACTTGATCTGCAGAATTAGTCCCTGCTACACTTTCAGTAGTCTATTTCCATTGAGTCATGGATCTCTAATTCACTCACATCCACAGGCACAGGGCCAAAATCAAAAAATGAACCAGTTTGCTAGAATAGAGCAAGCTTGTTAGGAGAGGTTAGATGAAAAGAAAATCTAGAAGCCAAAGAAGATTATGCTCTTCCTGTTTGCCAGGCACCTCAGGCATTTTACCTTTGAGTCCACAAGCCAAATCTTAATTGAATTCATTTGATATTCAATTGGTAAAATGTATATGATTTGGAAATATATTGATATTGTGAAATTGATGAGAATTCTTAAAATATGATTTGATTTGTATGAGTAGCCTTTTTATATGGCTAAGGTTTGTTCTAGGAAAGGATCCTCATCCTAGGTTAGAATGGAAGTGTAGGAAGGTTGATTCCCTCCCTTCTGGAGTAGTTGAGATTGAGATGGACATTCCCTCACTTTTTGCTCAAATTCTTCCAAGTTAGTAAAGGTGATCCTAATTTGTGATAGTGTGAGGATGGACAATCCCTCCCTATCTTAGTAGTTGAGGATCAACATTCCCTCTTTACTCATAACTCTAAGCTGAGGATGGACATTCCTTCACTAGAGGTGGCCTGGGTTACTCATTATCTAGAGTAGTTCTATGTGACTGGTGAATGGTCATAAATAAGTTGAAGTGCACCAACCTGAAAATAAACTACTACCAAGGGATTTAATTAAGCATTGTGAAGAAATTGAATTTAAATGTAATATTATGATACTTATTTGAAAATGTGTTTGTGTAAATACTTGAGGATATGTATTGTTATGTTTGATAATAAATATTTTCTGAAATTATTAATAATTGGATTTCTGCTTCGGGAAAAGGAAAGACTGGATTTGGCTTTTGCCACCTTCCTACATTATAAAATGAGTTTTGAAGTGATTTTTCCCTGAAGCAACTGGAAGTATTACGATGACACGAATTTTTAATTGTACTACTGAAAATTCCCAGAATTTTCACCCTTGTTTCTTGTATTTTCATAATATTTCCAGGGTTGAGATCTTCAACATAGAGACATGAGACAGAAGGTGAAGACGTAGAATAGTTTTTGATGTTACATTATACTTTGTAATGTATAAATTGTACTCGAATAGATTATGTAATTATTAAATACTATAATGTATCTTGTATATTATCCTTTTTAGTATATGAATGTTATCTTATTCCGCGACAGGCTCATATTTTTTGTATATAAATTAAATATAATTTAAAATTAAATTATTAATTTTACGTGACGTACTTAATATTATTTACTAATACGTAATTTTCTGGATACATTATTAGTAATAGTATTAAGGTTGTTACACGAGGGGCGCTTGAGCGCCCGTTGAGCACCTGAGCGTCAGGCAAGGAGCGTCTGAGCACCCATCGCAAGGGAGAACAGGGGAGGCTCTCTGCCACCCGAGCGCTTGAGCGCCCAATGTGGAGCACCTCTGAGCACCCAAGAACTAGTGCCTAAGTGCCTAGTTCAGAATTTCACAAGATTTTTATCTTGTTGAGATATAGTTTCCTACCAGCTGGGATCTCTCATATATGTCTTTTTAAAGTGTATTGAGGTACTAGTGAAGGTATTTCTTAGATAGAATAACTAGCTAACATTTATGTGAAGTTGAGAAAACCTTCGGCATCCTTTGAGTTGTAGAATATCATAGGTGAGTTTCTAGAACCTTAATCAACATGAGGTTGCTTTTGGTATCATTTGAGAAGTAGTGACAAGGTGTACTAGAAACAACTAGTTTGGGTTTGCTTAGTATGGTATGCCTATCTTTTTGCATAGGTTGCTCCTTTAGAGTTAAAGTTGAGTTTAAGATGCATAGTTAGTATATGCTTCCTTGTTTATCAAGGTTAAGCTTTGAGTTTTGCTAGAGTCATAGACTGGTTCCTTTATGTGATAAAGTTAAGATAAGAGAGCATGTGTTCTAGTTATAGCCTTTTCACTTAGTTAGGGTGAACCTTGTGATAGGAGTTAGTAGAACCTTGGGCATCCAAGTGTTATGGAATGTTATACAGCAGCGTCCAGAACCTTGAGCAACTTGAGGTTGCCTAGAGATCATTTTCA
Source organism: Ormosia semicastrata (assembly GCA_029884595.1). Taxonomy (NCBI): domain Eukaryota; kingdom Viridiplantae; phylum Streptophyta; class Magnoliopsida; order Fabales; family Fabaceae; genus Ormosia; species Ormosia semicastrata. Next base: position 7,762,373 of record JAQQTO010000021.1, on the reverse strand, counting down.
AAATGATGAGATGAGGTGCTAGATATAAGCATACTAGTGACATGAGTTTTACTGCTTATATGATAAGTTAAGGTAAAGTCTTCAGTCACTATTGTTGTTTTTCGCTTGGTTATGTGAACCTTGTGATAAGTGTGTATTGTTTTAATAATAACTTTGCATATTTGATTTTCAAATTTGCTATTTGTTAATTCCTATGTATTGTAACCACTTGTAGCGGGCAATGCTATCAAGGTTAGGGTTACCGGTATAGGGGTGATAATAGTACTCTTACAGTGGTGAAAGGAATGAATTCACTTATTATCAGGTAGTATAGGGCCCTTTTGCCAATCCTACCCAGTATATACGAGGGAACAAAGTCCTTAAGAATTAAGTAAGTATCATGTGTTTTCAAAAACTAAAATATGCATTAGCATTGCACATTCATATTATTAGGACATCTTGTACGCATAAGCATTCAATATAACATGCATTGCATTTGTTGATGACTGTATAGGCAGTTGTCTTGCTTGATGATATTTTTTCAATTGTATGGGCAGTTGTTCAATATCATTAATTGATATAAATATGAGTTAAGATTAATGACTTGCCTTGTGAATGTTACATAGAGTTTATGTATATATTCTGATAGTGTTGAGCAATGGCTCATTTATCTGTTGCGAGCATAATCTTATATAATAGTTTGGTTTACTCATTGTGAATGATTAAACTCTGGTTTTGGAATACTTATACTGAGAATTGTGAGTTCTCACCTCGTGTGTTGCCTTGTAAATCTAGGTGGAAGCTCTTCCAAAGGAAAAAAGGAAAAGTATGAAGCCTAGAGTAGTTTTTATGCTTAATAGTTTAAACTTGTATTTATTTACACTGCTTTGAGTTGGTATAAAAGATTATGTTTCATAATGTGCCATTTTGAGGCAATGATGTATATATAACTTTTAGTTTCCGCAAGGCTCTCCATTATTATTTGTTTAAATGATATGGATTAATTTGATGTTTAAGTTAGAAGTAGCATAGCTAATACGACTTATCCAGGTATGTGCCAGTTATACTAGGTTACTGGTATTATGATGTTACACTATCACTGCTGGGATCCAGTCTCTCAGTGCATTCATATTTCTCGTTATGTTGTTTTTTGGAAAGATACTTTATTCTCCAGATTGTCTCAATTCAAGTCTATTCCTTCCACTTCTACCCCCTTGTTCACCATACCATCTATTGACTTTTTTCCACATGATTCTGATATAGAGTCTTCAGATGTGTCTGAACAGGTTCTCCACCTCCAGATTCCTCTTCTGATTCTCCCAGTGAGCTCTCATCATTGTTTGAAGTTTCAACTCATTCCACTAACATTATCTCGACCGTTGATTCTGCATCTGACACTGTCGTTCATCTTTCTCGGGTAAGAAACCTTTCCACCTATCTTCGTGATTATCATTATTTTTCTACCATGTTTCACCTTCATGAACCACAGACATATTCAAAGGTATCCACTGATCCTCGTTGGCAACAAGTATGAATGAAGAATTACAGGTTTTGGAGAATAATGGTACTTGGGAAATGGATGATCTTCATTCTGATAAGACTCTTGCTAGATGTAAATGAGTTTACAAAATTAAAACTCGATCTGATGGATCTGTTGATCGTTACATGGCCCACTTGGTGGCCAAAAGTTTTACTCAGAAATATGGGATTGATTATGAAGAAACCTTTGCTCCAGTTGCTCATCTTACTTCAGTTCGCACTATTCTTACTATTACTGCCACTTACAAATGGACTCTTAATTAGATAGATGTGAAGAATGCCTTTATTAATGGTGACTTAGAAGAAGAAGTATATATGCGACCACCACCAGGTTACTCTTATCCATCTAATAAGGTTTTTCTTCTTCGCAAAGCCTTGTCTGGTCTTAAACAAGCTCCTCGATCCTGGTTTGCTAAGTTCAGCTCCACCATCAGTCAGCTTGGATAATCCTCTAGTTCTTATGATTCAGCACGCTTTATCCATAAGACTAATAGTGGCACTGTGTTACTGCTTCTTTATATTGATGACATGATTATTACAGGTGATGATACTTCTAGTATTGTTGATCTTAAAGCATCTTTGAGCCACAATTTTAAGATGAATGATCTTGGCCCTCTCATTTATTTTTTGGGTCTTAAGGTTCTTTTCCTCTATTGATGGAATTTATTTATCCCAAGCTAAATATGTTTCGGATCTTATTTCTCGAGCTGGTCTCTCAGACAATCCCACCGAGTCTACTCCTTTAGAACCTAATGTCAGGTTTACACTTCTGGATGATACTACACTTGATAATCCTACTCTCTATGGGCAGTTGGTTAGCATATTGATTTATCTTACTATTACTCGTCCAAACATTTCATATGTTGTTCATCTAGTTAGTCAGTTTATGTCAACTCTATGCACTACTCATTATGTTGTTGTTTTACGTATTATTCGGTATATAAAAGGAACTCTGTTTCATGGGCTTCATTTCTCAACCAACTCTTCCTTGGTTCTCTAGGTTTATTCTGATGCTGACTGGGCTGGAGATCCCATTGATCGCCGATCCACCACTGGCTACTATATTTATCTTGGTGATGCACTTATTTCATGGCGAAGCATAAATAGACTTTAACTGCACGTTCCAGTACTGAAGCAGAATATCGGACACTAGCTGACATCACATCTGAAATACTATGATTACATTGGCTTCTTGACGACTTGGGTATTTATCAGTCCTCTCCCACTGTTATTTACTGTGATAATAGGAGTGTTATTCAGATTACTCATAATGATTTCCATGAGTGCACCAAGCATATTGAGATCGACTGCCACTTCATCTATCAACACATTCTTTGTGGTGCTCTTCGTCTCTTTTTCATTAGCACTCTTGATCAGCCAGCCGATCTGTTCACCAAAGCTCATCATCTTAGGAGATTTCGTACTCTGGTTTCCAAACTCAAGTTAGTTTCTTCTGCACCCACTTGAGTTTGCAGGGGGATGTTAGCGTGATTAATTGTGATTGATTACGATTGATTTTAGGAATAATTGTAATTGATTTAGTACAGAAATAGTTTGATTTAGTACATAATTATAATTTATTATTTTTCTTTTATGTACTTGCCTTCTTGTATAAATAGAGGCTAGCCCTCCTATATTCATTCATCCAGAAATATACATAAATTATCAATATTTGTTTCCTTATTTCTATTTTTAACTGTTAACATCTAGACTAAAACTCTATTTTGGCCTCAGACATTTGTTTTCATTCTCACTTTAGTTTTTGATATTGTATTTTCTCATTTCAATCCTTAACATTTATGATCTCACTTTAATATAGTCCCTTGGCCTATATACTTGTTATATATTAAACGAAAATATTGATGTGTCACCATTAGAGATGATGTGACAACATTATCTGCTATCGAATATAAATAGTTATGAAGCACAAACACAAACACGGACATGGGACACGACACCGACACGAGAGACACCAAATTCAAAAATTGTAGGACACGACACAAGATATATATATATATATATATAATTACAAAATTTAAGTAAAAGATTCATAATTCATTAATATTATTTCTATAAGTTTAAAGATTTATAATATCTTAATATATATCATATGTGTCAATATTTACTATCTAGTAAGTCCCTCCTAAAAAATATGGAGCATAATTTCTATTGATATATTTTAAAAAATCTCACAAACTAACTTCTCTTAATAGAACTAATCATGTACAAGTACATGTATATAAAAAAAATTAACTAGAGGGAATATTGGTGTGAAACAAGTTTCGGTGACGACGAAGTGGACGATTTGGTACGAGCAAAGATTGATGGAGCAGATGAAAATAATGGTGTGTGAAAAAATAAAACTTAAAAGTCTAATAGTAATGTGTAAAAAGATAAAACTTAAAATATTAGTATGTGAAAATAGTGGCTTGGGACGTTAGTTATGTGATTGGGATTAGGTGGATTACGGGCTTACTAATTGAACGTTAATAGTGGAAACTATTTTTTAAAAAAAGTATTAATGGGTTGTATCCTAGACGTTTTCAGACGTGTTCGAGATGTATCCAAGCGTGTCTGAGATGTGTCCAAGCATGTTCGAGACGTGTCCAAATTAAAAATAATAATAATTTTTTTAATCAGACATATTTTGACATACAAGATACGTGTATCATATGAGTGTCCCCATGTGTTTAACATGAATACGTGTTCGATACGTGGACACGTCTTAAAATAGGCGTGTCCGTGCTTCATAGATAATTGGATGATAAATATATCTAGAATGACGTGATTTCATTTTATACTTGTCATTTGAAAAACTGGATGAGTTTTTTTTATTTTATGAAACGACGTAATTTTATATGTATTGATCAAGTTATCTTCAATCAAATTGTCATGTTGGCAACTAATGATGTCACATTATTTCTAATAGTGACACATTAATATCTTCGTTTATTATATAATAGATATATAAATAAAGAAAGTAAATTAAAATAAGTTCATAGATGTCAGTGATTAAAGTGAGAAAAATAAAATGAAAAAAATTAAAATAATAATAAAAGCAAATATCATACACCAAAATAAGGCTGTACTCTTATATAATTAAAATCCGGTCTTCACGTTTAGCTATAACTATCGAGAAAGTGATAGCTTCTTTACCCATAAAGAAAAATTAATGTTAGGATTGAGAAAGAGAGAAAATAAGCTTTATTTTCTTCATATGACTTTATAAAAGACTTCGACTAACCAATGAGATTTTATTATAAAGTTAATTTGGGAATAAAATTTTAATATTTTATCACCTGTCCCGATCAAATTAGTGTATTATTACATGCAACGTCAATGGCTAAATTGATCATTTTTCTTTATTGGTTCAAAGACTTGGGATCTACATCTTGCCTCGTCAACATGCACTCCCATATATGGTACCTGACATTTTCATGTAAGGAAGCTTCTGCATTTGGCCTATCATATTGAAATTTTTGGATTTCTTTATTATTTAGTATTTTTTATTGAATTCTTACAATTAAAAAAAGTGGTCCTTTTTTTGGGAGGGGGGTTCTCTCTAGAAGGTTAAGCCAACTCATACGCTACTTCACTTGTTCAGGATTGAGGATTCTATCAAGCTAACCATTATAATTCTATTGATCACCTTTTTCTTTTAGTCAATAATGCTATAAGGTTCTTCTTCTGGGCATACTCTCTGAATCAATTGTCAAAATTGTTTGGTAGGAAGTGCTCTTCAAAATCTTGATGTGTGGGACAATCGAGTCACCAAGTCAGCTCATGGAAACAAAAAGGGGAAGAAAAAAGGGGAAAAAAAATTCCTACGAGAAAAACCATTCTAAAGAAATAGATTAACTTAAAAGACTTTGAATCATAGAAGAAGAAATGGTCATGACATCATTTGTCATAGTCAGTTAAACTGTATCTAGCATATGGTCCATAATCAATCATTAGGCTGATGACTTAGATGGGAGCAAATGCTACATTCGCTCTGTTCAATTATTGATCAAGATTCATTTCCTCTAGTGTAATCTGACTAATATTGATGCAACGAGGAATGGGATTGCAATAAACATACCATAGTGTCATCTGCAATGTCCAAAAGTTGCAGTACTGAAATAAAAAGCATGGAAATATGTTTACGATTCTAGCTAATTAATTATGACTAATATTAATAACTATTAACTCTGAAAACAAGTAGGATTATCTGATGAAGGAAACAAAATACTTGAAAGAAGAGAAACCTGGATGAATAAAAGACTGATATCTTCTTTCATCAGACAAAGGACTCAGCCTCTAGTGTTGCTCAGTTCTGTACATTTTCCCTGTTTTCTCTTTTAGATTAAGATTTTCTCAAATATTTGGTTGTTCCCAGGAAATCTAATGGAACTGGTTCTGTTTTATAAATATTTCTACGGACTGTTTCATCATTTTGATGAGAATTCCGCGGTTCTAAAGCAAACAGAAATAGAATTAATTACTAAATTTTTTTGCATACTGATTCTAAAGCCTTCTGGTATTTTCATTTCCTGCATGTGCTTTAGCCAAGTTAGACTTGGCTTTGCTGGTGCCAACTTGTGTCCACACATACATAACAAAGAAAGTCCTCCTTACCTTCTTGACAAATGCAAGCCTCTATCGAAATGAAATAGCTCACTTTTTTGGCAAATGCAACCCACCACTGACTAACACTCACGTGGAAGGCTCAATAAATGTGTTCTAAAATTTATACTTATTTGAAATCAAAACTGGAAGGCTCAAGTTAAAATGTGTACTTGTGGCAGTAATTGGAGATAGCCCTGATTTAACTGTTAAACGTTATCCTCAACCTAGTAGAGCTACAAAAACTAACATCCATTTATAGACCAAGTTTGAAGTGTTAATGATCAAAATGTTTCGTAGTATTACTTAAATTATGTCTAAATATAAAGAAAGAAAACCAAATCAAAAAAGAAAATCAAGAATGCTGCAAGAATGTGACTTCCTTTTGTAGTATAGAAGCATGTAAACTCAAAATGATGATGGAACTAGTTTTCTTTCGCTGAACTTTCCTGTAGAGGAATGGCATTGCAACAGGTTTTCCACCAAAAGTTTTTAACCTTTGATGCAGTAGGTTTTATATTCCATAGCATCTTTTAAATGTCAGCTGGCATGGTGTGAGAAACCTTAGGCATTGTATCTTAATTAATTATCAAGCTGGCCTAGTGTGGGACCAGAAGACACAACCACCACTTTCCACCCATGAAGTCAATTAGCTTTGTTATGTACAGGGGATGAAGTCAATTAGCTTTGTCATTTACAGGGGACGAAGTCAATTAGCTTTATCATATACAGACGATTTTGAAATTAAAAGACAGACGTCCAAATTGCCTATAAGATTCTAAAGGAGAGGTATCCCTTCCCATCATCAACCAATCTTCTTGCGTGATCATGGATGCCTCTCCCTCCCATAGTGAATTCGTTTTGCTTTTGTTAGTATGTACAATCATGTTCAACTCAGTCATGTGCAATTTGAAGGTTCACTGCAACGAGAGGGACATGAACACACTCCTAAACTTTAAACAAGAAGTCACTGATCCTTCAAGCTTGCTTTCCTCATGGTTCACTGAACAAGATTGCTGTCAGTGGACAGGAGTTCAGTGTGATAATATCACAGGCAGAGTTACAGAGCTCAGTCTCCCTTGTCATACTATTCCCTCTGCTTACAGTGACAAAGACGACAAATCACATTGCCTAACAGGTGAATTCAACTTATCTTTGCTGGAACTTGAATTCTTAAGATACTTGAATTTGAGCAACAATGACTTGAAGGGTATCCATTATAATTCAATGGGTAACCAGAAATGTAATGACTTGTCAAGTGGCACACCTCTCCATCGGTGTGGAAACTCCTCCAACATCCATTATCTTGATTTATCATATAACTATGATATTCTCATTGATAATCTTAATTGGATTTACCATCTTTCTTCCTTGGAATATCTCAACCTCAATGGCATTGATCTTCATAAGGAAATTGATTGGCTTCAGTCAATGACCATGCTTCCTTCACTATTAGAGCTACACTTGGAGAGTTGTCAACTTGAAAACATCTATCCATCTCTTCAGTATGCTAATTTTACTTCACTTGAAGTTTTAGATCTTGCTGGCAATAATTTTAAATCTGAGTTGCCTAGTTGGTTGTTCAATCTTAGTTGTGACATCTCTCATATTGATCTTAGCCATAATCATATACATGGCCAACTACCTAAAACATTGCCAAATCTTGGAAGCATTAAATCCTTGGGTTTGTATTCCAATAATCTGGATGGACCCATCCCAAATTGGTTTGGCCAACTTGAACATCTACAAGAACTTGATCTTTCTGATAATTCATTTTCCGGTCCAATTCCCACAAGTTTAGGAAATCTGTCATCCTTGATTGCATTGGCTCTGTTTGGAAATCACTTGAATGGAAGTCTTCCAGAAAGTCTCGGGCAACTCTCCAACTTGGAGGCCTTGAAAATTCATGATTGTTCCATAACAGGAATTGTCTCTGAAAGAAATTTGTTCTCTCTTTCAAATTTAAAGTTCTTTTCCTTGGGCTCGCCAGCCTTGATCTTTGATTTTGATCCTGAATGGGTCCCTCCTTTTCAACTTGAAATCATTTGGTTGGAATATGTGAGTTCCAAACTTCCTTCATGGCTATTTACGCAGAGTTCTCTCAAATCTCTTATCATTAAAGGCTCAAGTGCTTCATTTGAACCTCTTGACAAGTTTTGGAACTTTGCTGCTCAACTTGAATTTTTATCTTTAAGAAACAACTCGATCAATGGGGACATGTCAAATGTGGTGCTAAACTCTAAATTTGCATGGTTGCATTCGAATAATTTGAAAGGTGGCTTGCCTCGATTATCACCAAATGTGAGCGTTTTGAATTTATATAATAACTCTTTGTCTGGATCCATTTCTCCTCTATTGTGTCACAAGATGAAAGAAAAAAGTAATTTAGTGTACTTGGACATCGCTGATAATCTTTTTTCTGGAGAACTCACAGATTGTTGGAATGACTGGAAATCATTGATTTATGTTTACTTGGATAGCAATAACCTAACAGGCAAGATTCCTCACTCAATGGGCTCTTTGTCTAGCCTTGTTTCATTGCATCTGAATGGCAATAAGCTCTTTGGAAATGTACCCCTATCATTGAAAAATTGCCAGAATCTTCAGTTTCTTAATCTAGGTGACAATAACTTTTCTGGAGCTATACCAAACTGGATGGGGCAGAGTGTTAAAGCTCTTCAACTAGGATCCAATCAATTCAGTGGCGATATCCCTCCACAGATATGTAGACTTAGTTCTCTCGTGGTGCTGGAGTTTGCAAATAATAGATTATCTGGACCAATACCCAACTGCTTGCATAACATGACAGCCATGGTTTCTAATTATGCTTCAATTGATATGTTTCGCATTCGCATTCAAGTACCAGGTTTTACAATAACGCTCTTTTCTGCTCTTAACTTGCTTATAAAAGGTAATAGATTAGAACATCGGACATTGATGTGTGATCTTGATCTTTCAAGTAATAGTTTGTCTGGAACAGTGCCATCGGTAATATTTAACCTCACAAGACTGCAATCCTTGAATTTGTCCCATAATCAATTAGTGGGAACAATAGCAGAAGAGATTGGCAAAATGAAACAGTTGGAATCCATCGATCTGTCAAGCAACCGCCTTTCGGGACAAATTCCTCAGTCCATGTCTGGTTTGTCTTTTCTTGGTGACTTGAACCTCTCATTCAACAATTTCATGGGCAAAATCCCATCAGGGACCCAACTTCAAGGTTTTACAAACCTTAGCTACATGGGCAATCCTGAACTTTGTGGACCTCCACTCACAAAGAACTGCCCACAAGTTGAAAATTCCCACAATACAGAACCAACAGGAGAAGATGATGATGATGATGAATCTCAAGTACATTCATTGTTCTATATGGGCTTGGGAATTGGATTTGCCGTGGGATTTTGGGGAGTATTGGGTGCCATCTTCTTCAACAGGACATGCAGGTATGCTTATTTCAGATTTCTTAACCGGCTGTATGCTATGGTGATCTAGAAGCTGAACTCCATCTGTTTCAATCTGTGAGATTGCAACTGTGGTAAGTAAAGTAATAAGCTTTTTGTTGAGCTTTTAATTGAGTCATTTTTCTCTAGTTTTCGTTTAAATCAAATACACTATCCACTACCCAAGGACCAGAGTGTTTTTTACTCATATATATCAATATATCACCAGCCTAATAACATCACATACATACACACGCGCGAAAGTTGTTAATTGTTATAGCGATTTCATGAGATGGACAAATGATTTTCATTAATTACTATTATAACTTCTAAACAAAGGACAGAAGCTCCCATCCAAAACTCCCAACAATAGAGTGATATATTTTTATCTTTTCACTGCACTTCATTCTAAACTACTCCATTATGAATCACTCTACTCCATCATCTTCCAAACTCCGAGACATAGCCTAAGTATCTTTTTTTCATGTGTTCCTACCATGCCAAAATTCCCTTCCTCTAACTTTTGAAATGCATAACAATAGCATTCCAGTTAAAAAAAAGTCTCCATATCTCTGCTTCCTCACCATATATTTAACTCATGTAATCATTTAATGACTTAAATGATCATAATTGAAAATTTTATATGCCAACCTTAAATTTTTGAAAAAAAAATAAAAGAAACATATTAAGATTACATTACATAACTCATAATACATATCAAAACTTGAGATCTGTTTTCTGACCATCAGATGAGTTGTGGATGGATCGAAGATTATCATAAACATGTTGTATCTGTTTTTGTAGGTACCTTGCCATAAAAACCCTTAACCCATTTTATTGAGTTCAGAATAGAATTTTACTCACTTAAATCACATCAATTTAATATTTTGAATTATGATTTCTAAATCAAGGTTTTTCACGTTAAAAAAACATTTATTCAACAATATTATTTTGGACTTCCTCAGAAAAATCAGTTGGAAGAAAACTAATGCTACAAGAACAAATAGAAAAAGCACTAACAGCAATTCTTTTTCTTACGCGCTAATTCCTGAAATCCAAGTCTGCATTGCCCTTTAGATAGCGGAATAATATTCGAATTTGAAAACAAGTAATTTGTTATTCACCCCTGTAACCTCTTTGTACATATTTTGCAGGTCCTTGCAGGTCAATTCACCAAGAGGTTTAGAAAAGCCCAAAAGGTTGCATGTGTTATAGTCGATATATAAATAACAAACTTGACTTGTAATTCAGGTTTTTATTAAGTTACTTCCATTTCCTCTTTAGGATTTGTGTTCTGTTGTAAGTTTGCACTGTTTCTTTACACTATATTACGTTGAGTATATTTGAAGATGCTTTTGTACCAGATCTTATTTCAGTATATTCACAAAAACATATAAGTATGAATATTCATTCTCTATCAACTACCTTTGCATTCTATCTTTTCACTTGTAATGCCCAATATGACAATAGATCCAACTTCAACCTTCAGTTAACATAGGCAATTCATTATATAATTAAAACTATTATTCAACCAATTACATGTTTAGAATGTAGACCATTCGACAAAAAGAACAAAGAAAAATCACAGCAGAAAAAAGGGAGAAAAAAAAAATCAGGAGTGCCACAAAAGGTAGTTGTTAGGAGATTGAATGAAATATAAATAATAGATGACACTGTTATATTACCCGCGCTTTTATGATGTCAAAGCTCATCTCACTGGGATCCGTTGCTTGCAACTCAACTTGAATGCCATCAAGTTCCCTCTCGAATCTGTCCTTGGAGCTAGCATACACCATTTTTTGAGAAACAAGTAAACAAAGTGAAGTGCATTAGGGGAATCAGTTTTTCTCCTCTACAATATGACAATATTATGTCCAAAGTAAGAAAAACACAGTCAGCTCATTCCTGACGTGAACTTTTACATTAGAAAAAGATGAATCCGTGTGTACAGAAAATTGTAAATTTCTTTTTTCCTTAACAAGACACTTCATGTTTATAATGAAAATGAGATTATTTAAATCCTTGAATACAGGCATTGCTATATGAGCTGCACAAAGCAGATTTTATCAATTTAATAAATATATGCTCTCAGTTGGAGAACTTGTACCAAACCTATGTTTATTTGACTTCAAAACTGGAGGGCTCAAGTTACAATGTGTCCCTATGTTAGTAATTGGAGATAGCATTATTTTAACATCCCTTTGTTCTCCCCCACCCCTAGTAGAGTTCAGTCAGCATCCAATACTGCAATATGTTATTAGCATTAATTTCTACATATAGCTAGAGCAAACGTTGGTTTTACTACGTTTACTTGAATTTGAGGAACATCAAATTACCATGCAATGAAGAAAATCTTGCTTTTCTGACAGTTCTCATCAGCAATGAAATCAAAATCAAAGAAAGCATAACGGCACTCATTAGGAGGCAGAGATGCAGTAAAGTCCTCATAGGTTTCTTGTGGGCTTCCAGGTTTATCCACCACCACTTCTTGGTTCTCAATCTTAAATACAATGAAACGGTAGTTCCTCTTTGCCTTTAGCTCGAGGAACTTTAATTTACATTCATCGCTAACAGCCATTCCAGATGCCACGTTGGCCTAACTCAATACATTTTTGGAAAAACAAAATAAACACATAAGTATGACACATTCTTCATAATGCGATTGTGTGCTGTTGATCTTTCAAGTAACAACCTGTCAAGGAGAATACCTTCAGAAATATTTATCTTCACAGAATTACAATCCTTAAACTTATCCCATAATCAGTTAATGGGAAGTGTTGGGTGTAAGTTTTGATAATGAAAGATTTTTTAGGAAATCTGTTGGGTTGATTAATTTGAGTATAGAAGGAAAGTTTTCGAATTTAATTTCTAAAGAGCAAATATTGGTGAATTTAATTTTTTTTCAAATATGTATAATGATTTGATTGGTTTTTATTAGGATTAAATGACTTTACATACTCATCTCTAACAGTCAAGTACATTTTTAGGAGAGCATTTGGTTCCAACGACTAAAAGATTACAAAATGCTAGTCATACTGAAAGCAGAAGAATAACAACTAAAACAGCACTTACTAGGCAAACTAACAACTACTGGGAGCGAAAATAGCAACTACTTAAAAACATACAAGCTGCATATCCCATGGTTTTAAAGTCTCTTAGCTGATTTGTTGCAACCCTCAACGGCTAGTAAATGTTAAAGGAAGCCTCTCATTATATATTGGAGGCCTTGGAAAGGATCAAATGATAAGAACCACTTGCTTAAATCAAAAGTGAGGAATTGCTAAAAGTTTGTTATCTCTATCTTCCTCCTCCTAGTTAGTTCTACACTTGTGTATCCACTCTATAGAGAGAGTTTGTTTTTGGAATCCATTGTAGCTCATTCTATAAGAGCATAAAGGTGAAGAAACTATTGTAAGTTTACTATTCTTCAGGTAGAAGTAGAGGGAGGTTTGGTGGTGTCTTTGGTGAAAGAAACCATTATAACTCTACCTTGAGGTTAAGGTAGAGGAAAGTTCATCGGAGTCCTTGTAAGAGAAAATGCGATAAGTGAAGAAAATCTCGAGCTTATGCTTGGGAACTAAATGTAGGTCGCGAGTTGTAGCCGAACCAGTATAAATTTGTTTGTGCACTCTTCTCAACCTTTTCCTCTTTATCTTCAAGTTTTTAATTGTGTTTCTATTGCAATTATTTTTTAATATTTTCAATTTTCTGTTATTGAACCTCTTAGAACCAATTCACCCCCTCTCTTGGTTCTGTCAATTGGTACCAGAACTTAATTCCCTAGAAGGCTTAACTGCTTGAGAAGTCAATCTTTACAGGTTCAATGGCAGGAAACTTGATGAACTCAAATGTCATTGAAAGACAATCCATCTTAAGGCCACCATACTTTGATGGGTCAAACTACACTTATTGGAAGGAGCGCATAAAGATATTCATTCAGTCCGTCGACTACAAACTTTGGCTCGTGATAAAAAATGGACCATCCATTCTAAAGAAAGTGGTAGATGGCAAAGAGATAGAGAAGACTGAAGAGGAATTCAATAATGAAGACATAAAGAAGATGGAACAAAATGTGAAAGTCAAAAATATTTTCTATTGTGCCGTAAATCCAGACAATTTTATAAAAATATCAAGTTGCAAAACTCTCAAGCAAATGTGGGATAAGTTAGAGGTCACACACGAAGGAACAAGCCAAGTAAAAAAAGCGAAGATTGACATGCTTGTTCATGAGTATGAGTTATTTAACATGAAGGAGGAAGAAAAGATTGATGAAATGTTCGAGAAGTTCTCAAACATAGTCAACACCCTTGATGCTCTTGGAAAAGTCTACACGGATAGAGAATTAGTAAGGAAGATACTAAGAAGCCTCACCAAAGAATGGCAATCAAAGGTGGCTACAATTCAAGAAGGACGAGACCTTAACACCATTTCCTATGATGAATTAAGAGGTAATCTTCTAACCTATGAATCAACTTTTCTTAATAGATTGCAGGAAGAGAACACAACAAGGAAAGAAGTTGCTCTCAAAGCCACATCAACCTCATACCAAGAGAAAGACGATGAAGAAACTCAAATGAATAATGATGAAGAGATAGCGCTCCAAACCAAGAGACTCTATAAACTTAACAAGCAAAAGTTTGGTTCAAGGAAGAGGCATCAATTCAAAAGGAATGATTCAAAAGAAGATCAAATTGTGTGCTATGGATGTAGAAAGGTTGGTCACTACTAATCCGATTGTCCTTTCACAAAGATGAAATTTCAAAAGAAGCCTAAGAAAAAGAAAGCAATGATAGCAAGCTCAACTTGGAGTGATTGTGATGACTCTTCATCAGAAAGTGAAGAAGAAGATAACGATAAGCTGGCTCAGATGTATTTCATGGCAAGAAGTGAACAAGATGATGAATATAATGAGGTAAATGACTTTGATCATCTTACTTCTTATGATGAATTAAATGATGAGTTTGAACAATTGTTAAAGGATTTTATTATGCTATCTAAATTATATTTTGCTTTCAAATCTAAGTATGATGATGCTCTTATTGAACTTGAGAAGTTAAGAAAAGAAAGTGAGTTTTTGAAGTTAGAAAATGTTTCAAATGAAAATGAACAAAAATTGATAGCTGAAAATGTTTTATTAAATGAAAAGGTTGATGATCTTTTGAAGTTAAAAAATGTTTCAAATGACAATGAACAATTAATTGCTAAAAATATTTTATTGAATAAAAAGGTTGATGAGCATACTAAAGATCTTGCAAAATTTGTAAAAGGAAAAGAAAATTTGAATATTCTCATAGAAAAACAAAAATGTTCTCTTAATAAAGTTGGAATTGAATTTAATAATTATAAAAGTGAAAAGTATTACAAGAATTTTTTTGTGAAAGCAAGTGTTTTTACAACTTCATATGTGACATGTAGCTTTTGTGGACAAAAAGGACATATATCATATACATTTATTATGAAGTAAAATATTTCTATGATGATGTGAGTTCCTAAAGTCACTAAGGTTAGTTCTTCAAGCTCTAACCCCCAAGGATTCAAGA
This sequence comes from Ormosia semicastrata, assembly GCA_029884595.1. Lineage (NCBI taxonomy): Eukaryota > Viridiplantae > Streptophyta > Magnoliopsida > Fabales > Fabaceae > Ormosia > Ormosia semicastrata. The sequence continues at coordinate 7,747,270 of JAQQTO010000021.1, read as the reverse complement.
GAATTTGGGTACCAAATGTGAAATCTATCTTGTAGGTGTGCTTGAAAGACAAGCATCAAAGAACAATGATTCCTTGATATTGGATGTTCAAGAGTTAGTCAATTTCATCTCCTATAAGCTCAAACAAGGAAGAACTATCACATTGGAGACAATGAGAAATGATAAGTATTGAAATTGGTAAAACTAGTATCAACTTATGATTCTTTGTTACTTTTACTCAATTAAATATATTTTTGAAACATATTATGTGACTAAGTTATTGTATAAGGAATGAAATTGATTTAACTAGCCTTGAATGACCTCTTTGTGATTTTTTTTTGGTTAAGTTGAATGGTTACAATATTATCACTTATTTATAAAATTAAAAAAAATTGAGTGGCTTTGGATCTTGTGACTCATAATAATCTTTAATATGCTTCGTGTGTTTCATGTTAATCTCATATGTGCTTCATGATAATTCTATGCATATTATGTTTTGTATGTTAGAGTGCATGAAATGATGGCATTATATGATAATGATGTCAGTTTTGAGTAATTGGAACCATGTCCAAGTCTTTCATAAGCTTTTTTCACAAAATTTTTAAGTTTTGCTGCTGCTGTCAAAAGTAGTAACTATTGGGCAAAATAGATATTACAGGGTAGTTGCTATTTGTAGTTGCTACTCTTCTCAGATTTCTGTATGGAGCTGAATTTGTGTTATCAAACACACAAGGACACACTGGTTATTTAGAATTTTTTACGGATACTTTTGCCTTTTCTCATTTCTTTTTCATAAAAAAAAATTCTTTTTCTCTCCTTCCTCATGGCATATTCTTTTCTCTCTCTCATACTTTCTTCTTCTTCTCCATACTTTTCTTTCAAAATCCCTAAAACCCTAAACTTTTCACATTTTATCCTTCTTCATAAAACCATGCCTTAATCATGTGTTTTTCCTCACAAATCTTTCACCCACACAAAAATATTGCATAACCCCTGGTGCTCGTGTTTTGAAGATGCAAATCTCGTACTGTTCATATGCTTCCTGCTCCGACGTCATCCTTCATAGCTTCCTGCGACAAGCACCTAAACTCTGACATCACGAGCTCCTCCTCTTCCGACGACCAAGCTGCTCCTCTCTGGTGACACCTGTGCTGCTTCCTGCTGTTGGACCGTGTTTCTTTCTTTGCAACTTTGACACTTACAAATATATGGTTACAAAAATATGGTGATTTCTCATCTCATGGTTTGTGATAGTGCTGAACAGAAATGTTGAATCTTGTTGGGTCTTTGGGATGCTCTTTTGTTTGGGTCTGATTTCTCTGGTTGCGACACTCTACTGATATTGATTTTTTTTAAATGCTCTGATCTAGTTATATGGGTTGGTAAAATTTCTTGTTGGGCTGTATTTTTTTATTGATAATTCTCTCAGAAGTTGCTGGTCTATTGATATTTACACTGCTTTGAAGTTGTGTGAGGTGATATGGAACTTTGAATTATTGTTGCTGTACACTTTTGTTTGAATTTCTATGATACTTTCTTCTAATGTGGATCTTAGTTGCTAAATATTGGTCTAATTCTGAGATGTTAGGTTGTTTTTTAATTCATTATCCGAATAGAATTAGTTGTCTAAGAATCATGACTCTAAGAATGATACTCTGTTATGTGATGGATGTTTTTACAAAAAATGGGATGAATATTTTCTTGAAGCCTGATGAATCTTTAACTTGTCAATTTATCCTTTGCTATTTTGATTGTGAAAAGAGGACCAATGAACTGAAAAATTTATGTATTGATTAATTTGGTAATGTTGGCTTTGGAAACTTTGTGCTATTGATTACCGCAAAAATTCTCTATGTTGTTCATGTTGGCATACCAAGTGTTGAGGAACATAAAAAGTCTACTACAAGTTTTGATGATGAATGTTGAACTTCTTGAAGATAAATATAAGACAAAAGTGTTCTTTTGTATAGTTTTATCAAGAATCATATGCTCTTGCACACCCTTAAGTATCAATTAAAATCTCTTTTGAAAGTTTATTCCAAAATGCTTTCTTAAACTACTTCTCAATATTCTAAATCTTTTCAATATGTTTTTGAAAATCTAGAAATTTGGTATGGTTACTGTATTCTTGTATAATTTGGCATGTTATCTTGATCATAGCACTTTACATTTGGAATTATATTATAACTATCTCTATTATTTTTCTTGTTATGATTTTTTGGATTATCTTTGCATTACAGTTGACCTTTTTTATGTTACAGGTTTAAGGTTTATCAATTTGGAGCATGAACTTAGAGGGAGCTCACCTAAAAGCAAGCTCATGAATTAAGGGGGAGCATAGCAAGCCTCCAAGGATTAAGAGGGAGTTCATAAATTAAGAGGGAGCCTTTTCTAAACTCTTTCTTTTTAATATATTTGACTTCTATATTTTTGCTGTCAATTTTGATTATTATTAAACACGTGATATATGAAATAATTATTGATTTCTACCATGCTCAAATTGTTGATTATGTTTCATAATGAGGTCATCATAAAAAAGGAGGAGAATGTTAGGTTTAAGTTTTGATGATGAAAGATTTTTTAGGAAATCTGTTGGGTTGATTGATTTGAGTATAGAAGGAAAATTTTTGAATTTAATTTCTAAAGAGCAAATATCTCTTTTCAAATATGTATAATGATTTGATTAGTTTTTATTAAGATTAAATGGCTTTACATACTCATCTCCAACAGTCAAGCATGTTTTTAGGAGAGCATTTGGTTCCAACGGTTAAAAGATTGCAAAATACTAGTCATACTCAAACCAGAGAAGAATAGCAACTAAAACAACACCTACTGGGCGAATTAGCAACTACTGGGAGTGAAAACAACAACTACTTAAAAACATACAAGCTAAATATCTCATGGATTTAAAGTCTCTTAGCTGATTTGTTGCAACCCACAATGGCTAGCAAATGTTAAGGGAAGCCTCTCACTATATATGGGAGGCCTTGGAAAGGATCAAATGATAAGAACCACTTACTCAAATCAAAAGTGAGGAATTACTAAAAGTTTGTTATCTCTATCTTCCTCATCCTAGTTAATTCTACACTTGTGTATCTACTCTATAAAGAGAGTTTATTTTTGGAATCCATTATAACTCATTCTATAAGAGCATAAAGGTGAAAGAAACTATTATAAGGTTACTCTTCTTCAGGTAGAAGTAGAGGGAGTTTGGTGGTGTCTTTGGTGAAAGAAACCATTATAACCCTGCCTTGAGGTTAAGGTAGAGGAAGGTTCGTCGAAGTCCTTGTAAGAGAAAATTTGATAAGTGAAGAAAATCTCAAGCTTATGCTTGGGGACTAGATATAGGTCGCAGGTTGTGGACGAACCAGTATAAATTTGTTTGTGCACTCTTCTCAACATTTTTCTCTTTATCTTCAAGTTTTTAATTGTGTTTCTATTGCAATTGTTTTTTAATATTTTCAATTTTCTGTTATTGAACCTCTTAGAACCAATTCACCTCCCATCTTGGTTCTGTCAGGATACCAAGAGAAATTGGCAACTTGAAGCAATTAGAATCCCTTGATCTGTCAAGCAACCAACTTTCAGGAGAAATTCCTCAGAGCATGTCTGGTTTATCTCTTCTTGGTTTCTTGAACTTGTCATTCAACAATTTCAATGGAAAAATCCCATCTGGGACCCAACTTCCAGGGTTTAGTGCACTCAGCTATATAGGCAATCATGAACTATATGGACTGCCAGTTACAAGAAGTTGCTCACAATCACAAACACCCAACCATGCAGAACAAATTGGAGAATGTAAGGATGAGTCTGAACTATTGAAGTGGTTCTATATGGGCACGGGAGTTGGCTTTGCCATTGGATTTTGGGGAGTTTGTGCTACACTTTTCTTCAGCAGGACATGGAGGCATGTTTATTTCGGTTTCTTGATGATATGAAAGACAGAATTTTATGTCACTATGATCTTAAAGTTGAAGTCCTTCCATTGAAATCAAACAAGGTACCACTGTGTAAATGAAGGATACTAGTAATTGGGATAGAAGCTTTTGATTGTGGTTTTCTTGGAATAATGTAATTTATATTTTTTGGTTAAAATATAATAATATCTCTACTTATTGTATGGATAAGTTAAAGGTTTTGGTATATTGAATATAAATATAAAGACGATTTAAATGATAAATTTTAAATAGGGTGGAGCTGCCAATTTAGTTGTGAGTCAAAGTGAAAAATATTATTGCTCGAGGGGTCAAATTAAAAAATGAAAAATATAAATAGGTTGAAAATTAAAAAAAATTAAATAAATTTGAACACCTTCTCTCTAGACTTCTATCCTAAATTTTTAAGAAATGTATTCTCCTATCATATGGTATAGGGGTGCACAACTCGACCCGCCAACCCGACCGACCTGATCCGACCCAATCACATATATTCGGGTTAGTTTAGGTAATCGGGTCGGTTAGGATCAAACTTGATAAATCTGTTGAATATCGGTTCGGGTAATGGATTTAGTGAACAAACCGATGACCCGATCCGATGATCCGATGACCCAATAAAATGACGTCATTTTGCTTATATTCAAGTTTTTTTTATCTTTTTCTTACAACTCGATCCGATGACCCGACCAACCCGATTAATCAAATTAACCAACCCGAGTCTAACCCGATTCTAATTGGGTTGGTTTGGTTCGAGTTACTGAAATTTTTTCCCTCAACTCGACCCAATCCGACCCAAACTCACATGATTGATTTAGATTTTTTATCCCCTAAACTCGACCCGACCCGACATGTGATCACCCCTAAAATTATGGTATTCTATTTGACATTCATACCCATATTTGTGTATTATAAGTGAAAATATAACTTTTCTACTATATGAAAACATTCTTGGTTATTTGTAAATTATTTTAACAATAATTTTCTTCCCATCTCTATAATGCAAAACTCAATCATATATGGCAATACAATTGATTTTTACTTAAATGTTTTTCTATCGATTTAAACAATTTGAAATAAAATCAGGATCCTTGCTAAAGGTTTTTTTTTCATAGATAGTGAAATTCAATACTAAAAATGAATAGAAAAATAAGTTTCTAATAAATAAAAAAAGATAAAATTTAGGTAAAATTCTTTAGATGTTTGTTTTGATGTTCTCTAATAAAAATATAATATGTGTCTTATTTTTGAGATACCTCATCATCTTTTTAAAAGTTTTTATTAATGAATTATAAAAAAATTTATACATGTTATATTTTTATTGAAAAATAGCATCATAAGTACCTAAAGAATTTTATCTAAGTTTTCTCCATAAAAAAATAGGCTGATACATTTTCAACAAGCCTGGAAAGATGCTTCAAGAACCTAAGACTCTAAAGCATCAAAACAGTGTTTATTTCTTACACTGTTTACTACAAACTTAGGATCTTTTTCTTTTGAGTTTTCTTCAATTTTAGGTTGTGGTGGATGCAGTGCATCTCGAGTTCACCATTAGGGAAGAACCAGTAGAAGTTTGATCCAATTTCTTCACATATGCGCTTTTGATTTCAGTTTTTTTTTTCTTGTGATTTTCTAGTATAATTTTTAATTTCATGATAAATTGTACATGTTTTTAGTATAATTTTTTATGCAAATTTTTTTTTTCTAAAACTTTTTCTAATTTCAAATTAATTTTTAATTAGAAATATGGGCAGGCCTTAGGCTTTGACGTTGTTTTGATTAGGCCTAGGCCTGAATGCAAAATAAAAATTGGGTTTGCCTTGTATTTGTGCTTGGGTTAGCCCAACCGACAAGGAAAATTTGAAAAATGTTGACACTTTTGGACTAGAAATAGCCCACAATAGCAGTAGAATGGATGGCTCCTATCTCTCAAAGAAATTTCCCACGGTATCTACTTATATAAATTAAATAACTAATAACATGACACTATCAATCCTTGAACCAAAAAACAAAATGATACTATCAATCTATCAGCTCAACTTTGCCTATTATTTCAAGTGTCCGTTACATTGTCAAAGGTAATTTATAGAGTTAGAGAAAGAATTATTCTTTTAAAAAAAATTTAAATAACAATTAATTTGTGTGCATTAATCAGACATGTAATGCATCTGATGTGTGAGAATTAAAGTAATTTATTTATGAGTATACATTTGAGTAACATGCTGTAAAATTTGAACTACTCATTAGCTTAAAAAAAATTGCACTATTCAAATTATGTACAAATAAGCAAGAACAAAAATCATGGTTGAATTTGCACACTGTCAGATCTACAGTGTAATTAATGGTAGTTAACAGTTAAGGGTTAGTTACTTAAGTCAGTTACAGAGACTTGCCACCTGTACATTCAGTTATGAATCAGCTAGTGTGAGCTCATTGTATATAAATAGTCTATTCAGTGATTAATTAATGATTGTATTCGTCAAACACTCTATATACTCTCTTTCCTTTTCTCTCTTTTTCTCTATCTTTCTCACTCTTTCTAAGTTACCTCTAATACCTTTCACACACAAGCATAATTCTGCAATTTCAACCAACAGGAAAAGGATTGCAGAAGCAGCATCAATTAGGCATCTTCCCATGGAAATGTTTACAAATTCATGATAAATTAACAAATTGATTACACAAATCAAAAACTGTGATTTTTATTGAAAAGTGATTTTTTATATATATATTTACATGGATTGTTTTTAACAGTCACAAATAACTTTACGTAATTTTCATGTCACCAACGGATTGTCTAATCCAAATTTCGAAGAGGGCCAATTATTTGATCTATTATATTTTTACGAAATAGCCTAAAATCAGACATCTAGTCAAGCATAACTACAACCGTTGAACATCACAACAGTAGCTATTATATTTTAAATTAAATTCTGATCATACTTAAAACCATATAAATGAGTATATTATCATTTCAATTACAGTTTATTTTCTTTTATACGAATTATTGCTTGTTGTTTATAATTTTTTATTAGATATAAATATCATATTAAAATTTTATCAGAAAAATATCACATGTATAACGAATAACTATATTTTAAAAAAATTATGGCTCTTGATTACATGTTAAAGTTAGTATAATTATTTGTGATTGATCATAATTAATTTTAGAGATGATTGTAATTGATTTAATATAAAATTAATTTAATTTTATATATAATTTATAATTTATTATTATTTTTATACAATAACCTTTTCATATAAATAAAATTTAACTCTTTTATATTTATTTATTTAAAAATATACGTAAATTATTAATATTTATTTCTTAGTTTATGTTCATAATTCAGTATCAGATAATCTAAATTCTTCTTGTTCTAATTTTAGGTTTCCGACTCCAAATTTAAGATCGTTAGACATTGTTTTTCCTTTTTTTTTCACACTACTTCGTACGACGTGCGTTGGTATTTCTTTTCATGTTGACTTTGCTAATCATCGTTTTTTGCATTGGCTATTTAGATTGCTCTTTACTTGGGTATTTCGTTTTCTGCACTCCCTCACACTGCATGCATTGATTTTTTTTTTTTTGCCCCAGACTAAAGCTGACAAAATAGGTTAACCCGTTCTGACCTGCTTCAATCCGTAAAAATGTAGAGTGAGGTGAGTTGGCTCGCTTTAAAAAATAAGTTAAAAAAATTAACTCATCCCATTTTAAGGTGGGTTGACGGGTTGGCGAATTGACCCGCATAAAAAATAAAATAAGAAAAAGTGAGCAGATTGATGGGTCAACTCACCTAAAAAATAAAAAAATATATATAAAAAAATACTATAAAAGGAGACACAAAAATAATGAGACAACAATTTTTAAGTTAGCATTTAAAAAGTAAAAAAGTTAGAAGAGAAATGATCAAAGAAAGGTCACCTTCATTCTGTTTAAGCTTTCATTTGTGGCTCTATGTTTTTCAATAGTTAATAGTGAGATGCAACTCATGCAAGGATGTCAATTTCTGTTCAGAAATCCAAATAATATTAATAAACAAATCATAAGAAATATTCCTATCCTTTATAACTTATAAGTTAATAAAGTTATAACTAACAAACACGAAGTCCTATCCTTGAATAATAGCTCAAAAGTCCATAACCAATGAACCATATTTCATAACACAAATACTCAAATCTAATATTTTACATCACAAATACTAAGTCTAATCCATTATCCATATCCATAAGACCATAACCATAACATAACTCAATAGTTCCGATTTTCATAATAGTGTTCAAATTCCATCAAACCATAAACATAAATTGATAACCATCAAACACAAATTAAAGTTCAAAGACCAAGGTTACATAAACAACTAAATCAATAATCTTCTAGATAAAGAACATTTGAATTTGATGTTCCCTTGGATAAAGATGACTCCACTCTTGAGGTTGTAACATTGGCATCATCATCAACATCCTCATCTACAAATTACAATAAATAAATAAATAAATAATTGACAAATGATATTATGATAATGATTCTAAATAAAATAACAATTGCAATGTTATACATTCAAATTAAAGAAATTACCATCATTAAAAAAATCATGCAACCAACTACGAGTACAAATCAAAGCTTGGACATTTTGTGGCAAGAGACTGGTTCTATACTTGTTTAAAACACGTGCACCAATACTAAATGCAGATTCGGATGCCACAGTTGTAATAGGATTGCTCAACATGTCACGAGCTATTATGGATAGATTTGGGAAGCGGTGGTTCGCAGTGTCCCTCCACCATTGTAACACATCTAAATCTTCATAAATATCAAAATCTAAAGTTGGTTCATCCAAATAAAGCTCAAGTTGTGACCTTCCAATTCTAGAAGCAAGTTGATCCTTGTGCATTTTCAATTCCTATCATATTTGACAAGTGAAATACATGAAAAGAAAAATAAGATTTATTTTAAAAAATGCACAATAGAAAGAAAGTAATTTATCAATTTAAAATATACATATACTTACACCAAACATCCTTTTATTTATTTCCTTGAGTTCCTTCGGTAAACATGAAGATTGAGTAGGGACAACACTTGTGACATTAGAAGTGGAGGCATTGTTAATCGAATTTGAATACTTTTCAAAGAGCATGAATAATTTTCTCCTCACATGTTCTAGCTTTTGTTCACAAGTAAATTCATTAATTTTTGAGTAACAATAACTCAATGAAGAAAACTTAATCCGTGGGTCAAGAACCGCTCCTAGTGCAAGCACTATACTATACTCATCCCAATATTTCTCAAACTTCTTCAGCATCTTTTCCCCCATGCTCCTTATAACATCATCTTCACTACTTAGACTTTCTTGAAGAATACATTGGATTTTTTAAACTTGCAAAAAATACAAGTTGGAAGTAGGGTAGGATGTGCCGGAAATCAAATTGGTAGTATCATAAAATGGTAACAAAAATTCACAAATTTGTTCTCCTCTTTTCCACTCATCAACCGAATGGCAATATTTATAATTTGCATCTTTTGTTTGGAAATTGTCAAATGCCCGTTTGTATTTGAGAGCGCTTTCAAGCATGATATAGGTTGAATTCTATCTAGTAGGAACATCTAGACGCAATCCCTTCCCTGTGCCAATAGACTCAAGACCAAGTTGTGCAACACATTCTTGAAATTTTCTCATTCTACCCTCCGATCCCTTCACATATTTCACACTCTCTCCAATTTTGTGCAAGGCATCACTAGCCACTTTCAATCCTTCTTGAACAATGAGGTTTAAAATATGGGCAGAACAACGAACATGAAAAAATTCCCCATCACATAACAACCAATCACTCATAGCAAGGTTATTTTTCAAAATGTCTTGCATGTTGTCATTAGCGGATGAATTATCTAAAGTAAGGGAAAAAATCTTTTTCTCTATTTCCCATTCCTTCAAGAAATCAAAAATATTTGAAGTCAATTCAAATCCAGTGTGAGGAGGAGGCATGTGACAAAAATTGAGAATCTTGCTATTTAACTTCCAATTTGTATCAACAAAATAAGCGGTTAAGCATATGTAACCCTCTGTTGTACAAGCTGTCCATAAATCAGAAGTTAGAAATATCCTATTCGGAATGCTAGCCATTGTTTGTTTAAGCTTCTCTTTCTCTCTGTTATGAATATTTAAGACATCGGCTTTTGCTGTATTCTTTGAAATAAGATTTGCATCAGGATTCAAGTACTTTATCCAACTTCTAATCTTCTTATACTCAACAAAGTTAAATGGCAAATCATGTTCAATGATTGCAGCGACACACATCTCACGTGATACCATTTGATCTATCTTTTGAGACTTTAGTTTTCCTTGCATGTCTATCATCATTTGACCAACATCGTCAAATTTAACTTCTTTACAATTTAATATGTGATGATTTAAAGATGACGTCCCATATAATCTACCCCCAACTTTATACTTTTTTTACAAGCATTGCATTCTGCCATTTCTACTCTATCGTCACCCACTCCTATCTTTGTGAAAAACTTCCAACAATTAGATGTTGTTGCTTTAGCCTTTTTCTTTGGAGGATCGAAATGGGACTCATAAATAGTAAGATCTACTTCTTCAAAATCAAGAGGGTCGTTATTAACAGAGTCCATTTTTCAGTTTCAGACAAACACTCAAATAAAATCACTGCAAAATTTGCAACAAAAAAATGTGCACAATGGTTATCAATTCATCCATAACAATTCAGGCAGCACATAGCAGAATCTAATTATTTAAAAAATTTAATTATTTTCAAACACCCTCTTCATAGATACATCAAAGAATCATAAATGGTGTGCCAAAGTTGTTAGCATTAGCAATATCACATCTTAGCTTTATGCCTTTATCAATAGTATTAGTGCATAAATTCTTGGTTTAAGCTCCTGAACTTCTAAATATAAATAAATAGGGTGCATAAATGCAAATTTTACAATGTTACTTGTAATGTTAGAAAAGGAACTTTTTTTTTTTCTGTTTTCATTGTCAATCTTAGATTGCTTCTTTGTATGGACAAACCCCAACCTAAATGGTCAAGTCTAATGACATGATCCTAATCAAACAATTGACTATTCTTTTCTTTTTCTTTTCAAACCCAGAAACAATATAGTAATATAGTAATATACCCACAGAAACAATAAAGAAAAAGAAACAATTGTTTGAGTTGGTCTCTGTCCCTCGAATCCAAATGAGCAAACACTTAGCAGGCAGCATCCATTTCATATTTCTGACCCTTCAACCTCAGCCAACTATGATAACAAATATCAAACATGCATCATACATATACATACCACTGAGTCACTGACAGAGCCAGAACAGAGCGACGGAGAGAGAGAGTGATGGAGAGAGAGTGCAAGCTGGAACGGAACAGAGCAGCGACGAGACAATGGGATGGAGAGAAAGAGTGACGGAAGTCACGGTCTCACGAAGTCACGATCACGGAGCAGAACAGCGATGGAGAGAGAGAGAGATGGAACCGGACGGAGGCCAGCGCAGTTGAAGGAGAGCAAATCACGAACAGAAGAGCAGAACAGCGATGGAGAGAGAGAGCTGGAATGGGACTGCGGCCGGCGCACGCGCAGCAGCCGATGGATCTCAAATCCGGCGCACGCAGAGAGAGGGGACAGTGCCTGGTGGATCTCAGATCTGAGATTCTGAGTGAGCAGGAGGAATGGAGGATTGGGGTTTGGCCGTTTGGGGAAAAATCAAGAAAAGTAAGAAAGAAGATAGTAACGTAAATCTGTAAATGAGAAAATATGAAATGTTAAATGTACGTAGACACCTAGACGGTCACGGACTCACGGTAGATCCAAAGCTAGAATGAAATGAATAGTAGAATTTATGGGAAAAAAAGAGTAACCTAATGGGTTAACCCGCACCCGACCCGCTTAACCCGCGGGTTTTGCGGGGCGGGTTTTGCGGGTTGAAAATGGAAAATGGGTTCAAATATTAAACTCAACCCGCTTAAAAAATATGGGTTAGCGGGCTAACCCAACGGGTTGAGCCCACTTTGCCAGCTCTACCCATGACTAACAGTTGAGCCCAGTCAATCACGTCGTGCACTGCTTGGCGACTTATTTTTAACGTGCGTTCAGCCCCGCGTTCATATTTTTGCATTCCTTCGTACGACGTGCCCTGCTCCACCGTGCTGCCCAATCCAGTTCTGATGATATTTTGGGACAATGCTGACATGGAACTAAATCCTTTTTAAAGTTTTTTGGTAAATTTTTTTTTATTTTTTAGGTTTTTTCTGTTAATTTAGTCCTAAAACTATATTTTTTTACTGTTATTCTTCTCTGTTGCTATAGAAAAATTTGATGTTACTAAGCTCATTCTATTTTTACTCGATGGTTCAAACTATATTCACTTGGTTGAGGCCATGCATGACTTTCTGAAAAATCAAAAACTTTGATGATATATCACAGGTGATATCGCTTGTCCTGTTAAAGTTGAAGATGATATTGATGAGAAATATGTTAAAAAATTAAAAGATTGAGATAGTAAAAATCATCAGATTATTATATGGTTCTGAAACATCTCCACTCCCGACATTCATCTGCAATTTGAATGTTTTGACATTGCCAAAGAAGTATGTGATCATCTAAAAAATAGATAGACAATTTCTAATTTATCTCATCAATAGTAGTTGCTTAAGGAACTCAACAGTCTGAAACAATATCTCAGCTAATCTGTATATGAGTTCTTGGCTCGGATGAAAGCTATTTGAGATCAACTATTTCTGTGTGAACCAACCTTGAAACACAAAAGTGATGTCAAACTATATGAGGAGTACCGTGATCCCACCTGGCTCATCCATTTTCTGATGGCTCTCACTGACGACTATGAGCCTGTTCGAGTTTCCCTACTACATCTAGATCCCTTGCCCACACTTGAGGATGCACTTCCTCGTCTGAAATCAGAAGAAACTAGATTGGGTCTTCTTCGATCTAAAATAGATTTAGCTTTTGCAGTTACTCGTCAGAGAGACACATTCTGTGGTCGCTACCGCAAACCTGGTCATATTTTTGCTTAATGTCCCACCGTAGAGTGCAACATTTGTAAGAAGAAGGGTCATATTGCTCCTAACTGTCCTAGTCGTTCATAGAACTCTACTCGTCCACAAAGGTCTGATCAGAAGAAGTTTCAATCTCGTATTAGTTCCTTCTCCAAGCCTGTAAGTGCAGTTTCAGTTGCCAATGATGCCTCAATTCCTAAATCCCCTTTTCCACTACTAATCTTGAGTTTCTTCTTAAACAAGTCATTTCTCATTCTAGTAATATTCTTACTGCCTTAGCCACTACCCTAAGTAATAATTGTTAGTATTTTGATTTTACATGTCATAATCATATGACTTCCTCATCCTATGCATTCTCTTCCCTTTCTTCTGGAGATACCATTCATTCCATTCATACTGCTGATATAACATCCTAATACCGGTACCCTAGTATATTTGACATACACCTGGGTAAACAGTATTAGCTATATTACTTCTAACTTAAACATCAACTAATTCATAAATTTATAAATAATTATGGAGAGCAATAACTAAAAAGTCATACATATATACATCGTAACCTTAAAAGGGCAAAGAGTTACACATATAACTTTATACATACTCAAAAGCAAATATAAAGAATTATACAAGCTTTGTCTACTAATAGCATTAAAACTAAACTAGTCTTCATGCTTCTACTTCTTTCCCTTTGAAGGATCTTGACCTAGATTTATATGGAAACACAGTGGGGTGAGAATTCATTAATCCTCAATAAAAGTAATTCCACAACTAGCATTCGTAATATTCATATTGAATAAACAAACCAATCGTGCATACAATAATTTACTTGAACTTACTAACAATAAATTATGAATTCATATAGACATTGAATCTCTACTCAATATCACTAGAACATTCACATTTCCTCTTATGTAAAGGTTCCCTAAACAAACACATAATCTAATAATATAAGTTTGTCTTTTCTATGATATTACAACTCTCATAAACATTATAACATATCATAGGTAGTTCATTCATAAACACGTTAGAAGTGCTACATAAATAACCTTCTTCTATGAATAAACTTATAACTGTGGATTTAAGATTTGCAACAGATAAAGGAGTCTCTACTCAATACCACTGGAATATTCACATTTCCTTATTTTATGTGAACATTCACTAAGTCAATCCTCAATCCTTAACTAAACACTCGAAGATAAGGCAATCGTTCATACAATTGTCAAGGAATTGGAAATGAGAATGTATGCAATATGCATGTGCGTATACAATATTTGAAAATGATGATTATGAAATGCAATGTGATTGTGTAAGTGTAGAATTGTGTGTATGTCACTTGCATATTCCTTATTTTCTCTTGAAATTGTAGTTAAGAAGACTAACTCTTTAAACTATCTGGTGATAAGTGGACTAGTTCATACTCACACTGGTGAGAGTACTGATTCCACTACATAAAAACTAGTAACCCTAGCACTATTGAGAACCTAGGGCTAAATCCCCACTCAAAGAGACTTTTGAACTTTCTCATTTATCTCCCTTGACAAAATGATTATACACACTAACACTCTGAGAAACTAGGGCTAAATCCTCACTCAATGAGACTTTTGGACTTTCCTATTTATCTCCTTTGGCCACATGATTGTGTACATCATTAAAGATTACTTTACGTGAGAATTAACAAGTAACGAGAAACTATGCGGTATTATGTTTAACTCAAACAAAACTACCATATTAACTCATCACATAGTTCTCTCTAACCAAGTAAAGAACTAAACTCTAGTAAACATGTACTCTTAGCTCACTTCTAACTCATAAAGGAGCATATTCCATATTTCTAGTGAAGTAAAATATACGTATGGTATTTGTATCTACCTTGCCTTATCAACACACCACAGGTAGTAACCTATGTCACATTAGTGTGCTCAAGGTCTTGGATACTTGCATTAGGTAATTCCTAACTTATGGAATGCTTAAAGAGTTAAACTTCCACAATAACTTCATACTAAGTCCGTCCATGCATCACTAACTCCACTTTCTCTCTTAGGAGCAACTCATGCACCATGGCAAGGACTATTGCCTACTAAACTCAGCTTACTTGTATCTAGTATACCCTATCATCATCACCTTATATGTGATATCAAATCTAACTTTATGTTACCTACGGGACTAGATACCTACCTATGACAACCGTAACTATTGGATGTTTAAGGTCACTTACTTTCCCATATATGCAAGGTAATCATTTTCTCTATAAAATACCCCTACTAGTGTCTCAACACACTTTACAAGGCATATATAAAGGATCCTAGCAAGTAGGAAACACTAATTTTCCATAAAAACCATCCTAGGAGAAACTACTAGGCACCCCCTTCCCAGTGCCTAGAAGCTGACTGGGCAGAGCAATGCTCTGTTCTCGTTCTAGAGCTAGCACTTAGGCGTGCTACTCTAGCACCTAGGAGCCAAGCTCTTTGTTTCACATTTCTTTATTGCTAGGCAGCAGGTGCCTGGGCGCCCATCACTGGCACCTAGGTACCAGTCTTGCTGCCTGATATTATTTTGCGTTTTGATCTTTAGTCGCCTAGGCGCCAAAACACCAGAAAAACTTGCAAAACCTAGTTTCTGCATAACTTGATTTCTATAACCAATTTCAACCTCAAAATTAGTTCCTAGATGTTCTTTAACATCAACCATGATCACTAATCATGTCATAAACCTCATACATATTTCTTAACTCATTCAAGCATGGATTAAAGTATCAACCATCAATCTAAAAACTTATTTCTTAATTCACAACTTAAGTGGATATCATGGATTCTAAGGGATCAAAACTAACAATAATGCATCAAACAAGCTATTAACAAACTCATTTCAACTATAGAAGTAAGAATTAAGCCTCAACATTCATTAACATCACTCAAACCCATTTTCCTTCATCAAACATAACAAAGAAATAATATGAAGATGAAAAGGAGATTAATGAAGTCAAGCACCTCTACCTCTTATGTAGATGGTGATCTTCAAGCTTTGGAGTTCTCTTTGCTCTTCATTTTTTCCTTTTTGTCCATTTTCTCTTCTTTTCTCCTTCGTTTTCCCCTTTTCTCTTCTTTCTTTTCTTTTCTCTGTTCCTGCTTATCTACATCCTTGAAAATGGAGAGAAATAAGAAGGAAAAGTCAAAGTTAGCAACTTATAGGATAGGAACCATGTTTAGTTGAAACTTTGTATCTCTTAGGAATACTTTAATGTCACAAAAACAAGTTTCCTAACTTCCTTAAGTATTATAGAAATTTTTAGGATTCATATCAATCTTATTCTCATAATTTCCATAAACTTTCATATATCTACTAAGTCAATCCGGTATTAAAACACTCACTCAATGTACTTAAAAATATCAAACTAACTCAGTTTATCCTCAAACTTTAACTACATCACAAACTACTTCTTTATGACTTAGAAATAAATCCTCCTTATTTATTTCTCTTATTCTAGCAACTTATGCTACTCTTTAGGCTATTAACAATTACTTTTTACACTCTATGTTATAGCAAAATAGCCTAGTTATCTTTAAAATGTTATCTAAGTTAACAGATAACTCCTGCTTAAGTTACTGAACTTCTATAACCCTAATTAAGACTAACTGATTGGAGTGTATGTTACAACTGATGGGTCTCTTATGGAAGTAAATCATAAAGGTCTTATCTCCCTACCTACCCTTACTCTATCAGACATTTACCTTATTCCTAAATTAAACTTTAATCTAATCTCTGTTGATCAATTGTGTGACCTTGGTTATATACTTACTTTTTCTTCTGCTAGTTGTTCTGTGCAGGATCCATGAACAGGGCTGATCATTGGGAATGCTCGTAAAGTTAGACGATTATTTGAGCTCACTTACCTTTATGTTGCTTCACCTCCTGTGTCAACTATTTGTGCTGCTTCTACTACTTCTTCACTTCAGTTGTGGCATAAACATCTTGGTCACAATTCTCTTGGTAAATTACATCATCTCATTTCTCAGGGTGTCTTAGGATCTGTTAAAGAAGAGTCTTTGCAATGTACATCTTGTCAAATAGCTAAACAACATGTTTTATCTTTTAATAAAAGTACTTTCATTTTTTTAGACCGGAATCACCTAAGCCAAACCCCGGATCTGAACCCCCGCAGCCTCAGCAGTAACGACCTTAATAGATTGGGAAATAATCTCTCTGATAAATCCCTTATTTTAAGGAATGGTTATCTTGGCCATAACTAACCATTAATATTCAATTCAAATGGGATTTTTCCTCCTAGCTTGATTAACAACCAAGTGTCACTCATCTATAAATACTAGGCTAAATCACTTAAGTAACTCTTTAGACACTAAACATTATTTTCCTAGTGCAAAACCTAACTTGAGCTTCAGAGTGCCTTTGCAGGTACTCCGCCTTCTACTCCACCGTAGTTGCCGCTGTGTCAGGAGGAAACAACCATAAAAAACCCATTAGAGACGTTTTCAAGTGACCCACCTGAACCCGTTCTAAACATTGATGCCATTTGTGGGAACTATAAACTCTCACTCCCACCATCATGGTAAACACCATACAACAACATGCTTTAGCAGCATAAAACCAACCTGCCACTAACTAGCACCATGCCTCTACTGCTCATGATTAACCTGTTACCAGCCAACACTGCCTCCAATGAGAGCCCTTCTCCTCCCCTATCGCGGATTCCTGCTAGACAACGGCTACGCTCTCGCGCAATGTTTGTCCCTTAATAGGCCGCAAGTGCACGGATCGAACAAGTAATACAGTGAAAAATAAGATATCATTCTCACGAGAATAATTATATTTCCAATGCTAAATATCAACCAATAGCTTATATAATTCTATTCCAGAACATAAAAATAGAGAAAAACATATAAACTAAAGACTGAAAAGTAATAAATTGAAAATAAAGATAATAGTTAGAGATTAGGGAATCCTTCTTTACCCCTTACTTCAACCAATAATATACAGTACTCTTCATCAACATAAATGAAATGATTAGCTTAGCTTGAGAAACTAACTTAGTTAAAAGTCTATGTCTAAGTCATCTAACCATGCTTCATTCACCTAGTTCACTATGTTTCCATGAGAACTAGAGTAAAATCCAGTCATTAAGGATAATTCTCAAACACGTGTTATGCATGGTTAAGAAGTATATTTTTATCTCATTAACGAATTAACTTCATCCTATGAATTGAATGAAATCGAATATGCATCAACCATACCTATGATCTCAAACCCAAATTCCCATGTCTAGGCTCATCAGATTTCAACAAATCATTTAAAAGTTTATCAGATAATTAAGAGCATTAAGAACAATATGATTGAACAAAACCCAACTTATATATAAACTCAAAGGATTACAAAATCATTTAATATTCATAGTAAGATTCAAAGTAATCCCTAATACAACTAAGCTACTCATTGAACACGAAATTATACAACAAAAACACCATGTTCAAGATAGAAAGGAGAGAAGAAAGAAGAAGGAGAAATGAAGGAAGCTAATGGATATGATCTTTGATACTTGAATCTTTTTCCATAAAGAAGATGACCTTCAACCTTGGCTCCTCTAGCCTCTTCTCAGCCCCAAACGTGAAAACCAGCAGCAGCTTTTCTAAACCTAAGAAAGCTATCATTCAAAATCTAATAAAACAGTATTTATAAGCTGAAAAATATGCTTCACGCCACGGCATGACATATCCTGCACTGCGATGCATAATCAATTTAGGTCACAACGCCGCGGCCTCCACTCATTTGCGCCGCTGTGTGCTCTGCTGGAATGCTTCCTTGGTTTTCTCCTCCAATGTTGGGTCTTGGTTTACATCAATTCATCTCCTTTGAGCCCGTCCTACAGTAGAGAAATCACCAAGTTAATAACAAAATGCAAATCCACTTAATCATTCAAAGAATATGCATAATTTGCCCAATAACATATAGGAAGATATTCAAATTAAATTTGACAAATATAAGCTTAAAATCTTCTATATATGCATATTAACAAGGACTAAGGTATCAATAGAGTACAAATATAGGACACAAATAATTATATTTCATGGAGTTATCATGCCTCGAAACCTAAGTTTTTGCTAGTCCTCAAGCAAAATAAAGTATGATTAAACAAACTTACATTAACCAATCATACTCATATGTATTCAGCAACTATGATAAATTCAATTTTCTTTCTTAAACCACACTAGTGTACAATGGTTATGTCAGCCCTCAAAGTATGCTAATGCCTCACATCAATTCTACACATACACAATCCTTATCATGCCAACAATCAAGTCTCCTATCATGCACATCACATCTCCCACAAACATGCAAGATAAACTTCTTCTTTTCAAATCATACTCATTCAGATAAGTTTATGAGCATACATGTATATGAATCAAGATTCCACAAAATTGTAATTCAACTCTCTCTCCACTAATGTAAATCACATATAAATGAGGATAAAAAAAGTCTTAAACAGCTTGTAATGTAAGGCCAAGGGTCATAGGTGAAAGAACAAAGGGAAATTGATACAATACAAACATTGAGAAACATAACGTGCGATTTCAAGACTTGAGTCACTAACTAACACAATAAGGGTATACAAAATGAAATAAATAACACTATCCAAAACCATCAATGCTTTTCGTATTTGCTTTCATTTCTTTTTCTTTTGTTTTTCTTTTCTTTTCTTTTTCTCTTTCTTTCTCTTTTTTTTAAGAAAAGTAATTTTTTTGTATATCAAAAGGTTCCTTCAAGCTACTTTTGTAATGACACAACATTAATACCTCAATCATTGGACTCAAGTGAAGAAATAATAGATCATGCACTCAACAAACATAGAGGGAAGGAAGAAAAATATAATGATTTCACATGCATAAGAAAGGTCACAAGGTAGGACAATGGGAGTGATGAAGAACATATAAAGTCAAACATTTATAAAGCTTCAAAAGAAGACCTATGGATAAAATCATATCAAGGTAAGATCGAGAGACTCAATCAGTCTAAACAATACCCTAATCATTTCCTCAATCATATATAATCTAGGATTTCACTTCAAGAGAGTTCAAAAATAATTTCAAGGATCGTTGAAGTCTCCACATGTACAATCCACAAATATTCTCTAGACAAACACTCAAATCTTTTCCAAAGTCACACAAGCATCTAAGTGAGAAACACATCATGCATAAAAAATAGAATAAATTGACTAAACATGCTTCTAGATCTCAGATAGTTTCACTAAACATGGATAAGCCGTAAACATTTATATCATTGGCCAACCAAAACTACATTTGCATTTGGCAATATGTCATGCATTCAAATATATCTATCTTTTTAATTAAAGCATGCATAACATCATGTGTAAAATGTTAAAAATTGAACATTTTATCAACAACCCATTAGTAATAGTCAAAGCAAAACATAATCATGTTAATATGGTGACTATTACCACTGCATACTTTAAACATCAAAACATGTTATTCATTAAGCATTGAAACATTGAAACATGTAATAATACTCCCCAAACCACAGTAAAGTAGAGTCCTCACTGTAAATGGTGCATGGGGTACCTGAGCCATTCAAAATAGCAACAATATTAGAACTAAACATTACCAAATAAAGAAAAAATATGTAAAATAAACAAAATATGCAAAAACAGGGTGTTGCACCACGGCGTGGAGCTTATCTGCAGAATTCTGGAGAAAAAATGGACTTGCGCCACGGTGTGAACATGCGTGCCCCACAATGTGAGAGATCAGTCTGCAGAATTCTGCAGCAAAATGCCTTCTGCTGCTATTTCTGCTTCATTTTGGCCTCCAGCACCTTCAAAAGTTGTCTAAAGGCTTAAATTGCAGTATGTACAAACAAAATAACATAAAACCATAAAATTCATACTTACTACATATTTATGAAAAACTATAACAAAAAAAAAATAAAAACTTGAATTAGAACTAAGTAAACTCATTGTCAATATTAGCAATATAGAAATAAAACCTTATCCCTACAATGGCGCTGAAAACTTATTTGTCCATTAATAGGCCACAAGTGCACAGATCGAACAAGTAATATAGTGAAAAATAAGATATTGTTCTCACGAGGATAAAGATACTTCCAATACTAAATATCAACTAATAGCTTACATAATTATATTTAAGAACATAAAAATAGAGAAAAGTATATGAACTAAAGACTGAAAAGTAATAAATTAAAAATAAAGATAATTGTTAGAGATTAGGGAATCCTGCTGCACCCCCTACTTCAACCAATAATATGCAATACTCTTCATCAACATAAATAAAATGATTAAGTTAGTTTGGGAAATTAATTTAGTTAAAAGCCTATGTCTAGGCCATCTAATCATGCTTCATTCACCTATCTCACTATATTTCCATGAGAACCAGAGCAAAATCTACTCATTAAGGGCAATTCTCAAACACGTGTTATGCATGACTAAGAGGCATATTTCTATCACATTAGCGAATCAACTTCATCTTATGAATCAAATGAATTCGAACATGCATCATGTAACATCCCTAGTAATAGGTTAGGCTTGTATATGATTACCAAAGGGTAGCATATTATTTGCTTAATATCCTAGTTTAATTTTGTGATAAACTGAGTTCATTTAGATATTTAGTTGCAACCTAGAAGTTATAAAATAGCCTAAAATGACTCAGATGATGACTTTAAAGGCTAAGTCAAGGGAAACAAGTATAAAGAACTTATTTTCAGGCCACAAATGAGTTAAGTAAGATGCAATTAAAAATTGAGAAGAATCGGAGTTAGTTTGGTATTTCTAGGCATACTGGTTGTGCATTTTAATACCAAATTGACCCCAGTAGATATGAAAAAAGAGAATAAAAGTGAAATAATAATTTAGATGAATCTTATGATTTATTCTAAAGTTGTTGAAAGTTAGAAAACTTGAATTAAGGTAATTCTGGTTGTCCTTAGCAAATAAAAGTTCCAGCATAGGAACTAAAGTTCCTAATTCCCTTTTAAACCCCCTAGCAGAACGAAAACAGAACAAAAGAAAAGAAAGAGAGAAATGGGGAAATGGACGGGGAAAAGGAAAGGAGAAAGGGAGGAAAGCAAGAGCAAGAGGATCAAAGATCAAGGTTCAAGCTTGAAGATCTTCATCTCAGCTGCCAAGAGGTAAGGGATTTTCTATTCATCAATCTCCTCTTTAATTCTTATGAATAAGGTTTGGAGTTTTGAATGGAAATAGGAGTTTGGAGAGTCAAATCTAAGTTCTTAGTTTAGTTCTTGATTCCAAGAACTTGGTTAAGTTAATTTGAGCTTAGTGAATCTAAGATAATCACTTATAGTTCAAGAGCAACCATTAGGATCCATAGATTTAAGGATAGGACTTTGGATTCCTAAAGAGGGGTTTAGGTCACCCTATGGGAGATTTGGGTGTTTTAATCCAAATTGAGACATATTGATTAGTGATTAATGATTCTTATGTGTTTATGAACTGATTAGGAGCTTATAACCACTTAGGAATCAAGATGGAGTGGCCAAAATCTAAAAACTTGACCATAAGAACAGTGCCACGAATCTGCAAAATGAGTTGCAGATGTTTCTGGTTTGATTACATAGCCCGTGTGTGAAAACATGGCCCAGGCTGTGTAACTCTCTGTCAGAATTTTTCCTCACAGACGATTACATGGCCAGGGCCATATAATTTGACACAGCTGTGTAATCCCTCTGTGATGAAAATGAACTCTTGTAGTCTTCATGAAAGTTGTAGATCTTTTTCTTATCTTTCCAATATCGTAAGAACTGCATTATTTTGACCTCTGTAGCTCAAATTATGCTCATTTTACTGAGCAAAGGTCAAAGGTCGAGATTGAGTAGGAACCTTAAAAATGTTATTTGTGATGTTTTGAGGCTATGGACTAGATGGAATCATTAGCATATGTATCCTAAAATATGTTAAGACACAAATAGAAATATTTTCAAGAGGGGATTATCACCTATCAAGTAAAAAGAAAGCATAGGCCTTTGAGTATCCAAAAGAGATGGATTGCCCTAGATAAGAATTAAGCACCTTAGGCAACTTAATGTTACATTAAGTATCACTTAAGATGTGATGAGATAGTTCATAAGAGATAAGTATTCTAGGTTGAATTATAACATCACTCTAGTAAAGATTGGTTCCTTTGATGAGGTTGAACCCTAGTAAAGATTGGTTCCTTTGATAAGGTTGAACCCTAGTAAATATTGGTTCCCTTAATGAGGTTGAACCTTAGCAAGCATCGGTTCCCTTAATGAGGTTGAACCTTAGCAAGCATTGGTTCCCTTAAAGAGGTTGAACCCTAGTAAGCATTGGTTCCCTAAGGGTTGAACTTAGAGATTGTTTCCCTTAACGAGGTTGAACCCTAGTAAGCATTGGTTCCCTAAGGGTTGAACTTAGAGATTGGTTCCCTAAGGGTTGAACCTAGAGATTAGTTCCCTAAGGGTTGAACCTAGAGTTGGTTCCCCAAGGGTTGAACCTAGAGTTGGTTCCTTCAAGCAAGTAAGGTTGAGCCTAGTGAGTTGGATCCCTACGGGTCGAACCTAGAGTTGGTTCCCTACGGGTTGAATCTAGAGTTAGTTCCCTACGAGTTAAACCTAGAGTTGGTTCCCCAAGGGTTGTACCCTAGTATTTGGCTCCTTTGTGTAACAAGGTTGAACTCTAGCAAGGCTTGTTACCTTAATGAGGTCAAACTTAGAAAAAGTCCTAAGTTAGGCTGTGGATGAGAAATCCTATGCCAGGCTATGGACCAGTGTATCCTATGCTAAGCTACGAATAAGTACTCGCATACTAAGCTATGGATCAGTATAGTCTAAGCTAGACTAAGGATGGACATATCCTAGGTCCTGTTAAGAATGAGTAGGCTTTATGCCATATGGAGGAATGTAATTCCTAAGGATAACAGAACTGTGAGTTTTAGTTTATAAATATATTTTTGTTTATAAATATATTTTTGTATATATTTAATTTTAGTACCATGAGATGTATGTTATTACTGAGAATTTTATATTCTCACCCCATTATGTTTCATGATTAGTAGTTCAAGACCCTACTTTAAGGGTAAGAAGATGAAGAAGAGGCAAAGACTTTAGTTATGTATTTAATTTAAAGCTTATATAATTAATTTATATTTGCTTTGAGAACATTAAAGTTATATGTATATTTGTATATGTATGACTTTTAGATATGGCTCTCCATAATTATTTGTTTAAATATTATGGATTAGTTGAAGTACAAGTAGAAGTAGCATGACTAATGTTGTTTATCCAAGTGTATGTCAGATATACTATGATATCTTTATTAGCAATGTTACATTATGGTATCAGAGCAGTTTATCATGTGAGCCATGGTATGGACTGACTAAGTTTAGACAAGATTAGAGTTTTTTCGCTAAATGTTATGCTTTTCTTGTCCCATATAAGAGATGTGTGGATATGAATTGTATGATAGGCCTTAGGTTTGAATGTTAATGGTTACCGTTACACATAGTGTGTATAGGGAACTATTACTTCACCAAGGTGAACTAGGAGAATTAAAGATTCTTCTAGTGAAGGTTTAGCTAATATGGCTGAAGAAGTTTTGAAAGATGGCAACTGCTAAAAGGAAGAAGATTACTATTGCAAGTAAAGTTTGAGAAGGGATGACAGTAATTTCATCTCAGCAGCTAGTACCACTAGTACAGTCAGTGTAAGGAGTGGTAGTAGAAGATCAAAACTTTCTAAATCTCTCAAAGTTTAGAAGAGCAAACCTTATATCCTTTAAGGGTAAGTAAGACCTGGTAGGAGTAGGAAGATGGCTTAAGTGAGTGGAGAAAATCTCTATAGTTGAGGTTTACTAAGATGATCTGAGAGTTTTGGTTGCCTTCTTAATGTTAGACAGGGAAGCAGAGTTTTGATTAGCATAATGCCACAGAGACAAAGTTCTCAAGACCTAAACAAGGTAGCAAGTCAGTAGGCCAGTAAATGGTTAAGTTCAAGAAGTAAGTGACAAGTACAGAGCAAGTTACAGAATCAGACTTCAACCCATAGAACTCTAAGTTGAGGGGTGTGGTGTTCATTTTATGTGCTCTTCATTCTTTGTCTATAGTAGTTGACAAGGGATAAATAGTATCGATTTCTTCGTGATACTTGAAGTAAAATCATGAATAAGTAAAAGGGTGATAAAGTCGTTGTTCAGGAAGTTTTCAGTTTGTCTTCCTATAATATTCTTTTTGAATTAGACCAGAGTAGTAGTTTGAATAGAGTAGATGGTATCAAGTTTTTGTGGCATCGATTATTCAAATTTGCAAGATCTTAGTAGTGAGCTAAAGTTTACCAAGTAGGCAAATTTTGAATAACATGGTCCTCAAAGCTAATCAAGTAGATAAAGAGAGCTATTCGTTTAACAATAGTTTAAGATTAATTGAGTATACCATAAGAGTTATTCGATTAACATAGTTCTGATTAGTCGAAATAGGTAAAGAGGGGCTTGTTTTCGATTGATCAGAAAATACAGAATGGTGCTTTTAGTGCTATTCAAGTAATCAGTTGAGTTGCAGGTCAACTAGTGAGAGACATTTCCTTTAATGGAAACAAATGGCTTGGTTACGAGTTCGAATCCTAGGAAGGGCTACAGACCGAAGGTGGGAATTGAATCCCGAGCCAATTCCAAACAATACCTGAATAGATGTTAACGACCCCTTAGCAGTAGAGAAGGTGGTCGTTACATTAAAAAGGTACAGCTAGCCTCAAGTGGAACAAGAGTTAAAAGTTGTAAAGTTTCACAAGAGGGAAAAAGAGGATGATAGGTATATGAAGTACGCTTCTAAACCTAATTATCTTCAAGATAAAGTTAGGAAAGTTAAGCATAAGTAAAGGGATGAAAGTGTGTCAGATAAGGGAGACGTCAGGGAGACAGGCCTAGTCAAGTTGGCCAAATAGTATGTTATAATTATGGCTGACGAAAACACTTTTAAATAAGTGTACGTAAAAGCAGGGAACAGTGCCTAACCTCAAAGTTCAAGTTAGAGTAATAGTTTATACTTTGAATAGTAGGGAGGTGGCTTAAACTGCCGATCCCATATGAGGCAAGATAGATGGATGAAGTTTTTCAAGGCTTATAACCTTGAGTTGTGATATCATTCGAGTAAAACCAAAGTAGTGGTCGATGTACTAAGTAGAAAATTCCTACATGTGTCCCAGATGATAGTCCAAGAGAGAGTGTTTTTCTTGAAAGTTTCAGCAATTTGAGTCTCATGGTGACTATGATCCTAGAGAGTCTCACAGTGAGTAAGGTGGACATAGTAAGAGGCCTAAGGACTCAGATTTTTTGGAAACTCATAGGGATAATGAAACTCTAAGGGACAAGAGTGAGTGAATCTTCTAAGGAACCCTATAGGGTCTTGGTTATGACCAAAGAGGGAAAGGTAAAGTTTATAGATAAACTTTGTATTCCAAGAGGGACAAAAATCAAGGAAGGGATTCTAGAGAAAGTTCACCAGATAAAGAATACCATCTATGTAGAGGCTACTAAGGTTCTTCAAGAGTTAAGGATGATATTTTGGTTGCCTAGATCAGGTGCCTGTTTGCCAAAAGATAGTATAGGGTGAAGTTGGCACCGAAAAAGTTATGGGAAATAGAGTCCCAAATACAGTATTTACCCAAGGGGAGCTTTGCAAAGAAAAATCAGAGGTAAGTTAAGAAGTCTAAAGTTAAGTTGAGTTTTAGTACAGCTTACCATCCACAAACAGAAAGATTAAGAGCTTAATAAGAAAGCAGATCTTCTCTAGAGAAAGTACAGTTGGGAGAAGCTAATACTGAAGAAGGACTACATGGTAGTAAGAAAGTCCATGTTAATAGAGTTCACCTAAGTTGTTTATATGAGGTGAGCAATTTTGGGGATAAATTTTTTAAAAAAAGGAGAGAAATGTAACATCTCCAGTAACAGGTTAGGCTTGTATATGATTACCAAATGGTAGCATATTACTTGCTTAATATCCCAGTTCAGTTTTGTGACAAACTGAATTTATTTAGACATTTAGTTACAACCTAGAAGTTGTAAAATAGCCTAAAATGACTTAGATGATGACTTTAAAGGCTAAGTCAAGGGAAACAAGTATAAAGAACTTGTTTTCAGGTCACAAATGAGTTAAGTAAGATGCAGTTAAAATTTGAGAAGAATCGGAGTCACTTTGGTATTTTTAGGCATACTGGTTGTGTATTTTAATATCATATTAACCCCAGCAGATATGGAAAAAGAGAATAAAAGGGAAATAATAATTTAGATGAATCTTATGATTTATCCTAAAGTTGTTGGAAGCTAAAAACTTGAATTAAGATAATTCGAGTTATCCTTAGCATATAAATGTTCCAGCATAGGAACTAAAGTTCCTAATTCCCTTTTAAACCCCCCAGCAGAACGAAAATAGAACAAAAGAAAAGAAAGAGAGAAATGGAGAAACGGACGGGGAAGAGGAAAAGAGAAAAGGAGAAGGAGGAAAGCAGGAGCAAGAGGATCAAAGATCAAGGTTCAAGCTTGAAGATCTTCATCTCAGTTGGCAAAAGGTAAGGGATTTTCTATTCATCATTCTCCTCTTTAATTCTTATGAATAAGGTTTGGAGTTTTGAATGGAAATAGGGGTTTGGAGATCCAAATCCATATTTTTAGCTTAGTTCTTGATTCCAAGAACTTAGTTATCTTAGTTTGAGCTTAGTGAATCTAAGATAATCACTTATAGATCAAGAGCAACTATTAGGATCCATAGATTTAATGATTGGACTTTGGATTCCCAAAGAGGGGTTTAGGTCACCCTATGGGAGATTTGGGCATTTTAATCCAAATTAAGACAAATTGGTTAGTGATTAATGATTCTTATATATTTATGAACTCTTATAATCACTTAGGAATCAAGTTGGAGTGGCCAAAATCCAAGAATTTGACCATAGAAATAGTGCCACAAATCTGCAAAATGGGTTGCAGATGTTTTTGGTTCGGTTACATGGTCCGTATGCGAAAACACAGCCCAAGTCGTGTAACTCTCTGGTAGAAATTTTCCTCACAGACGATTATATGGTCAAGGCCGTGTAATTTGACATGGTCATGTAATTCTTCTGTGATAAGAATGAGCTCTTGTGGTTTTCATTAAAGTTGTAGATCTTTCTCTTATCTTTTCAATGTCGTAAGAACCGTATCGTTTTGACCTCTGTAGCTCAAGTTATTCTCATTTTACTGAGCAAAGGTCAATGGTCGAGATTGAGTAGAAACCTTAAAAATGTCATTTGTGATGTTTTGAGGCTATGGACTAGATGAAATCATTAGCATATGTTTCCTTAAGTGTGTTAAGACTCAAATGAGGATATTTTCAAGAGGGAACTATCACCTATCAAGTAAAAAGAAAGCATAGGCCTTTGAGTATCCAAAAGAGATGGATTGCCCTAGATAAGAATTAAGTACCTTAATGTTGCATTAAGTATCACTTAAGATGTGATGAGATAGTGCATAAGAGATAAGTATTTTAGGATGAATTATAAGATCACTCTAGTAAAGATTGGTTCCATTGATGAGGTTGAACCCTAGTAAATATTGGTTCCCTTAATGAGGTTGAACCTTAGCAAGCATTGGTTCCCTTAATGAGGTTGAACCTTAGTAAGCATCGGTTCCTTTAATGAGGTTGAACCCAAGTAAGCATTGGTTCCCTAAGGGTTGAACCTAGAGATTGGTTCCTTAAGGATTGAACCTAGAGTTAGTTCCCTAAGGGTTGAACCTAGAATTGGTTCCCCAAGGGTTGAACCTAGAGTTAGTTCCCTAAGGGTTGAACCTAGAATTGGTTCCCCAAGGGTTGAACCTAGAGTTGGTTCCCTCAAGCAAGTGAGGTTGTGCTTAATGAGTTAGTTCCCTACAAGTCAAACCTAGAGTTGGTTCCCTACGGGTTGAACCTAGAGTTGGTTCCCCAAGGGTTGTACCCTATTATTTGGTTCCCTTGTGTAACGAGGTTGAATCCTAGTAAGGCTTGTTCCCTTAATGAGGTCGAACTTAGAGAAAGTCATAAGCTAGGCTGTGGATGAGAAATCCTATGCCAGGTTATGGACCAGTGTATCCTATACTAGGCTATGAATTAGTACTCGCATGCCAGGCTATGGATTAGTATAGTCTAAGCCAGACTAAGGATGGACATATCCTAGGTCCGGTTAAGAATAAGTAGGCTTTATGCCATATAGAGGAATGTAATTCCTAAGGATAACAGAACTGTGAGTTTTAGTTTATGAATATATTTTTATATATATTTAGTTTTAGTACCATGAGATGTATGTTATTACTGAGAATTTTATATTCTTACCCCATTATGTTTCATGGTTAGCAGGACAAGACCCTACTTTAAGGGTAAGAAGATGAACAAAAGGCAAAGACTTTAGTTATGTATTTAATTCAAATCTTATGTAATTAATTTATATTTGCTTTGAGAACGTTAAAGTTATATGTATATTTGTATATGTATGACTTTTAGATATGGCTCTCCATAATTATTTGTTTAAATATTATGGATTAGTTGAAGTATAAGTAGAAGTAGCATGATTAATACTGTTTATCCAGGTGTATGTCAGATATACTAGGATATCTTTATTAGGGATGTTACACATCAACCATACTTATGATCTCAAATCTAAATTCCTATGTGTAGGCTCATCAGATTTTAACAAATCACTTAAAAGTTGATCAGACAATCAAGAGCATTAAGAACAATATGATTGAACAAAACCCAACATATATATAAACTCAAAGGATTATAAAATCATTCAATATTCATAGTAAGATCCAAAGTAATCCCTAATACAACTGACCTACTCATTGAACACAAATTTATACAACAAAAACACCATGTTCAAGATATAAGGGATAGAAGAAAGAAAAGGGAGAAAGGAATGGAGCTTATGGATATGATATTTGATCATTGAATCTCCTTCCATGAAAAAGATGGTCTCCCACCTTGGCTCTTCTAGCTTCCTCTCAACTCCAAACGTGAAAACCAGCAGCTGCTTTTCTAAACCGAAGAAAGCTCTTGTTCAAAATATGATAAAATAATATTTATAGGCTAAAAAATGCGCTTCATGCCACGGTGTGACATATCCTGCACCGTGGCGCTCTGGCCTTGGGTCTCCAGTATGCAGCTGGCAATGCGCATTGCGCCGCGGCGTGACATATCCTACATCACAGCGTGCTCTGCTAGAATGCTTCCTTGACTTTCTCCTCCAATGTTAGGCTTTGGCTTGCATCAATTCATCTCTTTTGAGCCCATCCTACAGTAGAGAAATCACCAAGTTAATAACAAGTTGTAAATCCACTTAATCACTCAAAGAATATGCATAATTTGCCCAATAGCATATAGGAAGATATCCAAATTGAATTTGACAAATATAAGCTCAAAATCTTTCATATATGTATATTAACAATGACTAAGCTATCAATAGAGTATAATTATAAAGCACAAATAATTACATTTCATGGAGTTATCACACAACACCCTCAAGAGTGGCTAGAGAGTGGATCCCGGCATTAGAGTTCTTGGGGGCACGTGAGGAGGATCTCACCTCACAACAGCAAGAATCCATACCCCGAGAGCTATCCCGCTGTGAGATGGTGGACTTAATCCACTGTCAAGGTGAAAGGCAACGGGAACAAGGTAAGCATTTGGTAGAGTTGGAGATATCAGTCCACTTAGAGCGAGAGGACGAGAACCGACTTTTAAGGAGGGAACATGATCAATGCAGGAAACTAGTGCGTGTAAGTAACCATGATGTCAAAAGTTCAAGGGCAACAAAACTCGGTAGGCAAGGGACCTTCACTCAATAAGTACAACATTTCTCTGATGAACTGATAGCATGTTAGATCCCCAGAAGGTTCAAGTACCCAATAAACATTGAGGCTTATGACGTTATGATGAATCCCCAATAGCACTTGGACGCCTACGTCTTAGTCATAAGGTTTGCGAGAAGTAATGATCCCTTCATGTGTTGGGTCTTCCCCCTCTTTCTAAAAAAGGTCGTGCTGAGATGGTTCATTAACCTCCCTCTAAAGTTTATGGTAGATTGGGATAGTTCATCCTCGAGATTTCTACTACATTTCATCACCAACAAAGTGTAGTTGGAATTCATTTCATGCCTAGCCCATGTCAAATAAGGGAAAGGCGAATTTGTTCGAGACTACGTAGTCATGTTTAACAAGGAGTCCCTGAACAGCAAGGATTGGGTCCAAAGATTGGTCCTACATTATATCTGGGAGGGGCTCAGCCAAGACCCACTCTTCCACTCCCTCGCTAAAAGACAAGCCCTCACAACAAATGAATTTAGACAATGGGCCCAGAAATACATTAATGGGGAGGACGTTATCAGAGCTAGGAAAAACCTGGAGAAATGTGAGGATACAAAGCCAAAGCCAGCCCAGGCCCCCTCATAACTATGAAACTCAAAACCACCAACGAAAGGGAGGTATCCAAATTACACTCCTCGGGCTCAAATCTATCAAGAGGGAATGAACACTGAGTTCCTTGATTTCCCTAAACCTTCACCACTTAAAAAGTATGCTCAGAAAGATAAGTCCAAGTGTTGTGAATTCTATAATGGCTACGGACACAACACGGAGGACTACGTCTGTCTTTGGGAAGCGATTGTATCCCTTGCCCACGATGCTCATTTGGGGTGCTATGTCCATCAATCTTGGAACGAGAATCAATATGGATTCCAAAATTATAGCAAAAGGAGTTATCACTCGAGAATAAGTCCTTTCCCTTACCAAAGAAGGAGATCTCTAGCAAAGAATGAACAATAGAGAAAAAAATCACCCCCGGGACAACAGATAAAATAGGGATCACAGAATATCTCAAGATTCATCTCCCTAGAACCAGGACCACAGTCACATTGAAGTCACTAGAACAATAAATACAATATCATGTGGATTTGCGGGTGGCGTAGAATCAAGCAACGCCAAGAAGAAAGCCCTCAGTGTTGTCTTAAGTGTGGCATCTCATTTGATCTCCAAGGCAGGATCCAAAACTCGAAAGGCCCTTTCAATCTCATTCTCTGATGAGGATTACGAAAACCTTATGTCTTGGCATGACGACCTATTAATAATTTTTGAGGTCATCACAAATACAAAGGTCTACCGTATTTTTGTCGACCAAGGAAGCTCGACAGACATCATGTATATGGATCTCTACAAAATTAGATCTCTCTAATAAAAACCTCATCCTATGTACTGGAGAACTGATTGGCTTCACTGGAGACAAAATCATCGTAGTGGGATACTATGAGACTTATCTGACTTTGGGAAAGAAGCCTCTCTTCAAAGCCATCAAGGTCAAGTTCTTGGTAGTGGATTGCCTCTCCACTTACAACATTATATTGGGTTACCCTTCACTTAACGCCTTCAGTGCTGTTATTTCAATCATTCACTTAGCCATGGAGTTTCTAAACTAAGATAATAAGGTTATCATAATTAAGGAGATTAGGTGATGGCACGGAGATGCTACAATGAAAGTCTGAAGGTAGCAAAGGCCTCTAAAAAAGTAGAATAATAAGCATCCAGTTTGATCACTACGGAATTCCCCAATGTCCTCTTGACCAAATTGGACGTATGGGAGGAGATTCAGGATATGCGCCCTTAGCTAGAGGGAGAGCTCAAATCCCTCTAACTCGAAAGCAAAATGGACCAAGTCACCAATATTTGAGGATAACTGAGCCTGGATGACAAAGCCTAATTGATCACATTTCTTGAGAAAAACAAGGGTCTTTTTGCTTGGATTTTATATGTAGGGTTTAGATCCAGAATTCATCTCTCACCAGTTTTCCATAAAAAAAGATGCTAAGTCAGTCTCATAAAGAAATATGAAGGTTGGACTAGAAAGACAACAAATAAATGAAAAGCAAGTGAATGAACTCCTAGACACTGGCATCATAAGGGAAGTTTCTTACACCACTTGGCTCTCAAACTGATGTTGGTGAAAAAAACAAATGGGAAGTGGCTATTGTGGATTTTTCGCAAGCTCACAGATCGTACTAGTAGTAAAATAAAGATTGTTATCGGTTGATTACTAACTCTTACGGCTACTTTGATTATTTAAGCGAGTGAAATCGATAGTGACAGATTAATTAAAATTAAAACAAAAAGCAAAACAATAAAGTAAACAATTGAAACTAGAAAAGATGAGATTCAACAAAGATTAAAAGGCCTAGGACTAGGAATCCACTACACTGTATCCTATGATAAATTTTAATCCTATCTTTGTTAATGTTCAATATGTTTTTGAAGGTGATTTGTCCTAAATTATTTAAAACTCAATTTCTTGTCACTAAAAATGTGCTATAACTTCATCAATCAAATTCTCATAGCAATTAATCTAAGTTCCAACCCATTAAGATTCATGACAATTGTTTACCCCTAGAAGGATTTAAACATATGTCTAGGTCCCAATTCCTAAGTTCAATTCTTAGATTATCAAGCAATTAGATTTCATCTTTCGATCCTTCACCTAAAGCCTAAGATCATGTGAATATGACGCGCAACATACCATAAGCATTAAGCATACCAAGAATGAATCAAGAATAATAATTTCATTGACAAAGAATCAAATTAATAATTCATAATAGAGAAATAGAGAATTTCATCCTAATCCTAGGAAAATGGGTTTAGCCACTCATGGTAATTGTAGCACAAACAAGAACAAAGATTAAAAAAATAACCATAATTGATGAACAAAAAGAGAAGATAGAGAAGATGAAGATGGAGAAAGAAACTTCAATGGTTGATCTTCAAAGACTCTTGCTCTTGCCTTCAAAGCTTTCGCCTCTAATCCTTGCGCCTCTTCTCTGAAAACCTGCCATCACACAAGTCTCTAGCCAAAAGTCCATTAGGTTTTGGGGGTTTGCTTCTACTTATAATGATTTGGGGTAAAACTCCCTCTTTTTCACATCAGGAAGACTCACACGGCCATGTCTCCATTCGACACGGCCGTGTCCCTTAAAACCACTTATCTATCCTTTAAGTGAGACACGACTATGTGTCCTAAACACACGGCCGTGTCTCCAAATCAGAAGCTTTGATTGAGTAAGATAGGGTCGTGTCCCTTAAAAGAACAGCGTAAGTTCAACGTTGGAGGAGACACGGCCGTGTGACCAAGCGACACGGTCGTGTCTCCTAGTCAAAAGCTATCTTCAAGTTAGACAGGGTCGTGTCTAACTCCTAAATCGCTTCTGAGTTGACATAGGGTCCTGTCTAAGCCAAAATTGTCCTCTTTTGCTTTAAAAACGAGATATCTTCGCCTGCTTTTACTCTAAATGTGCTAAATCTCTCTTATTCTACAAAAACAAAGATAATTGATAATGATCCATCAAAATTCATCAATAATAATAAGCAAATCATCATAATTTATCCAATTTATGGCTATAAAATACATGCTTATCAGTGGCATATATGTTTCGATTACACAGATTTGAATAAAGTCTGTCCTAAAAACCCTTACTCGCTTCCCAACATCAACAAGCTCGTGGACAACTCATCTATTTTCTGACTTCTTTTATTCATAGATGTCTATTCCGGCTTTAATCAAATCCTTATGAATCTAGACGACAAAGACAAAATGACATTCATTACGAAAATGGCAAGCTACTGGTACCTATCTTCAAAGGAACATTTTCTAAAATTCCAATAGGAGATTTGATGGATCGATCAGTTAATTGAATAGATATGGTGGTTGGATTTACATCCCCTATGTTTAGCTTCTTACAAATGGAGTGGGGCATCAAACTCATGCTAGCACGAAGGTCACATAGAGCATGATTTATAGCAAAATCACCAATCAAGCAAGCAATAAAGAATTATCCTACATCCTTCAATTTAGGAGGAAGCTTCTTTTGAAGTATTGCACTCAACTTTTTGGTTAAAGCAACTATTTCAAAATCTTCAATTGTCCGCTTGTTGGATAATATCTTCAATTGTCTGCTTTTTGGTTAAAGCAATTATTTCGAAATCTTCAATTAATGTAGAGTTTCTTCAACACTTCAATGAGCTTCCCAAACTTCTTATCTAGCTTTTCCTTGATATACTTTTATGGAAAAGACAATGGTGGCTTATATGGAGGTGGTTCTTTATAGGGCTTTCCATTAACCTCCACGCGCTTTTCAACTTTCTTCATTTTAGTTATATTCTTTATAGGCATTGAGGTCTTCTTCTTCTGTTAAAGACTCATTGCCTTGCCCATTTGCATCACTAGGTCCCCTGATTTCTTTTCCACTTCTCAAAATAATGGATTGGCATTGCTCTCTAGGATTTGGTTGCAGTTGACTTAGGAGTTTTTCGGGAGGTTTGTTGGAAAGATCAACTTGTTAAGTGATTTGATTCTCCAACATCCTATTATGAGTAGCCAATTGCTCGTACTTTTAATCAACATTATCCACCTTATGCTCCAATTAACTAATCACTTGGGTGATTTGCCTTTTTTAATTAAGAAGGCTCTCCAATACTTGTGCAATGTCGAGTTAAGGCTCTTGAGTATGAGAGTGTTCAAATACTTGAAAGGGTTGACCTTGATTGTTGCTCCTTTGATTATTTCCCTTTTGATTTAGTTGATTCTTCCATGAAAACATGAGGTTATTTCTCCACCTTGGACTGTATTAGAATAATGATTTCCTCGCCTTCTATTATTGTTGTTGACATAGTTGACCTCATCATTTGAAGGCTCTTGCATAAGCAAAATGACAATTGAGCAATTTGAACTCAATTGTCCTCCTTCACATATGTCACAGGAAAGGATAGGGGGCATGAGTCTCTTTACTTTTTTCTAACTTGTCCATCCTTAGGTTCAAAGCATTAAACTTAGCATTAATCAAGGTGTGAATGTCAACCTAATGTACACCAACTGTCTTCTTAGACTTCATTCTATCATTAGCCAAAAATATTTGTATTGGTAGCAATGTCTTGCATGTGTCTTTGAGTTTTTGCAAGTGTTTTTGCCCTGAATGCACCACTAGTTGTCGCATCTAGAATGAGACGGATGTCATTTCGCAATCCATTATAAAATGTGTGAATGATAATCCAATCCAGAATGCCATGGTGTGGACATCTATGTTGCAAGTCCTTGTATCTCTCCTAGTTGTCATACAAGAATTCGTCATCTTTGAGAGAGAATGTAGAGATGTTCATCCTCAACTTTTCAAGTTTAATTGGTGGAAAGTATTGAGCTAGAAACTCTTGTGACAACTGCTCCCATGTAGTGAATGTTCCAGGTAGCATAGATTGCAACCATGATTTTGCCTTGCTTCGGAGAGAGAATGGAAAAAGTTGGAGTCTAATAGCATCTTTTGAGACTCTTCTAATGTGAATTGTTTCACATATCTCCAAGAAGTTAGCCAAATGAGCATTGGGGTCCTCCGAAGTTGTGCCACTAAATTGAAATTATTGCACCATATTTATGAGAGATGGCTTCAACTCAAAATTGTTCACAGTAATCGGAGGTCTTGTCACACTTGACTAATATCCATTTGTAGTTGGGAAAGAATATTCCCTTAGCAATCTTTCTCTATTATTGTTATTATTATTATTATTTGTCATGTTACTTTCTTGGTGTCTTTTTTGGTGTAATTCCTTTCAATATTGATCGAGCGTCTTTGAGAAATTAGGATCAAGATTAGACAAATTTGCAAAGCTCCTAGTTCAGTACATACGCTAAAAGCACTTCCAAAAAAGACAATATTAATAGAAAATTCAGCAAAAATAAAAAAATGTATATTATAATTAAAATATGAGTAGTAGCAATATTAAGCATCAATCCACGGCAACGCCACTAATAACTTGTATTGATTGAACTGCAAGTGCATAGATCGTTACGAGTAATAAAGCAGTGAATCAAGTATCATTCCCACGAGGATCGGAATAGAATATTGTACTACCTAAATCCTAATTAACTAGATTGACAATTTTTATGGGAAAAAATTATAATGAGAAAGTAAATTAAATTAAACTAAAAAGAAAATTAAATAGCACAAAATTAAAGAAGCATTTAAACATGCACGAATTTTGCAAGGAGAAAATTCAATTGATTAAACATCTAGGATCAGGGTTTCACTACACCAATTATTAGCAATTTTCATTATTCTCTCTCTTGGTTAAAGTCGGTATTATTCTTGAAGGTGTCCTAATATAATTCAAATCTCTCTCGACTCCAAGTGAGCGTGTTATAATTAAAATGATACCCGCTCTTGAAGGTACTAAGTTAAAACCTATTAAGATCTTTGATAATTCATGATTCCTCAAAGGATTTTAGCCTATCTCTATATCCAATCTCTTAGGTTCAAATGTTAGAGGTTCCATTATTCGGATTTGATCTACGATCCTTCACCTAAATCTAAAGTCTATGCATTTATGTTGCCATTCATAAAGCAAGCATTAAGAGTACTAAAATTGAATCAAGAAACAAATACTTCCAATAATCAAGAGAAACAAATAGATTCAATTGCATAATAAAGGTGAGTTACTTCCTTAATCATAGAAATAGAAAGCTTAGCCTCTCATGGTGGTAGAGCAAACCATGATCTCCAAGAACATAAGAGGAACTTTTGGGGGAACATTTACTTTCCAAATGGCTGCAAAATTGTTTGCAAAATTGCATCACGTCAACATTTCTGCAAGCTCTCAAGAGAAATACATGGATTTTTTGGGGAACATTTACTTTCCAAATGGCTTTCCAGAGATTCCCATGATTGGCTAGGGAGTTGAAAGAGTTATAACTAGGCATTTCCTTTTGGATCCTTTCTTCGATGTTCAGATTACAGGCCTCTTTATATGCACTCTTCACGTAGAAATTTCTTTTCCCATCAAAGAACCGAAAGGGAACGTCATTATGATACCCCATAGCCAAAGGAATTTTAGAATTTTCTCTATATTAATGGGTGAAAAGGTTGCTTTTACCAATTGTTCATTCCATCTCTTAGGTTCATGGAGGATCAGCTGGGAAACAAATTCAAGAGTAGTGTCCATAATCCATGACTCGTGGACTCTAAACCTGTCAGAGTTAGGAATCCACGGATCCTCCCAAATCCGAGTGGTCACATCGTCACCAATGCGCCAAATGATCCCTTTCATAAGCAATTTTCTTCTTTCAAGTATACTTTCCAAGTATAGGATGGATTGGATCCATGGTGCATGTTTAGAAAACTGTTAGGTGGATAATATTTTGCTCTAAGAACTCTAGCAACCAGTGCATCCAAGTTGGTGAGCAATCACCATCCTTGCTTTGCTAGCATGGCCACATTGAAGGTATGGAGGTCTTTGAAGCCCAAACCACTACACTGTTTGGGCCAACACATTTTATCCCAACTAAGCCAGTGAATTTTGCTATCATCAGTATTATTGTCCCACCAAAATTTTGCCATCATCTAATCAAGCTCTCTACAAAGAGTGAAGGGGTTTTGAAGCAGCTCATAGAATAAATGGGGATTGCTTAAGCCATAGCTTTTATTAAAATTTCTTTGCCCCCTGCCGATAATAATTTTTCCTTCCACCCTTTTATTCTCTTCCAAATCTGGTCCTTCAATGATTGAAAAGAATAATTTTTAGATCTATCCACTATGGTTGGAAAACTCAAGTATTTCTCAGAAAACACCATATTCCTTATATTACAGGCTTGGAGAATGTATTCTTTAGCATTTCTAGTAACATTTGGACTAAATAAAACGTTTAATTTCTCAAAATTTATGTGTTGTCTAGAAACTATCCCATAAAGGTCAAGAATATATAAAATTGTATCATAATCCTCCTCAAAAACTCTAGCAAAAATCATACTATTGTCATCAGCAAAGAAAAGGTGGGAGATTTTTGGTGTTGACCTGCACACTCATTAAGTCCAGAAAATAGATTATTATCCTCTGCATATAAAACAAAGAGATAAGGTGAGAAGGGGGTTCACCTTGTCTTATACTTCTTCTGGGATAAAATAAATGACCCAGAATTCCATTAATGAGGGCTGCATAAGAAACCAAAGATACAAACTTCATGATCAAAGAGACCCAGCAGTTGTTAAAACCCATCTTATGCAACAAATCTTCAAGGAAACACCACTTATCGCTATATAACTCTCTTTCCCAAATCTCATGTGCTTTAGAGCATGAATAAGCTCGTAAGCTATTAGGACATAATCCATGATTAAGCGAATCTGGACAAATGCACTCTAAGATTTTGAGATCAAAGATGGCCAAACCACCTTCAACCTGTTCACTAGTGTCATGCTTATGATCTTATACATGACATTGCATAATGAAATTGGCCTAAACTGGGTCATGTTCTCCGAGTTTAAATCTCCCAAGCTTTCATCCCCATTTAGAAAATTCAAAACTGCGTCAATAATTTCCTCCCTCATAATATGCCAATATTTATGAAAAAATGTTGACATTCCATCAGGACCCTAACGCTGTGTTTGGATAGAGTATTTTAAGAAAAAAATGTATTTTTATAGGGGATTTAAAATGAGTTATGATAGAATAATTTGTTTGGCTAGTTTATAAAATTATTTTAAGAATTTTAAGTAATTTAAGAAGGAATTTCATCTATTGAAAAAAAAAGAATTTTAAATCCCATCTCATTAGGTAGGATTTCTAAAATCCTGCGTGTTCTCCCTTCTTCCTGTTCTTCCCGTTCTCTCCGATCTATCTCTCTCGTCTCAGTCGTTCCCGTTCTCTCCCTTCTCTCTCGTCTCAGTCGCACGCTACTTCCATCCGCACCACACGTTGCTTCCATCGGCGCCGCACGCCACCACCGTCGCGCCCAGATCCACCTTGCGCCGCCCATCTCGAACCCAACCCACCACCGCGGAACCTAAAGAGGTTCTTGCTTATAGGAGTTCTAGCTCTGGTTCAAAGAGTTTCTGGTGGAGAGGGTCTGAGATCTTTCAGAGATAAGAGAATTGAAGAGGGAGCTTGTGAAATAGGGGTAAGGTCCATCGGGAATCCACTGCATTTCCCTGTATTCTTGTACTGACATTTGAAAATAAATATAACTTGATAGTTCATTCATATTATGACTGGTATGTTCTTGCATGTGGATGATTTTTATGCATTTTTGTAGATATGGTAATAAGATTGGTTCTGCTCTATTAGTTTGCTTCTTCAATTTAGTGTTTGTTTTTACTTGAATATCAGCTGTTTGATGAAATGTCAAGTTCATATATCATATGTGATTATGCTATTTAGATTTCATTTTATTTTATTTTTGTTTCCCCTACTTGAGGAAATTCATTATTATTATCTGAAGCTTTTTGCACGAGTTGATTCTCCATTGGTGAGTTTATTTGTACATGATTTTCTGAGTAGCAAACGTGGGGATTTTTTGACTTAGTGAGAGAAAGCATAGAGGGCATGTCTCAAAATTTCATTATCAATTTTAGGATATAAATTGAGGGTTTGGTTTCATTTGGTTAAATTATCTGTTATCTGGAATTGGTGTTTGTTTGTTTGAAGATTAATGTCTCTGTCTGCTGCATATTCCATCTGTACAGTTGCCAAGGATGCAGCTGGAGTGGCAGGTACTTTCTTTCTCTTTCTCTCAGTTTCTGGGATTCTTTTCTTTTTTCTTTGGAATTTTGTTGATGATTGATCAACTAAATAAACCAATCTTTACAATATGCTAGGGGGTTACTCTTCAGATCTCTTTTCATCTTGATCACAGTTCACAATATTTGCTTGCTTATTTGCAGGGAACATCTTTTCATCTTTGCTTATTTACAATATGCTGTTTTTTGTTTTTAAACAGAGAAAGTAAGTAAAAGCTACACTTCCCCATCCATGTGTATGGATTAGGGAAGAAAGGAAGGGGAATTGAATGGATGTTGGTCTACTCTAAACATCTTGTACTGTTTTGAGTAGAACCTGAGTGCCCGTTCATGTTTTAATATATCAGTAATGGCAACTCCTCTAGTCTTGGTTGTTTCTATATTATAAGTTTTGAAAATGAAATGAAAGACAACCAACACCAACAATCAAAGAAGAGGGGTTACAAAAATATGCTTCTGATTAATTGGGTTTAATAGCTTTTATTTATTTATATTAAGTAATAGTTATTTGCTACTATTGTGATTTTTGAATTGATTTATAAGGTTTCTTGATTTCGTCTCATGCTAACTTCTTGATAATTTGATTTGGTACTGTCATTTCCTTTTGAAATCATTCTTGGGTCTTCATAACAAGTTTTGTGAACTCTGCATTTGGATCTTAACTCTCTTACATGACAAATTTTTGTTACATGTGCTCTGAACTTTATATATTGTGGGAACTCTGTTAGTTATTCACCTATTGTGTCATGTATGGCATTTTTCCACAACGATATTTTTGTTTTGGTAGCTTCTCTGTTAGTTAATTTGTTACTTCTACTTTGTGAATTGACACTTAAAATTCAGTTTTTTTCCCTTTCCGTTTCATGTTGTTTGTGTGTTGATGTTGAAATGCGCAGGTAAGGTAAGGGAATGGCGGGAAAAGGAGGGAAGGGGCTTCTGGCTGGTAAAACCACCAAAGACAAAGATAAGGATAAGGATAAGAAAAGGCCTGTTTCCCGTTCATCTCGTGCTGGAATCCAGGTAATCCACACCTTCCTTTTCCTCTCTTTCTTTATTCTCCTTGTCAGTTGTTGGCGTCGCTTTTAGTGTTCAAATGAATATGTGGACCGACCTTATCTTGATGAGTGATGAATGGAACCAGATCTAAATTGCTCTTATTTGCTTTTCACTCTTTTTTATAAGGTTTGAAACATGTTCCATGTAATTGCTGTTGTTGTGTCCATTCTCAAAGGTTGCAGTGTTTCCTCAACTTTGCTTGTCCATTCTTCATTTGTGGTTGGGGAACATGAGGTGGGGGTGATAAGGGGGAAAGATTGGTTACTGATGCCAAAATGCAATTTTTAACTACAAAGCAAGAATCGTTTTTTCTTCTGGCTGGTTTTAGATTCTATTACTAATTGCCCTCTATTGTACGAGAAGAATTGGATTTTATATTTGTGGATTTTTGTAATTGAAATTCTTTGTTTCATACATTTTCCTCCTTCCTTGTTTTCCCCTTTCTGATTCTGCTAATCTTTTTTGTTGTATATTCGCATGGGATGGTTGTAGTTTCCTGTTGGACGTATCCACAGGCAGCTCAAACAAAGGATCCAAGCTAATGGACCAACACCAAGGGTGATCATCACAGATCCTGAGCTAATCAAAGATGTATTTAACAAGAACTATGACTTCCCGAAGCCTAGTGTAAATCCGCTTGTCAGTTTACTAGCTAATGGCATTGTAAACTATGAGGGTGAGAAGTGGCGCAAACACAGGAGGATTATCAACCCTGCATTCAATTTAGAGAAATTGAAGGTTACTTTCATTTTACTGGTTATAGCTCTTGTAAATCATGTAGTTTTTTGCAGCTGAGTAAATTCACAGTTCATAATTAAGTTTGTTATGTCATACATGAGAGATGTAAGATGTAAACATTCATATTTTTTAAGGTAATGCATAATTATTTACTATAGTCACCTTCTATAAACTTAAATATTTTTCTCTCCAAGTTATGGCATTGATTGCCTACTTGATGGAATTTAAAGGAAACTATGGCCCACATCTTATAATATTATTTACTATAGTCACTCTTCTATCTGTTATCTTGTTGCATATATGTATTTTTTGTTTTGGGAAAACTT
The DNA here is from genome assembly GCA_029884595.1 of Ormosia semicastrata. Lineage (NCBI taxonomy): Eukaryota > Viridiplantae > Streptophyta > Magnoliopsida > Fabales > Fabaceae > Ormosia > Ormosia semicastrata. The sequence continues at coordinate 7,704,607 of JAQQTO010000021.1, read as the reverse complement.
ATGTGATGATTTGGTGTTCTTGTTCTACTTTGGTCTTTCAGGCAACAACATGGAGAGCTTTGTCACTCGATTAATACTTGAAGTTTCTCCTGGTGAAGTGATTTTCCCATTGATGAATTCCAGGCATTCCTCATTAGCAGATAATGGAATATAAGCATGCTGTCTAGAAATTAAGTTTAGAAATTATTCTTCTGAATTTTCTGTATGAGCTTAGTCGTTTGTTAATACTTATGTATATGTACATCTAATTGTAATTTATGTGGGCCTTCAGTTGCCACAGGAAATGGAATATTAATCTTTTCATTTTGTGCAAATTTTTTAATTTTTTTAAAATAAAAATGGTATAGGCTGAGGACAGCCACACCAGTGAATGTTTGCATTTGTATATTTATATAGGATGTGAATGAGAAAAGCAAGAGCAAAGTTGGCATTGCTTAATAAATGTAATATGATATTTATTTTGCTTAATAAACCAAAAAATTAAAATCTAATCAAAGCTTAATAAATTTTATGAAAAAATGTTATATGATATTTATTTTATTTTATAAAATTTTATATTAAAATCTCAATTTTATCAAAATATCTTAATTACAAAAGTCTGTAATTGAATTGCTTTATCTAAACAAGGAATTTGAAATTCAAGGGAATTTAATTACTTTATTCAAATAAAATATTTTGTAAATGAAGGGAATTGAATTGATGTAATTAAAATTCTTTGAATTTCAAATACCTTAAAATTTCAAAATACCTTATCCAAACACAACCTAAGACTTTGTTGCCCCCATTTGAAATAAAGCCTCACGAATTTCTAATCTTGTAAATGGCATGGATAAGAAAGAATTAAATTCATCAACTATCTTGGCAAGGATTGAATCCAAAGCTTCCTCCAATCTGTTAGGCAAGGATATGGCAAATAATTCCATAAAATATTTGTTAACCAATTGCTCAATTTTTTTCTGGGCTCCTCTGCCATTCTCCTTCATCATCCTTTAGTTTCACAATTTTATTTTTTTTCTTCCTTGTTGTGGCTCTACCATGGAAGAAAGTGGAGTTCAAATCTCCTTCTTTTAACCATTGAACCTAAGGGTGTTGCCTCTACATGATTCCCGTGCACTATAAGACTTCATCAAGGTATTTATTTTTTCCTATTCACCACCTCATTCGTTTGTTCCTTAGCAAGTAGCTCTTGAATATCAGATTGTAGCCTCTTTATTTGTTTCCCCATGTGACCAAAAGATGAGAAATTCTAGCATTTTAGAGTATCACCCAAACTATGAATTTTAGCTGTTATACCCTCCAATCCATTTCCTTCACACAGACACCTCCATGACTACCTCATAATATCATCACACTCCGAGTTAGGAAGCCAAGATCCTGTAAACCACACCAGTCGATTACCTCTCTGAAAGCTCTCTGTTGCCAACCTGGTATGGGATTAATTCCGGACTTTTCATAAGCCTCTACAATTTACTTGAAATTCAGGAAGAATAAGTGACAGAGAGAATGGATCTTAGTTCTAATAGCACGTGAGATTTTAACTTAAAATTAATTAATATCAAATAGAGTAATTCAACAAATATATACATTACACTCAAAAAATTAAGACACACGATGTGAGACTTTAATAATCAACAAACAAGTCCTTAAGAACTTGGCAAGATAAGCGTCTTTCCGAGGCCAAGAGGGGCCCCATGGAAGCCAGTAAACCTCCGCAGACTGTCATCAACTGTGTCACGGATCCTGATATCTATGAAGAACCTGTAGTATCGAGCTATTTCCAAATCTACATCTGATCTCTAGAGAATGCCCAATCCTCCTCTCCTATCATCACAGCTCACCCCAAAGCCAAAGTTGTATCATACCTTCCTTTTGATGGTGTTGAATAAACTAAAAAAAGGCAATTGATCACCGTTCACGAAATTGTGAATCCTGTATTGGTTAAAGTTTTTAAAATATTCAAATAAAACTAACGGGATTGAATGAAAAAGTATTAATGGGGCCTATTAAATTTGGAAAAATAATAAAGCTAATTACACATTGTTTTTCCACTTACATCCTCACATATGCTTAATTGCAAATGTAGAAAACAATATGGATTTGGGTCTAATTGTAATGGTGAAAACTGTAATGTGAAGTGATATGCAATGTTGTTAAATTTGTGTTATTGTGTTAGTACAATTAACCTTTGTTTAGATAAGGAGAGAGAATGAAAAGAAAGAAAATGAGAAAGAAGAGAAAATAGAGAAAAAAATTACATTTTCTCTGATGAAAAAAGAAAAAGAAAATGAGAAATATTTCTTTTTATTGTTTGGTTGTATGAAAAAGTAAGAAGAAAAAAATGTAATTATATAAAATAACTTATATGCCCTTATTATAATATAATCAAATTTTATTTTTTTTATTTTTTTCATCTAACATAAATCTTTTTACATAAATAAATAAATTTGACAATAAATATTTAAAAAATTTGAAACTCAATTTGAAACATTATTTTATTTATAAAAATAAAAATTATTAGTCATTTTGAAATGACCAAGTTAAGAAACCCACACCGTCACAAAAAGGAAAATATAAAATAAAATGTAATATTCTTTTTTTGATTTGACTAATTATTTTATTTAACGAAAAGCATAAAAACAATTTTTTATTACTTTTCCTTTCTTTTCTATTTGTTAATTCCAACAAGGTAAAGGCTAGCTTTTATTTCTATCTCCTTTCTATTATTTGGGCATTAACATCTTCATTTTCATTCCTCTCTCCAACTATACCAAACAAAGCGAGGAGCCCACCAACCAAGTAGGAAAATAGAATGAGGAAACAATAGCAACAAACGCGAGAACAAGTTGGCGCAAGAGCACGTCATGGAAGTAGCAAGGACATAAATGAAATTGAAGCACGATTAAGATAAAATTAGATGTCGACCTGCGTGTTGTGTAGGCAAATAAACATAATTGTTATAGATTTTGTTTGGTTGAAATGCATATTACGACTTTTATACAATGAATACCATTTGTCATCAATTTTATGAAGAGGTGTTATTTGCAAACTAGAAATTTCTGAGAGTCAATCTTTTTTATGCAACAAAAGTAAATTGATGTAATTTGCATAATTAATTATTGTAGTAAAATTGAAGGCATGAATTAGGATGTCTTTTCATAGATATTTCATAAAATTTAAATCATATAAAATTACGATGTGTTAAAAAAATAATGATTAACTTGATTACCTGAATCAAATTAATTCGTAAATATTTAGTTCGAATTTGATTATCAAAAAATAAAAAAATCGAACTAATTAATTTTGATTAATTCAGATTTATTTTATCTCAAAAATTAAATTAAGCCACCCAATTACACTTCTATCTACATGAGTGGCAACATTTAAGTGTAGTGTAGATATACAAAAGTTTTGGTGGGACTAACATTAATTAGATAATGGAAATTATAGAATTATAAAGCGATGTGAGGGCAAGTCTATGTGATAAGCGTTGTTTTTTTTTTTTTTCACATAAACCCTTTTTTCTCTTTTAGCCATCACAAACTGGTTGATGATATTGGCTCAGGCAATGTAAGCAAGATCTGAATTCCCAACTCCAAAGTAGATGGAGGGTTTTGGGCCTTAATTGAAGACCCAATGCATTACAATGAGACATCCAATTAAGCAGTTGGGCTAGTTGATGGTAACCCAAGACAGAATGTGTGTACCTTTTTGGGCAGTTGGGCCTACAAAAACCAAGCAAACACGCTATTGTTTGAACGCTAAGTACCAAAGAACCCGAATTTCCCATTATCTGAATCTGAAAGTTTGTGTCAAAGAAAAGTTGCCAGAGAATTTTAGTAAGTCGGAATTTTGATTTTGGTTGACAAGAACTAATGAATTATTCAAACTATACTGGGTGTAAGATAGAGATGAATTGTGTCTTTTACAATAAGTCTTTAAAGTCAAACCTTGCATGCTTACAATAAGGTGATCCAAAACAATTAATTCCTATTGCCATGAATTATGAGAACTCTTGTTTTTTTTGGGGAAAATATCCAGCATAGGTCATGAAACAATAAGGTGATCTAGAATTCAAGCCACACATAATTATCTAATTATTTTATCAATTGATCCAGAAGACCAAGCCCACTAACAAAAAGGATGTGACCCTTATCCCTTCATGAGTGTCCTCCTAAGTGAACCAATGACAATGAGATGCTAACCGAGGAACTTAAGAGATGGCCACCAAGTTTCACCTATGATAGGTGATACTTAAAATGACACAAATATCCTCACTTAACACTTCACTTCTAAGAGATTCTCTTCTATAAATAGTTATATTAACCATGAGAATAAGGATATTTTTCCACTCATTGCATTATATTGCACCTATACTAATTGGAGCGTTTTGCAGGTGCCCAACCTCCGATCTCTAATGCCTCAAAGCTTGAAGAAGGTGTTGCAGTGAGTCAATTCTTGACCAAGAAGTCCAATAACTCAGACAGAGCATCAATGTTAAGGAAAACTCAATATGTATGGTGTCTCAAAATGAGTTGTCCACTCAATATATGGGTCCAAAAACGTGTAAAAATACAAAGGAAAAGTTGTAGAAATTTACCCCCCAAAAAAAAAAGAGTTGGAGAAGAAAGAAATAATATAAAATGTAGAAATGTGCCCAAGTTTCTGAATTTCTCAGTTGCTTACTGTATGAATTCTTACTTATCCAATCATTATTATATTGACTCCAAAAAAAAAAAGTAACGTTTTGCATGTCAATACACAAAATTTTGTGTTTGAAGTTTCATGTAAACTGCCAGACATGGTCTCACTTGTCAAATTCATGACCACTTATGAAAGTTGCAACCAGGAGTCCACATGCCAAAAGCTCTCTGCTGGTGCCTCCGATCATTATTCGCCGTAATTGCTTAAAATAGTGTTTTTCCCTTAACAATCAAAGCTTATAAAGTGGGATAACAGTAAGGTATGTTTGGTCCAATCATTAAGAAAATTATGGACTCAAGGTCCCCCCAAAAGTAGAGTGACCTGTGCTTCATGGAGGTTATGCTCTGTAAGAGATGGGTCAAAGGCCCAGTGTCATATCTATATACTCATGTATGTGCAGAATGTATTGTTTTTACAATAAAAAAGAAATGGAAAGCTTTATATCAGGAATATGGTCTTGCTGTTTCTATTTCTAAATAAATAGCATTTGAACATTATATTAGGACCACAAACTTATGGAAGAAGTTAGAAGAGTAGGAAAGTAACATTTTGATACTCTTGTAGGGCACCCATTTAAAGTAGAAGACAACCTTTTTTCCTGAACTGAATATGTAGAATAGACTTAGTCAAGAAAATGAAAGAAAGAAAATGGAAAGTAAAGCAAACTGTATGATGTAAATCAAGCACAATTAGAGCATATGGGACAGAGGGGCTGTATAATTTTCATGGTGTCTTGAACGACTAATAAGCAAAAGCAAGTAATAATAAATCACTAGTAGTGGGTTAATAATTGAGGAGTCTGAATAATTTGTAGTATGTGGTATTTGACCCTCTTGTGCTGCCATGTTAAAAAAAAGAAAGCAAGCAATAATCATATAATCTTAGCTGCTGAGATGATTCAACCAATTTGAACTTAGGGATCACCATATCAAAGCTCTTTAAATAATTAATTATGATGCATAGGGTGGGAAAGAACAGCTTACAGCTACTAATCTAATATTTAATTCACATAAAGCTGCTTAAAATAAGTGCAGCTAGCCTATAGTTAAGTAGGATCCCAGACTCCAAAGTGTGTGTTCCGTAACTTTGGACCTTGAGTCTACATTTTTAGCCTCCAATTGACCATTGAAATACATATTTATTAGTCATATGGAGTGTGGACTATACCAGTTAGCATATGGAAGCAATTGAATAAAAGGTTAGGTAGAGATAAGCACAATACGGCATCTTCAAGGACAATATGTTATTAGGATTTGAAGGACAATAAGGAATTCTAATTAAGAAAAGCACATCACATGCTGCATTCTATACGGTGTTAGTAATACATACACAAGGACTAAATTAGTTCACCAAAACGGATCCCATGTTCCCAAAAGGGGATACAACACAGCGGAAGACACTTCATCAGTTTCTACATATTTTCTTTAAATTTTTCAAAACTATATTGGGCTTTGTTTCATTACACTTGTGACTATAAACAATTTCTCCTAAACTTTTGAGCAGAAGAGGTCCCAAGAACCAAAGAAGGTACAATTGACTGTTGAAGAACTACCCGACCAGTTCCCATTTCTTTGTGACCTTAATTTCTGAGGCTGTTAGCATTAGGCATCTTACTAAGTATTTTATAATTTCTTTTTCATTGATTAATGGACTAGGTGATTGAACGGTTATGATTTGTCGGCGAGGGAAGGCCTTTCTTTACTGTTGTCATGTTAGTGGATTAAGCTGAAAATTATAGCTGAACAGATCATTTAGTTAATATTTTGGGAGTGATTACTCTTTAATTATATGATCACAAGATATAAAGATAACATGAGCAAGCTATGCTTTAAAACCTTTTCCAGAGCTTGGTTGAAACTTGACCAACCGGTGAGATTATGGAATGGTAATTGGTAAATGCCTGTTTTCAAGACATGTCACATGGATTTATCGCGTAGTATTTGTCATCAGAGATTTGAAACCTCTGTCACTTTGAATATTAGAAATGATTAAAATTAAAAATTATTTAAATATTATATGATCATAATTTATTTTAATTTTAATTATTAAATCATATATGTGCATTTAAAGTTGAATTATAAAAGCGTATAACTTTTTTAATAGTTATATAATCTTTAAATAATTTTTAACCTTAATCTTTTATATCAAATTTAAAGTATGTTTGGTTTGGGATAAATGAGAGAGAAATTTTAAGAGAATAATTTTTTAAAAAGTTAGGCATGTTTGATTAATAAGAGGGTGTTCAGTTCATATTAAAGCAGTCGTTCAACAATTTTTTTTTTTTAAGTTGTTGGTACTGTTCTCTTCATTCAGTTTGGGTTCGAAGATGAAAAAAAAGTAAAAGCTTTTTTTCTTGTAAAAAGTTGTTAGACCAAAAGTTAAAATTTGAGTATTTTAAAAAAATTGTTAAAATTATTTTTTATTTTAAGATATAAATATTATTTTATCATCAATTAAATAATTTTTTTAATTAATTAAATAATTTTTTAATTATTTTATATTTCTTTTAATAATTTAATATATAAATATAATTTTTTTATATTATTTAAATAAAATTAATTAATTTAAAATTATTTTTTAATTAACATATTTAAACAAAAATATTTTTTTATAATAAATTATAATTAAAAATATTTTATATAATAATTAATTATTAAAATAATTTAATTTTCACAATTATTCCATTTAAGAGAATCATTAAAAATTCTAGAAATAAAATTTTCAGCTCTATTGGATTAAATTTTACTTAAAATAAGAGTGGCATAAAATTTCACCATCTCTCCCCACTTTAACACTCTTTACAACTCTCTCTCTCTCTAAAACCCCAGCCTCCATCAATGCACTCTCTCTCTGAATTCTGAAACCTTAGCTTCCATCAATGGCAAAGGCAGCGATGCCACCTTTCTCGTTCAGATCGCCACCAACACCATTGCGCACGCAACCTTCGCCGTTGCCGGAGATGAACGATCTTAGCCAGTTCTCCATCGCCGGCCACCCTCATCGCCTAGTTCTTCATGCTGTCGCCGGAATTGCCTCCAAATCATCCACCTCGACCTGACGACGACAATGATAGTAGATCAGGACAACTCACCTTCGATCAACAACTCTGTTTCACTCTATTTATTATTATTATTATTATTATTTGCAAAAGTTTTGTTTCCCTTTTATTGTACCAAACACCCTTAACTAAGGAGGAAGACAAAAAGTTTACCCTATTAATATTTATTCTATGAAAATTTTATACTTTAAATTCTTCCCCCTTAAAATTTGAGCATATACCAAATGCACCCTTAATATGAATGATTCACTTATCTCACATGTTAGAATGACTCTTCTTAATATATATATATAATGGTTGGATTAATTTAAGCTTGCCAAATTCAAAATGAAAACAAAAAAGCTTGTAATAATTTTTTGCTTAAAAAGTAAAAAATGCATTGATTGAGAGGCAATGTAGCTTCAAATAAGGTTTGATTAATATGAAACTTTATAAGCAGTGATATATATGATACAAATTTTCATTTCATCGAAGCGTTTTGTAAAAATATCTTATAATAACTTTTTTATTAGTGTTAAATTAATTTTAATATACACCTTTCTTTTTTTAATGAAACCCAATGTATTATCTATAATAAAAAAAACTACTTCAGTTCCTGGGCTAGAATTCTAGGCTAGGCCCTATAGAATTGGTCAATAAATATCACTGTTCAACCCATAAGATTTTATTGGTGGACCAAAATCCTGCATCCAAGCCCATATTATATAGGCACTGTGGTTGATCGATGGCAAAAGAGTTGACGGTGGCCCTTTGGATGTGACTTGGAAAAAGTATCGGGAATGTTTTTGTAGGCTTACTAATGGACATTTTGTATACTTCCAAAGTGTGTGATGGTGACAAGCTTGTATAAGGCTTTTGGTCATAGCTAGGAACTAGGATCATTGGTGCTACGTGTTTTACTTGATTTTGCCATGTTAACCACTCCTAACACATAACATGGCTTTTATATTTTTATTTTTATTTTTATTTTTTTGACATAAAACTTTCTTTATCTCTTTGGTAACCAGAAGAAACCAAGAATTTATGACTTTAAAAGGTTGACTATTGGTCAAGGAAGTAAGTTTATCCCATAATAAAATTATATTTCTAACTCCCGTCTACTTTTGACATTCTCTTTGACTGATTTTGAAAAATACTAGAAGGTTGAAGTTTAACTTGAGGTTTTCTATCCACTGACTTATTCATATAAATTATTATGCTTCTTATATTTAATTACACAGATTATAAACACTAAATTAAAAAAAAATCAAAAGCAATTTTCTTTGGAAGAGGAAAAAAAATAGAAATAATGATAAACTATGAGAAAAGCTGTATTGGAGCTCTCTTTTTCTTTTCACCTTTATCAAAAAATAAAGAATTAATTGTTAACAGCAGTGATGCAGAACATACATTAAACAATTAAACTAGCTCTTTAAAATAAATTTACTTCACTATCATTGGTCTCATTTAATTTTTTTACGAAATTCATTCAAAATATTTAACTAGTTGTGATATTTGTGAGCTCTCAAATGTAGGAGTCACTATTTTAAAAAAAAAGACTTTATTTAACTATAACTCTTGACTTAAAATTGTATGAACAATTAGTATGAATAAAAAAAAATATTGTAGGGGTAGTATTATTCAAAGAAATATTTGTAAAAAAGAAAGTAAATTATTTAGTGATGCGAGTGACTTTTATTGGAACTTTGGCAATTTATTGTATTTTCCAATATTAGAAAAATATGGGCGAAGAGGAAATACTTGAAAATGAAACTCTGGATTGAATATTTAAGGTGGGAAAATGGTTTTAATTTGACCGTTGCAATTGAGGAAAGCTTGCTCCATTTTATGTTTACGTATATACATACAGTTTGGTGTGTGAAATGATTGTTCTCTCATCTGAATGGTTGTGATGATCATTTATGCAAGCGACATAAATTTTGCGTTTCAACTTGGGACCACTTAAAATCTTATTACAAATGATGGACAGAACTTTTTCTTTTTATTCATTTTTTATTGTTTTAGTAACAATCTAAAACTATGATGAAAGTTAGCATTCTTAATAGACAAAATTGTGAACCCACAAAGAAAAACAAGAAGATTGTTTTCAAATGATAGAAGAAGTATTTTGGGCCACGGCAATGAAACTTTCACTCTATCATACTTATTGGCATTTGATGAGGGATTGTCTTCTTCATAACTAAAATTGAACATAAAATGCCAATTTCATGCAATAATAATAATATAAACTTTTTGTATGATTTTAGACAAATAGTTTTAACTTGTTTTTTTATCACAGGCATTTTCTGTATAAATCTATGTATTTCGTATTTCTAACTATTTTATGAGTAATAAATTAAAACAATTTCCCATTTCCCGGAAAAAAGGTTTTCTTATTAAGTTAAAAGTTATATGTGTTTTTATTGAAAAGTATAAATATTAATGGTTACATTACAGGTTAAAGGCAGTTTAAAGGGAGTCAGTCAACTTATCTCCCATTTTATCTTTCGCTCATGTTATTAGCCTCCATTCTTTGAGAGTATTGAAATGGGATGCTGTCATCCTCTTTTTCATGTGACAATTTTATTGTCTTTTTTTCTTTTTATTTTTGTGTATTTTTTTTCAATAATTTGTTTATATCTAATAGATATTGAGTTTAGTTGTTTTTGATCTATTTCTTCTTAATGACAGATTTTGTGATTTTATTATCCTTTTTATATAGGTTTTTTTGTTGTCCTTTTATAATTATTTTGGTTTTTAATTCTTAGAGTGTCTTTTGAATGTCTCTTTATAATTTATAATATCATGATAATTTTGTAAGTAGTGAGAGAGTTTTAGATTATTTTGAAAAAAAACATAATATAACCTTCAAGTTATATAGAAATTGATAGTCTTCAACTAAATAGCAGATTTACATATCATTTATTAGTTCAGATAATAGATTGTATTTATTTTATTATTTTTTTAAATTTAATATATTTTTTCTAATTTGTAAGTGCAGTTAAGTTCCAATCATAATAAATTTTATTTTTTATAAAAAAAAATTACATTATAGGTTGGAGTATTCAAATTGATAGCCTTCTCATAAAGAATGAGAGAGCTTGTCATTAAATAAAAGCTTACTATATCTTTTTATTTCGCAACGTATTTCTACATTTTTTGACCATGAGATGAATCTTTTCGGGTGTAAAATAATACAGTTAGATATTTCTTAAATTAATGTCTTCATAACGCAAACTTTTTCATTTCTTAAAAAAGCAGTTCACTTATCGTTGTGCTCAATCCTGTGAGTAAAAATAAGTTGTGTTTTGCACGAAATTGAAGTGATACCTATATGCACGGCTATTAACATAGGATTCAAACTTATAATTATGGATTTAGCTATACAAATTACTTGTCGAGAACTATGAAGTTACATTTTAAAATATGTATGTGAAATATGAAAAATAATGGATGAAAATAACTTTCAAATAATGTATAAAAACAATAATCTAAAAACACATCTAATTAAGATATATTATAAGTTAATATTAAGCAACCTCGACCTGATACGAGGATGGGGATTTCAATATCAAAAGAGCAACTTTTATAAAAAAAAATTTACATAATCCTCGTATTTCTGTAATCGAGTAAAAATTAGACTTTTAAGTGATTCAAATAAAACGAACCTATTAAAAACTAAAAAAGTAGAGTTCACATTATATATATACTCATGTTAAGCTTGTGATTTTTTTTTAACAAATATATATATATGTGTGTATATATATATATATATGTGTGTGTGGGAGGGCTTGAAGTTGTATTTTTGGTTATTAAATTAGCATTAGTACTTTAATATAAATAAAGTTTTTTAAAATGAATTTATTTTTAAAATAAGTAAATAAATATATATCTACACTTAATTTGATAAAATACATTAAAATATTAATATATTAAATTATCTAAAATTAAATATATTCTTAATTATTTACTTTAAATGTATATCCAATTTAGAGTAATCTTACTTCTTTCTTGTGGTGTATTTTTTGTTTATAAATATATTTAACATAATGTGATATAAGTATCATCTATGACAACAAAATTTTGGAAAAGAATGACAAAAATTTAAACAAGATGGTAACTAATATTTATTACTTAGATTAAATACTTTTAGCAATTTAAAATAAGTGTGCATTTGATTTTTTTTAAAGAAAAAGACTTTCCTGAAAACGTTTAAAAGAAAATTTTTAAGTAGTTTTTTTTTTAATCCTTGGACGTCGAGGAGGATTGTAACAACATGTGACAACTGATAAAGTCCGTAAAGGGACAAAAGAAAAAAAACATATAAAAAACACAACTACCTCAGTTTCTTAGTTTATTGCCTGTTTACTTTAATCTGCTTGGACCGACTGGAAAACTTGCTACCCGGACTCCGGATCGATCCCATTTTTTGGCACAATGAATTTTTTCGTCAACCCGAGTGACTTGTTTGGACAGTTTAACCTAAGTTTTTAGTTATTTTTTCTTTAGGTTCTAAAAGTGTAATTTTTAAGATTTGAACATGATATCTTAATTTTTTTTAATAAAATATATTTTATTATTAAACTACATGTTCTTATTAAGTAATGTTTTTAATTTTTTAATTTATATTATTATTTAACAAATTTAATTTTAAAAATTGAAAATAAATAATTATCATTGTTAACTTAGTTATATCATTAATATTTTTTTCATATGATATATAATGTATTTTTTCATATAATAAATTTTTATATAAAATACATTTTTATATAGTATTTTTTTAAATATTATTCATTTAATTTTTTATTAAATCACTTAATTTGCGGTTAGACCGTTAACCTATTAATCTAACCTTCAGACTAAATCCACCTCCGATCTGGATATATAAATATGATCTCACAATTCGTTACTAGGGATACAACGGGGCATGGTGGGGACAGGTAGTAGCCCCCGTCCCCGCTTTTCCCACGAATAATATCCGCCCCGCCCCACCCATATCCGCGCGAGTGCTTTATCTTTCCCGAAGTAAGCGGGTATCCGCGAATATCCGAGATATCCAATAAATTGTAAAAAAAAATTAAAAAAAATAAATAAAATAAAATAAAAAAATAAAAAATGAAAAAAAAGTATAATACTATAATTTTTAAAATTTATCCAACACAACTTAATCTAAAAATAATATCAAATACCTAAAATACTTTTAATTTATATAACTTTACAATATTTTAATTTATATAATTAAGTTTTTTAATAATTTTATATAAAATATTTATATAAATTTTTTTTTGGTATGCTTATGGGGATGCGGGGAACCATCCTCCCCGTCCCGTTTATTAAACGGGGATAACACTAAACCGTTATTTATATCCGTGGGAGAAATTTGACGGGTATTATTTGCCTCCGTCACGGGTATTACTGCGGAGCGCGGATAAAATTGTCATCCCTATTTGTTACTTTCTTTCTCATCTGATTTGAAACTCTAAGGTGCAAAATTATATATATATATATATATATATATATATATATATATATTTTATTTACACCAATATTTTTAATTTAATAATTTTAAAAATTTAATTTACGAAAAAGATAATAATAATCTCTCACATTAATAAGGAGAAAGAATAATAAAATATAATTCATCGAAGAGATTTTATTTTTTAATTTTATTTATTAATGTAAGAAATAATATATTATTGACTATAATTTATAATTTTCTAATATTTTATTTATTTTAACAACTTATAAAAAAATCATAGATAGAAAGATTAAAATTCAGCATATAAATTCATTAAAAAAGTATTTTTGTGTATAAATATATAAAAAAGTTGAACACTGTTGACATTGTATGAATAAATAAAAAAAGTCGAAATTGAATAATTATTTTATAACAATAGCGTATCACTAGTTTTATAAAATCATTATAATAATTCAACTACATGTTAAAAATAATCTTTCTACGTTCTTTATTTTATTATTTTTTTTACTGGTGCTTTTTTCCTATTTGATAAACAATAACAATAATATAAACTATTTTAGAATTTGCATTGAGTATGATTAGAAATGAAAATTTATTATGTGATATCATGAGAAACTTTTTAATAATATATTATTTTTGTTCACAAAATAAAAATAGTTTATTATTTTTTAATTTAGTAAGCAAATTAAGTCAATAACTGAAATATATTAATTCATTAAAATCAAATTTCATTATTCTTTTTCTTTATTAATGTAAGATTTTACTATTATATCTCTTTATTAAATTAAAAAATTTAAAATTATTAGATTAAAATAAAGTGAGAAATTAGGTGTAAGTTTTATCTTAAAATTTACATATAGTATAAGTAGATTTCCTCACATTACACAAGTGTAAGTATGAAGAGTTACACTCAATCTTGGAAAGTTAATTTTATTTTAATCTAATGATTTAAGATTATTTTATTTAATGAAGAGAGAAAATTTAACTCTTGTCTCTACTCTCTATGTATTAAATATTTTTTTTAAAAGTAATGTATATAAATAGATAATTTTATAATATTTGTTAAGAAATATAGATTCGTTGTATTTTAATGTATATTGAAAATTTTGATCTGAGTATATTGAAAATTTTGAAAAAATATATATCTTTAATTTTTAATTATAAATAAGATAATTCATAACTCAATATTTTAAAATCTCTATTACATGTTATGAGCTTGTTACTCTTTTTTGTTTTTCGAATTATGAGGAGCTTCTTACTTTTCAATATACATATTTACAAATACTTTCATTTATATAAATTATTTTTTTATTACGGAAAGATGATGTTCAAATTAACTTATGTACATATTGACTAATTTACTTTATCGATCCGATTAAAGCAAGGTCATTCATGTCAAAAATAAAAAATTTACAATGACATTCCTTACGACATAGTTCCAAGAAATTATAGTTACAATATTTATTTAATATTTAAATTTCTTTTATTCGATGAGGGATTTTAGATATTTTATAAATAAATTTATATTTTTTGATTAACATAAATTTATATATTTTAAACATTATGTAGCATACTGACTATTTTTATAAATAAAAGTTGAAATAAAATCTAATCAAATAAAAAAGTATTTATAATTATGTATATTAATTAAGATGTAAGAAACATGGAATAAATCAGTCAAAAGAAAAAGAAACATGCAATAAATAAATCAGTCAGAAGAAAAATAAAAATGCAATAAAGTGTTTAATATATTGAGTTAAAATTTAATTTATTTATTCTTAATAATTAAAGTTATAAAATGTTCAAATCTACGTATATATTGTTTTTAAATTTTCTAAATAGAGAATTTAGTTAAATTATCTCTTTTTATTTAAGTCAAATTACTATTATCTATATTTAATAATGTGAGATTGTATATAAAAAAAAGCATAACAAAAGAAAAAAATTTAATGCAAGATTTCATTATTTTCTTTCTTCATTAAATGGAATAATTACTATTATCTGTATTTAATAATGTGAGATCGTATATAAAAAAAGTATATCAAAAGAAAAAAAAATGAATGCAAGATTTCATTATTCTCTTTCTTCATTAAATGGACTATTTTTATAAATAAAAATTGAAATCAAATCTAATAAAATAAAAAAATATTTATAATTATGTATGTTACTTAAGATGCAAGAAACATGGAATAAATCAGTCACAAGAAAAAGAAACATAAATAAATAAAATCAGTCAGAAGAAAAAGAAAAATGCAATAATTGTTTAATATATTGAGTTAAAATTTATTCTTAATAATTAAAGTTATAAAATGTTCAAATCTATTTATATATTGTTTATAAAAAGAGCATTTCGTTAAATTCTCTCTTTTTGTTTAAGTCAAACTACTATTATCTATATTTAATAATGTGAGATTGTATATAAAAAATAAGCATATCAAAAGAAAAAAAATTAATGCAATATTTCATTAATATCTTTTTTCATTAAATGGAATAAATTTAAACCTTTAGATAAAAATAAAAAACAACGGTCAGATATTAGATGTAACTCTTTAGACTTATATATATGTATATATATATATATATAAATAAGAGATTAATTATATTTATATAAGTCAAAATTATTATTATATTATTAAATAATTTTTTATTGAATAATTTTTTCATTAATTTTATTGTTTAATTGAAAATTCATATCATATAAATTATATTTATGAAATTTTACATTAATATAAAATTATTTAATATTTTATATATATACGTCAAGATTAATATAATATATACTTTTAAAATATCTAAAAATAAGAACTACTTAATTATATTATTACTAATGTTTAACTTTTTTAAAACTTGATACAAATGATCAAAGTATTAGATAATTATAATTCAATGATTTGATCGATAAAAATGATATTTTATAAAAATCTATTAGGTAATATAAGCATGTCAAGTTTTATACTAGTATAAGTTAATCATTCATTATATATATATATATATATATATATATATATATATATATATATATATATAATGTTACATCTTTCTAATATTATTCTTAATATTTAATGAAGTAAATATTTTAAGAAAAATTCTAATATATTGAAAAGTATTTAATTCTTACTTATAATGAATTGCTAACCTCCATATTTTCTTGTGAAAGTTACCAACCTCTAAACCTAATTTCGAACCAAAAACTCACTTTTTTTTTTGAAACATTTTAAATTGAGTAAATTACACTTACCCCTATTCAGGTTTGATGATATTACACTCAACCTCATTCTTTTTAAAAATGACACTCACCCCCATTAATTGATCAAGTTACATAATTGTGTAAATATTATCAGTTAAAATCTATATAGTTTTCAAAATTCACAATTATTTATAAAAAAATATTTTTTTTAAAATAATATCAGTCCCATTCTTTTTCAAAAATGACATTCACCCCTCAATTAATTGATTAAGTCACATAATTGTGTAAATATTATCAATTAAAATCTATAGAGTTTTCTGCATTCACAGTTATTTATGAAAAACCGTGTATATTAAAAATAATCAGCAGATATCTTGAAAACCTTACAAATTTTAATTAGTAATATTTATATATAATAATATTTTTTTAAAAAAAACTTTTACAATTTTCTCTCGTGTGGGTGGATAAGGAGTTTTTTGAAAAAATATATACATTTTTTAACTAGTAATGTTATTAAATTTTAACGATAAAAAAATATTATTAGATTTAACGATAATATTTATACATAATAATATTTTTTTAAAAATTTTTTTTCATAAATAACTATAAATGCTAAAAATTTTATAGATTTTAACTAATAATATTTATACAATTATGTAACTTGATTAATTAATGAGGGTGAATGTCATTTTTAAAAAAAAATGAGGCTGAATATAATATTATCAAACTTGAAGGAAGGTGAGTGTAATTTACTCTTTTAAATTTATAGTAAGGGACTGTCGACACTCCTACATGTCTTTTTTTTTTTTTCAAAAATGAAAATTTATAAGTATTGAAACTTAACGGAACTTATAAAACAAAAAAAATATATCAAATCTGAAAAAAGAAAATAATAAATATAAGTTATAATCTGAGCTAACTAATAATTTGTATATTTGCTCTTAGCCTGAACATTATTGATATCTAAGCATCTTTCATAATGAAGACCAACACAAAAAATATTACAGTTTAAAGAGTGTATTATATTTCCTCTCAAAATAAATCTAAAACTCTCTCTTACTTATAAAATCATCAAGATATGACTAATTACAAAAGGATAACTGATAAAAGATATTCTAAAAATTAAAAACTAAAAGACCCATAAAAGGAATAATAAAAAGTATTCTAAACACATATATGTCCAATTTAATGAAAAAAAAGTAAAAAATGTAATTAAATTAGGAATTTTTTAATATATATATTTAAGAATTCAAAATAAAACAATTAAATAAAAAGTATAAACATTTAATGTCTTAAAAATTTTAAAATTATTTAATATTTTTAAATAATTAAAATAACTAATAAATATTATTTTTAATTTTTAACATATATTCTAAAAATATACGTAAATAAAATTCATTAAATTAAATAAATTTTTGTTTAAAATAAAATAATACAATTATCAATTATTTTTAAAAAGAAAACATAAATTTTTTTATTCAAAATGTAGATGTTAAAATTTGTTTGTTATCAAATAGACAAAATTTAGATTTATTTTATTATATTTATTATATTTATATTACTAATTAAGTTATAATATATGTATATTTTTAAAAAATATTAATAAATATATATTATAATTTAATTAATAAAATAAATATAATCAACATAAAAAATAAACTTAAATTTATCTTATTAAATTTCCTTGAAGCACAATACTCCAAGACACTGTTTACCGGATTCTAAATTTATGGCTTTGACAACCAAACCTTGATTGATTCATATGCTGTAATTTACAACCACTGTTAAACCCATCACACTATAAAACCACACCTCACACCTCTCTCCTCCCAAGCTCATGTTCTCTCCATTTCCTTTGACTACTGTCTAACAACACAACACTCACCAAGTCACTCACTCTCTTATAACACATACTCTCTGTCTCTCTACTCCTTTGCTGGAAGCTAAGGAAGTTGATAAAACCAAAAACGACATTGACACTTCCTTCACTGCAGAAATAGATAGCAAAAGGGGTTGTTTCAGATCTCCTTCATTCAATGCCCACAAAAAGTTACATTGCCTAGATCTCCTTCTTCATTTCATTGAGCCACGAGTCACTTTAAAAATCTCATTTTTTCACTTACCCTTTTTCTATTTCTTTCTTACTTTGGAAGGTTGTGTTGTATAGTGGGCTTGTTGTTGTTGTTGTAATGGCTGAAGCTGCTGAGCCTAAAGCATTGCCTGAGGCAGAGAAGAAGAAGGAGCAGAGTTTACCCTTTTACCAACTCTTTTCATTTGCAGACAAGTATGACTATCTGCTCATGATCTCTGGAAGCATAGGAGCCATTATTCATGGCTCATCCATGCCTGTTTTCTTCCTTCTCTTTGGTGAAATGGTTAATGGTTTTGGCAAAAACCAGATGGACTTGAAGAAAATGACAGAAGAAGTGTCAAAGGTTTCTCAATGCTCATTTCATTCAAAATTCTCAAAACACCATCTTTCTTAGCAAATTCATCTCAGATCTGGGATCTCACACTTTTCCTTTTTTCCTTTTTCTTATCATCATCATTGCAGTATGCTCTCTATTTTGTGTACCTTGGCCTTGTTGTTTGCATATCATCCTATGCAGGTATGCCATTCTTTTCCTTATTCAATTTTTCAACCTTAACTCTATTATTTCTTTCTTTCTCTTATTTCCATTTTCTTTTGTCCTCACCTGGGAAAGAAGATTGATCACACTTGTTGGACCATTGCTTTTTTAGATTATGTGTGTGACTCTTGTAGCCACTTCACATCAAACGTTTGGACTGTGATCCCCACGTGTTGTGTCAACATAGCACACTCGTCCTTTTCTTCTTTCATTTGTCAGTCTCACCATTTCGATTTCCCTGCCTAACATTATCTAACACCCTATTCTCATCTTTATCATATCTTGTATTAACATTAATTATGGTACACATTGTTATTACCCATATTAATAATTGAACTACCATGCTTCACAATTATTTAAAAAAATTTAAAAAAGCAAAAATTATTATTATTATTATTTTATAAAAAATCTGCTGATGATGAATTTATTTCTATCAATTTTCCAGAAATTGCATGCTGGATGTACACTGGGGAGAGGCAAGTGAGCACACTGAGAAAGAAGTACTTGGAAGCAGTGTTGAAACAAGACGTTGGTTTCTTTGACACAGATGCTAGAACAGGAGATATTGTTTTCAGTGTTTCCACGGACACACTGCTTGTTCAAGATGCTATCAGCGAGAAGGTGCTTTGAATTTGCCATCTTTCTATGTTATTTTTTCCTCTATGTTATGAAAAAAATAAAAATAAAAAACAAAATATAGAGAACATGACTTTCTGGGGTAGTTGGTTTTCATTAAAGTGGGTCCCATATATGATCATAACACAAAGTGGTGCACGTTAGCTAATACTGCTTAACCTGCGCCGGGGACATGGTCACATAGTTACATAGCTTGAGGTTGCACATGTTGTTGCACTGTGTGATAGTTTTCATGAATTGTATAGTAAATTTTGTTAGTTTAACTTTGTGGCTCATTGGAATGTGCAGGTTGGGAACTTCATACATTATCTGTCAACGTTTCTGGCAGGACTGGTGGTTGGTTTTGTGTCAGCATGGAGGCTAGCACTTCTAAGTGTTGCAGTGATTCCAGGCATTGCTTTTGCTGGTGGATTGTATGCTTACACCCTCACAGGCCTAACATCAAAGAGTCGTGAATCCTATGCAAATGCTGGCATAATTGCTGAGCAGGTGAGGTTAAACCATTCATGGTTGAACATCATGAACATGTTGCTATATATGGAAGTAACAAAAAAAATGTTAATTTCAAAAGCTTGGTTGAGTTGGTTCTGTGTATGTTCTATTTCCCTCTACAGTACCTTTTTTACCGTTCATTTTCTTCTGGGGTTGAGGAAAAGATTTAATCCTCCTACTTTTGAGTAAAGGCAGCGCATGCTCTACTACTTCCATATGAATTTGCGCCTTTTTTTTAAGTTCAGGGAATGTTTAACGTATGAAATGATGTTTTGTCATGTGCAGCACTCATGAAAGTTCCTAGCTTTTCTATTTGTAGGGTAAAAAATTCAAAAAGCATGATGATGGTCTTGTGTTTCTCTAGTTTATTATGCCATGTCTTAGTCTTTGCTTACAATTAAGTATTGGAAAGAAAGTTAAATTTTTGCCTAAAATTGCTTCCTTTTCATTGTTTAAGATCTCATCCTTTACATTGATTTCCATAATCATTGGCTCAAAAAATGAAGCCATTAAAAAAAAACAGATCAATATAGGGACTAATTAATCTCTATTATCTGCAATTTGAACAGGCCATTGCACAAGTTAGAACTGTTTACTCTTATGTTGGGGAGAGCAAGGCACTGAATTCTTATTCTGATGCAATACAAAACACACTGAAGCTTGGATACAAGGCAGGAATGGCTAAAGGTTTGGGCCTAGGATGCACATATGGGATAGCTTGCATGTCCTGGGCACTAGTATTTTGGTATGCTGGAGTTTTTATCAGGAATGGACAGACCGATGGAGGCAAGGCATTCACAGCTATTTTCTCTGCCATTGTTGGTGGAATGTGAGACCTCAATTTGTGAATTTGAACAACTTTTGATGATTCTGTTAACTTCTGATGAAGTCTTCCTTTGATCATGAACATTTATTTGCTTCTTTCTACAGGAGTTTGGGTCAGTCATTTTCAAATTTAGGAGCTTTCAGTAAAGGCAAAGCAGCTGGATACAAATTGATGGAAATCATCAAGCAGAAACCCACCATAGTAGAAGATCCATCAGATGGGAAGACCTTGCCTGAGGTTAATGGCAACATTGAATTTAAGGATGTCACTTTCAGCTATCCATCAAGGCCAGATGTGATGATCTTTCGCAATTTCTCAATCTTTTTCCCTGCTGGAAAAACTGTTGCGGTTGTTGGTGGTAGTGGATCTGGAAAGAGCACTGTTGTTTCCTTGATAGAAAGGTTCTATGATCCAAATGAAGGTAACTATACACTAATTCACTTGTTAAAAGATAGCAAGTTTTGATCTTGGATGAACAACTATGCTGATCTTTTTAAAATGGTCAAGCAGGTCAGGTTCTGCTAGATAATGTGGACATTAAGACACTTCAACTAAAATGGTTACGCGATCAAATTGGGTTGGTGAATCAAGAACCTGCACTCTTTGCAACTACCATTCTTGAGAATATACTATATGGAAAACCTGATGCAACAATGGCTGAGGTGGAAGCTGCTGCTTCTGCTGCAAATGCTCATAGCTTTATTACCTTGCTTCCTAATGGCTATAACACTCAGGTGGCTAATAATTTTCAAGAATAACTAAATTGTACCCTTTCTTTTTTTGCTTAAAATTGATCATTTGGTACTAGTCAAGGGTGTGTGAATCTATGTTTTCTGTTTTATTACCAGGTAGGTGAGCGAGGAGTGCAATTATCTGGAGGCCAAAAGCAGAGAATTGCAATTGCCAGAGCTATGCTGAAAAATCCAAAGATCCTTCTTTTGGATGAAGCAACAAGTGCTCTTGATGCAGGATCTGAAAGCATTGTTCAAGAGGCACTAGACCGTCTCATGGTTGGAAGAACAACTGTGGTTGTTGCCCATCGTCTATCAACCATAAGGAATGTTGACACCATTGCAGTTATACAACAAGGGCAAGTTGTTGAGACAGGAACACATGAAGAACTGATTGCCAAGGCAGGCACCTATGCTTCACTAATTAGGTTCCAAGAAATGATTGGAAATAGGGACTTGTCCAACCCATCAACTCGCCGGACACGCTCATCGCGGTTGAGCCATTCGCTGTCAACAAAGTCCTTAAGCCTCCGGTCTGGAAGCTTGAGGAACTTGAGCTACCAGTACAGCACTGGAGCTGATGGCCGCATTGAGATGATATCAAATGCTGAAACAGATAAGAAAAATCCAGCTCCTGATGGATATTTCTTCCGTTTACTCAAGCTAAATGCTCCTGAATGGCCTTACTCAATCATGGGAGCTGTTGGTTCTGTTCTTTCTGGATTTATTGGCCCAACTTTTGCTATTGTTATGAGCAACATGATTGAGGTATTTTACTATAGAAATTCTGCATCCATGGAGAGGAAGACTAAGGAGTATGTTTTCATATACATTGGAGCTGGTCTTTATGCAGTTGGTGCTTACTTGATACAACATTACTTTTTTAGTATCATGGGAGAAAACCTCACTACAAGGGTTAGAAGAATGATGCTTGCAGGTGTGTGTGTAATTCTCTAGTTTACCTTAGTCTTACATTTTCTTCCAACACTTTTGAAAATACTGCCAATGTCTTAATTTTTATTTATTTATGGTTATTTTCTCAGCTATGTTGAGGAATGAAGTTGGATGGTTCGATGAGGAGGAGCACAACTCAAGCCTTGTTGCAGCTCGCCTTGCCACTGATGCAGCTGATGTGAAGTCTGCTATTGCTGAGAGGATATCAGTAATACTGCAGAACATGACATCCCTCCTCACTTCTTTTATAGTTGCTTTCATAGTGGAATGGAGGGTTTCCTTGCTCATCCTGGCAACCTTCCCTCTTCTTGTTCTAGCTAATTTTGCTCAGGTAAACTCACCAGCCTCATCTCTAAGCATATTTTCTTGGGAAAAAGATTCTTACACACCCAAAATTTCTCACCAGTGTCTCTAAATCGATGTGTCAAAAATTAGCCAAGTGTATCGATTGGTTAATGGACTAATAACATGTTTTAAAAAAATTTGTGACTTGTTGGAAACTGTTAACCAATCATTATATGCCATTAACCAAATTTTAACGCATTAACCATTGTAATAATGGTATGTAATTTTTGTTGTCCAAATAACAGGACTTATTTCCCTCACCCCAAGACCACAGCATGGCATAAGATGTTGTTTAAGCTTCATACAAAAGTGGAGTTTTTTTTATAGAAAAAAGACTCACAAGCATTTTATTATTATTATTATTTGCATGTGTTGACCCAAGACTAGGGGTAAGTGGTAACTCTATTTTAACGTCAGATTCTTATTACTAGTGTTAGATCCCTAGTGCACTTGCCCTTCTACTTTGAGAATCTTACTTCACAAACAAGCTGGCATTAAACGACAAAAGCTAAAACAACAAAGACAAACAATAGTTGAACGGTACACGTGCTCTTCCAGTTCCAGTGCATTAACTAATAAGAAATATAAAATATATTGGCATATATTAAAAGCTCATTAATGGCAGTGAAATTTTATTATATGGGGGTATAGATTCCATAACTGACCACCAATTTCGATGCCACACTGAGACTAGAGTAGTCTTCCTGCAGTTCTGCTATTCAACTTTCTTTAGAATATATTAGATTATTATGGATTCTGATATTCTAAGGCAAATTGTTTTTTTTTAAATTTATTTTAAGGGAAAAAATGCCCTTCATTGGTATTCATGCAAGGAAAATCCTTGCAAAGCTAGCATCTCTTTTTTTTAATAATATTTTTTGGGTACTGGGTACTGGAAATTTATCAGTCTAAAGAGGAAACTTCATGTATGATTTTCTTATTCATATATTTCCTACAAACCCCAAACCTTTTAATTTGCCTAGGAACCTGAACTTTTTTTTGGCTTCCCACCCGTGATCATTTTAATTCTTTTTCAGTTCTAGTTTGTCCAGACCTGTGATCTTTATGTTTATTATATTATTATTATTTTGCAGCTATTATATATTCTTTTTTGTTTTTTTTGTATTTCTTACTGAGGTTGTTTGGCTGAAATGTGAAATACTTGTGTGTTTCTGATAACACGTATATTTTAACCTTTGGAGATTTTGACTGCGCACGTGATACCATGTGGCTGGCACTTGCTGCATTTACATGTTTTCAGCTGTATATAGATAAAATTTCAGCTGTTTAGTTTAGAGTACATGCATGTAAGTGATTTGGATACAGACACGTGGAGTTTCTAACTTGCTCTCGTGTGCACATTACTCCCCTCACAGCTCTACTCCAATCTAAATTGTTTGGTGTAGTAGATTTTGATAGAAAATGAGGAAGTATTTTTTTTGTACATAAGAAATAATTTATTTATATAGACTAATCTCTAGTCAACTACATTTTTTTTTTAAATTTCTCCAAATCTTCTGTATTCCAATATTTTATCATAAAAGTAAGGCGTGCTCTAATATGATTTTCATTTTTTTAATAAGATTTTAGCAAAAAACTACAAGTTTTGAGTTATTTTAATTGTTGTAACTTTTGTCTTACTTTGTGTAAAAATAAATTTTTTTATTTAAGCATATAAGTTTTTTATTGTGCACATTTTTCACGGGAATTACCCCCACGAGGTTAAAGCGTAAAAGTAGTTATTATTCTGGCTTTTGCTTTTGTGTTGATGATTCCCATGGAAAAATATGCTAAGTAAAAAACTATGTAATTAGGAAAAATCTCAAATTTTAATAATTGTTTTTTAACACCTATTAATTCATATTAAGTTGAGAATTTTAATTTTTTACACTAATAGTAAATAAGAGACGTGTTTCATTTGTAGGAAAAATTTTAAATAATTTTTCCAACAGATGTAATTAGTCACTTCTTTACATTTTAATGAATCAAAATTAAAAATTTAAACTAATGCTAAGTGTGATATATTCAAGAGTCTCATGTAATAAATATTAACTTTATTACATAAATAACATTTTGGGGATAACATTGAATTCCCCTTAAATCTCACACTTAGCATTATTTAAAATTTATCACCTTT
This sequence comes from Ormosia semicastrata, assembly GCA_029884595.1. Classification (NCBI taxonomy): domain Eukaryota; kingdom Viridiplantae; phylum Streptophyta; class Magnoliopsida; order Fabales; family Fabaceae; genus Ormosia; species Ormosia semicastrata. The sequence goes on along the minus strand of JAQQTO010000021.1, from coordinate 7,679,452 downwards.
ACATGCATCGTTTTCAAACTGATAGTAACAATCAAGTTCTGAATTTATCCTGTAACGGGCAGTGTTCTACATTTTGCGCATGCTCTTGGCACAGTGCCAAAAATAGACTGATTGGTTAGGGATGTACCTTCCAATCTATCAATGTCTTTTAATGTAGTAGGTGTCCATGTTAGATGAACCATCTGTCTCCAGGTCCCACCCCCTTTAGCCCTTTTGGCTCTTTTCTGTGGATTTTGGTGAATTTATATTCACCCAAATAAACCTGTTACCAAAATGAATAGATCATTGCCGTTGGTGACATAGGAAAACTCTTGCATAAACATGGGTGTACTAGGTTAATAAATTATTGACATATTATTAATTATAGTAGTTAATTATTAATTAATTATAATAATTAATAATTAATTAATGATGTGTTAATAATTTATTGACTTAATGCACTTAACTTATATGCACCAAGTTTATGCAAGTATTTGTATGGTGACTTGTTATTGAAAATTCCTTTGCCCAATCTTGGTAGAAGCATGCCTTCAATTGTTGAAGTTACCGTTATACTTTCAGTCATTATTGCCCTTCAAAGGATGACTCTCTTGCCTTGCATTGATTTAGTTGCCAACAAGACCAATATGATAGATTCATAATTCAAGGCTATGCATGGTGTGAGCAATTTGGAGTAAGAAATGGAAGAGATCAACCACAAGCAAGTTCAATTACTTTCCTCCAAATTGCTCTTACCAAACAAAACACATAAGAAATTAAAAACAAAAATACAAGAAAACTAAGTGCTTCTATAGTTTAATGTTCCTATCTAATTTGCTGAACTTCCTTAGGATTTATTTGTATCAAATTATCAATAATTTATCTTATTAGAAGTTAAAAATCCAAGAATGTTATGCAGATGACTAATTAAGTGCTAACAATGAGTGTTGCTATATGTCTTTGGATTCTACAGCAACTATCTCTTAAAGGATTTGCTGGAGACACAGCCAAGGCTCATGCAAAGACAAGTATGATAGCAGGAGAGGGAGTAAGCAACATCAGAACGGTTGCAGCATTCAATGCTCAAAACAAGATGTTGTCCGTCTTCTGCCATGAGCTCCGTGTCCCACAGCTTCACAGCCTGCGCCGGAGCCAAACTTCCGGCCTCTTGTTTGGCCTCTCTCAGCTTGCCCTTTATGCCTCTGAGGCTCTCATTCTATGGTATGGTGCACATTTGGTAAGCAAAGGGGTTTCAACCTTCTCAAAAGTCATCAAGGTCTTTGTGGTCCTTGTCATCACAGCAAATTCAGTAGCAGAAACTGTGAGCCTTGCGCCGGAGATAATTCGGGGTGGCGAAGCTGTTGGCTCTGTGTTCTCAATTCTTGACCGTGCAACTAGGATTGATCCTGATGATCCTGATGCTGAACCGGTTGAATCGGTTCGCGGGGAGATTGAACTTAGACATGTAGATTTTGCATACCCTTCAAGGCCTGACGTAATGGTGTTTAAGGATCTTAACCTTAGAATCCGTGCAGGTCAGAGCCAAGCTCTTGTAGGAGCAAGTGGTTCAGGGAAGAGTTCTGTTGTTGCACTGATAGAGCGTTTCTATGATCCCATTGCTGGTAAAGTCATGATTGATGGAAAGGACATTAGGAAGTTGAATTTGAAGTCATTGAGGCTTAAGATTGGTTTGGTGCAACAAGAGCCTGCACTGTTTGCAGCAAGCATTTTTGAAAACATTGCATATGGCAAGGATGGTGCCACTGAAGCTGAGGTAATTGAAGCTGCACGTGCTGCCAATGTGCATGGTTTTGTTAGCAGTTTGCCTGAGGGTTACAAGACCCCAGTTGGTGAGAGAGGGGTGCAACTCTCTGGTGGCCAAAAGCAAAGGATTGCTATAGCAAGAGCTGTTCTCAAAGACCCCACAATACTTCTACTTGATGAGGCCACAAGTGCACTTGATGCTGAATCTGAGTGTGTCCTACAAGAAGCCTTGGAGAGGCTAATGAGGGGTCGCACCACAGTGCTTGTGGCTCATCGTTTGTCAACCATCAGAGGGGTTGACAGCATTGGTATGGTGCAAGATGGGCGCATTGTGGAGCAAGGAAGCCATGCTGAACTGGTCAGCAGGCCTGAGGGAGCATATTCTAGACTCTTGCAGCTACAACATCATCACATATGAGAGAGTTTTTTATTTGATAAATATGATCTTCTTGTGGGTTCATAATTATGTTTGGGTCCCATTAACCTCATGCTTTGATTTTTCTTTTTAGATGTAGATATGTGTCATATGAGGTTTGTACCTTGAGGACAAAGTACTCTATTTCCAATGGAGTAGCAAGTATTATATTAATCACATATCAATGGTGCATAAGCATGTTATCTATCTGGTTATTTGAGATTTTCTTGTACTTTCCTATTACTATAATGCAGCTCAAACAACTGCTTGCCTTGCTGCACTTGCTTTTTTCTCCTTGCATGTGTTTGTTAACATGATCTTTTCTCAGTTAAAGATAAACATAACTTTTTCTATGGGGGGCCCTAAGAGGACTAGTGGCACTGATTTGAATCAAACAACAATGAAAGACGTACTTATATCTTTTTAACAAAATGGAGACACAATCAGTTGAGGCATATGGTCTGAATTATTGTAAATGAGGGATGGGTGAAACATTATTTTATATATGCTTTCAAATCTTTAAAATGAGTAATGACCCACTTGATGCTGTCTAGAAGGATTTCCCTCTTTGGTCACTCATTGAACATGAAGGGAACTTTATCACTACAATTAACTAAAATTGAGTGCACCTTTATCTCTCTTTTCTCTCTGGGATTTTGGGAATATGTATGGCCCATAGACAACATCAGTTAACCAAGGACAGATCTTCATCCTTTATCACATGGATCAGACTTACTTGTAACCTTCACTGAAAAGGATGCTACCATCCATATCTGTACTTGGTCTGCCAGAAAAGTAAACAGAGAAAGCTACAAGAGAGCTTGGCCCCTTTAAGGTCCTAAAAACATTTGCAGTTCCAATGCATTGTCAGTGTGATAAGAGGAAAGTTGTGTTTGAGGGGAGGGGGTGGTGAAGACAAAGGCATATGGCTATTAGCAGGAGCAATAGAGAAATTGATGGGTGAGGAAAATAGAGATCCAATGGGGTGGAAACATATTTTCAAATGACACTTGGCTGTTGGCAGGATTGATGCATCACATCAGAGTGAACCTCAATTATGTATGCCTGCAGACTGTATGCATGTTAAGTACTGTTATTTGCTGGACATTTCAGGATAGTTTTGTTAAGACACTATAAGCTAAGAGCTAAGGCTATTTATACAAACAAACAAAAGGTCCCAAATTAAATTTTGTGTCTAAAAAAAAGTTAATTTATAATAATAAATGAAATTGTGTCATTTGGCTAATTTCCTTTCAGATAAATTCAACACTTTCAAGCATAGAAATGACATGTATCAAGTGATTCAAAGAAATTTGAGGTTTTTCTTTGGCTGTGGCATCAAAGAATCTAATTGGTCAATGTAGTTTAAGAAGCGGGCTAAGGCTATATTACATTACACAAACGGCCCATCCAAAACATGAAATGATGACTCTAAGGTCAAAATGTAATTCTATTGCAGAGCAGAAATCAATCTAGTCGTGCCTCTGATAGATTCCTGAGGGTGAAGAATCTACCTAAGTTGAGTACTGTTGTTGACAAAGTGGGTAAAAGTCCAGGCTGTCTTGAATGCCGTACAACTTTGTTGTCTACTTCCGTTTCTTATATCTGTCTTGGTGGAAAAATTTGCTGGTGCTTCTCAAAATATCAAATTCCATTATTTCTAGTTTCTACCATGTTTAAAAAAAAAAAGAATCTACCATGGTTTTAATATAAATACACTGTGTTAATGGATGATATGTATACTAACCCTTCAATGACAGTGGAGTAAAAAGGGAATAAACACTAACAAACAGGTAAAAAACTTCATCAAATAACCATACTAACTACTTAAAATGCAAATGCCATATTGAAATATTTCATGAGATAGGCCCCAAATTCCCAAGTTGTCAAATTTTCCGAAGACGAAGACGAAAACAACTAAATTTTTTCTCATTACGTAAAGTTAGTTACATAGATCAAAATAATATTATTGTATTTTATCATAAATTAAATCTTTAAAAATGATATATAAATTTAACTTTTTTTTAATCGTTTTACTTATAATTTTTTAATCTTCTTTTATTTTTAATTATTGAGTTATCCTTCATTTGATTTATTCTTTTTACAAAAAATTTTAAAAAATTTCTCATTATATATCTAAACTAACTAAAACGAGATTTTCTCATTTTCTCTTTACATGCCATTCAAATTCTCTGAAGACATTAAAAAAAGAAAATTATAAATGCACATCACTACCTCTCACATTTCTCACACTAAGAATTAAATAACAGAATTAAAATGTAAATGTACGAAAAATAAAGTAAAATTTATTGTAATTACTAGATAATAAAAATTATACGAATATAAAGTAAAATGTGTATATAATATTATTCATTCTAAGATCCATGTGGATCACAGGGGCTAAATGGTGCAGCAGCACTGGATTTCTCGGTTAGCGTGGGTCCTCTGCGTATTCAAGTTAGATTCTTGAATGGTACATGTACAGAAACTTGTATCAGCTTTTTTGTGAGGTAGTGACCAGTGAGTCTTTTGAAACATTTTTGACTATTTGGCATGGGAAAGTCTGATTCTGAAGACTCCAGCTAGCTAGCGCCATGTCTTCTGGCCAGGCCACACCCCATTCTTCTGCTTAGATATGGTGTTTGATAATTGATATTCTGCAATTCAATACTCAATAGTCTTGATGCCAGTGCGGACATAAGATAAACATTAATAAATCACAACAAACAATTACTGTTCTGGCTAACTAATGCACTGGCTTGAACTCAGTTTGGCTTATTCATTACCAAGTCCAGAGAAAGGGACCCTTGTCAGTTCCTTATGACATGAAGCTGGGTAATTTCCTGACCCCTTTGTTCTCACCTCACTCTGACACTCTCTCGTGAGCAAAGGTTATTGCCCTAAATCTCTACTCTTTATTTTCAAGCAACGGTTCTCTAGGAGATATAATGTAGTACTTACTTATTTCCATTTATTGTAGAATGTGGAAATTGACTACAGATAGATAATGCATACAGGATTTTTCAATCTAGGGAAACATTTTATTTAACATGAAAAATGTATAAACACAGCATTTATACTGCTGCCAAGTCTATGTGCACTCAAATAATTTGGGTGTCCCACATAATTTTGGGTGCATTAGAGCAACAACAATGTATGAATTGTTATACAATAGTAATATTTTAAATGGATGATTGTTTCAAACTGTGGAGACTTCTCTCCGTTGTGATTAACCACACAATCCTTCCTCCTTCTCATCCTACCTTGTTAGTGTCATTGTCATCAAGCTACAAATTTAAATGTTTATAGAAAGTTATTTATGGGATTCTTTATCATTTACCCCAAACTTGCACCCAAAATTTGTAAAAACTATACATGTTTTGCCTACTTTAATAGTTTAATGAGAAGGTGAACAGAAGAAGTGTTTGCAGATGTTAAAAAATTGAATATTGGTTAAAATACTTGTATCAAAACTCTAACACTATGTTTAGATGATAAATAATGAAGGGAAGAAAAAGTGAACAAGAGAAAAGAAAATAATTTTTCTTATTTGAGAGTTTTAAAATACATGAAAAAAAATAAAATACATAAAGAATTATTTTCTCTCTCTTTTACTTAAATATTTAATTTTTATTTTTTTAAAATTAAAGTAAAATAAAAAGAACTAATATTTTTAGATTAAAAATAAATAATTAATATTTTTATTCCCATTATTTCTTTCTCTCTCTTTCATTTTTATCTCCATTGTTTCTTCCACTCTTTTTCTTTTCTGTCACAAGCTCACAAGCACCCACGCTCGTTGCTCATCTCTCTTTGTATTTCACTATTATTATTTTTGTTCATCTCTCTTTTTTTGTATCACAAATATATTATCATAAGTTTTTAAACTATTTATTCAAATATGTTGAGATTTACATTAAAAAACTTAATTCGTTTAAAATAATACTATTTTAAAAATTAATTTAACAAAATCAAGCATTTACTAAATCTCTCTTAACTTATTATAGCTTTAAAAGTATTAAATAATTTTTAACTTAACAAAAATAAAATAATAATTCGATATATCTTATAATGAGTGCACGCCACAAGTACACATGATTTTTTTGGGTACAAACTTTTTTGTGTGGTTACAAATAAGTACATTTTGTTAGTATTGTATAAATTTAGAGAAGTTATGAAAATACAAAACTAATTTTAAAAGAAAATAATTTATAAATCTTAATCTATGACTTAAAAAAAGACTATTTGAGAAGTTAAAAATTATAATTATTCTATTTCATTCTTTTACAATCTAACTTCATAAATAAGACTAATAAAGTTTCATTCCATTTTATTATTAATATTCTAAACAAAAAAATAATAATTATAATCTAATGATTCTCTTTATTTTTTAGTTCATCCATTCCTATTCTATTCTCTTCTATTAATAAAAAAAACATCCCGTAGAAGATTTTGGTTAAAATACTTGTATCCAATGGTTAATATGTAATGATGATGACAATTTCGGTGTGGGTGCACCGGCCATATCTTTGCTGAAATGCTGTTAAGCCTCATAAATATTTGTAGACTAACGGATAGACAGAGAGTCAAATAGCTTTCATGTTGAGAAACTAGAGGAGCTGACACGGGAATTGGGATTTAGGAAGTAATAACTATTGACTATAATGTGTTTTATTTATATTTATACGTAAAAAAAAAGAATTGTTTTTAAAGTTTTTTTAAAGACATAAATCTTATTTTGAAAACTAATGAAAAAGAATTCTTATTTAGTAGATAGTCATTTAATTTTTTTTTACTTTTTCAAAAATAAAATAGCAATTGACACTCTTGTCAAGATTTTTTACTTTAAAATAAAGATAGACAATATTATAGGAAAGGTTTAATGGCACTTGCAATACAATTGAGATTTCAGATTACTTTTTTTAATAAAAAAGTTTTGAGGGTGAGGGCTCTTCTCATTTTAAAGTCACACAAATCACTAATTTTAGATTCGAAGCCAAATCATGCCGTTGTGACGAGTGAAAGTCAATTTTAACTAGCAACTAGAATTTCATATTTAGAATAAAAGATAAATATATACGATTTACCTTTTGAAATAACCTATGGAATTTACTTTATTGGTAATGGATGATAATGCATCTTCGAGGACAACAGAGAAAAACACGGAATCATGTCATAGGCTGCAATAGGTAAAAAAGTGAAAGTACACCTAGCAAAATAGATCTGAATCTTCCAAGTTTGTGTAAAGTCTTGAAGTAAAAAAATTCATTATATATGTAAAAAAAATGATCTAACCCATATTATTTAACAAAGGAGCAGAATATGTAAGATACCTTGTGGTCTAAAAAAAAGAAAAGAAAAAAAAAAAGAAAAGAAAGGGGAGAGAGCTAAGAGAGAAGGAGAAAAACAGTTAGTAGTCTATTACTCCATTATGGGCAAACAATAATTATTTGACGAAACAGCAATATTGGATGTGCATTTGTGGATATGATAAGAATATGTGCATCCATAAAGAGCCACACATAAGAGAATAAGAATCTCTTGTTGAATCAATCAAAGCTTTGTTAAAAGATTGTCTAATTTCGATTTGTTCTAATTCGTCCTGTTGCTGGAAAGAACAAATTGATGGTAATGTGCCTTTCTCAACGTTTATGTGTCTGTTTTATTTCAACTTTTCAACTTTGATTTATCCCAATCACCAAAGGTTACGGCTTCTTTTCCCATTCTTGTTTGTTGCAGTTTTTAGCCTTCATAGGTAAATAACTGTTCTAATATTTTGCAGGAAAAATAAATGTACAGCTTACCAAAATATATATAAAAAAATCATTTGGAAGCGCAGATAGTTTACATAACAAAAATGTGTTTTATAGATTTATTTTTGACACTTACAAAATATAGTGAACGTTTTTAGATTAAGTGATGATTTTTATATTAGATATAATAAATATTAATTAGACTAAGTTAAGGAGAATAGAAGAAAATTACTACATAAGTAATAAATATCACAACTTTTAACTTCATTTATCATTACATCATTGAATTGTGTTAAAAAATATGTCTTAATAAGTGATAAATATCTCTAAGATAAATAATAATCTGTTTGTAAGATTTAATAAATTCTAATTTTAATTTATTATATATAATAGAAGAATGTCATCATATAAATAATTCAGATCATTATTTATTATCTCATTGATTATTACATCTTATAAATGTCAGAAGTGAATATCAAAGCTGACTTACAAATAATGGGGTTGGTTTATATATTGAGAATTTAACCCAAATATATATAAAAAAAAAATTGTCTACTATAGATCTAACCCCCCAAAAAAAAAACCTGCTTCAAAGAATTTTGTTTTCCTTCGCTTTATTTTTTTTTAATGTTCTTAATAATTTTCCAAAACAAAAAAAAGTAATTGTAAATACAAAAATAAATATAAAGGTCTTATAGGTTTTGTAAAAGATGATGCTGAGTTCTTCAAAGCTGATATTGGTAAGGTAGGCCTCTACAGTCAGACTCTAATGGTCTCAGCATGCCTGATGGGCTGGGCTCAATACTAGTCTGAAATTTGAACACTATATCCATATGTATTGTAGGGCCTATATGCCTTTGGACTGCTTTGTTAGTAAGTGCCATGTTGTATGGTCATCGATTTCAGTGTAGAAATAATGAATTGCACATGGGCTTGGGCATTACAATGAAACATATTATGAAGCTGAATTCAAGGAGGAAATCGGAATGTAAGAAAAAAAAATGGAAGAGAAATATTTGATTTTTTTATTATTCCAAATTCTAAGAAAAAGGCTTATACTTAGTTACCTATGTTTTACACATGCACCACATTGTCTGTCGACTTTTTCTTCCAATCTTTTATCTTTTTTTTTCTTTTAAATAAAGTTTGGAGAAAAAAATAATTATTTTCATACCTTCAATTATGCAAACTGTTTGGATAATACACCAACGATGGATGTGGTTTTTGGTTAAAAAATCAATTTTAAATGCAAAATAACATTCAACTTAAGTGCAAAACAGTGTAAAACAAACTAGCATGTTTAAACATGAAAAGGTTTGAACTATCATGGAAAAAGTTTAGAAAACTTCAGCAACACGGTTGGTTTTAAACCATAAGAAAACTAAATGCAGAAAGAATAAAACTAGCCCAAAACATTCATAAACCCTAGATCGAAATATGAGTGAAAGGATATAACACATACTTCAACCATTACTCAAGATTTGAGGAATCATCTAGCCTAAGCTTTCGAATTCTCTTGGAGTTGATTGATGTGTTGAATAGGAGAACGGAAGGGTTGCTTTTATAGACAAAATAAATAAATAAATAAATGAATAATTTATAATAGAAAAAACTTTCATTTTTAAAACCTGATTGGATATATCTTAAGGAGTTATTATTTTACAAGGATTTGGGAGTCCCAGTCCTTGTGAAATTATTAATGAATTTGAGAGCAGACAATTATGGGGGAAAAAATCACCTAGAAGGACTCCTACCACGTCCTACAATGTTTCTTTGAATCCAATTAAGATAAGAAAAGCATGAAACAGCCTAAATATTTATCAGTTACATGATCCTAAAACATGCTACGTTAAAACATCCTTAAATTTCTCATCATTTCTTTCTAAAATCTGATGAAACATGTGTGTTTGCGATTTTTCTCTGACTAGCTGAGGTGATCCGCTAAATCACAGTCTTGATCCCTATTATGCAGGTGATACACGCTAAGAAAAAAAGCATATATTTTTCGGACTATTCCTCAACTATGAGTCTCAGGACTATTAAAAAAGGCATATAGTTTGAAGATCGCCTAATAGCAAAAGGCTATAAATAAAAGTAAAGACATAAAAGCAACAAAGAAAGCGATAAAGAAAGTTATAAATGAAGTGATAAAGTAAAGGTTGAAAGATCAAAGATAAAATATAAATGTAAAAGTTTATGTATGATTGGTTGGATTTATTTATTTTTTTCATTTGAATTTACAATAATTACTTATAGAGCCTAAAACTAGCAATTAACATCACAAAAATTATCTGTCATGTTTCTTAAGCTTTCTATCCACTTTACAACATTATGAAATTATGACTCACAATCAAAGAGTTGGTTACTATCGCGTCAGCTAAATTTCCTCAATTTTGAGACCAAAAAGCATTGCATCGCTAGCTGACTAATAATGCCACCTAGGAGTGTCTATTAGGTGAGTTGACCAAATTTTACAACAATTTTTAACCTAACTAGCTCATCAAACTAATTGGTTGAGTTAAGGAATTTTTTCCCCTTCAACCTGACTAACCCAATCTACTTAACGGAGGGTTGGGTTGGATCCAACATGTAAGTCCAACATATATTAACAAAATTATGCTAGAATAATTATTAGAATATGAAATTGAAAATTTATTACACATAACATGTCTTAATTAAAAACAACATATGTCCAAAATAAACTTAAAAGTCACATAACAATTTTTACACAAATATAATAAGTCTCAAACAAGCTAAATAAACATAACAAGTTTTACTAAATTAATATAAGTATGAAATAAACTAAAATAAACTAACCGGTCCTAAAAGTCATAAACAACAAACAATATCAACTAATTGAAGTTAATGTTATCACATATATAATATGAATTGACATAATAATTTACTTTTTTTCAATTTTATCAAAATACTTCTTATCATCAAAGCTATTCATTGGATGTTCATCATAACGGTTCGTTATTAGATGCTTCATATCTTATCCTTATTTTTTTTGTTACATTTTCAATGTGACCATAATGCTTATACATAAACTTAATTAACACTACAAAAAAGTTTAGGAAAAGCAACTTGAAATGTCACCATGGTTAAATAATTTTTATTTTTTTTAACAAAAAAACCTATTTGGGTGGATTGAGGTTTGTGCATAGTGGCATTTTCCAAAACCGTTATCCGACTCCTACCTTGTAGGTTAAAGTATTTTTCAACTCGATCTAACCTATAAATCCAATTCAATCTACATTTTATGAATTGAATTAAATCAAAACTTTCGAATTCATAGATTAACCAAACTCACTAGACACTACTAATGCCACCAATTAACCACTTCAACCTCATCCCTATTTTTACGGAGAACGATTAGCATGCAGCTTCAATGTTTATGTACATTGACTTGTTCTAACACATGAACTCCTCTTCATTTTTTGTTATTTAACAGAAAATATAACTTACGGCTTATCCTTATTTTTATGGGAATTGGTTAGCCTGAGATTTAATCTTGTGGACTTGATCAACTCCTTTGATACTATCAACATTAGTTGGGTAATATCAGCTTGGCCCATCTTTGTGGCACACCAACTAGATTTGTTAGTTCATGGTTTATCCACTCCAATTTTGACCCTATTCGCAAGGCTCTCCTTCCACCAGCTAAAGTTTTAGCCCAATAGTGAGTGGCCCTTTAATTTGACCCAGCTCATTTCTTGGTGTTAACAATCTGATATTCGCAAACTATGGATGTCTAGTTTTATATTTCAAAATTTTAGAAGATATTTCCAAATTGTTAGAAAGTTAGACAAATAATGGGCTATATATGTCCAAAATTTAGGCCAGATATATACAGCAACAAATCAGGAGGTTTGTCAAATATTTATCTTAAACTAAAAAATCAATATGAAACTAGTGGGACTTTAAGGATTAAGAAATCTAGTCCAATTAGCTATGGGGGAATTGTCAAGATTAAATAGACTTGGTTTTCGCATGAAAGCAAATCAGGGACCAATAATCCAACTAAGCGCTTAAAGAGAAACTAAAACGTTGGAACTTTATAATAAATTCATCCTAAAATCGTTTTCGTGGATGTTATATCAAAATGAAACTTAAGATGTCTATTTTCACATGGTTGATGTTTCATTCCAAAATAAATCCAAATCATTCACGTGATAATGGCTTAAATAGAAAAGATCAAGAAGCTAAAAGTTAAAACAGAACACTTAATTTCAAAAATTTATAACTTTATCCAAAAATTCAAATTAAGTGTATGAAACATCCATAATATAATCATTTGAGATTCCTCAAAACCCATCCCCCTTTGAGTTATTTTCATGTTCAAGCTCAAATATGATTTTAAGTTCCTAAAATGACCCTAAAAAAAGATAATTTAAGAAATTGTCTTCTTGCTTGCTTGTTCTTAAATTGAAATTTATTTTTGCATGATGGAAATGACAAGAGCAAAAATAAGATATCTACGGACCGATATAATACTTTGAAATTAGCATCACAGTAATAATTGTCGTTCTTAATTTGCGGTACTCTTTTAATTTCTTAGGAATAAACTTTTGGAATAGAAATGGTTTAATTACTTGATGAAAATTGGTTTAACTAGTAGAATCATACAACGTTGATTTTTGTTGTTAAACATTTATTGGTAGGTGTTTTTGTTGATTTCTGTCAATGAAGTGACATAGTAATTCTTGATCTCAACTCAAGAAAGGGAATTGCTTCCTTTGAAGAATCTCTGTCTCAAATAGTGTCCAAGTATTCAAAATTGTGTGCGATTGTGGATTGAAGTGCGTGATGGATGAAAATGGTGAAGTTAAAGCATCAAGTAAAAACAATAAAGGGAAACATATAAAGACAAGGAAATAGTAAAGAATTCGAATTTAAAGATAATGAAAATGAAACTAATAACAAAAGCTGGAAAATAAACTTGCAGAAACAAAACAATAAAAAAATAAAAGGCTAAAAATCTAAATGGTTGAAAGATAAAATACTTGAGGGACCCTTTTTCTTGTTTTGTGTGTGAGGAGTGATCAATGTCAGGCTCTTTCAAATGAGCCCAACATTCAATATTTATAGAGATGTTGAGTAACTGCCATGTTGATTTTTAAAATTGATAAACTGCAATTTGCTTTATTAGGATAGTATGTGCACATAACTGCCCAAGACTTCACTCTCTTGAGAGCAGGGTTGAGAAAACTAGACTTGATTGTTGGTTCATAGGTCCGCTCCATTTAAGTTACAAAATTAACATGTGAGAAAATAGGTTAGAATCGGTCAATAACTAGTAAAATCGATAGTAAATCAAATTGAACTGATTTTTTTTTAAAAAACATTTAAAGCATTTTTTTGTTAACAAAAGTTTAACTTATTTAAAAATAAATTTTGAGTCAAATAGAGGTCTAAAACTAAATTATAAAAGCCTACATATAAGGTTCAAGAAAAACATAAGAAAATTTGTCTCCTTCTTGATTTTTATATAAGTTGTATATTTGACTATTCTAATTACTATTTTATGTAAAACATGTAAGTGTGACATCTTCTTAACTTTTATATATATTGTATGCTTAGATACTTCACTTATTGTATAATGTAAGGTTTTGAAACATTAAACAATATAATATGAAACATTAGTATGTTAGTTACTTACTATATTATATAATATTAAAAATACATATATATTTAATTATTACCAGTTCAACATAGTTGAACTGTAAATCAGTGTCTTCACTAATTCAATGATTGATCCAATTTTAAAAACATTATTTGAGATGTGTTTGCATAATTGCTACTACTTGTTTGTGCCAAATGTATTATCCTTGGTCAGCTTTTTGCACCAATCTTCTTGTAACTTCTCACCTTCACATGGGTGCATTTCTTTGAACTCCCCTGCCTTGACTAAGAAATTATAATATGTTCTTAAAGTAGCAATAAATGCATGCTTTAGAATAATTTATAACATTAATTTTAAGTTATACATAAATTTTACGTGAATATGCTTAAAATAAATGGTAAAAATCTTCCTCAAACATGTATTTTGTTGTTCCATAAGTATACAATAAATCCCTGACCAAAACTCACTAACCTATCGACAATTAAGCCTTATTACTTTTGTCAGCCCTCCTTCTATTGATTGGCCTATGGCATTGAAGATTTTGTAAAAATACTCCCATAGATACCTAGCTAATGATAAATTTAGTCAATTATCTCAAGATGAATGTCGACTGCCTTTGTCTTACGGTGTCAAAGATTTTGTAAAAATACTCCCACAAATACTTGGTCAATGACACAATTAGTCAATTATCCCAAGATGAATGTCGACTGCCCATGTCCTATGGAGTTAAAAGATTTTGTAAAAACTAAAAGAACTCCCATAGATACTTGTTGAGTGAAACATTTAGTTAATTATTCAATATGAATGTCCCTTGTCCTATGGCATCGAAGACTTTGTCAAAAATACTCCCAGCCGTAGGTTATATATAGTTATTACTGTATATTTTAGTTGAGGTCTGTAACATGTCTTAACCTTAGAATTAACATCTCCACTTTCCTAAACTTTATTATTACAAAAAAAAAGGTTCCATTAAAGATAATGACAAATTTGAGGCAAACCATTGAAAAACCTCAAATACACTAGATTAAACCTAATACTTGGCATATATATATATGAAGGCCAAATCTAACTCATTATAGCAATCAAAGCTCTTATCAAATAGGTGAGTTCACTTATATGAATAAAATAATTCCTTAGTATTCTATAAGGCCAAATCCAACCAAATACACAAGATTAAGTAGAAGAATAAAATTAAAAAAAATACCCAAAAAAAGGAAAAAAAGAAATTATTTTATTAAATTGAGAATATGCCACATAGCCACACAAGACAAATCACAAGAAGAAGCACTTAAGAAGGCAAAGGGAAGAAGCAAAAAGGTAGAGGTATCAAAACGGCCCGACCACACTCACGTGGGCCAAGTGAATTTTCGAGTTGGGTCAGGCTGAGTCAAACATGTTGCGGGCTAGCAAGTTGCTAACTCAACCTGATCTTATGCGGGTCATAGGTCGAGCAGGCTCATTGGCCCAAAATAGCTTTTTTTTTTCTTATATTTTTAAAAAAAATTATCATTGTGTTTTATTATTGTATTTTTCTTTTGTATACTTTAAATATCAACAAACATAAAATAAAATAATTTTTGTGATATAAATATTGATTTATATTAAAAAATATAGAGTAAAATCTCTTATATATCATATTAATGATTAATAAAGTAATTAAAAATTGGGTCAATGAGTTGGCCCAGCTCATTCCAAGCCAACCTGCGTCGAGTTGGGTGAAAATCAATCTGGCCCAAGTTGTATCAAGATGTTTTCAAACTTAATTTTCTCAACTTAACTCACATGATTTATTGGATTATTTAGATCAATTCATCAAACTCAACTCATTTTGACATCTCTAAAAAAATATATATGATTCACTATTTTTATTCATTCATATATATATATATATGTGTGTGTATAAACATATGCTTCTCATATTATTTAAAGACATTTAGTATATGAAAATATATATAGTAAGAGTTGTTAAGAAATATATATTGATTATTTTTATCAAAATTAATAATATATTTATTACAGCTGTTATAAATTTATAATAGGCTAACCTAGCTTCACTCAGCTTAAAATTGTCATGAGACAAGGCTTTGGATAGCTGGACCGGGCCGGGTACCCTATACTAACCCATTATAGAAATGGTTAGTCAAGTAAAGACACATTATGGTGCCAAATTTTTTAAGAAAAAACTATATCTATTTATATGTGATCTTTGCAAGTATTGTTGTTATATCTCAAATGAGACTCGAACGCAATTTAAATATTCTACTCGTTAACATATTATCTTTTGAATGACAAATCTGTGGACAAATGTTAAAAAATGTGTCGAAATGAATAGAAGGGCATTGATGAGTATTGCTATACGTATATCATAAATAATAAAACAAAATCAGATAACATTTATGTCACGTGGGTCACCAAAAGTGAGCCCACCTTGACTTTAATTAAAAAAAAAAAAGAAAAGAAAGGAAGAAAGGGTTATAGGTCAAAATGCCCATTTACTTGGATATTATTATTGTGTGCCTCTGGTGGTTTTTGGTAGGCCGAGAAAGAGAATTTGAAGAAACAGAGAAGACGACAACAGCGTGTGCAGCGAGAAGAAAATAAGGAGAGAAAGTTGTGCTCTTCTATCAGATGTTTGGAAGTATAATTGTGCTTCATTCCTCTTGAATTCTTGATATGTTGATCCTGGTAGTGTGAGCTTTATTTTTGGTTTTAATATCTCTTTATTTTGGGTTCTCTCTGTTGCCTGGCTAGATACCCATTGATTGGTTTATTGTGTTGTTATCCACCTTATTGGTGAAGATTAATTTTCTGTTGATTCCTGGTAGTTCCAGGAAGACTTGTGGTGTACCCATTAATTTATTAGTGGAGGTTTTTTTACTGGATTAAGTCCCGTGAGTTTTTCCCTCACATTGGGGGTTTTCCCACGTTAAAAATCTGGTGCCTATTGATTTTATTTTTTTGGTCTTTGCATCCTATTATTTACCAAAAATTATTATTTGTTGCCTGAAAAATTTCCAGAGCCTATTGTTAATTGCACAGGGGGAAAAATGATCCAATTTGCTTCTGCTTGTTGTTAATATTTGTTATATTTTTCCAACAACTGATATCAGAGAGCTCCTTGGTTGGGGCTCTGGTTTGTGCTCTTAAAATGGGAGAAGGTGATGTTGCTGGTACTATGATTAAATTGGATTCTACCAATTACTTAATATGAAAATTCCGAATAGAAGACTTGCTATTTTGCAAAGACCTGTATGATCCCATTGAGGGTGATGGTACTAAACCAGCAGATAAATCTGATGAAGAATGGAAGAGAATAAATAGGAAGACCATTGGCATGATCAGGCAATGGATAGACCAAAGCATTTATCACCATGTATCTAGTGAGACTAGTGCCCACAGCTTGTGGAAGAAATTGAGCGACTTGTTTGAGTCTAAAAATGCACAGAACAAGGCATTCTTGATTCGGAAGTTGGTAAACTTGAAATACAGGGATGGGTCCTCGGTGGCTGAGCATATGAGTAGTTTTCAGAATGTTGTGAATCAGTTGAATACTATGGAGGTTGTGTTAGATGATGAACTGCTTGCACTGTTGTTGCTTAGCTCATTACCAGACAGTTGGGAAACACTGGTGGTATCTCTGAGTAACTCTGCTCCTAATGGAAAGTTGACTTTCAATATGGTGAAAGATAGTCTCTTGAATGAAGAAACTAGGAGGAAGGGACATGGTATGGCTAGCTCTTCGACTCAGAATGAAGCTTTGGTTGTGGAGTCACGGGGAAGAAGCCAACATAGAAATTTTCAGAGATCTGAAGACCACAGCAAGTCAAGAGGAAGGTCAAAGAACAGAAAAGACATCAAGTGCTTCCATTGCAATAAAATGGGACACATGATTAAAGAATGCAGGTTCCTTAAGCGGGAAAAATCAAGGACTAGAGGCAATAATAAAAGAGAAGACAAAGACAAAAACATTGCTGCAGTTGTATCTGATGGTGAAGTTGTCATTGTTTATGATGATGATTCTGTTAATCTCACATGCCAGGAGTACGAATGGATTGTTGATTCTGCTGCCTCCTTTCATGTTACACCACACCGTGAGTACTTTACATCCTACACTGCCGGAGATTTTGGGCAAGTGAAGATGGGAAATCAAGGGGTAAGCAAGGTTGCTGGCATTGGAGAAATTTGGTTGGAGACTAATGCCGGATGCAAGTTGCACTTGAAGAATGTCAGACATATTCCTGACATGCGCCTCAGCTTGATCTCAGTACAGGTACTTGATGAAGATGGCTATCATAATTCCTTTGGTGATGGCAAATGGAAATGTACCAAAGGGACTTTGGTGGTAGCAAAGGGAGTAAAGTGGAATACTCTTTATTGGACATCAGCAAAGTTGTCTACACCTCAAGTGAATGCAATTGAGGATTGCTCTACAGAGCTATGGCATAAACGCATGGGTCACTTGAGTGAGAAGGGCCTTAACACTCTTGCAAGGCAAAAGTTGCTTCCTGTTAGAGGTACATCTCTTAAAACTTGCTCTCATTGTCTTATTGGTAAGAAACATAGAGTTTCCTTCCGCACTTATCTTCCACATAGGAGACCTCATATCTTGGATTTAGTTCACACTGATGTTTGCACTATGGATGCTAAAACCCTTAGTGGTTACTCTTATTTTGTTACTTTTATTGATGACCATTCTAGAAAAATGTGGGCTTTTGTTTTGAAATCCAAAGATCAGGTACTTGATGTGTTCAAACACTTCCATGCAAGTGTTGAAAGAAAAACAGGCAAATTGTTGAAGTATGTTAGAGCAGATAATGGTGGTGAATACAGGGGTCCATTTGAGCACTACTGTAAGGACCATGGGATCAAGCTTGAGAAGACAGTTCCAAAGACCCCTCAGCACAATGGGGTTGCAGAGAGAATGAACTGCACAATTAACGACAGAATCAGATGCATGTTCTTTCATGCTAAATTGCCTAAAGCCTTTTGGGGTGAAGCACTAAGAACTGCAGCGGACTTGATCAACCTTTCTCCCTCTGTTCCTCTTGATGGTGATGTTCCTGAGAGGGTGTGGAGAGGGAAAGATGTTTCTTATAGTCATTTGAGGGCGTTTGGCTGCAAGGCATTTGTTCATATCCCTAGAAATGAGAGATCCAAGCTTGATGGTAAGTCTAAACAGTGTATTTTCTTGGGTTATGGTCGTGATGATTTTGGTTACAGGTTTTGGGATTCGATTGATAAGAAGGTTATCAGAAGTCGAGATGTTGTCTTTCTTGAAGAACAGACTATTGAAGATATTGATAAGAAGGATAAGCCAAAACAGGTTGTTCATGGGTACATTGATGTTGAGCAAGAACCTCCTACCAGGGTCACTGATAACGGGGGAGATGTAAATGCAGATGTGGAGAACACAGTTGATGTGCCTGAGCCTCAAGTCAATGAACCAATTGAGCCAATTCCATAAGAACCACCTTTAGAGCCTCAAGTGAGAAGATCTGCAAGAGAGCATCATCCTTCACAGAGATATCCTCCACATGAGTATGTGTTGTTGACTGATGGGGGAGAACCAGATAGCTATAAAGAAACTATGTCACATAAGGAGAAGGACAAGTGGTATAAAGCCATGCAAGAGGAGATGAAATCCTTACATGAGAACCATACATTTGAGTTAGTGAAGCTGCCCCAGGGCAAGAGAGCACTTAGGAATAAATGGGTGTTCAAGCTAAAATCAGAGGAGAATTGCTCACAGCTAAGGTACAAGGCAAGGTTGGTTGTGAAAGGCTTCAGTCAGAAGAAAGGAGTTGATTTTGAAAGAATATTTTCACTTGTGGTCAAGATGTCTTCAATACGAGTTGTGCTTGGCTTAGCAGCTAATTTGAATTTAGAGGTTGAGCAACTTGATGTAAAGACAGCTTTCCTCCATGGTGACCTGGAGAAAGAAATTTACATGGAGCAACCTGAAGGTTTTGCAGTCAAAGGCAAAGAGAAGCTTGTCTGCAGATTAAAGAAGAGCTTGTATGGGCTCAAACATGCTCCAAGATAGTGGTATAAGAAATTTGATTCCTTCATGATGGATCACGGGTATAGTAAAACTTCTTCTGATCACTGTGTGTTTGTGAAGAAATTTCCTAATGAAAATTTTATTATTCTCTTGCTTTACGTGGATGACATGCTGATTGTTGGCCATGACATTAAAGAGATTCAAAATCTGAAAAGAGAGTTGAACAAATCCTTTGCAATGAAGGATTTGGGCCCTACAAGGCAAATCCTTGGCATGAAAATTGTTCGTGACAGGAAGAACGGTAAATTGTGATTATCACAACAAAGGTATATTAAGAAAGTATTGAAGAGATTTAATATGGGCAATTCCAAATCTGTTAGTACTCCACTTGCAGGTCACTTCAAGTTGAGCATTGCACAATGTCCTACAAGTGAGAAAGATAAAGAAGAAATGCAGAAGATTCCGTATGCATCTGCGGTTGGTAGTTTGATGTATGTGATGGTATGTACAAGGCCGGATATTACTCATGCTGTTGGCATTGTTAGTTGCTTCCTCTCTAATCTTGGTAAAGAGCACTGGCAAGCTGTGAAGTGGATACTCAGGTATCTCAGAGGTACTTCTGGAGTCTGTTTATGTTTTGGGAGTGGTGAGCCTGTGTTGAATGGTTACACAGATGCAGACATGGCTGGTGATGTGGATTCCAGGAAGTCTACTTCTGGTTATATGATGACTTTTGCAGGGGGAGCAGTGTCATGGCAGTCCAGATTACAGAAATGTGTTGCTCTATCCTCTACAGAGGCAGAATATATTGTCATTACAGAAGCTGCTAAAGAACTCTTGTGGATGCAAAAATTCCTACAAGAGTTGGGTCTTTCACAAGAAAAATATGTTTTATACTGTGATAGTCAAAGTGCAATTCATCTAAGCAAGAACTCGACCTTTCATTCAAGGTCTAAGCATATTAAGGTTCGGTATCACTGGATACGAGATGCGCTGGAGATGAAGCAATTATCATTAGAGAAAATCCATACTGACGAGAATGGTTCAGATATGATGACAAAGACTTTACCCACAGGAAAATTTGCCACTTGCAAAGAGAAAGCAGGTTTGGTTGACTATGGTCCCACTTGATTGGTGAGGGGGAGAATTGTTAGGTGGGTCACCAAAAGTGGTCCCACCTTGACTTTAATTAAAAAAAAAAAAGAAAAGAAAGGAAGAAAGGGTTATAGGCCAAAAGGCCCATTTACTTGGATATTATTATTGTGTGCCTTTGGTGGATTTTGGTAGGCCGAGGGAGAGAATTTGAAGAAACAGAGAAGACGACAACAACGTGTGCGACGAGAAGAAAATAAGGGGAGAAAGTTGTGCTCTTCTATCAGATGTTTGGGAGTATAATTGTGCTCCATTCCTCCTGAATTCTTGATATATTGATCCTGGTAGTGTGAGCTTTATTTTTAGTTTTAATATCTCTTTATTTGGGGTTCTCTCTGTTGCCTGGCTAGATACCCATTAGTAGGTTTATTGTGTTGTTATCCACCTTATTGGCGAAGATTAATTTTCTGTTGATCCCTGGTGGTTCCAAGAGGACTTGTGGTATACCCACTAATTTATTAGTGGAGGTTTTTTTACTGGACTAGGTCCCGTGAGTTTTTCCCTCACATTGAGAGTTTTTCCAAGTTAAAAATCTGGTGCCTACTGATTTTATTTTTCTGGTTTGTGTATCCTATTATTTGTCAAAAATTATTATTTGTTGCCTGAAAAATTTCCAGAGGGAAAAAGTGATCTAATTTGCTTCTGCTTGTTGTTAATATTTGTTATCTTTTCCCAACAATTTATAATTGACAAGTAAGAACAAAAATTCAAAATGTATTTAAACTTTTTTTGTTTATAGAAAATTTTAGTAAGTATTAAATATGTTTCTCTGATCTGATAAAGGTACTAGGAGCCAACGTTTAATCAATTAAACCCCCCCTCCCAATCTATACAATCACTTGAACTTCTATTTTTTTATTTTTTAAACCAATCGCTTGAACTTCTAGATGGATTCCTGGGAGTGTTACATGAACCCAACACATTCAATAATTACCTAGGCAGCATCTTGAGATAATGTTGAGAGATTTTAAGGCTTGTGGGATGCATGTATTAATTAATATTTATTAACATAACCTTTGAAAAAGTCATAGTGTTGAATTATAAATTCTAAAACTTACTTTTTTAATGTACTTAATTACTGACAACTTCAAATTAATGGAAATCTATAAAGCATCAATAAAGCCAATATATGTATGGCCCCTAAACATAAAAAAAAAAAAAACACATAGGTGTGGCCCTCAATGTGGATCACGATGAAATTTAAATGGTACCTGTATGGTCCAATATATACACCACCTTGAATTCTCTAAATAATTCTGGTATGTATCCACAACGACATTCTGGACCCATGCTCTCCAAATTTAACACATGATAAGTATAATCAATAAAATAAAATTTGAAAAACTAAGAAATGAAAAGCATTTTTTTTTTCTGAAGAAAAGTTTAAGGTGTGAGAAATTTCTCTTCAATTCAAGGCTAGCAAGACAAACCACTAATTTTAGCAAAGATTTATAATGATATTTTAGATTACCTACTAATAGAAGAGCTTAAGATTCGAACTTAAGTCATACAATTATTATGAATAGAAAATTGACTAAGTGAGTCACTAATGAAAAGCAAATTTAAACAATAATAGGTTTGACTCATTTGTTTATGATGTAATTTCCAAATGAGTTGGCATTTTACAATTTTGTTTTTTTGTTTGGTCCCTTTCGTTCTCCCTGTTATTTATGAGAAATTATTATATGATCTTGAAGTAATAAAAAAATTATGTGCTTTATGATAATTTCTACTATTGGTTTCAAGCATACTCAAATTTTAGGTTACCAAACTTAAAATCAATGAAAGAGATAATCATGAAGCACGTATTTATTACTACTTTATGAGTATATATTAATTTTTCATTATTTAGATAACAAATGATGGAGTTTCCTCTCTTACTTATCTCTGATTTTGTAGCACAAAAAATATATATATACAATTAAATATGCAATTAGATGTTGGTTCTTAATTGACATTGCAAGAAATTCACTGATTATCGTCAGCCAAATCCACCAGTAAATTCTCAAAATTAATCAAAAATTTGAATTTCTAGTGAAAAGTCATTCTTTTGGAAAAAAGCTTGTAGGAAACCAAAATCTTCCAAAAAAACTGATGGATTTGGCCACCAGAAAAAAAAAAAAGATGACTTGTCAGAGGTCAAGATTTTCTGGCAATTTCTGGTGGATTTTTACAAACAGAAAACTCTAGTTACCGTAACTTTCTTTTGGTAGAAAATATGTCGGAATCACTTTATAAGTCTGGGCATTCCAAGATTTGAGTACTCTACTCATCTTTTGTCTTTTACTAGTAGTAAGGATGATAACTCTAATAATAATATTTTCAGGCGGTTGATATAATCAAAAGTTTTCATAATGAAAACGGTTTTACCTCTTATGATAACGAGAAAAAAACTAGGTAACGAGATATAAAAAAGGAAGAAGAAAAACATTGTGGATTATAATAATGAATTTACATAATTTTATGAAGTAATTTTTCTGATGAACAGAAGCACCTTGGTGGAGAAGCCAAGGAATAAGAAAGGAACTAAAAACAAACGAATTTTTTTATTAAGAATGATGACACCAATGAAAATGACATTATACTAAAGTATCATGGAGAGGAATATCCTGATAATATTGTGTACTCAATATTATTAGAACTAGGATAATTGAGAGGGCAGTCCCAAGACCATTATCCCTATAGGTGGCACAGAAAGCATGTGTCTGCTTGTAGTCGTATAATGATTTTTAAAGAGTAATAGAAAAAAATTAATCTCAAGGAAATTTGGATGAGAGTGAAATTAGGATTTCTAAAGTGATGATGATGACAAGTAAAAGCATATATATTTTTGTTAATACATGTAATATAATATGAACTCAAGGAAAGACTATTCAAATTTAACGAGTTAATCTAAAAACTAGAAGTGTCAGTATCAAAATAAGTCATTTTTCTTTTGAGCTCTTGAATTGATCGCACTCGTGTTAAAAAAAATTGTGTTGGTTTCTGGTACGTGTAAAATACACTAAGAACAAGTACACTCTATCACCAAGTAATATAGGACTTGAGTCCTAATTATCGATCCCATGAAGAATAAGTGATAATTACTAGATTTGTAAAACTCTTGGTTGTTTAGATAATCAGAAGTGAAGAGAAATTCAAGATAAAATCAGAAAATAAATAAAGAAAAACAATGAACAATCAAACAAAAAATAGATAATCAATGAGAAAGAGACTAGGGCGCAAGGTTTACTTGAATCCAATTATTCAAATTTTCTTTCATTTATGATGTAAGGTAATTCTTTTGCCAATATTCTCTTACTTGCTATTGAATTCCAATGGTCATGGATGAAACAATATTCTATTCCTAAATTAAATCACTTATTTGATCATTTAGTTGAATTAATTAGGAATGCATTAAGCTTCAATTCAAGAGATGAACTAACATACCTGTCAATTCATTGGTATGATAAATTGATGTTTGGTCATTCACTAATCTAATCCTAGGCTTACCATATAGATCCACTCATTGAATACAGATGGTCACAGGTCAAACAATGAATTAAAACATGCCAAAAGTGATCAAGTTATGATAGGAATGCAAACATTATGATAAACCCTAAAAGAAATTACCTTAATCAAATTAGAAATCAAACTCAAATAATTAGGAAAACAAGATCCTCCATAACCCTAACTATGAGTTTAGCTACTCATGTTCAATATAAACAAACCCATATCAAAATACTAATCCATGGAAAGAAAACTCAAATAAAGGGGAAAACTAGAGGGAAAGAAAAATCAAAACCCCTTTATTGGAGATTGTTGATACCCAATTTTGTCCATAAAGTTTTATTTTTGTTGCTCAATCAGGAACTAATTTTTGTGTTAATTGATGCCTAATTACAATATTTCAAACATTTTGTTTTCTTTTCTCAGATTTTATTTACTTGCATCTTATTTAATTTTTTCTTTTCCTTTTCTTATAATTAAAACAAATAAAAATTAAAAAAATTAAAAAAATAAAAAAATGAAAGAAAAATTTTGCAGCCTTGTATGCTGTCTGCCTAGCTCCTGCAAACCCAAGACTCAAGGAGAAACATAGAAATGGCAATTTGACAAATAGGGAGGCTTAGAGAAAGTCACGTAGCTAAAGAAAATACATAGAAAAGAAAACTGAGCTAGAAAACTCTATCTGCACCTAAGCTAATTTCCCAAAGAGATTGCAAAGGAGTCATTTTTGCTTACAAGGCAAAAAAAATGAAATAAAAACAAAGGGGAAAAAAGGATTCAAGGGGGACGGGAGGAAGATCACACAGAAAAAAAGGGGTTCCCATTGGCCATATTCCTACAGAGAACCCATCACCACCTCCATCTCCAAACAACCACATTCATCATCTCCCACCACCATAAACAACCATTATCTTCAAACCACAACAAAAAAAAACCCATCTCCACCCACACTTCAACGACCACCACCCATCTTCAATCTTCCACCGTCAACAACCTTCCATTCGGCCTCCAACCTTCACCATCACCCATAACCACCACCTTCATCTTCAACCCACCTCCATAACTCACACCATAAACCACCTCCTACCACCTTCCTCTACACCGTAATCACCCTCCATCTCACCTTCAACACCCAACCGTAACCCGCTCACACCCACGATCTAGCACCAACCGTGACCCACCACCTAACGACCACCACAAACCACCAACACACCACCATTCATCAACCCCATACCCAATCTCACCAAGACCAACTGCGGTAGAGCCTCTATCACCGAACCAGTAAACAACGTTTGTAGCCGCGCCACCCACACTGTACGACGCGCACCGCCACACGAAACCGTCCACCACCGCACTGCGCTGTCTACCACCACTGTGCGTCGTCCACCACCGCGCAAAGCCATCCACCACTGCGCGAAGCCGCCCTCAACCGTACCCACCAACTCGCAACTCGTCGCGCCTCCATCTTCACCGGAGCCACCACGAGCCCAGGCCTCCTCCTCAGTCACAGGTCCAGATCTGCCACCGTGATCCTGCTTCAACCACGCCCACGCACCGTCAACTTTTCATTTCTGTGGTTGGCAACCTCAAAACCCCCATCTGCCATGCTTCGTTTTCTCATTTCTAGAAACCCAACGTTTGTATCTTTTATCTATTTGCCTTTTTTTTATTTATTTGTTTTTTTTTATTGTTGTTTGGTGATATTCTATTAAAATGGGGACTTTGATGAGCTTTGGGTTAAGAAAATTCGTTCAAATTAAAGCAATGGGCCTTTTTAAGGTGGAACAAAAATTTGAAATATAGAAAAAGAGAAAAAATACAAAATGAAAAATAAAAATAAAAAAATGTTAATGGAAAAAAAATTGTTCTGTTTGTTGTATTTAATTTTGGTTTTTATTTTATTTTTTTGACTCATGGTATGACAATGTGTTGTTTATGTGGTTACTTGCTTGTCTTTGTGCATGCCTCAAAATAAAAATAGAAATAAAATTTAATAGAAAAGTTTTTAATCAATGCAATGACCACTGATGTTGATTGAATAACGGATGTTATCTTTAATGTCAGTTGGATTATAAGGGTTTATTGAGTAGCCTAATGCTGCCTTGAATCCTGTGCAATGATGATTTTATATTCAAGCAAAAATTCTTTTTTTCAAAAATCTTTTTCTAATTAAAATTAACAAACTCACAATTATTTTCTAAAGAACTACGTGACTTTGAGTTCTCCATTGCACTAGGAGATACGTAGGAGCAGAAATCCATTTCTGTCAAGCCATAAAAAATAAATTTTCATGATTTGGTTGTTTCTTTTATTTCTTTTCAAAAAAATAAAAAATGAAAAAAATAAAAAATAACTACAAAGTCTTTTGTTTAAAGGGGTTAAAATAAATATATTTGAGATTATTAAAATTTGCACAACTAACTTAAGGTACCGTTCTTAGGACGGGCAGTGTATGGTGCTAATACCTTCCCTACCTGTAATTCGACTCCCGAATCCAAACTCATTTTCAAAAAGACCAATTTTCCTGATTAAATAGTTTTTCTAATGTTTTCCCAATTTAAATAAACATTGGTGGCGACTCCATTGATTTTATATTTTTTGGTCGTCCCATCGCGATCCCGGTTGCGACAGCTGGCTACTCCACTGGGGACATTTGGAGAGTCAGGCCTGTTATTGTTAGTTGTGCAAATCATTAATAATTCTTATTTATTTATTTTACTTTTTTTTCCTTGTTTTTTTTTTATTATTTGCTTGTAAATATATTCTATATAGTTTTTTATATAAATATCTGCTAACATTTTTTTGTGTGTTTATTTTGACATGACTTACTTGTATATATATTTTGTGCTTAATTGTTGAAACCTTAGGGTAGGCGATTGCTGGTTGGTTGTTGTATATATGTTTTGTAGGTTGGAGTAGCTCTGTCTTTTAATTTTTTGTACAGGTTTGTATGCTCCTTCACACACGTCACTATCACTTACCTCACACACTTTTTGGGCTCTATACCCGAGTCTGTACGAACCCGAGGAGTAGGAGGGGCCTCAACTTTTATTATTGAGGAGCTTTATGCTCACTTGACATTTGTCGAGACACCACTCAGATTGTTACCAGTATCGTGGACTAGTCATATTGAGAGGGTTTATCCCTACTTGTGATTAATTCATGAATTGGATCCTTATCTTTCGGGATAGAGGCGATCTGGGGACCATGACTTTTTAGAAGATAGATCTATTCGGAAAAATCTTGCACTAGTAGATTGAGCATAATGACCTCAAAAAATTAGAGTCATCCAACTTCTTAGGTTACACCTGATCAAGACAAAAGGGAGCGTACTTTTTCTTTATCTGTCTATTCCTCATGTCATTCATCATTGCTTTTTTTTAAAAAAATATATATAAAAAATAAAAATACATCATCTTGCATTTCATGTCATTCCAAGCTTTTTTTTTTGAAAAAAAAAATAAGCAAAAAAGGATACATCATTTTGTATTTTCATGGCATTCTTAGAATTCCAAAAAATGTGATGCATCATCTTGCATTACTATGACATTCATAGCATAAAAAAAAACTCATCTGCATAAGTAGTTAACACTTTGCATACATGCATGTTGCCAACTCTGTTTAGTCAATATTGATAATTGCATATTCATATCATATTTCCTCCAACCTAAAAGGGGACACTATAACAGAAAAGCAACTTCTGCGACACCTTTACAGGATCATTCACAGGCTAGGATCATGGATGAAATAAATCAAACTCAAGAGTTGAAGGATGAGGTGAATCAGCTTAGAGAATAAGTGTCCAAGATGATGGAGATGTTACAGTCCATGGAAAATAGAAGGAGAACAAATGGGAATCCCTCAGTGGCAAATGAAGGACATCCGGCCACACCCCTTCACCTACCTGGTTTATCTCCAAATCTTCTGCAATACCAATGCTTTAATCCTCAAAGAGTTGCAATGTCGTTCACCACTCAACCCTCAGTCACCAGTTCTCAGGAAACCCAAGTGCCACCCTTTCTACCATATGGCCTCCCTCCCAGCTATGTACCATCATTGACCACCAATCCCCCTGGTAATAGCATGCCAGCAGCGACACCAAATTCAAACCTGTTGAACTTTACCCAAACTCAAGTCACTAGGCTGAGTGCTAATGAAACCCCGCCAATACAACACCCATTCCCTTTCTTCATCCCACCATATGGCTTCCCTTCCAGCTTTATACCACCATGGGTTGCTAATTCCCCTGACAGTGACATGCCTGCTTCAAACTCATTGGGCACAACCCAACCATATGCCCATTACCCAGGTACCAGTGGAACCCCATTAGTGCAACATTTTGTCCCCGCTTTCATGCCTCAATACCCATTGAGTTCTTTTGTTGAAAATCCTCAGTTCAAAGAGAGATGGGAAACTTTGGAAGAGAGATTACGGGTCATTGAAAGAGCAGGTTATTATGGCCTCAAGGATGCTACTGAGCTTTGTCTTGTCCCTGACGTTGTCATTCCCCCAAAGTTTAAGGTCCCGAATTTTGATAAATATAAAGGGATTACTTGCCCAAAGAATCACTTGACAATGTACATTCGCAAGATGGCTTCACAAGCTCACGA
Organism: Ormosia semicastrata; assembly: GCA_029884595.1. NCBI lineage: Eukaryota > Viridiplantae > Streptophyta > Magnoliopsida > Fabales > Fabaceae > Ormosia > Ormosia semicastrata. The sequence continues at coordinate 7,650,663 of JAQQTO010000021.1, read as the reverse complement.
TGACAAACTGTTAATCCATTTCTTCCAAGACAATTTAACTGGGGCAGCTGTGAATTGGTACACACATCTTGAGCGTGCCCATATAAGGAGTTTTAAGGATTTAGCTAATGCCTTTCTAAAGCAGTATACATACAACATTGACATGGCACCAGATAGAATGCAACTGCGAAGCATGTCTAAGAAGGATGCTGAGACCTTCAAGGAATATGCTCAGAGGTAGAGGGAAATAGCTGCACAAGTAGAACCCCCTTTGTCAGAAAAAGAGATGGTTGCTATGTTCACTGATACACTGCACGCGCCATTCTATGATCATATGATTGGAAGTGTGTCGTCGAATTTTTCTGATGTCGTGATAATTGGTGAAAGGATTAAAAATGAAATGAAAAAAGGAAGATTGCATCAAATGAATGATGGACAAGTAAGTATGGATAAATGTTGGACCGACTAAGGGTAGACTTCAGGTTAAATGAGTTAAATGTGGTTTCAGGAAAACTCATGGATGACAACGATTACCTAAACAGTAATTCACCAGGCGTTGTCAGAGGTTTCTACACATGCCCATCTGCAATAGGAGTGAATGCTTATAATGGTCGATCAGGGACAACCTTAGAAAGTTCAACAAAGTGGTGATTTATTTTTCTAAAGAATGAACCATAACTTGGAGTCCTCCAGCACTGGGAAATTTTTGAACGACTGGTATTCTGATTTGTTTACCAAGTTGTTATCATGAATGATGATTTAATTGTACTGACCTCATGCTTGTTCAATCATTAAAATCGTTCGAGTTTTTGAACTTATGTAAACTTTCCTGAAGCATTAATGTGATGGATTTGTGTGGATCTCAATATATTTTGTTTCCTTTTCCTATGTGTTTGGCACTCATGTTCTTGTCAGATACTTCTTATCATACTTTTCTTCCCTTTACTTGATTTCTTTTGGTTCGGATCCCACGGGGCTCTCATTCTGAAAAAATTTCGTGGTCATGAGACCCATGTGTGCAGGTGTTCTTTGTCCGAAAAAGAAAATACAAAAAAAATAAAAAAAGAGAAATAAAGGGAGCAAATAAATAATCACTTGGTGTGTATTATCCTTTTGTCTCTAAATTAAATTTTTTGAAAATGAGCAATCAAAAAATGAAATGAAGATTGGCCATCTTTCTCGTTCTCTCACAAGAATTCATTTTTTCATTATCCCTCGTTGTCCTATTTTGAGCTTGAAAGTTTTCTTCAATAAACCCTGGACAAAGATCATATCTACACTAGAGGATAACACACAAAAAAGGGTTGATTGCTATAATGACTATTTTGAAGCATAATGAAAAAAGAGAAAAAAAAGAAAATGTGAGAAGGACGGAAAGTAAAAACAAAAAAAAATTGACAAAGTTTAAGTTTGAATAAGGATGAAAAAAGAACAATAAGAGAAAAGTGTGCTTGAAAGTGCAAAAGCAATTGACAAAGTTTAAGTTTGAACAAGGATCCTTGGTCCCACTTAACCTTTAAACACTTATTTGAGCCTTATACCCTTCTTTTCATAATCCCTAACATTGGCCACATTACAAGCCTTAAAAAGTCTAATCTGATCAATGAGTGATTGCCTTTATTTTCACAAGTTTTAATTTTGAGACAAAAAGTTATGATTTAGTTCATTGCTCCAAAATAAAAACTCGTTAGGCTGAAAACCCGCAAGGGCGGTCAAAAAAAAAAAAAAGAAGATAAGACAAAAAAGAGTGACTTACATTTGGGCAAATTTTTACCCTGTTCAAATTGACCCTACACTGGGGCAATTTTTTTCTTCTTTAGCTCGACTTGGCCTACATTGGGGCAAATCTTTTGACTCAATCTGGCTCTACTTTGGGGCAAGTCTCTGTCCTGTGCAATTCAACTCCAAACTGGGGCAAATCTTGGTTCAATTTGGCTCTATATTGGGGCAAGTCTCTACCCTATTCAATTTGGCTCTAAATTGGGGCAACTTGCCTAGTTTTATTTGGCCTTACATTGAAAAAAAATCTCAAGTTCTCCATTGGGACAAATTTTGTTGTCAAATGGCCTACATTGGGTATCTTTGTTCTTAAATGGCATACCTTGAGTCAAATTCATTTTTTTGATACCTTACACAGGGGCATTTTTTTTGTAGATACCTGATAAAACAATGGTCATGATGTTCAGTTGTCAAGTAAGGATCAATCACATCCAAACTGGGTAAAAAAAAAATAGAACCAAAAAACCCCTTTGGTTTTCGTACTATTCCACTTCTTGTGTCGTTATCCTTTGTAAATGTCATTTGTGTAGTCATACTCCCAAAATCAGTCAAAAAGGTCACTCAATTAGTAAATCTATTTCCTGTTGTACTTTTGAATCCATGCATATCTAGTACATAGTGCTTCAGGTTAGGTAAACATAAGCACAATAGTACAATTTAACCATCTAATGGTAATTTCTTGTTGAACAACTCTAGCCAAAGGAGTTCTAGAGTTTCAATCAATGAAGGGAATGACATCCTCAATGGATAACTCAGATTAAAGTGTGTCCGGTGGAAATAGGAACTTTTGGGGAAATAGAGTCATAAGCTTCCACCAAGTCATATCTAATGAAGAAGAATTTGAACAAGATGAGATTGGCAATGATTCCCTTGAATATGGGTTTGGTTGGTTTCCAAGAAGCGTTTGGTTCAAAACTTTGGCAAAAAAAGGGGGGTTTCTCTCAAGTACATTCACTTCATCGACTCGTGGCGCATTGTACAAATTTTTAGGCTCAAGGCCCACTGTATAAAGTTTTCTGGCTCGAGACTCTTTAAGTGTAGATAAGAAAGGAAAGAATGACTAGACAAATCATAAAGCAAATCAACAAATTTTGGCCTTGATCCTACTTGTGGGGAAAGGTCCTGGGTTGCTTGAATCAAAGCTCCGATGTGCAAAAAAAAAAAAAAAAAAAAAACAAAAAAAAAAAAAAAAAAAAAAAAAAAAAAAAAGTTGCTTACTCAATTTGTTCATCTCTAAAATAAGGCATCCATTGCATCATATTTAGCATCACATGCATTGTCCTCTGGTATCACATTCATTGTATCCATTGTATAATGCACCACCTCTGGCATCACATGCATTTAAAAAATTAACATCATTTCTTTTAATTTCCGGGTCCTCGTACCCATCGCTTCCAAAGCAAGTCAGGGCCTTGTGCCCGTTGCCTTTAAGTTTTAACGGATACCCGATTCCGTAAGCTCTGTGTCTTTTCTGTTTCAAGTTTTCTATCAAGTTTCAGCGGATACCCGACTCCATAAGTTTTTTACCTTTCAGCCTTTAAGTTTCGATGGATACCATACTCCGCAAGCTCTATGTCTTTTCTGTTTTCCTTTTCTGTTAAGCTTCAGCGGATACTCGACTCCGTAAGCTTTTTACCTTTCTGCCTTTAAGCTTCGACGGATACCCGACTCCGCAAGCTCTGTGTCTTTTCTATTTCAAGTTTTTTATCAAGCTTCACGGATAACTGACTCAGTAAGCTTTTACCTTCAAATTTAAGGTTCGACGGATAATCAGACCATGCTCACTGTGTCTTTTCGTTTCAAGTTTTCATCAAGCTTCACGGATACTGACCAGTAGCTTTTACCTTTCTGCCTTTAAGCTTCGACGGATACCCGACTCCGCAAGCTCTGTGTCTTTTCTGTTTCAAGTTTTCTGTCAAGCTTCAGCGGATACTCGACTCCGTAAGCTTTTTACTTTTCGGCCTTTAAGCTTCGACGGATACCCGCCTCCGCAAGCTCTGTGTCTTTTCTGTTTTCCTTTTCTATTAAGCTTCAGCGGATACCCAACTCTGTAAGCTTTTTACCTTTTTGCCTTTAAGCTTCGATGGATACCCGACTCCGAAAGCTCTGTGTCTTTTTTGTTTCAAGTTTTCTGTCAAGCTTCAGCGGATACCCGACTCCGTAAGCTTTTTACCTTTCAGCCTTTAAGCTTCAACGGATACCCGACTCCGCAAGCTCTGTGTCTTTTCTGTTTTCCTTTTCTGTTAAGCTTTAGTGGATACCCGACTCCGTAAGCTTTTTACCTTTCTGCCTTTAAGCTTCGACGGATACCCGACTCCGCAAGCTCTGTGTCTTTTCTATTTCAAGTTTTCTGTCAAGCTTCAGCGGATACCCGACTCCGTAAGCTTTTTACCTTTCAGCCTTTAAGTTTCGATGGATACCCGACTCCGCAAGCTCTGTGTCTTTTCTATTTTCCTCCGTAAGCTTTTTACCTTTCAGCTTTTAAGCTTCAACGGATACCCGACTCCACAAGCTTTTTGCCTTTCTTATTTTTACTGTTTATTGCATTTTTGCATCAATCTGCACATTCTAAAAAAGAGGAAAATCAAAATTTTCATGGATAAAATTGAATCAACTCCTTTGTTTTCCATTTAATTTAAATGCAAAACAAAGGGGGGCAGCTGTTGATACCCAATTTTGTCCATAAAGTTTTATTTTTGTTGCTCAATCAGGAACTAATTTTTGTGTTAATTGATGCCTAATTGTAATATTTCAAACATTTTGTTTTCTTTTTTTAGATTTTATTTACTTGCATCTTGTTTAATTTTTTCTTTCCTTTTTCTTATAATTAAAACAAATAAAAATTAAAAAAATAAAGAAAATAAAAAATGAAAGAAAATTTTTGCAGCCTTGTATGCTGTCTATCTAACTCCTGCAAACCCAAGACTCAAGGAGAAACATAGAAATGGCAATTTGACAGATAGGAAGGCCTGGAGAAAGTCACATAGCTAAAGAAAATACATAGAGAAGGAAACTGAGCTAGAAAACTCTATCTGCACCTAAGCTAATTTCCCAGAGAGATTACAGAGGAGTCATCTCTGCTTACAAAGCAAAAAAATGAAATAAAAACAAAGGGGAAAAAAGGATTCAAGGGGGACGGGAGGAAGATCACACAGAAAAAAAAGGGGTTCCCATTGGCCATCTTCCTACAGAGAACCCATCACCACCTCCATCTCCAAACAACCACATTCATCATCTCCCACCACCATAAACAACCATTATCTTCAAACCACAACAAAAAAAAAAAAAACCCATCTCCACCCACACTTCAACGACCACCACCCATCTTCAATCTTCCACCGTCAACAACCTTCCATTCGGCCTCCAACCTTCACCATCACCCATAACCACCACCTTCATCTTCAACCCACCTCCATAACTCACACCACAAACCACCTCCTACCACCTTCCTCTACACCGTACTCACCCTCCATCTCCCCATCCTCCATCTCACCTTCAACACCCAATCGTAACCCAGTCACACCTACAGATCTAGCACCAACCGTGACCCATCACCTAACAGCCACCACAAACCACCAACACAGCCACCATTCATCAACCCCATACCCAATCTCACCAAGACCAACTGCGGTAGAGCCTCTATCACCGAACCAGCAAACAACGTTTGTAGCTGCGCCACCCACACCGTACGACGCGCACCACCATGCGAAACCGTCCACCACCGTGTTACGCTATCCACTACCACTGTGCGTCGTCCACCACCGCGCAAAGCCATCCACCACCGCGCGAAGCCGCCCTCAACCGCGCCCACCAACTCGCAACCCGTCACGCCCCCATCTTCACCGGAGCCATCGCGAGCCCAGGCCTCCTCCTCAGTCACAGGTTCAGATTTGCCACCGTGATCCTGCTTCAACCACGCCCACGCACTGTTAACTTTTCATTTCTGTGGTTGGCAACCTCAAAACCCCCATCTTCCATGCTTCGTTTTCTCATTTCCAGAAACCCAACGTCTGTGTCTTTTATCTATTTGCCTTTTTTTATTTATTTGCTTTTTTTGTTGTTGTTTGGTGACATTCTATTAAAATGGGGACTTTGATGGGCTTTGGGTTAAGAAAATTCGTTCAAATTAAAGCAATGGGCTTTTTTAAGGTGGAACAAAAATCTGAAATATAGAAAAAGAGAAAAAATACAAAATGAAAAATAAAAATAAAAAAATGTTAATGGAAAAAAAATTGTTCTGTTTGTTGTATTTAATTTTGGTTTTTATTTTATTTTTTTGACTCATGGTATGACAATGTGTTGTTTGTGTGGTTACTTGCTTGTCTTTGTGCATGCCTCAAAATAAAAATAAAAATAAAATTTAATAGAAAAGTTTTTAATCAATGCAATGACCACTGATGTTGATTGAATAACGGATGTTATCTTCAATGTCAGTTGGATTATATGGGTTTATTGAGTAGCCTAGTGTTGCCTTGAATCCTGTGCAATAATGATTTTATTTTCAAGCAAAAATTCCTTTTTTCAAAAATCTTTTTCTAATTAAAATCAACAAACTCACAATCATTTTCTAAAGAACTACGTGACTTTGAGTTCTCCATTGCACCAGGAGATACGTAGGAGCAGAAATCCATTTCTGTCAAGCCAAAAAAAATAAATTTTCATGATTTGGTTGTTTCTTTTATTTCTTTTCAAAAAAATAAAAAATGAAAAAAATAAAAAATAACTACAAAGTCTTTTGTTTAAAGGGGTTAAAATAAATATATTTGAGATTATTAAAATTTGCACAACTAACTTAAGGTACCGTTCTTAGGACGGGCAGTGTAGGATGTTAATACTTTTCCTACCTGTAATTTGACTCCCGAATCCAAACTCATTTTCAAAAAGACTAGTTTTCCTGATTAAATGATTTTTCTAATGTTTTCTCTATTTAAATAAACATTGGTGGTGACTCCATTGATTTTATATTTTTTTGGTCGTCCCGTCGCGATCTCGGTTGCGACAGAGATTATGATCTTCAAGTTCCTTTCAAAAGTCTGCTGCCACAAAACTATTCTCTCAGGATTAGGGATTTTCTACGTGATGTGTAAAGTGTAAAAGTCAAAGTCTGTTGAATTGTGGCGCAACTCCACTATTTATGGAAAAGAAAATGGTTTGTTACGCAAATAGCGCATAGGCGCTAGCTTTTGGGTGTTGAGTCACTTAAACGGATACGCGCTGCGTTGCACGTTGCTCGCTTAAGCGCTTCCTTCCCAGCGCCTGAGCGATAAGACACTAAAGTCACGCTGCTGGATACGCTTTGGGCATTCAGGCACTGGTTGCCTGATGAAAAATTCCTCTTTTCCTTGCTTCTTGGAATGTCCAGTCTTCTCCATGTGTAATTACCTAACAAAAATACACAAAACACATAATAAAAACACAATTAAATAATACTAAAAATATAACAAAACTTACAAACAAAGTTCAATAAAAAATATAAAAAAAACATGAAAAACCAAAGAATTGAACCGTAAAAATATGACATATTGACTGTTCATCAACCAATCAACAACAAAATCAAACTCAACATCAAGAAACATGAATCAAGGAAAATTCCACAATTTAAAAATTCAAGTTCAGCAATTAAATCCAATCAAGTAAGATCATTTAGCACTTAAAACAATTAGAGACTTGAGTCTAGCTTGCAACTTTCTCTTTACCAACTAATTGAGGTCACTCATCTTTCCATTGCTCAAGTGTTTAAGGACAAAGAGATCACTCAAATTTTTCTTGAAAAATGCAATATCATAGGCTTGCTTATCAAGCTCATCTCCACTTCTAAGTTCACATACAATACAAGAATCAAAAGGACTTCATTTGATTGTTACGAGACCAAGGGTATAATGAAAGTTGGAAAAAAGATGAAAAAAAAATGGCAAAGAATGCTCATAGATAAATCGATATAAAGTATAATCAGGCTGAAAAGATGATGAACAGAGCATAATGCACAAAAATATAATAGATTCTCACTTTCAACCTAATATTCTCATTATTCTTCACCTACAATCTTTTCCTTTTATTTTCTTTTATTTTCCATTTTTTTTCATTTTTTTCATTTTTTTCAATATTTTTTTTCTTTCAACCCTTGAAGACAAAAGCCACCTTTCAAGACTTTTCAATCAACACATCAGATGCTCCAAAGAATTCAACCTGATTATTCAATTGGGTATTCAAAAAAAATAATTTCAGGCTCAAATGGGACAACTAAGAGATTATTTTATCAATACAACTATGAAAGTCAAGAAAGAATAAAGCTTAATTGCATTAATCATATTCAAGTCTGTATGTAAATTATTAAAGTCTCAACAAGATATCAAAGCAAGTTGTAGCGCACATCAATCAAGAGAAAACTCACTCCAGAAGAAAAATAGGATTTTGTTTATAAAAAATCCAATCATTAAAGCTCAAAACTCACTTTCTGGCTAAAATTAATAAAGAGAACAATGCAAGCTGACATGACTAATTTCTAATTAAGATGCTAAATTTTACTTTACTTCATTGAACAAGATTGATTCACACAGAATCAGCTCATGAGTAATGGACTCCCCTTTAAAACATATCTCTATCAGTTCAGTATTAATCAAGTAATTAACACATAATTCCTACTTAATTACTAGCAATACTCAAGTGTTCATCAAATTTTTTTTCACAAAAATTTAAAAGTACCCCCACACTTAAGATAAACATTGTCCTTAATGTGGAAGAAAAAGAAATAAAGGGGTAAAGAAAAGAATAATACAACCAGAGAAAAAGGGATACAATGTCAGGCAAAGAAAAAGTACAAGAGTCAGTGCCGCAACAGAATCTGAAGAAAAAAAATTCCAAAACACATGAGTAGCATTTAAAAGCAAAACAAAAACAATAAAAAACAACAAAAAACAATGAGAATAAGATAAATAAAGAAGAAACACAGGTTGCCTCCTGTGAAATGCTTGTTTAACGTTATTAGCTCGAAGTTGACTTTTTCAAATAAATCAAGGTGGCTTAAAGTAAGAGAAATAGGATGACGTCTTCTTCAATTCAAAGCAGTGCTTCCATCCTTTGTCCATGACCTTTGAGGTGCCTCCAAAAGCATTTTGAGCTTGATAAGGACTTAGTTGCTCTGAAAGTGCCTTGGCGTAAGAGATTTCGCTAAACCATGGTGGTTTTAGTCGATTAACAGATGAATGACTAATTTGTATAGGAACATGGATCATAGGAGGACCTTTATCTTTTTCAGCAACTTGAGTTTCCAGAAGGTCAACATCAACATTGCATGATGGTGGAGGGTCTTTGATAGCTAAAGCTTCCTGCTTCTTGGCTTGAACGATATTGATAGGGGCATGAATATTTGACATTGGCAAAAATTTATCCTCCCTAATGACATTAATGGTCACAGAATCTCCATTCACTCTTAAAATGAGCTCACCTTGAGGTACATCGATCACAACTTTTGAAGTGGCCAGAAATGGTCTTCCAAGAATTAGAGGAATAGGAGCATCATCCTTATCCATATCTAGCACCACAAGATCAACTGGAAAAATGAATTTGTCCATCTTCACCAAAACATCCTCCACCACACCGCGCGGGTAAGTGATGGATCTATCAGCCAACTGTAATGAAATATTGGTGGGCTTTGGTTCCTGCATTCCCATTTTCTTAAAAATAGAAAAAGACATCAAATTAATACTAACACCCAAATCACATAATGCCTTCTCAAAATAAGAATTTCCAATAGAGTAAGGAATAGTAAAACTCCTTGGATCTTTTAATTTCGGAGGTAGCTTCTTCAAAAGGATGGCAAAACACTCCTCATTAAGACATATCGACTCAAATTCCTCAAGCTTGTGCTTCTTTGTAAGTATTTCCTTCAAGAATTTTGCATACCTGGGCATTTGAGAGATGACTTCAACGAATGAAATATTAATTTGTAATTTCTTGAACATCTCTAAGAATTTAGCAAATTCCTTATCTGGATAAGTGTTCTTGAGCCTATGAGGGAATGTGATCTTAGTATATGATGATGGTTTATATACTGTGCACTGCTCATGATCCTTCTTCGATCTCTGCCACTTTGGTTCTTTCTTCTCAACCTCTCCTGCTTTATTGACATATTGAATTGAGACATCTTCAGTAAGAACATCATTTTTCTTGGTCTCAATTCCTGATGAGCTAGGTGCTTCATTCATTTGTCCTTCCAAAATCTTACCACTTCTTAGGGTAATTGCATTAGCCTGTTTCTTTGGATTAGTCTCAGTAGTACTAGGCAATGTCCCTGATTCCCTTGCTATCATTAATGTAGCCAACTGGCTAATCTGAGTCTCCGTGCTCTTTATTCTGGTATCTGAATTTTGCATGTACTTCATTACCAAAACTTCAAAGCTTGACTTCTCTGCAAGTGCTATGAAACCTGGAGGTGGTTTTGGAGCTCTCTGCAGATTCTACTGATAGCCTTGTTAATTTTTCAATTTGAAATTAGGGTGGTCCTTCCAACCGAGATTGGATGTATTTGAATATGGATTGTACTGTTGCAGGTTGGAATTACTAACAAAATTTGCTATTTTAAGCTCGGGGGCAAATAGACTATCAACTTGACAGTTTGCACTTATATAACCCTGTCCACCACATGCTTCACAAATGATTGGTGGAGCTATACTATTTGCTATCATCAAAGTCTCCACATTCTTTGTCAATGCTTCCAATTGGCTCAAAATAGCAGTAGAGGAATCAACAACATGTACACCTGCTTGTTTCTTAGGAACCTGACGCTCATTTTGCCATTGAAAACTCTTCAGCGCCATTTCTTCAATCATTGTTTGACTCTCAGTAAGTGTTTTCTTTCCATATTGTACCTCCCGCAGCAACATCAATGAGTGAATATTTGGCAGGCGACAAACCATTGTAAAAAGTTTGTACTTGTTGCCATACGGGAAATCCATGATGTGGATATCTTCTCAACAACTCTTGAAAGTGCTCCTCAGTTTCATAGAGGGTGTCCATTTCAAACTGCACAAAAGAAGATATGTCATTCCTTAACTTAGTAGATGTAGAAGGAGGAAAATACTTAGTTAGAAACTATTGTGTCAACTGATCCTATGTGGTGATGGAACCCCTTGGTAGTGACATTAACCATTGACTTACTCTGTCCCTAAGAGCGAAAGGAAAGAGTCGCAATTGGATTGCATTATTTGTCATCCCATTATACTTTATAGTATCATATAACTGCAAGAACCTGGCCAAACGTTGATTTAGACCATCCGAAGGCAATCCACTAAACTGAATTGAATTCTGAATCATGGAGATCAATACCGATTTGATCTCAAAATTATTAGCCGCCACAACTGGTCTTATAATACTCCCTCCATAACCTTCAGCAGTGGGCATGAAATATTCAAACATGGTTCACTCTATTGGGATAGCTTTTTCTTCACGATTCACTGCAACTACTAGTTGTCTCTCCATCCTGTTTATATTTTTTGTCACAGTCCATCCTGTTTATATCTTCTGTCACAGCTTCAATATAAGATTGCTTCCTTAACTTGTGAGCTATTTTCTTAATTTCTAGATCAAATGTCAAATCAAAAAATCGAGATCGAGTAAGCATAAAAAAATATGAAGTGACAAACTAATTAAAAATAAAATAAGAAATAAAAATAAAATAAGGAATAAAATAAAAGGACGTCTAAATTAACTAGAGTTTTTCACTTCTAATATTACCAAACTTATTCCCTGACAATGGTGCCAAAAACTTGGTATGCATAAAATATACTAAGAGCAAGTGTATTCTATCACCAAGTAATATAGGACTTGAGTCCTAGTTATTGATCCCACGAGAAATAAGTGCTAATTACTAGATTTGTAAAACTCTTTATTATTTAGACAATCGGAAGTGAAAAGAAATTCAAGATAAAATCAAAAAATAAATAAAGAAAAATAATGAACAATCAAACAAAGAATAGATAATCAATAAGAGAGACTAGGGCGCAAGGTTCACTTGAATCCAATTATTTAAATTTTCTTTCATTTATGATGTAAGGTAATTCTTTTGTCGATATTCTCTTACCTGCTATTGAATCTCAATGGTCATGGATGAAATAATATTTTATTCCTAAATTAAATCACCTCTTTAGTCATTTAGTTGAATTAATTAGGAATGCATTAAGCTTCAATTCAAGATATGAACTAACATACCTATCAATTCCATTGGTAGGATAAATTGATGTTTGGTCATTCACCAATCTAATCCTAGGCTTACCATATAGATTCATTCATTGAATGCGAATGGTCACCGGTCAAATAATGAATTAAAACATGTCAAAACTGATCAAGTTATGACAAGAATGCAAGCAATATGATAAATCCTAAAAGAAATTACCTTAATCAAATTAGAAATCAAACCCAAATAATTAGGAAAACAAGATTCCCCATAGCCCTAGCTATGGGTTTAGCTACTCATGTTCAATAAAAACAAACTCATATCAAAATACAAACTTGTCGCAACCGGGATCGCGACGGGACGACCGAAAAAGATAAAAATCAATGGAGTCGCCACCAATGTTTATTTAAATTGGAAAAACATTAGAAAAACCATTTAATTAGGAAAACTGGTCTTTTGAAAATGAGTTTGAGTCCGGGAGTCGATTACAGATAGGGAAGGTGTTAGCACCTATATCTTGCCTGCTCCAAGAACGGTACCTTATGTTAGTTGTGCAAAATTTAATAATCTCAAATATATTTATTTTTACCCCTTTAAACAAAAGACTTTGTAATTATTTTTTTATTTTTCTCATTTTTTGGAAAGAAATAAAAGAATCAACCAAATCATGAAAATTTATTTTTGGGCTTGACAATAGAGATTCTCTCCTACGTATCCTCGGGTGCAATGAGGAACTCAAAGTCACGTAGTTCTTTATAAAATAAGTGTGGGTTGATTGATTTTATTTAAAAAGATTTTATTTGAAAGCGAATCCATTTTTGCACAGGATTCAAGTTAGCACTAGGCTACTCAATAAACCTTTATGATCCAAATGACATTGAAGGTAGTATTCACTACTCAATCATCATCATTGGTCATTGCATGGATCAAAAGATTTTATTTTTATTTATTTTTATTTATTTATTTTTATATTCTTTTACAAACTCAAATCCCAAAAGACAGTCAACAATTCAAATTAAAGAAAAAAAGAGTTTGAAAACTTGAGCACCAATAACAGAGCACATACAGAGGACGTTTGGGGAGAGATTTGGGAATTTGTTCGACGGTCGGTTTAGGGAGTGAGTGATTCTGTTTTGGAGTTTGAAAGACGGTCGGGGTTAGGATGGGATGGGTTCGACGGTCGAGTGAGGTGAAGGGGTGATGGATTCGACGGTCGGTTGCAAAGGTGTGATGGTTTCGATGGTCGGTTGGAGGTGAGGATAGGACGGTTTCGACGGTCGAGTTGGAGGTGAAGGTGGGTGGTTCTGTTTTGGGGTTCGACGGTCGATTGGAGGATATGATAATTTGTGAAGGTTTGGATGGGTTGTCGGTGAGGTTCGACGGTCGGTTTAGGGGAATTGGATGGGTTGTCGGTGAGGGGGTTCGACGGTCGAGAGGAGGGAGATGATGACAGTCGGTGAAAAGGGAGTGATGGAATTTGGGTCACGGTTGGGGTTCGACGGTCGGGTAAAGATTGGGTTTAACAGGTGATTTCACGTAATGGATGGTTGAAGGATGGTGGTGGGGATTCGACAGTCGGTGGGGGACCTAGCTGAGGTTCGACGGTCGGTTTGAGGAGATGGGGTCCGACGGTCGGTTGGTTGAAGGGAAGGATCTGACCTCTGAGGCTTCGACGGTCGAGTATGATGGATTTGGTTTCTGTGCAGTCCGACGGTCGGATGAGAGAATGGATTCGACGGGTCTGGTTTCTGTTCTTGGGTGATTCGACAGTCGAATAGGATTTAGTTTGGGGGTCCGACGGTCGGTTGGTGGGGAAGGATCTGACCTCTAGGGTTTCGACGGTCGAAGAGGGTGTTGGTGAGGTGTGGTAACTGGGGTTATGGCCCGACGGTGAGGGCGTCGGTGAAGTTGGTCGGTGAGATGATGGTAACTGGTGTTGGTGAAGTTCGACGGTCGGTTTAGGGAGATTGGATGGTTCGACCGTCGGATATGATGGAGTTTGGGGGCTCGACGGTCGGTTGGTTGAGGGGAAGGATCCGCTTCTTGGGTTTCGACGGTCGGTTGGAGGTATGATGGATCTGGTGTTTTGAGTTCGACGGTCGGCTTAGGGGGATTGGATGGTTCGACCGTCGGATATGATGGAGTTTGGGGTCCGACGGTCGGTTTGTGGGGTTATGAAAGTGAGGTGATGAAGGGTTTATGTGGAGGAGATGATGAATAGTAGTAGAGTGGTTTGTCGGTGGGTTGGACGTGAAGGTAGAGAGGTGGTGTAGTGGAGGTCTTGGAAATGAGGTGCTGAGCTTGAAGATAATGATGAGACCATGAATGTTAGTTCTGCCAAAGTGAGGCAGTGAAGATGAAGGTAATAAAAGGGAGATGGATTCACGGTTGGAGAGTGGATATTGGGTTTCAGTCAAGGAGGCTTGAGTGGATATGCAGTATTCATTTCAGGTTGAGTGCAGAGGGATTCAGGGGTTGTGTGCAAGTGAGAATAGCTAGCAGAAATGAGCTACATGACATAAATGCAGAAGGTTACCTGTGGAGTTCAAAGTGGAACAGTTGAAGTGAATGTTATTCCTCAGCAAGGCTTCTGTCTCCTTCTTGTTCCCTTCTCTCTGTCTCCCTTGTGATGGTTGTGCTCTTGGAAGTTTATGGTGATGAAGGATTTATGTGGAGGGTGGGTGAAGTTGCTGTTCTTGGTGATGAGGGTGGTCAAAATAGAAGGTGTTTTTCTGGTTCTTGAAGGTGAAAAAAATGTGTGAAGAAAAGATCCCCCTCCCTCTCGTTAAGGAGAGCCCTTTTAGGCGTTTTGATATCTGCCCGTGAGAACCGTGTTGTCTCCCTCAATTTTCACTTTTGTGCTCTGCTTCCTGTCTCACCATCCTCACTCTTCCCCATCTCGATGCTTTCCTCTTTCATGTCAAGCGGTCCCTTGCTCACATTCTTTGTATTTCTTGAGGCTCTGCCTTCTTTGAGGCGTAGAGGGGATGACAGCTACTAACTCGTAGCTATCTGATGCAAATTTCCTTTTTTTTGTTTTCTTTTCTCTTTTCTTTTTTTTTTTTTCCTTTTGTATTAAATTAAATTAAGAAAAAGAAAAGAAACATTGCAATTAGGCATCAATTAACACAAAAAGTAGTTTCTGATTAAGCAAGAAAATAAAATTTTATGGACAAAATTAGGTATCAACAGCTGCCCCCCTTTACTTTACATTTAACATAAATGGGAAGTAAAGGAATTGATTCAATTTTGTTCATAAAAATTTTATTTTCTACTTTTTTCCATTTTTTAAAACGCGTAAATTGATGCAGAATGCAACGGATATCAAAATAAGGGGTAAAAAGCTTGCAGAGTTGGGTATCCACTGAAACTTGACAGAAACTGCTGAAGCTTGAAAACAGAAAAGGCACAAAGCTTGCGGAGTCGGGTATCCGCTGAAACTTGACAGAAAACTTAAAAACAGAAGAGACACAAAGCTTGCGGAGTTGGGTATCCGCCGAAGCTTGACAACAGAAAGGTAAAAAGCTTGCGGAGTCGGGTATCCGCTGAAGCTTAACAGAAAATAAAAAAGCTTACGGAGTCGGGTATCCGCTGAAGCTTAACAGAAAAGAAAAAAGCTTACGGAGTCGGGTATCCGCTGAAGCTTAACGGAAAAGAAAAAGCTTACGGAGTCGGGTATCCGCTGAAGCTTAACGGAAAACTTAAAGCAAAAAGATAAAAAGCTTGCGGAGTCGGGTATCCGCTGAAGCTTAACAGAAAACTTAAAACAGAAAAGACACAAAGCTTGCGGAGTCGGGTATCCGCTGAAGCTTGACAGAAAAGAAAAAGAGCAATGGGCACAAGGCCCTGACTTGCTTTGGAAGCGATGGGTACGAGGACCCGAAAACTAAAAAGCAATGGGTGCGGAGAGCCAAAAACTAAAAGGCAATGGGTGCGGAGAGCCAAAAACTAAAAGGCAATGGGTGCTAAGACCCGGAAACTGAAAGACAATGGGTGCGGGGACCCGAGAACTTAAAGACAATGGGTGCGGGGACCCGGAAACTTAACAGACAATGGGTGCGGGGACCCAGGAATGAAAAGACAATGGGTGCGGGGACCCGGGAATTAAAAGACAATGGGTGCGGGGACCCGGAAATGAAAAGACAATGGGTGCGGGGACCCGAGAAACTTAAAGACAATGGGTGCGGGGACCCGGAAACTTAAAGACAATGGGTGCGGGGACCCGGAAACCTAACAGACAATGGGTGCGGGGACCCGAGAAACTTAAAGACAATGGGTGTGGGGACCCGGAAACTTAAAGACAATGGGTGCGGGGACCCGGAAACCTAACAGACAATGGGTGCGGGGACCCGGAAATGAAAAGACAATGGGTGCGGGGACCCGAGAAAACCTAAAGACAATGGGTGCGGGGACCCGGAAACTTAACAGACAATGGGTGCGGGGACCCAGAAATGAAAAGACAATGGGTGCGGGGACCCGGGAATGAAAAGACAATGATTTTGTAAATGCATGCGATGCCAGAGATGGTGCATGATGCAATGGATGATGATGCAATGGATGTGATGCTTGAGTACAATGCATGTGATGCCTGAGGACGATGCATGTGATGCTAAAAATGATGCATGATGCAATGAATGCCCTACTGTAGGGATTCTCATGAGCAAACTGAGTTAGCAAATCTTGTTTTTTGGTTTTTTGGTTTTTTTGTTTTTTTTTTGTTTTTGTTTTTGTTTTTTTTCATCAGAGCTTTGGTTCCGCAACCCTTAAGGACTTTTTCCCACAGCAGGATCGCAATTGAACAGCAAAATTCAATGATTGGCCTTATGATTTGTCTAGTCATTCTTTTTTTCTCGTCAACACTTAAAGGGCCTCGAGCCAGAAAACTTTATGCAATGGGCCTTTAGCCTAAAAACTCATGAAGTGGCCTTGAGCCCAAGAATTCGTACAATAGGCCATGAGCCCAAAGAAGTGAATGTACTTGAGGAACCAAGCGCTTCTTGGAAAACTTTGACCAACCAAACTCATATTCAAAAGGGATCATTGTTGAATTTCTCATCATTAAATATGGCTGGTGTAGAAGCTTGTGACTTTCTTTCCCCAAAAGTTCCTATTTCCACCGGACATACTTCAATATGAATTAGCCATTGAGGATGTCATTCCCTTCATCGATTGAAACTCTAGAGCTCCTTTGGCTTGAGTTGTTCATCAAGAGGCTACCATTAGATGGTTAAATTGTACTATTGTGCTCATGTTCACCCAACCTGAAGCATCATGTACCAGATATGCATGGATTCAAAAGTACAACATGAAAGACATTTACTACCCGAGTGACCTTTTTTGACTGATTTCAGGAGTATGACTACACGAAGGATATTTGCAAAGGATAAAAACACAAGTAGTGGAATATTACAAAAGTCAAGAGGTTTTTTTTTTGCTTTTTTTTTTGCCTCTCTTTTTTGTGCTTTTTGGACCCAGTTTGGATGTGATTGATCTTTACTTGACAACTGGACATCATGACCATTGTTTTATCAGGTATCTACAAGAATATGCCCCTGTGTATGGTATCAAATGAATTTGACTCAAGGTATGTCCTTTGAGAACAAAGATGCCCCAGTGTAGGCCATTTGACAACAAAAAATGTCCCAGTGAGGAATTTTTTGTAAGGCCCAAGTAAGACAAAGCAAACTGTCCCAGTTTAGAACTGAATTGAACATGGTAGAGACTTGTCCCAATGTGGAGCCAGTTGAACTAGAAGATTTGCCCCAGTGTAAGGCCAAATTGAACAGGGTAGAGTCTTGCCCCAATGTAGAGCTAGTTGAACCAAAAGATTTGCCCCAGTGTAGGGCCAAATTGAGCAGGGTAGAGACTTGCCCCAATGTAGAGCCAGCTTGAACACGACAACAATTTGCCCTAATGTAAGTCCCTTCTCTTTTTTTTTTTTTTTTTTTTTTTAGACTGCCCTTGCAGGTTTTCAGCCTAACCATTTTGTTTTATTTTATTTTATTTTTTTTTAAGAGCAAGGATTGAAAATTCAGCAGTGCATAAACTTTTTGTCTCAAAATTAAAGTTGATGAAAATGAAAACAACCTTTCATTGATCAGAATGGACTTTTTAAGGCTTGTAACGTGGCCAAGGTTAGGGTTTATGAAATGAAAGATATAAGGCTCAAATAAGTGTTTAAAGGTTAAGTGGGACCAAGGATCCTTATTCAAACTTAAACTTTTCCAATTGCTTTTACGCATTCAAGCACACTTTTCTCTTATTGCTCTCCCTCTTTTTTGTTCTCCATCATTGTTCAAACTTGAACTTTGTCAAATTTTCTGCTTTTACTTTCCGCCCCTTTCGCCTTTTCTTCCTTTTTCTTTTATACTTCAAAATAATCATCATGACAATCAACCTTTATTTTGTGTCATCCTCTAGTGTAGGGGTGATCCTTGTCCAGGGTTTATTGAAGGAAACTTTCAAGCTCAAAATAGGATAACGAAGGATAATGGCAAGATGAATTTCTTGTGAGAGAAAGAGAAATATGGTCAATCTTCATTTCAAATCTTGATTGCTCATTTTCAAAAATTTTAAATTTGAGACAAAATGATAATACCCACCAAGTGAGTATTCATTTGCTCCTTTTTTTCTTTTTTCTTTCTTTTTTTTATTTTTCTTTTTTTTTTTTTTTTTTTTTGTTTTGTTTTTTTTTTTGTTTTTTTTTTTTGTGCAAAGAACACCTGCACTCATGGGTCTTACGACCACAAAAACTTTCCAGAATGAGAGTCCTATGAGATTCGAACCAAAAGAAAGCAAGTAAAGAGAAGAAAGAAAATGACAAGAAGATCTGGCAAGAACATGAGTGTCAAGAACATAGGAAAAGGAAACAAGGTAAACTGAGATCCACACAAATTCATCACATTAATGCTTCAAGCAAGTTTACATAAATTCAGAAACCCGAATGGTTTTAATAATTGAACAAGCTTGGGGTCAGTACAATTAAACCATCATTTCATGGCAACAACTTAGTAAACAAATCAGAATACTAGTCGCTCAAAATTTCCCAGTGCTAGCGGACTTTAGGGTACAGTTCATTCTTGACAGTTAGAAAACTGAATCACCACTTTGTCAAACTTTCTAAGGCTGTCCCTGATCAACCATTGTAGGCATTCGTTCCTATTGCAGATAGGCATGTGTAGAAACCTCTGACAATGCTTGGTGGTTTACTATTTAGGTAACTGTTGTTACCCATGAGTTTTCCTAAAGCCCCATTTAACTCATTCGACTTGAAGTCCACCCTCAGTCGGTTCAACATTTTCCATACTTGCCTGTCCGTCATTCATTTGGTGCAGTCTTCCCTTTTTCATTTCCCTTTCAATCATTTCCCCAACTATCACAATATCAGAAAAGTTCGACGACACACTTCCAATCATATGATCATAGAATGGTGCGTGCAGTGTATCAGTGAACATAGCAACCATCTCTTTTTCTGACAAAGGGGGTTCTACTTGTGCAGCTATTTCCCTCCACCTCTGAGCATATTCCTTGAAAGTCTCAGCATCCTTCTTAGACATGTTTTGCAGTTGCGTTCTATCTGGTGCCATGTCCATATTGTACTTATACTGCTTTACAAAGGCATCAGCTAAATCCTTGAAACTCCTTATATGGGCACGCTCAAGATGTGTGTACCAATTAGAAGCTGCCCCAGTTAAACTGTCTTGGAAGAAATGGATTAACAGCTTTGTCATCGTGAGCTTGTGAAGCCATCTTGCGAATGTACATTGTCAAGTGATTCTTTGGACAAGTAATCCCCTTATATTTATCAAAATCTGGGACCTTAAACTTTGGGGGAATGACAACGTCGGGGACAAGACAAAGCTCAAGCATCCTTGAGGCCATAACAACCTCGCTTCTTTCAATGACCCGTATTCTCTCTTCCAAAGTTTCAAACCTCTTTTTGAACTGAGGATTTTCAGCAAAAGAATTCAATGGGTATTGAGGCATGACAGTGGGGACAAAATGTTGTACTGGTGGAGTCCCACTGGTACCTGGGTAATGGGCATATGGTTGGGTTGTGCTCAATGAGTTCGAAGCAGGCATGCCACTTTCAAGGGAATTAGCAACCCATGGTGCTACAAAGTTGGAAGGAAGCCATATGGTGGGATGAAGAAAGGGAATGGGTCTTGTATTGACGGGGGTTCCATTAGCATTCACCGAGTGACTTGAGTTTGGGTAAAGTTCAACAGGTTTGAATTCGGTGTCACTGTTGGCATGCTATTACCAGGGGGATTGGTGGTCAATGATGGTACATAGGTGGGAAGGAGGCCATATGGTAGAAAGGGTGGCACCTGGGTTTCCTGAGAACTGGTGACTGAGGGTTGAGTGGTGAATGACATCACAACTCTTTGAGGATTGAAGCCTTGGTATTGCAGCGGGGTTGGAGAGAAACCAGACAGGTGAGGAGGTGTGGCCGGATGTCTTTCATTTGCCACTGAGGGATTTCCATTTGTGCTCCTTCTATTTTTCATGGACTGAAGCATCTCCATCATCTTGGACACTTGCTCTTTGAGCTGATTCACCTCATCCTTCAACTCTTGAATTTGATCTTTTTCATCCATGATCCTAGCCTGGGAATGATCCTGTAAGGGTGTCGCGGAAGCAATTTTTCGTTATAGTGCCCATTTTTTCTCTTGGTGAAACATGATGTGAATATGCAATTATCGACATTGACTGAACAAAATTGGCAACATGCATGCATGCAAAGTATTATGCAAATGAAAAATTTTTATTTTTTTTATTTTTTTTATTTTTAAAAAGAATGCTATGAATGTCATGGTAATGTAAAATGATGTATCTTTTTCTTTCTTTTCCCTTTTTTAGAGTCAAGAATGCGATGAAAATGTAAGATGATATTTTTTATGGGGATGTAATGCAGATGCAAGATAATGTATCTTTTTTTTTTATGCTAAGAATGCTATGAAAATGCAAGATACTGTATATTTTTCTTTTGTTTTTGAATGCTAAGAATGCTATGAAAATACAGGATGATGCTTTTTTGTTAGGAATGTTATGAGAATGCAAGATGATGTTTTTTTTTTTAGACAAGAATGAATGACATGAGATAGATGGATGATGAAAAAATAAAAACTAAGAATGACAATGCAATATCAAATGTTTTTTTTCTTTTTTCTTTTTTTTAACCAAAGGAATGCATGGATGAATGACATGAGGAATAGATGGATAAATAAAAAAAGCTAAGAGTGAAAATGCAATATCATGTATCTTTTTTCTTTTTGTTGAATTTTTTTTTAAAAAAAAAAAAACCAAAAGGATGCATGAATGAATGTCATGAGGAATAGATGGATAATGAACAAAGAAAAAAAACTAGGAATGAAAATGCAATATAATGTATCTTTTTCTGTTGATTTTTTTTTGCCAAGAAGAATGCAAAGATGAATGACATGGGGAAAAGACAGATAAAAAGAAAGGTATGCTCCATTTGTGTCCTAATGAGGTGCAACCTAAGGAGATGGATGACTCTAAAGCTTCTATATCATTATGTTCATTCTATCAGTGCGAGGTTTTTCAGGACGGGTCTATCTTCTAAAAAGTCATGGTCCCCAGATTGCCCCCATCTCGAAAGATAAGGACCCAGTTCATGAATTAATCACAAGTAGGGATAAACCCTCTCAATGTGACTAGTCCATGATACTGGTAACAATCTGAGTGGTGTCTCAACAAATGTCAAGTGAGCACAAGGCTCCTCAATAACAAAAGTCAAGACCCCTCCTACTCCTCGGGTTCGCACAGACTCGGGTATAGAGCCCAAAAGTGTGTGAGGTAAGTGATCAGTGACGTGTGTGAAGGAGCATACAAACCTGTACAAAAACTTAAAGATAAAACTAACCCCAACCTGCAAAACATATATACAACAGCCAGCCAGCAATCGTCTACCTTAGGGTTTTAACAATTAAGCGCAAAATATATATACAAGTCACCATATACATGCTATCAGATATTTACATAAAAGTACTAAATAAAATATATTTACAAACAAATAAGAAAACAAAAACAAAGACAAAGAGGGTAAAATAAATAAATAAAAGATTATCAAAATTTTGCACAACTAACAATAATAGGCCTGACTCTCTAAGTGTCCCCGTGGAGTCGCCAATTTGTCATGAATCGGATCGCGACGGACGACCGAAAAAATATAAAAATCAATGGAGTCGCCACCAATGTTTATTTAAATTGGGAAAACATTAGAAAAACCCTTTAATTAGGAAAACTGGTCTTTTGAAAATGAGTTTGAGTCCGGGAGTCGATTACAGATAGGGAAGGTGTTAGCACCCTATACTGCCCATTCCAAGAACGGTACCTTATGTTAGTTGTGCAAAATTTAATAATCTCAAATATATTTATTTTTACCCCTTTAAACAAAAGACTTTGTAATTTTTTTTTATTTTTCTCATTTTTTGGAAAGAAATAAAAGAATCAACCAAATCATGAAAATTTATTTTTTGGGCTTGACAGAATAGAGATTCTGCTCCTACGTATCCTCGGGTGCAATGAGGAACTCAAAGTCACGTAGTTCTTTATAAAATAAGTGTGGGTTGATTGATTTTATTTAAAAAGATTTTATTTGAAAGCGAATCCATTTTTGCACAGGATTCAAGTTAGCACTAGGCTACTCAATAAACCCTTATGATCCAAATGACATTGAAGGTAGTATTCACTACTCAATCATCATCATTGGTCATTGCATGGATCAAAAGATTTTATTTTTATTTATTTATTTTTATATTCTTTTACAAACTCAAATCCCAAAAGACAGTCAACAATTCAAATTAAAGAAAAAAAGAGTTTGAAAACTTGAGCACCAATAACAGAGCACATACAGAGGACGTTTGGGGAGAGATTTGGGAATTTGTTCGACGGTCTGTTTAGGGAGTGAGTGATTCTGTTTTGGAGTTTGAAAGACGGTCGGGGGTAAGGATGGGATGGGTTCGACGGTCGAGTGAGGTGAAGGGGTGATGGATTCGACGGTCGGTTGCAAAGGTGTGATGGTTTCGATGGTCGGTTGGAGGTGAGGATGGGACGGTTTCGACGGTCGAGTTGGAGGTGAAGGTGGGTGGTTCTGTTTTGGGGTTCGATGGTCGATTGGAGGATATGATAATTTGTGAAGGTTTGGATGGGTTGTCGATGAGGTTCGATGGTCGGTTTAGGGGAATTGGATGGGTTGTCGGTGAGGGGGTTCGACGGTCGAGAGGAGGGAGATGATGACAGTCGGTGAAAAGGGAGTGATGGAATTTGGGTCACGATTGGGGTTCGACGGTCGGGTAAAGATTGGGTTTGACAGGTGATTTCACGTAATGGATGGTTGAAGGATGGTGGTGGGGATTCGACAGTCGGTGGGGGACCTAGCTGAGGTTCGACGGTCGGTTTGAGGAGATGGGGTCCGACGGTCGGTTGGTTGAAGGGAAGGATCTGACCTCTGAGGCTTCGACGGTCGAATATGATGGATTTGGTTTCTGTGCAGTCCGACGGTCGGATGAGAGAATGGATTCGACGGGTCTGGTTTCTGTTCTTGGGTGATTCGACGGTCGAATAGGATTTAGTTTGGGGGTCCGACGGTCGGTTGGTGGGGAAGGATCTGACCTCTGGGTTTCGACGGTCGAAGAGGGTGTTGGTGAGGTGTGGTAACCGGGTTATGGCCCGACGGTGAGGCGTCGGTGAAGTTGGTCGGTGAGATGATGGTAACCGGTGTTGGTGAAGTTCGACGGTCGGTTTAGGGAGATTGGATGGTTCGACCGTCGGATATGATGGAGTTTGGGGGCTCGACGGTCGGTTGGTTGAGGGGAAGGATCCGGCTTCTTGGGTTTCGACGGTCGGTTGGGGGTATGATGGATCCGGTGTTTTGAGTTCGACGGTCGGCTTAGGGGGATTGGATGGTTCGACCGTCGGATATGATGGAGTTTGGGGTCCGACGGTCGGTTTGTGGGGTTATGAAAGTGAGGTGATGAAGGGTTTATGTGGAGGGAGATGATGAATAGTAGTAGAGTGGTTTGTCAGTGGGTTGGACGTGAAGGTAGAGAGGTGGTGTAGTGGAGGTGCTGGAAATGAGGTGCTGAGCTTGAAGATAATGATGAGACCATGAATGTTAGTTCTGCCAAAGTGAGGCAGTGAAGATGAAGGTAATAAAAGGGAGATGGATTCACGGTTGGAGAGTGGATATTGGGTTTCAGTCAAGGAGGCTTGAGTGGATATGCAGTATTCATTTCAGGTTGAGTGCAGAGGGATTCAGGGGTTGTGTGCAAGTGAGAATAGTAGCAGAAATGAGCTACATGACATAAATGCGAGAAGGTTACCTGTGGAGTTCAAAGTGGAACAGGTTGAAGTGAATGCTATTCCTCGAAGGCTTCTGTCTCCTTCTTGTTCCCTTCTCTCTGTCTCCCTTGTGATGGTTGTGCTCTTGGAAGTTTATGGTGATGAAGGATTTATGTGGAGGGTGGGTGAAGTTGCTGTTCTTGGTGATGAGGGTGGTCAAAATGGAAGGTGTTTTTCTGGTTCTTGAAGGTGAAAAAAAAATGTGTGAAGAAAAGATCCCCTCTCCCTCTGTTAAGGAGAGCCCTTTTAGGCGTTTTTGATATCTGCCCGTGAGAACCGTGTTGTCTCCCTCAATTTTCACTTTTGTGCTCGCTTCCCTGTCTCACCATCCTCACTCTTCCCATCATCTCGATGCTTTCCTCTTTCATGTCAAGCGGTCCCTTGCTCTGTTCTTTGCTCTTACTTCTTCGAGGCTCCCGCCGCACCGTCTTTGAGGCGTAGAGGGATGACATGACTACTAACTCGTAGCTATCTGATGCAAATTTCCTTTTTTTTTGTTTTCTTTTCTCTTTTCTTTTTTTTTTTTGTTTTCCTTTTGTATTAAATTAAATTAAGAAAAAGAAAAGAAACATTGCAATTAGGCATCAATTAACACAAAAAGTAGTTCCTGATTAAGCAAGAAAATAAAATTTTATGGACAAAATTAGGTATCAACAAAACTCATGGAAAGAAAACCCAAAGAAAAGGAAAAACTAGAGGGAAAGAGAAATCAAAACCTTTTTAATGGAGATTATGATCTTCAAGCATTCAAGAATTGAATCCTTCCTTCGAAATCATCCTCCAAAGTCTGCTGTCGCGAAACTACTATCTCAGGATTAGGGATTTTCTACGTGATGTGTAAAGTGTAAAAGTCAAAGTCTATTGAATTATGGCGCAAGTCCCCAATGTATAGAAAAGAAACTGGTTTGTTACGCAACCAGCGCCTAGGTGCTGGCTTCTGGGCTTTTAGGTCACTTAAATGGATACACGCTGCGTTGCGCATTGCGCGCTCAAGCGCTGTCTTCCCAGTGCTCAGGCGCTGGGACACTGAAGTCATGCTGTTGGATATGCTTTGGGCGCTTAGGCGCTCTAACACCAATGCTCAAGTGCTGGTCGCCTGATGAAAAATTCTTCTTTTTCTTGCTTCTTTGAATGTTCAGTCTTCTCCATGTGTAGTTACTTGACAAAAGCACACAAAACACATAATAAAAATATAATTAAATAATACTAAAAATATAACAAAAGTTATGAATAAAGTTCAATAAAAAATATAAAAAGAACATGAAAAATCAAAGAATTGAACTGTAAAAATATGACATATTGATGGTTCATCAGTTTTTCTCCTGCTGAGTTGAGAAACTAATCTTGTTCGCTACAATTTGAGTAGCACAATTTTTTAAAAGCAATGTTCATTATGAAACATATCGATCATCATCATTGTCTTCAATTGTTAAATATATGAATTTTATTATCATTCTTATGTACATTTTTCTAGACAGTCGATGATAGCTAGATCTTACCAAAGTCAACTCATATGCCTTCTCTAATATAAAGATTTAGACCATACAACTTCTTTAAACAAAAAAAGTCTCTAAATTGGAGAAGACATATGGGTTGAACTATACGATGTGGCTATCATCAAATATAAGAAAAAATGCAAAAAATTTAAGAAAATTCTATTCAACTGTTGAAGACAAAGATGATTATTAACGTATTTCATAAGGAACAGTACTTAAAAAAAGAAACTACTTCTTGAATAGTTGTCAGCATTTCTATTTTAACTCACCAGGAAATATCCAATACGAAAATCTTTTAGTATGAACGAGAGCAATTTATTAAAGATCAAAAGAAATTTTACTTTTCTTGATACTGACGCTCCTAGTTCCTAAACTCAGTCATTAAACATAGATAGTCTTCCATTGAATTCCAATTGTATAATTACATGCAATAAGAAAAATACATCTACTCCACTTGTCATCACAATAACTATCAAAATCTTAATTCCAACTTCAGCCAAATACCATTGAAATCATTTTTCTCTTAACTACTCTCCAAAACTTAATAGACGAGTACAAGGAGACACGTTCTTTAAGTGTCACTAGTAAGGACAATAATCTAGGTACTACCCACTCAACTTCCCCAATCCTAACGATGTCAAGATCGTGATCTTATCAGGCATTTCCTCTTGACGAGACTCTTGTATAATGTCATTTTTGTTGTTGAAATAACTCTTTATATAAATTGTCTCCTTCTGATTTTTGTCTTATTCTCCAACTGCTCCACTATGCGACTTTTACCCATTAGAAAATCTACTTCACAAAAACATACAAATTTATTTTCTTAATCCACAATATTTTTCTTCTTCATTTTCTAACATAACCCTACTTAGTCTTCTCCCTATCATCGTAAGAAGTGGACTCTATTAACCATGACAACCATCACCCAAGAGAGGGGGTGAATTAGGTGATTATAAATTTTTAAAACATCATTAAGAAATTAAACATTTTGAAGCTAAGATGAATAATAGTTAAGCAAACATATAAAAGTAAAGCATCAAAGTAAAGAGATAGAGTTAAGAAGGGCAAACACAAAGATTTATTGTGGTTCAACTACCAACCACTTGTGACCTACATATAGTCCCCAAGCTTAACTTGATATTTTCTTCACTATCTCCTTGACTTCACGGGTGTTAGGAAAACTTTTGTATAAGCAAGAGCACTCTTCACACATTGAGATACCTCATCCTTGTACTAGAGTCTCCAGCTTTTCATGCTTCACATGTGTTTAAAAAAACATTTACAACCAAGAGCACTCAACACATCTTGGGAAGCCTCACCCTTGTGCTTGAGCCTCAACAATTAGGGATATCTCACCCTTATACTTCTTTGAGGGATGTCTCACCCTCTTTACAGAGAATCAAAGCATAAATGAAGTAGAAAATAGAGCTCAAGAGATTGAAAAGAATGAATCACGAATCAAAGCATAAGAGATTTGTTTCAGGTTGTTGGCTCTATGTAAAAGATGTGTCAAAAACTTTGTATTCATAGAGTTCTAAGAAAAAGAGCTGTCGGGGTATAAATTTCATGTAGTAAATGCTCAAACAATAGTCATTGTGTGTTTCTGGCTCGTGTTTATTAGAATAACACTTATGTTATTCGAATAAAACCATTAATAGCACAGGAGCATTTTGATTCTAGAACTTGTTATTCGAATAACTATTTGGCTATTTGAATAAAGCCTTTTGAAATAGATTCTGAAAAACACTTTTATTCGAATAACAAGTTTGTTATTCAAATGAACCTTTTAAAACAGAAGGCTCGTAAGCTTGGTTTAAACCTTTATTCGAATAATACCCTGTGTTATTCGAATAAAGCTTCATGAAAAGGGAAACTTGGCATTTTGACTTTGGTTATTCAAATAAGGAATCCTTTATTCGAATAAATATGTTTGAAAAATATTTTAAAAAACTTTTAAACCTTACCGATTGTTTCCAAATGTTCCAATAAGCTTTTGAGCATTTAAAGGCTATTTCTTAAGATATCAAAAACCATTTTAAGACCTCGAATACAAGTTTAGAGCTTTTTCAAAAATATTATAAAATATTTAAGATATCTAGAAAGCTTCTTACATAAAGACTTTAAGTCCTGTAAACTATACCATTTATTCTTCCTTTGAACTTGGTCTTTGGCTTAGCTTTGTTATCATCAAAACAAATCTTTAATGACCAATAACTAATTACAGACTCATGTTACTACACAAACTTTCTATCACATTTACTACATGATAATTTTATCACTAGAATCATTATCCTTACTATCAATGGATGACAAATATATAAGTTACTTGACTAGTCAAATCTCGATTTGCTCAGAGCCACTTAACTTATCAATGAAAAACTAATATCGTCTAACTTAAGATTTACATCTTCCTAATTCAATAAAGCATTAATTATTTCAACAATTCAAATGCAAAAGTATGCATGTAAATAAGTATTAATAACAATAACATATTACTATTTACGCAATCCGTATCTCCATAACTAAGGCCTTTTATATATTTGTCATTCCTTTTAGTAGTTTGAAGTCATTGGTCATCTGCAAGATTTGCCGCACTACCTCTTATTTATTTCCAATCCATGCGTACACTTCGTACATTTGACAGTTGAGCGCATATTTTTGTAATTTATCATTCTCATGTAATTATTTAATGAATTAAATCTATATAGTTCACATTTTTAAATTTTTTTATTTCATATTATATAATATGCTTTTATTAATTTATTAATATTAATATTAATCAATAATTATTTTAATTTAATATATAAATTATTAAATTATTAAATAATTTATCAACTTATTCACTTAAGATTTTAAAAATCTCACATTTTAGATTATTATTATTATTATTGTCACAATTTTTTAATTTTAGAATTAGTATGTAATACTATATTATTCTTATAATAAATTACTATTAGTATTATAAAATATAATATTATTATTCAAATCATAATATATATATATATATATATATATATATATATATATAATCTATCATACTAGCACACAAACACTAATAAATAACAATATACCATACATATAAATATACATTCAAATATACATATAAATACATATATTTAAAATATAAACAACATATATATACATATACATATTATAAACAAATATAATATTCAAATAAAAAAATAAACAAAAATAACATACCGATTTCACTCTATGCACCCAAGTCCACGTCTCCCATGCATCACGTCAAAGTCCACATCTCCCATGCGCCATGTCCACGCCCAAGTTCAAAGATGCGACGGCTTAGGGTGGGCACACGTAGGCTGCCCATGCACCACCACGCTAGGAACTAGTGATGAAGATGGCAGTGCAAGGCAGTAATTTGGGATGGGCGGCTAGTATGAAAGTAAGGAGGATGTTGTGGTGACTGGTATAGGAAGAAAGAGGACGTCATGATTGCTGGTATGAGAGGAAGGAGGACGTCACATGAGATGGCTTGTATGGGAGGAAAGAGGACGTCGTAGGAGGTGGCTAGTATAGGAGGAAGAAGGACGTTGCAAGGAGAGAAAACGAGAGAGAAAACACAAAAATGGAAAGGATGTTGTCGCGTTGGCTCTTATTAAAAAAATATTTTTCAGGCAAATTTTTTGAATTTTCAACATATAATTTATCAAAAACTTCAAAATATGTAACCAATTCATTTACTAGAGTATTCCGACAGCTTATTTATGGCGGATTAGTCTCCAGTACTTGACCAGCGCTCTTCCTCAGAAGTTTGAGAAAATTTCTAGCAAAAATAATCTGCTGAAAAACCTTGAGAAATTAAAGAAACCGATACATTTACCGATGAATTAATAATTGAAAATGTAAAAAATCAGTGGCAGTTTTATTTTCTAGTGGATAATTCCGTAAGAAATTTATTTGTTTCTTTTACTTGATGATTGGATCTGCCAGAAATTACCTAGCTTACTAGCGGCCCTGAATGTTGGTATATGCCCTAGAGGTCGATATATTTTGACAGTATTTACATACATTGTCTTATGTTATTTTTTAATATATGAGACATTTTATTTATTGTGTTATTTATGATAAACATAATAAAGTATTTAGAATAGTAAGTTTGATGCCATAGGGCATCAAGTGGTTGACTTGATCGCGAGATCCTATTAGATAAAATTTGAATACTATTCTTAAATGTCCCTAGTCAATTATTATTGTTAATTAGAACAATAATAATGCATTGAAGCTAATATGTGCATAGACTGATGATCACATCTCACGGGTCATGGATATGAGATATTAAATCTTCACATGGGTACATATTAGAGTAATGATGTACTGGACCGACTCACCATGAGAATGCTACATGGATCGTTACATGAGTGTCATAAGCGATTCTTATAGTGACAATGGTATCTGTGGTCCTTTGACCTGAAATCACTATGATTCCTACATGAGGAGTTATGTGTTTTAATGCCATCAAATGTCATCTGTAACAAGGTGATTATAAAGTTGGTTATTGGACATACCGCAAATCATACAGAGGGATGTGAGTGATCTAGATGAGATTTGTCACTCCTACATAACAGGAGCGATATCTTTGGGGCCCCTGATTGAGTGAGATTGTGAAATGCATGACCATGCTCAAATGAGTCAATATGAGATATTGATCTCATTTGTTGTTACAAAGTCTACTCGAGTATTAGGAAACGAAGGATTGAACTATACAAGGGTGACGCATTTCATGCCTTGTGTTTAATCTATATATATTGACAAAGGGATTAAACGACATAGAAACATTGGTCACATAAAAGTTATGTCATATCATTAATATTCTCATTATTTGGGAAGCATCGATGTGTTACTAGATACCGCTTACTGCTTATAATATTAAAATGAGATTTTAATATTATTGCCAACATTATGAGAACCTGCAAGGTCACACACATAGAGCAGACTAAATTGGAGCAATAGATCTAAGTTGGACTCAGATTCAGATGTGGGTCGGACTCATAAAAAATGAGCCTAGGGTTACACAGCTTACCTTATTATTGCTTACACTCACTTAAGGCATTCACTATTATAAATAGTACTGCTAAGGGGCTACTAAGCACATATAACAAAACCCTAGTCGCACCTACAGAAATAGTGAGTGAGAGAGTGACAAGTTTCTTCTCTTCTCTTCGCAGCTAGCACTGTGTGAGAGACGTGAGGCTCCTTTTGCGGACGTTGGATGTTCGTGAGTCTGTTCGTGTGGATACCGCAGAGACATCGCTAAATGCCGAATTTCTTATAGTGTAATTTAATGTTCTAGTCAAACTAAAAGAATCTTAATGTTCATACTTGATTAAAGTTTACATTATTTTATTGTGCTACTCAGTTTAATATATTGAAAGCACCATAAAATGAAAAGGAAAAATGAATGATAAGGACCGTTAATGAGTAATATTTAATTTAAAGGGATAAAAAAGTTAAAATTATTAAAAAGGACTATTTAAGTTTTAATTAAAGAGAATGATCATCTTATTTTATCTAATGGTCAAAATTACCCTTAATAGAAAGCAATAACCATCTCATTTAAAACAATTAGCTGATCAATAGTAACAAATGACCATTTAATAGAAAACAATGATCACTCACAAATTTCTTCTTAATTTCATAGAACTTTGCACATATAACTCAGTAGTAACAAATGATCATTTAATAAAAAGTAGGAGCTACTCACAAATTCTTTCTTAATTTCATAAAACTTCACACATGAAATTTCATTTAAAATTGTTAGCCACTCAATATTAATAAATGACTATTCAATAGAAAGCAACAAACACTTACAAATTTCTTCTTAATTTTATGCAATTTTACACATGGAACTTCAATTAAATCATTAGCCACTCAGTGTTAATAAATAACCATTCAATAAAAAGCAATGACCACTCACAAATTTCTTCTTAATTTAATACAACTTTGCACATTGAATTACTTCATTTAAAATCGTTAGCCACTCAATGGTAACAAATGACCATTGAATAAAAAGCAGGGGCCACTGTCAAATTCCTTCTTAATTTCATAAAACTTTATATGTGAAACTTCATTTAAAATTGTTAGCCACTTAGTGTTAACAAATGACCATTTAATAAAAAATAATGATCGCTCATAAATTTCTTCTTGATTTCATGAAACTTTACACATGGAATTTCATTTGAAATCGTTAGCCACTCAGTGTTAACAAATTACTATTCATTAAAAAGTAATGACCACTCACAAATTTCTTCTTAATTTCATAAAACTTTGTACGTGCAACTTCATTTAAAATCGTTAGTCACTCGGTGGTAGCAAATGACCATTAAATAAAAAGTAGGAGACACTCATAAATTCATTCTTAATTTCATAAAACTTTACATGTGGAACTTCATTTAAAACCATTTGCCAGGTGATAATCACATATTTTATATATTAATAAACCCTTATTATTAGTCATACGTAATTGATTGAGCTTGATTATGTTTTGTAAGTTTGGACTCAAATTGGGCTTAATTGATTTTCTTCTATATTTCGGTCATATCTTGAGTTCTATATGTCTAAGAATTATGTACCTTACCTTGTAGGAAAGATAAGAGAGAGTTCTACAACTTTCATGAAGAGATCCAGGGAAAAATCAGACATCTAGTGGAGCTAATTGGGCTTGGAAGTTAGAACACGAGTTTTGTGATTGGAACCTAAACATTGTGCAGTAATCAGAGCATAACTCAAGTTGTAGGAATTACCTTCAGTTGAAACTTTGACATTTGAAAGTTAAGACCAAATCTATAACTTCCATGAAGAACACAAGAGGATATTCGGATGACTTGGAGGTCATATTGGGCTTGCAAATCAGAACAGAGGAGTTGTAGCTGGGCCTGAATAATGTGCATTAATCAGGGCATATCTCAGGCTGTAGAAACTAAAATTGGCTAAAATTTTGACATCTGAAAATTAAGATCTACATCTACAACTTTTATGAAGACCACTTGATAAGAATCTGATGCATGCCATGAGTTCAACATTGAATGATTTCGGAGACAAGAATCTCTATAATTTTTCACTCATTAAACTACTATTTGGCATTTTTCACTCATTCACCCACTCATCCACTCACTCATTAATCAACCCCTTGTCATTTTGTATCCCTCATTCTCTATAAAAGGGAGCATTGGTTGATCATTTGAGAATTCTGGTTTTAGAGATCAAGATCATGTTATTGTGTTATTTGTTTATTTTGTTGTAGTTTTCTATTGGTCTAAATTGAAGTTATGTTTTTCTTCTTTTTCTTCTCTCTTTCTTTCTTTTTGTCTATGAGTAACTAATTTTTATTTTACTTGAGTGAAAGGATAAAACTTTTGGTAATAAATTAAGGTTAAATTAATTTCTTTCTTGTGCTTAAATGATATATTATCAAGTGGTCATTATATGTATTGTATTTTGTTTCCAATCAATTTAGAAACCCTCCTTGTAAAATGGAGATCTTAATTCATTATAGACAAGAGGTTCACATAATGAATGTTTGAGCCCATTTATAAGTAGTGGTGTTAATAAATAGTTAAAGGAACTATAATATAATTATGTATATGATCTTAAATGAATTTTGAATGTTGTATTTTCTGATTGGAACCTCCATTATGCGTGGATTCTAATTGAGTTATAAAAAGAACTAATCTTGTCCTAAATTTACTTACCAAGAGTGGATCTCCTAACCCAAGTAAATCTTTTTTATTTATGACTAAGTTTTATCACCTTTATTATTGTGACAAAATATTTTCCTTACGTCAAAGAATTTTTTCTTTATCAATTCCCTGTGGATCGACCTCGGACTCCCGAGAATTTATTACTTGAAACAACCTGCACTTGGGTTTGCAATTTATAATCCCTGTGGATCTTGTGTGTATGTGTGTGTGTGTGTATATATATATATTCTACTCTTTTTAATTTTTTTTACTTACTAACGTATTAATTTAGTGAGAGAAACTATCCCTTCTCCCTCTGTAATCTTTAATCATTAATAAAATAATCTTTATTCTTCTCTTAAATCTTGCCTAAGCAAAAAAAAAAAATTAGATTGCCGGTTCTTTGGTTTTTACTTTATGTTTAAATAATATCTCAATCTTGACTTTTTCCTTCTTCCTCCTTCGCCGGCTCTGGTGGGGCTCTGCCTCTCTCCGATTTTCATGTTTTAAATTTACTTTCTTTACTTTATTTTTTGTACTTTATTTTCTGTATTTTTTTCTTTCTACACTTTATTTTTTGTATTTTACTTTTTACACTTTATTTTTTGTATTTTACTTTCTACACTTTAAATCTAACTTTCTAACTTACTAACTTATTAACCTAATTATTAACTTTCTTACTATCTAACTTTTTACTTTATCACCTATCTAACTTATTACTTGTTAATATTTATTTGGTGACTGGTTTATACCATATCCTTGTTAATATTTAATGGTATGTTTATACCGCCTACTTGTACATTTTCTTTTCTATTTTAAGTTACTTATTTATGTTTAATTGTTATCGTGATTTAAATTTTGGTCGTTTAGTTAAAATTAATCCTTGTACTTTATATATTGATTTGATTGAATCACAACCACACACATTAAAGACAATGGCTGAAATTGAAAGTGTGTATGATGAACATGAAAATCAACTGTTGCGAACCATGCGTGAATATTTGCAACCATCTCCAAATTTTAGTCCATCATGTTTTATCTTTCCACTCAATGCTAACAATTTTAGATTTAAGCCGGGTATGATTTCATTACTTCATAATTTCTATGGTTTAGAATCTGAAAGCCCATATTTACATCTAAAAGAATTTGAGGAAGTATGTATCGCTTTTAATAACCAAACTTGCATTGAAGAGATTGTTAAGCTTAAATTGTTTCCTTTTCTTTGAAAGATAAAGCAAAAACTTGGCTTAACGCTTTGAAACCAAGATTAATTGGCACATGGCAAGAAATGTATGGCAAGTTTTTAAAGAAATTTTTTCTAACACATAAAATCAATGCTTTGAAAAGACAAATCTAAATTTTTTTCCAAAATTCAGATGAAGCATATTTTCAAAGTTGGGAACGTTTTAAAGATTTGTTAAATTCTTGCTCACATCATGATTTTGAAAAATGACGCACTATAAGCTTCTTTTATGAAGGGTTAATACCTGAAACCAAACAATTTATGGAAACAATGTGCAATGGTGAGTTTCTTGATAAAGAACCTGAAGAAGCTTTAGACTGTTTAGACCATTTAGTTGAAAATTCTCAATCTTGGCATGGTACTAATCCTTCTAAAAATTCAATTAGATATAACCTTACAAATACTAGTAAAGGAAAATATCATCTTAGTCAAGAAGAAGATTTAAATGCTAGGTTTGCTAGTTTGGCTAGAAAGGTTGAAGCCATGGAATCAGGGAAAGTAAAAGAAATCAAATCTGTGCAAAATGAAGAAATTTGTAGCATTTGTGATGAATTAGGACACTCAACAAATGAATGTCCAAAAATTTCTGTTTTTAAAGAAGTTGTGCATGAGCAAGTAAATGCAATGAACAATTTTAAAAAGTCATTTGCTTCTTTTTTTTCAGATTCATACAATCCAGGATGAAGAAATCACCCGAACTTCAGTTGGAGGACTAATAATCAAGCACAATTTATGCAACCACCACCTCTTCAGGTGCAACTGGATTCACAAAATTCTCAAGGATATACACCCTATGTCCCATCATATAAGAAAAACCTTGAAGGAACATTGCATGCATTCATGAAAAAGCAAGAGGTCATTAATAACCAAAACACTCAAGCTATCATTGACATAAAATATACTTTTGCTAAACTTTCTTCTGCACTCACCATTCACGAGAAAGGAAAGTTTCCCTCTCAACCTCAACCGAATCTCAAGGGTCTGTACAGCCTAAATGAGGGTAGTTCAGAAAGTCAACAAATAGATTAAGTCAAGTCAGTGATAAGTCTTAGGAGTGGAAAGATTATTAAAAAACAAATTCTTGAATCATGTGAGAAAGATGATGAATCAAGTCCCAAAGATGAGGAAGGAGTTGATAAGTCACTTGACCAAAAGGAAACCAAACTCTCGCCTTCACTCCCATATCCTCAAGCATTAAACAATTCAAGTAAATTAAACTATAACAGTGAAATTTTTGAAATCTTTAAATAAGTGAAGGTCAATATTCCTCTGTTAGATGCTATCAAACAAATTTCATGTTATGTCAAATTTTTGAAGGACTTGTGCACTATTAAAAGGAAACTAAATGTGAAAAAGAATGCATTTTTGGCTGAATAGGTAAGCTTTATTCTTCAAAATAATAATGTGTTGAAATATAAAGACCCTGGTTGTCCTATATTTTCATGCATTATTGGAGAACATAAAATTGAATGAGCTTTACTTGATCTTGGTGCTAGTGTTAATTTGCTTCCATATTCAGTTTATCAGCAACTCAACCTGGGTGAGTTAAAACTAACTTCTGTAACTCTTCTACTTGCTGATAGATCAATTAAAATTTCAAAAGGAATAGCAGAAGATGTGTTAGTACAAGTTAATAAATTCATATATCCTATGAATTTTATTATCTTGAAAACTGAACCTATGGATAATAGTAGCAAGTCAATTCTTATTATTTTAGGTGTCCCATTTTTAGTAACATCTAATACTTTAATAAATTGCAAAAATAGAGTGGTGAAGCTAACATTTGAAAATATGATACTGGAACTTAATGTTTTAAACATGTAAGAGCAACCACAAGAAGTCTATGACAAAAAGGAGGAAGTTGAAGGGATTGAGGCCATTATAGATGATCATCTTCAAACCAAGAGTTCTTTTGACCCATTATAAATTTGTTTAATTAATTCATTTGATTCAACTACACAATTAGTTCATGATATTTCTGAAGTATGCTCTTTGCTTGACTGTACACAAGTAATGGAATACAAAGGATGAAATCCGAGATTCGAAGAACTAAAACCCGTGAATGATGATACCCATGAAGAAGTACCCACACTGGAACTAAAGTCATTACCTGCTAGGTTGAAGTATACATTTCTAGGAGAAGAACAAAGCTTTACAGTGGTAATTTCCTCATCCCTTACCAAAGAACAAGAAGGTATGTTGATAGAAGTACTTAAAACGCATAAAAGTGCAATTAGATGGACATTAAAGGACATAAAATGTATTAATCCATTAATTTGTACACATAGAATACATTTAGAGGATAATGCTAAAACATCTCAATAACATTAAAGAAGATTAAATCCACACATAAAAGAGATAGCTAGAGTTGAAGTTCTCAAATTACTTGATGTTAAAATTATCTACCCTATCTCTGATAGCAAGTGGGTAAGCCCTACACAAGTTGTGCCTAAGAAATCTAGAATAACAGTTGTTGAAAATGAAAAAGGTGAATTAATACCTACCCGAGTCTCATCCAGTTGGCGTATGTGTATTGATTTTAGAAAATTGAATATAGCCACTAGGAAAGATCATTGTCCCTTGTCATTTCTTGATCAAATTTTGGAAAGAGTAGCAGGACATCCCTACTATTATTTTCTTGATGGTTATTTAGGGTATAATCAAATACCAATTACATTAGAGGATCAAGAAATGACCACTTTTACGTGCCATTTTGGCACTTTTGCATATGGAAGAATACCTTTTAGTCTTTGTAATGCTCCGGTAACTTTCCAAAGATGTATGCTAAGTATTTTCAGTGACATGATTGAGCATTATTTAGAAGTTTTCATGAATGACTTGATAGTTTTTGGAAATTCTTTTAAAAATTGTCTTGATAATTTGGAAAAAGTTCTTAAAAGATGCGAAGAAAAATAATTTATGTTAAACTGGGAAAAATGTCATTACATGGTTACCTCAGGAATAGTGTTAGGTCATTTGATATCTTCTAAGGGAATTGAAGTTGATAAGGTTAAAGTTGAATTAATTGCTCATTTGCCTTTCCCAAAAACAGTCAGAGAAGTTCGTTCTTTTTTAGGATATGCAGGATTTTACAGAAAATTCGTTAATGACTTTAGTGCCATATCTAGACCATTATGTTATCTTCTAACAAAAGATGCATCATTTGATTAGATTCAAGATTGTTAGAAATCTTTTGAAAAATTAATCAGTCTTTTGACATCTGCTCCTACATGCAATCCCCTGATTGGTCTTTGCCTTTTGAGTTGATGTGTGATGCTAGTGATTTTGTTGTTGGCACTGTTTTAGGCCAAAGAAAGGAAGGTAAGCCTCATGTAATTTATTACGCAAGTTAAACTTTGAATAGTGCATAAATGAATTACACCACTATTGAAAAAGAACTACTTGCCGTAATTTTTGCATTGTATAAATTTTGAGCTTATTTAATTAATTCTTCTACTATTATTTTTACTGATCATGCTGCTGTTAGATATTTAATGTCTAAGCATGATGCCAACCTAGGTTGATACGGTGGATCTTGTTGCTTCAAGAATTCAACATCACAATAAAAGATAAGAAATGAGCTAAAAATGTTGTTACAGATCATTTGTCCATGTGAATGCTTATGTCTCTAAGGCATGTCAAAAGGTTTTTGATGATAACAAAAGCAAAAGAGAAGATCAAGCGCAAAAGGAAAAATCAAGATCAAAGAAAGAAGACAGAAGGTTTATTTAGTTATAAGACTTAGGATATTAATGTTAAATACTCTCAAGATTTCTCAAATGGTTTTTCAATATATGATTTCAAAATAAATGGAAAATTTCAAAGTTAAACATGAATTTCAATAAAACTTGAGTTTCAACTTTAAATCTAACACTCTTAAAAGGATTTATGTTTAATCAAGTATCTTGAGGTGTTGGAAATGACTTACAAGCATTATTGGACTTGAAAAATATGTTCAAAAGCCAATGTAATCGATTACATAATGTTTGTAATCGATTACACAGCAAACAGAAGGCATGCAATCGATTACATTAGAAATGTAATCGATTACACGAAAGTCAGAGGCCATGTAATCGATTACACAAAGCCCAGAAAGGCAAAGAACACGTTCGACGAGTCATGTAATCGATTACATGGATATTGTAATCGATTACAAACAAAGTCAGAAGTCATGTAATCGATTACATGGGCAATGTAATCGATTACACAAAACCCGAAAACTCAAAGAACACGTTCGATCGATCATGTAATCGATTACATGGATATTGTAATCGATTGACAAATGTCGAAAATCATGTAATCGATTACATGGGCATTGTAATCGATTACAAACAAAGTCGAAGCCATGTAATCGATTACACCAATGATGTAATCGACACACGAGCCCGAGAAGTTCGAAAAACGTTGGAACAATAATGTAATCGATTACTGATCCATATGTCGATTACACAAACTGACAAATCCAACGGCTATATTAAATGCATTAAATGCATGCCCAACTACCTCAACGGCTCCATTTATTGAGAAACTTATAAATACCAAAGTTGGGTCTTTATTTGAGGTTGACCTTGAATCAAAAACTGATCATCAATACTTCAAAACGTGAATCAATCCTTAAATTCATTTCTTGCTCTTTTCGATTAAAAACGTGAAAAATCTTTGAGAGCATATTAGAGCTTCAATTTGTAAACACTTGCTCTAGAGAGAGTTTCTTCTATTTCAATCTTATACATTCGATTAGTGAGGGTGAGGTATCCTCAAGTATTGTAAGGGTGAGGTATCCCTTGGAAAATAGAGGCTCAAGCTTTTGGGTGAGGTATCCCATATTGTTGAGTACTCAAGGTTGTAGTGGTTTTTCAAGCACCCATTGAAGCTTGAAGATATAGTGGAAAATCTCAAGGTGTTGCTTGGGAATGACGTAGATCACAAGTGGAGTGGTGATCGAACCAGGATAAACGACTGTGTTTGTTTTCTCTAAACCTCCTCTGTTTATTTTTGTACACTTTGTTTCATTGGTTTGCTTGGATATTGTCTTCTTGGCTATTACGGTTATAAGTAAAAGTGTTTATCTCATCTATCTAATTATTTCTCATCATTCAATAGCTTCAACGAAAATTGATTGTCAAACGATTTAGAAAGATTTGTGAACTTATTTTTAACTACTCAATTCACCTCCCTCTTGAGTATTGAGGCCACTTGGTAACAAGTGGTATCAGAGCTAGACTCTTGTATAAAGAGCTTAGCAGCTTCAAGAGAAGTGATGGCTTCAAATGGTTTTTCAAATGAAGGTTCTTCTATAAATAGACCTCCTTATTTCAATGGGGATGGTTATGCCTATTGGAAAGAAAGGATGAAAATTTTTATTGAAGCTATTGACTTAGATGTGTGGGGCGCAGATTGAAAATGGTGCTTTTGTCCCTACACAAACTAAGGATGGTGTGACAATTAATACACCTAGAAGTGATTGGACCGATGATGATAAAAAGAAGGTTCAATATAATTTGAGAGCCAAGAACATCATCACCACATCTTTGGGGTATGATGAATTCTTTAGGGTGTCAAATTGTAAGACCGCAAAAGAAATGTGGGATACCCTACAAGTAACTCATGAAGGTACTAGTGAGGTAAAAAGATCTCAAATAAACACTCTTACTCATGAATATGAATTGTTTAGAATGAATCAAGGTGAGAGTATTCAAGATATGTAAAAGAGATTTACTCATATTGTTAATCATCTCATCTCATTGGGAAAGACATTTCCTAATGAGGATCTTATTAACAAAGTCTTGAGATGTCTAAGCAGGAATTGGCAACCTAAGGTAACGGCGATTGCGGAATCAAGAGATTTATCAACCATGTCTCTAGCCACCCTATTCGGAAAACTTCAAGAGCATGAAATGGAACTAAATAGGAGGCTCAATCAAAATGAAGAACATGACAAAAAGAAGAAGGAATTGCACTTCAAGGCCACCTCTTCCATACTTGAAGATGATGATGAAGATGGTGAAGAGGATGGTGAAAATATTGAGCTAAGTGAGGAGAATCTTAGTCTCCTTGTGAGAAAATTCGGAAGATTCTTGAAGAAAAAGGGATTTCAAAGAAGACCACCGTTTCCTCAAAAGAAAGCATATCACAAAGGAGAAGGATCCTCCACTCCTCCAAAATGCTATGAATGCGGAAAACCAGGGCACATGAAAATGGAGTGTCCTATATATCTCAAAAAGACAGAGAAATTTGAGAAAAAGGCCCTCCAAGGAAAAGAAAGGAAGAAGAGCATACATAGCTTGGTAGGACAATGATTTAAGCTCTTCTGACGATTCGGAGAATGAAGAAGCTCATCTTTGCCTCATGGCTCAAGGAGAAGAAAGTGGAGAAAGCGACACCGAGGTAACCTCTTCTAACCTAGAACCTCCACCTTCTTATGATGAATTGCAAGATGCCTTTCAAGAATTGCATGATGAATCTTTGAGGCTCACAAAAATGATTTTGTCTTCCAATAAAACAATCTCCCTATTGACAAAGAAAGTTTCTACTTTAACCAAGGAGATAAATGAACTTAAAATTGAAAATGAGACTTTAGGACTCATAGATGCTAATTCATCATGCATGATTTGTTCCTCACATGATAATGCATCCATATCATTACCTTGTTTATCATGCAAAGCTTTTGAAAAAGAAATTGA
The DNA here is from genome assembly GCA_029884595.1 of Ormosia semicastrata. Taxonomy (NCBI): domain Eukaryota; kingdom Viridiplantae; phylum Streptophyta; class Magnoliopsida; order Fabales; family Fabaceae; genus Ormosia; species Ormosia semicastrata. The sequence continues at coordinate 7,609,243 of JAQQTO010000021.1, read as the reverse complement.
AGACTTGAACAACACTCTTGCGAAATTCACTTTTGAAAGAGACAACTTGAATGTGTTGTTAGGGAGACAAAAATGTGTTTTCCAAAAAGCCGGTTTGGGATTTAATCCAAACAACCATCAAAAGTCTTATAAGAACTTCTTTGTTTCCTCAAAAACTTCAAGTAGCCTCTTTGTTAAATGTTTTCATTGTGGTAGGAAAGGGCATAGTGCATCCACTTGCAATGTTAGAAAGAACATAAACACCAAGGTTAGAATCAAAAGGGTTTGGGTCCCTAAAGGCACCATACCTAATTCTAACACACAAGGACCCAAAACAATTTGGGTACCAAAAGTTAAATCTTGAATATGTGTTGTAGGTGTGCTTGAAGACCAAGAGCTCAATTTGGTATCTTGATAGTGGTTGCTCCAAGCACATGACCGGTGATGGCTCCAAGTTCTCCTCCCTTACACACAAGAAACATGGTCATGTCACATATGGTGACAACAACAAAGGGAAGATTCTTGGAATTGGCAAAGTTGGTAAGATCCCTTCATCATCTATTGATAATGTCTTACTTGTTGAAGGACTTAAACATAATTTACTTAGTATTAGTCAATTGTGTGATAAAGGAAATAGAGTTATATTTGATTCCTTTTGTTGCATAATTGAGGGAAAGGATGATAAGCAAGTTAAATTTGTTGGTCATAGGGTCAATAACATATATATGATTAGTCTCGATGATATCTCCTCAAATGATGCTAAGTGCTTTATGAGTAAAGAAAATAATTCATGGTTATGGCATAGAAGAATTGCTCACATTCACATGGATCACTTAAACAAATTAGTTTCGAAAGAACTAGTAATTGGTCTTCCAAAGCTCAAATTTGAAAAAGATAAACTTTGTGATGCATGTCAAAAAGGAAAACAAGTAAAGGTCTCTTTTAAAGCTAAAAACATAGTTTCAACTTCTAGACCTTTACAACTTTTGCACATGGATCTTTTTGGACCCTCTAGAACTATGAGCTTTGGTGGGAATTATTATGCATTAGTGATTGTGGATGATTTTTCTAGATTTACATGGACATTATTCTTGGCTCACAAAAATGATGCTTTTCAATCATTTAGAAAACTTGCCAAAGTTATCCAAAACGAAAAAGGTTTTTGTATTGCATCTATAAGAAGTTATCATGGTGGTGAATTTGAAAATCATGAATTTGAAACTTTTTGTGATGAACATGGCATTGAGCATAATTTTTCTGCCCCTAGAACACCACAACAAAATGGTGTTGTAGAAAGGAAAAATCGATCTTTAGAAGAAATGGCAAGAACTATGCTCAATGAGGCCAATCTTCCTAAGTACTTTTGGGCGGATGCCTAACACCGCTTGTTATGTTATGAATAGAGCCCTAATAAGGCCAATTTTAAAGAAAACCCCATATGAATTGTACAAAGGAAAGAAACCTAATGTGTCACATTTTCATGTCTTTGGATGTAAATGCTTTGTGTTGAATAATGGAAAAGATAACTTGGGGAAGTTTGATGCAAAATATGATGAGGGAATATTCATTGGTTATTCTATTCATAGCAAGGCCTTTAGAGTCTATAATAAACGAACTATGACCATAGAAGAGTCCATACATGTTGCATTTGATGAAACTAACTCAAATGAGTCGAGAAAGGAGCTTGTTGATGATGTTGCAGAAATCTTGGAAAAGACGCACTTGGAAAATCAAGAGAAAGAGCCCAAGAAGGAAGAAAAGAGACCCATTGATCATACATGGCAAGAAGATTCAGAAATCTTAGATCTACCCAAGGAATGGAGGACTTCAAGATATCATCCTCTCGACAATGTGATAGGTAATGTATCAAAAGGGGTAATCACTCGAAACTCACTTAGAGATGCATGTAATCATCTAGCCTTTGTCTCTCAAGTTGAACCTAAAGACATAAATGAGGCCATTAATGATGAGCATTGGATCTTGGCCATGCAAGAAGAACTAAACCAATTTGAGAGAAATCAAGTTTGGGAATTAGTTCCAAGGCCCAATGATCATCCAATAATTGGCACCAAATGGGTCTTTAGGAACAAACTCGATGAAACGGGCCAAATAATAAGAAATAAAGCTAGGCTTGTAGCTAAAGGATATAATCAAGAAGAAGGCATAGACTATGAAGAAACTTATGCTCCCGTAGCTAGGTTAGAGGCCATTAGAATGCTATTTGCATATGCTTGCATCATGGATTTCAAACTCTATCAAATGGATGTCAAAAGTGCTTTTTTAAATGGTTTTATACAAGAAGAGGTGTATGTAGAACAACCTCCTAGTTTTGAGGACTTTGAAATGCCCAACCATGTTTTTAAATTGAAAAAGGCCTTGTATGGCTTGAAACAAGCTCCTAGAGCTTGGTATGAAAGGTTGAGCAAATTTCTTTTAGAAAAGCCTTTTCTAGAGGTAAAGTTGACACCACTTTTTTTCATAAAACACAAAATGCATGACATTCTTCTAGTTCAAATCTATGTTGATGACATTATATTTGGAGCTACTAACAACTCTCTTTGTAAAGAATTTTCAAATATTATGCAAAGTGAGTTTGAGATGTCCATGATGGGTGAACTCAACTTCTTCCTTGGTCTACAAATCAAGCAAACAAGAGAAGGAACATTTATAAGCCAATCCAAGTATTGCAAGGAGCTGCTCAAGAAGTTTGGAATGGACAATGCCAAGCATATGGCTACTCCTATGGGCACCTTTTGCTATTTGGACAAGGATGAAGGAGGTAAATCGGTAGAAATTACAAAATATAGAGGTATGATTGGCTCACTCCTTTATCTCACTGCAAGTAGGCCTGATATAATGTTTAGTGTATGCATGTGTGCTAGATATCAAGCTAATCCTAAGGAATCACACCTAAATCTTTGTTAAGAGAATAATGAAATATCTAATAGGCACATCACAAATGGGTTTATGGTACCCTAAGGGTGCCTCATGTAGTCTTATTGGGTACTCCGATTCTGATTTTGCTGGATGCAAAATGGATCGAAAAAGCACTAGTGGGACATGCCACTTGCTTGGAAGCTCACTAGTTTCTTGGCACAGCAAGAAACAAAATAGTGTGGCATTGTCCACAGCTGAAGCTGAATATGTTGCAGCTGGGAGTTGTCAAGTCCTTTGGATGAAACAAGGACTATGGTCTTGAGCTTGATCACATTCCCATAAAATGTGATAATACTAGTGCAATTAACTTGTCAAAAAATCCCATTTTGCATTCTAGAACTAAGCATATTGAAATAAGACATCATTTCATTAGAGATCATGTTCAAAGGGTGATTGCATACTTGAATTTGTTGAAACAACTAAGCAACTAGTGATATTTTCACCAAACCCCTAGCAAAAGAAACATTTTTCTACATTAGAAATGAACTGGGTATATTGGATCATTCTGCATAAATTAACTTGATGCATAATCTTGTATTTTTCTGCATAATCACGCCCAAATTGTTGCATAATCTCTGAATTCTTTCGTTATATTTGAATCCAATACTAACTTGAGCGTCCGAGATTTCCCCTAAGTTGTTTTGCAGGTGCTCCCTCATGTCCAATTTTGACAAGAAATTCAACAATCTCAAATTTCACCAAAAAGGGTGAAATTCTTGGTAAAAATGATAATTTTGATCAATTATATGAGTTGAATCATAATATGATTAGTCTATATGCTTGCATGATGATTTGAACTAATCTAAGTTGCTTTGAAACTGATTTGGATGAATCAAAATTGATTATATGTGTTTGGAACGCAAAATCGGAGTTAAAGAGTCTTGGCCGGTCGATTACAATGTCTTTATAATCGATTACACATGTTCTCCCACGTATGTAATCGATTACACACCCTTTGTAATCGATTACAACCAACTCAGGGCCTCGGTAATCGATTACGTCAACTATGTAATCGATTACAAGGTTCCGCGGCGAAATGCATGTAATCGATTACATCAAAAATGTAATCGATTACATACCCACTGTGAATGCATGTAATCGATTACACACTCAATGTAATCGATTACACGCGGGTTTTTTAAAGGTTTCGACGCGCGTAGAGCTCATTTCTTTTTGGAACCTATTCATCTTCCTCGTTCTCTTCGTCTGCTCCCACGCACCTCAAATCTCAAAATCTCTCTTTTCTCACTCAAATCTCCATCAAAACCCGTTATTTCACCTCTCTCAATCTCGGAAAACCCCTCTCCACATAGCCCATCTTTCAAAATCCCCTCACATCCCTCATCCAAATCTCCCCATCTTCTCTCACGAACCCCATCTCCATTTCTCTGCCCTAATCTCGTCCCTCTCTCATCCCTAATCATTAATCACTCATCCCTTGCTTCTCCTTCTCATCAATAGGTTAATCCTCTCATCGCCGAAGCGCCCAATGTACAGGGGCATGCCGTTGGAGGGTCCTCTGGTGGCTCTTCATGTAATATATCTGGCTTGGACCTCACGAGGCATTTCTCCACTGTGAAGAAAGCTGAATTGTTCCAGAAGAACTTCCAGCTTCGCAAGATCATCTCTCCCAAGTATCTTCCCATCACCTTCTGCGAGAGTGAACCTTTAGAGAGCTTTAGGACAATAGAAAACTTAGGCTTGCTGGGATTCCTGAGCATAGAGAAGGTCATCTACCCTAACCTTGTGCGAGTCTTTTATACGAACCTGAAGGTTGAGGATAATTGCATAATCTCTGAAGTGAAAAAGCAACAAATCAGGTTAACAATGGCAGAGTGGTATAGGCTTACAAAGCTCACTCCTGATGGAGCTCGCCTTACGTGGAAATGCAAAAGTCTGGGGGCATGAGTTTGAGCATAAGGCTGCTCTTCTCTCTTTGATTAGGACTAGCTACCACCTCCCCAGTGATCCTAAACGAAGAATAATGGCCACTGGCCTCACTATGGAAAACAGGGTTCTCCACTACCTCTTGGTTCGTGGATTGATTCTTAGAGGAGGGAATTACTCCCAAGTCCTCAAGGATGATGTAGTGGCATTATGGGCAATGACCACAGGGCACCCAATAAACTGGGGTTACTACATTCTAGAGCATATCTTGGACGTCAAGAAAAAGAAGAACTCGCTCTCTCCCTTCGCCATGTTGGTCACCACAATCCTCGAGTACTTGTCGCATTTCGCTAGGCGAAGAGTCCAAGGACACCACTCGAAGGGACCCCAATCAATTGGGTTGCATACTCAAGCAGAAGCTTCACTCTATAAGATGGATGATACGTGGCATTACATTACTCATGGAACGTTTAGTCATATCCATCACGATCCAGATAGTGATGATGAGGAAGCTCAGTACCCTGCCTCTGCTCCTGCTCCAGCTTCTCTTGATCTTCTACTCCAAGAAATGCGCAACCTGAGCGCCAACGTAAACACACGCATGGATCATATAGAGCAAAAGATTGACCATCTTGAGCTGAGGATGGACTACTCAGACCAGGAGCTTGCCTCCATTCGATCCCTCCTAAGTGGACCTCCTATTCCTGAGAGTCCTGCTGCTGCTGCACCTCCCACATCCTCTGCCCCTCCGGTTCCCTCTATCCTTCGCCGGTCCATCCGGGAGTTCCCGCTAATGATGAGGAGCCTCTCGGACTCGGCGACGATCTTATGCCCGCGATGATAACATTGATCTAGGAGACTCTGCTGCCGCGGATCCGAGAGTGAAGTTTTTTGTGACAAATGAGGCCATCGATAGTGATCATGGCCTATTGCCTTGATATTTTTCTTGTATTGATGACCACCTTGTACTTATTTTGTTTTGACTCGATTATATAAAATTGGTATACCTTTATGGTTATATTTTGATTATTGCCTACTTTGTTGTGATGGCGTTTCTTTGTACATGCCGATTATTAATACATGAACTTGTTTTCACTTTGAATGTTTGGCTTTTGGAATATTGATTGGACATTAATCTTTGTGGCTTTTCTGTTATGGCAAAAATTTGGGAATCATGAAATATAGTCATACATCTTGTCTATTTTTCTTAAATGCTTATGTCTTTTTGATAATGCCAACGGGGGAGAAAATGAGGAAAAATGAAAATGAAATGAAATGAAATTAATGGTTGCATGAGAAATTAAAGGTTGCATGAGTACGGGGGAGTTATTGACCTTTTAAGTTATTAAGCTTTTCATATGCAAAATCTAACCCAATATCATGCATAAACTCCGGGGGCAGCATTGTACCTAAATGACTATTATATACAAATGCAAAAACTCTTTCTTTTTCCTATGATCAGTTTGTCATCATCAAAAAGGGGGAGAATGTGAATGCTTATGTCTCTAAGGCATGTCAAAAGGTTTTTGATGATAACAAAAGTAAAAGAGAAGATCAAGGCAAAAGAAAAAATCAAGATCAAAGAAAGAAGACAGAAGGTTTATTTAGTTATAAGACTTAGGATATTAATGTTAAATGCTCTCAAGATTTCTCAAATGGTTTTTCAATATATGATTTCAAAATAAATGGGAAATTTCAAAGTTAAACATGGCTTTCAATAAAACTTGAGTTTCAACTTTAAATCTAACACTCTTAAAAGGATTTATGTTTAATCAAGTATCTTGAGGTGTTGGAAATGACTTACAAGCGTTATTGGACTTGAAAAATGTGTTCAAAGGCCAATGTAATCGATTACATAATGTTTGTAATCGATTACACAAAGAAAACGAAGGCATGTAATCGATTACATTAGAAATGTAATCGATTACACGAAAGTCGAGAGGTCATGTAATCGATTACACAATATATGTGTCGATTACACAAAGCCCAGAAAGGCAAAGAACACGTTCGACGAGTCATGTAATCGATTACATGGATATTGTAATCGATTACAAACAAAGTCGAAGTCATGTAATCGATTACATGGGCAATGTAATCGATTACACAAAACCCATAAACTCAAAGAACACGTTCGACGAGTCATGTAATCGATTACATGGATATTGTAATCGATTACATCAAAAAGTCAAGTCATGTAATCGATTACATGGGCATTGTAATCGATTACAAACAAAGTCGAAAACCATGTAATCGATTACACCAATGATGTAATCGAACAGAAAACCAAAAAAGTTCGAAAACGTTGGAACAACAATGTAATCGATTACACTGATCTAACCGATTACACAAACTCGACAAATTGAAAACTATATTAAATGCATTAAATGCATGCCCAACTACCTCCAACGGCTCCATTTATTAAGAAACTTATAAATACCAAAGTTGGGTCTTTATTTGAGGTTGACCTTGAATCAAAAACTGATCATCAATACTTCAAAACGTGAATCAATCCTTAAATTCATTTCTTGCTCTGTTTTCTGATTAAAAACGTGAAAAATCTTTGAGAGCATATTAGAGCTTCAATTTGTAAACACTTGCTCTAGAGAGAGTTTCTTCTATTTCAATCTTATACATTCGATTAGTGAGGGTGAGGTATCCTCAAGTATTGTAAGGGTGAGGTATCCTTGGAAAATAGAGGCTCAAGCTTTTGGGTGAGGTATCCCATATAAAGTTGAGTGCTCAAGGTTGTAGTGGTTTTTCAAGCACCCATTGAAGCTTGAAGATATAGTGGAAAATCTCAAGGTGTTGCTTGGGGACTGGACGTAGATCACAAGTGGAGTGGTGATCGAACCAGGATAAACGTACATTGTTTCATTGGTTTGCTTAGATATTGTCTTCTTAGCTGTTACGGTTATAAGTAAAAGTGTTTATCTCATCTATCTAATTATTTCTCATCATTCAATAGCTTCAACGAAAATTGATTGTCAAACGATTTGCGAAAGATTTGTGAACTTATTTTTAACTACTCAATTCACCCCCCCTCTTGAGTATTGAGGCCACTTGGTAACAGTCCAGAATGACAACAAACTATTTTTTGATAACACACCTATCAATGATTCTTTTCCTGATGAATTTTTATTTTCTATTAATTTCATGTCTTGGTTTACTAACATTGTCAATTTTCTTGTAACAGGTAAGATACCGCCTCAATGGATGCACCAAGACAGAAAAAGTTTTTTAATTGAGGTAAAAATTTTCTATTAGGATAACTCATATTTGTTCAAATATTGTTCTGATCAAATTTTTCAGAGATGTGTACCCGACAGTGAGGTGGGTAGTATCATTAAATTTTTTCATTCTGAGGCATGTGGAGGTCATTTTTCTTCAAAGAAAATAGCTGGAAAAATCTTGCAGTGTGAATTTTATTGGCCCACTTTATTCAATGACAGCTATAATTTTTATAAAAGTTGTGAAAGTTTTCAGAAATTGAGTTCCATTTCTAAACGAGACATGATGCCTCTGAACCCTATCATTATCATTAAAATTTTTCATTGTTGAAAAATTGATTTCATGGGTCTATTTTCATCATCATTTGGATTTGTGTATATTTTGGTTGTAGTTGATTATGTCTCAAAATAAATTGAAGTGATTTCATGTCGACACAATAATCACAAAACTGTTCTTAAATTTTTAAAAGAAAATGTTTTGAGTCAATTTGGAATCTCTCGAGCTATTATCAGTGATAGGGGAACACATTTTTCCAATAAACCATTTGAATCTTTAATGAAGAAATATGGCATTACACACAAAATTGCCACCCCTTACCACCCTCAGACAAGTGGACAAGTAGAATTAGCAAATAGAGAGATTAAACAAATTTTTGAAAAAAATGGTTAACCTAAATCGTAAACATTGGTCTCTAAGATTAAACGATGCACTTTGGGCTTATCGTACTGCTTTCAAAACATCTTTAGGTATGTCATCTTATCGGTTAGTCTATGGAAAACCTTATTACTTGCCTGTAGAACTAGAACATAAAGCATTTTGGATCATTAAAGCTTTCAACTTAAATCTTGAGGATGCTTGCAAGTTACGCAAATTGTAATTAAATGAACTTGAGGATTTGAGAAATGATACATATGAAAACTCAAAAATTTATTAAATTAGAACAAAAGCTTTTCATGACAAAACAATTTTGAGAAAATCTTTTGAAATTGGTCAAAAAGTTTTACTTTATAATTCTCGTCTTCATCTATTCCCTAGAAAATTGAGATCTAGGTGGACTGACCCTTTTATTGTCAAACATATGTATCATCATGGGGCCATAGACATTGAGAACTCTAGGAATGGTAATTTTTTTAAGGTCAATGGACAAAGACTCAAACCATTTCTGGAACATCAAGTTGTTGAGGTAGAATCCATCTCCCTTTCTAATCCTTGTTATGAGAAAAATTTATTTTAATTTTGTTGCTTTCTTTTTATAGTTCTTTGTGACCCCCGGTTAAGCGGTGGATAACAGTACTCCGTGACTATCAAGTTGATTTATTTTTTAGTTTCCCATAATAATCGATTCCTTCTCCTTTAAAATGGATGTCATTCTCTTGAATTTAAGAAAATATTTTCCTTCTCTTCCTCAAAATGCTCTAACAAAAATCTATAAAGTTAGGTGTGAAAAACTGAGACTGTTAATACACAAGGGCATCCCAGAAGATATACGCTAGATAATCAAAGCAAAGGTTCATTTAGCTGATGAATCTTCAAATTCATTTGTCCCATACATGCCGGGTCTCGGTAAAAGTTTATATTCTAAAAGGAGAAAAGCTAAAAGAATGCAAGTTTGTTACAAATGTGCGCGATAGAATTGTAACACATGATGTCATTATTTGGGAATGGTTTCCATAAATCGAGAAGATAAAATATACTTTATTAAGAATGGACTAAGTAAGGAGTCATTAGAAGATATCTTATTAACTCTTGAGACACATTCTTATGGAATTGTGCATTGTGAACTTCTTAATTTGTGGAATCTCTTCAGGGACGAGCAAAAGCATTACAATTTTATGAATATGACTCAAAAAGACCATTTTTGCCAATTTATAAGAAAATTGGATGAGAAATTTATCCTCAACTCATAGAAGGCGTTTAAGCCGTTATTGGACGTAAAATCAGAGGAAGATGTGAGTCACAGTCACAACAACATTTATATATTATCTTGTACATCTCCTAAAAAAAAGATAGAGTATGTACACATCTTGGGTTTGGCCTTGGTAAACACAAAATGTGAATGGGGAAATGCACGCATCCTAATCCAGCCTTCTTCATTGAAAAATAAAGTAGGTAGATTGTATCCCACATGTGAGGCAGTCAGTCGCATTATGGCCACTTGTCCCTTTTGGGAGCCTTATGTTGCGCTGGTCTTGAATGGGTCTAATACTAGTCAATGATGCTTTGGCACAAAACCGAAAGAGCAGACTACCTCCATCCCATTCTCAAGTGAGTATACACTCACCTTTCATCAAGTTGTTAGTAACTTGATATTTAGTCCATGAAATCCTTATGCATAGATCCTTACCCCATTTGTTGAAGGTTCTTTAGGGGTATTGTAGTCTTAGAACCAACTTCTCGTTGAGAGTCGCCCTAATTGGCTTTAGGGCATAGGTTTTTATGCTTATTCTCATTGTGTGAAAGTATTTTTATTTCAAAAAGAAAAGAAAAGAAAAGGGTGAAACTTCGGTTGTACTTGGTTTTTAATTAGATTAGGAGCCCCGAGTAGATTCCCATCCAGTTATTAACTCGGGTGGACCTTTACACGTCAGTCCGTAAATAAGATTCGTGTGTCATGCTCTGTAGAGAGCCGTTCTCAGTATCCCAAAGTTTACTTTTTAGGCAACCTGAGATGATGGGCAGATAGAAGCGCCCCATGTTAGCATACTCGCATGACTATACAACTGAGCTGGATCCTGTGATTTTATACCATTGGCTCTCTAGTGACTTCTCACTGGCTATGGTCGTTAGTGGTAGCTGTCAGCTTTACGCACTTTAATTAATTACGTAGTAGTTCAATCCAAAATATCCCGCAAGTGGGAGGGAGAATAATTCTAAGATTGGCTGAGCCGTCTTGGTATTACTGCACTCATGACGAGCATTATAAAGATACGCCATGAAAATTGTATATAAAGGTATGTCATCATTTATTATTATAATTTTATCTTTGTATGATTTTGTTGTATTTTAGTTTTGGACAGACAATCCTTTGGGCGTAGTCCTTCAGGGGTTTTTAGACTTTTTTACCCTGATGGTTTTCTTGAAATTTAAAAAAAATAAAAAAATAAAAAAATAAAAAAAATCAGTGTTTCTTAATTTCAAACTTTTCTAATAATAGCCAACCTACCCATATAGGTGCTATCATTACCTTTTTCTATTCTCTTCCCTATTTAAACACTTCATTTTTCTTCATTTTCCTCCAACTTATAATCATTCAAAGGGAGTGCGAGTGTAGAAATGAAGGGACCTTCTGTTCATAGACTTAGTAATATATGTGTATTTGTAGGTCAAGTTATGGGAATAGTTTAGAGTTTGTAAATGCAGCAAGCATTATTGGTCGAACACTGACTGCAAGGAATATTCGTGTAATATATGGAGGAGGTAACATTGGGTTAATGGGGGCTGTATTACTTTCTGCACATCTAAGAGGTAGTCAAGTTTTAGGTATTATTCCTGAACCTTTCACTTGAAAGAACATCATTGGAAAGACAATTGGGCTGGAACTTCAAGTATCATTTATGCATGGACAAATAAGGACAATACTTGAAAACTCTGATACATTCATTGCCTTACCGGGTGATTTTGGTACTTTGGAAGAAATTTTTCAAATTATCTCTTAGGCCCAACTGAACATCCACCATAAACCCATATATTTGTTGAATGTTAATAATTTCTTTGATAATTTGTTATCTTTTGTTGACTATGCTGTGGAACAGAACTTTATCCCACATTTGGCAAGATGACTCCTTATATTTGCTTCCACTGTTAATGAATTAATTGATAAATTACAAGCTTTTGTTTATGAACCTGATCCAGTAATAGCTCAGATAGATTGGTCAGAAGGAAGCAGCAAGGGAGATAGCAAGGAACGTGAGTGTGATCTGACACTTCATCTTTAACTTTCCTTTACCTTTGGTTTTATTCATTGTACTTTATTTCTGTTTAAATTTGTGTAAAGTTTCTCTTTTCAATAATTGCCACAACAGGTAATATCTTTTATCTTTTACCTATGTATGTTTTGACATTGAGGACAATGTTGTGATTTGGTTGGAGGGAAGGATGGTTGTGTGAAAAAAAACCCAAAAAATATTAAAAATCAATAAAAAATAAAAAATTAAGAAGTGTGTTTATTAATATGTTTGTCAGTAATTTATTAACAACAAAACTAATTAAAGATGACAGTGTAAGGAGTAAATAATGCCCTAGAAGTAAATTTGCTCTTGAGACGCATCAAAATTGGTGGCAGAATAAGGAGTAATTAGGTAGATAACTATGTTGTGTGGAAGTAGCAATTCAAATTCAGGGAACATAACATGATTGAGTAAATTGTCTTCTATCTTAAAAATCACATGCTTGGTTATGGATGTTGAATTGGTGGACTGAGAATGATAGAATTATGCCTTGTGAGATTTTGAGCCTATTGATGAATTGATTGAACATTTGTATCATTCTCTTCTTTCTTGTGTGATTTTCACTCATGGAATTGTTACTCTAGAACTTGTTTTGACTCTATTTGAGGCTACATTTTCACATGCATACATAAATATGATTGAGACATTTTTTTTGATATAGCTACTTTAACCAAATAGCCAAGAATGATTGGCGCACAATAGGCAGCCTTGTTCAGCAATATATTGTCTCAATATGATATCAAGCACTCTTATAACTTATTGAAAATTCTCTGATTCCTACCAACGTAAGGTATTGGAAATGACCTATTTTCTCTTACTTAACCCCTTTGAGCTTATTTGACCATTGTTTGTTTCGAGCTCATAATGTGCCTTAAATGAAAAATCATGTTCTTACTCAGCCTTAGGGAATAAGAGAATAATAACTTTGTCATTGGATGAGTTCTTGAACAAATGTAGGGGTGTGTATGCAGAATGGTTGGTGAAAAAAATGTTTAATTAAAAATATATATATTATGTTCATCTTGTAAAAAAAAATGTGTAAAAAAAGGTCAACAAGGCAATAAAGGAAAAGAAAAGAATATATAAAGGGAATTTGTATTAGGTAGAGTTGAGATGAACTTTCATGTTTGTTAATTGAACTCAGCTCTCACACTTTTTTATTCTCTTTGGTATTTAATTTGTCATATCCATATTACCTCTTCTTTTACCTTGACCCCATTACAACATTGAATAAAGTCCTAATGATTTGTGTGTGCATGTGTTCTAAGTAGTGGAGAAGTAAAAGATAATCAAGCTTATAGTAGTGTAATTTTCATGGGTTGAATTGAGTGAAATACCTACCTTTTAAACACTTGAGGGATTGAGAGTGAATATTGTGAAGATCTATCATTCTTGACTCATGCTTTTCAATTGAAATTTCCTTACTTATTGGTTTAAGATGTGAAGAAATGTTACCTCATAAATGTTTTGATCCATTGAATCTTTAGTTGCTCTTCATTCTTAAATATTATTATGAATTGAGTCTTTTAGAATTTCTAACTTTTGAATTTGTGTTATTTTTCCTTGTTCCCTAGTTTTGGTCTTATGTGTTTTGTCTAGGAGTGCAAAAAGCTAAGTGTGGAGGAATTTGATAATTACATATTTTATACATTAATAAAGCCTCATTTTAGTCATTTACACTCTCCATGTACTTAATTGATTGAGCTTGGTTATGTTTTGTAAGTTTAGACTCAAATTGGGCTTAATTGATTTTTTTCAGCATTATTGAGATCTTACATTGTTTTTGTATTTCGGCCATATCTTGAGTTCTATATGTCTAAGAATTATGTATCTTACATTGTAGAAAAGATAAGAGAGAGCTCTACAACTTTCATGAGAGCGCTAGGGGAAAATCGGACATATAGTGAAGCTAATTGGGCTTGGAATTCAGAACACAGGTTTTGTGATTGGAACCTGAACAGTGTGCAGTAATCAGGGCATAACTCAAGCTGTAGGAACTGTCTTAGGTTGAAACTTTGGCATTTCAAAGTTAAGACCTAAATCTACAATTTTCATGAAGAACACGAGCAAATTCGGATGGCTTGGAGGTCATATTGGGCTTACAAGTCAGAACAGATGAGTTGTAGCTAGGCTTGAACAATGTCCAGTAATCAGGGCATATCTCGGGCTGTAGGAACTGAAATGGGCTGAAATTTTGGCATATGAAAGTTAAGATCCAGATCTACAACTTTTGTGAAGACCACTTGACGAAAATCTGATGCATGCCATGAGTTTAACATTGAATGATTTTGGAAATAAGAATCACTATAATTTTTCACTCATCAAACTACTATTTGGCATTTTTCACTCATTCACTCACTCATCCACTCACTCATTAATCAACCTCTTGTCATTTTATGTCTCTCATCCTCTATAAAAGGGAGCCTTGACTGATCATTTGAGAATCTTGGTTTTAGAGATCAAGATCATGCTATTGTGTTATTTGTTTATCTTGTTTTAGTTTTCTATTGTTCTAAATTGAAGTTATGTTTTTCTTTTTCTTCTTCTTCTCTCTTTCTTTCTTCTTGTCTATGAGTAACTAATTTTTATTTTACTTTGTTGAAAAAATGAAGCTTTTGGTAATAAATGAAGGTTAGATTAATTTCTTTCTTATGCTTAAATGATATATTATAAAGTGGTCATTATATGTGTTGTATTTTGTTTCCAATCAATTTAGAAACCCTCCTTGTAAAGTGGAGATCTTGATTCATTGTAGACAAGAGGTTGACACAATGAATGCTTGAGCCTATTTATAAGTGATGGTATTAATAAATAATTAAAAGAACTATAATATAATTACGTATATAATATTAAATAAACTTTGAATGTTGTATTTTCTGATTGAAACCTCCATTATGCGTGGATTCTAATTGAGTTATAAAAAGAACTAATTTTATCCTTAATTTACTTACCAAGAGTGGATCTCCTAACTCAAGTAAATCTTTTTTATTTGTAACCAAGTTTTACCACCTTTATTATTGTGACAAAATATTTTTTTTACGTCAAAGAATTTTTTTTTCATCAATTCCCTGTGGATCGACCTCGACCTGCACTTGAGTTTGCAACTTATAATTCGCATCACCAGCTGCATAAAATTGAGAAGAAATTTGTGAGTGGTCATTGGTTTTAATTAAGTGGTCAACTGTTAATACAAAATGGCTAACAATTTTAAATGAAATTTTACATGTGAAGTTTTATGAAATTAAGAAGGGATTTGTGAGTAAGCCCTACTTTTTATTAAATGGTCATTTATTATTACTAAGCATTTAACGATTTTAAATGAAGTTATATGTACAAAGTTTTATGAAATTAAGAAAAATTTTATGAGTAATCATTGCTTTCTATTAAGTAATTATTTGTTACCATTGAGCGACTAACGTTTTTAAATGAGATGACAATTACTTTCTATTAAAACTAATTTTGATCATTAGATAAAATGAGATTATCTTTCTCTTTAATTAAAAGTTAAAAAGTCTTTTTTAATAATTTTAAATTTTTTAAAATTAAATATTATTCTTTAATACTCCTTATCATTAATTTTTCCAGATAAAAAAGTAACCAAAAGAAAACGAGTAATATCCTTAATCACCATTTATTAATTGTCAAGATATTGGATTCTATTACGAGTTTTTGCCTTTTTGGTGTCAATCATTTTAATTATTGCTGTTTTGGTGTTGTTATTTTAATTTGTCAACCCATTTAGGGCGTGCCTTGGGTTTATTGTACCTTTCTTCTTCAGTCTTTGACTGGATTAATAAATAAAATTTTCTTTTCTTTATCGAAAAAATCATCTTAATAAAACTCAAATATCCAGGCAGTTCATATGAATAATTTCAAATAGGTGGGCCTGATAAATCTCTACATTGATCACGTTCCATGGACCCATGTGAACGCCACATTTAATTGCATATACCACCTACTTGCATTATTGTGCATGTGGGGGAAAACGAGAAAAGAAAAAGGCTTTTCTGCTTGAAAAAACGTACTCGCACCTGAATTTTTAAAAGATAAAATTAACTCATGTATTTCAGTATTTGTTGAGATATCTTTTTTCTTTTGAATTATTTGTTCTAGAGTATTTTGTCATTTCTCTCTCTATCAAGACTTTGCCTGCAGTATTCTATAAATGTTGAAATATGCACTACACAGTGCATTTCGTATAGTTAAGTGCTTACATGAATTTGAAACTGCTTTAAGCTGAGCAGTTTATAGTATAAATTCTTTCAGCTTATTTTCTTAAGTTAATATATTAAGCTGATAAAAGCTAATTCTATTTTAAAAAATCAATGAAAGTAATTCAAACTCGACATATTTAGATTTGAGAAGCAGTTTTTATAAACTCATTTGATTCACGTAAGAAATATGTGCCAAGTGCTTATAATTAATATTGAAAATATATATGCTTATGAATGATCACAAAAGCCCTTGGAATGGAATACGTAGAAAATATATATAAAATTTTAACTAATTAATTGCAGAAGCAGCCACACGAATATATTAGTCATAGTGGTCCAACTTTGCTTTAATCATAGTTCGCTGAAAAAGATATATGCAAGTGAGGACTATATGTGTATATATATATATGTTCAGCAAAAAAGAAAATAAGAACAAAAATCTTAAGGTGGAAAGTCGTTTTCTGAGCATTTTCATTTGGGGAACAAACTTTTTATATATAATAATATCATGATTTTTTGTTTTAGTGAAAAATATCATTTTTTTTTGTAATAACTATATCATGATTTCATGCATGCAAATTGCAATACATACCTTCCTATCCGAACAATTCCACCTGCATGATATCCAATCAAAGTTTTTCCCGGAAATCTTGTGAGAGTCCAAAGGACAGAATATTGTTGCTCTTGTGAAACACCTAACTTAGCTAAGAAATCAAAATACTCATAATCACCCTCAAATTCGAACATGTCATTTTCTTCCCAACATCTCAGAAATCAGAAGAAGGAAAAAAGGTTCGTGTGATGAGTCTGAGATTCCAGTGATTGTGGACGACCCTAGGAAAGGAAGCATGAAACGAAAAGCAACAAAGCGACGATGTACCTACCGCATAACAGTTTGTTCCCTTAGAAGATGGGCAAGATCACTGTTTTCTTTTTTCTTTCTGGTTTGAATAATAAGAAGAAATTAGTTTACCATTAACTGAGTCAAAGAAAATATTGCATCTTATTTTACTATTATCAATTTGAAAAAAGTTTCCCAAACTTCTAGATTCAAATCTGAATCAAAAGGGGTGGGTAAAAACCTTGGAATGAACTTAAATTGTGAGGTTTATCTTTTATGCCATTACTCTCTTTTACAACAGATCAAATATTTTCTTTTGGGGTACAATAATAGTAAAGAGGTTTACAGTTATAACCTTAAATTTTTTTTTTTCAAATTTCTATGAAATTTTAAAGCATTAATTTATTTTACAACAATAGAGTGAGAGAAAACTGAAATATATATCATTTGGCAAGCTTCTGCTTATTGGGTTTTCATATTAACAAAAAATGATCTTCATTAACCAACGTAAAAAGAAATGAATTTAAGACATAGAAGTCCAAGTTTTATTAAAACATCATTATTTAATAGGCTTTATTAACTGCATTTTGCATAATCATTGATGATATTGATCTGATTTGTAATTAGTTGTTACTTTAGTAACATAGTTCGTTTAGTTAATTAGTTAGTTAAGGAGCTCAATTGTATAAACGGAAATATTGGATGTCACGAAGAAAATTTTACGAAACCTTTTATGAATTGTTATTAACCACTGTTGGATGGGTATTTTTTTCCCTTTTTAATTTTTGTTAAACAAAAAGACAATATAAACTTTTCTTTTAGCTGAAAAAGACAATATAATTGTGTGGTTCACGTAGTTAATGAATGGTTTAACTTCGTGATGAATAGCAACGTTGTTGTATAAATAAATTTTAAATGGTAAAAGTAACTCATCAGTGTATTGTATGATTTAGATTAACTTGATTCATTTAAAAGTTTTTTTCTTCTTGACTCGAAGAAAGAAGAATTGTAATTCTATCATATAACCAACTAAATGTATGAAGTCGAAATTCAATTTTGAGTGTGTTATTTTTAATTATGATAAAGTTAAGATTTTGTCCTACATTACATATAATAAGGATTGTTCCAAAGGAGCGTTATAAATATTATTTCAAGGAGAAGGACAAAAAAAACTAATATTATTTTATTTTTGGTATTGTAATCAAATAGTGTTCAGCTAAGTTTTCGCACATATTGAATAATTTACCTTTTCGATTCGATCAAAGACATATTATTCACGTCGAAATTAAGAGATTTATAAGGATATTGCTTACAACATGATTCTAAAAAATTGACATATGTAAAATTTTAACCTATGACTATGTGTCTATCAACACATTATATGTTCATTTATTACTATGCCAACCCTTGGGATTAAAAAATTAATATTATACATGCATGTTGAGCACCTTAACTCTGTATCAGCATAATTGAGTTCAACAGGTTTTACTATCATTGTGATCATTTTGTCCCAGTACTCCTTTTCAACTATATCGATCGTTGATGTTGATTGTCCTAGGGCCATGATATTTATGGTTAGTGGCGGAGCCACTCCATGTGTCTACATTGAATTTTTCAAATTCTTCAAATTAATGTCTTAATTTATTTTGGGAAGTGCTGTGAGGTGCTTTCCATTTATTTACATATTACCCCTATCACATCTTTCTTATCCATTTGTTATGTTTAGTTGATAAGTTGGTATTAGATGCCCAACAATGATACAAATTTTAGGGTACTTTTATGTAATGAGCATAAAATAATAAATAAATAACATAAATTTAGGTAGAGATGCATTAATGAGAGATTGTTTAGCTATCTTCATAAAGAGAGATATATAACAATATTAATAATGAAATGATTGTCTTGTGATTTCAAAACACGAAACTGTGTTAAGAAATAATGATTGAAAGTGTTAATTTTCCTATCAGAATTATCACAATTTGTTTTAACAAGACAATATTATTCAAAATTGAAAACAATCAAATCAATAACTCAGAACAAAGCAAACGGCATTTTGCAAACAATTTAATCAGAACATCAGGATCAAAGAAAGCAAAAATCTTGATTACCCAAAAACCTATCAGAAAAGTAAGACATCTAACCGCAACAAACATTATGTCCAGTTGAAAAATATGCATCGTTTCCTTTTGCATATATGCATAAAGTTGATTTCTATATTTGAAAATAACATCCCCTAATATGCTCGATCATGAAAAATTGACAACACACTTTTTCTACCCTGCCAAGAACAAAGTGCATAAAGCAACTACACATAGTTTAGTTAGCCTAACAGGTTCTTTGTTTTCTCATTTTGCTATATTATTATTCACAAGTCTCATCAGAGACAAGGAACTTAATGATAACAACTTTAGATTCATTGGTGAAAAACCAGAAAGTTGGGGTCAACGAAGACAATGATTTACTATCTTATGGAGCTCAAGGGCAGCTTTAATTTATTTCCACGAAATCCGTTGTACCCCTTAGACCTACCAACCAGAAGTTTGAATGTGTATCCTCGAGAGGGTAGGTGTTCAAACCAAGATCAAAAGTACCCAAAAGAGAAGAAGTTCTTAGTTAAGCACAGTTTAACATATTTTTTATAGTTTAAAAGTAATTTTAAATTAATCTGTTTCGTTTAGATGATATAAAAAAATCTTTTTATGTATCGACTTATTAAAATAAATATAAAATGTTTAAAAAATTATTTAATTAATTAAAAATTTTATTTAATTGATTAAAAAAATAATATTTACATCTTATTTACATCTCACCTGTTAAAAATAATTCAAATAACTTTTTTAAAATAGCTAAAATTTCAAATGAATTACTAATAATTTTTTTCATAACATAAAAGTTGTTACTTTTTTCATTCAAATTTGCCAAACACATTCAACATAGGCAACAGTTTTTTTGTTAAAAAAAAGCTGTTAAATAGCATAAAAAAGTCATATTAAATATGTCCTAAATAATAATTTAAGTACTTATAATAAATCGTATTTAACTAATAAGTACTCCTCAAAAAGATGCATTAATTTGGGATGAAGAAAAAGTTGACGCATGTGTTAAGGCAAAATTTAACATATTGTGTCGGATATCCAAAAGCACGTCTTTCTTAATCCCATATTTAGCTCTTTAATAAAGAAGAAAAAAGGACTTATAATTAGGTTTTGTAAAATGATCAAAAGTAGTTAAGCGTGGCATTAATTAATTACACTTTTCAATGGGTTTGGATTTGAAAAGGAGAGTTCCCTTCAAATTAAAGTAACTGAATTACGGAACTACGCATGCATTACTGTGAGGATGCGAGGGAAAGCTGATAAAGTAGTTTTAATTTTTTTCCCTGTTCACTTTTTGGACTTCGATTCTTCATCATGAATTCCAACAGAATTCTAACTTCCAACTTCTTGTCGGGTTTAGATAAGTCTACAGGGTCATGTCATGTAGTTAATTAGCCCTTTTTGACCGTAAAGGATGAAAAGAAATATTTTTACTTGGACAGATCCAAAGGGGAATATGCCCCTTAGGAAACATCTCAAATGCACTAGGTTTATCTAATAAGAACTTAAAAATATACGGTCTCTTGATTTATTAATAAAAAAAATCAACAGTTGAAATTAATTATTTAAATTTTTATAAATTTTAATAAAAAATACTTAAATTTGTATACAAATTTAAGTAAAATATTATTTTGTTAATAATTATACATACAAAAAATTTATAAATTTTAATTGATAATATTTACATAAATTCAAATATGCATATAGATTGTATTAAATAAAAAAAATGCATCCATGAACTCAAACATAATGAATCTGTAATAGTAAGCTCCCCTCAACCAAGGTGCATCGATGCACAATAAGATGGGAGGAGTTGATTTATTAATATGAAAAAAGAAAGGATTAAGATAAAAAACTGGTAACCTTGATAAGAGGTAATTGTAAATTGTTGGGTTATATATTATTATTTTTATATTTTTAAAGAGGAAAAAAAAAAGTTACAGTTTATTTTCTTGAATTTTCATCACTCGTGTCATGAACCCCTCTTAAATTTTTTATGTCACTAAATATCTCTAAACTTTTGATTTAAAGTGAAAACATTAATTTTATTTTCCCTAAACCCTACAAAAACACTAAATAGCCATAGTTTTAATTGTAGTTAATTAGTCTAAAATCATGACTAAATTAGAAACACATACATCACAATTATCTCACAAATTTTTTGTATTCAAAGTTCAAACCTTTGTAGCGATAATATTATGTATTATTTGTAAGTTAGTGATAACAAAAGTAGCAGGTGAGTGATAATAAATTTTGTCTCTTTATTATTTTACAGTATTTCGTAGTTGTTGCATAGGTAACAACTGTGACTTGTATTGCAGGTGCTGTTGGGATGTATATACATGATGAAGAAACAAGATAAGCAATCACCTTGCAACACCACTTTTTTACCGTTGACCAAACAAAAAAGAGGTTTTAAGTATAGAAATTGTGAAGTATAATTTATGATTTAATCACGATTTTAGGTTAATTAGCCAAGGTTTTTATTCAATTTTTTTAAGACTTAAGAAAGTTAAAGTTAACAGAATTTAATGTTTCACTTTAATTAAAAGTTTAGGGGTTTTAGTGACAAAAAAAAAAAGTTTTGGGAGTTGCATGATAAGTGATGAAAGTTCAGGGGTATAATTGTTCACAGTCAGTGGAAGGAGGATAGTATTCATCGCCCATAACTTCCATCCTCCTTCATGATTCGCCAAAATTGTTCCCATGTAGTGTTTGTGAAATGTCGGTAAAGGGGGTTTTACGGTTGTGTGTTGCCTTGTGTAGAGCACCTATGCTTGGGGATGTTGGTGCACATGATGCACAAATGTAATAGACAAGAAAAAATGTAAAGGAAAAACCATATAGAGAGAATGGGGACGAGATAATGGTGACTTGTTGGTGTTGGGGTCGAGCACGGCTTGGTGGGGGCTCGCAGGGAATGGGTTTGTTGTTTGGGTTCCATGGTGTTGGCAGCGACTTGGGTGTTGGGTCAAGGTGATTGTGGTGGGTCTGTGTATTGGAATGACTATGATGGACTTTGATTTGGAGATCATGGTATAGTGGTTGGCTTTGGAGGATGACAGTGGTTGGAGTGGAGAAACGAAGGGTTGTTGTAATTACCGTAGTTGTGGTGGAAAGAAAAATGGTGGTAATGGTTAGCAAGAAATTGCTCCTCCTCGTAATGGAAGTTAATGGTGGTGGTGGAAGTCTAAGGGGTTTGGGGAACTAGAAGATAGACTAAAATGTAAATAATTATAATAAAACTAATATTCAAAACTAAATGGACTAACTTACAAAATCACACAAAGTGGGGAGAAACCGATAATAACTGGTGATTATGGGTTTTAAACAAGGTGCATCATGCATCAAAACATATTTAGGTGCATCGTATATAGCAGTGACGTATCTAAGGAGGGGCGAGGATGTGGGTCTCGGTCTCCTTTTTTATTTTTGTTAGGTATTAATAATTTAATTTAATTTAATTTATTAAAAGATAAAAAAATAATTACATTTTTTTATAAAATTATTATTTATTATATTGACATCTTATTTAAAAATTATACCTATATTTCAAATTTTATATATTATTATTATACTTTAATACTTTTATTTGTTTATGAAATTACATATATCTCTCTTACTTTATGTACAAACATGACACAAAATTCTATTAAAATACAAAATAAGATATGTATAAATAATTTTTTAAATAAAAATAGTATCAATATTATAAACACTAACTCGAGAAGAGATCAATATAATTATACCAAAAATAAAAATGATAAAGTTAAAATAATTTATACTTATGTATTTGATTACATGTGATTTATGATTATTTTATATACATTGATATTACAATTTTAACTCATTTTTTATTAATTTTTAATCTTTATATAATAAATCTATTAACTCATCTCACTTTTAGTTTCATTTTTTTTTCTCTTTTCTAATATATATATATATATATTATATTATATATATATATATATATATTATTTTGATTATGAATTATCATGTAATTGACAACTATTATTGTGATAAATTTAATATTAATACAAATAATTTTTTTATACTTTTTTACTTTATTCATAAATTTGCCTATATATATAAAAAAATACTCTTTTAAAGTTAGCAATAAAAAGTATATTTACTCTTAATTTAAAATATTATATTTTGATCTTAATCTATTAAATAATTTAAAGGATGAATATATATTTATTTTATTAACTTTAATTTTTTTTATATTTAATAATATAATTCATAATTTTTGACCATTTCATTAAATATTTTCTGCATCCATCCTGATTTATATCATCTTCCATGCTTCTTACATCATGTAGTTAGGTGTGAAAACTTTAACAAGAGAACTGTTCATGAATTACTTTTGCTATATAAAAATAGTATTATCTAAAAATGATATTAAACAATCTGTCTATTAACCTGCATGTCAAATATACTATAGTTGTGATTTTTTTTTTTTCCATTCAATATTATTATTTTTTATCTATTATAATGAAGATAAACTTTAATTTTAACTCCTTATTAAAGTATTTATTTTTAAAAAAATATTAACTAAATTAGGAGTTAGTATATTTTATTTATATAATATACATACAAAGAAAACTTACTGTTATATTACCAAGAATCTTTATGTTAATTAGTCATATTTAAACCTTTACTATTAAGGGAAATTTTATAAATAATCTTTATTTTAACATTATATTTCACATGAGAGCTCTTCAAAATTGGTTAGACAAAACACAAATCCATGGGAATTTTGTATTAGAATTTGATTTAATTATTTAAGAGAATGGGGGTGCTAAAGTGTTAAACTTCTAGTCACTTGTCTATAAAATCTTTTGTGCCAAAAAAAATTATATTACTAATAAGTATCCTGATCATTGAACAGATTTTTTTAAATTTAGATAGAATATAAATAAAGATTAAAAGAGAAAATTATTTAAAATTATAAAGAAGATATGTATAATTAATTTATTTTGAAAGAATCTAAAAATTTAAATTAAAAGATAAAAATATTTAAAATTATTAAAATTATAAAAGAGATATACATAAATAATTAAAAGATAATTTAAAATTTAAAATTTAAAAAAAAAACAAGAACAATTCTGACATTTGTTTATTTTTACTCTCAAAAAATAAATTTTGTTTATATTTGATAGATAGACTCTCAAAGTTGATAGAATAATAAAACTTAATTAAAGGTCCGAGATTATGTGCTTGAATAAATGTCTTATTATCCCATTATATGGATGATTGATACAGGAGAGATGAAATATAAAAGAAAGATTTCGAGTTTCCATATAGCGATCGAATAGAAAATATTCTTCATCAACGCTAGTTTCAACAACGGACATGTATCCACTACTGATTCCGTTGTTATCATGGTTGGTGACGAAATTTAGAGAATTTAGCTAAGAAAAGACTTCGTAGCTAAATTTATACTTTTAAGTAGTTTTATGGAGAACAAGATTTTTTAAGTTAGTTTGTTTTTTAAATAAATATGTAATGTATATCTAATTTTAAATTATTCAGTAAGCTAAAATAACAATACAATTTAAATTAAATCAATAATAAATATATTTTTATTTGGTAATTTTATAAACAAACTCACAGTTTTTTCCTTATATGGAATATCGAGAAGGGATTTAAAATGCAGAACCGTATGGCTTTATCTTAATTTTAATTATTTTTCTTTTTTTGGTACAAGTCTTAATTTTCATTCTTACCTACCATGCTACCCTTAGAATGAAAATAGGTGCGTGTGTTTTTGCTACATTAATTAGTGAACCTCAATCTGTGTTGGATCATCAAACACCTTATCATTGCAATGGCATCTATATGCCATCGGAACGAGATCCTCTACAATTGGAAAATGAACTGCACAACATGCAGTTGAAGATCTGGGTTGGACTTTCATTACGCGTATTTCTTTCAATATTTTATCATAGAAATAATTACTTTTAATGGCTAAGATCCTCTGCAGTATGCATACACCATAGTCTGCGCCATATCAAATATTTCATGTCTCATATGCCCCAAAATCTCATCATGCAACAAAATAATCAACATGGTTCAAATTGATGTCTCTGCTTCCTGAATAACAACGTATTCAAATAGCACATAACTTCCAAATTATATATATATCTTGAGGTAATCCCACAAATTTTCACTTTCTCTCTCTACGAGAGATTGCTAACCATGGAATAGATATACGGTTCATTCAACTGTTCATGCAACTCAAATTTGAACCTAAATTGATTAATATAGTATTAGTAGGTAGGAAACATTAATTGATGGGCATTTTGTTTTCTATGGCCCCTTGTTTGGATTTGGGAGTTGAAAGTGGGAAATGGAAGTTAATTGAGTTTGGTTAAGTGGGCATGATCAAGAGTTAGTGAGCTAAATATAATAGTAAATCCCAATTGCCGGTTGTTAGCAAAAATGTTAAGTTTGTGTATAAATACATACAACAGCATAGACAGGAATAGAGAGAGAAGGGTAGTGTGTAAGAGGTCCCCGCAAGCTCCATGAGGGGTCGTCCAATTTCCATAGCTGCACGTGGTGGTGCTTGATAAAAGCATGGAATTCCCAATCTCTGCTTGATTTGGGAAACCCTCTTCCTTCATTATATAGGTACTGGGGCTCAAGACATGCCACGTGGCGTGTCTTGTGAGCCAGGGAAATTGCATGTGATGACCTCATGCCTCATACAATGAAAGATTGGGCCTTCCCTCACGTAGTTGTGTCCCTAACAAGGATGAAGAACAACAATTAAATATGTACCAGAGAAATTGCCATGAATGTTCCCCCAAGATTTTGCTTGCTTGCTAATCCCTTAAATCAAACACTTCATAGCTAACTACTTGCATTCTATATAATATAAGCACTTTAAACTTCTTGTTTTCTTGTTTCAACTTGGCTTAATTAGTAGAAATAAAGATCGTACGACAACAATAATTGTTATCCACAAAAACCTTTTTTTATCTTATGAAGTCAATTATATAAATCAATAAAATAATATTATTATGTTCTCTCATAAACTAAATTTAAATAAAGACGGTGATTTAATAAAAATGATTATGCTAATTAAGGACATTTAAGTCATAGTGAAGCATCATTTTCATTCAGATCTAAGTTAGTGACTGCATTTTATTTTTAACTAACTAGGGTGTTGACCAATCGTTGCACGCCATGTTAGCACTCTGGAGCAATATTGTAGTTTTGACCCACAAGCCTGAAACATTGGAGCGAGGACTCTTGAAGGTGCTAGTGTTTTAGGGTACAATTACGTGGAATTCTGTGATTAGTAGAGGAAATTTTACAGGTAGCCCTGTGAATTGGAGAGGATCAGTTTCCTATGATCACATGGTCCTGCTTATAGAGACATGTACAAGAAGGCCCACTTTGTTAGCTTAAAAACAAACACACTCTTCTTAGCGCACTTGAGATCAAACCCCAATTTGGGAACACTCACAGAAGAAGAAACCTACGTACTCTCTATCTCTCTCCATTTTAATTAAACACCAAGCCTATAGACCACTGCTTTCCCAATGCAATTGTTTTCTCACATCCAACATCACACTGTCTTTGTTATTGTACTCTCTTTCTCTCTCTCTTTCTTTTTTCCAACTCTCTCACCCTTCCTTTGTGGTCCTTCCCTCCCTTTATATCTCTCTTATCACTTTCTCCATTCTTGCATACCTAGCTTCTATCCAATACTACTATAGCCCCTTCTCTTCTTCCTTCTCCTCTTCTTCCACTATATAGTTTGTCTTTTGTAACTTAATTTCCAACCAAACCCATTACTTTTTTTTTTCTTTATTCCCCATCACTTGCATCTTCTTGGTTCGTTCTGCTTGTAGTTGTATATTAAACTGAAACTGAAGCATCAACTAGTTATTACTAGGCTTGAACCTTGAGAATATATATAGAAAATTACACCAAACTCTAGGGATATGTCTAGCCGAAGGTCCAGGCAGCAGCAATCAGGGTCTACAAGGATCTCCGATGACCAAATCATCGAGCTTGTTTCCAAGTTGCGTCAACTTGTTCCTGAGATTCGCCATAGGCGCTCTGACAAGGTATTTTAAAAACCCTTTTCTCTCTTTCACACACACACACATATATATATAACATTATTATGTTAATGAAGCTTTCACCAACATTTTGCTTAAAAAAGTTTAAAGCCGTTACTTAACATTACTTAGGCTAAAATTAGATATATATTCGTATATAATATATAGTTTTCACGTAGGCTTATATATGCAGCTAGCTCAAGCCACAAATAGTGAAAATAGAGGGATTGTAATGTTATTGCTTGTTTTTGTTGCTGCAAAGTTTTGGAAGGGGTAGTATAGGAAGAAGCTAATTAACATAATGGCATGGCTATTATAGCACATGAAAATTATATAATTATAATAATAGTAAATAGTCAAGGGATATAGTCAGAAATTGACCCATATATTAAGGACATAGTTCCAAACAATTCCAAAATCTATGCAGATCTCTATAGACGTCAAAGGGTTCACATTTGACTGGTACATGTGTGTAGTTTTGAAAGATAAAGATAAGATAATAAAAGTAACGCAGAACCCCAGAAAGAAAAAAGAAAGTCCTTAAAAGAAAAAAAAGGCCTCTGCGCCATAACAGTCATGCGGTTAATTTGGACCAATTCGTGAAACGAAACTTCCTGTATGGTCTCTGAATAGGATAGTAATGTACCAGTCATCAACATTGGCCTCAGTGACCATGTGTTGGACTCTGATATGCTTCTTCCTTCTCACTCAACTCTGCTCCTTGGTGACAAAGGACAGCATATATATATATATATATATATATATGTAGAAGAAAGTGACTCGTAGATAATTGAGATAACTGACTTTTGTTGTGCAGGTATCAGCATCTAAGGTCCTACAAGAGACCTGCAACTACATCAGAAGCTTACACAGAGAGGTGGATGACTTAAGCGAACGGCTGTCTCAATTGTTGGCCACAATTGATGCTGATAGTGCTGAGGCTGCTATCATTAGGAGCCTAATTAACCAATAAGCAAGTATTATTCTAATTTTCCTATTAAACGTGATATATAAGAGTGTACTTCATTTTAGGTGGGCTAGGAGTGAGTTTGAGGTGTGTACCTTCTGTATGGCAGGTATAGTGCACTTGTAAGAAAGGTTTTGTAATAAAAATTAAGGACTTTGTATTATAGCTATAATGCTATATATCCACGCCACATTTATAGATGGCCAAAATGTATCAGTTGTTGAATTTATTAAGGTTATTAGTGCTGTACTTTAATGACTTCAGTTATGTAGAGGTTTGGTGGCAGAATTGTAAGAGGCACATTTGGTGGAGAATATATATATTTATTTTAAAGTTTTTTGATGTTATATTAAATTAAAAGTTATTATAAGTGCAAATTTAAAAAATGTTAGTTGATGGAGGCTATAACATGAACATTATGTTGATGGGTTTAATTACTTGGAGATTTTGTCGGCAATTTTGAGTTCAAGTTTCTATAATGTCAATATATAAAAGCTCAGACTGAAAGTGTTTGACGTGAAAGTGATTTGATCTAATGTTGGATAGTTGCTTATATAATAATACAGAGATCCCCCATTTTGTATTCAGAAAGTGACAACAAGCTGAGACAGATACCCAAAAGTGTCTCGGTTTTATCGGTTAAAGGTTAAAAAGAGTTTGGAAAGTTGCAGTTATTCAAGGAAGCGTGCTCAAGTTTCCTTTTGCCTATTTTAATTTTGGATACAACAATTATATTTTTACCTTAAATAATATATACATTTTTTTTATATTTCATATAATACTATTTATTATACATATTTTTTATCACTTTCTCTCACTCAATCATATCCATTCAAAATGATAGAACAAGATCTTACACTTTTTTTTGGAGTATAAGATAATTATTTTTCTTTTGTATATTATTATACAAATAATACTTTTATATAAAAATTATATTCTTTTATATTATTAATTTTTTTAGATGTGTTAAAGTATTAGATTAAGTTTTTTAAAATTAATATACATATATTTTAATTATTTCATATATTTAATATCTCTTTTTTATTTCTTTTAACATTATTCCCATAATACTGTTCTTTGTTTTAGGGGATTGGATTTACCTATTTTTTGGTTGGTTCTTTTTGTTAATGAAAGTGGAAATTATAGGAAGTTAGTATGGAAAATTAGAATTTTTAGAAAGGGGAATGATTCTTACATACTGCCTATTTTACACCATTTTATTATAGCTATTTGTTTATAAAGAAGAAGAAGAATGTTACTCATTACCAAGCAATTATCTACAAAAAGTGCACCAAAGATAAAATACAGGTGGAAGTAATTGATTGTAGTGAAAGTATATTGTGTATTCTATCAAATCTTACTTACAATATTATAATTTAAATCTTAAAATCATCACTTTTAAGAAAATTTTACTTAACTATTACTTTTGTCTGAAATTACAAAAATAGTTATTTGTATCAAAGAAAAAAGATAAAATATATGTGGGCTATGATTTGAACTGTTAGAATATTTTAAAGTAAAAAACAACCTAATAAAACGCAACCATTTTTCTACATGAATGGGTTTCATATGTCATTCCATAAAAAGAATTTCAAAGGATTTAGCATTTCTCCAAAATATGGAGAGTATTAGCAAGTGACGTAAGAATAACGTAATAAAAAGATGTATAAATAATATTATTATTTTTAAAATAGAAAAAGTGCAAAAGTGAATAGGTTAGTAATTATGAAGCACGGATACGAACATGGATACAGACACGACACAGACATAGATATGGACATAGAGACATATCAAATTCAAAAATTATAGGATACTGAGATACGATACTTATATAATTATAATTATAATTATAATTATAATTATAAAATTTAAGTAAAAAAATTCATAATTTATTAATACCATTTCTATAAGCTTGAAGATTTATAATATATTAATATATAGTATATGTACCAATATTTATTATTTAATAAGACCCTCCTAAAAGATATATAACATAATTTCTACTGATATATTTTAAAAAATCTATTAAACCAACTTCTCATAATATAACTAACAATGTAATAGTATATATTCAAAAAAAAATTAACTAGAGAGAATGTTGGTGTGACATAAGCTTCGATGACGATGAAGTGGATGATTAAGTACGAGCAAAGGTAGAAGGAGTAAATAAAAATAGTAGTATGTGAAAAGATAAAACTTAAAAGTCTAATAGTGATGTGTGAAAAGATAAAATTTAAAATACTAGTATGTGAAAATAGTGGCTTGAGATGTTAGTTATGTGATTGGTCTTGGGTGGGTTACAGGTTTACTAATTGAACGTTAATCATGAGAACTAATTTTTTTTAAAAAAAATATTAATGGGTCATGCTCAAGTTGTATTTTAGACGTGTCTAAACGTGTCTAAGATATGTTCAAGCGTGTCTAAGACGTCTCTAAATTAAAAAATAATCTTTTTAATTAGACACATTCTGACACACAGAATATATGTGTCGTATAGGTGTCCCTATGTGTTTAACATGAACATGTGTCTTACACATGGACACACCTCATAAATGATGTGTCCGTGTTTCATAGGTTAGTAACTTAGTATGTAAAGGAATTTTGAATAATATAAAAAAATTATTTATACTTTCGTGCTGTTTCAAAACTGAAAAATATTAAAGTTTACAGATCATTACGAAAAGTGGAAATTATTCTTTAATTACATCATTCTGTTTAATTGAATCTTTTTTTATTATATAAATTGAGTTATGTAAAAGAAAAGATTTTGATATACAAATTATATAAATAAAAAAATATAAAATATTCATCCAATAACTGTTAGGTAATGGGAAAATATTGAGTCAATAACCTTCTTTTTCATGATTTTATGTTGCACAGTTTTAATTGAAGTTATATAGTTTTTCATCTTCATGAATGGAAATGCTTATTTTTCAAAATAGATAACCTATTTTTAACATTTTTTTAAATGGATACCTTCCAATAAAAAAACATTTTTTTATATGGATATCTATTATTAATAGATTTGACTTTGATTAATAAATCATATGATGTCATCTGTTTTGATAGAATACAATGATATCGTTTGATTTATGTAATCGATCACACTTAATGATAAAATATTTGGTGGTTGTTGTTACTGTATATCATCTGTTATATCCCACTTTATACTCTGTTTGAAAAATAGTTAAAAATTTTATTGACAGAATAAAAGCTCAATTATCTCCTTGATATAACTTTTTTTTTTGGTGATGACATTTTGTATTTATTGATAATATAAAACATCTTACACTAACAATCAATCTACCTCAAATCCTTATTTATTTATGAAAGAAAATTATAATAACTGATCTGTTTGACGTAAATCTTGTGTTAAAAAAATAATTAAAAATATGAAATGAAAATTCACTCGAGATTAGCTTTTTTTATTGAAAAAAGTTTAGGAAAATAAGGTATCCTATTTTAAAATTAAAGCATACCATAAGTTTTAGTGAAGAATTAAAATAATACTTACATTTGAGCTATGGACGATTGACAGACTTGAGATTTACATCCTCCTCATAATAAAGATTTGATAATTTCAACCCTTTTATTCTTGACTAATGATATTTGTATTTATTTTTTTTACATTATTCTTAGATCACTTCTTTTTTAGGTAATAAAATTTAAAAAAATATTTTAACATTTTCTCTTTCTACTTTTTATTTCTCAAACAAGCAAGATTGTAAACATGATATAGAAAAAATAATGTGCAAATATCATTTCTATTTATTTTTTTCTTTTATTTGGATTCTGTAATATGACTATATGTATAAATAATATTAAAAAACAAAAGACATTTAGCCATGATCATTCCAACAAATTTAATCACCATTGGCATTGCTCGACTTCATCCACATTGATCACCTATCACTTCCATGGTCATCTCAACTACAACATCCTCAATTCACTATCAAATTTTAGCAACATGAACTTCTCACTTGTGAGTTATATTTAATGGATTTCAAACATAATTTGACAACTTACTAAAAAGATATTATTCTAAAAAAAATTAGAAATACCAAGATTATTATTGGCTACAATACTTTTAAATTTTTGGGGAATAAAATTTTAGGGGATAAGAGGAAATTGTCTTATGCCAAAGTCACCGCATAAGACATTTTTTATTTTCTCATTTACGGTTATCAATTATATATTCTACTCTCTAAAGTGTATATCTCAACAAAGACATACACTAGTATTTATAGATTATTTACCAATAAAGAACTATGAGCAAGAATCAAACTTAATACCTTTTTGCCTAATTTAATCTTGCTAGTTGAACTAATTATCATTAGCATTTATGATCATCCTAAATAATTGAACAATACAACTATACAAGAGGACATATAATAATATTAATATATAGTGTAACCATATAATAATAAATTTATTCTCACCCTTTTTGTTCAAAATAAAATAAATTAAAGCCAAAAAAATATAATAATACCTCTCAAGAAAGAAGTTATTTTTGTTATATATATATATATAAAGGAACAAAATTTGGGGCAGTAGCCCCTTCCTGCCCCTTAAATGCTCCGCCACTACCAGTTTCACATTTTGTCAACGTTTCTTAGTAATTGCCACTGTTAGATCACCACTCTCTTTCATTAACATCTCCCACACATCACATGAGGAAACATAATTCCAAGAATCATATAAATTAACCTGCCGCCCCCTGCCCCTTAATTGCTCCGCCACTAGCAGTATCACATTTTGTCAACGTTTCTTACCAATTGCCACTGTTAGACCACCACTCTCTTTCATTAGCATATCCCACATATCACGTGAAGAAACGTAATTCCAAGAAACTACTAAAATTAACCCCGAGAAAGCTCTCCGAAAGTCTTTAATAAAAGCAGGCGTTCAGAAAAAATGAAAATAATTGATCCAAGGAAGTATATATTTCATACTTTATTCATTTTTAAAAAAGCATTAGCTTAATATCCCCTACTTTCTAAGAAAATTCAAACCAACTTCTATGTTTCATATTTCATTTACTGATTTACTTGTCCTCTCTCATTGTCTTATTCATTAGCATTAAGATGTCCTACATTTGTTTCTGAGAGTGTTGCTAATGGAGTTTAATTTATTGACATAAATATATGTTCCCTATCTCCCTGTGTGTAACGTGTATTAGGATAGAGGTTCGGCTCTAATAGGGATATCTACACTTAATGAACTAAACAAAAAAATACTCTAGTGTTGAATTTGAGATCACATCTTAATCCAAAATCTTAAAGTATTAAGTTCATAAGTCTTTTCACTTATATAATTATCACTTTAATTATTTCTTTTCAATATATGACTTCTTCATCCACATTTTACTCACATTCAATTTCCAAATACTTAAATGTCAATTATTCACAGCATATATATACTCCAAAAGTACTTCATAATTTTACAAGAGTGTTTGTTTTTATGTGCTCTTATATGTACTCCATAAATTAGAAAAACATTGTTTGACGGTTTCCCTGCCGACTAATTAGAAAAACATACAAATGATATTATATATAATTCCAACTTAAAAATCGGCATATACCAGAAGAAACGTGCCTGTGAATAGGCCATAATTATTGGGTGGTTGATTAGCCATTGGCACATTGTTAGTACAGTGGAGCTACACTTTTAGCAGAAACAGGACTTGCATAGGTAGCTACCAAAGTCTGACTTCACTATGCAAGTTGCATGAAGTTACAACAGTATGCTAAGATTGACAATAAACAAGTCCTGCAAATGTTAAAGGCCGACAACAGAAGAAAGGGACTAAACGTTTCTACAAGATCCGATTGTGAACCATATGATCCATACACATGGTTGATCCTCTGCAGTTGGAAAACGATACGTGAGTAAGATGCCTAGTGGTCATTGTAACTTTGCAGAAATTCATGAACGCTGACAAACAGTCAAGAAATTGAAGCATTTTGGTTGTATATTACCACTTGTTTGTAAAGCTTGCAACTCAAGAAACTCAAAGTAAAATAACTGTAATTTTGGTTTTGTAACTGTATGCATATATATTTGTATCAAAGTGAAATATGTAACTGTAATTTTGGCTATATGTTGTTGACGTATATAGATCATTGTGATGTTAAAATTAAAGAATCATTTTTTTTTTCTTTTGAGAGCACGAGGTATTCTCATAGTTTCGTCTCATTTGAATTATCTATGGGATAAATCCTCATTCTACTGTGAAAGCATGAGAGTTATGGAGTCTTCTCACAAAAATTCTTTCACTAGGATTTGAACTTACAAGGTCATCATTTTAGACGGTCCACCCTTTTAAAAGGTTGCTTCCCATGAAGTTATGCACTCATAAGGGTTATGTGTGGTCTTGTTATAAGAGTTGTTTCCTTGAGATTTGAGCTCATGTCCACATCTTAGGAGGTTGAGGTTGCTTACCACAAAGTTATGTGGTCCCATGAGAATTATAAGATGTCCCCACAAGAATTGTTTTCTTAAGATTTAAACTTATGTTTTTATCTCGAGGAATCGAAGTTGCTTACTACTTCGACTAACACTTCTGATGGGTTGTTTTCTACAAGGTTATACGATCTTTTTACAAGAGTTACTTTCTTGATATTTAAATTCACGTTCTCATCTCGGAAGTTAAGATTGTTTACTAGCTTGACCCACTTAAAAGATTTAGGATATGAAAATGATGGTAATTAATGTATCAAGAAAGCATTCATCCAAGTAAGTTGGTTGGTGGCTGAGGAGCCAGGAGTAGTAAACACCAGTCTGGTTGCCCCGGCGTTGAGATGCTAATGAATCTTGAACCAATGACGTTCTTGCCACTTAATTAGCCACTTGAGAAAAGAGCCCTTGGTAATTTCTCCTTACTACAGTGAGGCCGTACCTTTTTTTTGGACAAAGTTATGATTGAGAAGACTAATATACGAGGCCAATATACGTAAAACCAATTTGAAATAAAAAGTAACGAGTTAAATAATTATGTAACAAATTATAAGGCCTGTAGAAGTTGAATTTTTATGTGACAGTCAAAGGCATTGGTGTTTATCCACTCTCAAAAAGTGATATGTAGAAAACAAGCTAACATGATAGTGATGATACTATTTACCCCTATTAAACATGAAAACTTGTATAATGCTGTAAGATCAATAGAGGTTATGGTCAAAGTTAAGCAAGCTTAGTCTAACTGGATCATGATCAGTAGTATGTAATCGACGAAGTCTTCATAAGAAGCAAGCGAAAATGTCAAAACTCTATCCTGAAAATATGGGATATTCTTTACAAATTGCTTGTAGACCAGATCTGCGGAATAAAATCATTGCTTTGTTGAGGCTTATTTTATAAGTGCATTTATATATGACGACACTGGGCAAATCTCAAGGTACGTGATTGGTGTTAAGTGCATTAATTAATAGATTATTCATGAGTTGTACGTCTTTTGGTTAAAAAATTAATAATAAAATCTAAATTCTTAGCGATGAATCGTAATTCAACTGGTATTTTTTCAAGTCTTTATCACGAGTTGCAGTTATATAATATTTGTACATTTAAAATTTAAAATTTGACACTCAACTTACTTTGTTGAGGCTTATTTTATAAGTGCATTTATATATGATGACACTGAGGTTTTGTTTAATGGATATGATAGTATAATATAAGATAAGATGATATGATAGTATAAAGTTTGATAATATAATTAATAAGATAAGATATAATTTTATCTTTTATTTGATAACAAAATAATAAATTAGTTGATTGTATAATATTTTTTAAGACCAAAATATCCTTTAATATAAAAGTTAAAATAATTAAATAATAATAAAAAAAAACCTTATAGTGGTGATGGTGGTGGTGGTGGTGGTGATGATGGTAGTGGTGGTAGTAGTGGTGGTGGCGACGCAATGGGCGGCGGCGATAGTAATGGTGGTGGTGGTGGTGGTGGTGGTGGAGGCGGCACGGCGGCGGTGGTGGTGGTAGTGATAGTGGTTGTGGTGGTGGGAGTGGCGGCGGTGATGGTGGTGACGGCGGCGACGTGGTGGTGGTGATGATGGTGGGGGGTGGTGGCGGCGGCGGCGGCGGCGACGGTGGTGGTGGTGATAGTGGTGGTGGTGGCGATGGCGGCGATGGTGGTGGTGGTGGTGGTGGTGATGGTAGTGGTGGTGGTGGAAATGGTGACGGATGATGATGGTGGTGGTGGTGGTGGTGGTGGTGGTGGTGGGGGTGGCGGGTGGTGGTGGTGACGGTGATGGTAGTAGTGATGATAGTGGTGATGGTGGCGGTGTAAGGGAGAGGAATGATAAAAATGAAATTGAGGATAAGATTAAAATAGAAATCTTATCATGTATTAGGAGAGATAATAATTATCAACTTAGAATAGGATAAAATGACTTGACCTGATTTCATTATACTATCAATTGAATGCATCAAATATTAAATAAAACCTAATAGTATTAATTTATACTATCATATTTTTTTTATATCTTATTCGGTACGTATTGGTACGATTGGTATTAAGTGCATTCATTAATAGATTATTCATGAGTTGTACGTCTTTTGGTTAAAACATTAATAATAAAATCTAAAATTCTATTGGTACGTGATTGGTATTAAGTGCATTCATTAATAGATTATTCATGAGTTGTACGTCTTTTGGTTAAAACATTAATAATAAAATCTAAAATTCTCAGCGATGAATAGTAATTCAACTGGTATTTTCTCAAGTTTTTATCACAAGTTGCAGTTACATAATATAATCTCATACACTTAAAATTTGATATTCAATTTATTTCTTTTTCATATTAATATATGATACATCTATTTCATCTTACAATATGATACACATTAATATTCATCTATACTCAGATCGATATACAATATCTATATGAGATGTCAAATTTAAAAATATAAAAAATATTTTCTTATATAATAAGGATTCAATCCCTACATTATCATTTTCTCATTCCCTCATAGGTCTAAGAGGACCTCTCCAAAAATTTTTAAAAACAATAACCTAAAACTCATAGATTTAACCTCTTTGCTTCTACATTAAGATTAAGCTCTATATAAAAAGGAGTAAACTATTATTTCAGTCTTTCAAATATTTAAATTTCATTGATTTGGTCTTTTAAAAATTTGTAACATTAATTTAGTCTCCAATCATAAAATTTGGCATCAAAATCGTCCTTTTCTAAATGTATCACGAGATTGAGGGACTATATACGAATACGTTTGTTTCACATTTTGTCAAACATGATACATCGTTCCAAGTAGTTTGAATGGCTAAGATTTCCTGTAGCATAAATCTCGAACTTGTTGGATGGAAGGAAGAAATAGAACTCTTACTTTCTTTGAACTCACATTTGCGTTTAGGGCAACGCCAAACATACATACTGTAAATTGTGTAAGGCAGTTAGGGGGAGCCCTGATCCAATATGGATTTGAGAAATTACCATATATATATATATATGTGTGTATATTTATGTATAAATTTATTATGTATGAGCCAAATTAGTAAGTGTGTTAGATTATAGTGTATGATCCGTTTGGTATGAATGATAGAATAAGACCTGATAGTATTAAACTTGATAGTATAAGACCTGATAATATAAGACCTGATAATATAAGACCTAATAGTATAAGACCTAATACGTAAAAGATATCAGGATATTTAAAATTATAATGAAAAAGGTTTTATAGAAGCTTATACATCAAAATCTAATCAGGTCTAATCTCACCCCTCAAGGCTTGATTAAGTTATCTATCATTTTGATGTATAAGAGGAGACGGATAATCTTATACAATATAATATTTACACCAAACAACTGATAAAGTCATAGGCTATGTTTGGTGCACATGATAGTATAGTATAATATAAGATGATAGGATAATATAAAGTATGATAGTATAATTAATAAGATAAGACATAATCTTATCTTTTATTTGATAACAAAAGGATAAATTAACTGATTGTATAATATTTTTTTAAGACCAAATATCATTTAGCATAAAAGTTAAAATAATTAAATAATAATAATAAAAAGCCTTGTAGTAGTGGTAGTGGTAGTGGTGATGATGGTGGTGGTGGTAGTGGCGGCGGCGGCGGTGGTGGGGGTGACAATGATGGTGGTGGCGGCGGCGGCGGCGGTGGTGGCGGTGGCGGCGGCGGCCGTGGTCGTGGTGGAGGTGGCGGTGGTGGTAGTGGTGGTCCCGGCGGTGGTGATGGTGGTGGCGGCGCGCAGCGGTGGTGGTGGTGGTGGGTGGTGGTGGGGGTGGCACGGCGGCGGTGGTAATGGTGATGGCATTGGCGGCGGTGGTGGTAGGGGGTGGCTACGGCGCGCGGGCGGTGGCAGTGGTGGTGGTGGTGGTGGTGGTGGCGGTGTAAGAGAGATGAGTGATAAAAATGAAATTGAGGATAAGATTAAAATAGAAATATTATCATGTCTTATCACGTACTAGGAGAGGAGATAGAGTTATCAGTTTAGAATAAGATAAAATAACTTGACCTAATTTTACTATATTATCAGTTGAATATATCAAACATTGAATAAGACCTGATAGTAATAACTTGCACCAAACATAGTTATAATTGATTGTATTATATTATCCTATCAAGCCTAATACAATATGCCAAACAGACCCTAGGACTCATGATAAATAGACACTAGGGTTACTAATATATATTTATATATATTATGATGTTAGTATTCATTCTCCACTTCTAGCACTTCTGAATGCACACTCTTCCCATCAAGATCTCAATTATGAAGAGGAAGTTAGAGTGGAAAATCTTACTCTTGGAGTACACATCTGTGTACATCATCAGGTATGTAATTTAAATTGATCTTTTATAATATTCTAAATTCTAGTTTTGACATACTCAATTTGTGATTTTAATTTTTACATGTGGTGTCAAACTTGTAAGGTAGCCAAGAGAAGCCCCGAAGTTTTGGAAATTTATATCAAATGGGTTTATATAACGAAAAACCACAACAATAAGTGAAACACTACATTCTAATCCAAAATCTTAATATTGTGAGTTTTTTCATTTATATAATCTTCACTTACTACATTTCTTTTCAATATGGGACATCATGACTCACACTTAAACTTCCAATAAATTGATGTTTTTTTTTATCAACTTTATATAATTGTTAGACTATATTAATATCAGTTTTTTCAAAAATTCAAATTCATGCAACTTTTTATGATTACGAGAGATTAAATTGATGTCAAAATTTGTTAAAAGATCAAAATGATGACTTATTGTTTTGGAGAACTGAAATAGAGTTTACTCTCACGAAAAGCATAGAATTTGCACAAAACATCATTTCCCAAAATTAATATAGTCCCAAACGCCACCGTTTGGATTCCCTACCAATCACATTTGAGGACCTCTCTCTCTGCTTCACCATTCACCAAGACAAGAAGAACTGGTATATAGTATACTTTGTAATATGGTATGCACTACCCTTTCATCAATTTTCCATTTTCTTTATTGATTCTGCCAATTGCATACGGGGTTTTTATCCTTCAAGTTGAAACCCTGCACCAAGGACTCTGTTTCTGATCAATTCTATGTTTGAGATTTTGGAATTTGAAACATTTGGGTTCCATTGAAAAATTGGTTCTTGCAGTGTAAAAAACCGTTCTTTTCAGTTTATGGGAACTCTTCATTCTCATTATTTGATAGAAATTATGTTCCTTTACATGTCAGAAGCTGACATTTGCGCTCAAATAAGAAAGAAAAATAATTAAAAACAAAAAAATTGTGTGATTTGGGATATCATCCTGTCTGAAATTGGGGTTGGTGTATGTTGGGGACCATTGAATGTTTTGTGATTCGTATCTGTAGATGAAAATGCATGCTCATAATTGTCATTAATGTTTTCTTCATCTTTTATTCTAACTATGCATGACCTTAATGGAGCATTGAAATTGTCCTTACAGGGTTACTGTCTTTTGTTCTAATCAGTTGGCAAATTTTGACTTCCATTGCCTTTTGCAGGGCTTTTTTTTTTTTTTTTTCCAAATTTTAGGCTTGAATCAGTTGATTATTATGTATTCTAATAGAGAAATTCTTACATAAACCTAAAATACGTAAGTTGGATACATTAAGCTGATCAAATCATTGCACATTATGATAACTAATTATTAATTAATGATATAATTAACTTAGTACATCAAACTTAAGTGTTTTAAATTTATATGAGAATTTCTCTTATACTATGGTGTAATTGAGAATTCAAAACCATCAGGTAATAGTACTCACCCTTGTTTATTGATAAAAATTCCTCTATATCAAAATTGAACCTTTTTTATAAGATTTAGTAATTAACACTTGAGTAAATTTAATTTTGATGCCAATGGGGACTTATTTTTCTTTTTATTTTTCTTGCATGTGATCGTGATATATGATTTCATTTGGATTAATGTTTTAGTTCGTCTTGACATCTTCAAGATTTAGATTTTCAGTCATCACAGGAAAGAAAAAGAAAAACCAAGCAGTCATTTTATTTAATATCTGACCAGCATTTGCGGTTGTCTCTTCTATCATATGAACTAGAATGGTTTAAAACATAATGATACGCAGAAAGAAATAGTATTTACCGTGTTACTGTTAAGAAGTTTATAAGTGGCAATTCTTTTGCATATGTTGATTTATGGTTACATTTGGTTTACTGTTTTACTTAGTCTTCACATCTTAAATATTTAGATTTGCATTCATCATAAAACAATATCAGTTTGTCAACCTAATTTAATATTGGACCAGTATTTGCA
This sequence comes from Ormosia semicastrata, assembly GCA_029884595.1. Classification (NCBI taxonomy): domain Eukaryota; kingdom Viridiplantae; phylum Streptophyta; class Magnoliopsida; order Fabales; family Fabaceae; genus Ormosia; species Ormosia semicastrata. Next base: position 7,568,280 of record JAQQTO010000021.1, on the reverse strand, counting down.
ATTGTCTTTGCTGTCTCTCACCCAAAAATTAGCGTGATGGACTACGAACATCATATGTTGAAAGAATAAGAGCCTTAATTTTCCTTTTGGCGATTGTGCTCGACTAATACTATCTACTCTTGTAACACAACAATTGAAATTTTGTCTGACAAGATAAAGTGAAATGTTCATAAGAGTCATAGACAAGGAATTAGGAATCTTAAAGATATCTCTCTGCAGATTGCTAGAGTACCATCCCATATATTATCTCTGCCTCCTTAAACGTAGGTAACTGAAAGAGACATACTTGTGTTCTGCAATGAGAATTTTGAAGTGTTTATACAATGTCAATCACTTTATCTTTGATAGATTCCTGTAGATCTCAATTTCTCAGCTGATCTCAGAACTTGCATGTCTTGTAATTAAACAGTCCTACTATTAAACTTGCAATAAAATAGTAAACTTTTTCGCAATGTATTTTTTAACAAATCAGATAAGGCTTTTTCTTTATTAGTTGATTATTGATTTGATAAATTCTTCATGCAGAGACCACTTAGAGAAAGTGACTGGAAAGGAAGCATGTATACTTGCAAGGCCTAAATTATCGAATGGTGGTTGATTGTGTTGTTATATTCTATGAAGAAATAACAGGGAGAATTGTTGTTTTGTCTAGATACAGATATGGTTAATAAGCATCTACTGCACATGTGACTTTTAGGGATGCTTATGCCGTGGAAACTGCTTGTTGCTGAATGTAAGTTGTTGATCCCTTTTGCTTACTTGCTCTCTTATTGTTGGATGTAATGAATTGACAATATTTGCATCAAGTTGCTTGATGATATTGGTATATGCTTATGGATCTTTTCACCTAATTGTATGCTAGATCAATATTTTTAATACCGGACGGTGATCTGTTTTCCCACGATATGGATCTGAAATCTCTTCAAATGAATTGTATTCTTGCCTTCTTTGTGATGGGGTAAATGAATGAACCTTGTTTCTAGACGTGTTTAAGTTCACAATTTCCACATCTAAATATTATTAGGTAGCTTTAGGATCCTGTCCTTTTTAATTACCATTCTAGATAGGGTGATAAATAATAATTTTACATGAAATATCAATCTCACCGTGCTAGAGAAAGTAGGTTACTTGTTATGATATTTGTACCTCTTTAATTGAATTCGTCATCTTTTGTTGCAGAACATTAGCTATTCAGTTATCTGGAATTGGTCTTACTTGAATATTGTTTGGTAACCTGAATATTTTGGTCCAATCCAAACTATTTTGGAATTCATGGTTTTGGACCGATGCATGTGCATTGCATGGTGGGGAGCTTAGTAGATGACTATAATAATTGGAAAAGTCATGCATCAGAACTTGGAGACAGTACAAGCTCAAAAGTAGGCAAAGACTTCCATGCACCTAAATGAGTTTTGGTGTAACCTATTATTACAGGTTAACATTTTTTTTTTTTATTGTTATTTTGTTTGACACATTCCACCCCCACCCCACCCCACCCCCACCAACCACCAAAAAAGAAAAGGATTAAGGATCTGTTTATCACAAACAATAAGAAACACACACAACACAGGAGAAGGGCATCTGCTAGTTCGATGGTGGAGCATCTACTCAGATGGCAATGCGTGGCTCAGTGGGCTACAAGTGATGGGATCTGGGAGGATCTGGGCTCTCTTCGACCATCAGTGGCAGAGAGCAAGAAGGGTTCAAGGTCGAGGGAGGTTGAGGGCGGAGCAATTGGGCACGGTTTCGTCGGAGCTTGCAACTTGGATCTATTGTTGGGTGTGGCGATGGGTTGTTGTTGAAATTCAGCCAAAGGTTGCTTTGGAGTTCATAGGGACGACAGAGCTCGTAGCAACTTCAAATCTAGTGGTGGGTCACGACTGACACAACAGTTTGTGGTTGATCTGGGCAAAGGGAGGTTGTACTGAGGGGTCCGGGTGGTTCACGACCAAAGCTCGACACATTTGGCCGACATGATGGTTGGGGCCTTCGAGTTCTGGTGATCTGAGCTTTCATCAATGAAAAAAGAGGTAGGGGGAGAAAAGATGGTGATGGTAGTCGAGTGGCGGTGGTGGGGCTGATGACGACAGCAAACGCATTTGACTGACAACGCGTTAGTGGTTCTGGTGTGGAGGAGGAATGGAGAAAGGAAAAATGAGGAGTAATGACCAGTAAAGAAGGTTTTCAATTTTCAATCCCAACCCTTCCTTTTTTTTATTAATAAATCAAAGGTAGAAAACTTGTGGCGTTGAAGAAAGAACCCTCAAATGTATGCCTAAAATCCTTCTTTAGAAAGCTCTTTTTTTTTCCTTTAAAGTTTAACCAAAATGATAAAAGAAGTTTTTTTAATACATATTTAGAAATTAATTCATAAACCATGCTATAAATTTGAGGTTATCGTTTTGGTTCACTGAGCTACATATTACATGTTATTTGTCATGAAGAAACCATAAGTTATTTTTCAATGTGGGGAATATTTATGTTTTTCTAGAATATGATTCACCATTTTAGAATATGGGGAAATTGTGTTTTGGAAAGTTGGATTTTCTCATAAATTAGCAATAGAGGCTTTCCACACCTTATCCCTCCTCCTAAAAGGAAGAGCAAAAGAAAACATCTAAAAGATATAAATGCAACTCAAATCCATGACGATTTCTTAGTACTACTAAACCAGAGTATGGTGCTTCCAACGTAACTTAAGATATTTGTCAATCATTGTTTGTCTGTCCCTTTATTTTCTTCTCTCCTCCAAGTGTAACCTAGTTTATATCGTGATCAACTATTTCTTGGCCACACCATGAGTTGAGTGAGGCAAGTCCAATGCACTGTGTAGTTGCCTTATGGATTAATCTTGAGGCATCACTTCTTGGAGGTTTAATCTATTGTAAAACTAAAATAGAGAGGAGTAACCATTTGAGAGGAAAAAGTGTGACCTGTTGTCACTGATGTTCTGATTATATTAACAAAGAGACAGAGCTTGCTTAGCAAGCTTAATAGCTGTACAATGTATTTAAAAATAAATATAGAAGAATAGCTAAGGCTAAGTATAGTAACTAGAAAATAGACTATGGTTACATCTCTATTTATCTAATACTCTCCCTCAAGTTAGAACATATATATTATATGATCCAAACTTGTTACATATATAGCCAATTTGAGAAGGATTTTGTGTGAATGTCAACAAGTTGATCATTTGAGTAACAATGTCTCCTGAAAGGATCTTTTCTTTATGAAATGATAACCAATCTCAATATGCTTATTCCTCTCATGAAAGACAACATTTAAGGCAATATGTAGAGCATCCTAGTTATCACATACAAGTGTCATTTGTTCTACTTCTCCAAACTAATGTTCTTTGAGTAATTGTTTCTGCCAAATAAGCTCATATGTTGCTCTAGCCATAGCTTTATATTTTGCTTCTGCACTAAATCTAAAGACTACACTTTGTTTCTTACCCTTCCATGAGATTAGGTTACCTCTAATAAGCACACATACCTAGAAGTATAATGTCTATCTAAAGGTGAACCTGCCCAATCTGCATCAGAGTAACCAACTACCTACGTGTGTCTCTTATTCTCATAGAGAATCCCTTGCTTGGTGCTCCTTTGATATATCTTAGGATTCAAACCATAGCGTCCCAATGGTTGTTGCATGGAAAATTCAGAAATTGACTAACTATATTCACAACAAAAGAAATATAAGGTCGTGTTACTATGAGATAGTTTGGCTTTCCAACCAATCTCTTATATCTGGCAAGATCAGCTAACGGCTCCCCCTGATTTGCTAGAGGCTTGACATTGGCATCCATCGAGGTGTCAATAGGTCTAGCATTTAGCATACAAGACTCCTTAAGTATGTCTAAAGCATATTTTTGCTAATAGATAACAATGTCATCTTTAGACTAAGCAACTTCAATCCCTAAGAAGTATGTTGGTAGACCACTGAGTGATCTGCTTTAGAGCAAGACATGCCAAACTATTGCACAACAGTCTAAACTAGGCTTAGGGATACTATTTAAGTCCATATAGGGATCTTCGTAAGCAACATACTAGTTCAAAACTCTCCCCTTAAGCACAAAGTTTGGCGATAGCTACATGTATACTTCTTCATGCAATTCACCATGAATAAAGGCATTTTTGATATCCAACTGGTAAAGAGACAAATGACAAATGACAATCATAGATAAAAAGAGGCGGACTGAGGCCATCTTGGCCACAGGAGAGAAGGTATCACTGTAGTTAAGGCCATAAATCTGGGTATAACATTTAGTAACTAGTCGTGCTTTAAGCCGATCAACCCGCCCATCTAGGCCAATCTTGACAATGTAAATCCAACAACATCTAACAGTAAATTTGCCCTCTGGAAGTGGGACTAATTCCCACGTACCATTGCTTTGAAGTGCTAACATTTCCTCAATCATGACTTGTCTCCGTCCTGGATGAAGGAGTACCTAACATGTATTCTTAAGACTAGGTACAAAGGACAATGAGGATACAAAGGCATAATAGGATGCAGATAAACGATGATAACTCAAACTAGTATAAATAAGAAATAGGTTACGGGCAGAACAAAGATTTTTTTTTTTGTGAGCAATAGGAATATTAGACTCACTTGATGGGTCTAAAATAATAGAAGGTATTGGAGCATGATGTGAGTCATCTATCACCTCTTCAATAGTGTCTGGAGTAAGAATGGTAGTTGGTTCAAATGGTTGTTCTTATCGCGGACAACGATGCTAAGTCTAGAGAGGTGGTGCAGAAAAAGGTTTTGGATCCACTCTCATTTGGTTAAGACTTTCTAACTGAAAAGGAAGTACCACAGAGGGATTAGAAAGAACCTCAAATATGTTTTGTTTATCCAAACGTGGTGAGCTAAAAAAAAGGGTTGATTCATAAAAGGTGACATCAATAGAAATGATATATCTCTTATGATCAGGAGAGAAACACAAGTATCCTTTTTGTGATCGAGGATAGCCAAGAAACATGCATTTAAAGGAGCGAGCAGATAGTTTGTTTTATCCTATATTGAGATTATGAACAAAGCATGTGGAACCCAAGGTGCAAATAGTTAAAGGATAAAGAGGCTGATTGGTAAAAAGAGTTGAATGAGGAACCTGATGTTGTAGAACAAACGATGGCATCCTATTGTAAATAACAAGCAGTGAGAACAACATCACCCCAAAATCGTGAAGGAACATTTGTGTGAAAAAGAAGAATACAAGCTGTCTTAATTAAATGTCTATTCTTCCTTTCAACAACCCTGTTTTATTGAGAGGTGTGAGGACAAGAAGATTGATGAATGATGCCATTAGATGACGAATGATGCCACTAGATCTCATAAAGGGCTAAAACTATTCAGAGAAATATTCATGAGCATTATCACTTCTCAAGGTATGAATAGAAACACAATATTGAGTTTGAATTTAAGAACAAAAATTCTCAAAGATGGAGAACAATTCTGATATGTTTTTTACTAAGAATAACCAGGTACAATAGTAATAGTCATCAATAATATTTTGTAACCTATTATTGAGACAATACAACATGGCCCCCACACGTCTGTATGACCTAAAGCAAAAAGAGACTCGACTCTATTACAAACATGACTAGGAAAAGAGCTACAAATGTGTTTTCCTAGTTGACAAGCTTCACATTCCAAAAAAGACTACTTTGAAAAACTAGGAACCATCCTTTGAAGTTTGGATACACTAGGATGATCGAGTCGAGCATGAATGAGACTAGATGACTTTGCAACAAAACAAGCATTTTATGAGGTTGAGAGTTGATAGAGGCCTTGTGACTCACAACCAGTACCAATCATCCTTCCCGAGCTCCAATCTTGCACAAGAATAGAGTCTTTAGTGAAAGTAATTAAACAATCAATGGTGTGAGTCAAACGGCTAATTAAGATTAAATTAAAAGGACATCCAGGAACATAAAGGACAGAGTCAATAGATAATGAAGGTAAAAGGTCAGCTCTCCCAATTCCTCTATCTTGAATACAAGATTCATCAGCTAGAGTAACAAAGGGAAGATGAGGTGGACAATATGGTCGGAAGCACCGGAATCAAGCACCCATGGTCCAAGAGGTGATGATTGGGAAATGCAAGTAATGGAATCACTAGTGTGAGCAACTGACATAAAGGATCCTGAAGACTGTTTCATCTCATACCACTTCATTAACTCTTCAAAATCAGCTTGTAATTGTCGAGTAACCAATTGATGACTTGAAACTTCTGAAGTGACTGACTAGCGACTTGAAACTTCTAAAGTGTCATGGGTGATCGTCTGAGCGACATTAGCAGTGCGAGGTGGTCTCCTATGCAAGACCCAACAACAGTCAATAGTGTGGGCAATTTGATGGCAGTGATCGCACTTTGGACAAGTGTGATTGCCCATGCGTCCTTCTCCTCGATTTCTGCCACTACGACCCCTATTATTAGCTTGTGAAACAACTGTTAAAGATTCAGAAATAGGAGGTGTTGAAACTTCAGCAAGTGGCAGTGATGTGGAAGGTCCCACAACTCTAAGGAGAATGGAAAAGGCTTATGAGAGAGTAGGATCAGTAGGACTTCCTAAACTTTGATCCTAAGTCGAAGAATACTCTGATGGCAACCTATAAAGTGCTAAGAGCATGAAAAGGTATTTCTTTGTTCATATTCTTTCTTTGGAGAACTCGCAGGAGGTAACAACTCATTAAAGTCTGAAAAGGTAGCCTGAATTCTTCCCAAATAGGTAGACATACATCCTTTAAGTTTGCGGGGAACTATTACGGACATAAGGTCAGGACAAACAACATACATATGTTGTATATTGGTGTAAAGCTCCCTTGCTTGCTTCCATACTATGTAGCATGATATGTGTGGGCGAAAAATTTGTTTCAACGATGAGTGAATAATTTACTTTATGAAACTACATAATTGAGCATTAATCTTCTCCCATTTAGGTTTGTCCGCTCTTGGAATATCTTCATCTTTCTTTGTCAAATGATCAGTATATCCTTGACCTAAGAGCCATAATTTGATGTCCAAAACCCATGTAACATAGTTGGGTCCATCCATCTTGTTTACCTTAGAATGAGAAATTTTAGCTTCATGTTCTAGTTCACCCATGGTGACTATGAGATTCCAGTCAGCCAAGGATACGAGTCAAGAAGAGGTTTGAACAAATCTAAAAGAGGTTTAATTTGGCCGGAGATAGCTGGAATAGGCTGAAAAACCACCGTGGAGATGTTCTAGGGAGGTCTGATCGTGATCTAGGTGGCACATTCTTATTCACGCATTCAAGAAGTTCAAGTGCTTAAGACATGTTACGACCACACGCAAAAAAGAGAGACGACCCATGTAGGCGCGTACAACCACGAAGTGCAATAGACTTCCTAGTCCTGACCGGTCGGACCTTTCTGAGGTTCCCTAACACTGAACCCACTTGAACGATGAAGACTTTTGGAGGATGGTAGCGCACTAATCGTGCGTGCACACTAACGCAAATCACTACCACTTCGTGAAAGTGATGGGTATGAGATTAATAATCACCACTTGTAGTGGGCAAATGGGTAGATGCAATGCTTTCCTTCCCCAACTTTAGATAGGATGTAAAACTAGAAGAGAGAGGAGAAATCATTTGAGAGGAAAAAGTATGACCTGTTGTCAATGTTGTTCTGATTATAGTAACACAGAGAGCGAGGGTTTGCTTAGCAAGCTTAATAGCTGTACAATGTATTTAAAAAATAAAATAAAAGAATAGCTAAGGCTAAGTATAGTAACTAAGAGTAACTAGAAAATAGAAGATGGTTACATCTCTATTTATTTAACATCTATTACCTTATTTTAAACCAAAAAAAAAAAAAGGGTTTCTATTAACAAAGTAATTTGGTACCAAGACCCAATTTATTATAAAATGTTGCATATAAATATTACATTATAAAGTGTAACTAGTAATTTACTGTTGGAGTCAACCATTGATTAAGTTAACATTATTTTCTTTGAGAGGATATTCATATGGGTAAGCTCGTTTCTTCCCCTGGAACTATAGCCCAGGAGGTTATCAAAACAATAGTAGCTAATAGATATGTGTTGGGCAAAGATGCATTTATCATGGCAAAAGCTTTTGACGAATCTCATATTATGTCATCTATGGTTGTTGCTGAACTTAACAATAAAATTGGTTTAACTGATACAATTGTTTCAGGCATAAAAACTTTCCATTATGTGGAAGAGAAGTATCATATTATAGATATCACCAAATTGGCTACAACATATATAGAGACAGTAGCTATAGTCTTGGCAACAGTTGCAACTGTGGCAGCTGGTAATGATGCAGTTGATAACTCAAGAATTGGAGTTATTTTGGCCTCAATTGACTTAAAAATTGAATTCTAAGTCTTAACTTCCCTTGGTTTACGAGGATTTTATCTTGGCTTTATGCATTGCATTGCCAAATAACTCTAGCTCAAATTCATCTTATTTTAAGGCAAATTCATGTGCTAATATGAATGAATTCAATCCTTAACTCCAAGCAACTTGGGGGATCGTAAGGAAGCATCAAGAAGCAAAATTAAGAGGAAAAGTCCATGTTTAGGCGTGGTAACTCATGCCTAAGTGTGTTTGCCACAATTGGGAGATGTCGTTAGGACTAGAGTGTTCCACTCATATGCGCAGAAGTACCATGCATATGCAAGCTTTTGTAAGCTGCCAATATGTGTTCCACACATATGCGTGGTTGATACCAGAAATTTTATGTTGGTATTTAAGCCATTCTTGCGAGATTTTGGGGATTCTTTTCACCATTTTCTCATTTTTCACACCCATTGTTGCTGGAGATTGGGAAGTTCTAACCCTAAGAGGACTGGGAGGAGATCAAGAGGAAGATCTAGTCCTTCTCTCTTCTTCAAGGCTTCTATGGTTTATCTTTCTCTTGTCTCTTTCTCTTCTTTTTTCCCATGAGTAGCTAGATCCCCTTTTGCTAGGGGAAATGTAACTTGATTTGGAGGTTGATATAAATGGATTCTTGTTTAATCTAAATTTTCTTTCATCTAATTGAACATTTATCTCTGATCTTAATGCTTTTAATTATGATTCGATTAACCATAGATTGATTTGATAGATATGTAGGATTGAAAAATCTTTATATACTATGTGCTTCTTGTGATGAATGCCATGATCTAGCAATAATCTAGGAATAGATATTGTTGATTGTGTGTCTGATTGGGAATTTCGCACTTGATCATCCTTTTGATACTTGGATTAGCTAAGAAATTTGTTTAATCTAAGTAATTAAAAGAGAATTAATTCACCAAAGCAATAAGTTTTAATTAACTAAGTGAATACCTACAACTAATTATTGAAATTGAACTTCATTATGCAAGATTTCATGAAATCAACTAAAGAGTTAAGTGAAATCGAACCCTAGTTCCATCACCAACTTTGTGTTCAACACTTGTTAAAATACTTTTATTTCTTAATCTCTTTGCCTTTACTTGCTTTAATTGTCTTTATTTCACAACATTGATCACTTAGAAAATGTCAAATTGGTGAATTTAGTGGTTGACAACCAATATCTTATGGGAACGATATTCTCTCACTATTATATTACTTGTGCAACTTGGTATACATGCCAAAGTAAGCATCAAGTTTTTGGCATCGTTGTCAGAAATCTTGTGCTTGTCAATATTAAAGAGTAACTAGGAAGATGATACTAATCTAGGCATTTATTTCTCTTTGTTTACTTCTTGTTTTAATTTATGTTTCTTTATTTCACTTTTGTTCTTTTAGTTTATGCGAGGTTTGATTAATCTGAAGTCTTTGCTTTTTGACTCGAAAATTGAGAAAACAACATGAAAGAATAGAGAAAAAAAAAACAAAGGCAAAAAATAAGGTCGAAAAAGAGGCAATGGATGAAAGGAACTTGGGACTTGTACGCAAGACTTTGGGGGGATTATTCCACACCGACTACTCAAGGGAACACTTCAAGCATAGTGAATCCCCCATTGGGGCAAATAATTTTGAACTCAAACCGGCTATCATCCAACGAACAACATAAACAATTTAGTGAAAGTGATGCAGAATATCCAAACTTGTACCTTGCCAACTTCCTCCAATTGTGTGATAACATCAAGATTAATGGAGCAAGTGACAATGCTATCAGGCTTAGGGCTTTCCCACACTCCTTGAGGGATAAAACTAAAGTTTGGTTAAGGTCTTTACCCACTGGAAGCATTACCACATGGGATGAGTTGGTGGAGAAGTTCCTTACAATATATTTTCCCCCATCCAAATTTGTGAAGCTGAATAGTGAAATCATGTGTTTTTCCTAAAAGGAGGATGAATCTTTGTATGAAGCATGGGAAAGGTTTAAGGAGCTGCTCAAGAGATGCCCAAATCATGTATTTTAGGATTAGCAACAAATTCAAATTTTCTACACCAGTTTGAACATGCCTACAAGGGCCATAGTTGATGCATCTGCGGTTGGTTCTCTGAATACCAAGACTCCTAAAGAAGCTCAGCAATTGTTGGAGATAATGGCCACCAGTGAATATCAAACACCTAGTGAGAGATTTATGATGAGAATGGGTGTGATGGTGTTAGATACCCTGGATGCTATTTTAGCTCAAAACAAGGCTCTTTCTCAACAAATAGCAAGTTTGACTAAACAGATTGGTTTAATGCAAGTTAATGTAGCGCACTCTCACCAATCGGTCTGCGACATTTATGGCAAAGATCACTCAAATGGAGTTTGTGAGATAAATGCTTCTAATCAAGTGGCTCAAGAGCAAGTCAACTACATGTAGAATCCTCTAAGACCCCAAAACAACCCTTACTCCACATATAATTCGACGTAGGGGAATCACCAAACTTTTCTTGGAATAGTCAAGCTATACAAAATTTTACAAACAACCATCATCCTTATCCTCTCCTAAAGGCAACAAGATAAAGCATCCAACTTAGAGAGTATTGTGGAGAATCTAGTCCAAAGCACCACATCTTTTATGCAAGAAACTAGATCCAATTTCAAGAATCAAAAAGCCTCCATTTGGTACTCAGAAACATAAATTGGGGCAAATTTCCAAGCAACTTGCAAAAGGATCTCATGGCACTATACCAAGTGACACTATGATTAACTCCAAGGAACAGTGTAAGGCAATTATGTTGAGGAGTGGAAAGGTTGTTTTCCCTCAACTGAGAGAAGACAATACTAAATAAGCAGTTAGTTCTCCAGTGCTAGACCAAGAGAAGGATGAGCCCTCTTTGGATAGCAAGTCAAGTGCGCATAAAGAAGAAGACTCCAATGGGGAATGCTCTAAGAGAGAACGAAGGAAGAAGAAAGAGTTTGATTGGGACAAACCTTATTAGTCATCTCCTTATAATAGTGTCTCATTTCCTCAAATATTGAAGAAACAAGAATAGGAGAAATAGTTTACTAGATTTCAAAATGTCTTCAAGAAATACATATCAATATCCCTTTGTAGAAGCCTTGGCACAATTGTCGTGATACCTTACGTTCATGAAGGAAATTTTGATAAAGAAAGGGAAGGGAGGAGGGAAGGGGTATCAATTAATACAAATTATGATTAAGCATCAAACGTTCAAAATAATATACACCCCCCCCTTCAAAAAACCTAAGAGAAAGCAAGTCCCCATGGTTTAGTGTGAATTAAAAACAATTTAAAACAAAAGAAAAGAAGTAAATGATAGAGATGAGAGGTAGAGAGGAGGCTTTGATGCCTCATAAAAGGTCATCCTCATGAAAATTATCCAGGGTAATTTTTGGAGTGTCAGTGACACCACTAGTAGAGGGGCCTAGTGCCATCGAAGTAGATGGAAGCACATGAGATGCAAGTAGGGGCACCTGGTAGAAACATTGTGGAAGACCCAAATGAAGAGACGGGGCAGGAGCAGTGGCCATGTTATAGCCAGCTTGCAACGACATCTAGTGCATGTACTGAACTTGATAGAGCTGGATGTCTTGCAACACGACAAGCTTCTGCTCAATCCTCGATTGCCAATCAATCCAATGTTGCGCGAGGTCAGATGTTGGTACAGGGGCTAGAGCAGGTGCTGGGTTAGGTTCCGAAGCAGGTACCTCCTCTTCATCGTGGCCCTAAGTCAGGAGATTTTGGATGATAGCTAGAGTTAGAGGGCCTTTGGAGGTGACTGGGCTCTCCGTAACCTCCCATGGGACAACGACCTCAAAGCACAGGTCATGGATCATAGAAGGAAAGAATAAGCCCTTGGATTTCTCGTCAGCAACTCTACGGATCTCAAAATGAAGGATTTGGTCTATATCGACCTTTTGGCGAGTCATTATACAATATAAGAGTCGGGCTCGTATTTGGTACACCTCCGAATGATTACCGGTGGGAAAGATATTACTGATAATGAATCAATGCCACACAACCATTGCAGGTTGTAGGCCTTTCTCCCTGAACCACTTCCTTTGCTGATTCTAGCCGATTTTCCATTGAACAGGTTGATTCAGAATACAAATAACCTCAGTGATGGCATCCAAAGATAGATCAGCAGTGGCAACAAACGCACACTGCGCAGGAGAATTTGGTAAGGCAAAGTAGCGATGAATGTTGTCGGCTGAATACAACACTTCACGCCCCCGCACTATAGTGGTCTCAAGATTCCCACTGGTGACCACATGGGCATTGGCATAGAATTCTTGAACCACGATTGCTATTGGCTTACTCTGCTTGGTTGGAGGATGACAAAATCTGCCCCACTCGAACTCCTGAATGGTATCAAATAGATCTTCAAAGCACGACCCATTGACTCCTTTGAAACCTCGCTCCGATATAAAAGAGAGTTTGGAGAGGTGATTGGTAAAGAAGTCAGATGCCTTTTTGTTCACAAATCGGAGGTCATCAAAGTCGTCCTCCTTTCTCTTTTTCGGATTAGAGCCGGCTCCTTTATTTGCAATAGTTTTAAAACGCTTGCTGGAAGCCATTGAACGGAAGAGAGGTACTAGAAAATAAAAAAACACAGCCACCATCAATTTAAACATGGACTAGGAAGAAGGTAGCAATAAAGCAAAATGATTCAAACCTAAGTGAATTAAGAAGTATCAAATAAACCACAGAACAATTAAAGTCATAAATGGAAGTGGTAAAATGTCTAGAAAATATGCATCAAAGTGAACAAAGACTAGGTAATCAGTACCACAAAACGCGCACCATAAACCAATATTCAAATGAGGAGGAGTAACTAAGCCAATGGTCAAAGAAGTGTCAAATTATGCAGTAAGCTTGTAAAGGTAATTAAGTCCACAAAATAAGTGGCGAGCATCAAGCAACAATTCCCAGAACAAGTTACCACAGACTAGTCTTAAATAAAACTTGAATATCCAACAAGGCCTATAAAAGCTAAGCCACAAGCTTCAAGAAGTTCATATGGGCAACAATATGTCCGTCAAGTAATAACCATGCCCCATGTGCACCAACAATGGTAAGTTGGTAACCATCAACAAAATATGAACAATCAAGGGGCCAATTAGCTAAAATCAAATGAACCAATACCCATGTGCCAAATCCAATAGTAAAAACCAAGATCAAGATGCAAAAATGAGCAAAGGCATAAAATCCATGAGAAAGCAAATAGAATATTGTAGCCAACAAACAAGTCGACAACAAAATACCCACAATGCATCAATTAGCAACAAGATAGGATTCCACCATGCACCAATTTCTCAAGAAAAGCACACAATCGCAATAATCTTCCAAAAACTACCAGTGGAATCCACAACAACTGTTGGAAACCAAGGCACCCCAACAACCAACAATGTAAAGAATAGACAATCATTAGCCAACATCCCAACCAAATCCCTCTCAAAACAACTACAACACACTTAAAATAAACAAGAAAAAACCAACAATATTCAATTAAAATATGTACAAATACGAAAATAAAAGAGAAAGAGTCAAGAAAGTGCACACCACACGTGATAATAGGGGGAAGAAGTGATGGGTGGCCACCGGAGTTGAGTTGTGGTGGTGGGACGTGGTAGAGAGAGAGAGAGAGAGAAAAGGAAGAAAGGTTGAGAAAATGGTAGATGGGAAGTGTGGAAGTGTTTGAGAAGGAGTGGGTGTAGGAGGAAATGGAAGAATAAAGAGAATGAAGGGATCGGTGATTTTAGAGTGAGAATTGGCGAAGAAGAAGAGGGGTTAGGGATTTTAATTTTAGGGTGGTTGTTGGTTGCGTTTCGCTTTTTTTTTTTTTTTAAAGTAAATAACTTTTTAATCTCTGAAATTATAAATATTAACCATATTAATTCTTAATTTTAAGAAATCATCATCTTAATTCTTGAAATTATAATTACTAGTTATATTAATATCTAAAATTGTTAAGTTTATATATTATAGAAATTTATTTAACTGATAAATTATAATTTTAAAGACTAATATAGTCAGTATTTATAATTATAAAGATTAAAATGACAATTTCTTAAAATTAAAAATTAATATGACTTTATAATCTCAGTGGATAAAATGGAGGTTTAGTACTTTTTTTTTTTTTAATAGAGGAACCACACATATGGAGTAACTGTAGTCAACAGCAGTTACTTAGCAAAAGGGGTCCCTGGGTTTCAAATATGCTAATTCGTGCGTCTAAAGCTGCCGCTGATTTGGGTGAGCATGAAAACAAGTGAAACTACAAATTAAACTACTAACATATTTGGTTGTAAATTGTAATGCACAAACAAGTATCAGCAATTGTCCAATTTTGTGGTCAATTGACTTTTTGGAATTGTCAAGTAGCTGATTCTGAGTCTGTATAAGTAGATGTTGCTACTGTCTTAGGGTCTGTTATGCAGCTTCTTGTTCATTAACTGGGGTCTAGTATATTGTACAAATGTTCATTAACATTTGTCTTGGAGGATCCCTGATAAGCAGCTATGGTACTGAGTTTCTAGTTGTAAGCATTAATTTACATGTTATATATATTCACCGGTGAAATAGTTATTACCATTGTTAGTTAGCTCAAGTTTGTTAGCAAGTTAGTCTCATTTGTTAGGATTAGTTACAGCCTTCTATTATGCCATATTGTATATAAACTTAGCTTCCCTTGTACACAATTCATTATGTCATTTTCTCACTTTCAAATAATAAAATTCTTTCATTTTCTCTCAACTTTTTCTCTTCTCTAATATGTTTTCCAACGGTAGTTTCTTACAATTGTACATAAAACCTCCCGTATGTGACTAAAACCAAACTGATGTCCCAATACATATGGAAGGTGGGAGAGTGCTCCTGAAATATTTTGGAGCATCAGTACTTCATAGGTTTTTATCCATTATAATTAGTTAATTGATTTTTTTTTTCAAAATTTTATTATTATATGTATAAATATTATTAGTTAAAATCTTCAAAAAAAATTTGTATATACAATTATCTATAATAAAATGATAGAACTAGTCTAAATTTTCAGTGTGTGAGTCTGTTTGTATATAAATATTAACAGTTAAAATTTATAAAATTTTCTGTAGATAAAATATAAACCATTCTTATTACCTGTTAATCAAGTAACGAGTAATTAGTCACTTGCGTTTATTTATTTTAATATTATATCTATAGTTGTAGATCATGGAACACCATGTTCTATAAATTTTTAAGAGCACCTTAAACATTTTCATGGAAGGTGAAACCATGCATTTCACATGGCACAATCACTGAATTGAATACTGTTACAAGGCAGGTTCAAAATGGATATTCCTTGGCTTGCTTCAGACAATATAATTAATTTCAGGTGTAAGTAGATTGGTAGCATCAACTCTCTTTTCAAGCCCCCAACCACACAGTTTAACTTAAAAAATATAAGCAGTCTACAATCTACATAATAACATGTGAACTACTTCCTAATATTTTAATGCTGCAACTGATTCCCTGCCAACCAGATTGGTATGCTTTATAGGCATCCCAGCCAACCTATCTCATTGCAAACTATTTATTTTACCTTTACAACCCAACTACTGCTTTAGTGCTTTGCCATTGCCGGCTTAGTTTTTTTTTTTTGTTCACAATAACAAGTTACATGTCACAGTGTCACCTCTCCATTATTTGACTGTTTCCCCCCCCCCCCCCCCCCCCCCTCATTGGTCTTGACTCTTGATACATGCCAATGAGAAAATACAAGCATATTTGTGCAAGTTTTCTTATGAAAAGTCACCTTGATACCTTTCTTTGTGCCGCTAATCTTGTAGACTTGGTTTGCTGTATGGGCGGTGTGGATCCCCCTCTTTTGTTTCTCTACAACTGCATGCCAGTTGCAATCCATTTATTTACTAACAAAGCCGTGTACTGGTTGGTTTCTTTCTCATATACGGATTAGAAACAGCCTTTAAAAGCTATAAATACAAGGAGCTTTTTCTTTGGAGTAACATGTCAAGAGGGCAGGAACTCTTTTCTGAACATAAAGCTGACTAACTACTTTAGTTTCCTTGCACACTCTTTCTGTACAAATTGAATGATAAATTTAATAGTGCAAAAAGAATTTAACATTATATATGATGTATTATGGGATTATTTATGTTTTTTTCTTGTTTATTAATAAGTTGTTAAATATTGATTAATCATCATACCGGTGTTTTAAAAAATGAGTATTAAACAACTCCAGATATTTAACATTATCCTCAACATAAATAAGCAATTGGCACTTTAGTCATTACTGCCCAGTAATTGTCATCTACCGCTAACCCGTAATTCCGTAAACCGATTATGATTTTGACAGGATGACAAGGGGACTTGCAGCGTATTAGGATTTTCTAGCCTCTAGGCTCTAGCTGTAGGCCCCATATACTATATGAACGCATGAACATGATTAAAAAGGGAGATGAGTAGGTGAAGAAAAAGTTAGCTTCTTTGGCACAAATCATTTGTATCATTAGATGATCCAAAGTGGTACATCCTTTTGTAAATGGCACCACATGGAATTCTAATTTTAAATTCTTTTAATTGATAGATTATTTCACATAAATAGGTGGCTCAACTGCGCCACCGCCATGTAATTATCATTACAAAATAGTCTAGGAAATCCTTTTCAACTTTCAAGTGCCCCTTTTTAAGAGTATCAAATGTTGGAACCTGAAGTCAAAATTGGTGATTTTTCTTGTCTCTTGAGTTTATATGAGCATCAGCTTATGATGGGTCTTTTTCTTGCTTATAAGATAAGAAATTCAATGCAACAGGCTCAATTTGCAATATAACTTAAAGTCTTAAACGTAAATTGTTGAGGATAACTGTAAAAAAACATGAACAGATAAAACCTTAAATAGAAATAATAAATAACTGAATTAAAGCTGCTCCTTTTTTTTCTGAAATTTCTTTAACTTAAAAAATATTTATGTGATTTTGAACTGTTGTGTAGGTTCCAGAAGAAATGGTCTATTTGGTTGAAATCGTAACAGCAGTCACGGATTGCTTTTCAGTCCAAAGAAACAGGATTTGACTAAGTCACAAGGTCTCTCAGCCAAAGTTGACCCAAGAAAATGTCCCCCTAATGTGCTATTATTTTCTTCACCAGTCGTCACTTAACCTGAGTTTATTAGTAACAATGAAAATGTGGCATGGTGCTGCATACGATAATCAGTTCAAAACAAATCTATGAAGTCTGTAGTGCAGAGAATCAATAAAATAACTTCGCAAACACTTGTTTCTACAAATTATTTGAAATTTTATCAGAAACAAATTGGATTAGATTTATTCTTCTGTTCCCAAGCAATTGTAATCCAATATAAAATCAGGGGCAGTTAAAAAAACTGTGCTAACTGATATTCATCTTATCTCCAATAGAGGCCAACATTTGGTAGCTAAAAAGATTGACAAGCATGGTAGTTGCATTGAGCTCAAAAACCTCATCACCAGAGTGCATTATGTAGTTAGCTCAGGGTAGGTTTCAACTCTATTAGGCCTAGAAAGCATTCAAGTCCCCATCACCAGAGTGCATGGTAGTTGCATTGAGCACAGAAACCCCATCACCGGAGTGCATTATGTAGTTAGCTCAGGGTAGGTTTCAACTCTACTATGCCTAGAAAGCATTCAAGCCCCCATCACCCTAGTGCATGGTAGTTGCATTGAGCTCAAAAACCCCATCACCAGAGTGCATTACGTAGTTAGCTTAGGGTAGGTTTCAACTCTACTAGGCATAGAAAGCATTCAAGCCCCCAATGTAATCACTGCCAAACATTACAGTTTTGAAATTGAGTAAAGCAGAAGAACACATTATGAAGTGAAAGAATTAATTGCTACTATACCCTTGTAACTCTCTGCATTTCTTAGTTTTGCAAGAAAGGAAATTGTATACAAGCCTTCTCAGTTTTCTGAAAAAGGAAAATGAAAAGTATACACTATGCAGTACGCAATAGGGATTGATTAGAACATGTTATTCACTCTTCTTTTACCTTCCTCTTCTCTAATATGATTCAGCACACCAAAACTTCACTGTACAGCAAAAACTGACTATAAACAAAATACCAAGAAGACACAACTGAAAAATTGGTTTTAAGTACCTCAGTTAAATGTCACAATGAAAGAGGGAACTAGTAGCAGCAAATGGGGCAGCGGATTAGCCCATTTTCATTGCAATCAGGACAACGCTGGAATCCATACTCACCATCTTCTTCTTCTTCTTCCACTTCTTCAGTGCCTTCATAGTAGATTTTACAACTTCCATAACAGTTTTCACAAGGCACAAACCTTATATCCCCACAGGCCTCACATAGAGCATCACCCCCACCATTGTCATTAATCTTTTCACAACAATCAAACAACTTCTCAAGTTTCCCATCCTCATGCAGTTTCTGAATCTCCTCAGCTCCACCAATGTAGTTTCTCCCAACAAACACCCTTGGCAATCCTCCCTTACCAAAGCCAGGACCCAATAGCTCTTTGAGCTCCTCCTTGAACCCTGAATGCATTGACACATCTCTCTCATCCACCCTAAACCCCAATCCTTTCAGAATTAGCTTCACATGATAGCAATCCTCATAAGTCTTTCTCACCCCACGCAGGCTTGTGAAATACAACACCACCTTATCCTTATCTTTGCCATATGGGGGAGCCTTAAAATCCATAACAACGTCACCACTCATTTTCTTTTCCTCAAAAGAGAACCCTTTCTTAGCCATGCTCTCTTGTTTCTCTAGCAATGACTTCTGGAATGAGGAAACCACATGATGAGGATCATCAAAATCTGAAATTGCAGGCTTGAGATTTGATTCCCACATGGGTTTGGGTGAAGCAGTGCCATTCTCTATGAAGCTACACTTGGGCTGATCAACATGGCTATTGACATCAAAAGAGAAGCTCTTAAAGTGAATTGGTGATCTTAGAGGGCTTGTGTCTTCAAGGCCTTCCATGAGTTCCCTTGTGTTAATAGTCTCAGGCTCACAGGATGGTGTTGTGATTGGAGTCTTGGGAATAGCTTTTGCTAACTTTTGCTCAATCATATTGGACCATGTCTTGGCTTCACTACTATTCTCCTCCATGTTTTGGGTCCTGAAACTGTCACTGTCACTGAACTTGCCATTGGAAAACCTGAAAGAACCATTGCCATAGTTGTGGTGGGATATCTGGTCCAGAGAGCCTAAGGTGGTTGATGTGAGTGCCACAACATGGTAATTATCACCTTTGCTTTGAGGTGGGTGATGCACATGCATTGAGTAGCTTCTGGGTACAGGGGAATAAGGAGAGTTGCATTGACAGCATCTCTTTTGCTTTGAATTAACACAACCCATAATCACACAAACACAAATATCTGAATTGATAATAATTATACACAGAATAAACAGAACAAAATCCAAACACACAATTGCTTTGAAGACACAAAAAACTATCACAAATCCAGTTCACTCAAAGTGCTCACATTATTAAAAAAAAATTAAAAAAAATATATACACAAATTTAATGACAGAGATGAGTTATATTCCAGAAGGGACTATGTGATTTTGGGAGGCAGTGACAGATGTAGAAGACCCAGTAACGATAAAAGAGGACACAAGGAAGAAGAAGTATGTCTCAAAAGATTTTCTATATGGTTCTAATGTGGGAATAACGAAGAATTACAAGTCTTAAATTGAGAGGAAGAAGGGAAAAGAAAAAAAGGAAAGGAGAAATGGAAAAAGGAAGGAAAGGGGAAATGGGAAATGGGATGAAACTGAATTATGAAGTCAAACAAAGAGGGCAAGAGATGAATCATTCAATCACCATTCATCGTCAAGGAAATTGTTACACCACTCTGACTCTATCTTTCTCTCTCTCTCTCTCTCTCTAGAGTTTTAGAGAGAGAAAAAATAACGATAAACTAAGTTCTAAAAATGTAACTTGTGACTAGAGAGGTTTATTATATACAGAACCAAAAAAATAACTAAAAAAAAAAAAGGAACAAAATTCGGGTTCATAAGAATCATAACAGTGAGAGAAAATGGTTGAATGCTATGATCATTTGTTTGGTTGAATCGAAACTCTCTCCGTTACTTCCACCCACGTTGTTATCTTATGTTATGTACATGGAAACCTCTTTTTTTTTTAATAATTAATAATGTAGCCTTTGTTTGGGTACTGTTGCTGGCGGCAATGTTACTACCACTCGCACGTTCCGGCTCGTGGTGGCTACATTGATTTTCAAAAATAATGAATGTATTTAAAATGTAAAAAAATAAAAAATAATTTGATTTGTAATTTAATTTTAATTAAATTTTATATTTAAAATATTTATAAAAAGAAGAAATAATTTAATTTTTAAAATCTCATAAATTTTAATTCTCTTATTTATAAATTTTATTAAATTTAATATAATTTGTTAAGATTTGATTTCATTTAAAATTAATAAATATTTTATCATATTTTTAATAATTTTTATAAAATTAAAATATAAAATAATAAAATTAAATTAAATCAATTTTTATTTTAATAAATTTTAAACATAAAATTTAATTTTTAAATTAATTCAAATTTTATTTTTTAAATTATTTAAACATAAAATTTGATTTATAAATCAAATCAACTTATTTAGAATATTTATTCATTTCAAGCATGACTAATGGAATTGAGGTGGGACTAAGTGTCTCATTTTTATTAATTCTAAACACAACCAATGAGATGACGCCAAATGCTTATACGCTTTTAGATTCGTTCGTGATCACCACAGACAGTGTGTGGCGCGTTGGAAGAATGTTGGGATTTTTAAAAGAAAATTCAAATAACTAGCTTGTTACTTAAAAACAGCAAAAATATAAAAGATGTGTATATAATTTTAATACTTATAGAGAACTTTGAAACTTCCGTTTTAGTATTATTTTTTCTCTTCTTTAAGTAATTAAATAAATTCTCGTCATCCAGTCAATAATAATAATAATAATAATAATAATAATAATAAATTCCCTTAAAAATAAATTATTAGACTTATTTTATTTTAAGAAGATTTAAGAACTGTTAGAGTAATATTTAATAATCCATATTTTAAGAAGAAATTAATATTTTACTTTATTTCTTAAAACTTCAAATTTTAAAACTTAAACACGTGTTTGTAATAAAACAGTAAAAATAACATAACTATTTTAAAAAATATGAAAATAAAATAAACTAATACAAATCACTAAATAATGAAATTTTTTTTTGACGAGTAAATAATGTAAATTTATGTTTGTTGCGGTTTTTATTCATTAAAACATGTACACAGAAGGTTACTATTGAGATCTTGAAACAGACCTTGTCAAAGCATTGCGAGTAAGATTTTCTTGATAAGTAATTAATGATACTATTATTTATTAAATGTATGTATTATTATTTTCAGAAACAATTAATTATAATATTAATTATTATCCTTGTAAATAAATAGTCATTTTTAAACAATAATGCAAATTTATTATTTATTATTAATAAAATTGTAACATAAAAAAGAATAAATATCATATATTTTCTATGTCTTAAAAAAAGTCACTTAATAAGTCAATATAAACAATTTTTTTAAATATTTTCTATTCAAACAAACTTGCATGTAACTATTAAATTATGTATTCAAACCTAAATCAGAAGTGCTCCAATACATTGCTACAAATAGTCCTGTTGATTAAATAATTGTGCCAAATGAATTGATGATTGTATATTAGGTGATCCCACATTTTGAAAATATATGTGGTAATTGCATAAGGATTAAAAAAGTTATTAAGTATTCTTAATTTTAGAAAAATATAATTATATATATTTGAATAAATTATTTTGTTAAAATATTCAAATATCATAATTTAATTAATGCTCTCTAATTACATTTAATGGAGATATAAAAAGACAAAAATAAAGTTAAAAAATAATTAAGGTTAAAAATTACCGCATGAGTACTTATAATTTTACAAAATTTTTAAATAAATCTCTATAATTTAAAAGTTCTTAACTAGGTTGTTATACTTTTAAATTTTTTTTTATGTGTACTTTTAAAGTTTTTTAAATAGGTCCTTGTTCACTAACGACAATCAATCTTTGTCAAATTATAGGGACTTACTCAGATAAACTGAAGGGACATATTCGATTGTACTCTCATGAAATAGGTCTCTATATCTTATCTATGTTTTTAAATAAATATTTATAGTTTAGCAAAGATTAACAGAATGAGTAATAACTTATTTAAAATTTTTTAGAAATATAGGAGCTTTGTTAAAAATTTTAAATTATAAGAACCTATTTAAAAATTTAGTGAACTATAGGACATACATAATAATTTAACCAAAAAATAATTAATATTTCCTTTTTTTAAATAACAAATAATTTGGAATAAATAATTTTTTGAAAGTAAGAGTATTTTAAATATGTTATTGATACGCACACCAAAGGAAATTATGAATTAGAGTAGCTTGGGTTTTCTACCATATGTGGTTAGCACTCAACTTTCAGGTTGTAGTGCTCAGGTTGGTGGGTGGTAGACAAATGAGTGTCTTGTTGGCCGTTGCTTGCATTTGGTTGAGGTTTTAAAATTGTTGCCTCCTCGTAAATCTTTCACTTTCCTTTGCACTTGTTTAGTCAAATAAAAAAGGGGAAGTCCCAATAAAAGAAAGAAAGAAAAAATACTCCAACTAACTAAGCTAAGTTATTAGCTCTGTGACACATTGATAATCATCTACAATTCTTTGTGATATTGACCATTGAATTGTATTTTTGAGGAACTTTAGTATTTCCCTCAATCGTGGTGGGAAGCTCAAATTATTAATATATACTCTTCGGAATCTATACTTTTAAATATGTTTTATATTTATTCAATGTTAGTGTAAGTTACACTCATTCATCAAATTATATATTAATAAGTTATTAAAAGAGTTTAACTTTCAAATAATAATTGTTACAGTGACGTAGTAACATCATCATTAAATAATAATATAATTTTATCTAAATTAATAGTTTATCAAAATTAAATCCTTCAAATATAGCCCAATAATTTATTTCATAGGTTTTATATGCAATCACTAACTTTACTTTCCTCACCCATCTTCTACATAAAAATATAGGGACAGCAGTTCTGCTCATGTTCAATTAGGGATATGATTTTAGGGTACCAATTCTTGCCATCTCAAAATTTTGGAATATGAATTAACCTCTCAAATTTTGATTTTGCCTGCAATATTTTTATTTTAATTCCTTTTTTTATACAAGGTTTGTGAAGCTTGAGAATTTAGATTCAACTGTTTTGTCCATTTACAGCTATTAGAAATAGAGGAGTCTAAAATATTAAAAAAAATTGAAATAAATGAAAGAATAACGACAATAGATCAAACATTATATATTAATTCAAAATTTTAAAATAATAAATTTATGAGTCCAATTATTTAACCATAAGAACATTAACAATTATGATAAAGATACTCATTCAAACTACTAATTATTAGAAACAAAATAATAAATTTATGAGTTCAACTATTTATAAATTTTTCATTTTATCTATTTTTAAACAATGTAGAGATTAGAATTCACACTAAATAACAACTTTATGTTGAGATAATACTTGAAGTAGCAATTGGCATGTGTGATGTTAACTGGAGTTCACCAATTTCGACATTATCCAAAATGAAAATGTGAGATTGACACGTGGGTACATGGATTGGGATTGGGCCACTTCATAATTACATACACTTTGGCGATACACGTGAGAGCACGTGGACATGGCCTCTTTCCAGTTTTCCCACGTAGCCCTGTGGTGTGGTTATTGGATCTTGCCAGCCATTGCATCTCCAATTATGGCTGCACCTGTTTAGGAAGCCATTTCAATTCCCTCTCATCATTATATTCATCCTACTACACTACGCCTTTTCCCTTTTAAAATTTATTATAGTAGCAGTAGTAATAGTGTATCTTTCTATTGCCAGATTTATCATTTTTCTCATATTGTAGAAATTTTCTTTTGCATGTTCTTTCATCATTCTTTTAGATGTATAAACTTTACTTTAAGCTTTTGCTCTCAACATCCATTTAAGCTAAGCTTATATTTCTTTAATACCAATTTGAGCAGGCATAATGCTCATTGATAGTATAGTGTTTTCTTTTTCCTTTCAAATTTGTGTTCCTTAATCCTTACATATTTATTTTTTATATATATTTGTGTACTGAGGAAAGGTGGGTGGGGTGGGAATTAAAAATAGGAACATGTTCATGCAAGAGACATGGAACTTACCATCCATATTGGTTCCAACTTCCAAGGATTCCTTCAGGTCAGAGCTGAGAACTGAGAACTGAGAACTGAGAACTGAGAAGGTAAGACTTAAGAGGAGGGGGCCACATTCATTTCATCTCATCATTGAACAATCCGTAAGGACGTTATTATCGAAGCAACATCAACACTGATGCTGATGACTGCAAGTGATCAACGTGCGTGGCACTCTTGAGTCTTGTTAACAGAATACACGGGACATTGGTCTCTTCGGTCTCTATATTCAATGTCATGTATATAATTATATAAGTAATCCATTACTAATCCTAATTAATTTTAAAAATAATCAAATTTACAATTAATATATGATTATGTGCAAAAAAAAAAACTGGGAGTAAAGACTACACATTATGTAACAGAAAAAAGAAAAATACAGAATAATAATCAGAATGTAATTGGGGGGGGGGGGGGGGTTATTAAGATTGGGTTAGTTTTGTGGATCTTAATTCTTTGATGATATGTTTGTCTACCACTTGCTTCTGGCCCAAGTTGATGAGCACCACTTCCTATGTTGCTCTAGGTGTAGCTATATTATTAATAATATTGATTCTAAAGATTAAGTGGAATAGAAGTTTGTGGGAATGTGGGACACACATTCTTTATACAAACATCTAATGGTCCATGATTCAATCTGAATTTTGGGATGGAAATCATGTTAGCTGTGTCTATCTTGAGCTTGTCTACATGCCTGAAATTGAGGCCACAATTCTTAAAAAAAAAAATTAATTATGCAAATATTTGATTTTCTTAAAACATACTCATTGATATATATAATGATGAAAATTGCAAAGTAATTTATATAACGTTTTACTTTCGGAGAATGTTGCCATAACAATTAGTAGTTCCAACAAAAACTCAACCAAAATGTATTGTGTCTATAATACGATTTATATACACTGGGACACTGGAGAGTTTGGATTTTATTATGTTATTATGTTATATGTATAACCTGACTTTATTAAATTTTTTTACCAATACTTTTGGGTAGTGTTTGTGAAATTTCAAAATTCAGATAACAAGCAAGCCAACACTACTTCAGCATTTTTCTTTTCTCTTGCTCTTTGTATCAAGATTGGTAATGTCATAATAAGCAGGGATAGAATAGAGGCAGATGCTGATAACGGACACGGCCTCCCAAATGTCAAAACCTTCCTTTATAATTTTTTAAATCTTTTAAAGTTTATTATTTTAATTTAATGTTTGGTCCCATCAAAACATGTAAAACACTCTCAAGTTGAAATTTCCGACCCGGCTTTGGATAAAATATCCAAATTCAAAAATGGGATACGAAAAATTGGAGCAAAAAAGGTAGTGTGGAGGCCCAAACTGAAAGTGGTGCAAGACTAGGGTCATGCAGTCCAGAGGCCCAAACAACAGATGGACACTTGGTACTTGAGGAACAAAGCTGAACCTGAAACACCTTTTTGTCAGGGAAGGCTTACGCCCTCGTTAGATGCAATATTGTCAAGGTTTGGGCCATTTGAGAGAGCAAAGGCCCAAATTCCTACAGCACAATCCCTGGAGTCTTGCCATGAATAGTTAATGTTTTTCTTTTTGATGTTGAAAATGGCAGTTTCTTTAAGTTACTATAATGTGTCAAAGCTTGCAAATGACACGTCTGAGGTCTCGAAGGGTAGGTAGAGGTCCACCCGGAGAATTGCCTTTAGGTTACTCAATCAAAGAATTTCCCCACACTAGCACCTTTGGCAAAGAGGGAATTTGAACACGTATGCTTGGATATTGCATAGCCTTATACAGATCTCTTAAATCATTGCCAACCTGTGTTGGCAAATCAATGTTATTTTATCTCTCTCTTACATTTAATATTTCTTATATTTAAACTACTAGTAACTAAAGATGCGTGAAGAAAAACAAAATTAAGAATGGCAACAAGAGGGGGTTCACGAGGAGGATGGCGTGGTGGCCTGAGTAGGAAGGAAGGAGTGGATCGGAGATTAGTAGTGAGGAATAAGATCAACTAAAGCGTAGTAAGAAGAAGGTGGGAAACAGTATGAAGAGTTCTCGGGTGAATCTTCCATGGCTTTGCGTGAGGAGGAATGGATGGTGGAGAACATTCCTTTGCAGGCTGAGGGCAAACCACCTTGTGTGGGGGTTCTCATGCAAACTGAGGAGGGTTCTGAAGAAGATACAAGTTAGTATAGAAGAATAATAAAAGAGATACTTTGTAATTTTTTTCTTTTTTATTTAACAAACTTTAAAGTATATAAGATATTTATAAAAGTGAAAGAGATATTACACATTTTATAACTCTCTCTAATTAATAATAGTAATTTTTCTTTAACTCATGAAATAAATCATCTTATAACTACATAATTCTAATGAAATCATTCTCTCTAATAACATATAACACATCATGATTCTTCGTTACTCCTAGAATAACTCTCATAACTTTCATAATTCACAATAGTTACAAATATCAAAGGTCACATAACCACTAAAATTCTATTAACTTCAAATTATTATTATTTTTAATCAACACTCCCCCATAATTTGAAGTCTTCTTTTTCATTCTAAGTCTTACTCGCAATTTTTGAAAATTTTCAAACTTGAGAGACTTAGTAAAAATATCAGCAAATTGATCTTGTGTCTTCACATATTTGGGCTCAATAACCTTGTTGTCAACATACTCTCTAATAAAATGGAACCTTGTGTCTATGTGTTTGCTTCGATCATGGTACACCGGATTTTAACAAGAGATAGTGCGGTCTGGTTATCAATACAAATATTTGTTGCTTCCTCTTGTAGAAAATAAATTTCTTTCAATAACCTTCTAAGCCATATAATATGACAAGCGCAAGAAGTTGCCACCACATACTCGGACTCATAAGTTGAAAGTGTGACAATGAATTATTTTTTAGAATTCCATGAAATAGCACAATCTCCCATAAAGAATACAAAATCATTAGTGCTCTTTCTATCATCAACATCTCCCACAAAATCAGTATCACAATATCCTGCAAGTTTGAAATCATTAGAAAATGAATAAAATAACCCAAAATCATTATACTTTTTAGGTAACGAAGAATCCTCCGAGCAACTTTCATGTGGGTAGAAGCAGGTAGTGACTCACTACTCCAACCGCAAAAAGAATGTCGGGTCTTGTCGAAGTCAAGTATCTCAAGCTTCCTACAAGGCTTTTGAAAATGGTGGGATATTCTTTCATTCCATCATCAAACTTTGACAATTGAACTCCACATTCCATCGGTGTGTTCATGAAATTACAATCAAACATGTTGAACTTCTTCAAAATCTCCTTTGCATAGGCTTCTTGAGAAATAAAAATTTCATCCTCCATTTGCTTTACCTCTAGACCTAAATAGTATGACATGAGCCCAATATCGGTCATCTCAAATTCATGTGTCAAAACCTTCTTGAATCCTTTAAACAAAGTAAGATTAGTTCTAGTGAAAATAAGATCATCAACATAAAGATAAATGTTGTAAAAATTGGTAAGTGCACCGAATCGCAAAAGTAATAAAAAGTGAGTAAGAGTATCGTCTCATGAGGGTTAAGTTATTAATTACTAAATTCACTAAAAGTGACACTATCTAAACTATTAAAAAGAGAGTTGGTAAAAACAATAAAAAGAAAGAATAAACAAAAATAACAAAAGCTAAATTTAATTAATTAAGTTGAGTTGGAAAACAATGATATGACAACGTTAGGAGTCAGATTTCACTTGTACTTTTAAAATATAAAATCAAATATTGGTTTAATCAAGTTTTATTTCAATGATTTATGGTCAATTCTCAAAATTAATTAATACTCAATCCCCTGATATATTAATTCTCTTACACTGTTTGGAATTAACTAATTTCTTAGTTTAATCCCAAATAGAAAGACATTATCAAGAACAAGGGAATTAAAAGAAAGACCACATAACTCACAACGTCTATTCTTAGCGATTATAGAAATTATGGTGTTTATCACAAGTTCTAAGTTTATGCAAATTTTTTTAAATCATATATAAACCCAAAAATCATTTCTAAATTGGCTAGATTTAGAAAAACATTAAGAAAAGATATAAACACATAAATCATGAAATAGAAACATAGATTAAATCCATAAAAGAATTTACATCATCCAAAAATAAGATTCATCATCACCCTAATGAAAAAGGTTTAGTTACACATGAAAAAAGAAGAACACAAAGGAAAGAATATGACAAACTCCATTGTAGAAAGATAGAAATGTTGAAGAAAATTCCTAATCTTCAAGCTTAATTGAGCCCCACACCACATTAGAGTTTGTGCCTCTTGACGGCTACTGCTTTCTGTCCAAGTGTCTGTAAAAGTGTGTTAAAAAGAGAGTTCCTTTGCTAAACTCATTTTTTTTTTACCTTTTATAGAAAAGTTGACAAATTTTTATATCTAACTTGCATGATTTTTCTCACCATCCAGATGACATAATTTGCCATCAATCTCAATATAGAAGTTGTAGGATTTTCTATTAGCTTTTCAATGTCATAAACGGTGCATCAATATGATCTCTGTAACCTAAGATATGACTCAATTAATGAGTGATTGTCAAGATAGTGCAGAAATCCAAATTTTGCTCCAAATCAAATCACTTTGAGAGTCATTATCCAATCTTCAATCTAATCATTGTTTAAGATTTTGCATCCAATTAAAACTCTAATTAGCATCTAAGAATAGGATACAAATTCTTCAAATATTTATATTCAGAAATTTCTTATTTTTGTACAAAATCTGATGAGTTATTTCCTTGGTTTCTTGCTTCTTTAAGCGTCCAATCTCTTTCCATGTGTATTTACCTATCAAAAACACATAAAAATACATAATAAAAATATAATAAAATTTAAGAACAAAACTAAATAAAAAAGATTAAAAGATGATGAAAACTCAAGATTTTGAATCGTAAAAATATGAATTTTTGTAGGTTCATCACTCCCCCAAACTTAAGCTTTTACTTGTCCTTAAGCAAAAAGAAAAACAAAAACAAAACAATAAGACTAAATAAATAAAAACTCAAAACACACAGACTCAAACATGACAATATTGGGTAGTGAATATCATACATATCATCAGAAACTGCTTCACAATCTAATTTCAAAGTGTCACACATGAACAATCCAATTGTCACATCGTCTCTCACATGAAACTCTCATGCGAAAATGACTTCCCAAAAATATGAATGAAAAATCCATTCTTCTCATAAAGTACAAGCTCAAATGAGTTTATAAAATTGTAAATGCATATCAAACCCACATTTATAGGGTTATTTTTTCATCTCTCTCTCCACTAATATAAACAGCACATAACTAAGGATCAAAAGAGACTTTACAAAACTTGTAATGTAAGGTCAAATGTATGGGTTAAGAAAGAAAGGGTAAGATAATAAAAATAAAAATTGAGATACAAAATCATGCAAATTTCATAATCAAAGTCTCAAAATATTGAACAAGTACAAAAAGAGCATAAGAATCAACACAATATTCACTTTTTTTTCTTCTTTTTTCTTTCTTTTTCTTTTTCAATAACCGTTACTCCCAAACTTATTTCTTTACAATACTTTAGGTAGACTTTCTCTTCTTTTTTTTTTTCTATTTTTTCCTTTAAAATTTTTCAGCTCCATAAAACTTCATACACAAAAATAACAAAGATTTGAATAATAAAATAATATAAAATATGCACTCAACAAAGATTATGTACGAGAGAAAATTTTTTTTTCATGGATATGAGAAAAGAAAAATATGGATAAAGAAAAAAAAATAGAGATCAGACATACACAAAACTACAAAAGAGACCTAAAGATATATTGTATATTTTTAGAGTCAGCATTACTCTTGATGACTTCGATTTGGATAGTATCACGAAAGAAAGGTTAAGGATAAAAATGAAAAAAAAAATTGTAAACAGCGATGGATTTAGCTCGTGAACTGGAAGAGAATGAGAGAGAAAATGTCCTTAATTTTTTAATTTGTGCTTTCAAAATGAGTAAAATAATATTGTGCTGCATAGAAGTGACGTGTGTATTTGAACAATGTAGGCACAGTAAAAGAAAACGTTCTACATTTGTATCTTTATAGATGGATATCCAAATTCAAAATACGAAAAAATGGAGTAAAAAAGATAATGTGGAGGTCCAAACTGAAAGTGATGCAAGACTACGGTCATGCAGTCCAGAGGCCGAAACAACGGATGGACACTTGGTACTTGAGGAACAAAACTGAACTTGAAATACCTTTTAGTCAGGGAAGGCTTACGCCCACGTTAGATGCAATATTGTCAAGGTTTTGGGCCATTTGAGAGAGCAAAGGCCCACATTCCTACAGCACAACACAATCCCTGGAGTCTTGCCATGAATATTAATGGTTTTCTTTTTGATGTTGAAAATGGCAGTAAAGATAAGTTACTCTAATGCGTCAAAGCGTGCAAATGACATGTCTAAGGTCTCGAAGGGTAGGTAGAGGTCCACCCGGAGAATTGGCTCTAGGTACTCAGTTAAAGAATTCATGAAGATAACCAAAGTAGATCTCTGTTGTATCTTCGCAATACTTATCCGAGTATTCATTCATGAGGACCTTTTGCATACTTTGTCCTTGGAGGTTGGTGATGGTGATGTTGAGATCACGCATGCCTTGTTTAACATGGGTCCTCTAAAAGCTGCGAGTGAAGATGGGTTTCCGACTATTTTCTATCAGCAGAATTGGGATTTGGTGGGTACTAAGGTTTGCAATTTCATTAAGGATTGTTGGAGAGATCCTAGTGTAGCGGCGGCTTTGAACAGTACCTTGCTGGTAATGATCCCAAAAATTGATAACCCAGAATTTATCACTCAATTCAGGCCATAGTTTTGTGCAACGTCATCTACAAGTGTATTACTAAAATCATTGCCAACAGGATTAAGCCGCCTTTAGAGATTGTCATTTCTCCCTTCCTGGCAAGCTTTGCTCGAAGATTCATGACAATATTATTTTATAAGAACCTCATATTTCTTGCGTCAATATTTTAAATGTAATTTATATATTTAATAGATTATTTTATTTAATGTCAATTAATTTTAAATTTTAATCTCACATTATATCAAAGTCAAAATCTCATCTTCGTCCCTGAAGACTTCCTTCTTTTTGCCGAGGCAAATACCACTCTGATGGAGTGTATTCTTGCTTGTTTGCAACAGTTTTTTTAGTCCTCGGGTCAGAAGATTAACCCTCAAAAGACTATTATTTTCTTCTCTAAAATGTTGATCAAGGGACTGGAGATGCTATTATCTGATTCTCTCAGTGCTGTTTCTCTCCAGCTTCAGGTTTAGGTAGATATTCGGGAACTATTCTAAGACATAGACTTTCCCCCCATGCATCGTTCTTTTAAGCAGATAACTGATAAGGTTAATGGGAGGTTGGCTGGTTTGAAAGCTCAGTGCTTATCCATGCAGAGGAAGGATTACTCTTGCTCAATCTGTTCTTGGGGGCATTCGGGTTTTCCACATGTAGTATACGAAGCTTCCTATTGGTGATGTAAAGAGATTGAGAAAAAGCAAAGAAACTTACTGATGAAAATGTGTTGGACTATTGTTATCAAACCTGATCTTATCTGGGTTCAAGTTATGAGTCTGGCTTCCTCTTCTGGATTCATGTAAGCTAGTTGAGTTTTATTCTTTCAAACTTGGTAAGAGTGGATTCCTAGCTAGCAATTTAAAAGTGCATTATGGTCTGCATGGTCAGGGGACTTGGGTTGATATCTTGTTCTCAGGGTGTTGGCTCCTTTGGTTGTGGAGAAATAAGGAGACTTCTGATCCTTCTTTTGCTTGTCCCCAGCATCCTCATGAAAGGTGATCATTGAATGTGATTCTAGTTCTCTGGTGTCTAACTTACAGAACAACCAAGTTGATAAGCCTCAGTGGTGATTGTTTGATTTCAAGAATTTGGAGATGGCAACAAAACGATTGGCAACTGCGCTTTGTCCACACCTACAGAGAAGCCAATTTCAGTCATGGTTTGCATGAGTTCTCGTATCCTCCTTCAGCTTTGGGGTTGCTCACTAGTGATAATTTTTTGGGGTTTTCTTCTTGAACAAAACTTGGCTCTAACTTTATCTCTTTAATCATTTTTTCTAACTCATTTAATCATCTTTTATTTATTACTTTCAATTTTATTTAATTGAGTGAATTAATGGGCATAAATAGTGATTAAAAGAGTTGAAAAAAAAAATTGAAGTCAAATTTTGTTCTTCCATCCCCCGTTTGATAACTGGCTTTTTTATTAAACTGTCACTGTTGATAAAACTATTTATTAAATTATTATTTTTTTAATTATTTATCAAATTACCATTTTTTTAAACTATTTATCAAAATACTACTCTTTTAAAACTATATACCAAAATGCCATCTTTTTGTCCTACGTGGCTTTTTTAAATATTATCTGGCCAATCAGGATGCGCCAGCCTACGTGGCGTATCCTGATTGGTCAGGTCACTAAAAGAGCCACCCTTGTTGGCGCAACCAAGCACAATAAGTCAACAAGAGTGGCGTAACCCTAATATATATCACCCACCCTCTCCCCCGTTCGTGACATTCAAGCCATTTCCTAAATTTTCACTATCTATCTACAAATTTCTTCTCTCTAAATGCTCTGAACTCTCCCAACGAACTCAATTCTTACTAGAAGTGGTGCCTGGATCATTATTTGTGATCAAATTTAGATTGTATTTCTTAACACTGTAAGTACCTTTTTCAATAGTTAAATAGTTTATTTATTATTTATTGATTGGTTTTTTACTAGGTTAGTGTTAATTGTAATTTAATATTATTATACTTTAATATTTTTATTGATTAATGAATAATGAAGTTATATGATATATAGTCTAAATTGTATGGATCGTTATTTTGTAAGTAATCGAGTAGGATATATATTTTTTCTTAAGTACTTGATATAATTTACATTAGTAAATGTAGCTTAATTCAAAATAATCGAGTTTAGAAATTTTTTTTTACATAAATAACTATATTGAATATTATAATTGATTGTTAATATATTGAATAAATATATGTAATACATTATTATACATTGTTATAAATATTTATACATTATTATATGTCCAATTAATATTGTAATTGATTTTTAATATATTAAATAAATGTGTTGAATTGTTATTGTTCGTTAGAGTTAACATGACAAAATCGCTTTGTGCACATTTACTTCAATGGGACAATGTATGATGGTGAATAGGATGTAATGTATCGAGGTCCTCTCAGAATTGGCTTTGATCACAACAATATGACTTTGGATGGGTTGAAAACTAAGATCCATTCAAAGTTGAGGCTTCAAGCAAACCAACATGTGTCAAAAGTTGTCTATCGGTGTCCGCAATGCTTCAATCCGTGGAGATGGGTAGGGCTTCCAATAGAAGACGATGATGATGTAAAGTACATGATAGATTCCTTCTGTCAAACTCCGAACATGGCGTCGATGGAGTTGTATGTGGAGGTAAAAACAAGTGGGTAGGAAGAGCATGTTGAAGCTCTTAGTGAAATCGAAGCTCAAGTTGGTCCTTCTAATCAAGTTGAGTCATGCAATATGATCGTTATTGGTGGTGCAATGGTTGAACCTGATAACCCACTTGTCAGAGATACAGTATGAGAGTCAAGTGAAGACGAAGAACAAGTAGGCAGGCGACATTGGTGTGACACGAACATAGAGGCAGAAAACTTTGATGCCGAAGAAAATTTACAAGTTCCATTGGCGGTTGCTCCTCAATCCATATTTATGCCTCGAGGACCTAAATCTGTGTTTGTGCCACCATGCCCTCAGTTTTCTCAAATTAACTGGGATGCGTTGAGTAATCCTGATAACTTACCTGAATTAGACAGTCGTGGGACTTGGAGCATGACTGATGAATTCTATGTTGGCTTGCAATTTCCATCAAAAGATTCTGTGAAGTTAGCTCTCAAACAATATTCCATTCACAGACATTAAGAGTACAAGATTGAAGACTTTGATTCACGAAGACTGACTGCCAAGTGCCCTAGTTTTGACAAAGGTTGTAGTTGGAGACTTAGAGCCATACAAAGCAAGAGGTCGAATACGTGGCAGATTACAAAATATAATGGACCTCATAGTTGTGTAAACCCATCTATGTCATTAGATCACCGAAAATTGGACTCTCGTTTGATCTGCTCTTGCATTTTGGAGTTAGTCAGAACAAAACCCGATGCACCCGTATCCTTAATTATTGAACGGATTCGAAGCCAATTTGGTTACCAAGTTTCATATCGAAAGGCTTGGAAGGCAAAACAAATTGTTATTGTGAATGTGTTTGAGGATTAGGACAAATCTTATGAAGTGTTGCCCAGATGGCTAGCAGTCATGAAGAGAGACATGGAAGGCACAGTGGTGGAGTTGCAAGACGAGGAATATTTTGTGAATAACCGACTCGATCGTTCAAAAAGAGTCTTTTGTTTATTATTCTGGACATTTAGACCATGTGTGGCTGGCTTCCGATATTGTAAGTCCATCATTCAGATTGATGCCACTTATTTGTATGACAAGTACCGTCATAAGTTGTTGATTGCAACAACTCAAGATGGAGACAGAAAACCTCTGCCTATTGCATTTGCCATTGTGGAGGGGGAGACCAAGGATGCTTGGAGTTGGTTCTTAGCCCACCTGAGATTGCATGTCACCCAACAAGAGGGCTTGTGTTTGATCTCTGATCGACATCGAGGCATCTTACAATCAGTGGCAAATGAAAATCTTGGATGGCAGCCTCCGAATGCATATCATGTCTTCTGCATACGGCACATTGGTTCCAATTTTAACTCCAAATTTCAGAATAAGGAGTTGAAAAGATTTTTGATTAACACAGGTACTTTACATTTTCTATTTGTATTCTAATTTTGTCGATAATAATAGTTAGGTTCTAATACTAACCCAATTCATTTGTTGTATCAGGGTATGAACCAATCGCAATAAAGTTTGATGCTAGGTTAGAGAAGCTTAAATTCACAACGGAGATGGCAAATTGGATTAACGGAATTCCAAAAGAAAAATAGAGTTTGGAGTATGATAGTGGCTGTAGATTCGGTCATATGACTACCAATTTGTCAGAGTGCATTAACAGAGTGTTGAAGGATAGCATAAATCTACCTATAACTGCATTGGTTCAATTGACATATACGAAGTTAGTAGAATACTTTATCAACCGAAAGGACAAGGCAAATTCGAAATTGATGACATATGGGCAGCTCTGGAGTGATGACTTATTGAAGCACTGGAGAGTCAACCTGGCAAAGGCCAGTTCACACCAAGTTCGCCGGTACAATAGAGAGAACACAAGGTTCATGGTTGAAGAGGCTTTTAATCCTATAACACAACAGGGTGGACTTTCTTATACTTTGAACCTGGAAGAAAGGCGGTGTGACTGTGGGGTGTTTCAAGCATTGTATTATCCATGCTCGCATGCGATTGCTGTGTGTGCTTCAAAGGTGGCGCTTGACCCATTCCAACTTGTTCATAGGGTTTACAAAGGGATGGAAAGCATTTATAGAGCCTATGAGTTTGACTTTGAACCGGTCCGGCCTGAACCATGGTGGCTCGCAACTCCCGACACCATTTTGATCACATCTTACTTATAGGTGCCACCACGTGCATTGCTTAGATCCAAAGGTCGGCTAAAATCAACCCGACTCAGGAATGAGATGGATTGGCGCGAAGCAAGGCCAGGACAGACGTGTACAAGATGCCATCAACCTGGACATAATTCTCACACTTGTTGTGTCAGTGGATCGAGTTCCTTGAGGGATGATGGAGTGGGGCCATCAACGGGGGCCGTGTAGTTGATTTAGGACCTATTTTCATTTTTCTGAATCTTGTATTAGCAATCATGTGTATTTAGGAGTTGTATTGTTTTGTATCACTAATCTATGCAGTTGTATTCGAATACTATTATCCTATATATGTTAGTTGATTCTCAATGTTATCTTCATTTCTTCCATGTTATATTTTTGTATAGTTATCATATGGTTATATCCTATTTTATTATAGTAATCATAGAATCCTACTAATTGTTGTTATTATTTGGCATATAGCTGACAAATAGCATTCCGTGTAAACCCCGGACCAGAGGACAGCTCGATTTTGGAGTTGCAGGAGTACCATGTTTCCCAGCATGTATGGCAGGAACATGAGGACCGACACCTGCGTGTTAGACGTGCTCAGAAGACGAAACATATGGACCCCCTGCTCCGATTATTCCGTATCTACAACAGGCTAGTTTCTTGGGAGTTACCCACATGGGCTATTGCAGCATTGATCACTCCCTGATCTCTGCGTTGGTTGAGAGATGGCGCCCAGAGACGCATACATTCCACATGCCTACCGGGGAGTGCACCATTACGTTGAAAGATATTGGAATGATATCGGGTCTTCCCATTGATGGCGCTGAAGTCACTGGCGTTATGCATAGGGATGATTGACTCAGTTTGTGTGCTTAGTTGTTAGGGATTGATGAGACTCCCTCGCTTATAGTTAGGGCACGCATTGACATGACATACCTATGGCAGCCGAGTGTTACTGCAAGGTCATTGATATATTAGGACGATGATGATGAGTACGTGCAAATAAATTATTATGCGTGCACGACATTACATATTTCGCTTGTTTGGGGTTTCTTATGCCCCGATCATTCGGGTAAGCTCGTGCACTTGATGTTCCTCCCATTGTTGGAGGACTTTGCTGTTGCCGGGACGTATAGTTGGGGGTCTGCAGTTTTGGCGTACTTGTATAGAGAGCTTTGTAAAGCTACGAACTATGACGCACGTGAAATCGGAGGGGCATGCATCTTATTGCGATGCTACATGGTATCATTCCCCCCAAGACTTGCCCCTTCACTAGGTACCATGCTGAGCCTGATGTGTTTTACGATGCTGATCGTGGTCAATTACGTCCCTTAGGATGGGAGTAAGTTTCTATTTCATTTCGTATTTTTACATTACTTCCTTGACATACTTTGTTAATATTTTAACTTACGTTTGCAATACTTTCATTTACCAAATAGGTGGCGCAAGCATAAAGTATTGAGTGATACTGTGATTGACGTCCT
This sequence comes from Ormosia semicastrata, assembly GCA_029884595.1. Lineage (NCBI taxonomy): Eukaryota > Viridiplantae > Streptophyta > Magnoliopsida > Fabales > Fabaceae > Ormosia > Ormosia semicastrata. The sequence continues at coordinate 7,530,513 of JAQQTO010000021.1, read as the reverse complement.
TAGATATTATCGTCAGTTCTTCGATCAGTTGAAAAACGATGAGGTATGTCTTCATTTACATTCCTTTGAGATATTTACTTATGCATATGCCGTCTTAATGTTTTGTGCATCTCATCTTTTCAGTTTAATGGCAACCATACACGGATGAGCAGGTGGTAACATTGCCACCTTTTTGTGTGGCTGGTAGGGACATAGCACTGGCAGTGATCCCTCTCATATGTTTCCACATTGTTGAGTGGCACCGTAGATCCTGCGTATCTTCGCCGGTTGGTCTTGACCATTCCGTTCCACGAGACCGCTCTGCCGGACGTTGCACCGGTTGGTTGGTAAGTAGGCATGATGAGGATTGACCATCACACATGCTTGTTTATATAGCCACCTCTAGATAGTCGTAGGAGAAGCTTTTCCGAGTCCCATTAGTCGCACCCCTCGGTTTGTGTTACGAGTACATGCGTTGGTATAAAAGAATTATCGGTACGCAATTGCTCCTACTAGCGCATCTATTGGGAATGCGGTAAGCTCTTTACCAATTCGTTAGTGACTATATGTATTTTGTATTCAGTATAATGACATAAATTATATCCATTTTTAGTGCGGACATTACAAGTGTATTTGCTCATTCAACTACTTACACCGCCTTTGAGAGGTCATTTCTCCACAAATCCTACACTCATTGCGGGAGCATGACCGCATTACGATGAAACATTTTAAGTCCCAATTCCGGCGGCATATTTCAAGGCCGCCCGAGGAGTCCAATTAATAGGGAACGCGGCGTGGATCGGAGGAGAGGATTGGCGAGCACTCGAACACGACTTCGACATCCCGAGGACTCCGGCTCTACTAGCCGATACGACTCGGCCTCCTGATGGACATACCCCCACACTCGTTTCTCAACCAGTGCTACATACCCCTTACTCGGCCATCACCTACATATTACCCACCATACCCATTATACCCTTCCCAAAATGTTCCATACTGCCATCGAGCTACCCTCATATCCTGACCCACCACAGGGATTACCCACCATATTCTTACCCACCACCAGGTTACCCACCAAACCCATCATAGCCAGGTCCTCTTCTAAGAACCATCTCACAAGCCACCGCATTCGATCGTTCCCCATCTCAGATAACATTGATATGCAATTATATTTAGTGATTTTGTGTAAAGACTATTGATAATATCTTCTTGTAGAGTTTGGTACCCTTATTAGATTAGACTATATATGTTTTTCGGGGCATTCGTTTTATATTTTATTAAAGATTTTGGTAACTGGTTCCATTAAACAGGATCATGGGCTTTTGGGAAGGTCCAACATTTAGGAGAAACTCTGTCGAAATTTTTACTAATTCGAATTACTAAAAATTTGGGATGGGGATTATTGGGATCTGAATCTTACTCACTATCATCTGAATCCTACTCAAAAAATTTTATTTATTTATTTCAATTAATGCAAGTAATTCAATTGATATGACCAATAATAAGCTTTTTTAGGAAGTATTTAATGCTCATATCATCAATACTAACTTTTCTTTTGATTTGACTAATAATAAAAGGAAAGTCATTGAAGTTTGTTTTAAAGATTATATTAACCAAATATAACCTATAAGTGATGCGTCTCTTTTAGAGGATATACTATTTAATTTTTTATATGTTGTTTAAAATATTTGTGTAAAAATAAATAAATATATTCAATAACTTCAATAATAAGATATGGTGATTGTTTGATTAGATTATTTTTAAAATATTAAAAATTATAAATAAATACAAATTTAAAAGAAAATAATTAATACCTCATTTATTTTTTAAAATGAAAAATAAATTGAGACAATAAATTTTTAAAAAATAACACAAAAGAAGCATATGTGTTATGTAATTAATAAATCCTCATAATAACTAAAATAATATTAAATATTACCAACATATTAAATTTGTCACTTTTTTAATTTTATATTTTATATTTTACCGCCAGTAATTAGTATGGACTCATTAATAAATGCTTACAAAATTTTATTAAGTAATTTAAATAATTTATAAAAATTTAAATTTAAATTTATGTATAATTTAATGGTACGCTATAACTACTAGATAGTTTTCCTTTTTGTTGTTCAATCGAATGGGCTTGTTGTCCCTCCATTCACCAAATAATATTAAAAAATGTCATGTAGACAAAAGGTGATATTTTTGGTATATAATTTTAAAAAGTAGTATTTTGATAAATAATTTTAAAATAATAATAATTTAATAAATAGTTAAAAAATGATAATTTAATAAATAATTTTACCAATTATATACAACAGTAAAAAGCCTTTGATAATTACTAGTTAGTTTTCCTTTTTGTTGTTTTTGGGCTTGTTGTGCCTTCCATTCACCAAAAAACAAATAATGAGGTGTGGAGAAGGTAGGAAAATTAACATGTAAATAATATTATTTTTTATACTAGAAAGTAAAGTTCTTATCCACCGAGTATGCTTAAAAAAAAAGTTACACTATTATTTAATTATATACAACAAGAACATTAAAAGAAGGAAAATGTTGATTGATATGAATGAATTTAGTATAAAACAGTACGAATGGGTATAAATGCAAAAATCATTTGCGTTGATGAAAAGATTATCAGCAACTGTATATGTGTAATTGACTAAAAAAACAAAGTAAAAAGTTCATTCACAAAATTTATTCGTAAAATTTCGTAAAAAGAGTTTTTGTGATATATAGCAGCATTTTTAAAAGAATGAGACATCTTAAGTAATTATTATTATAGTCAAATTATTTTAATAATTTGACAATATATATTATCGAACGTTAATATGAAAAATTAGTTTACACTAAAATTTGATCAAAATCAATAACCTTTTTGGTTTTCTTTATCAATTATAAATTTAAAACTTTTTTACATCATTATCTTATTATGTTGTTGATACATTATTAAATTCTTGTAGATGTTATTATAATAAATTTTTAATGATATGATAATACATGATTAAATAAGAGAGTGTAAATTTTTTTTCTAAAAATGATGAAAATTATTTTTCTTTTTCTACCCAAAACTGCTTTCTCATGTAATGCTTAAAGAATAACGTTAAAATTATTTATTACCTATGTTAATGTCAAAAACCTATGAAGTCCAAAAGGTTCTAAAAATTGGATCAGTTATTGAATCAGTGAAGGGATTGATTCACGGTTCAATGATTAACTATAGTTCAATCGTGATCGAATAAGAGTATAATAAAATAATAATAATCATGTTTTTCTTTAATTTATATATATATATATATATATATATATATATATAAATTGCAATAGTTTTTAATATTTTAAATACCTTTTATATTTATTTATATAAAAACTAATTTTATTAATATAAAAGTATTGATAAGTAACATTTTAATATGTAAAATATTAAATTAAGAAATAAATTAAACAATTTATTTTATTAATAAGAAAAAGTTTATGTATATATAAAATCTCAACACTTAACATATAGTGTGGCCTAGTGGTAGATTGTGACTTCCCCAACTTGGGGTCTCATGTTCAAGAATAGAGATATAAAAATGGGTCGAACTCAATGGATCAGTGCAAATAACCTGATAAATGATTAGGTTGAGCAAAAAATATTAATGTAAAAATGAATTTTGACTTAACTGGCTAGCTCAATTTTTCTTGGTCTAACATGGGCCGACCTACATTGGGTTGGACCAACTTATTGACTCGATATTTAATTATTTAATTAATAAATTTGTTTATGTATAAAGAGTTTTATCTTTATTTTTTAATATAAATTAATATTCGTATCATAAAAATAATTTTATTTGATATTTATTAATATTTGAAGTATAAAAAAATGATGAATAAGGATAAATTTGTTTAGTATTAAGAATATAACAAAAATAAAAAAAAAATTAGCCTTTAAAGGGTCGGATTGGGCTGGGTTAGCCCACAACAAATTTAGGACAGCGCGGACACTGTAGGGAGACAACAGCAATGAGAGAAGACACCGCACGTTGGATCCAGCTGATGTTGTTGCCGGTGTTGAGCACCATTTACGCTAGACTCGAGCTGTGTTCGTAAAGGAAATGTGATTCATGGTAAGATCTGATCGAGTTTGTTAGGATCTGATTCGGGCTGAGTCACAGTTCAGTCAAGATAGAGTCAGTTGCTTCCAGACTTGCATTTGATGTGTGAGGATTTTTTATCATGGAAAACTTGAGATTGCAATTGCAGGAAGAAAGAGGATATGCTATCATGTAGATGAACGTCAAGAACGAAGTTGGTGATTCAAGGATGAAGTTGTTCTGGACTTTGTGAATTTTTTAAAGAAGAATGAAGTTGTTCTTTCTTGAGATTTGAGAAAGTTGGTGACCTTTTTAGTTCAAGAACAAATAGTCATTTTGGGCTATCGGGTGTGGTTTGAGAGTGTGTTAATGGGAAAGGGTGGATATATATATATATATATATAATATATATATATATAAAGTGTATCTGGTGAGAAAAGTGTTTATTATAAGAGTGAGAAGAATAAATCTTGACTATTAGATCTTACATGAATGATAAAGATTAAAAAATAAATGTATGTGACTTTTTTAAGTGGTCACATGACTTTTAAATAATTTTTAATCTTAATCATTCATGTATAATTATATGATCAAAATTTATATTTATTATATTTTCGTATCGGTATGTATCATACTTATATTGCATTTTAGACTTGGTACTTCGTAGAAAAGGGCTAACTGAACTTTGTTTTTCTTTCCCTTGCTCCGTCTCTCTACGTTTCCAAGTTAGTAAAATGTATGGTATTTATATTCAAACCTATGTTCCCATAGTTAGTTAAATGTAGGGTATATATATATATATATATATAGATTTATCTAGTGATGTGAGAGGATGAGAAGAGTAAATCTTAACCACACAACTATACATAGATGATCAAGATTAAAAGTTACTTAAAGGTCATGTGACTACTTAAAAAAATCACATGTATTTATATTCTAATCTTGACCATTCATAAAAGATACAATGGTCAAGATTCACTCATCTCATCTCTCATAATAAACACTTCTCTCACCAGTACATTCCTATATATATATATATATATATATATATATATATATATATATATATATATATATATATATATATATATATATATATATATATATATATATATATATATATATATATATATATATATATATATATCATAAACTTTTTTTCAGTGATGTAATGGGGCTAAAGAGCCCAAGATAACAAAAGACCCCTAAGATCTATCAAATAAAACATCAGATACATCCACATTAAACAAAATAGAAAGGAAAGAGGGCACCCGATTGAAAGTAGTGACACCCTCACACCCAGCTGCATGTTGTGTGACCTTCATTTGCAAGCTAGTCACACGTTTCCCTTCCTCAAACTTGACTATACTTATATAATAATTACATACTTATAGATTGCAAGATTTCAACTTATTATTGTTTCTATGAAGTTAACCGAAAAAACTACTGTTTCTATGAAACTTATTATGCTAACTTATTATTTATATATGTAATACAGTGATGATGCTTTTATTAATGCTTTTAGACAGATTTATTGTTAATTAGATGGAAAAAAAGGTGAAATTGGATTTGAGTTTATTTGAGAAAAAAATTGATAAAAAATAAATTGTACTAGTTTGATTTGGTTCGATTATCTAATTAGAAGCAAACCAATCAATTCCTAATATAAGAAATCTGATTGGTTTGATTCGGATGATATTTTCTTTAAAATATAAATCAAATCAAACTATGAACACCCTAATTAAAGCTAATCCCAGATAATATATATAATTATGTGATTCAACGCCAGTACCTTACACTCCATGACCATGTTCTTTTGTTGGAATGCATAAAAGATTGGTAGTTTGGTTTCTATCCAAGGACTCAAGTAACATGGCTGGGGAACACTTGGTCTTTAAGATGTCTTTGTCGGATCTGAATCCTCATTTCAAATCCTATCATCTCAAACCCAAAATAGCAAACATGTTGAATCATTTGCAAAGTGCTGAAATGCAACGTGACGGCAAATGATCTGTTCCTAGTCCAGTCTTACACATACATAAACCTAAGTCTTTTTTCTTTTTTCTTTTTTTCCCAGTCATAGACCCAAAAAAAAAAAACAAATTCACTTTAGAACTTTCATTATGTACATAAAATACTCAAACCATGAGTCTCATAACATATGGTAACTGATTCTAATGATAAGAATTGAAAAAGAAAAAAAATAATATATACTATCCCTAAATTAAAGTTGTTATGTCTCCAATATCGTGTAGCTAGGTATTTGTGTAGGCAACTTATAACAGCATCTATTTGTGGGACGGAAGCAAGCAGAAATGAAGCTGTGATTTTTATTTCCTTGCCATCTTTCTTGTCATGAGGCACCTATATATAGTTTTACAGAACTCTAGCCTATAAAGCCTATTTAGATGGGATTTAAAGATAGAAATTGGAGACAACGACACTATGACGTGTCAATTTGGAAGGCTCCATTTCAATAGGGTTTGATATTTTAATTCAAATTTTAATTATTATTAAAAGTGGCTGGAATCTTGGGTGATGCTTAACCTTAAAAAATTCATGTTAAAAATTAAAAAGAAGAATGCATTATTAGAATCCTCTTTTCTCATCTGCCTCTAAAAAATAAAGAGCCTAATAATAAAACATGTAAACTTTTTCAAGCGTTGACAAGTAGTTATACAAGGATGATTGATACAACTTGTTCCTGATCATTGTCTTCTGGGAAAGTGTGGTTTATTGTTGTACATTGGAAACTGTGGATGTGTTTTGATCCCAGATTTAATGAATCGGTGATTGTGCGTCATATATAACTACTTATCATGAAGAATAAAATAGTCCTTAGTTAGAGAATAGAAGAACTAGGTAATATTAATTAAATAATCAACTAAATATACATATCAATTGTTTTTGTTTTTAATTCTTTTTTTAATTATTCAAAAGGACTAAAAAACTTTGCTTCAAGTAGAGAAAGGAGAGAGAATAGAGATGTGAAGGGGAAGCACTGGCACATGGGAACAGGGAAGCATGTGGAGAAGATTCAGAACACTTTCATGGATTAATTTTTGGGAGAAAGAACAACAAGGAATAACATGGTCTCACCCTACTCCAAAGGGCTTGCCCCTAAACTTCCAATAAAGGGTTGCAATTGTAAAGAGCTTTGGTGTAGGCCAGGCTAAAGAGGTACACCTGGTGGGGTCCATGCCCAATGATACCCATTACGTACCCACTCTTCCTTTCCCTCCAGTCTTCCACCACCACAGAAATCAATGTACAACTGTGAGAGCAGGAGAGGCTAGGCTGGTGTGGGATTCCTCTCAGTTTCCCCTAGATACGCTTAGCATTGGAAAAGTGAAAGCACCCAATGATTTCTCCATCAATGGATAAAAGACACATCCTATTCCATTCCCATGGAATCCCTACTATAACACTAAGGTACGTTAAGTGATACTCATACTTTCAAAGTAAAATGATATAAAATAAATTAATTCAATTATATAATGGTTACAATCCTTAATATGTTATAATTATTATGTAATTGAATTATTCATATTATAAATCACATCACTTAAAAGATAAAGTTATCGCTTTGGGGTATTATAAATTCCTCCCATTCTATATTCATTCAGCATCCTTTTGCTCCTCTCGTCCTAGTTAAAATGAATGGCGATGACACTTGAGTCATGACTACGTACTGATCACGGAGAAGAACATACTAGTAATGTATCACAAAAAGATGCCCTCAGTTTGATTTGATCCTTGAAGATCCATATTTTTGCTTTTTTTTTCCTATCATATAGCTATAATTATCGGGTTGTGTTATCCAAGAAATTAAGTGGGGTATGGTAATGTGAAGCCAACTATATCAACTAACAAATATATATATTTATTGTCTGAAGGTCTCTAAGCATTAATCTCAATGATATTTTATTTATATATTTTTGTTATTATTAGATAGGTTATATATACCGTGAAATACTATTTTATATTCACTGAAAGGTTTAGATGAAATTAATGCAAGAATTGAAGATCAAATCTATGTTTACCATGCATGCCCAATGAAATACCAAAGGAGTGAATATATTCCAAAATCCCAGTATATGTTCAATGGAAAATGGCCAAATATATCCAGCAGCTGCCAGGCTCGCATTAATTAATTTAATTCCAAGTGCAAGTTCCATCACTGATGAATATTTATAAAATGGCTGCTTGAGACTTGCATTCCAAAATTTTCTATTATACTTCTCTCCTTGGATTCTGGATTTTCATGTTGCCGAATGCCTGCCAGGTTTCCTCGTCACACATGCATGACCTAACAAGTTTACCCTAGGATCAAGTGGGTATTTTTTTTTTTTGGGCACATACAATAGTGGCAAGATTCCAACTTAATTAATTAAAAGTTGTCAAATATGTATACGTTGGCATTTTTATGAAACAGTGGCCTGCATCTGTTAATCAATTCCACTTCTGTAAAATTTTTCTTTCTTACCGAATCAATTCAACTCTACTGGTTTCAAATATTTGAAATTTTGAACCAATTAAATACCCAAATAATGTGTATAAGCAAGCAACATCCAGATATCTCAACAGAAACCAAGCTTTGTTCTTTTTATTGGGTTTGCTTGTTCTTTTGAAGTGGACAGGGATAAACCAAAGTAGACTTGCATGATCCCAATCTCTCATTTCCAGGCTATGCTGAGCAATAAAAGGCCAAAAATCCCATATATAAAAATTATTTTGTATGGCCTGGAACTTCTTTCTCGAATCATTGAGTTTTGAACTAATTTTCCATTTTTATGTAAACTTGAACCTATCCCTAATGCATTGTATTGTATACATATATACATATTAAAAAACAATATTCGCACATTATTATAATTTTAATCATTTTTTCACATTAAAATATTAAAAAATAAGAATTTGTGTTACAGAGCACACATATCTATGAATCTTCTGTTTATCGAAAGTTAAAGTGAATACAAAAATCATTTTATGACACATATATATATATATATGCTTACATGCATATCATTTTATATTTAAATAATTTTTATCATTTAATTATAATTAATCTCTCTCGATCATTTTTTATATATCTATATTTTAATTTTACATCTCACTTCTCACCTAAGTTAATATACATTTTGAAATTGTGCTTCTAGCATATTATATAGATATATTTTTATCAAAAAAAAATTAGGATGAGAAGACTTTCTTAGTTCTAAAGTAATAAATTATTAATTTCAATAAAATTTATAGTGAAATTATATAATAATAATAATAATAATAATAATTATTATTATTATTATTATTATTATTATTATTATGAAATTTTAATTTAAAATTAATTGATATTAAGTTAAGTGACCTAACAAATATATAATTATATTCAAAATATTAAAACAGATGATATGTGAGATTCTTAACACCTTCTTCATAGATGTTTAGATGAAATATGTGAGTCTATCAAAATAGATAGAAATAAGCCTAATGAAATAGACAATAAAGATGAGATCTTAACTCTGATTCTATAAGAGATTTTAACTTAAATTTAATTAATATTAAGTGAAATAATTTAATAAATATATAATTATACTTAAAATATTGATCCAAATAATATAAGACTCTTAATAATAATAATAATAATAATAATAATAATAATAATAATAATATGATTAGACTTCATAGGAATAGAAAGAGAGGGAGAATCCATGTATATCAGATGATGGGTCCAGGAAAGGTCCAATATTTGATATATTACACAATTTACACCTCTTATTTTTTTTCTCTCTCTGCTGTTGCTGTCTCTCTCTCAACCTAAAAATCGCTGTCTTTCGGTATCTGTACCTATCATCATCACCATCCCTCTTTCTGAAAACTCTGTCACCATGAGAGTGAGAGCCAAACCCCTGTGATCGCCACCACCTCTCTCTTAAATCTGTGTAGAGAGAGACACACACAGACCCACCAAAAAGCTTTGCATGAATGATATCACTATCATATTCTCTTCATCATCATCTTATTCTTCTTCCATCATGGCCTTTCGACCTTCTCACACTTTCATGTTTCAGACCCATGAAGATCATGACCACCTTCATTCAACTTCAACCTCTCTCAACAACGCCTTCCCCTCTTTGCCACCCCAACACTTTCAAGGTAACACACACACAACTCATCTCTTTCTCTCAAATTGTTCCAAGTTGACGGATTTTGATACCAGTGGTTTAGCACCATTACTTTTAATCATCTTGGAGAAAATAATGGCTTTTTTTTTAATTATCTTATAAAATTTATGATTATAAACTATTTTAAATATAAAATAAACTGATCTAAACTCACAATTTATTTGTTATTTCAGGTTTTGATTATTTTGAAAAAAATAATCTTTTGTTTTATAGTTATCTCAAGAAATTTATTATTATAAACTATTTTAAATGCAAAATAAACTAATCTAAACACTTGTTATTGCAGGAGGTGGTGCTGCTTTCATGATGAAGCGATCCATGTCATTTTCAGGCATAGAGAACAAGCAGTGCGATGAAATGCATGGGGACGATGAATTGTCAGATGATGGATCCCAAATTGGGGAGAAGAAGAAGAGACTCAACTTGGAACAGGTGAAGGCCCTTGAGAAGAGCTTTGAGTTAGGGAACAAGCTTGAACCTGAAAGGAAAATGCAGCTGGCTAAGGCTCTTGGCTTACAACCAAGACAGATCGCCATATGGTTCCAGAATAGGAGAGCAAGATGGAAAACTAAGCAACTGGAGAAGGAGTATGAAGTGCTCAAGAAGCAGTTTGAAGCTGTCAAGGCTGATAATGATACCCTTAAGGCTCAGAACCAGAAACTACACGCAGAGGTAATAGTACCATTACTATATAGCTAGTGTAATTGGAACATTGAATTTTCATTTCCAATACTATGTCCCTTTCTGAGGACACTAATTATAATAATGGTTTTGGAAAAAGGAGAACTTGTTGAAACTTAGGATCTTGACTTGGGGATTGCTACCATTTAAGTTGGTTGTCTTGATCTTGAATTCTTGATTCAAATATTCAATATTCATTAAACGACCACATGGTAGAGTGTGACTCCAATCTAAATGTTTATTCTTGGGATGCTTGGATTTTGAAAAGAAAAGAATGGGGTTTTCTTATTCACTGGTTGTTCTTTTTTTTTTTTCACCTAAGACTTATTTTCCTCTCCACTCCTTGGACTTCAATTTGCTATATTTTGTGAGTAGAGTATATCAATATAGAAGAAGTTTTCCTACTACTGAAGGTTCTATTAGCCGTTTTAGTGCTATTCCCTTTCCCCGCTATAATGGATGTAGATTGATATTTTCGTGTTTCAAGAAAGAAAGCTATCCCTTTTATTAAAAAAAATATTTGAGTTAATTATAAGAGGAGCCCTTTTTTTCTTTTTTGAGTTTTGGTGCTTCTTATTGTTTACTTTGAAAACTCCATTTCATTGATTGAGTTATATATGATCCCACATGTCTTAGTGACCTTTTAAAGGCATCGATTCCATCATTAACTTTCTGCTTGATGGTTAGTTGATCATTCTTGTAAAGAGTCAGTGTGACAGTGTCAGAACTCAGAACTGCATATTAATAGCAATATTTGTTTTCCTTTTTCTGTTGAATACTGTGTGTGTTATAATTAGATTCCAAGTTGCTATAAAAAAGACAAGGTTGCATTTGATCTGTTTAAAGCTTAGTCTTGGCCTGGAAAAAATATAAAATTAAAACATGAAGCTGAGTATCAAAGCAATGTTGACACATAAATGATCACTTTAACTCTTTTGTTTTTATTGTATGGTGTTTGCAGGTACAAGCTCTAAAAGGTAGGGATTGCCGTGAAACCGGAACAATTAGCCTCAAGAAAGAAACTGAGGGTTCTTGGAGCAATGGAAGTGATAACAGTTCAAATATTAATTTGGACCTTTCAAGAACACCAGTTATGAACAGTCCTGTATCTTCTCAGAATGGTAAAAGCCTTCTACCCAATTCCCTAAAGCCCACCAGCATAACCCAGCTCCTTCAATGCTCATCAAGATCAGATCTTCAAGATGAAAGCTTCTGCAACATGTTTCACAACATTGATGAGCAGCAGAATTATTGGCCCTGGCCTGAGCAGCACCATTTTCATTGAACCTTAAAAATTGATTTTTTATCAATGATGTATGAAGGGTGAAATTGAGAAGAAAGTTCATTAGGCATAGCTCAACCTTTTTTTTTCTACCAGTTTTTCAATTTATGTTTCTGATGTAGATTGCTGTATAAAGTTTGAACAAAATCTACTTGAGTCATGAGGAGGTGGTGGACTTTGAGTAGTGCAACTTCTTTTTCCATTACACTTTATTGCAAAATTATATATTTTTGCTAGGTTGAAATTAAAAATTATAAATTCTAGTTAACATATACGTGCCCCTAAGTGGATTTCCAGCTCTGGCACGTAGTATGGGCCACCAATAAAAATGGGATTCTCTGTTTGCACTCTTTAAGCACATATTTTATTTCATGTTGGTGCTTTGGAATCATGATATATTGACATCATATCATGGAAAATTGCATGAAAAAAGGTGTTTGGAAAATGGAGAGAAATTATTGTATGCTTTTTAAAGTGTCATGTAAAATTGTGTTTATAGTATTTATATTTTGACATTTTAATTTTTATTAATGATGGAGTTCACCATTAAATTATATATTTATTATTTATTATTTTTTAAAAATAAAAAATAAAAATAAAATAATAAATATATAAGTTAATAGTGAATCTCATTATTAATAAAAGTTAAAATATAAAAAATATGAGTAATATAAACATAATCTTATATATCACTCCAAGAACGTATAATAATTTCTGCTAATGGAGAGGTGGCTGACTTCAGTGCTGATGAGAATTAAAAGGGTGCAGTTTGAGTGAGCCATGTCATTTTATGGGTTGAAGAAAGAGCCAAATCTAGCTGGGAGTTTATAAAGTAATACCAACACCAGGGCAAAGGAGAGTGGAGTTGGGGGAAGTAGGATTCTGAGCACACAGTCCAAAGGAAGAGAAAAGCTAAAGAGATTGAGGGAGAAGAAAGTAAAAGAAAATTGGAAAAAAAAAAAGGTTTACAATTGGTCATGGTATTGAATTTTCAAGGTAACCTTTGCCAATTTTAATCTGACAACCGAAACTACTTAACTCTGTATCCTGAGGAAGATCCATGTGACCTACTGCCAAAGCAAAAGCCTCCTTTTTCTCTCTCTTGACTCTGTATCCTAAAGTTTATTAGTAGCTGTCAGCCAAAAAGTTAATCTAGGATATGTTTTCTTAAAATAGAGCAGACTCCCAATAGAATAAACATTACAGAGAATAGTAGGGGAGTAAATTGATTCGGGCAATCCAATCAACCCGACCGAACCGAATCGAACTAATTAGTTTGGTTCGATTTGGTTCAAGTATATTTAATAATTTGGATAAAATCCAAATCAATTGATGCTCAATTGGTTCGGTTCACGGATTCTGAGTTTTAAACCCGTGAACCGAACCAAACCAAACCATTTTTTTTAAACTCCTTATTCTATTCTCTTACTTCGTTCATTACTGATTACTTCATTCTTCAGATATTTCATTTCTTCATTCCCTTCCAAATTTTCCTTCCCAAATCCAACCCTAACTATTCCTCTTGCTGCGCCGTCGTCACTCGCGGTCGCCTGTCTCTCTCTCCAAAGGCAGCAGCTTCGCCGACATGATTGATCGAGCTCTGGAGAACGAGTTCACCGAGAACGATCAAAATGAAGGTTCACATATTCTAGATTTCGAATTCGATTTCCCATTTTTCTTGCTTTGCTCTTTTGGTACAGCAAGAATTGCACTGAATTAGTGAATTTTTATTTCTATTTGTTGTGAATGATGTAAAATCTCGTTGGATTTTGTATCGTGTTGTGTTTATTCAGCTTGTGAACTAGTTAGAGTTGAGGGTTTATTTGGAAGCCTCTGCTCTGCTTGCTAGACCTGCCATTTTTTCATTCAATTTCTTCAGTTCTTCGATCCTGATTCCTGATCTATAAACATGAGCCCTTGTTGAATGGTGTTTTTTTTTGGGGGGGGGGGGGAATGGAAGATTCATCTAAATTCATGTTACTGGCAGAACCGTTGTGTTGCATCTTATGATTTGGCTTCATTTTCATTTCTTTTTTCTATTTTAAGTTGCGTGTATCTATAAATCCACTCAAATTTTAAATCCTGTTGCCTATTCATAATTTTGGTTTTTGCAAATAGGATATAGAAATGGAGAATTTCAAAACCTGTTTTAACGTTTAGCTTGTCCTTTTTCGCCCTTCATACTCTGTAATGACGTGGGAAGCTTCAACAACAGTGTAGCAGAACAACAGGTTGGTCCCCTACCATAACCCTTGATTTCAAATAATGATATACTAGTTTGATTTAATCAGAGAGTGTAAACTTTAATTTAATGGCACAATGTGGCCGTGTTTCAACTTTCAAGCTTTTAGTTAGTGTTGAATCTGGTTTTGATAGTTAGTGTTGAATCTGGTTTTGTTCCCCTGTCAATATACTTTTTGTGGTACCTATGTATTACATAATTCTCTGAGCTTGATAATTTGCTTGAGTTTATCTTCTTTCCTTATTCGTGGATCAGTCATTTCCGAAACTGTGGCGAGTCAAGCCAAAGAAGAACGAAGATCTGTCAAGCTTTGAAGGGACTGCCTCCAAAACAAAGACTTAAAGCAACGACCTTCTATGCAATGTGGTATGTATGACATGACCTTTTTAGCATTCAAAATTAAAGGCATGAATTAGGATATCTCTTCATAGACATCTCATAAAATTTGAATCATACAAAATTAAGATGTGTTAAAAAAATTAATGGTCAACCCGATCACCCGAACCAAACCAATCCATAAATGGTCGGTTCGGTTTGGTTCGGATTTAGTAATCAAAAAATAAGAAAACCGAACCAAACCGAACCAATTGATTTTGATTGGTTCGGATTTATTTTTCTCCAAAACCCGAACCAAACCACCCACTTACACCCCTAGAGAATAGTGCTATTGTAAATTAATAAAAATAATAATTAAAACACATACATGCAGGACTTGGTGCAGAGTTAATTATTGTTGTTTGAAGTAGCAGTTTCACCAAACAATTTTAATTAACGGTTATGGTCAATTTCTAAGTTCCAACAAAAACTCATTTTCGTGAAACACAAATTTATTGGAAAGAAATTATAGTTGTAAAGACTTTAGTGGAAGCGTGCTCTTATATTAGAGAATGTTGCTTCCTGACCATGCTCAAGTTACAAATTAATCTACCCCTTTGAAGGAGTTTATAAGGATCTAAAGTATCACAATTCATTACTTTTTTACTGAAGGCATTTGATTTTACTGGTTCAAGAAATTATGATATTATCCCTATTACACAACATCGATGTTATTTACACAACATTTAGACTAAGATATCCCCAATGAGATATACTAATCTCACGAGTATTGTAGCGATTAAGAAACTCACCCATGTGATGAGGCCACTGCACAAAGACTAAGTTAGGATTGTAGCACTGGTAAAGCTATGCGATGTAATGGACTGCTTGTTAATGATGGTAAGATCATCACGAGGAAGATAAGTAAGGCTAAGTCCTAACATAAAATGAAATCAAGGAATATTATTATCTTTATCTTCATCACGATAAATTCTTTGCTAGGCACAATCCTAATACATCACCTTTGTGCACATCCAATAATAAAAGGACAACAAATTAAAACACACATATAATAATAAAAGGACAACACATTAAAATTAGGTCTCACAAACCAACTCAATTATTTAAAAAAAATATTACTCAAATTTTATAAAAATATTTGCTTTATAAATTAATAATATATAATAATATTATTATTAGAAAAAAGAAAAGTATAAATCAATGGTTTCCTCCTCCATCATATCAAAGAGTGTGACTTTCCTCCATGCACCCATCACAATATTTCAACTGTTGTTGTTGGCAATGGTGACGGGGAGCTCATCAATCTCACCGCCGACAACAACTTGTCAACGAGAAGCTCAATTTCCTTGAGATACTTCATGGCGCAAGGCAAAGGCGATAGTGCTAAAGTGATAAGGTGGTCGTCAGAGAAGGAGGACGGCAACAACAAACAACGAGGGAGGGAGACACTAAAACGGTGTCGTTGGGTGAGGGTGGATTTAAAGTTGAGGTGGATGTTGGTATTGACAAATATTCTAAATTTGAATATTTGTATTGATAGTTTTCTATTTTATTGAAATATTTGAAAAAATATGTGATAAATATAAGAGATATGTGACAAACATGTAAGATATGAGAGATATTTGTTTTAAATAAAAAACTAAAGATGTGATAATGATTGCTTGGGGAGAAAGTAGTTTTGCTTAGATAGCAAGGGTGATTATTTGTTAAGTAAGTTTTTGTAGGTTATAAATATTTGTATTAATAAATTATTTGAGATATGAAAATGAGAGAGATGAAAATTGTGAGTAATGTTGCGACTGAGGGTTTGTAACTTTGTCCTAAAAAATTGCATCAACGAGGATTTATAATTTTGTCAACAAAAATTGCATTGATAAGGTTTGCAATTTTGTCCACAAAAGTTGTAGTAGTTGGGAAATGATTTATAGTTTTATCTATGCAAAAGTTGTATTTGCAATGTTTACAAAGTAGATTCGATCTCTTTTCATCCATGGATGTAGACATATTCAAGGATGGACCTAGGTATAAAAGAGTGGGGACTCATGCCTCCACTCAGCTTGAAATTTTCTTTGATCTTATATATCAATTTGTCTTTTTTACATTTTGTATATGTAATTTTTGCCCTCATATAAATAAATTAGTAAATTTATAATTATAGAAAGTAAAATCTATTTTTTTAATATTACTTTCTAAAACACCCCACCGTCTCCATGTGATTTGGAGTCAATAGAATACCAAATTCTGTCAACATACTCAGAGCACTGAAGTCTTCTCCCACCTCTTTCTCTTCACTATTACGCTTTAGTGGTACTTCTCATATTTCTTAAGCTTTTTTTTCTTTTATTTAATCATTTGTTATTCAACCTATGAATATCATAAAGAATCGACTACGCAATTGTATGAGAGATAAATGATTGAATGACTGTTTAATTACATATATAAAGAGGAAGATGTTTGATATTATTGTTTTCTTGATAATGAAAAGATTATTCAGCGTTTTCAAAATATAAAAATGCGAAGAAAACAATTGTAAATTAATTTTTTATAATTTTGTATTAATATATTTTTTGATATATAAATATAATTATTAATTTTTTTATAATTCTGTATTGATAGCATTACTTTTATCCCCAATATTTAAAATTCTTGGATTCGTCACTGTACATATTGCGTCAAATCACGCTAAATTGTGCATAATTAATTATTTACAATATTTTTCTTAATTACTCGTATTTATGCTAATATGTAAAGAAGAGGATGAGATATTTTCCCAACAACATAGACCGTAGGATTGAGGAATGGAAAGTGGAAAATGGAAGGGTGAGAATGGGAAGAAAGGGAAAGGGTGAGGGTGAAAGGATTCATGGTGGTTGCTACAAAGAGCAGAGTTGATGTTCAATAACGAAGGCTTGTTGTTTTCTCTCTAAAAATGTGTTTCTCTCTTCTGTGAAATGCTTTGCTTGAATGGAATAGAAGTTGAGAAGCTTGGCTAATCCACTTGAGTGACTGAGTTCTAATGTGGTTCCCGGGTGGTTTGCAGATGAATTTCTCTGGCAGTGAAGATACAGATAAAGTAAGGATGGTGGTGATTGGTGGTTTTGTTTTTATATTGAAATTATATATTATTATTTTTTCAAGCAAATTTTTTTTTTGGTGCACCAAATATTTTTGTAAAATTTGAATAAGAATTTTTTAATGCACTACAAGAAATTTATGAATTAGCGACGGAATTTAGCGAGGGAAAAATTCCCTCGCAATTCCCTCTCTAATTAGCTATCAAATTGCGAGGGATAAGCGAGGCCAACACTTTCCCTCGCTAAAATTCAGAACAAAATCCAAACGTGGATGCAACCAGTAAATAGCGAAGCAATAGCGAGTAAATTGTTTCCTCGTTAAATTTAGCGAGGAAGTGAGAGAATATTTCCCTCGCAAAAATTAGCGAGGAATTGAGATGGAAGATGATAGCCTCGCTAAAATCAGCGAGGATTTGCGAGGTAATAGGTTCCTCGCTAAATTTAGCGAGGAAGTGAGATGGAATATTTCCTCGCAAAAATTAGCGAGGAATTGAGATGGAAGATGATAGCCTCGCTAAAATCAGGCGAGGATTTGCGATATAATAGTTTCCTCGCTAAATTCAGAGGCATAATTGCGAGGGATTAGCGACTGGATTAATTTCCCTCACAAAATTTAGAAATCCCGCCCACTCAGAAAAGGGCCAAAATGGCTCGTTTAGGTTACAGATCTCATTTCTCCTCCCCAAATCAAATCTCTTCCCCCCCAATGTACGTACGACCTTCGCCTCCACCACCCAAGCCCTTCCCCGGAGCTGAGCACGGCAGCCACACGACGCGAGTGAGTTCCCCTCCTTCTGCAGGTAAGCCCTTCCATCATTCTGCCTCCTTCTTCGTCTCCTTCTTCGTTTGTTCTGTTTTCAATGTTCTACTTATTGAGCTCAGTCATATTATTTTTATCTGTTTCTTTTTATTTTTTCTTTTAACAATTCTAACTTATTTTCTTGTTTCCTCCCTTTCAGAGTCCCAAAAATCTTCTCTGCTTGGACAGAGCTTCTTCCGAGGAAACATCTACTTCAGTAGATGCTAATGAGTTGTTCACAGATTTGAAGGAAAAGGCAAGAAGTTTATTAATTGGCTACTTTCAACAATTGGGTCATTACGTGATTTTTAAAATAATCAAAGGTAACGTTTTTTTTTAACTGTCAGATCTCTTAATTTTACGCACCTCTGTTGACTCCTTTTTTAATTTGTATTATATAATGTAGGTTGGTTTCTCTTTCGTCTTCATACTGATCACTGTGATTTGAATATATTTCATTTTAAATCGAATTTTTTGCAGAAAATGTATATAATGTCCTTGGCAATTATCATCTATCATCAATTTATGAATGGACAATTATATATTTTCATCCTTTGTATACCTTGTTTCTTCTGAGCGCCTTAGCTGCTGTGTTCTTGTTCTTCACTTAGGTTGCTCCATAGGAGATTTTGCTTCAATGCTAGAACCTCTTTTGAGAGGCGTAAAATTTTATGTCGTGACACTTGAACCTTAGTTAATATGCCAAATAAATTCACTGCTTTTGTCGATCATTAATTTGTGAATTCTTTTGTTTTGCCTAAGATCACATTCATCAATATTCAGTCGTTGATTTACAGTTTTACACTGTTGGATTTGATTCCTTTTATCCTAATTGTGACTTCTTAATCTAACTTATCATCCTTATGTGTGTTTGAATTAGCTTATTTTATATTTAAAATAGTTTATAATCAAAAGTTTCTTAAGAAAGTTTTTGAAAAATACACCATGAATACTTTACTACTTTAGAATCTAACACGTTTTGTTTTCTGCACATAAGTGGTGGTTGTGTATGTAAAAGCCTTCCTGAGATTGCATTGATATCAATGTTGTTGTATTGGTGTTTTGTTTTGTTTTCTTTTCTTCCTTCTAAAGTGAGTTTGTCTCTAAAGTGAGCAAGTAAGGATATATCTACCCTTAGATCATTAAGTGGGTTGAGATCTGTGTGCACTTTATCAAATAAAGGGTGGATACACTCTTATTTACTCACTTTAGAGAGAAACTCATTTTAGAGGTGCCTTTTCCCAAACACTTTTTTAAGATCAATTCTCAATACCACAACACAGAACAATAAATAAAAAATCCTAACTTTATGTGAATTAACGGAACGAAGAGACCTTAAGTTTCAGATCAAAATCAAAAAGAGGTGAGTAATAATGAAAGGAACAAAAAAGGGGGTGTCTCTTTGAGATGGATGAAAGTAGGTGGTTTGAGAAAAAGGCCCCAGCCCCTGAGATCCAATCGCAGCGGAAGAGAGATTTTGAAAGGGAAAGTGGGATAGTTTCGGATAA
The DNA here is from genome assembly GCA_029884595.1 of Ormosia semicastrata. Lineage (NCBI taxonomy): Eukaryota > Viridiplantae > Streptophyta > Magnoliopsida > Fabales > Fabaceae > Ormosia > Ormosia semicastrata. The sequence continues at coordinate 7,510,354 of JAQQTO010000021.1, read as the reverse complement.
AGGAAAGGGGGGGAATTGGGTCTAATTTCTAGGGTTTGGAGATTGAGATTTGAGAGAGTGAAAGAGGTGGTGCTGCTGCTGTTGATTCCACCATTGGTTTTGGTTGGTTGGATTTGTGTGTTCAATTCATTATTATTGCGTGCGTATGATGTTTGTTGCTGCTATGGTATTGGTATAGGGCTACTTAACCGTCTATCTCTCTATGTGAAGTTGTGAACTGAAGGTTTACTTTTATGGTTTACTAAATAACAATATGTGCAGCACGTTATTGTGTGAACTTGCAAGAGCAAACAGAAAACAGCCTTTATAATTTAAGATATTGTGATTGATTTTTCTACTAATCCTTTTTTTTTTGGTACATTCTACTAATCCTTTATTAATAAATCATTTGTTATAACCATTATAAGTTTTTGTTAAAATTTGTTACATACCTTAACTTTGAAATAAAATAAACTCTAACTTACTATGCTTAGACGTTATTTAAGCCGAAAGAATATCTGAAATAACATAAATTACATTTCTCTTTCTCTAACTTTTTTATTAAAACAAAAAGAAATTAGATAAAATGAATAAGTTGTGAAAATATTATATAGTCAAAATTAGTATGATGTATTACTTGATGTTACAGTTGGAATTTTTTTTTTGACATGTAATTCTCAAACTGTAAAAATGTACCCTTAGTTTCGATGATAAGTGACATATTACAAAATGGCATATTAAATCATATATGGATGTCCTTAATTTTATAAATTAAAAATTTTGACAAAGATTAATTTTGGTAGAAAGTTTACTAACTAATTAGCAAAGACTTTTTTTTTTTTTTGCTATAAACTAATCAGCAATGACTAATCCTAGTATCCTAGAGTGGTGTAAGAAGCAAGAGAGATGGAATTCACCGCGCACTTCGGTGATGAAGTGTGAGAAGGGCTAGGCAAAAATGTATTTTTAACATAAGTTAAGACATAATTAGAAGATGGGAATGCAACAATTTACCCTCTCACTAAGTTGAAAAGGGAAAAAAATTGTAGGAATATTTTTTTCTTGATGATGAAATATTAATATTGCATTCTTAATAACTGCAAACTACACGACTCGATCACAAAAGCTTTAATATCATGTTAAGAAATTTATAAAACTAATAAATCTTAAAAAAACTATGTTTAGGGGGAAGTTTAAAGTAATTTTTATTTCTAACATGCGTGATTGAATACATGTACTTCATTGATTTCAAGTGTGTTATTAGATATTCAGATACACTTATTTTCCAAACTCTCAAATGTTCATAATTATATTTAGGAATTTCAAATGGGTAAGGTGAAAGTTACGAATTCGTAGGTTTCAAACTAGCCCAACCTATAAAATGTGAGTTGTGTTTCTAAGCATTGGTATTTATCAATCCCAGAGCACTTCAACAGGCAGTGTTATATTTAAATATAACAAAATTTAACCAATTAAAAATACGTGTCATATGTATGTATCATATATGCCATACTTAATCATGATATGTGACCCAATAGGAGTGAAGTCCACCTTTTGTCATTGACATGTAATTTACCAAACACTATTTTGTCCTAACTTGGATCCACCTTTGTTTTAGTTAGCAAAGAAAATTAATGTTAAAAAATTGTCTTCCTCTGAAATTGAGTTTTCAATATTGTAACTCAAGTGCTCAGTTCATTTCCAACTGAGTACACAACTGCACCAAACCCGTTAAGAATCACATTAGCATCATCGCTGGTCTGCTCTTGAAAGGCATAAAGAATACCATTAATCAGAAGATCTTTTAATCAGGCATCTATATCAGATGCTCCCAAGTTAGTGACCACCTTCTCAATAGTTTTCATAACCATTCGTGGAAAGGTTCACTCTCATCTTTAAGATCCTCAACAATTCTCCCGACAATATCGGCAACGCCAACTTTGTTTGCCTTCTCTACGAGGTCTCCACAAGTTGCTTATAGTTTCTTCGATCCAAAGTCATCCTCCTAACCCAGACGTTCTGAAAAAATAAGGGAGAATATCATTTCTAATATAATAACTATGCACACCCTCAAGTAATTACACACTGCTTCACCATATTTAGAACAATTTTCTTCATTTCTTCCTCAGGCGACTGAAATTCACGAATCAAAATAATCATAACTTCCTTAGCATAGTAAGTACCATATAGGGCTTCCATCAACGGAATTGTAAAACCAATTGCCTTTAAGAAATGCTTTTGTCTCCTATCCCAGTACATTTAGGACTATCTAAATATGACATAAATTTTGGATGTTGAAAATAAAAGTCACGAATTTCTAGCGAATTATGTGTTAAGAATATTGGTTTGATTTAATTTTCCATGATTGTGCTTTAACATATGCTTAAAGTTTTATTTTGTTATTCGAGTAAAAGTTTAATTAAAACCTTAGTTTCCCGTTTGAGATTCTATATTAATGAGTACGCATACCTTTTCAAGGTACTGCTCATTGTATTGAATTTTGAATTGTCCAAGTGGGACAGTTTGGTAAGAAATTTTGTCTTCGCTTGGTTAATAGTTTTTCTTTAAATCTCATATGTTATATTTGTTGAAATTTCAGTCTGCAATATTTCTTTTTGTTCTCTGGGTGTATACTTAAACGCAGTAGATCTCACTGCGTTCAAGTCATGCACTTGGAGACCAATGAGAAATGCTGCCGAAATTTCGTGAAGTATAAAATATGAGATTTAAGGAATAACTATTAACCAAGTGTTGAAAATGTTTCTTATTGAATGGGATAGGGCCATACCATGTTAAGAAGGAGATAGGGATATAAGGATTGTGTTAATGTGCTAAATCAATTTCAGCAATGATGAGACCCGATCGAAGTTGGATGTCGCGAAGAATTGATCCTACTGGCTATGTAAGTGAAGAATTCAAGGATGGAGTTGATGATTTCATTAGGGTTGCTCAAGGAGACCCAACAGTTATTGATGCATTAAATCGCATCCTTTGTCCATGTGCTAGATGTAAGAATCGTGCTTGGAGGGAGGTATTTGGGGTAGAACAACATCTGTATAAGTACGGATTTGTAGATGGTTATGTAAATTGGATCATTCATGGTGAGGACAGATAGGGGGATAGCAGCTCAACATCCATTGTCCATGATGATGAAGTGCAGTGATGTTCACATATTTGATGCATTAATAAGCCTTCATTTTTAGTCATTTACACTCTCCTTGCACTTAATAAATTAAGTTTGGTTATGTTTTGTATGTTTTGAACTCAAAATAGATTTAATTAAATTTTTCAGCATGATTTACGTCTTACACTAATCTTGTATTTGGGTCATATCTTGGGCTGTAGGTGGATGTTTAAGGTGAATCTTATGTCGTTTTAAAGATAAAAGAGAGCTCTACAATCTTCATGAAGACATCAAAGACTCAATCACACGTTTGGATGGCTCAAATTGGCATTGAATCAAGAACTAATGAGTTGCTCCTGGCATAATGACCTTTGTGTACTGTTCATTACACTGCTCATAGTGAAAGTTGTATAATAGGCTGAAATTTTGATGGTTGATAGTTAAGACTCAAATATACAACTTTCATGTTGAACACTCTTCCCGATTCAGACTTCTTGGAGGTGATATTGGGCTTGGAAGTCAGAACAGAGGAGCTGCGACTGGGCCTGAGCAGTGTGCAGTAATTTGAATATATCTGGAGCTATAGAAATGATATTGGACTCAAACCAGAGCCATTTGAAAGCTAAGATTCAGAGCTACAATCTTCGTGAAGACCACTTGGCTCAAAAATGACGAATGCAATGACTTCAGAAGCTGCATGATTTCAGAGACAAAGAATCTCCAGAATTTTCTACTCACCAAAAAGTCATTCAACATTTTCCACCTTCTCCACCTTCTCCATCTACTCCACCAACCACCATGACTCAGCCTCCTTTGACATTTTGTATCTTTAACCCTCTATAAAAGGGAGGTTATGCAAATCATTGTAAGATGTAGAGCTTTTATGTAGAAGTGTTGTTATAATTAAAGTTTTAGTATTTCATTTTGGAGAATTCTCTTCTTCTCTTCCTCTCTTCCTCTCTCTTTGTTATTTTCATTTTTGTATGGTTCTTGAAGGTTATCCAATGGTGATGGCTATGGAGAGCTAAACTTCTTTAATCAATCCAAGAGATTGACAAGCTTGATGATTAATCTTGAGATCTTATTTTAATTGTTATACGTTCATCTATTAATCAAGTTTCTCTTTCTTTCTTCTCTTGTTTAAATTCGATTTAATGCTTAATTTGATTGGGATTTGCATATGTTAATTGCGTAATTATCATGTGCCAAGAGATGAATTCGAGAGAAATGTGTTTGATGAAATATTTAGCTTGGTTGAATCTTGGTTTTTAAGTTAATTTGGGTTTTGGATGGATGCTTAATTTGTCTAACCTTAATTAATTAAATTTTAAAGCGTTTCTAGTAGAAGATCCATGGATCATTGAGAGGCGTCTTGATGTGATCTAAGACCAAAGATTTGGTTGATAGTTGAACGGATTTATAAAGATCAAGGATGGATTAAAATCAAGATTTGTTAATTCTCTTGGATTGGTTGTTTTCTCAATCTTGTTTACTCATTTTAATTGTTCTTTGTTGTTTAATCTTGCAAAAATTTTCCCCCCTATTTATTAACCTCTTAATCTGACTTCATAATTAAAGTGATCTACGGGCTCGACCCGGTGTTACCTTATGCTACAAGTAGTTTTGGTAAATCGATTATAAATTGATTTAAATTTGGTAATCTCGACAATTGTTATGCAGCCTAGGAATCCATACGTGGATATGGTTATGGATGCCGCAGGTGATAGGTTAAATCCAGAAGCTCAAGATTTAGAAGAGGATCCAAATCCGTCAGCTGCGAAGTTTTATGATTTGCTCAGAGACGCTGACGAACCTTTATGGGATGGTTGCCACAAGCACACGAAATTGTCAACTGTAACTCAACTTTTGAACTTGAAGTCGGAGTTTAACATGAGTGAGAGTTGTTATGATAGAATGATTATCATAATTAAGAGCATGCTTCCAGAGCCTGAAAAGTTACCCGAAAACTTCTACAAATCAAAGAGAATGATTCGTGAGTTAGGATTAGGATATGAGAAGATAGATGCGTGTCTTAATCAGTGCATGTTGTATTATAAAAAATACAGTGACAAGAGACTCTACTCAGTTTGCTTAGTATGTGGACTCCCACGATTCAAACCGAAGGCGGGACGTTCATCGAATGAGAAGGATGTGCCGCATTCAGTGTTGCGATATTTTCCCATTATGCCAAGACTCCAACGTCTGTTTATGTCCAAAAACACTGCACAATATATGACTTGGCATGCAGATGGAGTGCGTCAAGATGAAACAGTGATCAGGCATCCAGCTGATGCTGAGGCTTGGAAACGATTTGATGATACCCATTCTACATTTGCGCTAGACGCTCGAAATGTTAGGCTTGGCCTGTGTACAGACGGTTTTAATCCATTCAGCGGTTCAGCTACACCATATTCATGTTGGCCTGTTTTTGTCACACCGTACAATCTACCTCCAAGTATGTGTATGAGAAGGGAATACATATTCCTCACTCTTGTAATTCCTGGACCAAAGTCACCAGGTAAAAGTTTAGATGTCTATCTTAGACCTCTAATTAATGATCTGAAGATATTGTGGGCTGATGGGGTGCAAACTTATGATGCCTGGAAGAAGCAAAATTTCGATATGAAAGCGGCTTTGTTGTGGACAATAAGTGACTTTCCAGCCTATGGAATGCTGTCTGGGTGGAGCACTCATGGAAAACTTTCTTGTCCACTTTGTATGAATCACAGTAAGTCATTTGTGTTGAAGCACGGTAGGAAATGTTGTTGGTTTGATTGTCATCGCCAATTTTTGCCTTTTGATCATCCATTTCGCCGTGATCGAAACTCTTTTAAGAGATCAACAGTTGAAAAATCCAATCCACCGCAACGGCTGAGTGGGACAGATGTCTTGAATAGAGTGACTCAACTTAAGGAAGTCATTTTCGGCTTGAATTCAGGTAAACAAAAACAAGATGGCTTTGGTATACACCACAATTGGGTGAAGAAGAGCATATTCTGGGAATTGCCTTATTGGTCCACTAATCTAATACGACATAATTTAGATGTTATGCATGTCGAGAAGAACGTGTTTGACAATATCTTCAACACTGTCATGGACATAAAGGGCAAGACAAAAGACAATGCAAATGCAAGAGAAGATTTGAAGATGGTATGCAAACGTCCTACCTTGGAGCTAATAGTTGAGAATGGCAAATGTAAAAAACCAAAGGCGACATATGTCTTGGATGCCAATCAAAGAAGGATGGTGTGTGAGTGGATAAAACAGTTGAAATTTCCTGATGGGTATGCGTCGAATATCGCACGTTGCATCAATGTAGACGACGGGAAGATATATGGAATGAAAAGTCACGATTGTCATGTTTTTATGCAAAGATTAATGCCTCTGGCATTTCGTGATATCTTGTCAAAACCTATATGGGGACCGTTAACAGAATTAAGCTTGTTCTTTAAAGAAGTTTGTGCAACTGAAATTCATTTCCACCATGGAGAATGCAGAGCTTTCTATCATTGAAACAATTTGCAAGTTAGAAAAGATTTTTCCTCCAGTATTCTTTGACGTGATGGAACATCTAGTCGTGCATCTCCCTTATGAAGCTAAGGTTGGAGGTCCAGTACATTACAGGATGTACCCTTTGAGAGGTGTATGCTGTACTTGAAAAGAAAGGTCCGAAATAAGGCGAAAGTTGAAGGATCTATTTGTGAAGCGTATATTTTAGAAGAAATTTCTAATTTTGCTTCCATGTATTTTGATCCCCACCTACAGACCAGGCGCACTCAAGTTCCTCGGAATGACGACGGTGGGGAAGATACAATTAATGAACGATTGTCTATTTTTAAACATCCATGTCATCTTATCAGGAGAGGTCGAAATAGATTCCTAACAGATGTGAAACTTCAGATTGTTGAGACATATGTGCTTGTAAATTGTGGAGAAGTAGAACCTTATCTCCAGTAAGTTTACTCTCTATCTAATGAATTTGTTACTAATGTGCTTAATTTATAGTTCCATATTAATTAATGTATTGATTAGACAATTCAAAGATTCGTTAAGGGGAACAGATCCCAATATCACTGATGATCAAATATTGGAAGCTCGAGATAAGGACTTTAGTAGGTGGCTAAAACATCTAGTGAGTCCTTTTATCCATAATTGTGATCTACCATATTAAATTCAACGTTCATTATGCTAGATGTTATAAAATTTCTACCGTCTATGTAATGATACAGGTTAATATAGGCCAAGTCGAGGATCAAATGATACGAGAGATAAGTTATGGTCCATCCAAGTCCGTGACTTCTTACTGTGGCTTAATAGTTAATGGGTACAGATTCCATACTAAGGTGTACGGACAAAATAAAGCTACTATGAATAGTGGCGTATGTGTTAGAGGTAGTATATATGGTGAGAATGACTTCGACTATTACGGCATCGTTGAAGATATATTGGAATTGTCATATGTAGGAAATCAGAACAGAGTATTTCTGATCAAATGTCATTGGTTTGACCCGATAAATGGAGTCAATGTTGATGAGAGATATGGGTTGGTTGACATCAAGCATAAATCAAGACTTCACTCAAATGAGCCATTCGTCTTAGCCGAACAAGCACAACAAGTGTACTATACAAGATATCCACAAAGCGGGAATAGAGCTAATGGTGAATGGTGGGCAGCTTGCAAGGTCAGAGCAAAACTCTTCGTGGCTGAGACATTGAATGACGAAGGTGATGAATTGAATGACCTAACTGCTACTGATTATTACCAAGCTGATGGATTCCTTGGAACACACAATCCTGTCATAGATGATGAAGCAGTCTCCTTGTTTGATGCACATGCCCAAATGGAAGAAGTGAACATACGTGATATACATTATCCAACGGACGTTCTATTTGATGATGAGTTCATTGATGATAATGAAAATAATGAAATTAATGAATTCTCAGATGAAGATGATGAATCTTTTGCTTCAGACTCAAGTAGTTAAAATTGAAGCTTGTTCAATAAATTTCGTTCATGGTATTTACACTGGAATATCATTATTCTCCAACGTCTGTTTTTATTGACATATAGTTTCTTAACTCATGTTTCATTATGTTTCCTTATGCAGATATTCATCATGACCATTCGAGGTAGAGGTGCTGGACGCGGTCGTGGGAGAGGCCGTAATGTTTCATCTGCCCATGATTCTCCACCACTACAGATTCTCAGCCCTCTCCAGGTATATACCTGTAGGATGTTTCATTTTAATTATTGTTAACTCGTGGTTTATATAAATGTAATATACATGTATTTTGTTGTTTATGTATAATTATGTTAGGTGCAACTTCAGCTATTGGCCCATCGACCAGTGCAGGCCTACCAGTGTCTAGTCCATTGACCATTGGAGGCGCATCGCCATCTTGTCCCACCCTTTATTGACCCAACAATTTCTATGCCACCTCCTGCTGACCCACCCACTAGCGGCCCGAATGTGGTGCCTTCATGTGGAGAATCCAACGTAGAAACAGATAGCATGGAACTTATATATGTGGCGCTGTCCCTGAACCATAAGTAATAATGATATCTCACCTTTTATTACATATATTTACTTTTAGATTACCAACATTACCTTCTTGTCCTTACAGGAGGAGGTTTCTCCCGTCGAGGGTGACACGTGACATTATGTACAATGTCATGACACGGATGCCTGTTCCGGCTAGTACGTGGCGAGGTTATCCAGCTGAGATGAAGGAAATACTATTTACCGACTTTATGGTAAGTAAATGTATTTATAGAATTATATATTATACGCTTATTGAAAAATTAATATACATACATATCATTTGTGTAGGCTAAGCATCGGTTCACATCTGATGCTGATCGCGGCATGGCGAGAACTGTTTGGGAACGGACTATCTTGGACCGTTATCCAGACCATTTGAACAAAGCACGAGATAAGGCCTTTGAGAAGGCAAATTCAGACAACTTGGCTGATGTTAAGGGCCATGGGCCCAGAGGAATGAGGACAGAAGTGTGGGATGGCCTGGTCGACATTTGGCTGACAGATAAATGGATGACAAGGTCTGCAGCTGCCCGGAGGAACAGGGCAGCCATGCCTGATGCCTTGAAGCATACTGGCGGGTCGATAAGTTTTGGTGAACACAAGAGCAAGATGGTAATATAACTTCCTCATTTAAAGTTTTAATGATAAGCATTTGTGTATTAACATGTTGTAATTACTTAAGTTATTTGTCTATCTTGAGTATGACATAGTATTTTAGAGGGATTGCCTTACTTTTGATATGTGTTTATTATATAATATTCTTCCATATGGGATTACAGGAGGCAGAGGTAAAGCATCCTATTTCTTACAGAGATCTCGTATGCTAAAGTTCATAAGAAGAAAGACGGAAGCTATGTTTCTGAGCGCTCGAGGAATTTCATTGTAGGTGTCTTGTTCTTATTCAAAAGTCATATATATTTTAGTTTATTTTTTTTTTGTTAATATTTTTCTTGTTTTGTTATTTTCAGGAGTCATATGACACCGCAATGACAGAAAAATATGGAGAAAACTCTTCCTCTCACCCTATGATTGACCCGGATGTCTGGTTGGATGCGGCGGGTCCCAACAAGAAGGGACGTGTGCATGGCATAGGTAACAGCTTGCACATTGGTAATAACACTATGCAAGCTTCAGCCTCCTCAGTTGCGTGGTCCTTCCCGCTCTACACCATTGACACAGGACATATCTGAAGCCAAATACAACAAAGTGGCGCGGCCGATGAGTTCGTTTGTCCAGAGTCAACTTGTCCCTATGTTGGCGCCCTTCCAATCATTCCTATCTACAATCGGATCAACAAATGTTGCTCCACAACCACCATCGCAAGCTTTAGGCAGGGAGGGTAGAGAGGAAGAAGAAGAAGAGGAAGACGACGACTTAGACTGATTACCATTTTTCTTATTGTTTACTTTGTATAACTTTCAACTATATTGATTGATTATTTGTATAATAATTTTTCACTATATTATTACATTATCTGTACAAGTTTTTTTTATAGCAGTTTACAATTATTTGATTGTTTGGTGTTGCTGTTTGTTTCTGTTTGCTGTGGTTTGAAATGCAGGTTTTGGGAAAGTAATAATACATATAGGTTATTTAAAAAAAACCTAATTACCGAGGGATTAGCGACGGATTAGCGATATAATAGCGACGAATATAACTAGCGAGAGAATAGCGAGGTATTAGCGAGGGAAATATACCACTATGGTATATAATATTAGAGAGGGATTAGCGATGGTTTGGCGAGGGAAAGTAGCGAGGGAATAGCGAGGAACTAGAGAGGGAAATTTAGAGAGGGAATAGCGAGGGAACAGAGATGGAAATTTACGCATATGGTATATCAGTTTAGAGAGAGAGTAGCGAGGGTTTAGCGAGGGAAATTAGCGAGGTAACAGCGAGGAAATAGAGAGGGAAATTTTAGAGAGGGAATAGCGAGGCAATAGCGAGGGAAGTTTACAGCGAGTCAATAGCGAGGGAAGTTCCCTCGCAGAATATCGACGGAATAATGTAGTACATTACCGAGGGATTAGAGAGCAGTTAGCCAGAGAAATGATTTATCTTGAGACGGATTAGAGAGGGAATTCATTCCCTCGCTAATTAATGAAAAAAAAGCGACTAACTTATCCATCGCTAATCCCTCTCTAATCTCTCGCTAATTTAATTAGCGAGGGATTAGAGAGGGATTAGTGAGGGAAATTTTCCTCTTTAATTTCCTGGTTTCTTGTAGTGATGATTGAGTTGGCTTGTAAGACTCAATTTAATGAGTTTTCGTTTTATTATTGGATGTATACGAAAGTGATGTGTTAGAATTATGTCTAAGCAAGAGTTCCTCCTTTATCACAGCCAGTTTTTTTTTTTTTTTGGCTAATAATAATAACTTGTGAGCCGTGTTCTCTTATCATGGTATGGTCTATATCATAGAACTATAATTATAAGACATCTCAGGTAAGGTGTAAATGAAGAACATCTGTTTTCTTTTTTTTTTTTCTTGTTTCTTTATTTAAATTTTATTATGTAAAAATAAATTAAAATAATATATATATATATAATTAAATTTAAGACACATAATAAAATTTAAGAAAAAAAATAGATGATCTTCATCTCTGATCCATTTGAATAAGATATGTTCAAATCCCAATATTACAAACTTCCAATAAGAAGTACTAATTTATTTAAGAGATTGGGGCCATTTGAACTGACACATATGATAGAGAAACCATTCTATGATTCTATCTACAATACATGAGGCATTAATGGGTTGCGTATCTGATGCAGCCATTCACAAAGACATGTGCAGCCACTGTAATGTGTGGTTGTGTAAAAAACATTCACAGACAAGATATCAGTGATTACAGGACTGGCATTTCGAGGAAACAGGAAAACAAGTTTGTGACAATATTCTAGTTCCCTATCATATCACATTTATTCAAGTTGGAAGTCATGCATATGTTGATAACTATAGAAAAATGATGATATCATATTATTTTTTATATTATTTTTTAATAATTATGATTAAGTGTAAAAAGTGTTGATACGTAAATATTAATTTTAATAATATAAAAAATAATATAAAAATAATGTAAAAAAAGTGTATTAAAAAAATGAGGATAAACTATGTATACTATTGATTCAGCCCGAAAACAATTGTTCTCACTTCTCATAGTAACCTCATCATCGCAGATGGCAACTTATATAGAAGCTTTTATACATTTACTAAGTCTTTATCTAGGAGGAGTGAGATGATCTGCATATTTGCTTGTACGCAATTTACTTTATGCTTTTATCAATATTCTTTGGTTATGTACATAAATTATATTATTAGAAAAGTAAAATATATACCTAAATAATATATATAAAGAACTACTATTAATTAATTTGACAAGTGTTACGACAGTATCACAGAAGATATTCCAAAAATAAAGTGTTTATGTTTCTTTATTGATTGAAGATTAAAGAAGGACACATGATTATGAAATTGGTCAACTCTATTATATATTAAATACTAAAACTTTTCATTAATCAAGTGTCATTATTGGTAAGATCTCTTGCTTATTTACTAACAACAGAATCGACACGCTTTTCTAAGGTATGTTTGGTATTGTTAATATCAACCTTAATTTAAAAATGTTGGTAATGGAAATATGGTAATCAATGGTATAGTATGTACAATGCAACAGGACTTGTGTTTTACAGGGATATATGCAATTACAAATGGTGCTGCAGGTGGCGTACAATTTAATAATAAATATGTTAAAGTCTACCAATAACATTGAGCCTACTAATAAGCAAATCACACTGACAGTGAGAAGATCAAAATACGAACTTTAAAAAATATAATTATTGGAGAAAAACTTGCATAGAGGAATACCCTGGTCAAATAACAAATTATTTTTTTTAATGCAAGTCTTAAATTTAAATTTGGGAGAGTTTATATAAATTATGTAAAGTAAATTACGTAATTAATTTAGTTTACACACAAATTGTATAAACTAAATTTACATAAGAATTTCTCCAAATTTTGTAAATGTTCTTATTTATGTAATTTATAGGATTTATCCCCTTTTAATTAAAAAATTTAATAATCCATGGTATAGTATGTAGTACAATGCAACAGGACTTGTGTTGTACAGGGATATATGCAATTACAAATGGTGCTGCGGGTGGCGTACAATTTAATAATAAATATGTTAAAGTCTACCAATAACATTGAGCCTACTAATAAGCAAATCACACTGACAGTGAGAAGATCAAAATACGAACTTTAAAAAATATAATTATTGGAGAAAAACTTGCATAGAGGAATACCCTGGTCAAATAACAATTTTTTTTAATGAAAGTCTTAAATTTAAATTTGGGAGAGTTTATATAAATTATGTAAAGTAAATTAAGTAATTAATTTAGTTTACACACAAATTGTATAAACTAAATTTACATAAGAATTTCTCCAAATTTTGTAAATGTTCTTATTTATGTAATTTCTAGGATTTATCCCCTTTTAATTCAAAAATTTAATAATCTTTTAACAAGGTAATATTACCAATTAAATGTGGTGGAGTCTCTCTTTTGTTGTGTTATCTCTTTGTGGTGCTTTGAATTTTTGGACGTTTCTTTAACAGGAGACTGTCATCCTTATTGTTTTTTTTTTATCAGTTGTCATCCTTATTGTTTAGTGCCCTCTTTGTTTTCTATTTTATTTTTCTTGATTTTATAGTTCTTTTTCTAATAAAATTATTTATATCTTTTTAAATCTTATCCTTATAATAGGTTTAAAAAGTTTAGTTTTGAGTTTTTTAAATTTAGCTTATATTATGATAAATCTAAAATTTTTATATTTTAATTTTTTAAATTAAATTCATGGTTTAACCTTATAAAATAATAACACCTTCAAATCTATTGGTAGCTAACCATTCAATTTTTTTGTTACTTCAGATATATATTATCTCTTATCTGTCGGTGGTTTCTTTTCTTCTCGGTATATAGCTCAATCACACGTCACAATAACGTTCCCAGAATATGCAATAGTGTACCAAATTAATAACATTATATGGTAGACTCTATTTTGTGGTATAATAGTCATTCACCTTAGTTGACGTAGTACATGAACGTTTTTTTTTTTTTTTGAAATAACAAATGTGATAACTGATGTAAAAATTAATAAAATTAAAAATTGAATAGATTGCCGGTTTTTATTTTCACTAGTTAGTTTATTATTTTTATTTTGCTGGCTATGTCTATTTTGTCATTTTGTATTTCTTCGAGCGGTTCGATAGTAACATTTGATGTGGGCTTTTTTTTTTTAACTGCATTTGACTTGGGGTTTTATATTCTTTTTTCTGATATATGAAAATTATAACACGTAATAGCGATGCGTTGTCAACTTATATTTTATCCTTTTTAAGACAAAAATAAAGACCATTTAGTGGTTAAAATATTTTAATAATATGCATACTTACTTAAATAACTCTAATGGAATACTTAAAAATCACAAAAAAATAACAGAATACATAATGATATAACTCATCTAAATAGTAACTTAACTTTTATGATCAAAAGTAGTAAGTTAACTTCTACAACGGTTTTAAAAGGCGACAATTTATCCCCTTAAGCTTTAGTCTATTAACACAAAAATTCTCTGCACTTTTTCCTTCAATAGTATGCATTATAGTCATGAAGACAACTTTGTAACTTTATATATCTGTCGATACTCATCTATTTATAATATAGTTTTATGTAAATCTTTCTTACAAGCAATAAACTGAAGTGAATATTTTGGTAAAATATTTACACGTATGACTTCAAATATGATGGGAGAATTAAAGTTAAAGATTGAGAGAAGAATAGTTGAAATATAAAATATTTATCCAATTATCCTGTTTCTGTGTTTCACTTGACCTACAACACAAAACTTGAGTTATATCCGGTTCTCTTGGTAATACAAGTAAATTTTCAGATAATAGGTTAATTATATTATTTATATATTATTATTAAAGAGATAAATACATGCCAAAGTTTGATTGGGCATAGTGATGTATATTTTAGGTGGCAATGTTTAACTGGATAAATGACATAATTAATTATTGAATTTTTAAAATGATACATGAGACCGAATATTATGTCACTTATGACATTCGAAGAAAATTTAATTGGCTATATATTCAATTTTAATGTTGTCTTTTTTGACATATGACACTATATAATTGGTGTAAAAATATGAGGTGGCAAGTTTAGATGGGCTAAAAATCTCGGTGCATGTTTAGGTTTTAGTCGAATTAATTTTAAAATAATTGGTGTTTGAAAAAATTGATTTTAAAAGGATATTAAAAGAATGAATTTACGTTTAAGAATGATATTTCCAAAAGAAAAACGTTACATAGTGTTTACTTGAAATTTTATCCACGGACAAATTTGATTCCTGTTATCATTTTTCATTTTGAGAAGGAAAAAATTTATTCATTTTAAGGACTCTTAAGTATTTAATAATTTGTGAATTGTTAAAATATTAGAAATAATTTTCGACTTAAAGTTATAAGTACATAACTTTGATTAAACAGCAGTAAAGAGCAATGTTTGATAATCGGAAGAAATAAAGCTCGATTAAAAAACATACAAGGAATGCTATAAAGAATAATAAATGAAATGAAAACAATAAACAATGTAATGTAAATTGTAATAGAAATGAATAAGTAAAATAAAGAATAAAATTTAGGTAAAGTTATTTAAGTGATTGTGGTGTTATTTTTTAATAAAAATATAATGTCTTTTATTTTTTTGTCACTTCATTATCTTTTTTGAAATTTTTATTGATAAGCTATAAAAAAAATATATACATATCATTGTTTTTATTGGAGACAAGTATCATAAACACCTAAAGAACTTTATCTAAATTTTGTTTAAAATAAAAGCAATACAAATATGTAAAGAATAATCAAGTAAAAACTTGACTAAAATGTAAATGAAAGCAAATAAACAAAAGCAATTAAAATGCAGAAAGTTAAACTTGCAAAAAAAGATAAATAAAGCAAGTAAAGAAATCAAGTGATCTTGAGAACCACTCAATCAAAAGATGAAAAGAATTTGTAAGAAATATAAATGAATTGCTTTAAACTTATATTGAATTATAAATTTTGCATAAATAAAATAAAGTAGAAGACATATTTGACTGATCTTTTATTATTTATGTGCGTTAAAGTAACTTTTAGATGTGTGCAAGTATTTTCAACTAACTTAAATACTTTCACCCTTTTTAATATTTATAAATAAAAATAATAACTGTTATTCTGACAAGATGATGACATGTGTCTCTGAAAACAAAAATAATTTCTTAAACTAACAATAATGATGGTTTTGTTTTAACATTACATACCCAACTGATAATAATTCCCTAAATTCAAACTCAAATTACAATATTTGAATTTGAATTTGAATTTGAATTTTGAACCTATAACTATTTTGAAGACCCTGTAACTTCGAGACTCTTCTGTAATTTAGAATTTTTGCTTAAGCGTTAGTTGCTTCAATTCTTCCTTCAATCTTCAAATAGTTTGTCTCTTTGATTTTCACCTAATTGAAGTATATGGATTTTATCAAAGGTCTGGTTATCTATACATTTCTTCAAATTTGATAACAACTTCATTCTCTATGCTTTGGGCTCTTAGCAGAAACTCCAACTTTTGATTCATCCTTCTGTTAAACTGAAATCTGAGCCAATCTATCGCTTGATTTATTAAATGAAAACTACTAACATTTTATCTGGATCGAAAAGTTTATTTTATACTAACACATACCTAGCTCAGATCACATTTGCCCAGATTTAGCCTGATAATGTAACAAAGTTTTATTTTAGTTTTCTCATAAGGGAAGAGAGATGATGGAGTTATGGACTACATAAGCTTGTGATATTCGAATCTTCTTCTTTTTTATTTTAATTTCTCATAGCCAATTGTTTAAGTGAAATTTTTTTTAATAATATTATTTTTATATACATTAATATTAAAATTAAATTCAAAATTATATAACTACATACTTAAAAGACTTGATCTCATTTTACTCACATCAACACACGTTAGTTTTAGCTCTTCGATTCTAAAAATCTGAATAAAAATTGCCAAATCTGACGACTGGATTTTGCAGCTGCCATTTTTGGCCACAAACACCACTTCTCTTCTATCTTTGACCCCCTCCTAGATGCCCCCCTCAACCTAGATTGGACCACTCTTACCACATTCTTAGCACCACCACTGGACACTTCTGTTGGCACCTCCACCGGCCACCCTTTGTGTTGAATTTCATGGTTGCAGAGAATAGAGGGAGAAGAGGGAGATGAGAGAAAATGGATAAATTTGTATATTGATAAAATGAAGATGCTAAAAAATACAATAGGTAAACTTGGCTTATATAGCCAACTAATTCAAATAAACTAACTAATCATTAAAACTAATTCTAACAAACTCTAACTAATTCTAACTATTTTAATAGGGATTTGGAAGGTGTACTTACACTTCCATTTTTTTTTATTTTGCTTACAAATGCAATAAAGAGTGCTTAACCACCATATAAGGCCTCCAAATGCTTAACTACCATACAAGTAAAATCAATCCGTAACAAAGGGCAAAAGCTTAACCATTAAGCGAACAACTCAAGGCTTAACCACTTAAAAAGCAAGAACATTCATCAATGCTTAACCACCACCATGGGCGGTTTACACCAACAAAAATATCAATGCTTAACCATTCATAAACATCAACACTTAACCATCATGAATGTTAAAATTACAATAACAAAAATCAAAGAAGCAAAACACCAAACTTTTGGTGTATACAAACATCGCATAATCAAGGTCGTACACAAGCCATAATCGAAAAAAACAACATTCCCGGCCTCGAAGAACGGTAAGATCCATTAATCAAAAAGATCCAAAAAAAAATAGATCACCATAGATCCGCGGAGAAGCTATAGATCACCATAGATCGACAAACTTTCGGAACACATTGGGGTGTTTTAAAGAGCCCTATGCTCACATCCCAAAATCAAACCCAAATCAAAGCAAAATCTTGATAAAACCCTAGAACTCGCAATTATTTCGAAACAGAGAAGAAGACTCAACAAGGAAAGATTGAAGAATAAAGAAAGGGTTACGAGAAAGTGTAAAGAGAAGAAAATAAACTAAGAAAGGGAAAAAGGAAAAGAAAATCATTGTGTATTCAAGGTGGGTGGAATGACTAATACCATGTTGAATTTTATGGTTGCAGAGAATAGAGGGAGAAGAGGGAGATGAGAGAAAATAGATAAATTTGTATATTGATAAAATGAAGATGCTAAAAAATACAATAGGTAAATTTGACTTATATAGCCAACTAATCCAAATAAATTAACTAATCATTAAAACTAATTCTAACAAACTCTAACTAATTCTAACTATTTTAACACTTTGTGTCACCACCAAGCCATTAATTATCATAGTCTATTTATTAAATTAGAAGATTTTATAATTCATTATTTCTGTTTGCAAATAAAGTTCAAGGGCATTTGGATGTACTTTTCCATTTTTTTTTATTTTGCTTGAGAAAACATATAATAGAGTTGGCCTACTATCCTAGCTCTCTAGGTCTGAATCCGTAGCACTGCTCTTTCAAAAGTTAATTAAAAAGGATTTATTTTGTTTGGATGTGGTGTACATTAAAATCACTTTAAATGTTAAAATTATAAATAAAAAAATACTACTTTCGTCTCATAATAATTGTCTTTTACAAAAAAATTTTATTTGTCTTAAATTATCTATTATTTAAAAATATCAAAAAATTACAATTATTTAATTTTTTAACTATACACTCTATTATTTTTTTATATTTAGAGTTATTTAATTTTTATTTTTAATCCTTATGTAAAATCTTTAAAAAGGCAATTATAAAGAGACGAGGGGAGTAAAAAAGTATTGGTCTAGTAACACAAAAATTATCATTGTGTCCTAAGGATAATATGGTAAGTTTATAGTAATAGTGAGTTGAGTTTATTTTTTCGATCGGAAAAGCTAGCCCATATATACTACAAGTAAAATTGATTCTGTGAAATACAAGGTGTGGTTCGGTTCACTAATTCAATTTTTATGTAAGCCAATTTCATTTAGTGTAAGGGTTCGAATCCCATTAGCAGTACCTCATGGCCAAAGTAACCCAAGCGAGCATAAATTCCACACCTCAAACCCTAAATTCGAAAGAGATAAAGACACCTCATAGTTTTTACAACTCCAATTTTTTTATATTATTTTTTTATATCACCTTTTATATTAGTTAATTAAATATAAATTTATGATTAATCATATATATAAGTTATTTAATTGATATCTTGTTAACTAATTAATACATATGATTATCGTTAACTAATCAAAACATGTGATTAATTAAGAATTTATACTTCATTAATCAATGTCAAAAGTGTATAAAAATAAGTGGTGAGATAAATTATTTTTGTAGTTTTTAAAAAGATTTTGCGATTGTGTAAAATTAATTCCATTGCAAGCCAAATAAGTGCATTTATGTGCAAAATGATGTGAGAAGAATAACTGAGTGTTTGACACTTCTAAATTGTAAAACAAAATATGTAAGAAGCATAAATATGATATATGAATATGACATGATACGGAAAAAATTTAAAACATAATTAAAAAATATAGATGAAAAGTATATAAAATAATCAAAGTTTTCAATACGATAAGTATTAGATATTAGTACAATAACTATTTTGAAGCATCGATACTATATACCAAAACTCCATTAATTGCTTAGAAATTATTTTTCATTTTATTGGTGAAAATACCTTAATTTGTTTTTGGCACATTTAATTGTTGATGTAATTTTTGGTCAAAAATAATAGTTAAATAAAACCCTCTTTAAAATAGCAAGTTCAATATTCAAACTCCTTTCATTGTACTCCTGATATGGTAAGTAAAAGCTACCTTAATTTGTTGTGATCTTTTCTTGTTTACTAACTAGTTGTGAAACTAAAAGGTGTGGAAATAATAGAATTAGAAAGAAAATGAAGAAATATAGAGTTATTTGTTTATTTTCAAATAATATTCATTATAATTAATGTATGTTTACTTAATAATAAGTAGTTGTACAGAAATTAAGATGAGAGAGAAAATTTTATCAGAAAATGAGGAAAGTTAAGCCCAAAATTATTTATTATTATCAAGAAGTATTTATTATAATTTAATTTTTTTGGTTATTATTATAATTCAATTTTTTATTAATCTTTTTTTGTTTGACTGGATTTATTAATCTTATTTGGAAGCATATAAATAAAGTAAGAATAACGTTGGGACTTTTTAAACAAAAAGTAAATATGAGTGTTTTCTCTCTATTAATATAGAAATGCGATGAGGTGTAACTGATTCAAATGTTTTTTTTTTTAAATTTATTTGATATGTCTTTTGACTGAAAAACCGGAGGAGTGTGCCACATCATTCTTATTCCTAAGGTATTTGTTGCGAAGACTTCCCATTTGTGGCAATGTCTAAAAAAGTTAATATCACAATAATATTTTATATAGAGATATCTTGATTAAAGATAAAAAACAATTAAAAAATAAATTTTCAAATATTTATATAAAACTGTAATTATAATGTGTGAGAAAAGTAAAATTGAAATTGAAGAGTGTTTGAAAACAGTTACAACTCTATAATAAGAAGTATTTACTATTTTATTTTTATATATTAAGTTAATTAAATAATAATAATAACACTTTGAGAAAAGTAAAATTGTCACTATAAATAAATATATGTATATAATAGTATAGAAATATAACAGTATTGTCACTATAAATAAATATGTATATAATAGTATAGATATAGATAAATATTAGGTTTGTGATATAAATTACAACAATGCAACTTGCAAACATTTACATACATATCATATCATCTCCAAAGTTTTTATTATTTGATTATAATTGAGTTGAGCTCACCTCATTTTGTGTATGCTTACACTCCAATTTTGTCACATAAGCAGATATTAAAGGATGTAAATGCAAGTGATGAGGTTATAGTATTTTCTATAAATTATAATTAGTTGCTATTTGAGAGGTGATTAGCTTGTTAGTTAATGTCAAAAACTTGTATAAATAGGACTTATATAATCAAAATAAAGATTACGTTAAATATTTTGAACACGTTGAAACTACAATTTTTTTTTTATAGATTTCTTAATTTTTTTATGTAATTATTAGACTTTTAACATGTTCACTGTTTTTTTTTACACCTGAACGCATTCATTGGTTATATTAACGTGTTCAATTTTTTAGTTAAAAATTATATATTTTTATTGTTTTATGTACTGTATTTATTTTTATTATTTTATTTATTGAATAAATTCATAATTATTATATATTTTAATATATTTTATATAAAAATAATTATTAAAAATTAATAAGTAGAATTAATAATAATATTAGATTATCTCTCTTCATTAAAATTGAAGTCAAGTACTCACTTTTTTCATTAAAACTACCTTTCACTATTTTTTTCATTAAATGAATTAATTTGTACCCTTAGATCAAAATAAAATTAAAAGTCAAATCTTATTATAAAAGTTTGAATGATTAAAATACTAATAAATTTAAGTTGTTTTAAAAGGAAACATGTAAATTTTTTTGTCCAAAACAAAATGTGAAAATACTAACCTTCACATGAAGATGTATAAGTTGACAATCTCGATCCAAACTATTTAGTGTGAGACTAATTCTCACTCGTGGTAGTGAGACAACCCCTCTCCATAAAGTGTTATAAAATAGTATTAGAATCACTAACATTGTACATAAAGCTGGTTTCATTGAGAGTTTAATTTACTTATCACTTGAGTTACACCATTGTGATACTAAGAGTCTAAAATAATGAATAAGAAAATTAAGTTGAGAAATAAGATTGAAAATCTTATTGGACTAAAGAATAATTAAGTTCTCTAAACTTGGCCCTTCCGTCCACTAAGTTTGTAATTGTATCATAATGACATATATAAAAACTAAATCGGATGTTAACGTTGCTAATTAACTTGGATCATCCTGTGTCCCCTGGTTTGTCTCTGCAGTAAAGCAGTTGAGTGTTTAGTGTTCCATTCCTTTCCATGGCCCGTTAACGTTTTCTCTGTCTGGGCTTGATGATGTCTGGTTTCGTAGCACTACTGTTTACTTCTTTCAGTTTTAGAGACAAATCTCCTACATTTGCATACGTGGAAGAATTATAATGTAAATGTACAAAAAACAAAACAGACGCAATTATAATATGAAAATTGTATAAATATAAAATGATGTGAATGTAAGTATGAATCACTAACATTATAATTTTTTTTAGCATTTGGCAGTTACTTACCTTCCACTTCAGTTTCAGTTTGCTTTGTGTTTTTTTTTTTTCCTTAGCCGCATTTAATTAGTAGCATGCAATATCTGCTATTCAAAACCAACTTTGTCCCTCTCTCTCTCACATCTCAAATTTTTGTTTTTGTATTTTTAAAAAAATAGTTAATCTATTCCCTCTCTCTTAGAACATTCATTCCATTGCCTTCTCCCTCCTCCTTTTTCATGCATAACGCACACATTTCTCTCTCCTCTTTTCTCTCACTCCTTTCCACTCTTTCTTCAAAATCAGGACCAGCCTTTCGTTTTGTTTGTTTCTGGTGCATTGGCCTATGCAACCCTCTTGTCTCGCTTATACGAGTGAGTGTCACGTGTAATTGATCAGCTGAAAACCACAGAGCAGTGAGTGACACTGCCAATGCTGAATATATAACTGCACTTCTCACGTTCATTGGACACACCCATTTCTGATATTCACTCACCACTGCTTAACATAGCTTCCAATTTTCGCAGTTCTCTCTCTTCTTGACGCAAATTCTCTCTGGTGATGCTTTTTCTAGCTTTGCATGTCTTTTTTATCATCTGGGTCTAAGCCATTTTTTCATGATCAAAATGTTCCAATCCCCATTTCACCATGTGGGGTTTGTTCATTTTTTGTTTTCATGATCAATGGCTCTAGGTTGGTTCTGGAATGGTTCTATTCTACAATTCTGGGCCTTTACCAAATTTTGTTAATTTTGGTGGCTTGTTTTTGCATTTGGAGTTTTTGATATCTATGTGTGTCTGTGTCGTTTCTGTTATTTGGATCACTTTCCCATTCTTTCTTTTTTTTCTATTTGAATTTTGTGCTTATATATGTCGACCATTTAGGGGTCTGAAGTAACTGAAGATATGGCAAGTCCTCAGGGTGTTAAGGTTGGAGAATGGAATGTGGGAAAATCCAAGGGAAGAAACAACAACGATGTCGAAGGTGAAGGTGGTTCAAGATTTTGGATGAAAGTGAGGTTTTTTGTAAGTTGCATGGCTTTGTGGTCCAAAGCAGAACACTCCTCGAGTGGCAAGAGCAAAGAAGGTGGTACTCTAACCTTGTTCCACCATTCTTGTTAGAGTTTACGTCATTTTATAATTTTAATTAAAATTTTACTCTTTTTTTTAATAAAAACTTACATGGAATTGTTTGATACATTCGACTCGTATTGTATAGTATATGTAAGAAGGTGGCATGCTCGTCTTGTTCCCTCAAAAAATCAATTTCTTTCTGGATCTTCCCTTCTCCTTGTCTTCAATCGTGCCACCCAGTAAAATGAAAAATTCTTGAACAAAATTCAGCTTCAATCCTTACCTCTAACTTCATTTAATCTCCTTCCATTTTTTAATTTTAATTTCATTTAATTGACTTAATAAACACATAAAAAGATATTAAATAGAGTTGAAGACAAAGATTGAAATCAAATATTAGAGCCAAATTTTGTTCAAAATTCTTACATCCTTTCTTAGTAGGAATCTCCGCCATGCATTGATTTCGTTTTTACTCTCTTCTCTCTCCTTTTCACCCCTAAAAGCAATGGCTGAGAAGAAACACTTAGTAAAATACTTCAACAAAGCTAAAAAAAAAAAAATTATTGCAATTAAGAGCGATGGGACATTCAAAGAGAAAGGTGCAGTCTTTTTTTTTTTAAAAAAAAATTTCTTAATTTACATAGTTTTATTAAAGCGACAAAGTGTGAATTATAAATAAATATATGAATAAAAGTAGTGTTACATGATAAATAAAAAATGGACAAATGAGAATTTTATAAGTAAAATGACGTATAAACCTATAATTTTAAAGTTTTAATTTGAGACGTGACGTGCCCATAATTCCCCAGTGTTTTGGACTTCCGTGTTGCAGTTGATGGTGTGGTCAGGACAAGTACTTTCTTCCTAACAGAAACAGGGAGAGAGAACATAAATCATTTTCTACGGTAAAGGTTGTACTCTGTTGTTTCTTAGCCACCAAGATTAATTTTCGTCTTTAGAGCCACATTTCTGGATTTCAAGCACTAAACACCAGTACAAATGGTACATATAGCTTGATTTCAACCCAGAAAGTTACTGGTAGAACTAATAAATGAAACTGAGAGGTGCCTTTATTTGGGGTTATCAAATGTAATTTTATAAATACTTCAATGGATGATCTAACTAGAAAGTGGTATCAGAATATTTTCTCAGAAATTTTGCCTTATGCTCTCATTTAATGTCAAGTTTAGCACAGGATGCCGCTTTAAATTTTCCCTCCTTTAATTATATTTAGCAGCTATTCTTCCTATGGCTGCTAGTGAGCTGATTTAATCTTTCAAATTGATTTTTGTCTGGTCATAAATGTGCTTCTAGTAATGCCCTTCATCAGATATTCATAATTCTGTATTTCTTTATGAAGTACTTTAGATTGATTTATGGTAGTCTGATTGACCCTTCATGGTTTAAAGTTGCAAATTGAGTTATGTCACCTTGGCAAATATACAGTTTAATTTATTCACATGTGCAAGAGAGAAGAAAGGCTTGTGGTTGAAGAATATGTTCTAGTCATGACCTATGTGCTTCCTTGTGTAGGGTATTGGATAATTTTCTGTAGTGTGCATAAACACAACGTAAAAAAACATGTAAGTAAGAATATGCATGTTTCTACTTATACAACAATAACATTTGGCATAGCCTTACCTTCTAGAAATTTGCTTGTCAACCTGATAATATAATCATGGAATTGATCACGGTGTCCATTTAATGCAACAAAAATGGCATTACATGTAATTGAACTTACCTTCTTCTTTTTTTATGACGACCTCTATATGATGCAATTAGGTCATCATTCTTTAATTAACTCTTCCAATGATGTTCTGTTCATCCTTTCTTATTTTCCATTGAGTTTCTCTACCTTCTATCAGAATCTAAATTAATTAATCAATCATGTGAACTCTCGTTTGGATTATATATCAATTCTATGGTATGTTAGTGGAAGTACTTGTGAAATACAGTTGAAAGAGTGCTACTATTAGTACAAAACATATAATGTGTATATTGTAAATGTGCAATTCATGAGCTTTTTTTATTCCTCAGGGATGACAAATTTAGACTTTGTGAATGTGTCTAATGTACATGTTTCATTGTTTGTTAAATTTGATCTGATATCTTTTTCCTGTAATCAGCAGGAAGTAAATCTGCAAATGATAATGGTAGGGACCAACCATTTGCATCCCCAACCAACAGCAATTCAGGAACTGCTCGATCCACTCCCAACTTAAGCGAGGAACTAAAGGCTTATTCCCATCTTCGAAGGTTCTCCTTTAATCAGCTTAAGTTGGCAACAAGGAATTTTAAACCTGAGAATTTTCTTGGTGAGGGGGGCTTTGGTACTGTATTCAAAGGTTGGATCAATCCAAATGGGCTCTCTCCTGCAAGACCTGGAATGGGGATTCCAGTTGCAGTGAAGACTCTTAACCAAGAGGGACTTCAGGGTCATAAGGAGTGGCTTGTATGGGACCTCGCTAACTCTAAATATTTTTCTTTATTTGCTAGCTATTTATTTGCACCACATTTTTTGGCAAAATGCTATAATTTACATCACTTACTATCTTGCAAGATTATTAAGAAAAAATTCTGTCTCTTTCACTGTTTCATTTATGACAGGCTGAAGTTAATTATCTTGGTGAACTCCTTCATCCAAATCTAGTTAAATTGGTTGGTTATTGCATTGAAGATGAACAAAGGCTACTTGTATATGAGTTTTTGCCTCGAGGAAGCTTAGAGAATCATCTGTTTAAGAGTATGCCTTTCAATTTATTATTTAAAGAAATTTGTGTTCTCATCCATCAATGCATGTTTATTATCTTCTAATTAACATAATATTTGGAAATATTATAGTAATTTGTTAGAATTCATTTTGTTTGAACTTGCCTTAAGCTGCTCCACCAAAAATAGAAAGGAGAAACAAAAGGAAACTGCAGCTATAATTCTAGTTGTAAGGGCAAGGAAAATATTTTATTTTCCCTTCATTTTTTTTTAATCTCACCAAAATTACCCATGTCATTGCTGCCCTTGAGGAGTGGGGCAAGTCTTCGATCTTGATAATGTAGGTATTACAATTAAACGTTTTCACAACTCACTAGTTTAGATGAATTAGGTATGAAGCTTTGAATATTCCTGCATTTCTTTGTGTGAGAAAATGTATAAAAATAATGTGCATGGTTCTAAAAAAAGTGACAGAAGATTTCTGAACAATCTAAAGAACAGAAAGTTATAATTTTCTCCAAATCAAATGTAAATTTCTTTTGAGCTTGGAGTTTACTATTAATATGGAAGATGCCTTGTTCTTTTAAATAATATTTACTCATAAATAGGTTTTAAATGCAATTGGAGAGTGAAGTGTTAGTGATTCAGTTAATCTCTGCAGTATTACCATTTTTATTGTCCTCAACCAATGAACATAATGAGAACAATGCTACCTGAATACACCTTTATGCTAATGTATTAGAGCTCTGTTCAAGAGCTATACTTTTCCTTTTTTGGGGAGTAGAATTTCAATTTATTTAGTTTAACAACTAAGTCAATGATTGTATGCTAGAGGATATATCAGAGAATAAGTAATAACATGGTATTTTACCAGGATCTGTGCCCTTTCCATGGCCTATCAGAATGAAAATTGTGCTTGGTGCTGCCAAGGGCCTTGCATTTCTGCATGAAGAAGCTGAGAGGCCAGTTATATTTCGAGACTTCAAAACATCTAATATCCTGTTGGATGGGGTAACTGGAATGTTGCATACTATGCTAGTTTTCGACACGCAGCTTTCCCTCATCTTAACATTGTCAATTTCAGGACTACAATGCAAAACTTTCCGATTTTGGGCTTGCTAAAGATGCTCCAGACGGAGACTCATCTCATGTGTCAACTCGAGTGATGGGAACATATGGCTATGCAGCCCCTGAGTATGTGATGACTGGTTAGTATGGTCAAACTATAAGTCATCCTTTCCTCCATTTCATGTTGTTATGAGAATGCTATCCCTTAGGCTATGTTTATCTTATCTTCCCATTATCTTAGTTTGTTTGCTAGCTATGTAACCACTTCATTTGTATAATAAAATCATTATGGCCGTGACTCCCTTGAGTTCAACCGACCTTTTATTCAAAACGTCTTCACTAATACCTATAAACATTATTTTTACTGATTCATTCTTCATGTCCATAGAATTGCTCCTTTAATTTCTGATATCCATTATCCTTTTGACTTGTGGTTACGCATGCTTGCCAGCAGGGCTCTTTATAAGTATAAAATAGAAATGGTAGATGGAAAGTCTAGGTTAAGTAATTCTCAAAATGATGCATTAAAATGAAAGGAAAGTGAAAATCGTTGTAAAAATCAAATCCTTTACTTTGACCACTGTGAAAATCATATTACCACACTTCCTGCTGTTAGATATACCCTTTCCCATTTGCTATCTCCATAGATGATATTACCAAGTCTCCTTGATGCCATTAATCTGCAGAGTTAAACATCATCAGTACTAACATGGTTGCTCAACCAAATGTTCTATCTAACAATGTGTAGCATACAATCACAAGCTCTACGGGAGTGCCTTCGTTCATCAGAGTTACCTTTTATGCATTGCAACCTATATAAGTTTAAGTCATCATCCCTGTGCTACTGCCATCATAGATTCTCCTCTCCCATGACTGATCTCCACTTTCTTCTGATTGTGACTTGTTTCTTGCTATAGTCCCATTTTGTAGCTGTTATTACAGCCGCAAAAGAGATAATTCAGCATACTGTTATGCTGTGTGGAATCTACAAATCAATGTTGAACTTAATTAGGGTTTAAATGCAAAAAGAATTAGGAATGACTAAGAATCTACATGCTTAACCTGGAATGAAACAAGAATATCTATTCTGCAACTAATGGATGCCAAACTTAAGTTTCCATTTAAATTCAAGACACTTCATACAAATGGATGATTAACAATATAGGTGCACATGACTGTTTTTGTTTGAGGCAATTATGAAAAGTAGATGGAAAAATGACCGAGTTTTATCTCAATGGTAATGTTGCTTATGTATGGCTTGTTTACTACTGATGGAGGTTTGGTTTTCTTATTCATTATGTGGCGGCCGTCAATAGAAAAAAGTTGAACATGTGGTCTTAATTTTACTCACTTGTGAGTTGAAATATGGAATAATATTCATGTCATTTTAGAACTAAAAGCTAGTTACCTAGTCCAGATCATTTTTTTTTCCATGACAAACTTAAATCAAGTGAATGCAATAGGATCTTTGTACATATGATAATTTCCTTTTAAGGTCAAGAGAACACAGATCTGTCTTAAGAAGAGAATGAAGAAAGATTTGTTTACAAAGCATAATTATTATAATTTCTAAAATTTCCCTGCAACTAACTAACTAACATGATAGATATGAGTGCTGCTTAGATTCCAAATTTCTTCTCCATTTTGCTCTATCTAAACACATATAAGAAAAAGCTTCTGGTTTTTTTCTTATGGCTATTTAAAAAATTATTGGTTGAGATCTTTAAGAGCAGGAAGTGCCTAAAGTGATGTATCTTGTTACAGGACATCTTACGTCAAAAAGTGATGTTTATAGCTTTGGGGTTGTTCTGCTTGAAATGTTGACAGGAAGGAGGGCAATGGATAAAACTAGGCCTCCTGGACAACATAACTTGGTGGAATGGGCGCGGCCGCAACTTAGGAACAGAGCAAGTTTCCACCAACTGATGGATCCTCGACTTCAAGGTCAATTCTCAGTGAGAGGTGCTCAGAAGGCAATAAGGTTGGCTGCTCACTGCCTTTGCCGTGACCCAAAAGCAAGACCCCTGATGAGTGAAGTGGTTCAAGTGTTGAAGTCTTTGACTGATCTCAATGACATGGCTCATTCTTCACCCTCATTTCAGGCTATGCAAGCAGGCCCCTCCAACCATGGTGCTAATAAATATGGTCTCATCAGAACTGGCTCAGGCTCATCATCATCAAGGAAGATACCAAGTCGCTTTCAAGCCTCCCCATGTCACCAAAACTATCCCCTTCCTCCTCCCAAACCTAGTGGTGGAAGGCCTTGAGATGAGATTCATCTAAATCTTATTCATCATCTCTTTATATTTCCTAATATTAACTTGGACTTCATGCTATACATAGAAACTGAGGTAGGTATACACAGGAAAAGAAAAGGTAGAAATAGGACTATAGTTAAGGTTGGTTTTGATGCCGAAAATTTATTTTCCCTCCTTTTTCTTAGATCAGCAGTCAAAGGGTCTTACCATAAATGTAAATGTGATTCATGGAGAAACCATGAGATGGATGGAGCCCTACACCTGTAGGTCTAATTGTTTTAAAGAGTGTATGCTAAACTGTTAGGTTCTCGGCTTTCTTTTTTTATTTCTTAACTCCTATTCTCTTGTCCAGTAACCATTTTTTTGAAATGCAGCCAAAACACCATGTTGTCCGATTTCTTACTATAGAATATAGATGTGCTGTTTCTCAAACAAAACTGAACTGGGATAGCAATTCTAAGTATAAAGCAAATGAGCATGGATAAATTTTCATGGACATTGGTCTGCCCCCTTCTTTCTCATTTATGATTGCCATAGAATCTTTAACATGTTTATTAGCAATATATATATATATACCAAAAAAAATAAATATATATATAGTTTTTTTAAAAAGAATTAAAGGTATTAACACCTATATATGGATTGAGATTTTATAATAATATACTGTTTTCCTCTGAAGGTGTAGAGTTTTTAAAATCTCTATCGCTAGATGTGATAAAGGGTTAATAATATTTCTGTTACATCTTTACTAATATTATGTTATAAAACAAGAGAAATATATTGTTAACTTCTTTATTAATATTAAAGGCCAACTGCATTTTCTATTTTTATTATCATTATTAAGTTTAATTGCCTACAAGACTATTAGTATTTAGAATCAATGTACAAAAGGCAAAATCAATGTCAAAACTGGTAAACCTAAACCATTTAATATTCTCACTGATCATCCATGGCCGAGCGTATTAGTCTCCGCATGTCCGCTTCACGTCTGTACCACGTCTTCCAAGTGTTGTTACTTGTTCTTGTAAATCCTAGGGCTACTCATTTTCGTTATGTCATCAACAACAGAAGGTCCAAGATCTAATGTAAACTATTAGAAAAAAAAATTCTTGTATTTTTTAGTTATTTTCCATACAAAGCGATTACTTTTATTGTTCTATGAAAGCAACAAAGAAAAACATACATATTCCGAGAATAAATGGAAACTGAAGCAGCTGGCATCACAAAAGCTCACCTGGCGCAAGATATCCATAGCTGCCAGCAAGTAATGTACAATTGGAGTAACTATAATTTAGGAGTCAAGCTATGCCAAAGTCAGAGAGACAAGCCTGCATTTCTAAATTTAGGAGAACATTTTTTGTGGTTACCCTAACTTCTATATGAATGAGTGCTGGTGTGCAATCATGATGAAGGTATGATAAGGCATGTGCTAGACCTTTCACAATGTTAATCCTCTTGGTCCAAAGCAACTCCACAGCTTCAATGTCATTGTGTAGAACAAAATATATAAGCTGCCCCTTTCCATGTCTCCAGCCTGATCATAATCTACTCTAGCATCATAGCTGCAAGTAGAACATAAATTCACAAATTGAATGAAAATCACAATTTGAGTACATTATTATTTGTTCAATTCTCAACTATAAATTCTTGAATCTCTATTCCTGTATGCCGAGCCCCTCCTTGTACTCTCAACAGAACTTCATCTCCAACTTTGAGTGAGGTGACAGGAACAGCTGTTTTTAACAGTATATTTCCTGAATGGGGCAACAGATAACACTTTAGGAAACTCAAGGAAATAACTCAAACTTCCAGAAAATAGAAAAACAGACTGAATTACCTTGTGGGCGACAAACCAAGGCTACTGTTTCTGCATTCTGCAAAAGGATGCTGAAAGTTTGATTATCTGAGTCTCTCTGAAATGACACAATTATTATTATCAAATCAGAGTTTCGGATCAGTATCAGCAAACAGCAATAAAAGAAGCCGAAAGACTGATAAATTATGTTCTTAAAGAAGAATAAAACTCAATGGTTGTCAAGAAGTGGAGAAAAGGAGAATCAAAACAAAAGTGGGAGATATCTTACTAGGAAATTTGAGAAAGTTGGCATGGAACCCTGGTACAGCATTGTTTTGTCTATATATATCAAAATTTTAAATTTGAACTTGAAAGAATATTTCTGAATATATTGTTATTGCTTAATCACAATTGCACAGGTAAAAGTTACATTATATAGGCTTATGACAATAATTACTTGCTTAAAATAGAGCTAAATTACAGAAAATAAATCTATCTTAATACACGAATCAAATCTGTCCTAATAACGGAAATAAAGAAACAAATTTGTACAATAAAGTCCAACACTCTCCATCAAGCTGGTGAATATCTATCATTCTCAGCTTGTCAGTAAGATCCTGAAAGCGCTCTGTAGGTAGTTCTTTAGTTAATACATCTGCCAACTGATATTCTGAAGGAATGTATGTTGCGGTTATGAGTCCACTATCTAATTTCTCCTTGATAAAGTGTCGGTTAATCTCAATGTGTTTTGTCCTATCATGTTCAACCGGATTATGAAGGTGTTTGGTTCGGATTATTGGAGCCGTCCAACAACTTTTTTGCTGAAAAAAAGCTGTCAGGTACTGTTCTCTTCATGTTTGGGTTTGACTTTGAGGATGAAAAAAAGTAACAACTTTTTTTCTTTGTAAAAAGTTGTTAGAGCAAAAGCTAAAATTTAAGCATTTTGCAAAAAAGTTGTTGAGATTATTCAACACTTTGAGATGTAAATACCATTTTCTCCTCAATCAAATAGCTTTTTTAATCAATCAAATAACTTTTTTAATCATTTTATACCTATTTTGGTAATTTAATGCATAAAAGTGATTCTTTTTTATACCATCTAAACGAAACAGATTAGCTTAAAATCGTTTTTCAGCTAACATATCCAAACATAAAATTGATTATACCAAAAGCTTTTATACAATAATCGATTATTGAAATAATCAAGTTTTCACAGCTATCCTAAACACGCACCATATGCAATGCTAATGGTTGATTTGTTGTTGCAAAATAATTTCATAGGCACTTTACGCTTTAGTCTCAGGTCATCTAATATGATCTTCATCTATAGCAACTCACAAACTCCTTGTGCCATAGCTCGAAACTCAACTTGTGCACTTGACTGTGCCACTACAATTTGTTTCTTACTTCGCCATGTTACTAGATTCCACCCAAAAACATATAATAACCTGATGTTGACCTCCTGTCAATAACTAAATCTGTATAGTCAGCATCTGTGTACACTTCCATGAATAGGTTTCCCTCTTTTCTAAATAGTAATCCTCTTCCAAACATGATTTTAAGATACTGTAGAATTCGATCCACAATCTACCTATGTCTTTCTCGTGGATCATGCATGAATTAGCTAACAATACTGACAACATACGCTAGATCTAGTTTGGTATGCGCCAGATATATCAATTTCCCTACTAGTCTCTGGTATTGCGCTCTATCCACCTTGGGGCTCTCTTCATCACTTCTCATTTTATGATTATGTTGAATGGGTACACCGGTAGCCTTACACCCAAGGTTTTCAGTCTCTTTGAGAAGATCTAGAATGTATTTCCTTTGAGAAATGAAGATACCTTACTTGAAGTAAACAACTTCAATCCCAAGGAGGTACTTTAGCTTTCCAAGATCTTTCATTTCAAACTCAGCTGCTAATTTCTCCTTTAGGAATTGCTTCTCAACTAGGTCATCTCCTGAGATAATGATGTCATCAACATACACAAATAGAACTATGAGTTTACCTTCTTGTGAATGTTTAAAAAAGCGAGTATGATCACTTTGACTTTGTCTGTATCCCAGGGACACCATTGTTTGTGTGAATCTTCCAAACCAAGCACGGGGAGACTACTTCAACCCTTATAAAGCCTTCTTTAACTTGCACACCTTGTTCTTTGTGGAATCGTATCTAGGGGGAATTTCCATATTGTGAACACTCAATTTTGACCGGGCTAAAAAAAAAATTAATTAAAAAATTAAAATTAAAAAAATTAAAATATTAATTTCCTTCAAAAAAAAAAAAGAGGGTAGGGGGTGTCTGTGTTACGGTTGCAGTGGCGTCTCTTCTTTTGGTTAAAACTCAAGCAATAGTTGAATTTCAATTAGATGATGTAAACACCCCTCTGCTGCAAGCCTGAAGACTCAAGGCTCAATGCAGCACAAAAATGATGAAGGAACGATGCATTAAATGCATAATGACAACAAGCAGAGAAAAAGAGGGGCTGAAGGGATTAAAGAAAAAAAAATGGTTCTGAGAGATGAAGCAATGGGGGGCTCAATGTAGGGAGGTTCGCGTAAAGAAAAAGGAGAGAAGAAAATGTCAGGGGGGAAATGATGAAAAGGAGGATTTTTTAGATTTGCAAGAGGAGGGGAAAATTTAAAAAGAAAGCCACCTGAAAGCGGAGAGGGGGAGAAAGAGGATCTTCTCAGAAGCTCAACAAAAAAGGGTGACCACCTTCAACCTAAAAACGACAAGCCACCCTTCTGATCTCCTTCAACACTCACCATCTTCCCTACCAAACATCACAGCTACCATTTCCTCCCCAAAACGGTGACCACCATTACCTACATCCAGCACCTTTTCAACCTTAAAACACCACCACGTCCTCATCGTCATCTTCATCCACTCTCCAACCTCACCCACACCATAACCCAAATAGTGAGCAACCTCTCTTCACCCTCCCATACACCACATCCAAACGCTATTTTACGTAAAACCACTTCCATCACTATTCCAACCTCCTTCACCTTAATAGAACCCAAACCCCCCATCAAGAGGCATCCAATCCCCAAACCAACGAGCAACATCCTTCATCACCCAACCCCACCACCTTCATCATCTTTAGCAAACAACCATAACCACTAATCTTCACCTCCCTTACCATTTAGAACCACCATTCAACTTCATTATCTCTACCACCTCTTTCTAAACAAAAAAAACAACATTCACCTGACTACCACAAACAGCAAGCACCCCTTCCATCCACCATCATAACTGACCGTCAGACCCAACACCAAATCCCTCTCCTTCGAGTCACCTCTTACACTACTAAAGGGTTTATTGAGTAGCATTGTGCTCGACCGTCGGACCCAACACCAAATCCCTCTCCTTCGAGTCACCTCTTACACTACCAAAGGGTTTATTGAGTAGCATTGTGCTCGACCGTCGGACCCAACACCAAATCCCTCTCCTTCAAGTCACCTCTTGCACTACCAGAGGGTTTGTTGAGTAGCCTTGTGCTCGACCGTCGGACCTCAGAAAGCAGCTCCTGACTGTCGGACCTCAGAAAGCAGCTCCCGACCGTCGGACCTCGAAACGGATCCTTTCCCTCACCGACCTTCGGACCTCGAAACCGATCCTCCCCCACGGCATCGCCCCCCGACTGAGGTTTGAGCATCAGTTTTCTCATCTCATTTTTCTGTCCCACAACGTTTCTTAGTGAGTCTGAAGCTATTTGCTCTGCTTTTGTTAAGTCTTAAGCTGTATATATATATATATATATTTGATGCTTTTCCTAAGCTTACTTACTCCTTTTTTTTATTTTATTTATTCAAAAAAAAAAACAAATTGACTTTTGACCCTTGCTTGTGTTGTGACTCGGTAAGTAGAAAAGGGGATAAGAAAATAATTCATCTGGGTCATGTTTTGTTTGGATCTGTGTTGCTATAAAAAAATCAGGGATAGGTTCTTTTTGGTTTTATTTATTTCTTTTTTATCAAGTCATGTAAGGTTTAGTTAGGCTCAAATCTGTTCATGTAGTTTGCTCTAGTAAAAAAGGGGAGATAAAAACTGAACCCGCAATAAAATAATAATAATAATAAATAAAAAATAATAATAAAATGAATGATACAATAAAAATATTTTTTTTAATGCAATGACCAATAATGATGATTGAGTAGTGAATACTACCTTCAATGTCATTTGGATCATAAAGGTTTATTGAGTAGTCTGGTGCTAACTTAAACCCTGTGCAAGAATAAATTTGTTTTTAAATAAAAGTTTTTTTTTCTTCTCTTAATTAAAATCAATCAACCCACACTTATTTTATAAAGAACTACGTGACATTGAGTTTCTCATTGCACCCGAGGATACGTAAGAGCAGAATTTCATTTCTGTCAAGCCAAAATTAAATTTTCATAATTTTGTGGTTTCCTTTTTTTCAAAAAAAAAAAATAATTACAATGTTTTGCAAAAAGGAGTAAAATAAATATTTCCAAGGATTGTTAAGAATTTGCACAATTAACTTAAGGTACCATTTTAGAACGGGTGTGTTAGGGGTGCTGTGGGATTAAGTTTTCGCCCTTTCCTATCCATAACTGACTCCCGAATCCAATCTGATTTCAAAGACCATTTTTAAAAAAAGGGTTTTTCAATTTTTCCTAAGTTAAAAATAAAATTGGTGGCGATTCCATTTCCATTTTCTAAAATCCAATGAGTTGTTATTTTTCGCCGCGATCTAGGTCGCGACACATATAAACTTTCTCTTCTAAGTCGCCATGGAGAAAAATATTTTCAACATCAAACTAGTGTAATTCCCACCAAAAGTGGGCAACAAGGGAGAGTAAGATTCTTATAGTGTTCATCTTGGCTAGTGGAGCAAATGTCTCCTCATAGTCAATCCATAAGTTCGAGTGTATCATTTTGCCACCAACCTTGCTTTATACCAGTCTAGTGTACCATCAGACCGATATTTCAAAGTATATATCCATCTGCACCCCACTAGACTTTTGTCACCTGGTCTCTCAACAATCTCCCATGTTCCATTTTTTTCCAATGCACTCATCTCCTCATTCATGGCTTGAATTTGGTTCATGTCCTTCAATGCTTCTTGTACTGATATTGGGATTCTGATAGAATCTATGGCTGAAATGAAACTTTCGTGCTGCAGGGAAAGATGTTTAAAAGAGACAAATTGAGAAATAGGGTACTTAGGACCATACCATTTCCTTTTCCTAAGCAATGGGTAAGTCATCCGAGTTAGGTTCACAATTATTCAAAAACATGTTATCAGCTTCAGAAATAGTATTATCTGGGTCAGTTTCAAAAACGAGAAGTTCAGAGACGGGAGAACTTGTATCTTTAGTACTTACTGTTGGTTCAAATGCCTGAAGTTATTGTTGGGCTAGTTCAGGTTTCCCTCTCCTCTGATACACCAATTTTGGTGTGCTAGCCTTGGTCTTGACCTTAGCTAGTTCAAGTGGGGTACCAGAAGAAGATGTCAATTCCTATGTAGAGTCAGACAATAAAGGAATGAAGGACCCAGGAGAGAAGAACACAACTTCAACCTCAGCCTCAGCTTCCTGCATGTTCTCCCCCTGAAGCTGAGGACAAGTAAAGAAAGACTCATGCTCATGAAAAGCGACATCCATGGAGACGAAAAAATGATGACTTAAAGGGTGATAGTATTTGTACCCCTTCTTGTCAGAAGCATAACCGAGAAAAACACATTTGACAGCACGGGAATCAAGTTTGCTATGATGTTGGCGATGGACATAGACGAAAGCCACACAACCAAAGACACGAGACTGTAGACTCTGCATAATAGGAACTGAAGAAAAGTGAGAGGTCATGAGTTGGACTGGACTTACATTATCCAAGACACAAGATGGTAATCGATTGATTAAATATGCAACAGTTAAAACAACTTCCCCTCAATAGGAGTTAGAAACAGACATTTGGAATAGTAAAACTCTAGTGATTTCAAGTAAATGACAATTTTTCCTTTCTGCAACACCATTTTGCTGAGGAGTATCAACACATGTGAGTTCATGTACAATACCATGCTATTTAATAAATTTAGAGAAATTTTGGTTGACATATTCCGTACCATTATCAGAACGCAAACGTTTAATGGACTTTCCAAATTGGGTCTGAACCATGCGGTAAAACTGAACAAACAATTGAAACACATCTAATTTGTCTTTTATTAGAAAAAACCAAGTTACTCAAGTATAATCATCAATGAAAGAAACAAACCATTTAGTGCTAGAAATGTTAGAAATAAATGCAGGATCCCAAACATTAGAGTTGATAAGTGCAAAAGACTTAACACTTTTATTAGAAATAGGTGAAAACGTTATACGATGGTGTTTGGAAAACTCACAAACATCACAATGAAAAGACTCAATAGATTCTTTTAAAACTAAAGACAGAAACATTGACTTAAGCAAAGAAAATAGCGGATGTCCCAAACGCTTGTGTTGTAGCCAAATTTGAGAAGCAATAGTCTCAGAACTGGACTGATGATAGGAAAGTAGCAACTTCTGATCACGACCATCATTTGCTGGCATATTGAGAAGATAGTACAATCCTCCCTGTTCCTTAACAACTCCAATCGTCCTCCTCCTGACAAGATCCTAAAAGACACAATGAGAATGAAAAAAAGTTACGGCACAATTATTGTCTTTAGTAAGCTTATGAACGAAAATAAGATTATTAGAAAGTTTGGAAACATGGTGCACATTGTTTAAGTGTAGGGAAGGCTGGAGTTTAATAGTACGAGAACCCGCAACTGAGGTATGAGAGCCATCAACTACGGTTATATGATGCTTACTAGAAGAGGGTTGATAAGATAACAGAGGTGGAGAGTAAAATGTCATATGGTTAGTTGCACCAGAGTTCATAATTCATAAATTCTCAATACTAGAAGTATTAAAGGATTGAAAACAAAAATTCTTACCAGTCATGGTCAGAGAACAAGAGCTAGAAGGCTTATTGAGAGAGTCAATGAGAGTCTGCAAGCGCTCCAACTCATTTTTACTAAAGGCTGGAACTTCATCACCCACATTTGAGTCTTCACCCAGAGGCATAGAATCCAAAGTGGTCATATTTGCTTTACTATGCTGCATACCCTTGAACCCTCCTGTGTGGCTAAGAACCTGGTCCTTCCCATGAAGTCTGAAGCAGTTCTCCTTGGTGTGACCAGATTTCTTACAATAGGTACACCAGCGACCGTCTCGGTTTGGCCTAGAGAAGAAAGAAGAAGAGCCTAGTTTAGTTGTCTTACCCGTAGCCAAGGCTAATCCACCAGTGAGCTTATCATCAAGCATAACAGCCCAACGACTTTCCTCTCCCCGAACAGTGTAGAATACCTTAGACAGTGATGGCAGTGTCTCCTTGCCCAGAATTTGAACCCGAATAGGTCATACTCAGAATTCAGGCCAGAAAGGAACTTAAAGATCCGATCCTTTTCCACAAAACTAGCCAACGTGGAAGCATCCTTGCTATACTCCATTTTGAGATTCTGGTATTGATCCAACTCAATCCACAGGCCATTAAAAGTTCCATAATAATCAGTAACTGAGAGTGCCCCCTATTTGGTAGCAAATATTTTTGTCTTCAACTCATAGCAAGTAGCAATATCCTATTTCATAGAGAAGGTCTGACAAAGATTGTCCTAAATTTCACGGGAGGAAGAAAGGAACATACAGTTTCTGCTAATCTCGGGAGTCATGGAGTTCCAAAGCCATATCATAATAAAAGAGTCCTCATCATCCCATGTCTCAAAGTGAGAGTCATCCTTCTCAGGGACAATCCCTTCAATGTGGTTTAACTTCCAACAGCCCTTAAGTGTAGTACGAATGACTTGGGCCTACTGCAAGTAATTTTTTCCATTAAGGTGATAGATGGGATGCAAGATTGGGAGATCATTGGGATTCAGAGGCGGGGGCATGCCGCGCTAATCTACGAGATGGCTTTGGCAATCTCATTGTCCGACATACTCGAGAGAACAAACACAGAAAGGGGTTGTGTAGTGTGAGGCGGTGGTGCACGGTGGGCGATGCGAGATAGTGGTGTGCGGTGCAACTCTGTTTCGCCAATGGTGCGCAGTGCGCAGTGCGACTCTGTTTAGTCGGCGGCACGCAGTGCGCGGTGCAGTGGTCACATGCAGCTCCAATATGGGTGAAGATGGCAGTGTGACGAACGCGCAGCTCTAATCTGGGTGAAGACGGCAATGCGACTCCAATCTGGGTGAAAACGATAGTGCAACGGACGAGTGGCTTCGATCTAGGTAAAGACGGCAGTGCGATGACGGTTGAAGTCATGGGTTCCGGGTGAGGGGCGAGGATGGCAGTAGCGATGAAGGCTAATTGAAACCCAGCGATGAAGGTTAGTCTGATCAGCAATGAAGGCTGATTGCAGCAGAAACAACAGAGGCTCACAAATCAGGAGCTCTGATACCAACTTGAAAGAATATTTCTGAATATATTGTTATTGCTTAATCACAATTGTACAAGTATGAGTTAAATTATATAGACTTATGACAATAATTACTTGCCTAAAATAGAGCTAAATTACAAGAAATAAATTTGTCCTAATACAATAATCAAATTTGTCTTAATAGCAGAAATAAAGAAACAAATATATATAATAAAGTCCAACATTTGACTTGTTCACATGACA
Source organism: Ormosia semicastrata (assembly GCA_029884595.1). Taxonomy (NCBI): domain Eukaryota; kingdom Viridiplantae; phylum Streptophyta; class Magnoliopsida; order Fabales; family Fabaceae; genus Ormosia; species Ormosia semicastrata. The sequence goes on along the minus strand of JAQQTO010000021.1, from coordinate 7,470,810 downwards.
CAAAACGACATTTTTTGTTCTCTCGTTGCCACACGATGCTCGACCATAATTTGAAATAATGCTGAAGACAATTAAATGGCATAGCTAATACCCATTCCACGAAACCAGTACACAGAAACCAATTGTATTGTATTACTATTATCCTGCTATAAATTATCCTTACCTTCACTTAACTAAAGTTTCTTAAACTCTTATAAAATTCTCAATATTCATAGTAAGGATTAAAATATGTTGCTCTTCATTTGCTCCTGCTTTTTGAACTTTTATCTTCACTCAATCTAATGTTAATCCATATTAAAGAAGTTTTATAACCTTGTAACCCCCCCCCCGAAAAAAAAAAAAAAAACGAAGTTTAGACAAATTAAATAGGTGACACTCATTCTAATGGGTATTGTATCTTTAACTTCAGAGTTTTCATATGATAGATCTATCAAATGAATGAATTGTGGTTGTATACATCAAATATTTCCCAAAAGAAGGATAGCATTAAATGCAGCTTTCACATTGGAAGTTCAATCTTAATGCACATTCATCAAGGCTTTTTCGTACTAACGGCCAAGAAAACAGAAATAAGAGGGTGAGCAACCCATGGTAACTCTATAATATACATTTAATTTTTTTATGGGTAGAAATACAACAACAACAACTAAGCATTTTCCCTCTAGGTGGGGTCGGCTTTTTTATGGGTAGAAATAGCTTGCATAAAACAATTTTCAATCAGCTATTTGAATGGCAATTTGTTTTCAAAACTACATACAAAAGCAATCTTATAGCCAATAAAGTAATACAGTAGACTAATACAACAACAACGACAATAACAAAAGTCCTTCCCTATTAGGTGGAGTTAGCTACATGGATCAAACAACGTCATTGTGTGTTGTCATAAACAAAGTCTTTGGAAAGGCCATTTAGATCTAAGTCTTTTTGAATAGTTTTCACTTAGTTTTTTGTTGGTCTCCCTTTTCCTCTAACTATTGGGCTATCTTCCATCTAATCATCTCTTCTTACTCGGGCTTTTATTGGTCTTCTTCTCACATGGCCAAACCAACTTAGGCGAAATTCTACCATCTTTTCTCCAATAGGTGCTACCCCAACTTTCTCTCTAATGCATTCATTCATGATTTTATCTTGTCTTGTATGTATACTCATCCACCACAACACCCTCATCTTTGCAACACTTAGCTTATGCTCTTATTGACTTTTTACTGCCAAACATTCAATACCATAAAGCGTTGAGGGTCTTATGGCTGTGCGGTAAAAAGTTCCTTTAAGCTTGAGAGATACCTTTCGATCACAAATAATGCCTGAAGCATTTTTTCATTTCATCCATCCTGCTTGAATCCTATGGTTTACATCTCCCTCTATTTCTCCGCCACTTTGTATGATAGATCCAAGATACCTAAACCATGCGACTTGTGCTATGGTTTGATCTCCAATACAATAGACTAATGGTGCAATTTAAAATAGGCTACCAACTATTAAAAGCTTTAGAGATGATACCATAAAATACTACATTATAGCACCTTTATTTCACTACATTAACTACAAGAGTTAACTAAGAAAAGTTATAATTTCACTGTATATAGTCAAGCTGTTGACAGCTTTAAAGAATATACTTATTAGATTAGCATGATATTCCACAACGAATGTACCACAACAAACTCATTATAGAAATTCAGCTAAAACACATAAAGAAACGTTTTTCTGTTTTTTGTTTTTTTCAATCAACTTTGCTAATAGGCATACACAAACCTTTGCCTCCACAAGGATTAGTGGTCTAGTCTCTATCTTTACACGCCCAACAATTGCAATTCGCTGCTGGCCCTGCTGATCAACTACAATCACTTCTTTTCCTGATTTTAATTCTGACAGGTAGCATGTTTTACCTCCTGGAACAGCAACATAGGCATGTACTGGTCCCTGTTATGAGAAGTAATTGGTTAAAAGGATTCTCAGAACTTCACTTAACTACATAATTAACTTTTTAAACTGGAAATTCCAAAACATTTTGAACACAAGAATAAATAAATAAAAGGAAAAGGATTCAAAATGTCCAACTTTCATCTTCCAAGAAAGTAGATAGGACGAATTAAATGTACAAAATGAGACACAAAAGATAAGAACAGTTTCAGCTATCAAATGACAAGTTTACTGATCTCCAAATCGGTGCTGACACCACTTCATGAACACGCAAATTATATTCAAAATTCATGAGAAAAAAAGGAAAAAAAATTGATCAAGAGTAATATACTGATATATTAAAAGTTTGACCAAAGTCTGCTTTGAAAAGTAAATGAATTCTGATTTAGTGCAAAGCAAAAAAAACATACCAAAATATACAAGAAAAGGTTATGAAGTTTCCCCATTAGTCAAAATTCTTTACATACAATAGCAATATATATATTTTATATTAATTTTCAATGCTGCCAAATCTTGAAAGATTATTTTAGACTAATGTTTAACTTTTATAAATAAGTCAACAAAATAATGATCCAGTGATCCACATTGGATGGTGAGAATTATACACATCATAAACAGAAACTTTTTCCCGAGCAGGCTTTGACTGTTGATCTCACACTGTCACACCATTGTCATGAATTGAGAAGCTAGGAGAGGTAATTTTATCCAAGGTCAAAGGCAATGAATATATTAATTTCTAGCTCAAGACTTGAACGCACAACTTACTGCATTCACCCGAAAAGGCCTACTTGCAATGTAATTTGACTCCAAGCATTCTGCGTGAACAAGAAACAATCCTCTGGCAAAAGACCCAACCTGTGGAAAATATTTGGCCCATAAGAATGGCAGCTAAGCTTCACTAGATTAACCAAGAAATAATTTAACCTTTGCAGAGGAAACAGATGCACACCAGAAGTCCTTCACCAGGTCTCATGAGACTGCAGAGATCTACACAAACGCGATCCCCCATTCCGGCCACTTGAACACGTGTCACAGTGGCTTTGGTCAAGCTCAGTAGATTGCTTTCTTCAGTTCTTCTGTCAAAATATTCCTGAAAGTTTCCAACCGAAATAAGAGGTCAAGCCTCATTACTCAAGAAGCTTCACCTAGGTAAAGATTACCTTTAGCTCAAGAACAGGTTCAACATCTTCTACTTTCAAGACTATGCCATCCAAACCATGTTCAAGTGCCTACAAAATCCAAAGGGTGCAGATGTAAGGAGAGAGTTAAAGTTGAAAGTAAAAGAGTACTATTATATCCAGTTACATGATTTTCAACTATGAAAATTTTGCTTCATTAGTCTCCTATTATATACCTCAAGAAAGATCTGAGCTTCAGATGTATTATTGGAGATGGCAAACACTGTCTTTTGGCTGCTTTGAAATGCAGCAATTATATTCTCTGCAGGTATTACCTATGCAATTGCATACAAAGAAAATTATTGGAAACAAATGATTATTATACTTTTAAAAGACAGTCCAGGCATTTGTTGCAGCAAATTGAAGTCAGACAAGATCAAGCCAGAAGAAGAAAGGTTTTTGAGGTGATGCAGAAAATATATCATGCTAACTGTCAAAGTCATTAAGAGTTAAAAAGGAGGTGAGAGAGTCACCATGTTAACATAATTATATGCTGAAGAAGTTTATATATGGCTCAACTGCATCCATAATGGTTGTGGGAATAACTTCCATACAAAGGGTAGGATTTATGATAATGCTATCCATAAAATTAATCAAAGAATCAAAACAAGTTTGAAAGATCAATCAATCACGTCAATTTCATAGCATACTAAACTAGAAGAAGTCATATAACACAGTTTCAACAAGTTATTGATTGCAACGGATATTTCGTAGCCTATATCTCACTTCTACAATGAAACCAAAAGCCAGAACTAGCATAAATATGCAAAAACTCCTGACTCCCAACATAAATTTTTGTAAGAGAAGTATTTCCATATTAACCACACTTAATCAAGTAGAAAAACAAGTTGATCTTATCTTCCTGCAAAGTAAATTTGTATATGAACTATATACAAGATAATCAATGGATGACAGGCAAAGCAAACTACTCCATCACTATTATTCTTAGAGCAATCTGCAACAAGCATACCTGCCAGTCTAGTAAATTAACTACAATGTTCTCTGCCTGCTCATCCTCAGGTCTAAGTTGCTCTAGTTCCTCTGGAGTTGAAACGTCAAAAATTGTGGCTACCCTTTTATCCTGTCCATCCAAAATCTCTCCCTCACCAACAAAAAGAGGGCATATTACCGCAATGGCTGTAACCCCATCATGGCCAAAATTCCAAATTCAAAAAATTAGACATGCTAATATCCACTTCACCAACATAACTCAAACTCCATTGTACTCATCACCAAAAACATATATGCACAAAACAATTATGCTCATCTTATTGTGAACATTAGAATAGCAACTGGAACATAAACAAAAAGAATGGGATTTAAATTTGATCCACTGTCTCTACGAGTGGTGCTCCCAGAGCAAGAAGTTCTTGCTCTATGCCATTCAATATTTTATGAACTTGGCTTTGTGAGCCGTCATTGTCTTTCATTTTAACTACATTTTTATTGTCATAGCTGGGGTATTGAACTTTGAATGGTATAGGACAAGAACTTTTTCTTTCTCCAAAGCATTTAAGAATTTCTTATCACTACGATTTATAGTATCATCCAATCATGTGTTAACAAATTATTAAAGAAGTTTAATTATTACAACCACTACATTAAAAGTCTAACCTCCTTAATGACATGCCCACTTATCATTGGACGATAATTTAAAAAAAAAAAGAAAAAAAAAGACATATGCGTAATAAAATTTCCTTCCAAATGACAAAGTTCAAGACTAAAAAAAAAAAGGAAATTGGGGTGAGTTATATTACATGACCAATCATGGGCAAGGTGTCGAAGCTGTGATGGGAAAATGAAAGTGTTCCATCCTCTTTCGACTGCTGCAGTCATGACCTGCTTGTTTTTGGTCCATATCCACACTCTCTTGTGTTTTTTGCCAGTTTCCTCCAACGATGTCCAACAAGAAGAAGAAGCCATTGAGGAACAACGGTTATGGCGCAAATGGGTCTTCTCAGAATGAACAGAACTCGTGGAATTAAGGTTTGTTCCAGAATTAATGGTTCGTGTCTCTGTGAATGTGAACAATGAAGACAAATGATTATGCCCAAAAGCAAAAGGGCAATCTGTGCGTGATAGGGGAAGCGAAGCTGTAGTTGAAGGGAAGAAAGGATGAGAGAGCAGAGCCATCTATTGAGTCAGCAAGCACTGTCAGCACCAACCTCCGTTCATCTATTGGATCACCTGCAGTTCCTGAAAATCAACTGTAGGGTGTGCCGTTTGTAATCCAACAATTCATAATCAATAATCAATAATTAACATTTGTCATTAATATTTTATTATAAAAAAATTAATTTCAATAATTGAGATTACAACTGCAGATGATCCAAGTCATCTATTGAGTCATGACACCTTGCTGCTAGCGTAAACCTAATCGCTTAATATTATATTTATATTATATGACAGTAGGAGAGATGTTAAATTATTTTATATACTATTATAATATTTTTGATATGTAAAATAATTTTTAAATAAGTTAAATAAAATTAAATATATTTTAATTAAAAAAATACCGAGACTAATCGCTTAATATGTTTGTACTTTTAATTGAGTCATTCTTTTTTGTCTATGTAATTATTTAATTTCAACTCGAGGACAATTGTTACAAATGAAATACATGAATTTTTTTTAATTGAAAGTTTCAATCATTAAAAGGGCCGCTTTACATGAAATTGAAGGGATTAAAACGCTCTAATACATAAAAATTAAAGAGACAAATATTATTCTAGGTAAAATTATAAGAACTAAAATTGCTCTAGTGAATAAGTGGGAGGAATTAACATGCAATTAAGCCTAAAATGTAATATTGATATATCAAGTAGCAAAAAGAATAATTTTCATACCAAAAAAGAAAATATTATATGAGGTTGGTTGTGGGTCAGCATCCTCCTATTTTAACTAATATAATGTATGAAAAGAATTAGATTAAATCGTGACATTTGTTGATGGCTTTAAATAAAAAGAGTTGTGTTGTGACAATCAATTATATAGCTTATGGTTTGATAGAAAATTTTTAAGTAATAAAATTATTTTTCAATTATAAGTATATAAGATTTATGTAATATTTAAAAAAATAAAAGTGTCATATTTATAATGAGTGATATAATTAATTAATAAAATTTAATATTTACTTAAATTAATTTAAAAAAAAGAAAAAAATTGATTTAATATAATTAATTTAAGAATTTAAATTACTACCAAACTAAATACTCAAATTAAATAATTAATCTAAATAAAATAACTCAAATTAAAATGTAAGATCAATCAATGAATAATTTCAAAATCTTGAATCCACAACTAACTATACAAAGATGAATTTAACATGAATAAAAATTAATCTTGTTTTATAAAGTGTTTATGATTATAAATTTTATCACTACTAAATATTATTAAATATAATTATTAACATAATTCATAAAAAATAACATGATCTATTCAAATTATGATATAAATTATTTAATATATATAAACTATTTAATCCTTAAATCTCAAAAACAATTAATATTATTACACAACTCACACTTAAGATTAAAAGAATTGGACATACAATTAAAATATATCAATTTAAATTTATTAATTGACTATAAGATAATTAATAGAAATAAATTGAATAATAATTAAAAATCAATAATCATCAATATTATGTAATTATAAAACAAAAAAACATCTTAAATAAAATTAAATTTTTATCAAAAGATTAAAATTTCATCTTAATCTTAAAAAATAAAATTAACTACCCATCAAGGATTAAATTTTGCTTTACTCTAGTTCTCTCCAATTCCACCGTCTCACATGGAGTGTATGGTTTTGACTCCTGATAGAATAAGTATTTGGGTCCAATAGGCAGCAAAGTTCTTCCACTAACATTCCTATGCTTGAGCCCATAATCAATTGGGCTGAAAACCTCCCTTCATCGTTGGCCAGCGTTCTAAGTCACTTGTTTTATTATTTAATCTTTTTTTTTATCTTACACTTGTGGCCCAGCAAAGTCCCTTCATAAAGAAAGCATAGCCCAACTTCATTGCCATGTCTCTCTATACGGCCAACCTACCCTTTTTATTTCCTTTATTACTTTTTTAATTGCTTCAACCTTTGATTTCCAAACAAGTAGATCTTTAAAAACTTCCAGCAATCTAAATTGTTTAACAGTTAACTATAATAAGAGAATATCAATAATATCATAAAATTACTCAAATTACTTGTATTAAGGGGTATAAATCCTAATTTTTAATATTAAAAGGTGCATTATTAGGCTATTATCAATCACAAAATAAAATTAAATAACAATAAAAGCAGCAAATTAGAACCAGCTTATATTTAAAGAAACCAATTTTTAAAATTTTTAGAATGCAGCTTGAAGTGGATGAAGCACCAAAATTCATGAGTAATTAAGAATACAGTCTCTTATTATTCATTTTAATGAACCCAAGTTTACATGATCTCAAAAGAGCCATGCTACACTAATAACCAAGCTACATTGAAAGTGGTTGAAAGCAGAGAGTTTTTATGACTGTGAAAAGCATATTATAGAGCTTTGGTGGAAAACTCAAGGAACATAACATGCTTGTAAGGCTTTTCTGGGGTCACAATAGTTGATGGGAAATTAGGATGATTCACTGAATCAGGGAAGGCTTGAGTCTCCAAAGACAGTGCTGCACGAGGTTGATACACAAACCCACCTTTCCCCTTCTCATTCTTGAGGAAATTAGCAGTATAAAACTGCACACCAGGAGCATTTGTAGAGAGCTTCAACACTCTTCCTGACTTCTTATCCTGTACTATAGCTGCCAGCTTGATATCCAAATCCCCTATCTTGATTTCTTTGCCTTTTCCACCATCAAGTACATAATTGATGTCATAACCATTAACTTTAGACAACTGGTTGATCCTGCTCCCAACAATTTGTGGCTTAAGGAAATCATATGGGGTTCCTTTCACAGAAGCAAATTTGCCAGTGGGAATGAGTTGGCTATCAAAAAGTGTGATTTGGGATCCAAAGATCTGAACCACTTCATCTAGAATACTACCACTATTGTGGTTTCCTAGGTTCCAATAAGCATGGTTAGCTAGATTCACTGGAGTAGGCTTGTTTAGAGCTTTTGCTTCCATAATTATACTCAAACTATTATTCCCAAGAATGTAGCTCACATTTGCCAGTAGGTCACCAGGAAATCCTGAAATACAAATTATTCAATTATAATTCAAATCACAAACATACGTATGTGCAGTTCCATTTCTTATTATTATCATAGTTAGAGTATGCTTAGAGTGTGGTTAGTGTTAATTAGAATTTAGTTACATTATTTTGCTGAATCAGCAAGTTTGTTACTAGTTAGTTATTTCCATTGTTCTATATAAGTCAGATGATTGTGTACACATTTTTTACAATTAAGTAAAATCTCAGTTTGTGAATTCTTTCATTTATTTCTTCTCTACCATGTTTTCCAACACTTATAAAAAATATAGGTTTCAAAGTGCAGCTACGTAGAAGAAATGAAGATAATGCCAATGTTTACCTTCTTCACCATCAAAACTGTGGTAACTGAAGGTGATTATGGGTTTGTCACCTTCTGTAGAATACCTTACCACTTTCCAAGGAACACGACTAAATCCTCTGGGTCCACCTAAGAGAAGGCAAAGAGTATATGAGATAATCTTTCTATGTGAGATGTGGTAAACCAAATATGTGGACCAAGTGTATACTTATGGTAAAACATGTGTACCATGAATTGTGTTGTTTCCTTCATTAGGAATTAATTTGTAGTGGGTTCCATTCAGAGTAAACTGAGCTCCTCCAATTCTGTTAGCAACCCGGCCAAGAGTAGCTCCAAAGTATGTTGAATCATTCTGCAAATATTTTGGCATTGTAATCACAAAGTTATTATTTTTGTACTTCTATATGAGAAATCATCTGCTAAACAACAAGAACACTCTTGGCATTCAGTTCATGGCATTTTATATGCACGTTCGGTTGCTCAACACATTTGAACTTCTTCACTATTTGTTTAAGAGGCAAAAGGTGTCATATGGACATGGATATAGCTCCAAGTTTTATCTTCATACAAGATACATAAAATTTAATAATCATAATTTATTCTAGTTCAAATTCATATACTAATAGTTTTTTTTTCCCATTTTAATACTGCATCATGTTAATTAATCAGAGCAATCTTGTAGTTATCAAAAGGAAGCCAAATTATTTGCTCAAAAAGGAAATGAAGCCAAATTAAAATATTCATTTTTCCCTCTCTTTTTTTTAAATCATTGTAACCAATTAATGCCTGGCGCCAGTGCACATGTTCGCTTTTTTGTTTGATATTATGTACCTGTTCTCATACCTGTAATTTAAGTTAAATCTTTTTAATAGAAAGAGATTTTTTTTTCTCACATCTTTTTTTTTTAAAAATATTGAGCAATTTGTCATTAAATTTTAAATTCATTTTTAAATCAAGTTTTATCAGTACTTTGCATTTTATTTTTAAAATAGAAAAATAGATTCATATATCCATTAAAATTTTGAAAATATCAATATGGACAAATATAAGTACGCATGATTATATCTCTTTTCAAAAAGTTGTGATTGAGTAAATAATAAACCAATAATAAACCTGTATATTAAAATCAAAAACACTATTAAATAAATTTATATAAAAATATATATATTATTTTTTAATGTAAAAATATACTTCAATTATTTTTTTCTAAAATTATATTTTGTATCTGTTTACATAAATTTAATACATTCATATAAATCCATTAAAAAAATATAAATAAAATAAATCATTATATCAATATGTGAGTCTACAAATGGCCAATTTGGCATGACTAGCGCAATAATTTAAAGTTTTCTTTATAATAAGATCTTTAAATAGTTCAACCCATTAAATAAGTTAATGCAATAAATTAATGACGGCATTCAATTAACATCCATTTAAAAATAGTAATTTATTATTAATTATAATATTTTTAAAATTTTTTAACATAATAATATATAATTAAGTAGGTTAACTTATTAAACTTAAATTTTTTTTTCAAAAACTTAAAGTCTAATTTATTTAATTAAATAGATTTTTTAAAAATCTTAAAATATATTTATTAAACGAATCAACTCATGCTAAAGTTTAAATAAATCAGATTATAAATTCCGTCTGACTACCTCACCTATTTTCACCCCAAATGACCAATGACTACTATAGTCTATAGTGACAGAGCATTTGAAAGGAAAATGTAAGCATGGGCAAAGTGACAAACTATACCCCAAATCTTAGCTATCACATGTTTGTCTCAAACCAAACTCTGCCGTCATAGAGAAAAAGATGTCTGAATTAATGAAGTTGAAGAACATTGAGAAGTTTTCCTGATCTCTTTTCATAAGAAAAGAAAGCAGAAACTAGGTAGGGAAATTTGTAATATGTAAACACAATTCAAAAAGCATTTATTCAAGGAAATGTTTTAAAACAAGTACTAGTACTACAAACTTACTTTATAATCCTTGAGAGAATCATATCCAAGAACAACATCACCCAACTTTCCTGAAGACAAACCACAGTGAAAGAAAACAAATTTCAGTGTAAAAAAAAACAAATTGCTCAGAAAAGAAGCAACATTTGAAGAAGTTTTGAACACTAAACTAAACAGATGCATATATTATATTTATATACATACCATTCTTATCAGGAAGGACCAGGGATACAAGTGTTGCACCCCAGTTGGTGATCTTTACAGAAATACCTCCTTTCTTGAGCTCAAATATCCTAATAGGGTCCTTCTTAATTGAGCCATTGACAAACCCAGAAGCAGATAAGAAGAGCAGACACAGCAGCACAAAGATCTTGGTCATTTTGCTACACAGGAATGTGCTATATATCAAGCAAGGATATTCAGAATGGTGCTTAATGGGTTATAGAGGGATAGCAAGAGAGCATTGAGGGGAAAGAAAAAGTCAGTACAAAAGTGCAGCTGTTTGTAGCTTTTAGTTGCAGGCGGCGATGGCTCTCTGACTCAGCCTATTATATATATCTTGTTTTGTCATTTTGAGAAAAAAATGATAAAACAGGGTGGTTAGAGGGCAGGAAGAGAAGGAAACTATTTACCAATTTTTTTTTTTCAAAATGACAAAACAGGAAGAAGATCCTCATCCATTATATATCTTTAAACTGAAACGGCACATTAATATTCATATACGAAGATTGTTTATAATTTTTTTTATTAATTACCTTATATATTTTACAAAAAATTAAACTATAATGAAAGGTTAAGAATTTTAAAATAAATATCTAATTAAAAATATTTATTAATTATTAATACACTAAATTCATAAAAAAAATTTATTTATAACCTTAATTGGATTAATGATTTTATTACATTTACATAGATATAATTAATTCTTTATATAAAATTGGTGCATGAATTATTTGAATAAAGGAATTATAATTAAATAGAAAATTGACATACTTAATATAATTAACTTAACCAAAAAAATGATTATAATAGCATATAATACAAATTAATAAGATAAATTTAAAAATACAAATTTTAAAGTAATAAGATAAATTATGCATTTATTAATTAATTTAACGTGAATGTCTTAATTGAATGGATAACATGGTAAAAATTTAAAAAAAATAATGATTGGCTTTTTGGATTGTTAAAAAATATTATAAAGTGAAATAAACTATTAAACATTTATTATTAATAGCCTAAATAACATAATCAAAATATAAATGGACAAATAAATATTACTTTACTCAAATACACACGAAATGAAATTTAAAAAGAGAACATAATCTAATTTGTTAACAATGACATTATTATTACTTGCAAACATAATCTTTTTAGCAATAAAATTTATTGGTCATTTTAATTATTCATTATGTTCTATGAATTTTTGTGTGTGTGTGTGTGTTTATATTGTCCATTTTTGTAAAGATGAACCTCTAGATATTTATTTTTATCTTTCAATATTATTATTATTATTATTATTATTATTATTATTATTATTATTATTAAAAGTTTTAAATTATTTGAATGGTAATATTATTCATAGAATATAATTAATAGTAAATATATTAATTCATTGAGGCAATTAATTAAATGTACAAAAATGACATTTAATTAGGAGGAAAATTCAAATTTAAATTTTTCATTCTTTTATTTGTTTGGGTTATTTAAATGTAAATCTTATTAGTAGAAGATAGTACAAAATTAATAAATTAATTAGTTTAGGTAACTAATTAATTATATATAAATTTTTTAATAATAAATAAATGATATTCATTAAGGGTGAGTTTTGAAATTTAAAATTTTTAAATATATTATTATTTAATTATTTAAATTCGAATAGTAATATTATTCATAGAAAATAAGTTTGGTAAAGATTTATAGAAGATAATGAATAATAATTAATAGATTATATGGTTGATGCAATTAATTAGTTAGTTGAATAAAAATGTCATTCGATTAGGATGAGATCTATTCAAATTTAAATTATGCTTATTAGTTATTTTTGTAGTCTCAATTGTCCTTGTGCAAAAATGTGATATAGAAAATAGTCACATAAGATGATATGGCAAATATTTACTATTTTACTTACTATATATAAAGCAAGTAATGCATTTATTTGATGACAGAGAAGACACATGTCGGAATTCTAAGACATGTATTTTCTTTTTATACATTATATGATGATTATTAATACACTAAATTCATAAAAAAATTATTTATAACCTTAATTGGATTAATGATTTTATTACATTTACATAGATAATTAATTCTTTATATAAACAATTAGTTGGTGTATGAATTATTTGAATAAAGGAATTATAATTATAGCAGATTGACATACTTAATATAATTCACTTTACCAACAAAAAATGATTATAATAACATATAATACAAATTATTAAGATAAATTTAAAAAATACAAATTTGAAATTAATAAGACAAATTATACATTTATTAATTAATTTAATGTGAATGCCTTAATTGAATGAATAATATGGGAAAAATAAAAAGGATAATGATTGGCTTTTTGGATTATTAAAAACTATTTTAAAGTGAGATAAACTATTACAAATTTATTATTAATAGCCTAAACAACATAATCAAAATATAAAAGGACAAAAATATATTACTTTACTCAAATATACACGAATTGAAATTTAAAAAAAGACCATAGTCTAATTTGTTAACAATAACATATTAGTACTTGCAATCATAATCTTTTTAGCAATAATATTTATTAGTCATTTTAATTATTCATTATCTTCTAAGATTTTTTTGTGTGTGTGTTTGCATTGTCCATTTTTTTAAAGATGAATTTCCATATATTTATTTTTATCTTTCAATATTATTATTATTATTATTATTATTATTATTATTATTAGTTGTAGTAGTAGTAGTATTATTAGTTTTAAATTATTTGAATGGTAATATTATTCATAGAAGATCATGAATAGTTAATATATTAATTCATTGAGGCAATTAATTAAACGTTCAAAAATAACATTTAATTAAGAGGAAAATTCAAATCTTAATTTTTTATTCTTTTATTGTTTGGGTTATTTAAATGTAAATCTTATTAGTGAAAGATAGTACAAAATTAACAAATTAATTAGTTTAGGCAATTAATTAATTATATATAAAAATTTTAATAGTAAATAAATGACATTCATTAAGAGTGAGTTTTGAAATTTAAAATTTTTAAATATATTATTATTTGATTATTTGATTTTGAATAGTAATATTATTCATAGAAAATAATTTTGGTAGAGATTTATAGAAAGTAATGAATAATAATTAATATATTATATGATTGATGCAATTAATTAGTTAGTTATACAAAAATGTCATTCAATCAAGATGAAAATTTGAATTAAAATTATGTTTATTAGTTATTTTTGTTGTTCCAATTGCCCTTGTGCAAAAATGTGATGGAAATTTGTCATTTAAGATGATATATGACAGAATATTTGTTATTTTACTTATTATATGTCAAGCAAGTAATGCATTTACTTGATGACAGAGAAGACACATGTCGAATTATAATGCATGTATTTTCTTTTTATATATTATTATATGATGATTATTAATACACTAAATTCATAAAAAATTATAACCTTAATTGGATTAATGAGTTTATTACATTTACATAGATAATTAATTCTTCGTATAAACAAATAGTTGGCATATGAATTATTTAAATAAAGGAGTTATAATTAATCAACAAATTGGCATACTTAATATAATTCACTTAATCAATGAAAAATGATTATAATAAAAATTAATACAAATTAATAAGATAAATTTAAAAATACAAATTTGAAAGTAATAAGACAAATTATACATTTATTAATTAATTTAATATGAATGCCTTAATTAAATGAATAACATGGGAGAAACTAAAAAGATAACGATTGATTTTTTGGATTATTAAAAAATATTATAAAGTGAAATAAGCTATTAAAAATTTATTATTAATGTCTTGAACAACCTTACCAAAATATAAAAGGACAAATAAATATTAATTTACTCAAATTCACATAAAATAAAATTTAAAAAATAACCATAATCTAATTTGTTAGCAATAACATTATTATTATTTGCAATCATAGTCTTTTTAGAAATAATATTTATTGTTCATTTTAATTATTCATTATCTTCTATGAATATTCTTTTTTTGTGTATGTTTGTATTCCCCATTTTTTTTTAATTTGAACTTCCAAATATTTATTTTTATGTTTCTATATTATTATTACTGTTAAAAGTTTTAAATTATTTGAATGATAATATTATTCATAGAAGATAATGAGTAATTAATATATTAATTTATTGAGGAAATTAATTAAATGTACATAAGTGACATATAATTTGGAGGAAAATTCAAATTTTAAATTTTTTTATTTTTTTTTGTTTGGGTTTTTAAATGTAAATCTTATTAGTGAAAAATGGTATAAAATTAAAAAATTAATTAATTTAAGCAACTATTTAGTTATATATAAATTGTTTAATAGTAAATAAATGACATTCATTAAGGTTGAGTTTTAAAATTTAAAAGTTTTAATTATATTATTATTTATTTATTTAAATTTGAATAGTAAAATTATTCATAGAAGATAATTTTGGTAGAGATTCATAGAAGATAATAAATAATAATTAATATATTATATGACTTATGCAATTAATTAGTTAGTTGTACTAAATGTCATTCAATTAGGATGATGATTCAAATTTAAATTATGCTCATTAAT
Organism: Ormosia semicastrata; assembly: GCA_029884595.1. Classification (NCBI taxonomy): domain Eukaryota; kingdom Viridiplantae; phylum Streptophyta; class Magnoliopsida; order Fabales; family Fabaceae; genus Ormosia; species Ormosia semicastrata. The sequence continues at coordinate 7,455,461 of JAQQTO010000021.1, read as the reverse complement.
TTTTTTTAGTCCCAATTATCCTTGTGCAAAAATGGTCACATTAGATCACATATGATAGAAAATGACCACATATGATAGAGTATTTGTTATTTTACTTACCGTATGTCAAGCAAGTAATGCACTTACTTGATGACAGAGAAGAAACGCGTCAGAATTTTTAAGGCATGTACTTTCTTTTTATATATTATATAATGATTATTAATACACTAAATTCCTAAAAAAATTATTTATAATCTTAGTTGGATTAATGATTTTATTACATTTGCATAGATAATTAATTCTTTGTATAAATAAATAGTTGGCTCATGAATTATTTAAATAAAGGAATTATAATTAAAAGTTTTACATACACTTTTAATCCCTATACTTTCTTTCTGTTTTCATGTTAGTTTCTACTGTCATCTACCGTGATGACACCGTTAAATTTCATCTTACGTGACAAACGAAATTCTACTTGGCAGCAACACCAGATAAAAATTAAATTTTTTAATCCACCTCATTTCCTCCAACAATAATAAACTATTACATAAAAATAAACCAACCTTCCTTCTTCCTTTTTCCAAAACCATTCGAACCTTCAGCCCTCTCCCTCACCAACTTTTCTTCCTCTTCCCTTGCTTCCATTCCATCGACATCTCGCTTCTTGCACTACTTCACTCATTTGGTGACATTCATCATGAGGAAGAAGCAAATGGCGCAAGTCACACTCCATAAATTTTTCAAACCAATTTTGTCACCGGAAGAATGACCTCACGCTTGTAAGTTTCTAGCAAAAACTCATTTATTGTATTTGGTGCAATGTTAATGGAAATGTTGTTTATCCTAAAATGCTAGGTTTTTTGGACGCTAGTTTATGATAAATGTATGTAGTGTAGTTCTGATTTTTGTGATAGAATGAGAATGGAAAGGGTGCAATGTTAATGGAAATGGTGATAACTCATTTATGTTCAATGCAAGTTGTTTCTTAGATGAGGAAATCCATTTTACAACTTCTGATTTTCTGTTAGTGTTTAGTTTTTGTTAGAATTAAGATTGTACCTTTGATTTTATGTCAGTTATGGTGTTTTGTAAGTGTGTATGGGTGTTTTGTTGTATTTGTTGTATTGCTATAATTGCGATGTCAATTTTGCAACTTCTGATTTTCTGTTAGAGTTGAGTTTGCTGTGTTTGCATCATGGTTTCAGTTGTATTTATCCATCTAGGTAGCAAGTGGTTTTATGTGTTGATAAAGGCTTCATTAAGGTTGAAATAAATTGTTGATAAGTGTTTCTCAAGGGTGGGTATGTACATGAGCTTTAGTAGAATGATGATATATGTAGGTTGATATACATTAGTTCACATTTTACCAATTGAATGTGTTTAAGTCAAAAAAAAAAATTTGTTGAATGTTTTTGTTGTATTGGATAGTTTAGTTAATCAATGTCATCCATTTTAGTAGTCTCACAACTCTATTTATGAATTCTAGGATCACTAAACATGTTGAATATATATTTTGTGTGTTGTTGCATAATCCTAACAAGAAGAGACTAAATAGGAATACTGTTGAGTCTGACAAATGAATGGCTACTTGGGCTAGAGGATCCAAATATGAGGTCAAGTATTACCCAAGGCAATTTATGGTTGATGTAGATGAAAGAAGTTGTAGTTGTAAGTACTAGGGGTTGACTAGTTTACCTTGCTATTACGCTATTGTTGTAATTTTTGCACACAATGGAGATCCTCAAGATTTCAGTTATGAATGCTACAAGATAGAGACCTATGAGCAGTGCTATGCTAAAATGGTAATGCCCATTAATGGAGAGGAAATGTGGCCTATAATTATTGACTATCCTACCATTATTCCCCTAAAGTATAGGACACCAATTGGAAGACCCAAAAAGCTGAAAAGAAGGGACAAGGAACCTATAAAACCAAACAAGCTGAAAAAAAAGCACACTTCACTAAAGTGTTAATAACTACTTAGAATGCAATTATTTGGGCCCTATCTCTGTGCTAGAATGAATGCTTATTCCTTGTTTAAATGCATATTTAGAGGATTTTGTGCTTATATTTGTCATATTCTGATTCTAAGCCTTTCTAATGTGTTAATGTGCAAAACTATGTTTAATTGTCATTTATTAAGTAGATTTATATATGATACTAATTTGGTGTTTTCTCTATGTTAGGAATGGCTCCAAACAAGGTCAAATATGGAGCAATTGAGCTTAAAGAGGAAGAGGAAGCCAAATTGGCAATTCAGTAGTCAACGTCGCAGCGCAAGGTGTTGCACGCCGCGGCACTGAGGTTTTCAGCCAGGCCATACTTGGACCCGAGGCAAGAGCACTGCGGCCCATATGAGGTGGGCGCCGTGACGTAGATTAGACCGACCCATTGGGGGTCGCGACGGGTGTATGTGGGTGCCGCAACGCTGAGGCGGCCAGCTGAGCTTATAAATAGATTTTACTCATTTTTCTCTGTATTCTGGCCATTTTCATTTTCTGTTCTTTGTAGTTTTCTTAGTTTAGATTACTTTTAGGTAATTTTAGGTTAGATAGTTTAGCTAGATCTTCATTTCTGGTGGATTGGAAGTAAGGATCAAAGGAATGAAGGAGGATTCAAGCTTCAGAGACAAATCTAATGAGCTTCCTTTTCTCTTTTCCCTTTCTCTCTTCTCTTCCTTATTTATTGTATAGCTGAGCTATGTTTTAGGAATATTTTGGATCCTTTTATTTATATTAATGATGTGTTCTTCTCTGAGTTTGTGTGGATGTTTGATTATTGTTCAATCATTATCTGTGTTTAATGCTTGTGGTTGGCTGATCACTAATTGCATGATCCTAATATTGGCAAATGAACTAGACATAGGGATTTGTTGATATGGATATAGTGTGGTTGATGCATGTTTGGCGAATTCAATTGGCTTGGATGAGTTGATTCGTTAATAGGATAGAAATATACCTATTAGCCATGTATAGTGTGTGATTGAGAATAGATCGTTCATGAGTGGAAGTTGAGCTGGCTCTCAAGGAAACTTAGTGAGTTGGGCAATTGAAACCAGGGTTGATTGACCTAGACATAGGCTTTTGACTACATCAGATTCTCAAGCTAACCTAATCAATGCATTTGTGTTTATGAGGGGATTGCATGTTGTTGGTAGATGTAGGGGGTGAAGGAGAATTTCCTGAAACCTAACTGTTTTTATGTTTATTGCTTTTGTAGATTAGGTTTAGTTAGTTTATTGTTTTCTTATTTTTATGTCCTTGACTAGAAATGATTAAGCTATTGGTTGGTATTTAGCATTATAATCGAATATCCTCGTGGGAACGAACTTTTATTCTGTATCTGTATTACTTGAGCGATCCATACACTTGCGGTAGCAATTAAGTTTTTGGTGCCATTGCCGGGGATAGTTTTTATATTGCTAATATCAACAATGAGTTTGATTAATTCTAATTCAAGTTGTATATAAGTTGTATATAATCTATGTTTCATTTCTGTTTTGTTTTAGTTTCAAATAAGAAGCCGGGTGATTTCAATCATACGAGGCCCTTGAGGGAACTCGCGACTCCTGAAAGGATTACCCTTGGATCAAGTTCTTGAAGACTACTCATCCGTAGCACTTCAATTTTGGTGACAAAGTCCTGCTGGGACTATAACTTAAGCCCTTCGTGGGAGGGAACCCCATGTTTATGTTTGTTTTATTATTTTTATTTTATGCATAAATACATAGTATGTTGTGTTGTGTATGTTTGTATATAGATGTTATGTTTTGTTTGTTTTGTTAATATGTTTTAGTTAATATGTTAGTATTTTAGTATGTTAGTTATGTTAATTTTTGTTGTTTGTTTTTGTTTTTAGGTTTTAAGTTTGTTTAGTTTGTAAATAGGTTAATATGTAGATTTTGTGTGTTAATATGTTTAGGTTGTCCATTTTTGTAATTTAGCTTTTTGAACAAGTTTTATTGCAGCTAGAGACCCATAAGAGCCAAAACCAGCAGCAAAACTGTGTTTGCTACTAAATTTAGCAGCTTAGGTTGTCACGCCGCGACGCTAGGTAGTGTGCGCCGCGGCGCATGGGCATTTTTTGCAGAATTTTGTAGCTTTTTGTGAGCGCTGCGGCCCAGGTATAGGGGCGCCGCGGCACTGACCCCCTATTTTTTGTTTTTTCTATTATTTTCTCTATTTTTTTTAGTATTTAGTAATGCTCAGTACTAGTCTCAGGTTCCCTATAGGCCATGTTCTTTAAAGATACATTTTACTTAGGTTTGGGGGAGTATCTTTACATATTTTGTTACCTTTATGCTTAATGTTAATATGTATTGGTATTTTGAGTATGCAGTGGTTTTAGTCATTATCTTTTGAAGGTTATATCTTGTTTTGACTATCACTGATGTGCTGTTGACAAGATTTTCAATTTTTATTGTTTGCAAAAGATGTTATGCATGCTTGAATTAAAAGTTGAATGTATTTGAATACATGACATGTTGCAAGGATGCTAGTGTTGTTTTTGGTTGTTCATGATGTGAAAGGTTGCTATTTGCCCCCTTTTCAGTGAAACCTTATGTGATCTGATGCCTGTGAAATAATTTAGTTGCTTTTGATGCATGATTTATATCTCACTTAGATGCAAGTGTAACTTTGAAAATAATAAGAATGCATGTTTTGAGAATGTTTATGAATGTACATGTAGAGTTTTGATTATCCTAAAAATTGTTTTTAAACTCTCTTGAGGCGAAATCCTAGGTTGTGCATGATTGAGGAAATGATTAGGGCATTGTTTGGACCGTTTGAGCCCTAAAAAGCTTACCCTGATATAATGATATTCCTAGGTCCCATTTTGAAGCCTTAAACTGTTTGGCCTTATTTGTTTTTCACCACCATTGTGTTCGTTAACTTGTTAACCGTTCTGATGCATGTGAAAATATTGTATTTTCTTCCTACCCTTATTGTTTGTTGAGTACATGGTATGCTATTTCTTGAAATGAGTCTGATGATTAGGAGTATGAATATTCAATTCAAAATGAGCCTGAAGGAACCAGATGCAAAACAAAGAAAAGAAAAAGCAATGCTTTGCAAAATAATGAAAATCAAAAGAAAAATGAAGTTGAAAAGCATCGAAAAAAGATAGTTTTGGCAAGTTTTATGATTTTACTTTTGAATACCTTACTGATATCAAATGTTTTGACTCAAATCTGGAAATAGTATGTTGTGTGTCTCAATATTTGTATTGTACATTTTCCTGTTCATTTCTTTCGCCCATACCATTGGCCTAACATTATAAGGTGATTAAGTCCTTTTTGATCCTCAATCTTGTGTGATTTACATTAGTGAAGAGAGAGTTGATTTACAATATTGTAGATTCTTTGAATCATATACATGTATGCTTGTAAACTTATCTGAATGTGTATAACTTGATTATGATAAGTTTATTTTGCATATTTGTGAAAATGTGAATTGCATGAAGAGTGTTTGGATTGATAGCTTGTTTAGGATTATATTTGTGTGGAGCTGTTTACGGGGCATTTGTACTTTTTGAGAATTGATGCAGTCATTACACACTAGTATTTGTTTTTAAATGAAAAAAGAAGATTGAAAATATATTTGTTGAATGAAAAAATTGGTTTTAATGTTTAAGTGATTTACTTAACTCTATTTTGTTTTGCTCGAGGACTAGCAAAATGTAAGTTTGGGGGTGTGATAACTACTTAGAATGCAATTATTTGGGCCCTATCTTTGTGCTAGAATGAATGCTTATTCCTTGTTTAAATGCATATTTGGAGGGTTTTGTACTTATATTTGTCATATTCTGATTCTAAGCCTTTCTGATGTGTTAATATGCAAAACTGTGTTTAATTGTCATTTATTAAGTAGATTTATATATGATACTGATTTGATATTTTCTCTATGTTAGGAAAGGCTCCAAACAAGGTCAAATATGAAGCAATTGAGCTTAAAGAGAAAGAGGAAGCCAAATTGGCAATTCAGTGGTCAACACCGCTGCGCAAGGTGTTGCGCGCCGCGGCGCTGAAAGGTTTTCAGCCAGGCCATACTTGGACCCGAGGCAAGAGCGTCGCGGCCCAGATGAGGTGGGCGCCGCGACGTAGATTAGACTGACTCATTGGGCGCCGCAACGCGTGTATGTGGGCGCCACAGCACTGAGGCGGCCAGCTGAGTTTATAAATAGATTTTACTCGTTTTTCTTTGTGTTCTGGCCATTTTGGCCATTTTCATTTTCTGTTCTTTGTAGTTTTCTTAGTTTAGATTACTTTTAGGTAGTTTTAGGTTAGATAGTTTGGCTAGATCTTCATTTCTGGTGGATTGGAGGCAAGGATCAAAGGAATGAAGGAGGATTCAAGCTTCAGAGACAAATCTAATGAGCTTCTTTCTCTCTTTTCTTTTTCTCTCTTCTCTTCCTTATCTGTTGTATAGTTGAGCTATGTTTTAGGAATATTTTGGATCCTTTTATTTATATTAATGATGTGTTCTTCTCTGAGTTTGTGTGGATGTTTGATTATTGTTCAATCATTATCTGTGTTTAATGTTTGTGGTTGGCTGATCACTAATTGCATGATCCTAATATTGGCAAATGAACTAGACATAGGGATTTGTTGATATGGATATGGTGTGGTTGATGTATGTTTGACGAGTTCAATAGGCTTGGATGAGTTGATTCGTTAATAGGATAAAAATATACCTATTAGTCATGTATAGTGTGTGATTGAGAATAGATCGTTCATGAGTGGAAGTTGAGCTGGCTCTCAAGGAAACTTAGTGAGTTGGGCAATTGAAACCAGGGTTGATTGACCTAGACATAGGCTTTTGACTACATCAGATTCTCAAGCTAACCTAATCAATGCATTTGTATTTATGAGGGGGATTGCATGTTGTTGGTAGATGTAGGGGGTGAAGGAGGATTTCCTGAAACCTAACCACTTTTATGTTTATTACTTTTGTAGATTAGGTTTAGTTAGTTTATTATTTTCTTATTTTTATATCCTTGACTAGAAATGATTAAGCTATTGGTTGGTATTTAGCATTATAATAGAATATCCTTGTGGGAACAAACTTTTACTCTGTATCTGTATTACTTGAGCGATCCGTGCACTTGCGGTAGCAATCAAGTGTTCAAAATGCAACACTTATGGTCACAATAGTAAGAATTGCCAAAACTTGACTTTACATGTGGAAACCAATCAGCAGCCAAAGAGAATAATCAAGTATTCAAGATGCAGCAACTATGGTCACAACAGGAGTCAGTGCCCAAACATGTCTGAACCTATGGTGGAAGATCAACCCACACCTAGGGGACAAGCATTAGCCATATGAGGATATAGCAAGGGGAGAAGGAGAGGAATGGCTAACCAAGACAATAGACTACTAGTTACAAATGCATCAGCTGCAACAACAACTGCAAAGGCATCATCTTCCCAAGCAACTTCAGGAATTACATCAACAGATGCCTCTGTAGTTGCTATTGTAAGGTGCTATTGTAAGAGCTGCACCTGCTACCAACCAAGGGATAGTTGTTAATTTTATTAAAGGACAATGTATCAGAGGGATGAGGGGCACTATTCCTTGGAAAATAAGAAGAGTACCAACAAGATGCGCGAGATTTTTATCAACTCCAGGTACAAACGTACCACTTGAAAGGTTATCACCTACTTATGCATTTGCTGCAATAGCTTAAGATACAAATGCTCAAACTGCAAATGCATCTGCTAGAGAGGGAGGCCTGTTGTAGCCAACTTACAAGGCACTATGACACAGGGACATGGACAAGGACAAGAAAATGAGTAAGACACTCAGAAGTCTGTCAATGGACCACATTGAGTTTGAGGAAACCAAGGCCAATGAACCACACTTGTCTTTTGCTTTTTTGTATTTTTTGTCCTTTAGGACTTGTCATTTATGGTGGCTTAGTGGGTTATTACTGATGTTGGTTGTATATTGACTAGTGCATGACAATGACTAATGTATTGACAATTGTGGGTTGATGTATATTGGTTAATGACTATTATATTGACAATTACAATGACTAAATTATAGTTATTGGTGACTATTTGTACTTATTTAATGACAGAATGACTATTTGTACTCTTTTCATGATTTGTGTATTGGTCCCTATACATTACTGATAGGGTTAATGATTAATGGTGACTATTTGTACTCTCTTAAATTATGGTTAAATTTGTCCCCATATTTTCATACAATTTGTGTATTGGTTCCTATACTTGAATTTGATTTGTGTATTGGTCCCTGTACTTTCCTATGATTTATGTATTGGTCCCTATGCTTTCATATGATTTGTGTATTGGTCCCTATGGGCACTAGTCAATTATTCAGTCCTGTAATTTCATTACTTAGTCTTTACTGCCAACACAATTGTGGTTGTACAAGTAAACATCAGACAATGTCAAATCCAAAAGTTTTCAATTAATTGATCAAAAGGGGATTACATAAGTTAAGTCATTTGCTTAATTAAACCACCCAATACATTTGCTCAGACCCTAAACATCTACCCACCAACATACATTAACAGTCAAAACTAATTCAAAGTAATTGATACAACATTCTTCTGTCATATTGAGTCCACATGAAAAACAACACCAATCTCATTGTCATTCCACGACAAATTACCATCAGCAGTTTGTACATCCTCAGTTTCCTCTTTAGACCTCAAACCACTCGTTGCTGCCTTTCAAAAACTTTCCATGCACCAATTGCCATTAGTGGATCTAACCATTCAAACAAACCACAACTCCAATATGTTTGTCATAAAAAAATTCGTTCAAATCACTAGAGTAAAGATAGAAACAAATCATAAACCAAAAATCTTCTTACTTTGTAATTAGGGTACCTAAAAAATTTTCTTCTTGAATTTCGATTTGTCCTTGAAGTATATTTCATCACCCTACCACCACAAGTACAGAACATGTTTGTGATCAGGTGGCTCCCATGAGTAGAGCGACTACAATGTGAGCTATAGGAATTACAACTACTGTCATCCATGGTTGAGTATGGAGAATGAAGAAGTGGAGCTGCACAATTTCAATGAAAAAATCCTAAATTTTGGGAATTTTTGTCGCTTTTTTATAAAAATTATTGTGGAGAAATGAGGAGTATTAAAAAATTTAATTTTTATATGATGTTACTGCCAAATAGGATTCCATTTGCCACATAGGATGAAATTTAGCGGTGTCATCATGGTAGGTGACAACAGGGACTAACATGAAAATGGAATGAAAGTATAGGGATTCAGATAAAAAAAAAAGTATAGGGACCAAAATTTAAATAGGGTGAAAGTATAGGGACCAAAAGTGTATTTAAGCCAAATTAAAAAGTAAATTAACATACTTAATATAATTCACTTAACTAATAAAAAATTATTATAAAAAATAATACAAATTAATAAGATAAATTTAAAAAATACAAATTTGAAAGTAGTAAGAGAAGTTATAAATTTATTAATTAATTTAATGTGAATACCTTAATTAAATGAATAACATGAGAAAAATTAAAAAGATAACAATTGACTTTTTGAATTATTAAAAAAATATAATAAGTGAAATAAATTATTAAACATTTATTATTAATGTCCTAAACAACATTACCAAAATATAAAAGGACAACTAAATATTACTTTACTCAAATTCATAGAAAATGAAATTTTAAAATGACCATAATCTAATTTTTTAGCAATAACATTATTATTATTTTCAATTGCAATCTTTTTAGCAATAATATTTATTGGTCATTTTAATTATTCATTATCTTTTATGAATATTAATTTTTTGTTTGTATTGTCCATTTTTTAAGATGAACTTTTGGATATTTATTTTTATATTTCTATATTATTACTATTATTATTATTATTATTATTATTAAAAGTTTTAAATTATTTGATTGGTAATATTATTCATAAAAGATAATGAATAATTAATATATTAATTCATTAAGGCAATTAATTAAATGTACGTGAATGACATTTAATTAGGAGAAAAATTCAAATCTTAAATTTTTTTATTCTTTTACTGTTTGGGTTATTTAAATGTAAATCTTATTAGTGGAAGATAGTATAAAATTCAAAGATTAATTAATTTAAGCAACTAATTAGTTATATATAAATTGTTTAGTAGTAAATAAATGGCATTTATTAAGATTGAGTTTTGAAATTTAAAAGTTTTAATTATATTATTATTTTATGATTTAAATTTGAATAATAATATTATTCATAGAAGATAATTTTGGTAGAGATTCATAGAAAATAATGAATAATAATTAATATATTAAATAGTTAATGCAATTAATTAGTTAGTTGTATATAAATATTATTTAATTAAGATGAGAATTTTAATTTAAATTATGCTCATTAATTATCTTTGTAGTCCCAATCGTCCTTGTGTAAAAATAGTCACATCAAATTACATGTGATAGAAAATAATCACACAAGATAACATGTGACAGAATATTTATTATTCTATTTATCATATATCAAATAAATAATATATTTGCTTGATGACAAAAAAATACGTGTCAAAATTCTATTACATATACTTTCTTTTTATATAATATATGATTTTTAATATTTTGTAATATTATGGTCAGTTGATATTATGCTAGATAGGAAATTTCTCTCCTTATCTCTTTTCTTGTCCCACAAATCAAACTTGTGCCAACTCAAATTAAAAAAAATACTTAAGTTTATTTTTTTATGTCTATTATATTTATTCCATCAATCAAATTATGACATTCGTTTTGCATCTGTTACTTAACCTTAACGTCGCCAGCCATTTTTCCTTGTCAATGTCTTCACGTTGTAGTGCTGCACTTCCTCTGCTGTGAATTCCTCCCCGGCACACAAGGGTTGAAATTTCAATGGTAGAGCGCTTATTCTATTCTATCCCAAAACAATTATTGATTTTCTTTTAATCAGAATATTTTTATCCTTTGTCCTGTTATCAAGGTCTTTACTCCATACCTTCTTCTGCTCTCATCTCCTCCATCGGTGACATTGCAATTTGCACACAAGATTACACCTATAGTTATTGGTGCTTATTCTCTTCTTTTTTTATATATATTATTTATTAAGAAATAAAGTTGAATTGCCTATTTCATCCAATTCGATGGCAATGGTTGCAAGCTAAAAAAATGAAAACTCAAAAGAATGGATGTGCGTGGCTTCCCTTGCAGAGCCATTAGTGCGGCAAATAGTGCAGGTGGTCCGTAGAGGCTTTAGTAATGGGATGAGATCCTCTTTGAGAGGGATAAAAAAAGTGAACAACTTGGTCATGGAAGAAAGCGCACCTCAACTAGGACACATTCCTAATCTAGTCAAAGATAGGATATCTATGTCAGGATTAAGGAATTTATAAATATAATGAGATTAAGGAATTCATAAGAATAATTATTGAAGTCTAGAGTCCTAACAAATTGTCTATATCTAGAATTTGAACATTTAATTATGCACTTATCCACATGTTACATACTTACTTATCACTAATTTAACTCCTTAAAATTTATATTTTTAATATTATAATTAATGATACAGAGCAATAAAATTTTCTTACCTCGATAGCAGATAACTTTTTTTTTCTAATTTTCAGGTGTTATTAAAAAATATTAAAGGATAATTATATGGTAGGTATTTCATTGCATAACATTACAATGTCACACATGTCACAACAAAGTTGCAATATCATTAGCATACACACTTACAACCTATTTGGCGTTGGAATTGGCATTTAGAATTGGAATTAGGCCTACTAATTCTAATTTTTATGTTTAAAAGCCCCTTTTAAATTAGAATCATAATTCCATCTTACAATTTCATGAAATTTAAAAATTATTAAACTAACCCATTGTCAATTCTTAACTAGTTACCTAAAAATTGCCAATTCCACAGTATAAAATTAAAATCGTGGTTGGCTAGTGAAAAATGAAAAGACTGCCCATGCCTCTCCTCCTCCACTCCATCTTCTGCTAATCGGTGCCTCTCCTCCTCCACTCCATCTTCTGCTAATCGTGGTTGGCTAGTGAAAAACGAAAAGACTACACATGCCTCTCCGCCTCCACTCCATCTTCTGCAACTAGCAGCTTTGACGAGGTATGAACTATCTCTATCCTCTGCCAGTGCCATCTTCATCTCGTTGTGTGGGTCTCTCCACTTGCGCCTCTGTATATCACAAGTTTATTTTTGCGTTTGTGGTTTGTTGTTCATTTTCTGATCCTTTCTCTGTTACTCTGATTTTGGGTTTCTTTTACTGTGCCTCTGAATCTCGCAAGCCTCATCTATGTATTTTGTATGTCTTTTTCTTATTGTGGATTGTGTTTCTTGATACTCTTATCTTAGACAAATTTGGGTTAGTTGTAAATTAGTTTTTATGATTGATCAAACCATGATATATGTTATGAAAATAAGGAGATGACAACGCAACAAACACGATCAAAGGAATAGCCTGAGGCGTGTGAGAAGACATTGTCCTCAAGGATTTTATCTCACGGGTGTACGAATCCCCCAGGATTCAACAGGCTCGTCCCGGTGGAGATCGAGGTAGCAGAACAGCAGAGAAATTTAATTAATGCATTTAACCCAGGAAGAGAACGCAATATTTCAGAAGAAGTAGAGAATACATATATATCAAAAACCACAGTCAGAAAATAGTATATATAAAAGGCAAGAAATAGCCGTTCAGAAAGTAATGTTAAGTTTGTTAAATTGTTAGAATAATAACGTTAGAAAATGGATCTGGTTGTTAAAAACTAATTGGAACGTTAGAAACTAATTTGGAATGTTAAAACAGATTTGCCCGTTAGGAAGACCAAGTCAAATACGACCAAGTCAGTTTTGACTTCTTCAAAAACATCATTTTCCTGGTAAGCTCAAAAAATAATTAAATATTTCACAAAATGATTCGGGTCTCATGATATCACGCGCAGGGGGGGCAAATCGATGATTTGCTCTGGCCATGATCCTTCGTGTCAATTTTTGTGTGCGCGAGCCCATCACCTCATTTGTTTCTTACAAAGCCCAAAACACATGTTGATTTATAAACTCTTTAAAACTTTGAAGACTAAGCAATGTGGGACATAGACTTTTGAAATATCATAGCTAAAGCTAAAACAACAACAATCCCCCACATATTTCAAAAGTTTAAAGAAATATTTAAGAAAATTTTAAAACAAGATTTTTTCTGGGTTAACACCATGGGTGTAAATGCATCGAATCTGATGTCTTTTGGACTATGAATCAAACCTAGACAAATGAGACATAACATACAGTGAGTTGGTGAAGTAAACTCCTATGAACCAAAAACACTTTGTGTACATTAGAGGTCTACCAGTCACACTACACCCCCACAATTCTCACTGTTGTCACTATGTTGCGCTAATAGGCCATGCGCGCGCCTGGTAATTCATGAGTACTCTAGAGATATGCCATAATCTCATACAAGCGACCCCACTGGACACTCATATAGGTGATTTCATCAAGTGTATGCTGCAAATCATACACTACCCATAAGGGATATGAAATCATTAAAAGCCTTTAAGCTTATCCTCTCAATAATGCAGTCTAGCATATCTCACACCATAGGAAGGGACAAAGTTATTAGTGCTAGCAGAACTAACAAGTGACTTGTTTTTACCCATATGAACCTTCTTCATAGGATCTCCAATCACAAAGGTTGGGTTACCATCACTATTTATTTCAAATTGGCTTAAGTCTCATTTCCCTCGATGTTTCATATATTGGTTTCCTCCCAAGAGGCATTGTCAGAGGATCGGCCAAGTTCACTTCTGACTTCACGTAATTAATTGATATTGTTCCATCTTTTAGCAGCTGCTTTACCACATTATGCCTCAATTGTATATGTCTGTTTTTACCATTGAAGGTCTTATTCTTTGCAATGGCTATTGCCGCTTGACAATCACAATGCATTGACACTGACGGTGTTGATTTTATTCCTAAAAGAATATTTGCCAAGAAGTTTTTTAACCACTCAGCCTTACTACCAGCCAACTCCAGAGCTACAAACTCTGACTCCATAGTAGATCTTGCAATTATAGTTTGTTTGGTTGATCTCCAAGTAACCGCTCCACCACCAAGTGTGAATACATAACCAATAGTAGATTTTGTCTCATCTGAATATGAGATCCAGTTAGCATCACTATATCCTTCTAATACAGCGGGAAATCCACTATACACTATACCATAGTTCATGGTACCTCTCAAATATCTCATGAGTCTAACAAGTGCAGCCCAGTGATCCTGATTTGGACTTTGAGTATATTGACTCAATCTCCCCACAACATATACTATGTTTGATCTCAAAAAATTCATTAAATGTAATAAACTTCCAATAATTTGGGCATACTCAGATTGAGCAACAGAATCACCTCTATTCTTTTTTAATTGAGAGTTAGAATCATAAGGGGTACTCATTGGTTTCGAGTCATAATGACCAAACTTTCTAAGAAATTTTTCTACATAATGTTCTTGGGATAGTGTTATACTATCACCCTTCCTTATGATCTTGACTCCTAGTATTATACTTGCTTCACCCATGTCTTTCATATCAAACTTAGATGTGAGAAAAGATTTTGTTCTTATCATAATATCATTACAAGTACCAAAGATAAGCATGTCATCCACATATAAACATATGATTACACATTCACCATTCATTAATTTATTGTAAACACATTTATCAACTTCAATAGAAGTAAAACCATCATCAATCAATATTTGATTAAATTTTTCATGCCATTGTTTTGGTGCTTGTTTCAAACCATATAAGGATTTGAGAAGTTTACAAACTTTATTTTCTTGACCACGAATTACACATCCTTCAGGTTGTGTCATATAAATTTCTTCTTCCAAATCACTATTTAAGAAAGCAGTTTTAGCATCCATTTGGTAAATAACAAGTTTGTAAATTGAAGCCAAGGCTATCAGAATCCGAATTGAAGAGATTCTGGTCACAAGAGCAAAGGTATCAAAATAATCAATATTTTGTTTTTGAGTAAAACCTTTTGCTACTAATCTAGCTTTGTATTTTTCAATCGAATCATTAAGATTATATTTTTTTTTAAAATCCATTTGCAACCAATAGGTTTTGTTCTAGGAGGTAAGTCAACTAAAGTCCAAGTGTTGCATTTTGAAATAGAATCAATTTCGATTTTAATAGTTTCTTTTCAAAATTGAGCATCAGAAGATAAAATAGCTTCAGAAAACGACAAAGGATCATTTTCAACAAGATAAGTATAAAAATCATTTCCAAAAGATGACACTTTTCTTCGTCTTTTACTCCTTCTCAAATTCTCATATGAGTTTTCATAATAATTTCCTGAAGAAATATTTTCTAAAGAAATATTTTCTAAAGATTGTTTATTTCCAGATTTCAAAGGAAATATATGTTCTAAAAATTCAACATTTTTAGTTTCGATTATTGTATTATGATCAAGCACATCGCTTCGCAAAACAAGGAACCTATAAGCAGCACTACGTTCAACGTAACCAATAAACATACAATCAGAAGTTTTGGTTCCTATTTTTCTTTTCTTAGGATCAGGAAGCATTACCTTAGCTAGACACCCCCACACTTTTAAATATTTTAAATTAGGCATATAACATTTCCATAATTCATAGGGTGTTTTACCAGTTTTCTTATGAGGTATCCTATTTTGCAAAAAATATATAGTTAATAAGGCTTCTCCCCAAAGATTATCGGGTGCTAAGGAACTAACTAGCATTGCATTTATCATTTCTTTTAAAGTTCTATTTTTTCTTTTAGCTACACCATTAGATCCAGGTGAATAAGGGGGAGTTACTTCATGTATTATGCTTTTTTTTCACAAAATTCATTAAATAAGATATATTCACCACCCCTATCGGATCTAACCTTTTTAATTTTTCTATTTAATTGATTTTCTACTTCTGCCTTATAAGAAACAAACATTTCAAAAGCTTTATCTTTATTTCTAATTAAATAAACCTTAGTGTATCTAGAAAAGTCACATAATATTTTTTACCACCTCTAGTCATTGTATTTTTTAAATCTCCTAGATCGGTATGAATTAAACTAAGTAATTCAGATTTACGTTGTTGTACTGAAAGACAAGATTTTTTAGTTAACTTAAATTCAATACAAATATCACATTTATTTAAGCATACATCACCAGTCGCAGATATTAAACCAAGACATCGCATTTTCTTAATATAAGAAATATTAACATGTCCTAATCTAGCATGCCACATATCAACGGAATCAATCAAGTAAGCAGAAGAAGATGCAATTTTATTAATAATTTCAGAAATACTGAGTACAAAAAATCCTTGATCACTATAGCCCTTTCCCACAAAGACATTATTTTTTGTCATTACTATCTTGTCAGATTCGAATGACACTTTAATCCCAGCTTTTCCCAACAGTGATACAGAAATCAAATTGGCCCTAATATTAGGCACATGGAGTACATCATTCAAAGCCAAGGTCTTCCCAGATGTGAGCTTTAGAAGAACTTTCCCTTTTCCCGAAACTGCAGCAGTTCGAGAATCTCCAAGATACACAAGTTCTTCATCATCCCCTACAGAAGTATAGGAGGTAAAAGCATCTTTGTTCTCACAAATATGCCTGGTAGCACCAGAGTCTACCACCAATTTGTTCACACTGGTCACAATGTTAATTTGAGAAACGACCGCAGCCACAATATCATCTCCTTCCGCCAAATTTGCCTTTGGCTTGGGAGGATTGTCGTTTCTCACTCTATGCCTGCATTGAGGACCATGATGACCTGGTTTTCCACAAACATAACAAGCACCTTTTCTTTTGAAAGTGGGATTAGTAACTCTAGGAAAGTGATCAGAAGACTTTTTGTTATTGTCATACCTTTTTTTCGATGATTTATTTTGAACCAGATTTGCTCGAGAAGTCAAAGCCTTCGCCCTTGCAGCCTGACACTCTCTTCGATTAGTGTCTTCAATGATAATGTGCGTGATCAGATCCGAGGGTGACAGTTGCTTATGCTTGTGCCTCAGTTGTTACTTGTAGTCCTTCCACGATGAAGGCAGCTTCTCGATGAGGAGTCCAGCAACAAATTCGTCCGGGAGGGTGATGTTTTTGGCCTTGAGATCCTCCAACAGCTTATGGTATTCATTGATTTGAACTTTGATATCTTTGTCCTCGGTCATCTCCCAGCGGTAGTAGTTGCCAATGACAAATTTCTGCTTCCCGACATCTTCAGCGGTGTACTTTATGGTCATAGAATCCCATATCTCCTTCGCATCCTTGTAAGAACAGTACACATCGAACAAATCGTTAGAAAGTGTGCTAATAATTGTGTGACAGTATACCTTGTTTGCATGTGTCCAATCCTGAATCAATTTTGGATTGGCTGTTGATGGCGGTCTGGGTTCGGTAAGTGCGGATGCGACTCTGTGCATGTCGAGGATGGTGTGAACACGTTCCTGCCACCTTTTGAAGTTTTGGCCACCGAAAAGCTCTATTTTTGAGATATCTGGAAATGGCTTTGCGTAAGTGACTGGAGTTGGAGTCGACGAAAGAACAGCCTCATCGTTGTTGGGTGCTGGAGTCTGGTTGTCAGCGGGAGCCTGGTTGGCAGCATTGTTGTCAGCCATGGTCTTTAAAATTGTTGAGATTGTTATGAAAATAAGGAGATGACAACGCAGCAAACACGATCAAAGGAATAGCCTGAGCCGTGTGAGAAGACACTGTCCTCAAGGATTTTATTGCACGGGTGTACGAATCCCCCAGGATTCAACAGGCTTGTCTCGGTGGAGACCGAGGTAGCAGAACAACAGAGAAATTTAATTAATGCAGTTAACCTAGGAAGAGAACGCAATATTTCAGAAGAGGTAGAGAATACATATATATCAAAAACCACAGTCAGAAAATAGTATATATAAAAGGCAAGAAATAGCCGTTCGAAAAGCAATGTTAAGTTTGTTAAATTGTTGGAATAATAAATATCATGCGCAGGGGGGGCAAATCGATGATTTGCACTAGCCATGATCCTTCATGCCCATTTTTGTGCGTGCGAGCCCACCACCTCATTTGTTTCTTACAAAGCCCAAAACACATGTTGATTTATAAACTCTTTAAAACTTTGAAGACTAAGCAATGTGGGACATAGACTTTTGAAATATCATAGCTAAAGCTAAAACAACAACAATATATTTGAGAGATAAACTGCAATGCATAGGATATGTTAAGAATAGATAATAACTGCAAGAGAGGAATTTGTATCTGTACCAATTTGCGAACACAAATACAACAAGTAGTTTATCGCGATAGCTAATTCGTAATAGATAATGACCGGTTGAGTGCTAAATTTTGATATCATATTTGATATATTAATCTGTGAAATTCTTAATATAACATTATTCAGGACAAGGTTCCTGCCTTCTCTCCAAAGAAGCTTCATTGAGAGTGAATTGGGAGCTTCCATTAACATATTGTTTAAGGAGTTTGAAGATCGACCAATTGCTGCTACTAGTCTTGGTCAGGTGTTTGAATCATTCCCTACGCAGTCCATTATATTTTTATGCACTGAATCTTTACCTATTCTCTTTGACTTTTATTGTTAGAAACTTGTAGGTTTATTAGAAGTGGTGAAAATTGATAAATATAGTCACATAGTGAGATGATGCATAATAATAGCTTTGTGCCCTTTCTCTGCAGATTAGGAGCAGCTTTAAAAATTTTGAAGATTGATTTGAACGTTTTTCACTTCTTGTTGTCAAAGTCAAATTGGTGATCTTAATTAATGTATTGATACTAATTAGTGATGGTCTTAGTGTAGTAGTTGTCAAGATTGACTGTGTTCATAGGTTCATCGTGCTATTCTGTATAATGGAGAAAAAGTAGTTGTCAAAGTTCAAAGGTCTGGTCTGAATAAGCTTTTTGACATTGACTTGCATAAGTTGTGCTCAAGGCCAAATTGCTAACATGTTGGAATTGAAATTGGAAGAGGAAAGTGAAATTGTAAGAGCTGGTAGATTGAGAGAGAGACTAAGGAAGGAGAAAGAGAACATCTTTGTGATCTTAGATGATCTTTGGGAAGGATTGGACTTGGATAAGTTGGGGATTCCATTTGATGATAATTTAAGCCAGAGGAATGGCAAAGATGATGACATGATGAAAAAGGAAAGATCATGTGGTGATTACAGAATGTGCAAAATTTTGCTGACCTCCAGAAGCAAAGAAGTATTGTCTAATCAAATGAATGTGAGGAAAACTCAATTTTCTTTGTGGGAGTCTTAAAGAAAGAGGAAGCAGAGATATTGTTTAAGAATGTGGTTGGAGTACCTGATAAAAATTCTGACTTTGATGCGTTAGCAGCTAAAATTGCTAACAAGTGTGGAGGCTTACCCATATCAATTGTTAAGGTTGCAAGGGCATTAAGAAATAAGATGCACTTGTAGGACTTAGCTATTTGGAATTAAATTCGATAGGACTATATTCTAATAACAGAGATATAATATTCTAGATATAATATTCTAGTATATTAGGCTAGTAATATTAACTCTAGAATAATATTCTAATATATTAGGTGGTAATATATAGTTAAAGTAATATTATTCTAACTATAAAACTTTAACTCTAGAACTTAGCTATTTGTAATTATATTCTAATATTACCATCACTGGTTTATAATTCATATTTTGTGATGACCTATTATAATTCATTTGCTTAGCCATATTATAATTCATTTACTTTATGGTTGAATTTTTAGATGTCAGGAAGAATAATAGAAATTAATTCATCAACCAGTGAATTATCAATGCATTGTCATTATAATAATTTATAAACACAGGTACGAATTATCAATGCTTGTTGTATATTGCATAATTACATCCGAGACAAACAACAAGAAAATGATGATTTTTTGTTAAATGAGGTAGATGCAGAAATATCTGAAATAAGGGCAGAGGAGGAGTAAGATGAGGGCGATGTCATAAGATCTGTAGAAGTTACTCATGAGTGGACAACATTTAGAGATAATTTGGCCATTGAAATGTTCAATGATTTTCAAGCTAGGCGTGGATAATTTATGATGTATTGCCTTACTTATTGCAAGACCTTTTACAGTAGTTAAATTAATCAGTACATTATGTTATGTTGTACATATATCTAATTTTATCTTATAAAGTTATTTTATGCATTGTTTTTTAATTGTATTTGTCTTGGTTTTATTTACTAGTTGATGGAGAACACTAAATTTTGCAAAAATAAGGATAAAGCCAAGTCATATCTAAACTGGAAAAAGGATATGGACCGTGTTCTTACAAGTATTCTAGTTGAACAACATAACTTGGGAAATCAGGTACCTAATGGATGGAAATCAGTTGCATATACTGCAGCTATAAATGAAATAAAGGAAAAATGCAACGTTGTAATCACCAAGGACAACATTGTGTCTCGCCTTAAAACTTGGGATAAACATTGTGCTATCATTACTAACATGCTTGGCACTAGCGGCTTTGGTTGGGATTGGGATCGCAATATGATGCAGGTTCACAGCGATCAAGTTTGGGAAGATTATGTCAAGGTATTAAACTTGAGCTCAATTTCTTTACTTTTATTTTTTTATATTAATATTTATACATAAATAGTATTACTTTGTATATTTATTTTCAGTCTCATCCAGAAGCAAGTAGTTATAGATACAAACAGATTGAAAATTAGGAAGATTTAGTTACTATTTGTGGACAAGATCATGCTACAAGAGATGGTGCTGAGACTGGAGCTGAAGCCATGAAAGAAATTGAACAAGAAGAGAATACAAACAATGTCAATCCAAATATTATTGACGAGACAATTTCTGATACACCTGAATCTACACCAACTTCGGCTAAGCAACCAACTTCTTCTATACTGAATCAAAATCTTCAAAGAAAGAGAAATCGCTTTGGTGACACACTTGCAATTACTGTTACTTATATGGCTAACACTATCAGTAAAGTTTATTCACATGATCCTATTAAAGCAAGTGCTGAAGAAATATTCGCTGAACTTTCTAAAATTTTAGATTTAGAAGAACAAGAATTGTTTCGAGCTTACAACGTTCTTACTGGTGATGCAAGAAAGTATGAGGCATTTAAGGCTCTTCCTGCTATACTTAGAAAATCATGGATCTTGATGCAAATCAAGAATTAATAAAATTGACAATATATTTGGTCTTAGAATTTTTATTGTTTATTTTTTATGAAGAAATTTAATTTTGGATTTATTTTTAAGTTAGGTTTTGAAGTGGATGTTATTTATATTTGAAGTTTCATGTGTGATATGAACAATGTATCTTCACTTTATGGGACAAGTTTATTTATTTATTTTGTAATGAAACTTTTTAGTTATTATTTGTTGATGAAGTTAAAATTAAATTTGAGAAAAAATAAAAAATATAGTAAATATTCATATATTTAATGTTAAATAAAAATTTAATGGAAACATGGAATTTTAATATATATATATATATATATATATATATATATATATATATATATATATATATATATATATATATATATATATATATGCATTTTTGATCATACATCCAAACAATAGAATTGGAATTGAATTTAGAATTCCAATTATGTATCCTACTTCTTTGCATAACCCAAACACAGAATTTAAGATTCTGAGCTAATTCCAATTATGACAGAATTGGAATTGAAATTAAAATTCTAAATTGCAATTTCAATTCTATTATCCAAACGGACCTATGTATTATTTAAAAATTGGTACATTCTTAATGCGAGCTACACAACTTCACATATGTTTAATATTAAATAGAGTGCCTATAGTAGGTATTACCTACAAAAGAATCACAAAAGATAAAGATAAATTGGGTAATATGATTGAATAATGCTTTCTATACACCACTTTGGCAGCACATCTTGCATGTCAGGAATATGTAACAGAATTAGAGTGTAAGTATGCATAAAATGAGGAGGATCTAATTACTATAATCAAATGGTAAAGTAAGTGTAAAAATAAGGCTGCGTTTGGTACACATGATAGTATAAGATATGATAGTATAAGACAATAGGATAAGGTCTGATAGTATAAATAATAAGATAAAATCTAATACTATCAAATATTTGGTGTAAATAGTATAAACAACTTGATAGTATATGTGATTATTTATTATGACCATACTACCCATCACCCTCATCTTCACCCTCCTGCAACCCAAAAAAAAAAAAAAAACAGAACCACACGCACGGAGTGAAGAAGCCCCACCCAAATTAACTCAGTCCATTTCCGTTTTGACAACTCTGCTCACAAGTCACAAGTGTGACACAGTGACAGTGATCCCTCCCCTTTTTCCCATCATGTGTCTGCTGCTTCCCCCTCCCGTGACTCCCTTTTTTTTTTTTTTTATTCCATCTTTCCCTTTCATACAGAATTAGGAACCCTATAGTTCCTCACATCCCACACCTTAATGGACTTGTCCACCGAAGCAGTGGCAATAACACAGTCATCATACTTGTTCCAGTCACAACTCAGAATCTCAAACTCGTGAGCCGCGAGAATCATAGTCGAACCAGGTTCGCGCACATCCCGTATCGGACGGTGCGGTCGCCGGAGCGGAAGCGAAGACGTCGGCGTGGCGGGGGTTCCAGACGGAGGAGTAGACGCAGTAGGCGTGCTCCTTGAAGGTGCGAACACTGGTGGGGCGGTCCAAAGTCCAGAGTTTGACGGTGTCGTCCCAAGAGGAGGTGAGGAAGGAGTCGCGGCGGACGGGGTTGTAGTCGGCGGAGTGGACCACGCGGGTGTGCTCGTGGAAGGAGCGAATGGGGTTGGAGGAAGGAGGAAGGGCGAGGTCATAGAGCTTGATGGAGCCGTCGGCTATGGCGGCAACAAGGAGGAGTCGTGGGACTCGGACCAGGCAAGGTCGTAGACGCTCGTCAGCGGTGTCGTAGGCGACGAGCTCGGAGATTGGCAGAGGTGGCAATGATAGGCTTGGATTGAGGGGAAGAAGATGAAGGGTAAGGTAGGAAAAAATATACTATCAGGTCTAATCAGGGGGTGAGGGGATGATAGAGTAATCATGTTAGAGTAGGATAAAAATATTGAACCTGATTTTATTATACTATCAGATTAAATCACCAAACACTTGATAAGACCTGATAGTATTAATTAATACTATCAGGTGTTCCTTATACGATGCACCAAACATAGCCTAAGGTGATATATATGTAAATGTGTGAGTATACAATCTACTTTGATTGTGACATGTGTGTCACTTGTGGTACTAAAAAATTATCCAAAATTTAATACTTTTGTACTAATATTATATTATATCTAATTTATTAAATATTTTTTTCAAAGTAACTATTATTAATTACTTATTTAAAAATACAAAGATAAAAATAAAAGAGGATAAAATTATAATTATATCTTATTAATCATTTAAATATTTAAAGATAAATATGAAAAATTATTATTATAAATATGGATTTAACTTGAATGCATTCTCGGTGTAAAATATTTTTACATTGTCCTCCAATTATCTTATGTCATAAAAAATATTTAACTCTCACAATAATTATCTCAAAAGTTATATATGTAGTAATATATAATTAGTTGATTATGTAAAAAACTTTATACTAATATTGCATTAAAACTATACTCAATTAATATATTATATTACTTATTTAAATATTTAAAAATAAATACAAAAATAAGATTTAATTAACTTCTTTACCAACAAGGGTTTGGTGGCGTCCATGGGCTAATATAGTCCTGGTCAATATGCTAATGCTTAATTAAAGTTTTATATAAATTTGCATACAATATGATTTTGAGATTAATTTACTCTCTGTTTACCAAAACCAAAAAAAAGTCTATTTTCTCCTTAAAAGTCTTCTTAAAATTTCATTGATCAACTACCAAAATATGAAATCGGTATAATAAAATTATTATACTTTTGATTTGATCCATTTAATAATTTATTGCGAAGACCTTGATTTTCCAACTTTATGCCAAATTATATAATGCATGTGAACCAGATATGCACGAGGCAGGGTCTGCGTTGAGCACTTGTTCACATGTGTTAATGTTTGATTTTTATATATTGATATAATATAGATTATTAATATATCAATGTGTGTTAGTCTAAATGGAAGGAGTATAGGTCCTTTAACCATATGGTCCCTGATTCAATTTCAAAATTTATTTATGGAGATGAAAATTAAAATAATACCATTAGGAGAAGTCATTGTTTAGGAGTCTAATCGTGCTTCAAAAGATTAATATTTCATCTATCAAATGGATGATACTTTGAAAAAAAATAAAAATCATTAATATCCTTTTATAATAATAAATAGGTTATAATCATAAAAGGATTTATTATTATAAAAGTTAATTTAATTAACCTAGTTATTATTATAAAAATAAATAGGTTCGGGTCAAAATAATAATAATAAATAGGTTAGAACAAAAGTTATAGAATGTGACTGATTTGATTATACATTGGAGGGTTTATGCTAATCAATTTAGAGGAGTTTATTTTATTTTTAGAAGGTCTTAATTATAATCAAATCCCTTAGTGTATGTTGTTTGTAACGTTTAATTTTTAGAAAATAATTACATATTTTTCAAAAGATAATTACAAAATAATTACAAATTCTTTTAAGAAGTTTTTTATTATAAACTATTTTAAAAGATAAAATAAACTAATCTAAACACATATTTAATTTGATTGAGAGTAAATCATTGATTTTGGGATGTAATAATGCTGAAAATTTTAATTTTTTTTGTACATAATACTGATAACTTTAGTAGGCACCTAGCTTAAAAATTACTAACTATTCTTCCTATCCTTTTAATTCCCTTATCTTTGATGTCTCAAATTGATTCCTTTTATTTTTATTGAGATTTAATTGGCTCTTCCAAGTTTCCTTGCAATATTCTCATTTGAAGATTTCAAAATGCTTAATTCTAAGAATGCTACTTTGTGAAAGGACACACAAAACTAAGCAAAAAGAATATATGTACCTGCGTTTTATCTCTTTGGGGCATGGGTTGTGATACATCTCAAGAAAATGATTTTGCGGATGGATCACAAATAACATGAACACTGCTCACTTTTGGGCATTTTTTTTTAAAGTTTATTACCATTTTTATCTAATAGGAGTGGTTTGAGAACAATGTCCACGTTATTCGTGATCTATCCATAAAATCATTTTCGTGGGATATAGCACAACCCTCTCATTTGAATTATGGTCAAATATTTATTTTTATTTTTTTTTATTTTTTGACAACAAAACTTAAATTAATTTTTCTTTTTTTTTAGCATCGGTAATTTTTCTTTTTTTTTAGCATCGGTTTTGGACTTAATAAATGTAACCTAACTCAAAATTAATAATACAAGATTCAATAAATCACCTGTATAAATTTAGATATCAACAAATTTCACGAGAGGTCTAAGGGGAGGAAGCAACCTCCCTTCTTGGGTGGTGGCTGGAACCTTAGCCTACTTCCCTTGGATTAAGCCCTCCCAAGACCTTAAGCGTGAACAGTATGTTTCTCTCATTCTAATCCGTATAAGAATTAAGGCGGTTACCACTACACACCATCTTATTTTTGGGTGTATGGTACACTCTCTATTTTATCTGCAATAGTAGGCTTTTTTTTGACAATTTTTTTTGTTATATATTTTTTTTTCACACATCACCCGTACCGCTATTGCTAGCCGGCAATCTTCTACCGCTGGCCAGTCACCGTCTATCAGTCACCACTTATTTTAGGTTATATTGTTCATTTTTTTAAAGTTACATAATTGTGTAAATAATACCAATTAAAATAATATCAGTTAAAACTGTATTAATCCTTATATTTTTTTTATAAATAACTGTACATACTGAAAACTCTACATATTTTAACTGAAAATATTTACACACAATAAAATCTGTAGAGTTTTCAATATGCACAATCATTTATAAAAAAATATAAGGATTAATACAATTTTAACTGATATTAAATACACACTTATGCAACTTTAAAAAAATGAATTGTATAACCTAAAAAAAGGTGGTGGACAGCGGCAGCTGTGGAGGGTGGCCGCCCGGAGTTGGTGACAGGCCGGAGTTGGTGGCTGGCTGGAACTAATGGCCTGTTGAAGGTGGTGGCCGACCGGCGTGGTGGCCAGTGGTGGTGGTGTCCGGTTGGCAGTGATGGCCGGGCGGCGGTGGTTAAAAAAACTTAAAACAAAAAAAAAATAGATTAACAGATTACAAGTCATTCATCATAACTGTTGATGTATTTTTTAATACAATCAGCGGATAGGAATGACTAGGTGCACCATACACCCTCCTTTTGGAGGGTGTATATTAAAATTAGCCAAGAATTTGATCTAAGCTAACATTTGTTGATGGCTTTAACGGCTAATTCTAATTTGGAGGGTGTATGGTGCACCTGGTCATTTATAATCGTCGATTGTGTTGAAAAATATATCAACGGTTATGATAAATGACCTGTAACCTGCTGGTCTATTTTTTGTTTTTTGGCTTTAAGTTTTTTTAATGGCCGGCCACCACTGCCGTCGACCACCACCACCGGCCGGCCACTACCTCCGGCTGGTCACCCTCCACAGCTATCGCTGGCCACCACCTTTTTAGGTTATAGTGTTCATTTTTTTATGTTGCATAACTGTGTATTTAATATCAATTAAAACTGTATTAATCCTTATATTTTTTCATAAATAACTGTGCATGTGATTATTATACTTTTGATTTGACTCATTTAATAATATATTGCGAAGACGTTGATTTTCCAAATTTATGCCAAATTATATAATGCATGTGAACCAGTTATGCTCGAGGCAGGGTCTGCGTTGAGCACTCGTTCACATGGATGGTGTTAATGTTTGATTTTTATATATTAATATAATACAAATTATTAATATATTAATGTGTATTGATCTAAGTAAAAGGTGTTTAGGTCTCTTAACCACATGATGGTTCAATTCTAAAATTTATTTATGGAGATGAAAATTAAAATAACACCATTAATATGAATCTTTATTTAAGAGTTTAATCGTATTTTGAAAGATTAGTATCTCACTTATCAAACGGATGATATTTTGAAAAAAATATAAATCATTAATATCATTTTATAATAATAAATAGGTTATAATCATAAAAGGATTTATTATTATAAAATTTAAGTTAATTAACCTATTTATTATGATAAAAATAAATAGGTTCGTGTCAAATAATAATAATAATAAATAGGTTAGAACAAAAGTTATAGAATGTGAGTGACTTGATTATACATTGGAGGGTTTATGCTAATCAATTCATTTAGAGGAGGTTATTTTTTTTTTAGAAGAACTTAATTATAATCAAATCACTTAGAGCATATTTGGTATCGTTTAATTTTGAGAAAATAACTACATATTTTTCAAAAAAATTCTTAAGAAATTTTTTATTATAAACTTTTTTAAAAGATAAAATAAATTAATCTAAACACATTTAATTTGATTGAGAGTAAATAATTGATTTTGGGATGTAATAATGCTGATAATTTTAATTTTTTTTGTACATAATACTAATAACTTTAGTAGGCATCTAGCTTAAAAATTACTAACTATTCTTTTCATCCTTTTAATTCCTTTATTTTTTATACCTCAAATTGATTCTTTTTATTTATATTGAGATTTAATTGGCTCTTCCAAGTTTCCTTGCAATATTCTCATTTTAAGATTTCAAAATGCTTAATTCTAAGAATGCTACTTTGTGTAAGGACACACAAAATTAAGCAAAAAGAACATATGTACCTGCGTTTTATATGTTTTGGGCATGGGTTGTGATATATCTCACGTAAACACAAGTACGAATTATCAATGCTTGTTGTATATTGCATAATTACATCCGAGACAAACAACAAGAAAATTATGATTTTTTGTTAAACGAGATAGATGCAGAAATATCTAAAACAAGGGCAGAGGAGGAGTAAGATGAGGACGATGTCATAAGATCTGTAGAAGTTACTCATGAGTGGACAACATTTAGAGATAATTTGGCCATTGAAATTTTCAATGATTATCAAGCTAGGCGTGGATAATTTATGATATATTGCCTTACTTATTGCAAGACCTTTTGCAGTAGTTAAATTAATCAGTACATTATGTTATGTTGTAAGTATATCTAATTTTGTCTTATAAAGTTATTTTATGCATTGCTTTTTAATTGTATTTGTCTTGGTTTTATTTACTAGTTCATGGAGAAAACTAAAATTTGCAAAAATAAGGATAAAGCCAAGTCATATCTAAAATGGATAAAGGATATGGACCGTGTTCTTACAAGTATTCTAGTTGAACAACATAACTTGGGAAATCAGGTACCTAAAGGATGGAAATCAGTTGCATATACTGTAGCTATAAATGGTATAAAGGAAAAATGCAACGTTGTAATCACCAAGGACAACATTGTGTCTTGCCTTAAAACTTAGGATAAACATTGTACTATCATTACTAACATGCTTGGCACTAACGGCTTTGGTTAGGATTGGGATCGCAATATGGTGCAGATATTACATTTTTTTATCATACATCCAAACAATAGAATTGGAATTGAATTTAGAATTCCAATTGTGTATCTTACTTCTTTGCATAACCCAAATATAGAATTTAAGATTCTGAGCTAATTCTAATTCTGACAGAATTGGAATTGAAATTAAAATTCTAAATTACAATTTCAATTCTATTATCCAAACGGACCTCAAGACATTTCATTCAAGAGTTGACAGGTATAAATGTATTATTTAAAAATTGGTACATTCTTAATGCAAGCTACACAACTTCACATATGTTTAATATTAAATAGAGTGCCTATAGTAGGTATTACCAACAAAAGAATCACAAAAGATAAAGATAAATTGGGTAATATGATTGAATAATGCTTTCTATACATCACTTTGGCAGCACATCTTTCATGTTAGGAATATGTAACAGAATTAGAGTGCAAGTATGCATAAAATGAGGAGGATCTAATTACTGTAATCAAATGGTAAAATAAGTGTAAAAATAAGGTGATATATATGTAAGTATGTGTATGTAGCATTTTTTAATGAGTATACAATCTACTTTGATTGTGACATGTGTGTCACTTGTGGTACTAAAAAATTATCCAAAATTTAATATTTTGTACTAATATTATATTATATCTAATTTATTAAATATATTTTAATTTTTTTTCAAAATAACTATTATTAATTACTTATTTAAAAATACAAAGATAAAAATAAAAGAGGATAAAATTATAATTATATCTTATTACTCATTTAAAGATTTAAAGATAAATATGAAAAATAATTATTATAAATATGGTTTTAACTTAAATGCGTTCTCGGTGTAAAATATTTTTACACTGTCCTCCAATTATCTTATGTCATAAAAAATATTTAACTCTCACAATAATTATCTCAAAAGTTATATATGTAGTAATATATAATTAGTTGATTATGTAAAAAACTTTATACTAATATTGCATTAAAACTATACTCAATTAATATATTTTATTACTTATTTAAATATTTAAAAATAAATACAAAAATAAGATTTAATTAACTTCTTTACCAACAAGGGTTTGGTGGCGTCCATGGGCTAATATAGTCCTGGTCAATATGCTAATGCTTAATTAAAGTTTTATATAAATTTGCATACAATATGATTTTGAGATTAATTTACTCTGTTTACCAAAACCAAAAAAGAGTCTATTTTCTCCTTAAAAGTCTTCTTAAAATTTCATTGAACAACTACCCAAATATGAAATCGACATAATAAAATTATTATACTTTTGATTTGATCCATTTAATAATTTATTGCGAAGACCTTGATTTTCCAACTTTATGCCAAATTATATAATGCATGTGAACCAGATATGCACGAGGCAGGGTCTGCGTTGAGAACTTGTTCACATGGATGGTGTTAATGTTTGATTTTTATATATCGATATAATATAGATTATTAATATATCAATGTGTGTTTGTCTAAATGGAAGGAGTATAGGTCCTTTAACCATATGGTCCCTGATTCAATTTCGAAATTTATTTATGGAGATGAAAATTAAAATAATACTATTAGGAGAAGTCTTTGTTTAGGAGTCTAATCGTACTTCAAAAGATTCATATTTCATCTATCAAATGGATGATACTTTGAAAAAATAAAAATCATTAATATCCTTTTATAATAATAAATAGGTTATAATCATAAAAGGATTTATTATTATAAAAGTTAATTTAATTAACCTAGTTATTATTATAAAAATAAATAGGTTCGTGTCAAAATAATAATAATAAATAGGTTAGAACAAAAGTTATAGAATGTGAGTGATTTGATTATACATTGGAGGGTTTATGCTAATCAATTCATTTAGAGGAGTTTATTTTATTTTTAGAAGAACTTAATTATAATCAAATCCCTTAGTGTATGTTTGGTAACGTTTAATTTTTAGAAAATAATTACATATTTTTCAAAAGATAATTACAAAATAATTACAAATTCTTTTAAGAATTTTTTTATTATAAATTATTTTAAAAGATAGAATAAACTAATCTAAACACATATTTAATTTGATTGAGAGTAAATCATTGATTTTGGGATGTAATAATGCTGACAATTGTTATTTTTTTTGTACATAATACTGATAACTTTAGTAGGCACCTAGCTTAAAAATTACTAACTATTCTTCCTATCCTTTTAATTCCCTTATCTTTGATGTCTCAAATTGATTCCTTTTATTTTTATTGAGATTTAATTGAGATATTCTTGGGTGAGCACAAATGTAACACATCACATTTAGGCACACTCACAAAAAGTTAGAGAGAGATGATGGTGTGGTCCCATTAAACCCACTCATCATTCATCACATCATCTCTCTCCAACTTTTTGTGAGTGTGCCTAAATGTGATGTGTTACATTTGTGCTCACCCAAGAATATCTCGATTTAATTGGCTCTTCCAAGTTTCCTTGCAATATTCTTATTTGAAGATTTCAAAATGCTTAATTTTAAGAATGCTACTTTGTGAAAGGACACACAAAACTAAGCAAAAAGAATATATGTACCTGCGTTTTATCTCTTTTGGGCATGGGTTGTGATACATCTCACGAAAATGATTTTGCGGATGGATCACAAATAACATGAACACTACTCACTTTTGGGCATTTGTCTTTTTTTTAAGTTTGTTACCATTTTTATCAAATAGGAGTGGTTTGAGAACAATGTCCACGTTATTCGTGATCTATCCATAAAATCATTTTCGTGGGATATAGCACAACTCTCTCATTTGAATTATGGTCAAATATTTCTTTTTATTATTTTTTATTTTTTGACAACAGAAATTAATTTAATTTTTCTTTTTTTTTTAGCATTGGTTTTGGACTTAATAAATGCAACCTAACTCAAAATTAATAATACAAGATTCAATAAATCACCTGTATAAATTTAGATATCAACAAATTTCATGAGAGATCTAAGGGGAGGAAGCAACCTCGCTTCTTGGGTGGTGGCTGGAACCTTAGCCTACTTCCCTTGGATTAAGCCCTCCCAAGACCTTAAGCGTGAACATTATGTTTCTCTCACTCTAATTCGTATAAGAATTAAGGCGGGTGTTATTATACACCATCCTATTTTTAGGTGTATGGTACACCCTCCATCTTATCTACAATAATAGGCTTTTTTTTGGCAGATTTTTTTTTTTGTTTTTCACACATCATTACCACCATTGTTGCTAGCCGTCAATCGTCTACCGTGGGAAGCCATCGTCTATCGGTCACCACTTATTTTAGGTTATACTGTTCATTTTTTTAAAGTTACATAACTGTGTAAATAATACTAATTAAAATCATATAAGTTAAAACTGTATTAGTCATTATATTTTTTTATAAATAACTGTACATACAGAAAATTCTACATATTTTAACTGAAAATATTTACACACAATAAAATCTATAAAGTTTTTAATATGCACAATTATTTATGAAAAAATATAAGGATTAATACAATTTTAACTGATATTAAATACACACTTATGTAACTTTAAAAAAATGAATAGTATAATCTAAAAAAAGGTGGTGGACAGCGACAGTTGTGGAGGGTGGCCGATCGGAGTTGGTGATAGGCCGGCGTTGGTGGCTGGCCGGAAGTGGTCGCCTGCCAAAGGTGGTGGTCGGCCGGAAGTGGTGGCTTGCCAGAGGTGGTGGTCGGCCGACGACGGTGGTGGCCAGCGGCGGTGGTGTCTGGCCGACAGTGATGGCCGGGCGCCGGTGGTTAAAAAAACTTAAAAACAAAAAAAAAATAGATCAATAGATTACAAGTCATTCATCATAATTGTTGATGTATTTTTCAACACAATCAGTGGGTAGGAATGACGAGGTGCACCATACACCCTCCTTTGGAGTGTATATATTAAAATTAGCCAAGAATTAGATCTAAGCTGACATTTGTTGATGGCTTTAAAGGCTAATTCTAATATACACCCTTCAAAGGAGGGTGTATGATGCACCTGGTTATTCATAATCGTTGATTGTGTTGAAAAATATATCAACGGTTATGATAAATGACCTATAACTTGTTGATCTATTTTTTTATTTTTGGTTTTAAGTTTTTTTATTGGCCGGCCACCACCGCTGCTGACCACCACCACCGGCCGGCCACCACCTCCGGCTGGTCACCCTCCACAGCTGCCGCTGGCCACCACCTTTTTCGGTTATACTGTTCATTTTTTTAAAGTTGCATAACCATGTATTTAATATCAGTTAAAATAGTATTAATCCTGATATTTTTTCATAAATAACTGTACATACTAAAAATTTTATATATTTTATTGTGTAAATATTTTCGATTAAAATTTGTAGAATTTTCAAGATATACACGCTTATTTATAAAAAAATATATAATAAATAATATAATTTTAACTAGTATTATTTTAACTCAGTATTATTTACACAATTATACAATTTAAAAAAAATAAACAATATAACCTAAAAAAAGTGGTGGCTGGTAGACGGTGGCCAACCGATGGTAGACGATTGTCGTCCCACAACAGTAGTGGTGGTGATGTGTGAAAATTGTTAGAATGCAACTTGAAGTGGATGAAGCGCCACAATTCATGAGAGTAATTAAGAATTAAGTCTCTTATTATTCATTTTAACGAACCCAAGTTTGCATGATCTCAAAAGAGTCATGCTACATTGATAACCAAGTTACATAAAAGGTGGCTGAAAGCACACAGTTCTTATGACTGTGAAAAAGCATGTTATAGAGCTTTGGTGGAAAACTCAAGGAACATAACATGCTTGTAAGGCTTTTCTGGGGTCACAATAGTTGATGGGAAATTAGGGTGATTCACTGAATCAGGGAAGGCTTGAGTTTCCAAACACAGTCCTGCACGAGGTTGATACACAAACCCATCTTTCCCCTTCTCATTGAGGAAATTAGCAGTATAAAACTGCAAACCAAGAGCATTTGTAGAGAGCTTCAACACTCTCCCTGACTTCTTATCCTGTACTATAGCTGCCAACTTGATATCCAAACCCCCCATCTTGATTTCTTTGCCTTTTCCACCATCAAGCACATAATTGATGTCATAACCATTAGTTTTAGGCAACTGGTTGATCCTGCTCCCAACAATTTGTGGCTTAAGGAAATCATATGGGGTTCCTTTCACATAAGCAATTTTTCCAGTGGGAATGAGTTGGCTATCAAGAAGTGTGATTTGGGATCCAAAGATCTGAACCACTTCATCTAGAATATTACCACTGTTGTGGTTTCCTAGGTTCCAATAAGCATGGTTAACCAGATTCACTGGAGTAGGCTTGTTTAGAGCTTTTGCTTTCATAATTATACTCAAACTATTTTTTCCAAGAATGTAGCTCACAGTTGATAGTAGGTCACCAGGAAATCCTGAAACACAAATATTCAATTATAATTCAAATTACAAACATACGTATCTGCAATTCCATTTCTTATTATTACCGTAGTTAGTATGGTTAGAGTGTGGTTAGTGTTAATTAGAATTTAGTTACATTAGTTTGCTGAGTCATCAAGTTTGTTTCTAGTTAGTTATTTCCATTGTTCTATATAAGCCACATGATTGTGTACACACTTTTTACAATTAAGTAAAATCTCTGTGAATTCTTTCATTTATCTCCTCTCTACTATGTTTTCCAACACTTATAAAAAATATAGGTTTCAAAGTGCTGCTACATAGAAGAAATGAAGATAATGACAATGCTTACCTTCTTCACCATCAAAACTATAGTAACTGAAGGTGATTCTGGGTCTGTCACTTTCTGGATAATACCTTACTACTTTCCAAGGAACACGACTAAATCCTCTGGGTCCACCTAAGGGAAGGCAGAGAGTATATGAGATAATCTTTCTATGTGAGATGTGGTAAACCAAATATATGGACCATGTGTATACTTATGGTAGAACATGTGTACCATGAAGTGTGTTGTTTCCTTCATTAGCAATTAATTTGTAGTGGATTCCATTTAGAGTAAACTGAGCTCCTCCAATTCTGTTAGCAACCCGGCCAACAGTAGCTCCAAAGTATGTTGAATCATTCTGCAAATATTTTGGCATTGTAATCACAAAGTTATTATTTTTGTACTTCTATATGAGAAATCATCTGCTAAACAACAAGAACACTCTTGGCATTCAGTTCATGGCATTTTCTATGCACGTTCGGCTGCTCAACACATTTGAACTTCTTCACTATTTGTTCAAGAGGCAAAAGGTATCATATGGACATGGATATAGCTCCAAGTTTTATCTTCATACAAGATACATAAAATTTAATAATCATAATTTATTCTAGTTCAAATTAATATACTGATATAGTTTTTTTTTTCATTTTAATACTGCATCACGTTAATTAATCAGAGCAATCTTGTAGTTATCAAAACGAAGCCAAATTATTTGCCCAAAAAAGAAATGAAACCAATTATTGTACCACGAAAATCATTGCAACGAATTATTGCCCTGCATCAATGCACATGTTCACTTCAATGTTTGATATTATGTACCTGCTCCTATACGTGTAATTTAAGTTAAATCTTCTTAATAGAAAAATATTTACTTTTTTTCACTTTTTTTTTTGAAAAAAAATTCTTACATAATTTTTTCATTAAATTTTAAATTCATTTTTAATCACGTTTTATCAGTAACTTCGTATTTTATTTTTAAAATGTACTTCACAGTTCACATTTTAATACATTCATATATCCATTAAAATATGCTACACATTTATCAATGTGGACAAATGGGCCAGTCTGGCATGGTAGCGCACTGATGGTTTTCTCAACTTCACCCCATTAGCTGGTGCAAGTCAGACTGCACTTCATCCATCCAAACCAAAGTGGACCAATGGACCTTTTTTCTGTATGGATTAAAATCAAACCTCAAGACTATCTTTATCACATTTATGAATAAAATTCGGTATTTATTATCCGAGTGTTTTTTATGATCTTTATTATCCTAAAACTAAAAGGATGTTTAGGAACTTCAATTATTATTTTTTCTATGCCTTGTATCTCAATTAGATTTTGTATCTGAATTTAATAAATAATTAATTCAACAAACAACCAAACTAATCCTCGTAAAATTTACCCAGTCTTTATAAGTAAAACTAAATAAATAAAATATTGGGTAAATATGTAGAGCCTAGCACGCAAGTGGTGACCACTGACTAGTATAGTGACAGAGCATTTGAAAGGAAAATGTAAGCAAGCGCAAAGTGACAAAACTATATTCCAAATCTTAGCTATCACATGGTTGTGTCAAACCAAACTCTGCCCTCAAAGAGAAAAAGATGTCTGAATCAATCTTAGTTAAAGAACATTGAGAAGTTTTCCTGATCTCTTTTCATAAGAAAAGAAAGCAGAAGCTAGGTAGGGAAATTTGTAATTTGAAAACACAATTCAAAAACCATATATTCAAGGAAATGTTTTAAAACAAGTACTAGTACTACAGACTTACATTATAATCCTTGAGAGAATCATATCCAAGAAGAACATCACCCAACTTTCCTGAAGACAAACCACAGTAAAAGAAAACAAATTTCAGTGTTAAAAAAAAAATTGCTCAGAAAAGAAGCAACATTTGAAGAAGTTTAGAACACTAAACTAAACAGATGCATATATTATATTATATACATACCATTCTTATCAGGAAGGACCAGGGATACAAGTGTTGCACCCCAATTGGTGACCTTTACAGAAAGATCTCCTTTCTTGAGCTCAAATATCCTAATAGGGTCCTTCTTAATTGAGCCATTGACAAACCCAGAAGCAGATAAGAAGAGCAGACACAGCAGCACAAAGATCTTGGTCATTTTGCTACACAGGAATGTGCTATATATCAAGTACGGATATTCAGAGTGGTGCTTAATGGGTTATCGAGGGATAGCAAGAGAACATTGAGGGGAAAGAAAGACAGTGGGAAAAGTCAGCACAAAGTAATATTCAGGGTCCTTTACAGCTGTTTGTAGCTTCGGATTCGGTGATGGCTCTCTGACTCAGCCTAATAATGTAAAGCTCCAAACGGAAACGGCACATTTTGCGGGGTTCTTAGTTGTCTTCCCGTAGGACTCCAAAGTCAACGAAGAGATTCTTATTTATTCACAAAATAAGATATTTTCTTACATTGTATTATTAGGAGGAGATATGGTAGTAATATATATTTTTATATTTTTTAATATTTATTTTGTTATTAATTCAGTTTATATATTTGCAAAAAATATTAAAAGAAAGAAAATAATTTTTTTTATATTTTTTTACAATATTCTTTCACCCAAAAGCCGAAAGATTAATCTATCACGATGATTCTGTCTGATTTAAAAAAAAAAATCTTTCATAACTATATTTTTTATACACACAAATCAAGAATTGAATGTCTGAATACATACTGAAATTATCCAAATCCATTATCACTTGTAATTCTGCCGGATAAAAATTCTCACCTTATCTCTTTTCTTGTCCCACAAATCAAACTTTTGCCAACTCAAATTAAAAAAATAACACCTCGTTTATTTGCATCTGTTACTTAACCTTAACGTCGCCAGCTATTTTTCCTTTCAATGTCTTCATGTTGTAATGCTGCACTTCCTGTCCTTTGAATTCCTCCACGGCACACAAGGATTGAAATTTCTATGGCATGAGCGCTTATTCTATTCTATTCCAAAACAATTATTGACTTTCTTTTAATCAGAATATTTTTATCCTTTGTCCTGTTATCAAGGTCTTTACCCCATACCTTCTTCTGCTCTCATCTCCTCCATCGATAACATTGCAATTTGCACACAATATTACACTCTATTGTTATTGGAGCTTATTCTCTTCTCTCTTTTTTTGTATTATTTATTAAGAAATAAAGTTGAATTACCTATTTCATCCAATTCGATGGCACTGGTTGCAAGCCAAAAAAATGCTAACTCAAAAGAATGGATGTGTGTGCCTTTCCCTTGCAGAGTCATTAGTGCGGCAAGTAGTGCAGGTGGTCCGTAGAGGCTTTAGTAATGGGCATGAGATCCTCTTTGAGAGGGATAATGAAAGTGAAGAACTTGGTCATGGAAGAAAGGGCCTCAACTAGTACACATTCCTCAACTAGCCAAAGATGGGGTATTTATATAAGATTAGAAAATTTATAAATATAATAAAAATAAGAGATTTATAAGAATAAGTCTAACTCTAATAAATTGTCTTAGGATTTGAATCTTTGACTGAAGTTTGTATTTTTAATATTATAAGCGATAATATGACAAATATTTAATGATACAGAAAAATAAATTTTTTTACTCCAATATCATATAATTTTTTTTTCTAATTTTCAGGTGTTATGAAAAAAAAGGATAATTATTTGGCATTACAAACTTATAGATTGTTTAGCACATCATCTCTTAAGTATTTTATTCAAGAGTTAACATGTATAAATGTATTATTTAAAAATTGGTACATTCTTATTGCAGGCCACACAACTTCATATATGTTTAATATTAAATAGAATGCCATGGTAGGTAGCTTAAGCAGGAATCACAAAAGATAAAGATAAATTAGGTAATATAGTTTAATAATGCTTCCTATACATCACTTTGGTAGTATATCTTTCACATCAAGAATATGTGACAAAATCAAAATGTAAGTATGCATAAAATGAGAAAGACCTAATTATTATAATCAAATGGTAAAATATGTGTAAAAATAAGGTAATGTATATGTAAGTGTATATATAGTATTTTTTAATATGAGTATACAATCTACTTTGATTGTGACATGTGTGTCACTTGTGGTACTCAACAATTATCCAACATTTAATACTTTTGTACTAATGTTATATTATCTCTAATTTATTAAATATATTTTAAAATTTATAATTTTTTTTTTCAAAATAACTATTATTAATTATTTATTTAAAAATACAAAGATAAAAATAAAAGAGGTAAAATTATAATTATATCTTATTATTCATTTAAAGATAAATATGAAAAAAAATTATAAATATAAATTTAACTTGAATGCATTATCGTGTAAAAAATTTTACATCTTTGCCTCCAATCATCCCATGTCATAAAAAATATTTAATTATCACAATAACTATCTTAAAAGTCATATATGTAATAATATATAATTAGTTAATTATGTAAAAAAAACTTTATACTGATATTGCATTAAAACTATATTCAATTAATATATTTTATTACTTATTTAAATATTTAAAAATAAATACAAAAATAAGATTTAAACAACTTCTTTACCAACAAGGGTTTGGTGCCCAAGGGCTAATGTAGTGCTGGTGAACATGGTAATGCTAAATTAAAGTTTTATATAAAATTACATACAATATGATTTTGAAATTAATTTACTCTGTTTACTAAAACGATAAAAAGTCTATTTTCTCCTTGAAAGTCTTCTTAAAATTTCATTGAGCAACTACCAAAATATGAAATCGATATAATAAAATTATTATACTTTTGATTTGACCCATTTAATAATATATTGCGAAGACCTTGATTTTTCAACTTTATGCCAAATTATATAATGCATGTGAACCAGTTATGCTCGAGGCAGGGTCTGCGTTGAGCACTCGTTCACATGGATGGTGTTAATGTTTGATTTTTATATATTGATATAATACAAATTATTAATATATTAATGTGTGTTAGTTTGAATAAAAAGAAGTTTAAATCTCTTAATCACATAATTGTTTAATTCTAAAATTTATTTTTGGCGATGAAAATTAAAATAATACCTTTGAGAGAAATTTTTATTTAAGAGTTTAATCGTGTTTTAGAAGATTAATATCTCACTTATTAAATGGATCATATTTTGGAAAAAAATTATAAATCATTAATATCCTTTTATAATAATAAATAGGTTATAATCATAAAAAGATTTATTATTATAAAATTTAAGTTAATTAACCTATTTATTATTATAAAAATAAATAGGTGCATGTCAAAAAATAATAATAAATAGGTTAGAATAAAAGTTATAGAATGTGAGTGACTTGATTATATATTAGAGGGTTTATGCTAATCAATCAACCGCTGAGTTTGAGAATGCTCAGGTATTGAGGATCTGCAATTGTCTTTGCAATGCTTTAGAGGAGTTTATTTTATTTTTAGAAGAACTTAATTATAATCAAATCACTTAGTGCATATTTGGTAGAGTTTAATTTTGAGAAAATAATTACATATTTTTCAAAAAAAATTCTTAAGAAATTTTTTATTATAAACTATTTTAAAAGATAAAATAAATTAATCTAAATACATATTTAATTTGATTGAGAGTAAATCATTGATTTTGGGATGTAATAATGCTGATAATTTTAATTTTTTTTTACATAATACTAATAACTTTAGTAGGCATCTAGCTTAAAAATTACTAACTATTCTTTCCATCCTTTCATTTTAAGATTTCAAATTGCTAAGAATTCTTTCCATCCTTTCATTTTAAGATTTCAAAATGCTTAATTCCAAGAATGCTACTTTGTGGAAGGACACACAAAATTAAGCAAAAAGAATATATGTACCTGCGTTTTATCTCTTTTGGACATGGGTTGTGATATATCTCACGTAAATAATTTTGTGGATGGATCACGATTAACGTGGACACTGCTCACTTTTGGACATTTATTATTATTTTTAAAAAGTTTGTTACCATTTTTATCTAATAGGAGTGGTTTGAGAGTAATGTCCACGTTATTCGTGATCTATTCATAAAATTATTTTCAAGGGATATAACACAATTCTCTCATTTGAATCATGCTCAAATATTTTTTATTTTTATTTTTTGACATCATAATTAATTTAATTTTTCTTTTTTTTAGCATTGGGTTTGGACTTAATAAATGCAACATAACTCAAAATTAATAGTATAAGAATAAGATCCAATAAATCACTTGCATAAATTTAGACATCAACCAATTTCATGAGAAATCTAAGGAGAGGAAGCAACCTGCTTCTTGGGTGGTGGCTGGAACCTTAGCCAACTTCCCTTGGATTAAGCCCTCCCAAGACCTTAAGCGTGAACAGTAGGTTTCTCTCTCTCTAATCCATATAAGAATTGAGAAATGATGTTCATATATCATTTTTGTTACAATATCACTTTTTATACTCTTTTTAAATAGTTGTGATTAAATGAAAGAAAATAATAAAAAATAAAGTATAATAAATGATATTAGGAGTAATATGAAAAAAATATATACTATTGATAATAAAAATATTAGAACTGATAAAATTTTATTAGATCCAAGTGTGATAAATTTCGTAAAGGGTAGAATGAGGTGGCATCGAGTAGTCTTTGGTTAATAAATATATCATATTGAACTGATAAAATTAGATCATTATCTCTAAGTGTGATATTTGTTAATGGCTTTGAATAAAAAGAATTGTGCTATGACAATAAACTATATAGCTTATGGTTTAATAATAAGCCTTCGATCCATAGAATATGTTTACTTAACATAATTCAGATATTTATGGCTAAAAAAGAAAAAAAATTAAGCATCTATCACTGTAAAAATTTTTTAAGTAATAAAATTACTCTTTACTTATAAATATATAAAATTGATGTAATATTCAGTAATATAAGTGTGTCATACTACAAAAAAATTGATTTTGGGATGTAATAATGCTGATAATTTTTTTTTTTGTACATAACACTAATAACTTTAGTAGGCATCTAGCTGTTAGGATTAATTAATAAAATATAATATCTACTTAAATTAATTTAAAGAAAAAGGAAAGAGATTTTGATTTAATATAATTAATCTAAGAATTTAAATTACATACTAAACTAAATACTCAAATTAAATAATTAATCTAAATGAAATAACTCAAATTAAAATGTAAGATCAATCAAAGAACAATTCTAGGACCTCAAATCCAACACTAACTATACAAAGATGAATTTAACTTGAATGAAAATTAATTTTGTTCTATAAAGTGTTTGACTTTAAATAAAAAGAGGTAGAAGTTTTGATCACTACCAAAGATTATTAGAATTTAATTATTGATATAATTCTTCTAAAATAACATGACATATTCAAATTATAACATAAACCATTTAATTTAGTATGAACTATTTAATCCTTAAATCTCAAAAGTAATGAATATTATTGCGCAACTCACATCTAAGACTACAAGAATTAAGCATGCAATTAAAATATATCAATTAAAATTTATTAATTTATTACAAGACAATCAATAAAAATAAATTAAATAACAATTAAAGTTTAATAATCATCAATATTATGTAATTGTAGAACAAAAAAAAATATTTCAAACAAAATTAAATCATCTATCAAAAGGTTAGTTAGGATTTTGTTTTAATCCTAAAAAATAAAATTAACTACTCAAAATAAAAG
The DNA here is from genome assembly GCA_029884595.1 of Ormosia semicastrata. NCBI lineage: Eukaryota > Viridiplantae > Streptophyta > Magnoliopsida > Fabales > Fabaceae > Ormosia > Ormosia semicastrata. Next base: position 7,413,587 of record JAQQTO010000021.1, on the reverse strand, counting down.
TATCAAATATAAAGAGAAAAGAAAAACCCATCAAAGATTAAAATTTTGCTCCTGTACGCCATCTCCCTCTCAGTGCTTGGTGTGGCACTGTGTATCTCCAATCCTCTCCATTTCGTCGTGGTGTACCTCTTCAATGGAAAAAGATGATCATATATTTTTTTAGAGATATATATATTATTAATATCTTTTTTAAGAGTGTCAAATTTAATAAGAGAAAATATTAAAAAAATAAATATGATAAATAATATTAAAAAATATAAAGAGAAGTATATACCCTATTAACGAAAAGAATATAAGAGCTGCTTCCTCAATTTATAACTCTAGTTCTCTCCAATTCCACCGTCTCACATGGAGTGTATGGTTTTGACTCCTGATACTTGATCGGATAAGTAATCGAGTCCAGTAGGCAGCAAATTTCTTCCACTTACATTCCAGTGCTTGAGCCCAATATCTCTTTTAACACATAAGCAATTGGGCTAAAAATTCCCTTCATCATCGTGGGTTAGCCTTCTAAGTCACTTGTTTTATTATTTAATCTTCTTTTTTATCTTGTACTTGTGGCCCAGCAAAGTCCTTTTATAAAGAAAACATAGCCCAACTTCATTATTGCCATGTCTCTACACGGCCAACCTTCTCTTTTTCTTTCCTTTATTATTTTTTTAATTACTTCAACCTTTGATTTCCAAATAAGTAGATCTTTACTGCAATCAAAATTATTTAACAGTTAACTATAATGAGAAAATATCAATAATATCATAAAATTACTCAAATTTATTGTATTAGGAGGTATAAAGCCTAATTTTTAATCTTAAAAAAGTACATTATTATATTATTATTAGTCATGAAATAGAATTAAATAATAATAAAAGCAACAAATTTGAACCAAGTTATATTTAAAGAAACATGTTTTTAAAATTGTTAGAATGCAACTTGAAGTGGATGAAGCGCCACAATTCATGAGAGTAATTAAGAATTAAGTCTCTTATTATTCATTTTAACGAACCCAAGTTTGCATGATCTCAAAAGAGTCATGCTACATTGATAACCAAGTTACATAAAAAGTGGCTGAAAACACACAGTTCTTATGACTCTGAAAAAGCATGTTATAGAGCTTTGGTGGAAAACTCAAGGAACATAACATGCTTGTAAGGCTTTTCTGGGGTCAAAATAGTTGATGGGAAATTAGGGTGATTCACTGAATCAGGGAAGGCTTGAGTCTCCAAACACAATCCTGCACGAGGTTGATACACAAAGCCATCTTTCCCCTTCTCATTGAGGAAATTAGCAGTATAAAACTGCAAACCAGGAGCATTTGTAGAGAGCTTCAACATTCTCCCTGACTTCTTATCCTGTACTATAGCTGCCAACTTGATATCTAAACCCCCCATCTTGATTTCTTTGCCTTTTCCACCATCAAGCACATAATTGATGTTATAACCATTAGTTTTAGGCAACTGGTTGATCCTGCTCCCAACAATTTGTGGCTTAAGGAAATCATATGGGGTTCCTTCCACGGAAGCAAATTTGCCAGTGGGAATGAGTTGGCTATCAAGAAGTGTGATTTGGGATCCAAAGATCTGAACCACTTCATCTAGAATATTACCACTGTTGTGGTTTCCTAGGTTCCAATAAGCATGGTTAACTAGATTCACTGGAGTAGGCTTGTTTAGAGCTTTTGCTTTCATAATTATACTCAAACTATTTTTTCCAAGAATATAGCTCACAGTTGATAGTAGGTCACCAGGAAATCCTGAAATACAAATATTCAATTATAATTCAAATTACAAACATACGTATCTGCAATTCCATTTCTTATTATTACCATAGTTAGTATGGTTAGAGTGTGGTTAGTGTTAATTAGAATTTAATTATATTAGTTTGCTGAGTCATCAAGTTTGTTTCTAGTTAGCTATTTCCATTGTTCTATATAAGCCACATGATTGTGTACACACTTTTTACAATTATGTAAAATCTCTGTTTGTGAATTCTTTCATTTATCTCCTCTCTACTATGTTTTCCAACACTTATAAAAAATATAGGTTTCAAAGTGCTGCTACATAGAAGAAATGAAGATAATGACAATGCTTACCTTCTTCACCATCAAAACTATAGTAACTGAAGGTGATTCTGGGTCTGTCACCTTCTGGATAATACCTTACTACTTTCCAAGGAACACGACTAAATCCTCTGGGTCCACCTAAGGGAAGGCAGAGAGTATATGAGATAATCTTTCTGTGAGATGTGGTAAACCAAATATATGGACCATGTGTATACTTATGGTAAAACATGTGTACCATGAACTGTGCTGTTTCCTGCATTAGCAATTAATTTGTAGTGGATTCCATTTAGAGTAAACTGAGCTCCTCCAATTCTGTTAGCAACCCGGCCAACAGTAGCTCCAAAGTATGTTGAATCATTCTGCAAATATTTTGGCATTGTAATCACAAAGTTATTATTTTTGTACTTCTATATGAGGAATCATCTGCTAAACAAAAAGAACACTCTTGGCATTCAGTTCATGGCATTTTCTATGCGCGTTCGGCTGCTCAACACATTTGAACTTCTTCACTATTTGTTTAAGAGGCAAAAGGTGTCATATGGACATGGATATAGCTCCAAGTTTTATCTTCATACAAGATACATAACATTTGATAATCATAATTTATTCTAGTTCAAATTCATATACTAATATCGTTTTTTTTTTTCATTTTAATACTGCATCATGTTAATTAATCAGAGCAATCTAGTAGTTATCAAAACGAAGCCAAATTATTTGCCCAAAAAAGAAATGAAGCCAAATTAAAATAGTCATTTTTCCTTTTTTATAATCTTTATCGAAATATATTATCATTGCAACCAATTATTGTACCACGAAAATCATTCCAACTCAGTATTGCCTTGCATCAATGCACATGTTCTCTTTTATGTTTGATATTATGTATCTGCTTCTATACGTGTAATTTAAGTTAAATCTACCTAATAGAAAAAGATTACTTTTTTTTCACTTTTTTTTTTGAAAAAAAATTTCTTAAGTAATTTGTCATTAAATTTTAAATTCATTTTTAAATCAAGTTTTAACAGTAACTTCGTATTTTATTTTAAAAATGTACTTCACAGTTCAAATTTTAATGCATTCATATATCCATTAAAATATTCTACACATTGACTAAGGACTCGTTTGGTATGAACGATAGAATAAGATTGATGTTAACATATTTGATGCATTAATAAGCCTTCATTTTTAGTCATTTACACTCTCCATGCACTTAATAAATTAAGTTTGGTTATGTTTTGTATGTTTTGAACTCAAAATGGATTTAATTGAATTTTTTAGCATGATTTACGTCTTACACTAATCCTGTATTTGGGTCATATCTTGGGATGTAGGTGGATGTTTAAGGTGAATCTTATGTCATTTTAAAGATAATAGAGAGCTCTACAATCTTCATGAAGACATCAAAGACTCAATCACACGTTTGGATGGCTCAAATTGGCATTGAATCAAGAACTAAAGTGTTGCTCCTGGCAAAATGACCTTTGTGTACTGTTCATTACACTGCTCGTAGTGAAAGTTGTAGAATAGGCTGAAATTTTGATGGTTGATATTTAAGCCTCAAATCTACAACTTTCATGTTGAACACTCTTCCCGATTCAGACTCCTTGGAGGTGATATTGGGCTTGGAAGTCAGAATAAAGGAGCTGCGACTGGGCCTGAGCAGTGTGCAGTAATTTGAACATATCTAGAGCTATAGAAATGATATTGGACTCAAACCAAAGCCATTTGAAAGCTAAGATCCAGACCTACAATCTTCGTGAAGACCACTTGGCTCAAAAATGACGAATGCAATGACTTCAGAGCTGCATGATTTCGGAGACAAAGAATCTCCAGAATTTTCTACTCACCAAAAGTCATTCAACATTTTCCACTACTCCACCTACTCCACCAACCACCATGACTCAGCCCCCTTTGACATTTTGTATCTCTAACCCTCTATAAAAGGGAGACTATGCAGATCATTGTAACATGTAGAGCTTCTATGTAGAAGTGTTGTTATAATTAAAGTGTTAGTTTTTTATTTTGAAGATTTCTCTTCTTCTTTTTCTCTCCTTCTCTCTCTTTGTTATTTTTCATGGTTCTTGAAGGTTCTCCAATGGTGATGGCTATGGAGAACTAAACTTCTTTAATCAATCCAAGAGATTGACAGTCTTGATGATTAATCTTGAGATTTTGTTTTAATTGTTATATATTCATCTATTAATCAAGTTTCTCTTTCTCTTCTTCTCTTGTTTAAATTCTGATTTAATGCTTAATTTGATTGGAATTTACATATATTAATTGCGTAATTGTCATATGCCAAGAGATGAATTCAGAGGTTAAATAATTTATTAAAGGTGTTTGATGAAATATTTAGCTTGGTTGGATCTTGATTTTTAAGTTAATTTGGGTTTTTGATGGATGCTTAATTTGTCTAACCTTAATTAATTGAATTCTAGAAGCATTTCTAGTAGAAGATTCATAGATCATTGATAGGCGTCTTAATGTGATCTAAGACCAAGGATTTGGTTGATAGTTGAATAGATCTATAAAGATCAAGGATGGATTAAAATCAAGATTGGTTAATTCTCTTGGATTGGTTATTTTCCTAATTTTGTTTACTCATTTTAATTGCTCTTTGTTGTTTAATCTTACAAAATTTTTCCCCCCTGTTCATTAATATCTTAATTTGACTTCATAATTAGAATGATCTATGGGCTCGACCCGGTGTTACCTTATGCTACAAGTAGTTTTTGGTAAATCAGTTATAAATTGATTTAAATTTGGTAATCTCGACAAGTGCCAAATTTTTGGCACCGTTTGGGGATCATTTTGATTTTGTTCAATCTTATTAATAGTTTATTTAACTACTAATCTCTCACTAACCTTTATGTTGCTGTGTTTTGGTGGATTTCAGGCGAAAACGGGTGATTACGGGTCATTTTACAAGAATTTCGTATTGACAGAAAATGTGCTCAGAATGAGCTGGAACTTGGTCAGTTGAAGGAAAACATCCTAATAAACAAGACTCACAATTTATTGTGAGGTCACCCCTGGTTTTTCCAAAATCCATCGTTTAGACCAGTTTTTCAATTTTTTAATATTTTTTATTGCATTTTTTAGTTTCATTTTTGTGTAGTTTTCATGCTGTACAAGTCCTATAATTTTTAAAAATCATTTCATTAGTCAATTAGATTTATTTTGGTATATTTTTAGAGTTGTCTAGTATATTTTACTTGTTTACTTATTTTATTTTATTTTATTTTTGTGTTTTGATTAATGCATGACTAGGTCTAATCCTGATATCTTGCTTGAATTTGATCCTGAGATTGATAGAACATTGCATAGGTTGATTAGAACTCGTAGGCTAAGTGAAAGAATTGAGTCTGAATTTAGTTGTGACAGTGAATCTGAAAGTGCACTTGAGATCTTAAGTGATTCTAAAATCATGGCTGATAACAGGTAAAATAGGACCCTTAAAGAACTTGCTGCTCCTGATGTAACTTACCAGTCTTTGTGCATTCAATATCCTAATCTTGATGCTGACTTCGAGTTAAAATTTGGATTGATACACTTGTTGTCCAAGTTTCATGGTCTTACAGGTGAAGATCCCCATAAGCACTTAAAGGAGTTCCATGTGGTCTGTTCAACCATGAAGCCACATGGAATCTCTGAGGAGTATATCAAGTTGAGGGCATTCCCTTTCTCTCTTGCTGATGTAGCCAAGGATTGGCTGTTCTACCTTTCACCAGGTTCTGTCACGAGTTGGGATGATATGAAGAAATTATTCTTGGAGAGGTTCTTCCTGCATCCGGGGCAGTTTGCCATTAGAAAAGACATTTGTGGTATAAGGCAAATGACTGGTGAGACCTTGCATGAGTATTGGGAGAGATTCAAAAAGCTGTGTTCGAGTTGTCCCCACCATCAAATTAGTGATCAGCTCTTGATTCAATATTTCTATGAAGGCTTGCTACCGATGGATAGAAGTATGGTGGATGCCGCATCTGGAGGTGCATTGGTGGATAAAACCCCTACTGCAGCAAGAGATTTGATAGTAAATATGGTAGCCAATGCTCAACAATTTGGCACAAGAGTCCTTACCTCAACCAGAGGAGTTAATGAAGTTCAATCGTCTCATGTAGATCAACAGAGAATGGAACATAGACTTGATGAATTGACTTCTTTGGTGAGGCAATTAGCAAAGGGGACATGTACCGGGTTCGTACAAGAGCACGCAGGGTGTGTGGCATTTGCTCTTGCTCATCTCATCCTACTTGATGCATGTCCCACACTTCGGGATGGTGGTTCTGCGTTTCCAGAATAGTCGGTTGCGCAGTGGCATTTTTCCTAGTAGACCTCAATATCAGCAGTCCCAGCAGCCAAGATATGATCCATTTTCTAATACTTATAACCCTGGTTGGAGGGACCATCCTAACTTGAGATATGGGAATTCTAGTCAGCAGCAACAATCCCAACAGCAGCAATTTAGATACCAAGCTGTAAGTCCTAGCAATAAATACCAACCACATGCATTCAGACAACAACAAACTGTGCAGCCACCTGTGCAGCAGCCCCTCATGTTGCCAAGTCCTATAACCAATCCATCCGAGCCATCATTGGAAGATTTGATGAAACAAATGGCCACAAATAATATTCAATTCCAAAGTAGAATGTCAATGCCACCATTCAGAACCTGCAAACTCGATCGTTGGGCAATTGGCCACCACCGTGAGTGAATTGAAAAGTCAAGGTTCGAGCCAATTGCCTTCACAAACAGTCAGTAACCCAAGAGGCAATATAAGTGCCATTACTTTGAGAAGTGGCAGAGAAATTGATGGTTCTAATTTGCCACAACCAGAGCTCCCATTGCAGCAACCAGATACTGAATCAGTCTAAAAGAAATGTGCTGAGAATTCAGATTTGGTCACAACCAGAGCTCCCATTCCACTACCCTTCCCAAATAGAGTGACACAGTCCAAGCAGATAGCACAAGCAGAAACAGAGAAGGAAGTCATGGAGACATTCAGGAAGGTGGAAATCAATATTCCCCTCCTAGATGCAATCAAACAAATTCCCAAGTATGCCAAATTTCTCAAGGAGTTGTGTACTCACAAGAGAAGACTTAAGTGGTACTGAGAAAGTCAGTATGGGCGAAATGTTTACTGCGATGATTCACCAAGCATGCCAAAGAAATGTAAAGATCCTGGAACTTTCACAATCCGCTTGCACTATAGGTAATTCCAGTTTGACCATGCAATGCTAGATTTGGGTGCTTCTATTAATGTCATGCCTACGTCGGTGTATAAGTCTTTGAACATTGGCACCTTACACCCCACTGGTATAGTGATTCAAACTAGCAAACAGACTACCGCTCACCTGCGCAGAGTCTTTGGAAGATGTGTTGGTGCGAGTAAATGAGCTAATTTTCCCAGCAGACTTCTACATTCGGACATGGAATATGAGTCTTCAACAAATCATGCTCCATTGATTCTAGGAAGACCATTCCTCAAGACAACTGACCAAGACCAAGATAAATGTGCATCTTTGGTACCCTTTCTATGGAATTTGGTGAAGATGTGGTACAGTTTAACATTTTTGATGCCATGAGACATCCCTCGAGGAGCATTCGGTTTTTCATGTTGATGTGATTGAAATCTTTGGTTGATGATACTTATCTTTGATATGAATGTTGAATTCCACGATATTCTTGACTTTTGGATTCTCACTTGTGATATATGTGTTAGTGCATACATCTTGAACCATGTCTTTGCATGTCTTTGAGATTTATGCGATTATGAGTGATGATACAGTACTTATTTGACTGATGCAAAGATATGAAAATGTGAGTCAAAATTATGTCGAATTTAATGTCATTGAGTTACTTGTTTCAAATAGCTTCTTTGCCTTCCATTGTGCATCCCCCATCCTTAGAGTTAAAGACTTTGCCAGACCACCTTAAATATGCATATTTAGAAGATGGAGAGAAACTGCTAGTAATTGTCGCTAAGAATCTGCAACCTGAATAAGAAGAAAAATTGCTGCAGGTTTTGAGGCAACATAAGCGTGCTATTGGATGGACACTTGTAGACATTCTTGGTATTAGTCCCTCCACATGTATGCATAGGATTTTATTGGAGGAAGATACCAAGCCAGTGAGGCAACCCCAAAGGAGACTAAATCCCTTGATTCTAGATGTGGTGAAGAAGGAAGTGACCAAGCTGCTGCAAGCTGGCATTATTTATCCCATATCTGACAGTAAATGGGTGAGCCCCGTGCAGGTTGTTCCAAAGAAATCTGGAGTCACAGTAGTTGCAAATCGAACAATGAGCTCCTACCCACAAGAATCCAGAACAGTTGGCGGGTGTGCATTGATTATAGGCGACTTAACCAGGCCACTAGGAAAGATCATTTTCCATTGCCTTTTATTGATCAGATGTTGGAGAGACTGGCTGGTAAGTCGCATTACTGTTTCTTGGATGGATATTCGGGCTATTTTTAGATTCATATAGCCCCAGAAGACCAAGAGAAGACCACTTTCACCTGCCCATTTGGAACATTTGCATACAGGAGAATGCCTTTCGGTTTATGCAACGCTCCAGGAACCTTTCAAAGATGTATGGTCAGTATCTTCTCTAAATTTTTAGAGAGTTGCATGGATATGTTTATGGATGATTTTACTGTCTATGGCTCTTCCTTTGATGCATGTTTAGATAGTTTGGATCGAGTTTTGCAAAGGTGCATTGAAAGTAACCTTGTCCTGAATTTTGAGAAATGTCATTTCATGGTAGAACAATGTATAGTTTTAGGGCATGTAGTATCTAGCAAGGGTATTGAGGTAGATCCTGCAAAAATAGATGTCATTTCATGTCTATCTTACCCCACATGCGTGCGGGAGGTTCGTTCTTTTCTTGGTCATGCGAGGTTTCTATCGTCGGTTCATAAAGGATTTTAGCAAAATTGTCCTTCCACCATCCAACTTGCTACAAAGGATGTAGAGTTTCACTTTGACCGAGAGATGCAAGGATGCCTTCAATCACTTAAAGTAAGCATTGACCGGTGCATCTATCATCCATCACCGAGATTGGACACTCCCATTTGAACTCATGTGTGATGCCTCTAATTATGCATTGGGAGCTGTCCTTGCACGTAGAGTCGGCAAAGTACCTCATGTCATTTCCTATGCTTCGAGGACTTTAGATCTTTGCCAAAGCCAACTACACTACAAGAAAAGGAACTTTTAGCAATTGTTTTGCTTTAGATAAATTTCGATCATATTTGCTTGGTTCTAGAGTGGTTGTATTTTCGGATCATGCAAATTTAAAGTTTCTCCCGAAAAAAGCCCAATGCAAAGCCTCGACGATTAGATGGATGTTACTTTTACAAGAGTTTGATATTGATATCGAGAGATAAGAGTGGAGCAGAGAACATGGTGGCAGATCACTTGAGTCGGATTGAGAGAGAGGCAGATTCTTCTCCTATCTATGATGTCTTCCCTGATGAGCAGCTTTTCAAGATGCAAGGTAACATCCCTTGGTTTGCAGATTTGGTTAATTTCTTGGTTATTAGAGCACTACCTGCACATTTCACTAAGGCACAGATTGAATAATTAAAAAGTGAGTCAAAATATTATGTGTGGGATGACCCTTATTTGTGGAGATTTTGTAGTGACCAAGTCATTAGGAGATGTATTCCTGATCATAAGTTTGATTCTGTTCTTAGTTTCTGTCATGCACTTGTCTGTGGGGGACATTTTGGACCTACTCGTACAGCTAGGAAAGTTTTGGACTCTGGATTATATTGGCCCACTCTATTTCGTGATGCATATTTGTTTTGTAAATCTTGTGAACAATGCTAGAGAACAGGGAATATTTCTCGTAGGAATGAGATGCCCTAACAACCTTTGTTGTTCTGTGAAATATTTGATGTTTGGGGTATTGATTTTATGGGTCTTTTTCCTGTGTCATTTGGTTTTGTTTATATTCTGCTTGCTGTGGATTATGTATCTAAATGGGTGGAGGCAAAAGCCACTCGGACTGATGATTCCAAGGTTGTTGTGGATTTTGTTAGATCACATATTTTCTGCAGGTTTGGAGTCCCAAAAGCCATCATTAGTGATCAGGGTTCGCATTTCTGTAATCGAAGTATGGAAGCCTTGATGAAAAAGTATGGAGTCTTGCATAGAGTTTCTACACCTTACCATCCCCAGACTAATGGGCAAGCCGAGGTTTCCAACAGAGAGATCAAGCAGATACTTCAGAAAATAGTTCAACCTAACAGAAAAGACTGGAGCAAAAGGCTTGAGGATGCTTTATGGGCTTATCGGACCACCTATAAGATTCCGATTGGGATGTCTCCTTATCGGATTGTTTTTGGCAAAGCATGCCACTTGCCAGTGGAAATTGAGCATCGTGCATTTTGGGCAGTAAAAAGGTGTAACTTGGACCTAAATCAATCAGGCATGGAGCGGAAGCTGCAGTTGCAGGAATTGGAGGAGATCCGCTTGGAGGCTTATGAGAGTTCCAAACTTTATAAAGAGAAGACTAAAGCCTTCCATGATAAGAAGATCATGAGAAAAATATTTAAGATTGGTCAAAAAGTTCTCCTTTATAACTCCCGCCTCAAACTCATGCCCGGAAAGCTCAGATCTAGGTGGATTGGTCCATTTGTTGTTACTAAGATTTTTCCTTATGGTGCTGTGCAGGTTACAAGTGAGACTACTACAAAAGCTTTCACAGTCAATGGACATCGCCTCAAACCATTTTATGAGGGAGCTCAAGAGGATATTTTGGAGGAGGTCTACTTGCAAGAAGTAGTCTACCCCACTTGATAAGTAAGATGCCGCCTCAATGGACACAAAAAAAATTTTTTTGATTGAGGTAAAAAAAAAAAATTTCTATTGTGATGACCCATATTTGTTCAATTATTATCCTGATCAAATCTTTTGGAGATTTGTACCCGACAATGAGGTAAGTAGTGTCATTGAATTTTGTCACTCGGACGCATATGAAGGTCATTTTTCTTCTTCAACGACAACAACTACGAAAATCTTGCAGTATGGATTTTATTGGCCTACTTTATGCAAGGTCTGTCACACCTTTTGCAAAAGCTGCGGAAATTGGTCAAAAAAGTTCTACTTTGAGATTATCATCTACACCTACTCCTTGGAAATTTGAGATCTAGGTGGTGCGGTTCTTTGGTTGTCAAACACGTGGGACTGTAGATATTGAGGATCCTAGGAATGGTAATGCGCTTAAAGTTAATGGCCAAAGACTCAACCATTCTTGGAAAACCAAGTTCTTGAGTTCTTTGTGTTGCTTGGGTTAAGTGGCGGATACGGTACTCAAGTGGCTCTCAAGTCGGTTTATTTTTTAGTTTCCCAAAATAAGCCGAACCCTTCTTCTCCTTCAAAATGGATGTCATTCTTTCAAACCCGAGCAAATATTTTCCTTCTCTTCCTCAAAATACTCGAGAAAAATCTACAAAGTTCGATGTGAAAGATTGAGATTTGTTAATGCACAAAGGTATGCCAGAAGATGTTATTTGGATAATTGAAGCAAAGGTCCGATTAGCGGTGAGTCCTCAATTTCATTTGACTCATTTATGCCTGGTCTTGGAAGAAGTTCATATTCTAAAAGAGAGAAGAGCAAAAAGGTTACAAGTCATGTCACAAATGTGGACGATGGACTGTAACAAGCGATGTCGTACTTTGGGGATGGTTTCATGCAAATAGAGAAGATAAAATTTTCTTCATTAAGAATGGATGAGTAAGGAGTCATTAGATGATATCTTATTGACTCTTGAGACGCATTCTTGTGGATTGGTGCATCGTGAAATTCTTAAATTGTGGAATTTCTTCAAGGATGAAAAAAAAAACGCTACAGATCTTGGGAATCGACTCTAAAAGACCACATTTGCCAATTTATAAGAAAATTGGATGAGAAGCTTATCCTCGACTCATAGAAGACGTTTAAGCCGTTTCTTGGACATTAAACCGAGGCGAGATGTGAGCCATATCCACAAACAATCATACGTATCATCCTCTTCTTCTTCTTCATGTCATCTTACAAAAAAAAAAAAAGATTATGTGTTTCTTCAATTCAACCTTTTCTGACAACTGTCAACCTACCCTTATAGGTGCAATTATTTCCCTTTCCATTCTTTTTCTTATTTAAACACTCCATTTTCTCCATTTTCCTTCAACTCAGAAACACTCAAAGAGAGGAAGAGTATAGAATGGGGCATTCTATTTGTAACCTCAAAAATGTCTGTGTTTTTTGTGGGTCGCATTATGGGAAGAGATTAGAGTTTGTAAACGCAGCTAGCACTCTTGGTCGATCACTTGCTGCGAGGAATATTCATCTTGTATATGGGGGAGGTTGTCGTGGGTTAATGAAATTTGTCTCACTTTCTGCTTTTATAGGAGGCAGTCAGGTTTTAGGTGTTATTCCTAAACCTTTAGCTGAAAATAACATCACTGGAAAGACAATTGGAGAAGAAATTCAGGTAACATCCATGCATGGACGAATGAAAACAATGGTTGACAATTCGATGCATTTCTTGTCTTACCAGTGGTTTTGGTACTTTAGAAGAAATTTTCAAATTGTCTCTTGGGTGACTGAATCAACATCCACCATAAACTCATTGGTTTGTTGAATGTTAATAATTTCTTTGATCTTTTGTTATTTTTTTTTTCTTGACAAAGTCATGTGGAACAAAAATTTATCACTCCTTCGGCAAGACAACTTCTTATCTCTGCCTCCACTATTGATGAGCTTATTAATAAATTGGAAGCTTTTGAGTATGTACCTGATAAGGTATTAGCTCAGATAGATTGGTCAACAGGAAGCAGCGAAGGAAGTAACAAGAAAAGCAAGCCAGATCTGACACTTTCTCTTTAATCGGTTTGATTTTATTGTACTTTGTTTCTGTTTAAATTTGTGTCTGCTTTCTCCAACAGGTAATATCTTCTATCCTTTACTTATCTATATTTTAACATTGAGGACAATGTTGTGATCTAGTTGGGGGGAAGGATAGTTGACCCAAAAAAAAAATTTTGTTGTTTGGAAAGTATGATATGATTGTCATAGACTTATTAAACCAATTTTGATGGCAGAGTAAGGAGTAATTCTACTCTTGAGACGCATCTTAATTGGTGGCGGAGTAGGAGTGTTTTTATGTGGCAATTAATTAGATTAAATTGTGTGTTTTATTTTCTGGCATTGGCGTTGATTCACTTCTTATCAGGTTGTGTTGCTCTTTTCTATCTCTCTCTTTCACATTAAGGACAATGTTATATTAAGTGTGGGGGAGAGATTTTAGCATTTTTTTTGTTTGTTTTGTTTTGTTGTTAAAAAAAACAAAAAAATAAAAAAAGGGGTTCATTGCATGATTGAATAATTTTTCTCCCTTCTTGAACTGATATGCTTGGTGATGGATGATTGAATTGATGAATTGAGTTTGATAGATGCATACCTTGTGAGATTTTGAGCCTAATGGATGGATTCAACATTTATGCCATTCTCTTCTTTCTTGTGTGATTTTCACTCATGTTAATGATCACTCTAGAACTTGCTTTGATTTTTTTTGAAGCTACATTTCACTTGCATGCATGAACATGATTGAGGCCCTCTTTCTTAATTAGCTAGTTTAACCAAATAGCCAACCTTGTTTTCAATATGATATCAAGCACTCTTTTGACTTCTTGAAAATTCTCTGACTCCAGCCAACCTTGCATATTTCCCCTTGCTTAACCCCTTTGAGCTTATTTGATTATTCTTTATCTCGAACTCATTATGTTTCTTAAATGAAAAAAAAAACCATGTTCTTACTTAGTCTTAGGGAATAAGAGAACATTAGCTTTGTCATTGGATGAGTTCATGAACAAGTGTGGGGTATTATGCGAGAATGGTTGAAAAATGTATATATGATGTTCTTTTGTAAAAAAAGAAAAAGAAAAAAGAAAAAGAAAAAATATATATATATATAAAAATTCAATATATATATATATATATATATTAAAAAAAGTCAACAAGGCAATAAAGGAAGGGAAAATAATATGTAAAGGAATTTATATTAGATGAAGTTGGGATGAACTTTCATGATCGTTAATTGAACTCAACTTTCATGTTCTTTTATTCTCTTTGGTGTTTAACTTGTCATATCCATATTACCTTCTCCTTTACCTTGACCCCATTACAACCTTGAATAAAGTCCTCATGATTTGTGTGTGCATGTGTTACGAGTAGTGGAGAAGTAGAAGATAAGCAAGCTTATGGTAGTGCAATTTTCATGAGTTGAATTGAGTGTAATACCTACCTTTTAAACACTTGAGAGATTGAGAGTGAATTCTGTGAGGATCTATCATTCTTTACTCATGCTTTTCAATTGAAGTATCCTTGCTTGTTGATTTGAGATGTGAAGATGTGTTACCTCATAAATGTTTTGATTACTTGAATTATTAATTGCTCTTCATTCTTAAATATTATTAGAAATTGAGTCTTTTAAAATGTTTAACTTTTGAGTCTGTTTCATTTTATTTTTGTGTGTTTTGCCCAGGAGTGCAAAAAGCTAAGTGTGGGGAAATTTGATGTTCACATATTTGATGCATTAATAAGCCTTCATTTTTAGTCATTTACACTCTCTATGCACTTAATAAATTAAGTTTGGTTATGTTTTGTATGTTTTGAACTCAAAATGGATTTAATTGAATTTTTCAGTATGATTTACGTCTTACACTAATCATGTATTTAGGTCATATCTTGGGATGTAGGTGGATGTTTAAGGTGAATCTTATGTCATCTTAAAGATAATAGAGAGCTCTACAATCTTCATGAAGACATCAAAGACTCAATCACACGTTTGGATGGCTCAAATTGGCATTGAATCAAGAACTAAAGTGTTGCTCCTGGCAGAATGACCTTTGTGTACTGTTCATTACACTGCTCGTAGTGAAAGTTGTAGAATAGGCTGAAATTTTGATGGTTGATAGTTAAGACTCAAATCTACAACTTTCATGTTGAACACTCTTCCCGATTCAGACTCCTTGGAGGTGATATTAGGCTTGGAAGTCAGAAAAGAGGAGCTGCGACTGGGCCTGAGTAGTGTGCAGTAATTTGAACATATCTGGAGCTATAGAAATGATATTGGACTCAAACTAAATCCATTTGAAAGCTAAGATCCAGACCTACAATTTTTGTGAAGACCACTTGGTTCAAAAATGACGAATGCAATGACTTCAGAGCTGCATGATTTCAGAGACAAAGAATCTCCAAAATTTTCTACTCACCAAAAGTCATTCAACATTTTCCACTACTCCACCTACTCCACCAACCACCATGACTCAGCCCCCTTTGACATTTTGTATCTCTAACCCTCTATAAAAGGGAGGCTATGCAGATCATTGTAACATGTAGAGCTTCTATGTAGAAGTGTTGTTATAATTAAAGTGTTAGTTTTTGATTTTGAAGATTTCTCTTCTTCTTTTTCTCTCCTTCTCTCTCTTTTGTTATTTTTCATGGTTCTTGAAGGTTCTCCAATGGTGATGGCTATGGAGAACTAAACTTCTTTAATCAATCCAAGAGATTGACAGTCTTGATGATTAATCTTGAGATTTTGTTTTGATTGTTATATATTCATCTATTAATCAAGTTTCTCTTTCTCTTCTTCTCTTGTTTAAATTCGATTTAATGCTTAATTTGATTGGAATTTACATATATTAATTAACGTAATTGTCATATGCCAAGAGATGAATTCAGAGGTTAAATAATTTATTAAAGGTGTTTGATGAAATATTTAGCTTGGTTGGATCTTGATTTTTAAGTTAATTTGAGTTTTTGATGGATGCTTAATTTGTCTAACCTTAATTAATTGAATTCTAGAAGCATTTCTAGTAGAAGATTTATAGATCATTGATAGGCGTCTTAATGTGATTTAAGACCAATGATTTGGTTGATAGTTGAATAGATCTATAAAGATCAAGGATGGATTAAAATCAAGATTGGTTAATTCTCTTAGATTGGTTATTTTCCTAATTTTGTTTACTCATTTTAATTGCTCTTTGTTGTTTAATCTTGCAAAATTTCCCCCCCCTGTTCATTAATCTCTTAATTTGACTTCATAATTAGAATGATCTATGGGCTCGACCCGGTGTTACCTTATGCTACAAGTAGTTTTTGGTAAATCGGTTATAAATTAATTTAAATTTGGTAACCGATTTAAATAATTCTTGATAACCAATTTATAACCGATTTACCAAAAACTACTTGTAGCATAAGGTAACACCGTGAGGTCACCCCTGGTTTTTTTCAAAATCCATCGTCTTAGCCATAGATCATTCTAATTATGAAGTCAGATTAAGAGATTAATGAATAGGGGGGAAAATTTTTGCAAGATTAAACAACAAAGAGCAATTAAAATGAGTAAACAAAATTAGGAAAATAACCAATCCAAGAGAATTAACCAATCTTGATTTTAATCCATCATTGATCTTTATAGATCTATTCAACTATCAACTAAATCCTTGGTCTTAGATAACATAAAGACGCCTATGAATGATCTATGAATCTTCTACTAGAAATGCTTCTAGAATTCAATTAATTAAGGTTAGACAAATTAAGCATCCATCAAAAACCCAAATTAACTTAAAAATCAAGATCCAACCAAGCTAAATATTTCATCAAACACCTTTAATAAATTATTTAACCTCTGAATTCATCTCTTGGCTTATGACAATTACGCAATTAATATATGCAAATTCCAATCAAATTAAGCATTAAATTAGAATTTAAACAAGAGAAGAAGAGAAAGAGAAACTTGATTAATAGATGAATTTATAACAATTAAAACAAAATCTCAAGATTAATCATCAAGACTGTCAATCTCTTGGATTGATTAAAGAAGTTTAGTTCTCCATAGCCATCACCATTGGAGAACCTTCAAGAACCATGAAAAATAACAAAGAGAGAGAAGGAGAGAAAAAGAAGAAGAGAAATCTTCAAAATCAAAAACTAACACTTTAATTATAACAACACTTCTACATAGAAACTCTACATGTTACAATAATCTGCATAGCCTCCCTTTTATAGAGGGTTAGAGATACAAAATGTCAAAGGGGGCTGAGTCATGGTGGTTGGTGGAGTAGGTGGAGTAGTGGAAAATGTTGAATGACTTTTGGTGAGTAGAAAATTCTGGAGATTCTTTGTCTCTGAAATCATGCAGCTCTGAAGTCATTGCATTCGCCATTTTTGAGCCAAGTGGTCTTCACGAAGATTGTAGGTCTGGATCTTAGCTTTCAAATGGCTTTGGTTTGAGTCCAATATCATTTCTATAGCTCCAGATATGTTCAAATTACTGCACACTGCTCAGGCCCAGTCGCAGCTCCTCTATTCTGACTTCCAAGCCCAATATCACCTCTAAGGAGTCTGAATCGGGAAGAGTGTTCAACATGAAAATTGTAGATTTGAGTCTTAACTATCAACCATCAAAATTTCAGCCTATTCTACAACTTTCACTACGAGCAGTGTAATGAACAGTACACAAAGGTCATTCTTCCAGGAGCAACACTTTAGTTATTGATTCAATGCCAATTTGAGCCATCCAAACGTGTGATTGAGTCTTTGATGTCTTCATAAAAATTGTAGAGCTCTCTATTATCTTTAAAATGACATAAGATTCACCTTAAACATCCACCTACATCCCAAGATATGACCCAAATACAAGATTAGTGTAAGACGTAAATCATGCTGAAAAATTCAATTAAATCCATTTTGAGTTCAAAACATACAAAACATAACCAAACTTAATTTATTAAGTGCATGGAGAGTGTAAATGACTAAAAATGAAGGCTTATTAATACATCAAATATGTGAACATCAAATTTCCCCACACTTAGCTTTTTGCACTCTGGGCAAAACACACAAAAAACAAAATGAAACAGACTCAAAGTTAAACATTCTAAAAGACTCAATTTCTAATAATATTTAAGAATGAAGAGTAATTAATAATTCAAGTAATCAAAACATTTATGAGGTAACACATCTTCACATCTCAAATCAACAAGCAAGGATACTTCAATTGAAAAGCATGAGTAAAGAATGATAGATCCTCACAGTAATTCACTCTCAATCTCTCAAGTGTTTAAAAGGTAGGTATTACACTCAATTCAACTCATGAAAATTGCACTACCATAAGCTTGCTTATCTTCTACTTCTCCACTACTCAGAACACATGCACACACAAATCATGAGGACTTTATTCAAGGTTGTAATGGGGTCAAGGTAAAGGAGAAGGTAATATGGATATGACAAGTTAAACACCAAAGAGAATAAAAGAACATGAAAGCTGAGTTCAATTAACGATTATGAAAGTTCATCCCAACTTCATCTAATACAAATTCCTTTACATATTATTTTCTCTTCCTTTATTGCCTTGTTGACCCTTTTTATTTACATATATATATATATATTTTTGAATTTATATATATATATATATATTTTTTTTTTTTTTTTTTTACAAAAAGAACATCATATATACATTTTTCAACCATTCTGCATACACACCCCCACACTTGTTCATGAACTCATCCAATGACAAAGCTAATGTTCTCTTATTCCCTAAGACTAAGTAAGAACATGGTTTTTTTTTTCATTTAAGAAACATAATGAGTTCAAGACAAAGAATAATCAAATAAGCTCAAAGGGGTTAAGCAAAGGGAAATATGCAAGGTTGGCTGGAGTCAGAGAATTTTCAAGAAGTCAAAAGAGTGCTTGATATCATATTTAAAACAAGGTTGGTTATTTGGTTAAACTAGCTAATTAAGAAAGAGGGCCTCAATCATGTTCATGCATGCAAGTGAAATGTAGCTTCAAAAAGAATCAAAGTAAGTTCTAGAGTGATCATTAACATGAGTGAAAATCACACAAGAAAGAAGAGAATGACATAAATGTTGAATCCATCCATTAGGCTCAAAATCTCACAAGGTATGCATCTATCAAACTCAATTCATCAATTCAATCATCCATCACTAAGCATATCAGTTCAAGAAGGGAGAAAAGTTATTCAATCATGCAATGAACCTTTTTTTTTATTTTTTTTTAACAACAAAACAAAACAAACAAAAAAAATGCTAAAATCTCTCCCCCACACTTAATATAACATTGTCCTTAATGTGAAAGAGAGAGATAGAAAAGAGCAACACAACCTGATAAGAAGTGAATCAACGCCAAGCAGGAAAAAAAAAAGCACACAAATAATAAAACTTAAGTCGGTGCCATATCGAATTACTACCTAAAAACACTCCGCCACCAATTAAGATGCGTCTCAAGAGTAGAATTACTCCTTACTCTGCCATCAAAATTGGTTTAATAAGTCCATGACAATCATATCATACTTTCCAAACAACAAATTTTTTTTTTTGGGTCAACTATCCTTCCCCCCCAACTAGATCACAACATTGTCCTCAATGTTAAAATATAGATAAGTAAAGGATAGAAGATATTACTTGTTGGAGAAAGCAGACACAAATTTAAACAGAAATAAAGTACAATAAAATCAAACTGATTAAAGAGAAAGTGTCAGATCTGGCTTACTTTTCTTGTTATTTCCTTCGCTGCTTCCTGTTGACCAATCTATCTGAGCTAATACCTTATTAGGTACATACTCAAAAGCTTCCAATTTATCAATGAGCTCATCAATAGTGGAGGCAGAGATAAGAAGTTGTCTTGCTGAAGGAGTGATAAATTTTTGTTCCACGCTTTTCAAGAAGAAAAAATAACAAAAGATCAAAGAAATTATTAACATTCAACAAACCAATGAGTTTATGGTGGATGTTCATTCAAATTTCAAGAGACAATTTGAAAAATTTCTTTTAAAGTACCAAAACCACCTGGTAAGACAAGAAATGCATCAGAATTGTCAACCATTGTTTTCATTCGTCCATGCATGGATGTTACCTGAATTTCTTCTCCAATTGTCTTTCCAGATGTTATTTTTCGACTAAAAGTTTAGGAATAACACCTAAAACCTGACGCCTCCTATAAAAGCGAGAAAGTGAGACATTTCCCCATTAACCCACACAACCTCCCCATATACAAGATGAATATTCCTCGCATGAAGCAAGTGATCGACCAAGAGTGCTAGCTGCGTTTACAAACTCTAATCCCTTCCCATAACGCGACCCATAAAAAACACAGACATTTTTGAGGTTACGAATATAATGCCCCATTCTATACTCTTCCTCTCTTTGAGTGTTTCTGAGTTGAAGGAAAATGGAGAAAATGGAGTGTTTAAATAAGAAAAAGAATAGAAAGGAGAATAATTGCACCTATAAGGGTAGGTTGACGGTTGTCAGAAAAGGTTGAATTGAAGAAACACATAATCTTTTTTTTTATTTTTTTGTTTTTTTTGTTTTTGTAAGATGACATGAAGAAGAAGAAGAAGAAGAGGATGATACGTACAGATTGTTTGTGGATATGGCTCACATCTGCCTTTGGTTTAATGTCCAGTAACGGCTTAAATGTCTTCTATGAGTCGAGGATAAGCTTCCCATCCAATTTTCTTATAAATTGGCAAACAGGGTCTTTTAGAGTCAGATTCCCAAGACTGTAGCGTTTTTTTTCATCCTTGAAGAAATTCCACAATTTAAGAATTTCACGATGCACCAATCCACAAGAATGCGTCTCAAGAGTCAATAAGACATCATCTAATGACTCCTTACTCAGTCCATTCTTAATGAAGAAAATTTTATCTTCTCTATTTGCGGAAACCATCCCCAAAGTACGACATCGCTTGTTACAGGTCCATCGTCCACATTTGTGACAGACTTGTAACCTTTTTGCTCTTCTCCTTTTAGAATATGAACTTCTTCCAAGACCAGGCATAAATGAGTCAAATGAAATTGAGGACTCACTGCTAATCGGACATTTGCTTCAATTATCCAAAGAACATCTTCTGGCATACCTTTGTGCATTAATGCCTCAATCTTTCACATCGAACTTTGTAGATTTTTCTCGAGCATTTTGAGGAAAAGAAAGAAAATATTTGCTCGGTTTGAAAGAATGACATCCATTTTGAAGGAGAAAAAGGGTTCGATTATTTTGGGAAACCGAAAAATAAATCGACTTGAGAGCCACTTTAGTAGTAATGCCGTATCCGCCACTTAACCGCAAGCAACACAAAGAACTCAAGAACTTGGTTTTCCAAGAATGGTTGAGTCTTTGGCCATTAACTTTAAGCGCATTACCATTCCTAGGATCCTCAATATCTACTTTTTATAACGTGTTTGACAACCAAAGAACCGCGCCACCTAGATCTCAATTTTCCAAGGAGTAGATGCAGATGATAATCTCAAAGCAGAACTTTTTTGACCAATTTCCGCAGCTTTTGCAAAAGGTGTGACAGACCTTGCATAAAGTAGGCCAATAAAATTCATACTGCAAGATTTTCACAGTTGTTGTCGTTGAAGAAGAAAAATGACCTCCACATGAGTCCGAGTGACAAAATTCAATGACACTACTTACCTCATTGTCGGGTACAAATCTCCAAAAGATTTGATCAGGACAATAATTGAACAAATATGAGTCATTACAATAGAATTTTTTTTTTTACCTCAATCAAATTTTTTTTTGTGTCCATTGAGGCGACATCTTACTTATCAAGTGGGGTAGACGACTTCTTGCAAGTGGACCTCCTCCAAAATATCCTCTTGAGCTCCCTCATAAAATGGTTTGAGGCGATGTCCATTGACTGTGAAAGCTTTTGTAGTAGTCTCACTTGTAACTCCACACAAGATCATAAGGAAAAATCTTAGTAACAACAAATGGACCAAGCCACCTAGATCTGAGCTTTCCGGGCATGAGTTTGAGGCGGGAGTTATAAAGGAGAACTTTTTGACTAATCTTAAATGTTTTTCTCATGATCTTCTTATCATGGAAGGCTTTAGTCTTCTCTTTATAAAGTTTGGAACTCTCATAAGCCTCCAAGCGATCTCCTCCAATTCACTCGCAACTCGCAGCTTCCGCTCCCATGCCTCGCTTGATTTAGGTCCAAGTTACACCTTTTACTACCCAAAATGCACGATGCTCAATTTCCACCGGCAAGTGGCATGCTTTGCCAAAAACAATCCGATAAGGAGACATCCCAATCGAGTCTTATAAAGCGGTCCTATAAGCCCATAAAGCATCCTCAAGCCTTTTGCTCCAAATTCCTTTCTCGTTAGGTTGAACTATTTTCTCAAGTATCTGCTTGATCTCTCTGTTGGAAACCTCGGCTTGCCCATTAGTCTGGGGATGGTAAGGTGTAGAAACTCTATGCAAGACTCCATACTTTTTCATCAAGGCTTCCATGCTACGATTACAGAAATGCGAACCCTGATCACTAATGATGGCTTTTGGGACTCCAAACCTGCAGAAAATATGTGATCTAACAAAATTCACAACAACCTTGGAATCATCAGTCCGAGTGGCTTTTGCCTCCACCCATTTAGATACATAATCCACATCAAGCAGGATGTAAACAAAACCAAATGACACAGGAAAAGGACCCATAAAATCAATACCCCAAACATCAAATATTTCACAGAACAACAAAGGTTGTTGGGGCATCTCATTCCTACGAGAAATATTCCCTGTTCTCTGGCATTGTTCACAAGATTTACAAAACAAATATGCATCACGAAATAGAGTGGGCCAATATAATCCAGAGTCCAAAACTTTCCTAGCTGTACGAGTAGGTCCAAAATGTCCCCCACAGTGCAAGTGCATGACAAAAACTAAGAACAGAATCAAACTCATGATCGAATACATCTCCTAATGACTTGGTCACTACAAAATCTCCACAAATAAGGGTCATCCCACACATAATATTTTGACTCACTTTTCAATTTGTCAATCATGTGCCTTAGTGAAATGTGCAGTAGTGCTCTAGCAACCAAGAAATTAACCAAATCTGCAAACCAAGGGATGTTACCTTGCATCTTGAAAAGTCAAGCTCATCGGGAAGACATCATTGATAGGAGAAGAATCTGCATCTCTCTCAATCCGACTCAAGTGATCCGCCACCGGTTCTCTCTCCACTCTTATCTCTCGATATCAATATCAAACTCTTGTAAAAGCAACATCCATCTAATCGCCGAGGCTTTGCATTGGGCTTTTTCAGGAGAAACTTTAAAGCTGCATGATCTAAAAATACAACCACTCTAGAATCAAGCAAATATGATCAAAATTTATCTAAAGCAAAAATAATTGCTAAAAGTTCCTTTTCGATTGTAGTGTAGTTGGCTTGTGCAGCATCTAAAGTCCTCGAAGCATAGGAAATGACATGAGGTACTTTGCCGACTCTCTGTGCAAGGACAGCTCCCAATGCATAATTAGAGGCATCACACATGAGTTCAAATGGGAGTGTCCAATCTGGTGACTGGATGATAGGTGCACTGGTCAATGCTTGCTTTAAGTGATTGAAGGCATCCTTGCATCTCTGGTCAAAGTGAAACTCTACATCCTTTTGTAGCAAGTTGGACAGTGGAAGAGCAATTTTGCTAAAATTCTTTATGAACCGACGATAGAAACCTGCATGACCAAGAAAAGAACGAACTTCCCGCACGCATGTGGGGTAAGATAGACATGAAATGACATCTATTTTTGCAGGATCTACCTCAATACCCTTGCTAGATACTACATGTCCTAAAACTATACCTTGTTCTACCATGAAATGACATTTCTCAAAATTCAGGACAAGGTTACTTTCAATGCACCTTTGCAAAACTCGATCCAAACTATCTAAACATGCATCAAAGGAAGAGTCATAGACAGTAAAATCATCCATAAATATATCCATGCAACTCTCTAAAAATTCAGAGAAGATACTGACCATACATCTTTGAAAGGTTCCTGGAGCGTTGCATAGACCGAAAGGCATTCTCCTGTATGCAAATGTTCCAAATGGGCAGGTGAAAGTGGTCTTCTCTTGGTCTTCTGGGGCTATATGAATCTGAAAATAGCCCGAATATCCATCCAAGAAACAGTAATGCGACTTACCAGCCAGTCTCTCCAACATCTGATCAATAAAAGACAATGGAAAATGATCTTTCCTAGTGGCCTGGTTAAGTCGCCTATAATCAATGCACACTCGCCAACTGTTCTGGATTCTTGTGGGTAGGAGCTCATTGTTCTGATTTGCAACTACTGTGACTCCAGATTTCTTTGGAATAACTTGCACGGGGCTCACCCATTTATTGTCATATATGGGATAAATAATGCCAGCTTGCAGCAGCTTGGTCACTTCCTTCTTCACCACATCCAGAATCAAGGGATTTAGTCTCCTTTGGGGTTGCCTCACTGGCTTGGTATCTTCCTCCAATAAAATCCTATGCATACATGTGGAGGGACTAATACCAGGAATGTCTGCAAGTGTCCATCCAATAGCACGCTTATGTTGCCTCAAAACCTGCAGACAATTTTTCTTCTTGTTCAGTTCAGATTCTTAGCGACATTCTTGGCACTTTCTCTCCATCTTTTAAATATACATATTTAAGGTGGTCAGCAAAGTCTTTAACTCTAAGGATGGGGATGCACAATGGAAGGCGAAAGCTATTTGAAACAAGTAACTCAAAGAAATTAAATTTGACATAATTTTGACTCACATTTTCATATCTTTGCATCACCAAATAAGTACTGTATCATCACTCATAACCGCATAAATCTCGGCACATGGTTCAAGACCACGACTAACACATATATCACAAGTGATGAATCCGTGAAAGTCAAGAATATCGGGAATTCAACATTCATATCGAAAGATAAGTATCATCAACCAAAGATTTCAATCACATCAACATGAAAAAGCTGATGCTCCTCGAGGGATGTCTCATGGCATCAAAAATGTTAAACTGTACCACATCTTCACCAAATTCCATAGAAAGGGTACCAAAGATGCACATCTATCTTGGTCTTGGTCGTCTTGAGGAATGGTCTTCCTAGAATCAATGAAGCATGATTTGTTGAAGACTCATCTTCCATGTCCAGAATGTAGAAGTCTGGTGGGAAAATTAGCTCATTTACTCGCACCAACACATCTTCCAGCACTCTTACAGGGTGAGCGGTAGTCCTGTTTGCTAGGCAATCACTATACCAGTGGGGTGTAAGGTGCCAATGTTCAAAGACTTATACACTGACGTAGGCATGACATTAATAGAAGCACCCAAATCTAGCATTGCATGGTCAAATCTGGAATTACCTATAGTGCAAGGGATTGTGAAAGTTCCAGGATCTTTACATTTCTTTGGCATGCTTGGCTGAATCATCGCAGAAACATTTCTGCCCATACTGACTTTCTCAGTACCCTTAAGTCTTCTCTTGTGAGTACACAACTCCTTGAGAAATTTGGCATACTTGGAAATTTGTTTGATTGCATCTAGGAGGGGATAAGACCATTAAAATTGATTTAATACTCACCACTATTAAATATGCATTCATATATCCATTAAAATATTCTACACATTGACTAAGGACTCGTTTGGTATGAACGATAGAATAAGACCTGATAGTATTAAACATGATAGTATAAGGTCTGATAGTATAAGACTTGATAATATAAGACTTAATACGTAATGGTTAGTTGGGAATATAGAGGTATTTTAAATTGTAATGAAAAAGTCTTTATAACAGTTTATATATCAAAATTCAATTAAGCCTAATTCCACCCCAAGATTTGATTAAATTATCTATCATTTTAATGTATAGGAGAGACTTGATGAATAAACTTATACAATACAGTATTTACACTAAAGGCCTGTTTGGTATAAAAGATAGGATAAGACCTGATAGTATTAGATATGATAGTATAAGACCAGATAGTATAAGATCTGATAATATAATGCCTAATATATAATGGTTGAGAATATCAGAATGTTTAAAATTATCATGGAAAAGTCTTTATAACAACTTATACATCAAAACCCAATCAAGCCTAATCACACCTCTAAGGCTTGATTAAATTATCTATTATTTTAATGTATAAGAGAGATTTGATGGATAAACTTATGCAATACAATATTTACACTAAACAACTGATAATATCATAATGTATTGTATTAACTTATCCTATCAAATCTAATATAACATGCTAAATAGGTCATAAACAACTAATAAAATCATAATATATTATATTAACTTATACTATTAGGATGTCAAACTGGTTCATAAATATCAATGTGAACAAATGGGGCAGTCTGGCATGGTAGCACACTAATGGTTTGCCCAACTTCACCCCATTAGCTTGGTGCAAGTCAGACGGCACTTCATCCATCCAAACCAAAGTGGACCAATGGACCTTTTTTCTGTAGGGATTAAAATCAAACCTCAAGACTATCTTTATCACATTTATGAATAAAATTCGGTATTTATTATCCGAGTGTTTTTTTATGATCTTTATTATCCTAAAACTAAAAGGATGTTTAGGTACTTCAATTATTATTTTTTCTATGCCTTGTATCTGAATTTAATAAATAATTAATTCAACAAACAACCCAACTAATCCTCGTAAAATTTACCCAGTCATTAAAAATAAAAATAAATTAAATAAATAAAATAACATCAAGAATAAAATATTGGGTAAATATGTAGAGCGTAGCACGCAAGTGGTGACCACTGACTAGTATACTGAAAGCATTTGAAAGGAAAATGTAAGCAAGCGCAAAGTGTCAAAACTATATTCCAAATCTCAGCTATCACATGTTTGTGTCAAACCAAACTCTGCCCTCATAGAGAAAAAGATGTCTGAATCAATCTTAGTTGAAGAACATTGAGAAGTTTTCCTGATCTCTTTTCATAAGAAAAGAAAGCAGAAGCTAGGTAGGGAAATTTGTAATTTGAAAACACAATTCAAAAACCATATATTAAAGGAAATTGTTTTAAAACAAGTACTAGTACTACAGACTTACTTTATAATCCTTGAGAGAATCATATCCAAGAACAACATCACCCAACTTTCCTGAAGACAAACCACTGTAAAGGAAAACAAATTTCAGTGTTAAAAAAAAATTGCTCAGAAAAGAAGCAACATTTGAAGAAGTTTTGAACACTAAACTAAACAGATGTATATATTATATTATATACATACCATTCTTATCAGGAAGGACCAGGGATACAAGTGTTGCACCCCAGTTGGTGACCTTTACAGAAAGATCTCCTTTCTTGAGCTCAAATATCCTAATAGGGTCCTTCTTAATTGAGCCATTGACAAACCCTGAAGTAGATAAGAAAAGCAGACACAGCAGCACAAAGATCTTGGTCATTTTGCTACACAGGAATGTGCTATATGTCAAGTAAGGATATTCAGATTGGTGCTTAATGGGTTATAGAGGGATAGCAAGAGAACATTGAGGGGAAAGAAAGACAGTGGGAAAAGTCAGTACAAAAGTGCAGCTGTTTGTAGCTTCGGTGATGGCTCTTTGACTCACCTAATGTATAGCTCCAAACGGAAACGGCACATTATGCGGGGTTCTTAGTTGTCTTCCCGCACGGTTCCAAAGTCAACGAAGAGATTCTTATTTATTCACAAAATAAGATATTTTCTTACATTGCATTATTAAGAGGAGATATAATGTATATATATATATATATATATTAATATTTATTTTATTATTGATTCATTTTATATACTTAAAAAAAAAATTATTAAAAGAAAAATAATATATCTTTTTAAAGTTTTTCCTCAATATTCATTCGCCCAGAAAGTAAAAAACTAATTTGCCATAATACTATTTGATTCTGATAAAGAAAATCACTCCCCACTACATTTTCTCTATACACATAAATCAAAAGTCAAATTCCACAAACTTAACGTACTCAAACCCATTACCACTTATAATTCTGCCGGATAAAAATTCTCACCTTATCTCTTTTCTTGTCCCACAAATCAAACTTTGCCAACTCAAATTAAAAAAAAAAACACCTCATTTATTTGCATCTGTTACTTAACCTTAACGTCGCCAACCATTTTTCCTTGTCAATGTCTTCACGTTGTAGTGCTGCACTTCCTCTCCTTTGAATTCCTCCACGGCACACAAGGATTGAAATTTCTATGGCATGAGCGCTTATTCTATTCTATTCCAAAACAATTATTGATTTTCTTTTAATCAGAATATTTTTATCCTTTGTCCTGTTATCAAGGTCTTTACTCCATACCTTCTTCTGCTCTCACCTCCTCCATCACATTGCAATTTGCACACAACATTACACTCTATTGTTACTGGAGCTTATTCTCTTCTTTTTTTAATTATTTATTAAGAAATAAAGTTGAATTACCTATTTCATCCAATTCGATGGCACTGGTTGCAAGCCAAAAAAATGAAAACTCAAAAGAATGGATATGTGCGTGGCTTTCCTTGCAGAGCCATTAGTGCGGCAAGTAGTGCAGGTGGTCCGTAGAGGCTTTAGTAATGGGATGAGATCCTCTTTGAGAGGGATAAAGAAAGTGAAGAACATGGTCATGGAAGAAAGCGCATCTCATCTACTACACATGCACCTCAACTAGTACACATTCTTGATCTAGTTAAAGATAATACATTTATATTAAGATAAAGGGATTCATAAATATAATGAGATTAAGAGATTCATAAAAATAATTTTTGAAGTCTAATCCTAATAAATTGTTTATATCTAGGATTTAAACTTTTAACTGTGTACTTACTCACATATGACATACTTATTTATTGTTAGTCTAACCCCTTTAAAGTTTATATTTTTAATATTATAATTGATGATATGACAAATATTTAATGGTACATAATAATAAAAATTTCTTACTTCGATAGCAAATAATTTTTTTTTTCTAATTTTCAGGTGTTGTGAAAAATAAAAGATAATTATTTGACATTACAATGTCACACATGTCACAACTAAGTTGCAATATCATTAGCATACACATTTACAGATTGTCTAATACATCATCTTTTAAGTATTTTATTCAATACTTAACATGTATAAATGTATTATTTAAAAATTGGTACATTTTTAATGCAAGTCACACAACTTCACATATGTTTAATATTAAATGGAGTGTCTATGGTAAGTATTGCCTACACAAAAATCACAATAGATAAAGATAAATTAGGTAATATGATTAAATAATGCTTTCTATACATCACTTTAATTGGTAGCACATCTTTCACATTAGGAGTATGTGACAGAATTAAAGTATAAGTGTGTATAAAATAAGAAAGATCAAATTACTGTAAAACATGTGTAAAAGTAAGGTATGACATATGTAAATTTGTATATATATATCATTTGCCAATATGAGCATACAATGTACTTTGATTGTGACATGTGTGTCACTTGTGGTTCTAAACAATTATTCAAAATTTAATATTTTTGTACTAATATTATATTATATCTCATTTATTAAATATATTTTAAAATTTATAATTTTTGTTTTTTCAAAACTATTATTAATTACTTATTTAAAAATACAAAGATAAAAATAAAAGAAGATAAAATTATAATTATATCTTATTACTCATTTAAAGATTTAAAGATAAATATAAAAAATATTATAAATATAAATTTAACTCAAATGCATTATCAATGCAAAATATTTTTATATTATTCTTTAATCATCTCATGTCATAAAAAATATTTACTTATCATAATAATTATCTCAAAAGCTATATATGTAATAATATATAATTAGTTGATTATGTAAAAAATTTATACTGGTATTGCATTAAAAATATACTCAATTAATATATTTTATTACTTATTTAAATATTTAAAAATAAATACAAAAATAAGATTTAAACAACTTCTTTACCGACAAGGGTTTGGTGCCCACGGGCTAATATAGTGCTGGTCAATATGCTAATGCTTAATTAAAGTTTTATATAAATTTGCATACATTATGATTTTGAGATTAATTTACTCTGTTTACTAAAACATAAAAAGTCTATTTTCTCCTTAAAAGTCTTCTTAGAATTTCATTGAACAACTACCAAAATATAAAACCGATATAATAAAATTATTATACTTTCGATTTGATCCATTTAATAATTTATTGCGAAGACCTTGGTTTTCCAACTCTATGCCAAATTATATAATGCATGTGAACCAGTTATGCACGAAGCAGGGTCTGCGTTGAGCACTCGTTCACTGGTGTTAATGTTTGATTTTTATATATTGATATAATATAAATGGGAGAAGATTCATTTACATTTAATGTGAATAAAAAAACTTACACTTAATCTTATACTCTCTTTATTTTATTTTGATCCTATGACTACCATTTATCTAACTATTGAAAAAAAAATATCACGTGACTTTCTTCCTCAATAAAAAAAGGTTTTTTCTTTTGAGGAACGTGACCTTCCTCTGAATGTCAAGAACTAGACTGGCTACACCTAGCAATCACCGACCTCCATCAACCTCCCACAACCAACCAATCACATTTTAAAACCCCAATTTCCCACAGCAAACTCACCCAATCGAAGCGCCCTCTTGAATCAGACCTATTCTGGACCGTGATCCGGGATCCCGCTCCATGGGATCAACCCGGCATGCACACTATCGGACTCCTCCTAGCTGGTGTATAGGAAGACTCACGACGTATTCCAGACCACGGATTACGGCCCATGAGCGGTGTTAGTATATGACATCGTGACTGATAGATTCACGCAGAGGATGAATCCCTAAATATCCGTAACTGGCAATCATCAACTTACGATATTATAGGATTTATAGATATCTTCGATGGTTAGATACTTTTCATATCTTAATCCCAGATTTACAGGGACGTATCCTATAATAATGAAAGGATGATCCCCATCATGATACTAATCCTAAATTACCTGCATTCAGTAAGGATCCTATTAGGATTCTGTATACGCTCTATAAATACATGGTTGAGCCATCTTAAGAATGTAACTTTAAACCCAATCTCTAAAACCTTCTTGTGCACTGCCTAACTTGAGCGTTGGAGTCCCTTTGCAGGTACCCATCCCCCTGTGCTACACGCTCAACTACTGCTTAAAGGAGAAATCACCGTTACGTGCCTATCTCAGGTACTCTCTGAACCCGATTTAGAACATTGGCGCCGTCTGTGGGAAACCATAAAATTCTAATCTCACTCAATCATGGTGAATACGAGGCAAAACTCGAGAAGAGATGCTGTACAAACCTCTGTCAACCAGAGACAGGATCCTGATATGCAACGTCCACCACCACCACTGCCTCCACTTGTGGCTCAAACCTCCACTGTGAGAAATCAGGCACCCGGATCAGGAAACCGACGTGATGGGCACTCCACCTCCTTTTCTGAGGAGTCTCCTAACCCATCACGCAGGATTTCTGTCAGGGAAAGACTTGAATTCCCAGCCTAGAGAGGTGACCAGAGCCTTCAAGAGCGCAGGATTCCGGTACACCAACGTTTGGGAATCCCGAACAACGAGTTCGATGACTGTGCATCCCGCTCTGAACGCACATATTAATCTCGGGGTTCCCAACACCAATTTCAAGATATGTTGCAGCAACATATGGACTTGCTCAATGATCAATTCAGGAGGCTAGAAGACATGCAGCGCGCCATGCATGTAAACCACCAACCGAAGCCGAGCCGCCGTGATAAACGGACCGACGTGGAAAATAACAAAAGGAGGGCCCACGATGATGAGGGAATTCCTAATACTGGAGACAATAACCGGAATTGCGGAACTATGGAACAACCTTTCTCCGATCAACTCATGGAATTTCGGGTTCCGAGAAATTTCAAGTTTCCTCGAACCTGGACATTTACGACAGGACCACGGACCCCCAGGAGCACATAAATGCCTACGAGCAGTCCCTATGTTTCTATGGTGGATCTATGGAATTGTTGTACCGAGCCTTCCCTCTCTCCCTCAAAAAGGGGGCCCTCAAGTGGTTTACCAGCCAACCACGGGGGACCATCGTGGATTGGTCGGACCTTAAACAGCGGTTTCTACTACAATACACCACGAGCAAGGAACAACCTAAATCCATTGAATCCCTGGCTAAGATTCGCCAGGGAAAGGACGAGAGCCTCCGAGACTACGTTAGCCATTTTATGGCTGCCTGCACCAATGTAGAAAATTTTGAAGACAGAATAGTCTTGCATTATGCCAGGAGCGGCCTCCGGATAGGCTCCGAATTCTTCAAGTCCTTGGAAAAAAAGAAACCGAACAATCTGACCGACTTCCAGAAACGATCCGAGAAGTATGTCTACTTGGAGGAGGCAACAGAAGACCACAGGAGGTGGGACAAAGGTGAGCTTTCTCACCAAAAGCCCAACCAAAATTCCTCAAGGTCACGACCCCTAAAGGGTAGCCCACCACGGAGAAATTATTCTGATTACACTCCTTTGAACACGCCTCGGGAAACAATCTTGAGGGAAGTGATGAACACGGAGTTTCAGAACGTCCGGAGACCGCCCCCTATCAAGAAACACAAGCAGAAGGATCACTCCAAACATTGCACATGGCATAAGGCCTATGGCCACGCTACAGAAGATTGTTATCAGTTGTGCGATGCCATTGAATTTTTAATCAAGGCCGGACGCCTGCAGCAGTATATCCTTCGTGTACAAAACAACGAAGAGGACAATAGACGCAGAGACAGCAGACGTACCCCACGTCGAAGTCCGTCCCCTCCACGCAGAAAAAAGACAAAAAGCCCTAGGAGAAAATCCCGGACTCCGCCTCGCCAAGATAACAGCGATCGACAGGGTCGGGCCAGGAACACTCCCCCCGTTGATAACGACGACCACGGCGCCGAGCCCAACAGGACGATCCATACCATTGCCGGTGGCTTTGCGGAAGGGGGATCTTCCAATGGAGTTCGAAAGAAAGCCCTTAGAATGACAGTTTTTAGCGTGGTCCACTCAGAACTAAGAACACAAGCGGAGAATAAAAAAGCACCTCTCATCACCTTCTCAGACGAAGACTACGGCGGAATAATCCCGGATCACGACGACCCACTCGTCATCTCTTGGGTAATTTCCAATGCTGAGGTCCGCCGAATTTTCATCGATCAAGGGAGTTCAGCCGACATTATGTTCCTAGGTCTCTATCAGAAGTTGGAGCTCCCGCAATCCGACTTGACTCCCCACGTAGGAGAATTGACGGGTTTCACCGGTGAGAAGATCACCCCGGTCGGATATTACGAAACCTACCTGACCCTCAGATCATCTACACTCTTCAGGACTGTCAAGGTAAAGTTCCTGGTTGTGGACTGCCCCTCAGCTTATAACATTATCCTGGGCCGTTCTTCTCTCAATGCCCTTGGAGCGGTGGTATCCACCACCCAGCTCGTGATGAAGTTCC
The DNA here is from genome assembly GCA_029884595.1 of Ormosia semicastrata. Taxonomy (NCBI): domain Eukaryota; kingdom Viridiplantae; phylum Streptophyta; class Magnoliopsida; order Fabales; family Fabaceae; genus Ormosia; species Ormosia semicastrata. The sequence goes on along the minus strand of JAQQTO010000021.1, from coordinate 7,380,231 downwards.
TTAATAAGAACAATGACGTCGTCACTGTAAAAGATGACTAAGTTGCAGTCAGAAAATGCTATAATGAGAGCTTGAAGATTTGCAAAGTGCCCCGGAGGTCGAGCCCTGCCACCACAGCTGTTGACCAGGTTAATATTTTAATGACCGAGCTGGACGTCAGAGAAGAGATCCGGGGTACTCGACCCCAGTCCGAAGGCGAACTGGAATCTCTTCAGCTCAGGACTAACCCAGAACAGGTCACAAAGATTGGAGCTCGTCTGGGTGAAAAAGAAAAACAACAACTCTCAGAACTCTTGTTGAGAAACAAGGACCTTTTCGCCTGGACTTCCTCCGACATGCCCGGACTCGACCCCAGCTTTATTTGCCACCGATTGTCAATTAAAGAAGGTACCAGGCCGGTCGCACAAAAGAAGAGGAAGGTCAGACCCGAGAGGTAGCAAGTCATTGAAAACCAAGTTAAAGAGCTACTAAATGGCAACTTCATCAGAGAAATCCCCTATACCACATGGCTTTCCAATGTGGTCCTGGTAAAAAAGTCTAACGGAAAATAGAGAATGCGCGTAGACTACATTGACCTGAATAAAGCCTATCCCAAGGACCCATACCCACTCCCCAATGTGGACAAATTAGTGGATGGTTCCTCGAGGTTTAGATGGCTCTCGTTCATGGATGCATATTTCGGGTACAACCAGATTCCTATGTACCCTGGGGATGAGGATAAAACCGCTTTCATTACCGACAGGGCGAGCTATTGCTACAAGGTTATGCCTTTTGGCCTAAAGAATGCGGGAGCCACCTACCAGAGGATGATGAACAAGGTTTTTGAAAATCAAGTGGGAAAGATGTTAGAGGTCTATATAAATGACATGATAGTAAAGACCCCACACAGCGGATCGCACACGGCAGACCTCGAGGAAGTATTTGCACAACTCTGAAAGTATAACATGAGGTTGAACCCGGAGAAGTGCGCTTTCGGGGTCCAGGCCGGTAAATTTTTAGGGTTTATGCTAACTCATAGAGGAATCAAAGCCAATCCGGACAAATGTCAGGCCGTCCTCGACATGAGAAGTCCCCGGAACGTCAAAGAAGTACAACAGCTTACGGGGCGCATAACGGCCCTCATAAGATTCTTAGCCAAGGCCACTCACAAGTCTCTCCTTCTGTTCAAATTGCTCAAGAAGGGAAAAAGTTTTGAATGGACCCAAGAGTGCGAGGACGCCTTCACATCATTAAAAAACCTATTGTCCTCCCCTCCTATCTTGACGAGGCCGGACATCGAGGAGACACTCTACTTGTACCTATCCATCCACGACGAGGCCATAAGCTCAGTCTTGATCTGGGAAACCGACGAAGGACAGAGGCCTGTCTACTTCGTAAGCAAGGTCCTCCAGGGCCCCAAGCTTCGATACCAAAAGGTTGAGAAAGCCGTCTTTGCGCTCATTATCACCGCAAGAAGACTTCGACAATACTTCCAATACCACCCAGTGGTGGTAAGAACAGACTAACCTATCCGATAAGTGCTACATAAACCAGATCTGGCTGGGCGAATGATTGCATGGTCGATTGAACTTTCAGAGTTTGGAATTACATACGAACCACGACTTGCAATAAAAGCCCAAGCGTTATCCAACTTCCTAGCGGAACTCACAACAGACAATGATGACCCTAAGAAAGCCTTCTGGACCATTGTTGCAGACGGATCATCAAACCCCAAAGGAAGCGGGGCCGGAGTGATTCTGGAAAATTCGGAGGGTTTGACCTTGGAGCACTTCCTGAAGTTTGAGTTCCCAACCTCAAACAATCAGGCCGAGTATGAGGCCTGCATCGTCGGTTTGCAAATGGCAAGGGATATGGAGGCAACGTGGATCACACTCTGCAGTGATACCCAGCTAGTAACCTCTCAAATCCAAGGGGACTATCAAGCTAAGGAACCCCTCCTGCAGAAATACTTGATCAAGGTCCAGGAACTTTTGAGAGGTTTTGTAGAGGTCAAGATAGAGCACATCCCAAGAGAACAGAACTCCAGAGCAGACCTTCTGTCTAAATTGGCCAGCACGAAGAGCCCCGGCAATAACCGGTCTATAATCTAAGAAACTCTCTCCCAACCCTCCATCACAGATCACAGCATATCCCAAGTGGAGGACCATCAGCTATCTTGGGTCACCCTTATACTGGGCTATCTGCAGCATGAAAAGTTACCATCGGACCCGAAAGAGGCTTCCAGATTGGTAAAGACGGCGGTCAAATACACCATTTATAACAGTAGCCTATACCGACGTGATTTCTCCTTCCCTTTTCTAAAGTGCTTAACCCCAAAAGAAGTAGAATACGCCCTAGTTGAAGTTCATGAAGGAACCTGCAGTCACCATTTAGGAGCCAAAGCCCTAGCCCAAAAAGTATTAAGGGCAAGATTCTATTGGCCGACAATGGAAGCTAACTCTCGAACACATGTTCAAGTTTGCGACAAGTGTCAGCGCCATGCAAATCATTTTCAAGCCCCTTCCGAAGAACTATTCACGACGTCGGTTCCTTGACCCTTTTACAGGTGGGGTATGGACATTTTGGGCCCGTTCCCACAGGCCCCAGGGCAGTTTAAATACTTGATGGTAGCGGTAGACTATTTTACTAAGTGGATCGAGGCCGAACCTCTGATCACTGTTACCTCGGCGTGAATTCAGAAGTTTACTTGGTGCCATATTATCACCAGGTTCGGCATACCGGAATCCGTCGTCACAGATAACGGTATCTAGTTCAAAGACAAAGCTTTTGAAGAGCTACTAGCCGGATTAAAAATAAAGCACCACTGCAGCTCAGTAGAGAACCCCAGGACAAATGGACAAGCCGAGGCCGCCAACAGAATCATCGTGCGAGGCTTAAAAAGGAGGTTAGATGAAGCCAAAGGAAACTGGGTCGAGCAACTCGATCATGTTTTCTGGGCATATAGAGACCCCTTTCAAACTGACTTATGGCTGTGAGGCTATGATCCCGGTGGAGATAGGGGAGCCCAGTTGGCGCTACTAACAGTTCTCATCTGACAGCAACCCCGGTCTAATCAGAGAGGACCTGGACTTGCTCGAAGAAAGAAGAAACGTAGCTCACATACAGGATGCCACCCTTAAGCAGAAGACAGCGGCCAGGTACAACAAGAAAGTGGTCCCAAGAAAATTCCAGTCGGGCGACTTGGTGCTCAGGAGAGCCGACATAGGAGGGAAGAATGCCTCCCAAGGGAAATTAACCCCCAACTGGGAAAGCCCCTACCGTGTCGTCACCAGTACGGGTAAGGGAGCTTACACCCTGGAAACGTTATCTGGAACCCCAGTCAAGAATTATTGGAATGCGGATAAACTAAGAAAATACTATAGCTAAATGCTCGTAGTGGCTTAGCCCTCTAGTAGTCCTTGATTTGAATAAATACGCTTTGTACGGACTCTCGTCCTCCCAATATCATCAATAAAATAGTTATTCAGGTACCAAGTTTGGTCCAACGCGCTACTCTAACTGCTAAAATGTCAAATCGATAGGAGGCAGTACGGATCATATGTACACACTCATTCTTTATACCTAAGCCAAGAAAGGCCTCCAAAATCTATATGATTATTAGGGTGCCTACCTCGGGCAAGGTTAAATAATGTTGATGCCTTAGATAAAAGGGTTTTCGCGTAAAATACCCTAAGCCAGGGCGTTACTCTTACCTATATCTGCAATTCCAAACGCTTCCCATAGCAAGCACTGGAATATGGATTAAGGTTTTACTTTGCCTAAGTCTAAAATTTCGTGACGTTTGATTATTATAAGTGTTAGATTACAGACCAAGGCATTATTCCTACCTAAGTCAAGTGGAATGCCACTCATTCAACGGTATGAGTGAAGGATCCCAGACCATGGTTTTCTACGACAGACAGTTTTCTAAGTCCATTAGAATGACTATAAAAATAGGTGTTGGACCCAAGTCAGACTATGAAAAATAAGAATGAATGGTTAAACAAAGTAATTAATTATAAAACCCCAATTACGGGGTAATTATCCATACAAGTAACAAAACCTCACGCAGGGGGCAGAAAACAGGAAATGAAAAAAGTAAGAAAAACTTAAACGTCGGCCTCTTCTCCTTCCGGGATCTGAATAACCTCCAGGTTGCCACTAAAAGCATTCATAGCTAACTCCACTGCAGCTACCAGTTGGCTGTTATGAAAGATTTTATCTGGGGTCACACCCTCTAAGGTAAGGGTGACCCCGGGATTGAAATGCTGGATTTACGCCACGGCATTCTGGAATTGCTCTCCCCCGACCTTTCCAGCTACCTAGTCCAGCTCCTCTACTTCCTTTTCGAGCTCAGTCACCTCGGTCCTCAATGCGCTAATGCTTTTGTCGGCCTCAAGCTTCTTGTCTTCCTGGCAGCCTCAGAGTCCGTCAACGCCTTTTTCAGTTCGAGGACCCTCTTTTCCAGTTCGGTGACCTTGCACTAGTATCCTCGTTTGTTTTTAAGGACGCGGTCAGTTTCTGGCCAATTTCCTCATTTTCCTTCTTCAAAGTCTTTAGCTCTTCCGACGCCTGCCGATCAGCATTCTCGATAGTCTCCTTAATTACACAGATCTCGGCCGCCGCCCGGAGAGCTTGCCTCTGAAGTGCAGCTAAGGTTTAAGCCAGACCTTGCTTGGCAATATGCTGCCTCACCTCGCCACTTAAAAATCGCCCAGATATGAAGATGCCGGGATCGGAGAGCCCCGTGATGATTGGTAAGAAGTCCACCTTTTCCCTTTCGCCGCCATCTGATGACCTTCCATCGTGCTCAGAAGGCCCTTCGACAGCTTGCCTTTTCCTCCCTTTAAAATTGTGGGTAGGGGAACCCGACTGATCTTTTTCTCTGACAACAACACCCTGGTTGGAGGAGGCCGGAACGGCTGCGGAGGAAGAAGCTGCGGTCTTCTTCCCCTTCCTCTGATTCCTCGAAGAATGCAGGGTAACCACGGAAGACCTAGAAGTCATGTTGCTAACTGAAAGAAAACAGAAACAAGTACAGTCAGCACATCACGAAACATTGATACATGAAGACAGAGCAAACACCTAGGGATACTACGGGTAAAAATGCCCTAATTCCTACCTAATAAAGCATAAAGAAGATCATCACTAAGGGTACAGAGAACGTCTCTAATATTGATGTTCTCATGCTTCTCGGCGTACCGGGTTATGAACCTGACAGACCTGAGTTCCTCGGGGTCGAGGTCTCCCTCCTCCCTTTCGATCAAATCAATGGGTACGTCCCAGCACCTTTGCATCCAGTAAAGAGGAAATTCTGGCTCCCCGTCCGGTTTGAGGAAGAATAGGTGACATCCCTCCTTAGCTTTTACCTTGAAGAATGCAGTCTTAAACCCTTTGAAGCTCTCTTCGAAAACATCAAAGGACTTACAACCAAGCCGTGACCGGATGACAAGCCAACTCGTTTGCCTTATCGTCCTCTGGGTGTTTATTCTTGTATAAAAATAAAAAAACGTATTCACTGAGCACTTAAGGCTCATTAACTAGCAAAACCTCTCAAATGAGATGATGTAGCCCAAACCGTTAGGATGGATCTGCGAGGGGGCCATATGGAGAGTACGGAGGACGGCCATCTGGAAGTCAGAAAATGACATCCTGAGCCCTAACTTGAGAAAAAATGGCTCATACAGGAACATAAAATGTAAACCAGCTTCTCGACAGGAGCACTCTCTCTCACTCTAGTTTGGACAGACAACTTCGAATTCATCGTCTCGAGCTTTGTTCATAGTTAACTCCAAGGCAAATAAGGATTCTCGGAGTACAGCTTCACTCGAAAACTTGTACTGACGATCCCATACGTCGTCCACCACCCAGGGGCATACCAGCCCGGGACCCCGCCGAATTCGAATAAGCTCGTCCTCTGATGGGTCACGGACGTCGTGAAGTGGGGGCTGGACCCTAGCCTTTTTTCCTTTGGCCATGAAAATCCTGAGAACATCCAAAGAAGTCGGTAAGCAACTGTCAGAATCAATAGTCTCATAGATTCAGACACAGGGAGAGCGAAGTAATCCAAACCTCCCCTACCGACCTCCTGTCCCACCAGAAATAAAGCATTCAGGGGAACTCCTCCGCCGCGCATGGCGCGACGAAGATGGTGTTTCAGGGAGGCGACAAAATCTACCTAAATCACTAAGCTCTATTTGAAGAAAAGCAAAACCAGAATGCGAAGCTACTCTACTCTTTAAAAAGTTATTAATATACTGAAAGCGTAAATAACGAGAAGGTTGAGAGAAAGCTACTTACTATGTAAAGACAGAATGCTTGAACAGTGGAGAAGTTATGCTAGAACAACGGAGAAGCCGCGAGTGGTTAGAAAGCACCCAAAAAAAGCCAAAGCTTTTGTCGCACGGTGTTTTCAGTGAAGGAGGCCAAAAACGATAAAGTGAGGAAGACAAACCTTTGACTCTTATTTATAAAGGGTTGAATGGTTAAGGGACATTTCTGTCCCCTCCGACGCAAGTTCAAAAGGTGCTCATCATGGCTCGCGGAGCTCTAGGCACGTCCCTTCGATGAAATCGCAACACGTGGCCCACACAGCTTTAATAGCAGTGGCAAGGACAGTTACGCAGTAATCCAAAGCATCATACAAATGTTAAATGAGAACCCCGGGTTTGTACTGCGGATTCCAGCTTCGACTCACTGTTAACATCACGGACTACGTGCTAACACCGAGGTGCAATTGTTGTGGCGATTATGCCGGGTCGGCATTGGACCTATCCCGGTAATGTCTTTACGGGGTTATACCGAGATAAGCGTTGGACTCATCCCAGCCGCATTACCTCGGTGGAAAAAATATATATATAATGAAAGTCCAGAACAAGTACAGAGAAGGTAAAAGCCTATTGAATCATCTTCATTCCATACATCGTCATACACCCAAAAAAGAGGAAAAAGAAAATATTGAGATATGAAATGTATAAAGATATCCTGGGAAAGGGGGCAAACATCTCCGGCTGCCTGAATCATACCCCATCCACATCTCCAAATCTCGGTCTCTTGAAAAAGTGGGTTGGCTTTGAAGAACATTGGCAAACCGGGATCATAATCCCGGAGAAAATGCCAAAGTTCGTTGCACTGCTTCTCTGCGATGCAACTAAAGACCGAGATCTTCTTTCACTTGTTAAAAGGGGTACGACCTCTCTAGCTGAAGAATCCTCCGCCGGTATCAACCATTCCAAGTTACCTCAAGTTACGGAGCAGCTACAGCGGCCTTTCCACCCCGGAACAGATTGAAGCCACTTCGGAGTAGAAATCCTCCGCTCACTCGTTCTCCTTCCACCTTCTCGACGGGTAACGACAGAAGCAGATACCCGCTACTTCCTTGAAAGCAAGTCAAAGAAAGCAGACCACCCCAGGTTACTCTAAGGGGGTCCTCACTTCCTTCGACCCGGCATCCTTGCATATCCAGCCGTTACTACGAAGAAGACCGGCCAGGTGCTTTCAAATAGCCCGCCAAGAAGATGGAAAGAGGAACAGTGTGCTCCGTTGGGTCCCCATGCAATAGTAGACGAAGGCATTGTCTCATCCTGGCAACATATTGGATCAAACACCGCCATGTACGCCAGGAGAGAAAGGCTTCCGCTTCTCTAAATGCATAGCAACCTAATTTTACGCCAAGAAAGAAAGGCCCCTGTCGAAAAGAAAAAATGCTCGGGGAAGATCAAACCTCTTCAAGAACTTTGGAAAAAATAAAAGTATAATCTCTGCAAATGACGAAGCTCTCTTCACAAAAATGGGAAATGAAGGAAGAACTACACCCACTCTCTTGAAAGGAATCATCTTTAGATGAGAATGAAAAAGAAGGGAATGCTAGCTTACGAAGAAGTATTCTCTACTTATAACATGCATGAGGGATTCCGATTGGTCCCGCAAAAGGTGACCTAATCCCATGAAATCAGCCAAAATAAATGCTTCTAATCTCTGATTGGTCACAAAGATAGGGAGCAGTTGAGAAAATTCATATGAAACTGACGTTTTCTTTAAAGAATCACTACTTCCCAATAAAGTCCAAGCATCAGTTTCCCAGAGAATCGCAAACTGTTACCACCAGAGATCACGATCAGGATTTACATTGAATATGTCTCCAGGAATCCCTGAACTCATACTTGGGGGTAGTGATCTTTGCTCATAACTGAATAGGACGAGGACGTCGGTAATGACCCGGGGTCTAACATTTATCCATCGAATTACCATGTTAGCCATGTAATGGTTGATCCGTTCTAAACTTGACTCTGGTCTGTCTCATCCAAGAGCCAAGCTGAGGGCAACTGTTCTAGACCGTGATTCGGGATCTCGTTCCATGGGATCAACCCGACATGCACACTACCGGACTCCTCCTAACTGGCGTAGAGGAAGACTCACAACGTATTCCGGATCACGGATTACAGCCCTTGAGCGGTGTTAGTATATGACATCGTGACTGATAGATTCACGTAGAGGATGAATCCCTAAATATCCGTAACTGCCAATCATCAACTTATGATATTATAGGATTTATAGATATCTTCGATGGTTAGATACTTTCCATATCTTAATCCCAAATTTACAGGGACGTATCCTATAATAATGGAAGGATGATCCCCATCATGATACTAATCCTAAATTACCTGCATTTAGTAAGGATCCTATTAAGATTCTGTATACGCTCTATAAATACATGATTGAGCCATCTTAAGAAGGTAACTTTAAACCCAATCTCTAAAACCTTCTTGTGCACCGCCTGACTTGAGCGTTGGAGTCCCTTTACAGGTACCCACCTCCCTATGCTACACGCTCAGCTGCTGCTCAAAGGAGAAATCACTGTTACTTGTCTATCTCAAGTACTCTCTGAACCTGATTCAGAACAAGACCCATCAGTGAAGGCAAGTATAAATTTTGCATGGCTGAGGATCCTTTCCAGTGCCTTACTGCTTGTATTAATCTGTCAGACGCCTTAAGAAGCTCATCACCAAATTCTGTTATCTCACATCTTCCAATTGATTAGGTAAATGCTTCATTGGAAGCCTTAAAAGTGAAAAATAAAAAAACTGTTATATCTTTTGCAGAGTTCTTTTATAAGTAGCCAGATTGACTCCAAGCTCTCCTCTAGACCTGTGATGCAGAGAAAGTTTTTGCTAGATCTTTAGTAAAAATTATACTATCTAAAAGATAACATGCAATCAAAGGAAAAATTGAAAAGGAAAAAAGAAAACTTTAAATTTGGTACCAAAACACTAGAAACGACACCATGGTAGGTTCTTCATGTTGCAAATCTCTTTATCATATTTATTCAGCTTTCAATTTAAAATGTTTTCTTTATCTAATATTTGAAAAAAAATGTATGTATGGAATCTATCTAAAAATAAGAAACAAAAATTAACGTATGAAATCTATTTTTTTTAGTATAGCTTTCTTGTACTATGAAGCTATGCATAATAGGAGTAATATCAAGTTAAATTGCTTTGAAAAAAAGGCTATCAATGGTGGACTTGTTTTAAAGTGATATATTGAATGATATTGACCATAGCTAAGCAAGCAGAGTATAGAAAAAGTAAAATTTGATTGGACTCTACTTATATATATATATATTTAATCTCCAATGACACAGAGAAACATATCAATTCTATGGTAATATATTTATTTTTATTAATTCTAAAATGGTCATATGAAATTTTGAAGTTTATATATTTATATTTGATTAAAAGAAAAATTCTAGAATAAGCAAAATCCGAGTAAAATAAAAATAGAAATTTCAAAAGATATAAATTATGATCTAAAAATGGAATAACCTTAACCCATATGGTGAAACCTTGATCAAGATCAAAATGGCAAAAACAAAAAATTTAAAAGGAAAAAATATTAATCAAAAGAAAAAATTACCAATAGCTTGACGTTGAAGGTGGATATCAATATCAAATTAATAGTGTTAACCTTAAATACAATGCTTCATTTCTTGGGTCCTCATTCCATATGGAATCATTGGGCAATATAGTTCTTCTGACTTGTAGAAGAATTAAAAATTATTGACATATATAATGGCTAGCAAATTTCTGATATACATAATTAGATTATTTTGTTAAATATATTGAAATAGCCATTCATCTTTCTGAAAAATTGTGAGCTCTGACATCCTGTTGCATGATTAAAAATCTCCTCTATCTTTCCTTCTGCTATATTGTCATCTAAAACTAGCACTCACATCAAGCTCTAACTTTCTTTTTATTCCTCTTCTGTATGTGGTTGTCTGCATGTGTCTTCCTTTTCATGGTTGGTCTCCTCATAAATTTTACTGTTATTATGTTTTTATAATTTTGGACATTGCAATGGATTTGTTTTATGACCGAGACTTTGAGAATTTATATGGGAGAAGCAGTTTGGAATAAGGGATAGTGGAATTTGTTTCCTTGGTCATTTCTTGACTGGTTTTTAGTTCAAGTATTTCAAAATATAATTTCCTTAACCTCTAGTTTTCTTGAAATGAGTATTTTTGAAAAAGGATTTTACTTCTTTCTTCTTTTGACGCCTTCTGAACAGATATGTGATGATCCATTTGAAAAAGCAACAACAAATGTGGCTATTTATTTATATTTAGCATTTAATAATGTGGAATCACAACTTCGTCTACTTGTTTGTTTCTTTGAAAGTGTTCTATTTTAACCACATATATCGAGGAAATGCCAATGTCTTGCCACAAGATTTTGACAATTATTTCTATTATATCACATGATTATAAATCTATGTCCCTGAATTTGGTAGTCAATATAGCCAGAGCCCTCACTAAATATCAACATTAATTCAACACATAGTCATTCAAACCTTTCATCAAATAGGTAGAGGGCATATATACAAAGCACTTTTAAACCATTAAGACCATTATAGGACCCTCAAAAAATGATCAGATCAAAGATACAAACCAAATGTTTAATTATAAATTCAACTGAAAACAGAAAAAGACAATGGATTAGTCATAAAATCATATTGGAGAAAAAAAATTAACAGAGGAAAAAATGATGCACAGAAGTCCCCAACGAGGCTCTAATTACTCATAAATCTGACTCTATACCTTCATCCTCAACTCCAGTTTTTGCAGCGACTCCTTCAAGGTCGTTCAAGGTCCCCTCCCTAAAATAGCGCTCGAGCTTGATCATCAACACAAGTCGTTCAAGGTCGTTCAAGGTTGCTTTCCTTAAAGTTACAATTTTTGGTTGATCACGAGTTGACAAATAGGTTGACAGTGTTGCCTTCTGGTTCTTGATATTGAGAGGAAGAAGGTCCCGTTCCTTAAAAGAAGAAGCATTTTTTTATTGAGAGGAAGAAAGTCACGTGATGCTTTTTTTTTTCTCAATAGTGAGATAAATGGTAGCCATATGATCAAAATAAAATGGAGGGTATAAGATTGAGTGTAAGTCTTTTTACTTACACTAGGTGTAAATGGATCCCCTCCCAATATAGATTATTAATATATCAATGTGTATTAGTTTGAATGGAAGGAACTCAAGTCTCTTAGTCATATGGTCCTTGGTTCAATTCCAAAATTTATTTATGGAAATGAAAATTAAAATAACACCGTTGGGATAGATTCTTACTTAAGAGTCTAATCATACTTCGAAAAATTAGTATTTCATTTATCAAATAAATGATACTTTAAAAAATATATATAAACCATTAATATCCTTTCATAATAATAGGTTATAATCATAAAAGGATTTATTATTATAAAAGTTAAGTTAATTAACCTATTTATTATTATAAAAATAAATAGATTCGTGTCAAAAAATAATAATAAATAATTTAGAACAGAAGTTATAGAATGTGAGTCATTTGATTATACATTGGAGGGTTTATACGTACTAATCAATTCATTTAGAGGAGTTTATTTTATTTTTAGAAGAATTTAATTATAATCAAATCACTTAGTGCATATTTGGTAACGTTTAATTTTTCTAAAAAAAATTACATATTTTTTAAAAATTCTCTTAAGAAGTTTTTTTTTTATAAACTATTTTAAAAGATAAAATAAACTAATCTAAATACACATTTAATTTGGTTGAGAGTAAATCATTGATTTTGGGATGTAATAATGCTGACAATTTTTTTTTTTACATAATACTGATAACTTTAGTAGACATCTAGCTTAAAAATTGCTAACTGTTCTTTCTGTCCTTTTAATTCCCTTATCTTTCATGTCTCAAATTGATTCTTTTTATTTATATTGAGATTTGATTTGCTCTTCCAAGTTTCCTTGCAATATTCTCATTTGAAGATTTCAAAATGCTTAATTCTAAGAATGCTACTTTGTGAAAGGACACACAAAACTAGGCAAAAAGAATGTATGTACCTGAATTTTATCTCTTTTGGGCATGGGTTGTGATATATCTCACGAAAATGATTTTGTGGATGGATCACGAATAACGTGGACACTGCTCACTTTTGGACATTTATTATTTTTTTAAAAAGTTTGTTACCATTTTTATCTAATAGGAGTGGTTTGAGAGCAATGTCCACGTTATTTTCATGCATGTTTGGCTGCTCAACATGTTCGGTTCATCTCACACATCTTTACAATAAATAACTCCCTTTTCATCAGTTTACTTAACAAGAAAATTAAAGACGTCAGCTTCATCTTCATTGAGAGCAGATTGAAGTCTCCAAATCTTCTTGACTCCACTCCCTAGCAGCTTGAGTCCAATATAAAAATATTCATGTGGCACCTTTTGGGATAATAAAAAAAAGGTATTGTACCTAGAGCACCCTCTAAACGGAATAAGTCATTCTTAAAATTCTTGAAAGACTTTTGGTATGGTTTAAAGATTCGGCGTCCAACTTGAGCTTGTAATGTGACTCACCTTTTTTGAAAACTGCTCCTGAAGGGTGAGAATTGGGTGAAAATAAAGAAAAAGCCCTCCACAGAGTACGACTATCCGAAAACTCAACACATCAGCTCGTACATTTGTATGAAGCCCCATGCATTTGGATGGATATGTGTTAGGGCCACCATAAATGGTTTAGGACGCCTATTTCAAAGTCGGTAAATGGAAGCCGGACCCTGATGCGAGTGAGCATCACCTTGTACAGATATATAAAATGGCTTCCCTCCGTCCTACTTGAGCAAGCTCTCTCTTGATCATTCGGAGCCCGAATTTTGAATTCATGATCCCGATGGCCCTCTTTTGTCAATTGCTGATATTCTTGTTTATCTGTAGCGTCTTATGGGGTCCTTATGTTTGATGGTGTCCCTAGCACCTCTCTATCCACCCATCGGTATAGGTTGACGTCTTGAAGGAAGATTTGTTCTCTAGGTTCAGATGTGGTTGTTTTTGGTCGTCCTATCTTTGTATTACTACAGTTGCCTACAAAGGCCGTATTAATGTTAGAAACAAAAGAAGTTTCATTACGACTTTTTAACACTCTTATGAGTACGGAGAGCGAACAAGATGACCTTGACCTTGTAATCTCTCTGGCCCTGTCCGCCATCCTATCATCTCTAGGATGGTAATCTCGAATAACGGCCTCTGTCTCCCAACAATGTTTTCACCTTGAAGGGACCTTCTCTATTGTGGATGGTGTGGTAGAAATGGTTGCGCACTTAGAATTTATAACAAACTCTCCTCCCCATTATCATTGTTCATCTCTCTTACTCTCACCATGATAGTTACGAAAGAAAAGGGAAGAAGTAAAGGGAGTACCTTGCAGTTTGAAGAAGGAAAAGGGTTGAAAAAGATTGAAAAGCACCAAAAACCACCAAAAATCGTTGTTCAAAACTTGTCGAAAATCACCTAGTTTACCGGAGATGGTGAGGAGAATGGAACAGAAAATGGAAATAGGGGGTGGTAACCCCCACTTCTATTTATAGGTGTAGAATCAACCCCCAAATACCACGACGTGCAAGGGGCAAAATTATCCATTTGTATTAAATTCAAATCGAGGCAATCATAGTAGCGTGAAGATCAAATGGTGGCTACCATTTAGCATTTGCCATGTGTCAGTATGAACCGACATGGCATCTGAGAGAACAACGGTCAAATACAAAAAGACACATGCTTAGATCGATGGTTTTTGTGGTGGATCTCGGATCAGGGTCACATGTTCAATTGAAGGCACAAAATCAGGATAACAGATTCTGATTTTAGAACTTAATGATTAGACCCTATAATCAAAATTGGCATAGGGGCAACATAGTATGAATCCCGGACAACGGTACAACAACACTAAAGTATAATGATTCAAATCAAATCTCATATAAATCCCATTGATGCCCGGGGCAACTTTCCTCCAAGTATTTGTTTAGAATCGCAGACTTCGACATTTTAGACAAGACATCGCGAAATCTGACATTTGCATTATGATTTGGATCCATTTGTCCATGAATGCCAATCGCATCTAAGCACCAAGCTAAGGACAACTACTCTAGATCGGATTCCGGGTTAGCCAAATCAAGAGCAACCCGACCCATCCAAAGCGGATCCCAGTTAACATTGTACACTCTTAGATTAATAATTACGTTTAATAATGAGGAATAAATCTTTCTAAGAATCCTTCATTAATAGAGGATATAGTTATAAAAGATAATTATCCTAATGGATTATTATCCTCATTAACAACATTTTTTATCTATTAATGTAAATTTAAACATGATTCTTATCTATCATGACTCTCCTATAAATCTTACACAAGGTAGTAAAGATATGCATTTAACACTTAAACATTACCTACCTTGAGTATGATCTAATTTGAGTGTAAGAATGCCTTTTGTAAATACCCACCTCTGATATCACCGTCACTGCCACCATGCTACAAATTCAGTATAATTAAAATGGTATACACAGTCACTATAAAGAGTTTTACATTGACTTTTACTAATATTTTGATACTTTTATTTTTATTTTAATTACTAAGAAAAAAATAATAAATAAATACTGATTTATTAAAATATTAATAAATATCAATGTAAAATTCTCCTACAATGATATTGCGGACTAATTAAACTGATATTGTTATTAAGTTGTGCACATTTGTATAAAAAGTTTTTTTTTATAATAACTTTTCCCACAAAAAAAGTTATTATAATATGGTATATGTCATTTCCTGATAAAGTTGATTCTGGTCATATACTGCCAACAATTTTTGTACTCATAAAAACTAGCTTATATCCTTTTTTTATAATAAAAAACTAAAATTGCTAAAAAAAAAAGTGTTTTAACTGGTGCAATAATTCGGTGCCTGCTGATTGCTTAATAATATATTTTCTTTGCTTGAGTAATGTGCCTAATTATATATAACACGTAGGATAGGGATGGAAAATATATTAACTAATTATACACTAATATATAAGAATTAGAAGCAATCAAATCGATTATCTAAATAGCGAAACCTTTCTACATCAACTTTCGCCTCCGCAAGAAACAACAAACCAAGAGAAGCAAACTTGATGCATGAAGATTCTTCAAAATGAAAAGCTACCATAATTGTAGTCTTATTTTTGCATTTTATGTTTCGAAATTAACCCAAAATTCTCACATTAGCGGTATCAACCTTAGCACATATCAACTCGCCACCGGCCGAAGGAAACATATTAGCCTTTTTTTTTTGGAATTATCATAAAAACTTATTGTTTTATTCTGATCTTAAGAAATAAGGAGTGGCAGGCTCGTAAATTATTTATTTTTTAAAAAATAACACAAGTTTTTTTAAAAAAATTAAATCTATTTGTACACTGCTTTCAGCATTCTATTAATAAAATAAACAAATAAAAAATTCAAAAAATGGTGACATGCTACAATTTGTGAGGGAAGGTATTTTCAGTTTTGCTATTCGAACACTTGTTTTTGCACATTATTTATATATTGGTTATTAACGTACAAATAACTGATAATTAATGTGTAAATAATTAATTATTAGCATATATTATGTAGTGATTAGATATATTAATTTAGCATAATTAAAAAAAAAGTCATCGCATAATATATGTTGATTACTAATTATTTATGCATCAATCATTAATTATTTATGTGTCAATTAATATTTTTAATTATTACATAATATACATTAATCACTAATTATTTATATGTGAATCACTATGTATAAATGGTATGTGAAAAAAATTATGCTTTCTTTATTATTATTTTTTTTTTGAGGGAAGGTCCTTTAACCGCTCAAGGATGTGGAAGATCTATTGGGCCGTTATTAGTAGTGCGTCCAAATTTAGAAGGTATTGATATTTTGTTGTTGTACGGGAATAAGGTTCTTGATGTTAAATATCGATGAAAAGACTATTCGTATGTTAATTTAAATCTTGCCAATCAGTTAGGTATTGAAATTGTACAAATTATGGCTCTAAAGGTGCGACAAAAGTTCCATGAAAATTTATTAGCATCAAAGGCCAGTTTTTTTTATCCTAACCTTAATTTCAATCTCAGAAGCCTAATTTTTAATCAGGATTAAGTTATATGTATATCATGGCTCTAAAGGTGTGACAAAAGTTCTATGAAATTTTATTAGCATCAAAAGCCAGTTTTTATGTTTTTTTTTTATCCTAACCGTAATTTCAATTTAAGAAGCCTAATTTTTAATAAGGATTAAGTTGTAAGGAAACACTGAATAATCACTACTCTTCAACCTATAGTTCTCCCATTCCCATCTTTGTATATCCCCTTTGCCCACACACAATCTCACCAACATTCTCACTCACCATCTTCATATCAAAGTCCTATAAAAAGCCATTAAGAATGCGTTAATGGTAAGAAACTTGAATAATTTTTCAAACAAGTCATGGCAACTATGGCATTTTATTCATCTCTTGTTTTTCTTTGGCTTTGCCTTTGTGGCATCTCTTTCACTGAGGCTCACAATGGTGGCTTTAGTGTGGAACTCATCCACCGTGATTCTCCAAGATCACCATTCTACCTTCCCACAGAAACTCAATCCCAACGACTTGCCAATGCTGTGCACCGTTCCATCAACCGTGTCAATCATTTCAACCAAGCTTTTGTCCCTAGAAATTCAACTTCATCCACTGTAACACCTGATCAAGGTGAATACATCATGAGTTACTCAGTTGGCACCCCACCATTCCAGTTATTTGGTATTGTTGACACGGGTAGTGACCTTGTTTGGCTGCAATGCAAGCCTTGTGAAAGCTGTTACAACCAGCAAATCTCTCCATTGTTCAACCCTTCAAAATCTAAAACATACCAAACCATTCCTTGCTCTTCGGATACATGTTATTCTGTGGGATCTTGCTCTTCTAATAATAAAAAAATTTGCCAATATACTATTACATATGCAGATGACTCACACTCAAGTGGAGATCTTAGTTTGGAGACTCTAAGTTTAGACTCCACTAATGGCTCTTCTATCCCATTTCCTAAAACTGTGATTGGATGTGGACACAACAATACCATGTCCTTTTGGGGGCAAAGCTCTGGCATAGTTGGCCTTGGAGCTGGAAATGTGTCCCTTATATCTCAAATGGGTTCTTCAATAGGTGGCAAATTCTCCTATTGTTTGGTGCCAATGTTACATTCTAACTCCTCAAGCAAACTCAATTTTGGAGATGATGCTGTGGTTTCTGGTGATGGGACTGTCTCAACTCCCTTAGTTCCAAATGTCTTTTACTTCTTAACCTTGGAAGCAATTAGTGTGGGAGACAACAGACTAGAGTTTGGAAGCTCCTCCCTTGGTGGTAGTGAAGAGGGTAACATCGTAATTGACTCAGGCACAACACTAACTTTTTTGCCATATGATCTTTACTCTAGGTTGGAATCAGCATTAGCAGATGTGATTAAATTGGAGCGTGTTGAGGACCTTACAAATCAATTGACCCTTTGCTACAAAACTACATCAGGAAAACTGAGGGTTCCAATAATCACGGCACATTTCAGTGGTGCAGATGTCCGGTTGAATGCTCTCAACACCTTTCTTCAAGTTGATGATGAGGTTGTATGCTTGGCTTTCAGCTCAACTCAAAGTCTTGCCATCTTTGGGAACTTGGCACAGCAGAACTTCTTGGTTGGCTATGACCTCCAAAAGAATGTTGTCTCCTTCAAGCCCACAGATTGCACCAAGCAGTGATTAATAATGACAAATGTTAGCTTGTTGTTGTCTACTTTACTCAGCTCACGTTAATGAATTAATATTTAATAATAAAACTTCACATTTTGTTTGTTCATTCCTCATTCACATCATAACTGATAATATATAGGATGAGTGAAAGTGATTAATCATTATTCATTATATTATATTAAAAGGATTGTTTGCCCAATAGTGGTTGGAAGTGAATTATGACCAGGTGAATTTTACCACTAATATTAAAGGTTTGAACCTTGAAACTGTCACTTTTGAAATGACTTTACTTAACTATAACTCATGGCCCGAAATTGCATGATCAATTTTTCAAATCAAAGAAACAATCTTCCAGAGTTGCGTAAGTAATTTGTTGCACTAAAAAAATTAGAATAATGCATTTATTGCTATTTAAGAGCATGCAATATATGTGAGATGTGAGAAATCCTAGCATGCTCCTGGTGCAACAAAAAATGCATGCTCTAGGATAATCTACACCATTGATTTAACCATTTAATAATTTATTGAGAAGACCTTGATATTCTAACTTGATGCAAGATAATATAATGCATGTGATCAAATGAGTTATGCACGAGACTGGGGCTGCATTGAGCACTCGTTCACATGGATGGGGTTAATAATTGATTTTTATATGGATATATTATAGATCGTCAATATCCTTTTATGATAATGAATAGGTTAGAACAAAAATTATAGGATGTGACTGGTTGATTATATATACATTGGAGGGTTTATGCTAACCAATTCATTTAGAAGAGTTTATTTTATTTTTTTAGAAGAGCTTAATTATAATAAAACTTCTAAAGAAAAATTCTATTTGAATAGTTTCAAACTAATTATTAATGGAAGTGGAAGTGAAAATTCCCTTTGAGCTCTCTAAGAATGCACCATCCTCTGGCAAACGTCGGACGGTGGTAGAGGTGGGCCTGGTTCAATGGGGGTGGATATATAGCAAACTAAGCAAAATGTATTTTTCAGAGATAAAAGGCTAGTCATATAGCTCTGAAGCAGATCAGGGTGGAGTTTGAGGATGCTAAATCGATTGTTGTTGAACATTTTCATATCTGATTAGGTGGCGAAGAAACTGTGTGTTCCTTGGAAGGAGCCTTGTCCGATTATAAACTGTATTCGGTAAGTAGATTTGTCATAATACGATGAAATTGAAAGATAAGTTTAAGGTAAACCCTTTAGACGCTTTAAGATTATGGACTTTGGCTATGGTATTTTCATGGTTAAATTTGATTTAGAGAAAGGTGGCACCAAAGCCCTCAGTGGTGATCCTTGGATGAAGGGTGCTTATCAGGTTGGGTCAATTTACAACCCATGACTCTTGATGTAACCCAACTCACAAATGGTGGGTTCATTTGAGTTTGAGTTAATTCTACTTCAAAAATTATCAATTCGCATAGAATAAATTAGGTTACAGGTTTAGACTTTCCCAATTTGCTATACCCAACCCAACCCATAAATTAAGTTTTTTAAAAATAATGCAAACAACATCATCTTTCCTTAGCCTTGTTTTATTTCAAGATGTTTTCCCTCACTTTTTTGAACATCCAATTAAAGAAAATAGAAATAAAATAGAGATAAGAAGTTAATGAAATATCTTATAGACCAATATGATGAGAAACTAGTAGATTACTTGGATGATGACTAATTTCTTAAAAAATTTAAAAATGAAGTCAATGATTACAATAATCTATATCTTATTTGTGATGAGAATGACTTCAATTGTCTTATATCACTTATTGTTTATGGCTTCCGGAACTTGTTATGTTGCCTTGGTTCATTTGAGACTTATATTTACTTAAGAATTGTTATATTACTTTTTAGTTCATTTGAGATTTATATTAATTTTAGTTAAGACTTGTTTTGTGTAATAAATTCTTGATTATCCATGGGTTCAACATAACCCAACTGATGGGTGTCATTAATTCTTTCAAGATTATTTGTTGGAATATCGTAAAAATATCTCAAAATATCTTTTTTGTATCTTAAAATATTTTAGAGTATCATAAATGATCTCTTAGGATTTATTTCTTATTTATTATATTTCATTATTTGTTTTCTTATTTAATTAGGATAGATTTATTCTTGTATTAGGACAAATTTATTTCTGTAATTTAGGCTAGAATTGACATAAAATATAATGTAAATTATACATGTACAATTTAATAAGATATAAGATACAAGAATAACAATTTCTTCATAAGTCTTTCTCTATCCTCTCTTTCAACATGATCGAGAACTAGCTTCTAACTTGAGTCTATTGAACTCTTTTGTATATTCCTACTCTCTAACTTTTTGCTCTTTTTTTGTTGATCAGCATTAAACTATTATGAAGAATAAATAATATTCAGAAATATTATATCTCTTTCAAGTTGGTATTAGAGCTTTCGATCTGGGAGTTTCTGTTGTTGCCGCTGTAATCAGCCATCATTGTTGATCGAGTCAGCCTTCATTGTTGGGTTTAGAGCCAGGATTCTACAATTCATTCTTTGCCTTCACCTCGAGAACCTCGGATAGGCGATTTGGGAGCCTATGTTGTTTCCGAATTAGCCTTCATTGTTGATTGGACCACCTTCATTCTTTGGGTTTAGAACTTCTTTGGGATTCTAGCGACCTTCATTCTTGCCTTCATCATCGACTTTGAACACTAGTAAAGGACCCCATTTGTGTTACTGGGTGGTATAATACTCGACTCAGTGTTTTGGAGACCAGTTTGGAGGTCGATGGGCCACTAAGGAGAAAGGTCGAAGACTCCAAAATAGGTCTCAGTTGCTTGGGACGTGTGCCGAGGAGAAACAACGAGTTGCTATTGCCAAGGTTTTGTTATTCCTAGTTTCCTATGTTCTTTGTTTTTTAGTTTATGCCTTTATGGGTTTTCTATAAGTTTAGGCTGGCTCTCATTGAGGAGGAGAATGAGAATAAATCTATATCTACAATGCCGTATTTGTCATGCTGCCGTTCTTTTCTCACTAATGGATTCATCATTTTGGTGGTGACTTCCTCTCATGGATGAATCATATTAGTGGTGACTTCTCTCCCACGGATGAATTATTAGTGGTGATTTTTTCTTCCCAAGATCGTTTCGGTGGTGACTTCTCTCTCACGTGAATCATATTAGTGGTGATTTTTCTTCCCATCGATAATCATTTCGATGGTAACTTTTATTTGTTTTGACTCACACTAACCTCGACTTTGTTCAGATGCACTAACATCGTCTCCATCTTCATCCCAAAAGTAGTTGTCGACCATCGTCTCTGTCGTCCTAGTATTATCACACTATCAAATTATTTAATTGTTGCAAGCTCAAGCTTAGAAGCTTTAACCTTGAGGGGAGTGTTGGAATATCGTAAAAATATCTCAAAATATCTTTTTTGTATCTTGAAATATTTTAAGTATCATAAATGATCTCTTAGGATTTATTTCTTATTTATTATATTTCATTATTTGTTTTCTTATTTAATTAGGATAGATTTATTCTTGTATTAGGATAAATTTATTTCCTAATTTAACTCTATTCTAGTGGTAAGTCATATAATGTAAATTATACATGTATAATTTAATAAGATATAAGATACAAGCAATAACAATTTCTTCATAAGTCTTTCTCTATCCTCTCTTTCAACATGGTATCAAAATCCAAAAGGTTTGCTTTTCTTCGACTTGAGTTACATAGAACTCTTTTGTATATTCCTCATGTTTGTTTCTCTCCAACTTTTTGCTCTTTTTTTGTTGATCAGCATTAAACTATTATGAAGAATAAATAATATTCAGAAATATTATATCTCTTTCAAGTTTATCCTTGTCAATTAATTGTAGGATAAATATGGGTTAGTAGTTTAGTGGTGAGCAAGTGTCATTCACTAAAAAAAAATGCAATGTTAACCCCGGTTTATTTGAGGCGGTTTGGTAGAACTGCCACAAAAACTAATATTTGAGGCGATTTATTCTCAGTGTCACTGCTGTGGGTTTGGTCGCAACTTTGGGATGGTGGCTACGGGTGGGTTTGGGTGGTCGGTGTTGAGGCGATAGTGACTTCTCTGGTTCAGATTTGAGAAGAGAGAACACTAATTTCGTGAACTTGGCAAAAATCCCAGTTTTCTTAGGTAATTTGCCCTAACTCTTCTTCAGCTTTTATTCTGCTCCCTAGTGCTGCTAATTCTGCTCCCTAGTGCTGCTAACAAATATAGTTTCACAATGTTCATCTTCTTGCCATGTCCTGCCCATAAGTCTTTCTTGGTAGATTTGGAGTTTAGGCTACTATATAGTGTCTGCCTTGACAAGCTCTTGCAGTTTTATGAGTATCTTAATTCTTTAATGAAGAAAGGAGTTGTGACATTATCTTTTATTTGTTTGATTCTTAAAAATGTTCTGTAACTTCAACCATTACATGCCTCCTATTAAGCTTCTTTATAGTTCATTTGTACTTCTGACTTCCGTGGATTCTTAAAAATGTTCTACTACTCCTTTATTTGTTTATCATACGTGGAATTTGGATTCTGATGATAAATTTCTGATTGTGTTTCAGTAGTTTGCAAAAATCGAAGCTTTATTGCTAAAGGCTCTGTTTTTCAGAAAAACTGCTATAAAATAGAAATCGTGTGGAATTTTTGTGTTTTGCAGTCATTTCATTTTGCTTTTAAGTTTGTTAATTGAACTAGTTAGGACTGGTTGATCAGAGTTAGATTCAAATGAATAAGAAGGTATCTTTTTGGCTTATTCTACAGTGATCTAGCAACAAGATGAAGAGCAATTTTCTAGATTTAAATCTGATTCTTGGTTAGTTACTTTTCTTACCCATGAAATTGCCTGCTTTCATTTTTCTTAGATCATAAACAGTTAGCTTAGTATTATATTATTTGCTTTAGGTCCCATATGTAATTTCATGTTATGTTCATAAGATATTTCTGAGTGGAACTTGCCAAGAAAGATTTTCTGCGTAACATGAAAACTATGTGGGACTTCAGGGCTCTCTCTCGTGTACTGGCTCTGGCTCTACTTATTCTTTACTCATTGGTAGCATTGGTCTCTTCTTCTGGACTTGGTATAAGCACTGGCTGGAAAACATTGCAAGGTGTGTTTCCAATTAAGTTGCTTCCATACTACTCTATATGTTTTCCGTGGCCTTTATTTACCTTCTTGCTCGCTGGTTCTGCGTGGCTACAGAGAATGATATGCTTGGAAGGAAGCTGAGTATTTGATGTTCTTTCTTTCTATATATATATTTATATATTGGTTACATCTTTTTATATATTTTTTAGTCTTGTTTTAATGAATTCTTGATTCAGTTTGATAGTTTTGGCATTCTTCCAACAATCACAGCAATGTAAAGTCATCAACATTTTTCATCTTGAAAAGAAACGTAAGAAGTACACCATCATTGTTCTTTTAAGAAAAATATAATTAGTTTTTTACCTCACCCAAATTTCCAAATAATGAGTTTATATAACACATATTTATGCTAAAAAAAGCCATGGAAATTAAGAGTTAAGACAATGTTGGCTTTATTGTAATTGACGTGGCCTATAAAGTTCAAAACTTCAAATGAAAAGAAGATAGTGGCCTAAAGTTGAGACTATAGTATGACCATTTATTTTACTTGTTAACTGGACTATTGGGATTTAAGTACCCGGAAAAATGGAGCTTATATATATATATATATATATATATATATATATATATATATATATATATATATATAGGGTTTATATAGTGAGAGAAATTTTTATTGTGAGAAGGTGATGAATAAATCTTAACTATACAATTATATATAGATGGTCAAAATTAAAAGTTATTTAAATGTCATGTGACCACTTAAAAAAGTCACATGTATTTTTCTTTTAATCTTGACCATTTATGAAAGATCCAATGGTCAAGATTCACTACTCTTACCTTTCATAATAAACACTCATCTCACTAGATATATTTCATATATATATATATATGAAGGAGGATCAATTTACACCAGTGTAAGTCTTTTTTCTCTTACACTCATTTTCAACCGTTAGTTTCACTTTCATCTAATGGTTACTTTTAATGAAATAATCTCAACCATTAGATGAAAGTGGAACTAACGGTTGAAAATGAGTGTAAGAGAAAAAAGACTTACACTGGTGTAAGCTGAACCCTTAATAATTTTTTAAAAAATGTGACTTTTATCGATTTAACCGTTGAATTATAACTATCCAACACCTTGTTATTTGTGTCAAATCTTGAAAAAAATTAAACATCAATAAGAATGTAATTATATATCTTGAAAAAAATTAAACATCAATAGGAATATATATATATATATATATATATATATATATATATATATATATATATATATACATCACTTAATAATTTTTAAAAAAATACAATTTGTATCGATTCAACCGTTGAATTATAACTATCCAACACCTTAATTATTTGTCTCAAATATTAAAAAAATTAAACATCAATAAGAATGTAATTAAATAGTTTTTATTTTTATATATTTTAAAAGTATATATTACGTTAATTTTGACGTATGTCAATGAAGACTTAAATAATTTTGAATTAATGTAAAATTTTATAGATATGATATATATGATAAGAACTTTCAATCCAATGATAGATTTTGTGAGAAAATTATTTAATAAAAAGTTATTCAATGGTGTAAGAGTGATTTTGATTTATATCGGTATAAATTGATCTCACCCATATATATATATATATAAACACCACCTAATAACTTCTAATAAAATGTAATTTTTATCGATCCAATTGTTAAATTATAACTATCTAACGCCTTGATCATTTGTGTTAAATCTAGAAAAAATTAAACATAAAAAGAATGTAATCAAGTGGTTCTTATTTTCATATATTTCAAAAATATATATTACGTTAATTTTGACGTATATCAATGAAATATTAAACGATTTTAGATTAATGTAAAATTTTATAGATATGATCTATATGATAGGAACTTTCAATCCAATGATAGATTTAGTGAGAAAATTATTTAATAAAAAATTATTCAATAGTATAAGAATGATTTTGACTTATACTTGGTGTAATTTGATCATTCCCTATATATATATATATATATATATATATATATATATATATATATATATATATATATATATAAAGATGGAGACTTGAG